>CM016762.1:8644100-9875902 GCA_000757645.3 Steinernema carpocapsae
ACTCCCGGTTTCGGACCAATCTCTTCCCGCGCCGTCCACAACTACTGCGTCGACCGTAAGTTCCTGCAAAACTTCCCTTTTAAAGTCTCGTAATAGCTTCCCTCGGACTGAATCCCGAGCAAAAGGAGATCCAGAAGCTTGCCAAGGATTTCGCCCGCAATGAACTATACCCCACCATGGCGGAATTCGACGAGAAGGCAGGCCACACTAGCGTTTGCATGTCGAACAAATTACGGTTCGTTGCAGGAAGAGCTCCCTCATGCAGCTCTGAAGAAAGCGGGCGAGCTCGGCTTCGGCGCCATTTACTGCAAGGAGGAACACGGAGGCACCGGCCTCTCACGCGTAGACGCCTCGGTGATCTTCGAGCAATTGGCCGCGGGATGCACTTCTACGGCCGCTTACATGAGCATCCACAACATGTGCGCGTGGATGATCGACACTTACGGATCTGAGGAGCTCAAGGAGAAGTACATCAGCCGCATGGCCGCCTTCGATTACCTCGGATCATACTGTCTCACGGAGCCCGATTCAGGTGAGGTTAGGTCAAATTAGCTTCACACGGAATCAGGTCTTAGGATCCGATGCGGCTTCTCTGCGGACGACGGCAAGGCGAGAAGGCGAGTACTACATTGTCAATGGTTCGAAGGCTTTCATCAGCGGCAGTGGAGACTCCAAGGTCTACCTCGTGATGATGCGCCATGAGGGTCAACCCGGACCACGTGGGATCTTCTGCCTGCTGATCGAAGATGGAACCCCGGGATTCCATCTGGGCAAGAAGGAGAAGAAGTTGGGGTGGTGCACTCAGCCCACCCGCATCCTGACCTTCGAAGACTGCCGAGTTCCGGTCTCGAACCAGATCGGAGGCAACAATCAAGGATTCAACATTGCCATGGCCGGCATCAACGGAGGTATTGGATGGATCGGAATGCGTAAATAAGATGATCAATTCAGGCCGAGTGAACATCGCTTCCTGCTCTCTGGGAGCCGCTCAGATGAGTCTCGATCTCGCAATCTCCCACCTGAAGGTCCGCAAACAGTTCAACAAGACCCTCTCCGAGTTCCAGTGGAACCAGTTCAAGCTGGCCGAGATCGCCGCTAAACTCGTCTCGTCGCGTCTTATGGTCCGAAACGCCGCCGAGCATTTGCACCAGAAAACTGTCCACACTGCGCCCATTTGCGCGATGGCCAAACTTCACGCGACTGACAATTGTATCCAAGTCGTTGATCAGGCCCTCCAGATGCACGGAGGCTACGGATTCCTCAAGGACTACCCCCTCCAACAGTACCTTCGTGACTGCCGAGCTCACCAGATCATTGAAGGCTCAAACGAGATCATGAGGATGATTGTCTCTCGCGATCTGCTCACAAACGAAACCTGGGCATAAACTGCATATCTAGAAATCGATGGGTACATTTTCACACTCAACAAACCGTTGTGCCTTCTCAAATTTTTCAAATATAAAGCTCATATTGTTTCCTTCTGCTTGCCAGAAATGTTTCCTTTCAATGAGGAATCTTCTATTTTTGAGAGACGTGGAAGGGAGAACGTCTACGTTTTTTACAGACAAAAGCCAGTCACCGCAATTCCGTCAGAGTCTCTACACCACACGATCAAAAAACCGCTCGCTATCGAAAGTCTCGGTGATAACACTCTGCCGCAACCGGTTCCCAGACCTCTGCCCCTCAAACGCTTTGTGCCTCGTCTGGACTCTGCCCTTTAGCGCTGTGCCTTGGAGTCTTGCATACGGAGTGTGCAAAGTTCACGTGATAATCAAACTGCACTTTGTTAATCAATTCACCTTGAAGGACGGACGGACAGCTGTTCCGCATCCTTCTTCACTCAAATCCTGCCTTCCTCGAGTGATTGGCGGCGACAATGGGCGCCGTCGCAAAAAGTGTAAAACTGCACGTTTCGCATTTTTTTACCGTCGTGCAACCGTTTTGCAGTCCTGTTCGATCGTGGCGCGGCTTTCTTTTTGGGTGCTCCATTTAAACCGAGTGGTGCGATACACCACAACAATCATAGCCAAAAACGGACTTTTACAGTGGCTAGCTAGACTTGCTGCAACAGGATCTCTTCGATATTTACATGTCAGTTTATTTTGCCTCATGTCAGTTTATTTCCCGACTCATTCGGCTGATCCGACATTGTCCGCTTGGCTTTGTCCGCTTCCTTGCGTAGCGAGTCACCACCATAGGCTGCGTGTTGGATCCGCCGCTAACCGTTGAACGTCGCCTGTTCGTCGATCGCCTAAGCTCAAGAGCGTCGTGTTTTTTTAAGTCTCGTGATTCCATGTTAAGGTTATTAGGCACGGCGTGAAGAGGGCTTTCGAATGAGCCTATGGAAGCCTGAAAATGGTGCGAAATTCATGAAAAAATGAGCAAGAGCAGGGTTAAACCAAAAAAGCGATATAGGTCGAGATTACAGCATCTCTCGGGCTGTTTCCAGGCTCATTGGAAAGCCAGTGAGCTAATCTACAATCTCTACTCAAGCTAATCTACAATCTCCAACATGGCTGTCTTGTTTTTCTAATTTCTTGATCAGGAGAGCTCTGATTTGCTTGTTTTGAAATTCATTTGAAGCGCGATGAGTAGATCTACAACGTTGAGAGAGGAATTTCAGTTTCATTCCGTTTTGTCCGAGAAATCTGTGATTGCATCCAAAAAAACCACCATTTTTGGACCCCGACTGGCGAACTTCAAATTGAAATTCCTCGGTGAGATTTGCACCGATCGGGCTCATCTTTGGATGTCTTGTGCGTAGTGAGCATTAGAAACTTTTCCACATAAATTTTCGAGATTTTCAGTGTTCGTCGAGATATGGGTCCAAATAGGCCAAAAACAAGGTCAAAACAGGTCTTTTTCACAGATTCGCATGAATCTGGTATCAATTGGTAGCTCTCGGCGTCAAATGGCGTTATCCGTTGGAATTTTCTAAGTGCGCTCTCGGACGAGAAAATAGCCAAAGTAGGTAGCGCTCGGGACCCCTCGACCGAATGTGCGAAATGGTGCGACTCTTTTTTGAGGCGATTTGTTTGCTCCTAACATACCGTGCCGAACGTGCGAGTTTCGCCGCGGCATCGCGCATAACTTGCGGCGTTGAGACAATGCTCGGCGCTCCCCCCGGGACTCCTTGAACGCAAATTTGAATATATACCGTATTTACCGTAACAGTAGCTGATCGCGAGGTAATCAGACGCGCCCCTCCGTGCCTGGTTATCGTCAATTTTGCTGATTTTTGGCTCATTCGACGTAGAATCTTATTCTCCACAATTCCTTCAGTCCAAAATTTGATTTTCTGCAATGTTTAGCAAAAACCCCGAAAAACTGATTTTGCCTGAATGGGTAGCCAACCAGCGACAAGCGACAAACTTTGCCCACATGGCACAGATTCGGGCGATCTTAGATGCATTCGACGCAGAAAGAGTTTCCGGTCACACCTAGCGCAAACGCACCCAGAAACACGCCAGCATGGCCGAGAAATCAACGTTTATTCGGGCTTCATGAGCGCTAAAAACACCGATCCGGCATCGCTTTCGCCGCGATCCGTCCATTTCGACCGGCGCGCGACAGTATCGAGTGCAGTGAGCATTTCGTCCGTCAACAGCCTTCTTCGCCACTTGGTCGCCCTTTCTCCCTCCGCCGCCGACCTGCCAAGCGCCTTCCGCTTGTGAGCGTTCTTTGGTTCAGTGTCGCTGGATGTTCTTTCGTCAAATCGACAAGTACGTTTCTTTTTGCCCGCTTTATTCAAACAAATGTTTCGCGCCGCGGTCACGCGTAGCTGCCCTCTGTCTGTCCATTTCTCCTGGCAACTTAGCGTTTATCGCGGGCGCTATTTTGTCGCTTCTGACGCTCGTCAAATTTTTCCAGATGCAACTTCTTGATTAGGGCTGCTACTGATTGTTATATGATTGTTTGCATTATGTTGCCATATCTTGTTTGGCCACGTGGGGCCTGCGGTTCGCGCGATATCCTGAGTGAAAATTTGAAACATTCGATGGCAAATGGCGTTGTGACTGCAACACGCCTCGAATGCAAAACACGCCATTTGAGTCTCCGTTGGTCTGTTTTATTTATAGCTCGGAGAACTACTAATATTATATACAACCAGCGTGGCGCGCCCTATAAGTGATTACTATTGTGGTTTTAGAACTCATGTCAATTTCGCTTTTTCAGTAAGCATGAATTTCATTCATCGCGTGCTCCCGGCCAGCCGAAGCTTCTCGACGACGATTGCGAATCGACGCACGACCTCCCTTGGTGTCGACAACCACGAGTGTGCTTATCCCGTCTCTGGAAAAACGACCGTCGTCTCTGAGCTGAAGGATGCTTTCAAGGCGGTCAAATCAGGTTAAAATTAGTAATTCAGAATTCGTTTTATGGCCAACCCGACTTTTAGGAGACCACATTTTCGTCCACGGCATTGCCGCTACTCCTACTCCGCTCCTGAAGGGATTGGTCGATCACGCCAAGGGTAACGACCTCAAGAACCTTACCCTCCACCACTTGCACTTGGAAGGTGAAACTCCCTGGACCACTTCTGATTGCAAGGGTAATTTTTATATTTTGGATTTCAAAGATTAAGTGTTTTACAGGCGTGATCCGCTCGAACTCCCTCTTCACCGGGGCTAACCTTCGCAGGGCCGTCAACGAGGGCGTCGCTGATTTTAACTCGTGCTTCCTCTCAGAAGTTCCTCTTCTTTTCCGCCGCGGAGCCATTAAGCTGAACATTGCTCTCATCCAAGTCTCTCCCCCTGATGCCAACGGATACTGCTCTCTCGGAACCAGTGTTGACACCGCTCGCGCTGCTGTAACGAACGCTGATTACATTATCGGTAATTTTGCATTTGTGTTGCTTTCTTTTACCTTTTTATTTATTTAGCCATGGCGAACAAGAACATGCCGCGCACCTTCGGAGACGGAATCATTCACTCTTCGCACATTGATGTTTTGGTCAAGGATGATACTCATGTCCTCCATGAGCGCCACATTACTCCTCAAGGAGAACAAGAAAATAAAATTGGCCGCATTATTGCTGAACACCTTGTTGACGATGGTGCCACACTGCAGATGGGTTAGTTCTATCAATTTGAAGGCAGGTTGCATCGCGAAAAATTTGTAGGCATTGGAGCTATCCCGGATGCTGCTCTCGCCGCTTTGGGAAACCACAAGGACCTCGGTATCCACACCGAAATGTTCAGTGACGGAGTTTTGGACCTTGTTAAGAATAACGCTATTACTAACTCTAAGAAGGCCATACACCCCGGAAAGCTCGTTGTAAGCTTTGTCTACGGATCTACTGAGCTTTACAACTTCCTTCACGATAACCCTCTTGTGGAGTTTGGAGACGTCCAGTGGGTGAACGACCCTGCCGTTATCCGACAGAACCCCAAGGTTACCGCTATTAACTCCGCCGTTGAGATTGATCTTACTGGGCAGGTTTGTTCGGTCATTTCTTGTCGCTTGATTATTATTTATTTATAGGTTGTGGCCGATTCCGTTGGAACCCGATTCTTGTCCGGTTTCGGAGGACAGGTTGACTTCATCCGTGGAGCCGCCATCGGAAACGATGGTCTTGGAAAGCCCATCATTGCTTTGCCGTCAGCCACCAAGAAGGGTCACTCCAAGATCGTCCCTTTCCTCAACGAAGGTGCTGGTGTCGTCACCTCGCGTGCCCATGTCCATTACGTCGTCACCGAGTACGGTATTGCCCAGCTGTGGGGAAAGAACATGCGTCAGCGTGCTTACGAGATGATCAAGATCGCCCATCCCGACCAGAGGGAATTCCTGGAGAAGAGCGCATTCGAACGCCTGAAGGTTATGCCATCGGCTGATTAGATTTGTAGCCATAGTGCGTAACGGGTTTTCCTTCGATGTACTGATGAATTGACGTAACATTAACTATTGTTGTGCTTTTTCATTAAATACATTTTAAACTTGAACAACGACAACAATTGTTTTTAACGGCTGAAAAGCATTTGTGACTGCTTTATTCCATGTTGTTTTTAAAAAGCAATACAATCATATACATACTCTATTAAATCATCTGCTCTAGTTCATCGATCTAGTAGATTTACTGAGTTTTGAAAATTTCGTTGGAAGTGCAGGTGTGGACATAGCCTTGTTCGACCGAGTGGTTTCCGTGGGAGTTTGTCGCCACAACTTTGTAGATTCCTTGGTCAGCAAGCGTGGGATTCTGCAAAGAAAAGATAAAGTGGTGTCTTTAGCAGGATCTCAGTACCTTCATGATCATGCAGCAGGTGTACTTGCCGACCATCTTCTTCACCTTGGTAACGTGCCGGTCGTCGTTCAATTCTTTGTCCTTGAAGAACCATTTCACGGAGGGTTCGGGGTTCGCATTGCACATGCATTCGAAAAGCACGGAGCCGTCCGGCTTCTGGAGGAGGCTCGGGGCCTTATCGAAGAAGGGGGCGAGCACCATCGTTTCTAAAGCGAAAAACACGTTAGCAGAACGACCGAAACCGAAATACATCGACCGAAATACAAACGCCGCGGTCACTCGAAACTGTTCAAAATGGAAGAAGGAATAGATAAGGCAGCATTCGACGACGCTGGGATTGACCGACCGCTCTAGTCTCCAGCGTCCAGACATTGCAACCGACATGTCAAAGGGAATTTGCGCAGAAGACGCACCCGTTCGCTCGGTTGCAATTGCCTCGGCACAGGCGAACTCTTCATAGCTGAAGGGAGAGGTAACAGCTGCTCGTCTCTAGCCCACACGGCACAGTTTTAAACAGCGACCGCCTTCGCAAGAAACACTGCCGTTGGCACGAAAAGAGGTCACCATGAAACGTACAAACAACCGACTCCCTCGTTTATCACACATCTTGTTGTTACATCTCGGGCTGAGGCTTATTAAAAAACGTGGCCTCTTGCAGACAAGTGGACATCCGCTCAAATTGTTACAATCAAATGTCATCCTCAACCCACTGCTCCACAGGTATTCAGCAATAATGCGTTCTACTTGGCCGTAGGTCATGTCAATCTGTCGAGTTTTGCAACAAAATGAAGCTTTTTTATCTCTAAGGTGCGATTATACAACGTATTAGCCCACGTGCATCAACTTATTAAATACAAAAATACATAAATAAATGACATCAGTTGGTTCCATTCACGGGCTCTTCGTCGTCGCACATGTATCCCTTAGTGCTTTGGAGCAATTCGTCCCAGTCAGTCTGATTCTTGATCACCTCTTGTTCGACCCACAACTCGTAGTTGTTCTTGAACCGGTGCTTCACACCAAGAACCGACTGAAGACTATTGTCCACTGGCTCGAAATCCTTCATATCGATTTTCTCCAAATAAGCGCCAGAATCGTACGCCAAAAGTTCCTCGGGGATGACATCTTCACTTCCTAAACAAGGAATGAGGACAGCCGAAGTTCTAAAGCAAACCGAGAGCGAAGTTAGGGTAGATGTGAGCATATCGACGGGCGTTGAATCGTTCGATCGCATACTTGAGGGTCTTTTCTTCCATCTGAAAGTCGAACGATTTCGATCGTGTTTCGTTTGCGTACGCCCAGTCGTCATTCAGCCTATGTCGCACTTTGGTGTAAATGGCGGAGATCACCTCCATATTGGTGCGACGCCATTGCCGGCCCAGATACCGGGCTTGCATTTTCAGCAGCTTTAGAACGTACAATTGAAGAATGCCCTGAAAAGTTAACTCATACAACTGCTCTGGGTGAATTTTAACCAACCAGTTTCACGCGCAGAGCTCGTTTGAGGATTGGAGCCGATTTGAAGACGACAAGCATCATAGTCCGGACGTGCTTCCACTTTGTCAGTTTGTTCAGCACCCGCAACAAGTTGATCGTGGCAAAAACGTTCCTCCACACGAAGTATTTGTGTGCGTGTGTCTCAGACTCGTCCACATTGTCCACGTTCAAAACTGGCCATTGATCTGCACAACCGATATTTTCATGATACTTAACTTCGCTAATAGCAATTCGATACCATGATTTCGCACGTAGTGCAGAGCGGCCTGGGGGAAGTTGTAAGGAGAGAGCTCGTTTTTCGCTTGGACATAGCGGCACATATTCTGATCCAGGAACTTTAAGATCAGCGGGATGCAGTTGGCGAACAGGAGATGACGCGAGAAGTTTTCGTATTGGTAGATGTGGTTCAGGCGGAAGAACTTCATTAGAAGAATCAAAATTGCCGAAGCACCCTCAATAATGATCTGCAAGTGATTCGTTGTAGCCAGTATTCACCCTAAAGCTACCGTACCTCTTTATGACGAGCCACATCGATGGAAACCCGCACACCCACTTCCAAAATGTTCCTCACGGACGCATCCATACTCATCGAATTCGACAAAATATCGATATTGTCTGTTTCAGGAGTCAAAACGTCAGAGAGGATGTTTATCGCATCTCCCTTCGCTTTGGAAGACGGCAGTGCAGCGAGAAGCATTTTCAAGATTGCGACTATGTACTCGCATAAATTTGGCAGTAGTTGCCGGTAGAGACGCTCCGTTTTGGACATGTCGATGGATTCCTTCTGTGAAAAGATGAACCTGTTGTATTTCTTTTCGTTATCGACCTGCAACGAATCCAATATAACGTGTTCCCATAGAATGATTTAACCTGAATCTCTCCCAATGAAACGTATAGGTTTTTCCGCAAAGCGTTCATGCTGTGGTGGATAGAGCCCACATAGTGGAATCGTCGTCAGGCAATCGATACTTGAAGAACTTTTCCCTGGAACCAGAACGTGATGAGCATGGTTAGGGCACTCATTGTACCTCGCGTTTTGAAGAAAGTTTACAATATTCTCTAATATTCTCTTCTCTGATTTTGGGCTTCCACGGCAGTTTGCGCTTTTTCGCAGGCTCGAAAGGCGGCGGAGTACCGGCGATCGGCGTTTGGTCACCAGATGTGGTTGCTTCGTTAGCGGCTTCATCTGCTTCACTTTCGTCTGTCTCTTCTGGTTCTGAACGTTTAGCATTTAGAAAAAAAGTCTTGATTTCAACGGATAACGCCCGGCTTTTAATAAATTTGGCTACATACCTTGTTGCTTCTCCGATCCAGCGTTCTCAATGTCGGTAATTGAGTCGTTTGCGACCGTTTCCTCCAATGGTTCCATCGAGTCCATGTCGCTTCGAAGTCGCAGCTTACTATCTTCAATAAAAGTTTTAAGTCTTGATTCGAGGCTTTACAATAACTGCCGCATCCGCGGGATCCAGCATTTCATCGTCATCTGGGCGCATCGCTCCATCATTTGAAGTGCAAGCGAGCTGGCGACTGATCAGTCGAGGTCCATGGGCTACTCTTGTCTTGGCGTTGCCCACTGCAAAAGAATTCAAATTATCAAGAAGTCAAAATAAATAAAAGCGTGCCTGCGGCGTCAACAATATCCTGTGTAGCTAAATTTATGGCAGTAAAGTCTGCAGCAACTTCAAGAGTATCTTCAATTTCAGACAGCCCTAACTCCTTCCTCTTCGCATTCTTTGTGTCACGCAGGACATCCCATCCTCCCAAGATGGCTAACAGGCACTTCCAAATCAATAAGATAACCTAAACGGACTGAATACGGAAATCGAATATATAAATGATACTTTCTTCATAGGAAAATGAGGAGTTGAACCGTGCAAAAATGTAGGTAGCATTTGGAAAAGCACTATTAGGAGAGGTACACCCACGGAATCTAACGGCGCTTCTAAAATTCGACGTTGTAAGCAAAGTAACTCCGGGTCGGAATATTACCGAGTTCCTGGATAAAGTTCTCTCGCAACTTATCGTAACTTTGCTTGTCTTGCATGGACTGGTTGTTTCCTACCAGCTCTTTCCGTCGAATACTTTCGACCAAGTGGTAAATGCAACTTAGGGCAACCCTCAGCGACTCGTTGTCGGCAATGGTCACCGACTTCTTGCTGCGGCTGAGGTCCGCATTCGAAGCCGATCGGCTGTTCGCCGCAGAAGAAGCGCGACTTCCCTTGCGCGACTCGCCCATGGCTTTGACATCAAATGGGTCCTCGATTTCGACCATGAGCATTGTGCACAGTGCCTGGAAAATATGAGTTTCACACTATATAATTACCAAATAAGCATACCTGGTAGAACTCCCATACTGTACAAAAGAAAGGCATTTCTCACACCCGCATTAAGAAGTTCATCTTCGTGGCCACCCGTACCAACATCCTCGAAACACGCGATTCCAGCTGCCGCTGCAAACTGGTCGGTTATTTCGAAGTTGTCATCGAAATTCTCCATATCGGGAACGAAATCCAAATAAGCTCCCTGAAATTCTGTTACACCAGACCTGCTAGACGTTTGAAATTACTCACTTGCAACACATACAAGACAAGGCGGGCTGCTTCCAAGCGTACATCGGGCTGAGCACTGTCGAGACGAGATATGAGATCGTGAATCATCGACTTCTTTTGGTCTTCCATCAATGTGCACCAAAACGGCCTCAGCTAAACAGAAATATTTTTAGATTCCTCAAAGCTCATTGACGTACATCTCGGTTTCTGCAATAGCTCCTAAACAAATGAACGTTGGTTGCCCAATCCTCCATTTCGGAGTACGTGTACAGCTTCGAAAGCTCCGCGGCATGCGTGTCGCAGTCGCTGTACGTGAACTCGACATCATCCATATTGTGCGTGTAGGTCAGCTGAAATACAAGAATTGAAGGACAGAATGACAAATTAAATGGATACAGGCTCGTCGACAGACGGTCGAAGTTTCGTAGATATTTCTTTGAGCTTCGGGAGGTGAGCTGACCGTCGTTGAGCGAGTGAAGATTCACAAAGCTCGACCTCTCCGGAGCCTTCGGACTTTGAAGCAGATGGACCGTAAACTGGAAACAAAATTAGAAATGAATGTGAAACCAAAGTGGACAAGAAAGCACGACATTGGCTGAAAAGAAAAAAAATAGGAAACACCACCAACACAACACAGCAAAATGGAACACCGCAGTAACGCTGAAGGTGAGAAACCGCAACCGTTCCTGAAGTTTTCAAGCAAAAATGAAGGGAAAAGGGGTCAAGAGAAAACAACGAGGATATGCGACAAGGATTTCAAGCAGCGGTAAGAGAATTTGTTAGTAGAGATGGAAACAAAATCACAGCATATTTACCGTCATCAGCAAAATTTGGACGAACGCTTCGACGAACAAAAGAAGTCTTTGTCTCGTTTTCGTTATCCGTCATAACAACTAGAATGTGATTCAAGCGGTGAGATCAGAAGAACCAAATCATCCACGACGAGCTCGTAGCACTGGGGAACAACCAGCTAATCAATGCTCACAATTCATTGCCACAAAAAGAGAGGAAAACCGAAAACAGCATTATGGCGCGCGCGCGAATTATGCAGAGAGAAGCGAGGTTGGCTGCAGGTCTGGTCGTCTTATAGCAAAGACCCGAAATGAAACATCGCAACGTTTCCCTTCGGCTGACTTCGATGCGTCCGACATGTTGCTGAGGTCAATAACCAACCGTGAACGTCCGCTGTTTTCCGCGATATGTGAATAAAGCCCGTCACGGTCAATTTTTTAACTCCGGACGGGACAAAAACAAAACTGGAAGAGGGATCAGCGGCCATGCAAGTCCAGCATTCCGGATGATCAGAACTACCGTATCCCGGCGCTCGCTCAGGCAAGTCGCGCCTGGGACTCAAGCTGCTGTTACACTGCATTCGGGCGTAGATTTGATGTAGATTGGGACGAAAAAAGCGTTGGGGCGAAAAGGGCTTCGGACCTCAGGTTGAGTAAGAAGCCATTAGTACTCACCGGTGGACTTGCTTTCTGCGAATTGCAATTCAGAGAATCAAAGTAAAGCATCACAGATTTACAACTCTTCTTTGCTTTTATATCACACGTCTAATGTAATTAATTTTCTGTCCGTTTTTCACCATTAGCGCAAAGATAGGCTGTCCTTTACGGTTTTATTGTACTAACGACGCACTGCATAAAATAAAGGTCTTGAAAACAGAGAGAACGCGATCCGGAAAGAATCTGGAGAAAGGCGTCATTCGCCCTTGTGCGTCTGTTCAGCAAACTATCCCGCGAAAAATAAAAACAATTTATAATCTAAATAACTCTCATTATCATCTCTTATCGCACATTACCAGCGAGAGAGGTACTGGTTCACCTCGACGGCGCGGTGTCACTTTCAGGCCAAAGCGGCTGTGCAACTGACAGACTCTAACAGCTAACGATTCCGACTTTTTTTGCTGCTGATAAGTGTGCAGGGCGCGTTCCCGATTAGCAGGCCTACATGGCCTGACCCTACATACCTGACGGCTAATCCATGTAGACTCTGTAACAACTCCCGACACGTGACTTGACGTAAGAGCGGCAACCGGTCCATTTTATTGTCGGCGGCAAAACGCTTTTTGCGGAAACCTTTTACAGGTTACAATGTATTGTTGCATTTGTAACGAGTAATCCGCGCTGTTCTCGCTTAACTCCATTCCAGCCTTATTTTACCGTTTTCGGGTTTAGCTGAAGTGTAGCACCTGTAGTCCGAGTAATCCGCCGATTATGTTCATTGGTCACTTTAGTTTCGGTCGCAGAGGTCCTCGAAGCGATTGAACTTTATTCACCTTTGCAAAACGCACATAAGACATTTGAACACAGCGCGCGATAAGGATTGACATTGGCACAAAGAGGCATGCGAGAGCATCTTATCAGGCCCTCAAGGCATCTGTGGTGCCTCTGTTCCCATTTAACCTATTATGCATTCTCTTTTCTTTGCTGATCTAACGCTAATGTTTGGCGTGATCGCACCCTGCGAACCAGGAAGAGTTTGTCTGTCCTATGGATATTTGTCGTTTTGCGTTTGCACCTTCCATTTTCCGTTCCTTCATCAGAAGGTATTTTGATGACACAGTTGTATTTAAAATAATTCAAACCGCGCCGGGGGGAATGATCTGTAGAGGTAAAGCCACCGGAAGTGGCCCTCGCGGCAGTGGGCGAGCGAAAGGCGGAAAGCGAAGCTTATTGAACGAGTGACAGACTCGCACAGGTCTGCCGAAAAGGGGCATTCCGGTTCCCTAATCCGTTCGTTTTGAAAGTTCACCGTGGCACTAATGATCCCGATCTCTTTACAGAGAAACATTTAAATAAACATGCGTGGCGGCGGCCGTTATCTGCTGGCCGCGAGAGCGCCTCTCGTACCAGACTTCTGTGAATCTAAGCGTACGTCATCTATCTTCCTTTAATTGGGTGCACTGTACACCAACCACTCACTATTTTTTGCGCAATCTGCTTTAAGTACTTAAGGAGTCCAGCTCGGAAATACTCCATTTCAGTTTTTCATGAAAATTGTCTCAACCGAACACTCTGTGGTTTGCTTTTGGTCAGCTTGTAAATATTATTGTTTGAAAAGGATTAGACGCGTGAGTGCTTTGTCTAGGCTCATTTGTCATTTCACTCACGTGAATTGAAATGTTCGAGTTAGAACATGACTCATTGCGCGATCCAGATTTGCATCGTTGTTTGGAAGTTGCGAATTTCGACTCAGTGATCAAAAACCTTTAAAACCACGAACTTTCAAATTTGGTCAATGTTCGACTGGTCGAGTTGAACGACGATCAGACGCACCACCTTCGCGGTTCACAGCTGGTTTCTTATTAGGCGAACAGCCCCCACTCGTTGCCCGTCTTTTTCCCTTCGAAGATCGAACAAATGCGATGTTCTCTTCGCAACCGCAACCTTCGCCACTGCGCACGAAACTCGCAGTCGCGTTCGCCGAAAAGAGGCACGGCGGCTTCAGAATTCTCGGAGCTTTTTTCGCGGGAACCGATTCGGCGAGTTCCCATCGGCCCTGTGCACGTAGCTCTGGTAAACAATACCGTAATATATGCATCACTCGGCCGCATTTCGCCAATTTCCATTGCGTCTTTCGCCGGCCATTCTTCGTTTGTCGCGCTTATCGTGTTGACGTCAATCGCGGGTTTCCGGTCGGTTAACCACTGTTGGTATAAAAGATCCTTTTCACTCACATGCTACATTTGCATAAAAGGCGAGCCGAGCTCTGGTAAACGATAAGTCTCCTTTCAGATCATGGACCCGACGACCCTCAAAATAGTTCTACTGATCGTTATGGCGATCACAGCCATCACCTTTGGTCTACTCCCGATTAAAGTAGGCTAGAGTGTTTTTTGAAGGATTCCTTAACGTGTTAAATATTCAGGTCTACCAAATGCTCTCCGGGGGATCGGCACGCCGGTTCGCAAGCAGCCGCGTCTCTTCCCTCATGATCACCTTAATCTCTTGTTTTGCCGGAGGCGTCATTTTAGGCGTCTGCATTCTGGATCTTTTCCCCAGCGCAAAGTATGGTTTTTGTTTATCTAGCATATCCAAGAACTGACAACTCTTTAGGTCAGATTTCGAAGAAATAAAGGTCGCTTTCGATTGGCACCCTCACTATCCTTACGTGGAGCTCCTCGTCGGCGTCGGATTCTTTGTTGTCTACCTCACCGAGGAAATCTTCGACTCAATTTTCAAGCACCATGACCATGACCACGACCACGGACATCACCTCGACGGAAACCATAACGAAGCGAAGATGAAGGAGTAAGTGAAGAAGTCCAAATTTAGATATTATGTTTGGGTTTCAGAGTTAAAATTGGCAGTGACATGGAGGTAAAGTCCAATGTTAGTTGGATTACGGTATCAGACCAGACCTCGGAAGTGATCCAGAGCCAGACGAGCACAACGATTCTTGTAGAGGACCCTTCTCCCGTGGTCAGTGAAAGGAACGCGATTGTAAACTCGATCACCTTCATCATCGCCTTTGTCTTCCACACCAGTTTGGAGGGATTCGCGTTTGGCGTCCAGGTTAGGAGCTGAAGTCTCGGTTTAGTTTAATAGTGGTACTGTAGGACACGACTATCAGCATCGCTTCCCTGTTTTTTGGGATCATCGTTCACAAAGCGATAGTGTCCTTCAGCGTCGGAATGCGTCTGGTCCGCTCGCATCCCGAGAGGCCCTTGTTGGTCTTCGCTCTTATGTTCATCCTATCGATAACCTCTCCCATCGGAGGCGTCATAGGAATCGTCGTGCAGGTAAGGGCAACGGTACTCATGCGGACTCTATGGTTTGAATTCAGGGCTCCAACATGCAAACGAACACAAAAAACATCGTCTCCACGATTCTCACCTCCCTCTCGATCGGCACTTTTCTGTTCATTACGTTTTTCGAAGTAAGATGTCGTTCTTCAGTCATCGGGTTCATCTAGGAATATTCTAGATTTTGAGTCCGGAACGAGCCACAAAACACCCCAAACTTTTGCAGTGGATTGCGACGGTGATCGGATTTGGACTGATTGCTATTATAATGATCTTCGGACATTGAGAAGGACCCACCCTCGGAACTTCCGAATTTCCCTTATTTACACTCCTGCCGATTCCCGTGTGCTTTAATCACCAATCTGATCTGAACCCTGCCACCTGCCACCTAAGGTTTACAAACGACGTCGTTTTCTATGTACATACCACCTTACCGGCGATATTTATGATATTTATCGAAGAAATGCTCCCGATAGCCATAATAAGCCATAATCCCATAATAAAGATATTTTTGTTATACTTCAGGACATTCGACAATGTGATTATCTGCAGGTTTTCCGATCGAGTCCGCAAGTGCAAAATGTTTAGGTCGTATTTTGGTGTGACTTTGTCGCGAAAACTCCGTCAGAGTCGGTGACGAGTCTTATTCGACGAACTCCAATTAGACGCGCATTTTTCGCGACTTTCGCGGACGCTAAAAATAGCGAATAAATGCAGACGAGATTCGACGGAGGTTGATCTTGGATCTCGCGGTCAATGTCAATATTGTGCGCCGACAAATATAATAGATTTTTCGGCCGTGCTGGCGTGCGTGTTTAAACTCAGCGTGACCGGGAGCTCATCCCGCGTCGAATGTGCGTAAGACTGCCCGAATCTGTACCATGTGGGCAAAGTTTGTCGCGTGTCGCTGGTTGGGTAACCATTCAGGCAAAATCAGTTTTTCCCGTTTTTTCGCTGAAGACCGCGGAACATTAAATTTTGGACTGAAGGAATTGTGGAGAATACGTTCGTCGAATGAGCCCAAATTTACAAAAATTGACCAGTTCCTCGAAAAGTTGATTCAATTTGAAAGTAATGCTATCGGGATCCATGATTCTTAGGGTGTCGGGTGTCTGACATGTTTTTAGGATATATAAGGGTTTTTTTGTCATTCCTACAATTAGTAATCGAAAAGCCTGCTCTATCAAAGAAGAAGTTGGCTCTGGGTGAAAGCATAGGAGTGAAAGCATAGGAAAAGCTCGTGATTCTCTAGCCAACAAGCGAAAGGACGACCATCAGCAGGCCTTAGACGTCCTCAACGAGGAAAACCGCCAACTTCGAGCTGAATTAGATCGGGTGTTGACAGTTTTGTCGGATCTTTAGTCCAAATTTAGTCCAGGCAAATCGCTGCGGGAGCCTTGGACTAAATTTTGTCGGACGCACGGCGGATTTAGTCCAGTAAACGTCGTACTTTCGCTAGTTCAGTGTGGACTAAATTGCGAATTTGGCGCGCTTCCTTATTTTATGTTTCAACGTGATAAATAAATGATGTACAGGCTCAAAACAGCCCTTCAATCGTTGACCCACACCCGATTTCGACCGCGACAGACCAATTTAGACCAGCGGCCAGACCGAACTCTTCACAATTACGTTTACTGGTCTAAAACGCGGCAGACCAATTTAGACCAGCGACGAGACCGAACCTCTTGCAGGTAGAGATTTCCTGATCTAAATCGCGCTTGGTCTAAATCGGGCAGACTAAACTGGACGCACCGCGGCAAATCTGCGGCAAATGGCCGATAGAAGTGCTAAACCACGCAAAACGGCCACGACCGATGAAAGCAATGCGAAGAAATCGACCCATTTCAGTATGGTCAAGCGGTACCGACTGGAAAACCCTGTGTGACTGAACGGTGCAACGGTCGTCGCCGAATTTATTCATGCTCACAGCCGCCGCTCGATTGCGCGCACTCAAAAAATCGAGACAAACTTACCGCCGATTTTTTACCGCCGCTTTCATTTACCGCCGATTTTTTCTTCAAACAGCGAGGATAGTACTATAGGCTGCCAGGTTCATGCAGGCTTAGGCTTAGATATTTTGATATTTTTATTATTAACGGGGCCGCGCGAGGTTTCAGTTTCAAAATGTGTTCTGAGTCGGCGGTTCGCGCCTCCAAAGAGGCATAAGCGCACCGATTTCGCAGTTTCATAAATTTTTTCGAAATACTGCAAATATATATTATTCGGTTCTGAACTGAATTTTGTCCATATTCGATTGAGCCCAAAAACGCCCGCAACTGGCCAATTCGGCGTTCGCGGCACTAATTTAGGCGTCGACGCGGTTGCAATTTGCAATGTTTGCAACTTGCAAAGCCCACTGGTCCACGGCGACAGCGAAACGCGTGCAAACGCAAAATGCGTGCAAATGCGTGCAAACGAAAAATCGGCGGTAAGTTCATAACCTCATGGAGGATACTTTTGGCTGCCAGGTTGCAATAGGCTTAGGCTTGAACAGTTTTCAATGTGGTTTTTGCGGCGAGGCCACGTTGCAGCGGTGATAATAGACTCAAGGCTGCCTCTTTCAAACAGCGGGGATAGTAGTGTGTAGGTTGGGGCGACAGTTTCAAAGGCTGCGGAGTATGCTACAGGCTGTAGTTAGAAGACTCTAAATTTTTAGTTTTTGCACGCTAGTGCACTTTGAACTACTCTGTGGCATAGTATTTCAAAGCGACTGCAATTCCTTTGAATTTATACAGCCTGCTTAAATAACCTATATGTCTGCTTGCCGGCTACAAGTTTAGGTACAAAAGTAAGCGCCGTCTACTTCACTTTTGAAAAAAAGAAATGCTATAACGGAGGTTCCAATCGACCGCGGAATAGTCCCAATCGACCGATGGTTCCAATCGACCTCATGTCGTCGAAAAGTCGATCGAATATTATGACTTCGGCGATTGAATTCGCTCAGTTTGAATGGTGGAAATATTCGGGAGTTGAGACGCTCGCTTCGCCGTGTTGGAGTCCTGAAGCTTCTTCGCACGTGGATGCCTGCCCCGGCGGGGGTTACGGTAGCGCTTGGTTGCAATTTTCGTCAGCTTTTTTTGCAAACGGTCCGGTTGGAATTCCGTGTAACGTTTGCGACCTTTCGAAATGCGAATTTATTTCAGTTTTAAAACAACATTCACTTCCAAAAATGTGTATTTTGAGCGCCCGAATTTTATTCGGCGCACCAAATTTATGTCTTCAAATCAAGGAATCCGATAGAGGAAACGTCGAAAGTGTAAAATGTGTCGGAGTGGTCTGCTTGCAAAGTGTCGATAATGTTGTTTTTTGACATACTTTCCGGCGAGTCTCGAGCGACGATCGATTGACGATCGATTTTCGTTCTTGTATAAAGCGGCTTGCAGGGTGGCGTGGTCCAATCGTCTGTCTGCAACACGCAACTCGGTCCTGGAAATTTATCGAATCCGTGGTCTGATTTTTGGTATACCAGTAATCGCACCTAAGCGATAGTATGCGATTCGATTTTAATAATGCCGCTGGTCTTAGCGCGAAATCTCTCACTTCAGCAGTGAAAATGCATACTTTGTTTCGAATTCAGCAATGAAGAGAGGAAAGTGTGCAAAATAGTGATAAGTGACAGTCGGGTTGCTAGACAGATTGAGTGATAATGCAATTGGTTTCTTTTCTGCATTGGTTTCTGCTTCACCTTGTGCCGTTGTCGCGTGAAATTTTGGAAGTGAAAAGCGAATCGCGTTTATATAGTGCTGCTTTCATGATTTCCTTCGTGTTTTTATCGAAATAGTATGTATGCGGTAACTTAATACAGTTTTCACGTGCAATATCCATTGTTGTGTAACGGAACCTGAATTAATAAAACATATTTTTCAGTCAAGTGGGGAGCATGTTGTCGTCTCGCCAGTTGATCAGCACTTCGGTGCGTTTCTATAACAGCACGCGGAAAAACCTGAAGATTGACCGCAACACTAAGGCAAGTTTTTAAATGTTGGTAGTACACGTTAACCGGTTGCTGTTGTTCCAGGTGATTATTCAAGGCTTCACTGGCAAGCAAGGCACTTTCCATGGACAACAGATGCTTGACTACAACACGCAATTGGTCGGTGGTGTCTCCCCCAACAAAGCCGGATCGACCCACTTGGGAAAGCCCGTGTTCGCGTCTGTTAAGGTACGGTTGACGATTTGGTATTTGAAGCAACGCTGCAGCCTTTCAGGAAGCTCGTGAACAGACTGGTGCCGATGCTAGTGTCATCTACGTTCCTGCGCCATACGCCGCGAAGGCTATGGAAGAAGCTATCGACGCTGAAATTCCTCTTGTTGTGTGCATCACCGAAGGAATTCCCCAGCAGGTTAGTATGCCTTAATTGTACAAATGTCATGACATAGTACTTCAGGATATGGTTCGAGTAAAGAGCAAGCTCGTGAAGCAGAACAAGACCCGTCTTCTCGGGCCAAATTGCCCTGGAATCATCACTCCTGACGAATGCAAAATTGGAATTATGCCCGGCCACATCCACAAGAAGGGAGTTATCGGAATTGTCTCTCGCTCTGGTACTCTCACTTACGAAGCTGTCCACCAGACCTCTGCTGTGGGTCTTGGTCAAACCCTCTGTGTTGGTATCGGTGGTGATCCGTTCAACGGAACTAACTTCATCGATTGCTTGGAGGTGCGTTTCGTTGTCCATGTTCTTCGTTTACCGAGTGTTTCAGGTGTTCCTTGAGGATCACAACACTCGTGGTATCATTATGATCGGAGAAATCGGGGGACAGGCCGAGGAACAGGCCGCTGAGTATTTGAAGCAGAATAACAGCGGACCGAATGCGAAGCCGGTGGTTTCCTTCATTGCCGGTGTCACCGCTCCTCCTGGAAGACGCATGGGACATGCTGGTGCCATCATTAGCGGTGGAAAGGGTACCGCGCAGGACAAAATCGCAGCTTTAAAGGAGGCTGGTGTTCACGTGACGCCGTCGCCCGCCAAGATGGGTATTCTCATGTCGCAAGCTCTTATTGGTCAATTGAGTAAACAAGGTAAGTATGATTTTTATGTGAGTGTTGGTGTGACCATCGCTCTAACTCGAATTCGATCAACTAACCGCACGCTCGTTTGTTTTAGAGGATGAGGCCTGAAGAAAACTTATCGACAACCCCTGTGAAACGTCTTAGATGGGATATTTTTAACTAATAGTGTTCTCCATAAATTTCGTGTATAATCAGTTTAGGTCACCTTTCAATCTCACTTCTATCTTTTTAGCGTACTGAGGAGACTTCTTACACGCTTCATTGTACGAGATTCAGTAGTTTAAGTTATGCAAAACAGTTGTGATCAATAAACGATTGTTTTTGAAGTTTTGTAATGTAGGCTAGTTCATCGAATTGGATCGCCTGTGCATCGTCATCGATATTCTTCTGTTATGTGTTGTGTAGGTTAAGAGTAAAGTGTTTCTGTCCCTAGTTTTATCAATAACGACATCATGCCACTGACAAGAGAATGACTCCAAGTGTCCGCCTCCGATCGAGCTGAAATTTGGCACAAATGCACACTAGAAAAACCCCAAAATATTAGCTGCCCTAACGCGAACAGTGCAAAGTTATGGCCATTTGAAGTTGCGCATTTTGGGACAATCAGGGTATAGCCAGGATTGAAGCTTATTTAGACATATTTGTTTAGCGCAGTCGGTAGTGGGCTGGGATGTCAGTCTGGAGGTTGGAGGTTGCTTTGCACTGTTCGCGTTAGAGCAGCTAATATTTTGGGGTTTTTCTAGTCTCATATAGGTGGTCTACATTTGTCCCAAATTTCAGCTCGATCGGAGGCGGACACTTGGAGTCATTCCCTTGTGAGCGGACAGATTCGCCCCATCCTGTGGCTCATGTGTTCGCTTCAATAATGTGTTAAGTTAGGTTTTTCCGGATGCAAATGGATGTGGAGCGTGTCTGAGCATGGAAATCCCAATTGGAACGCGGGAGGGAAATGTCTATTGGCCGAACAGACACCCCAATATGATTGGGGTGTTCAATTGGATCGTCGACACTCGCATTCGAAAGTGTAAGGAAGTCAGTTTTGCTGTTGGCATTCAACGTTGACTTTGAGCCAGATTTGTTCATGTTGCTTTAAGAAAAAGCAAATGCCTAGGTTGAACGAGCAATTATGTTGTTAGCCTTTCCACACATGCGAAAGGAAACTTTGCTGGGCGTGTGGAAATGAAGACTAGGATGTCTTGGGAAGCTTAGAGTTTTAGGAAGAGCTGGACTTTTGATATCGTCTGAGGATTCCCAAAATCGTGTATTATGACATTGTATGGCCATCTTTTAAGCGAAAGGGAAGTTGATGACGTTTGACCCTTTTATGGATTACGTCCATAACATGCACATCTGACTATGTACACCAAATGCTGCCCTCATATGATCACATTTTGGAGATTTTGGATCAGGGCTTGAACTTCCTAGAAATGTGCTCCTTAGCATGAAATAGTTTGCGAACTGTCCGCTGTGACCTTATTGTAAAGCCCGCAAAAGTCAGATCGGCTTTTCCTATTTAAGAAAACGCGTCTTAAAACGCATATTACAATGAGGATAAAAACGGATGACGATTCTGCAAGTGGTTTGTGCAAACGCGGAAACCGGAAGCGACGGGATGTGAACGTTTTCTGAATCGTGCCTGCTCTCTGCAACGTCCTTTAGTACCTTTGTAAATCACTCTCGCTTCAAATGACTTTTTGAGACTTTGGTAAAGTAACGAATATTTCCGTGCAGTTTTCGAAAGTGGTTAGCCCGTATAAATTTAGTTTTGCTAGAAGCAAAATTCTGGATTGAAAAGGAAGTAAAGTTATGGCTGCTTCTGTGTCAATGAATCACTGGTCTAAAACAGATTTCGGAAAACTTCAATAGTTTTGTGTTTGGGACATTTCTCCGAAAGCACTCACCCGTCTCGTACGTTGAGCCCGAAAAAAGGATAAGGAGTGCCCGAGGAAGCCGAGAGCCACTGCCCAGCTACTGAGGTCAGTCCCAGAGGATATAGGAAATTGTGCGTTCCGAGTGTTTCCGTTTTTTTCCTTATTTAGGCGACAGGCGAAGTGCTGTGCAGGAAGACTTATTGAATTAACGAAGAGAGCGAGTACAGTTCGTCTCCTACGGCTTCTCCGTCGGACAAGACTCCCGACACGAACAAGGTGACCAAAACATTGTCAGTCACTTATGATTTCAACTTGACGTGCGTGATTAACCAGAGTTCTTCTTTCGACCGTGTTCCCCTCGTTTCCCTCCAGGACACTTGATTCCGACCCTTTCCCAGTGTTTCCATCCTCCCGGTGTCCTCCTCGTTGCTCAGACCTTTCGCCGATCAGTTTCCAAAAACAATCGAGTGGGTAAATCGCACTTTGATGTCTTAACATTCAAATAAGGCAGGTCGTTCGCAGTTGAATAGTTATTTTGGCGCCCTTTGGTCTATTGTTAGTTCGCTCCAATTTTCCAAACGAGGACTTGCTGTTACGTATGTGCCATATTTGTATTTTGTGACGCAAGTTCAAATCCGAGAATGATTATAAATGACGGGGACCCAGTGCTAAGTCGTGACGGTTTTTGCGTTCTAGACTTCTCTTTTTGTTTATGTCGTGTAACAGTTATGGTGCCCATATGCATATCTAGGTGAGTGGAAATCGAGAGAATGCGGTCAGTTTTTTTTGCAATGGAAATCTTACATTTTGAGTAGAGTGAATTTCTAAGGGGTGGGAACCAGTCCAAATCCACCCAGTTGGCGACAACTGGGTGCAAAGATATTCGAATACTGTCAGATCAGGAGCGAGATATCGATCTTAAACTAAATTGTTGGCTAGGAAGCAGCGCTTGTTGCTTGAAGACGGTGACCGGAGCGATTTGATCATATTTCCGATCGATTGAATATAGTGATTCATAGACAATTTCAACACTTTATTCCTGCTAAGCTGAGTCTGTCCGCTATGGCTACTCAGTGAGAACCAAAAAATTAAGATGAATTTGATCTACCTATGACAAAGAGTAGTATATTGTACGATACCCCCTTCAAAGGAAACAAATCGAAGCCGGTGAGAATTTTTCGATCGAGGCCGTGCTCTCTGTTCTTTGAAACTTCAATTTCAGTTAATGCAACTTGCCAAATACGAAAATTTCCAAGTGCAACACTTGGAATCAAAAGGGGCGTGATTCAGAAGCCTTCCAGTAAGGTCTTTTCGGCGCAGTCCGTGACTTTCCAGTCTGATAGCACAAAACGTTTTTTCTCTTAGGTCGGCTTCATAATTAAATGCTATTATCGGAAACAAGGTCGGAATATACATGCCAATCCATGACATCACTGGTGTGCGTCTGAAAACTTGGCGCAATTTCTTTTCTTGGCGTTTGCGGCTCCTCCGCACCACGTTTGTTTTGGGTGGCCGCAGTCATCGGCCCTCGTCAGAAGGGTAATTGGACCTCACGTCGGCCCTCATGTCCTCGCGATGATCCACTCAAATTCGAGTCCCCCAATCCACTTGCTCATTTGGTCTTCTCCTCAACGTCTAAAATTAGAAAACCCTTTTCAATTACTTGATTACGTCAAACGTTTTTGTTTTCCTCATGAGCTAATAGAATTGTGACTCGACCAGTTTGATCGAGCATGCTGAAAGTCAGTCTCCTGTCCTTTGGCCAGCGGTGAGCTTCGCTGGTCCGATTCCTTTGCTTCACAGCGGACGGTCTGTCGCGCCTTTTTAAACTTTTCCTCGGCTTTGTGCTCCGATTTTGTTTAAAGGGTGAATCTCTCATTTTGCACGTGAACTTCTGAATTGAATGCGAAAACCGCGCTTTCGCTTTCGACCGTGTTCATCACAAGTTCGATTGAAGTTTCAAAATGTCAAACGATTTTATGGATCTCATACGTTATCATTCAACAAAGTCGATTCAGAATTTTTGTGTGTTGTGGAATGGAACCGTTGCTTCCTTTTCCATAACTGAATTTATTTCACTTTATTTTCAATCTTCATAAACAGTTTCTGCTCTGCCAAGGCAGGCATTGAAAGGCCCGGAAATCATGTGTCGTCTCACTGTTTCTTCCGTTGTAATCCTGTTTCGTTATATTGACAATACGATCTCGCCACCGTTAGTCAACCGAAACCCACGATCTGTCATTGAAGTTTATGCTCGAAAATGAATAATCCACAAACATGGTCACTTTTCACTGGTCGTTATTTTTGCAAATTTCCAATCATACTATGTTGCATTCGATGAGACGATCTTACAAAAGCTTTTTCCAGACTGTTTCTGACATTCATGCTTTTCTCGAAATGTTTGTAGGCGAACGCGTTCGCTCCGTTTGCACACAAGGCGGAATCGAACGGCCCGCAACCTTTGGTTGTTTGTTGGTTTTAGTTTACTTGTGCAAATCGGAGGAGTTTGGGACAAACAACATTTGATCTCCTGACGCCCTTGCTCTCCGGACCAAATATTCCAGGTTCCGTGGCTCGCATGAGTCCGTGCCCCGGCAGACAACTAAACAAACATGCTCCATTACTCACGCGCTTCTGTCTGCCACTGCTTGTCCAAAGTTCTGCTTTTACTGCTCCTCAAATCGCGGACGTCGTGTGACTTTCGACGTCACAACCTTTAACCCTAGCCACTTAGTTTCCGCCTTACCCCCTCCGCTCCTGATCGTGTGTTGAGAGCGGCGCAGGAGAAACGGCGGCGACCTCTCGCTCGCAACAGTTCTCCCGGCTCCTGTCGCATTCCTTCGCTCTCGCTGCGTAATTGCAGTGTCACTTCACTTTTTCCGTGTGCATGCGCTCCCGATGCGTTTGGAGAAAGCGTTTAGGCTGCGAAAGGCGGGGCGGCGGCACAAAGGCGGAGTCCCGGAGAAGCTGCGGCTCTCCGATATATGCCAGCGCCGGCCGGGCAGGCTGTCGAGTTTTTCCCTGATCATCTCTTGCCACTTTTCGGTAGGACGCTGGATGAATTTTTTTTTAGGCTTTTGGTCTTGAACGAAGTCTTGTAAGTCTGGAATAGTGTTGAAGCTTGTGAAACATGTGAAACCAAAAGGTTTCAATCAAATGTACGGGAAAATAGAGGCGACAGAGCCTGCTAAGGGGCGTCCAGAGCTGGTCAACCGTCGTAGCCCTATTTACGGTTCCTCCTCATTAGTCGCATGCCCTCTGCTCGTAATCGGACGCACAAGTTGCTTTGTTTACTCCGCTGCTCTTCCTTGCACCGAAGTGATTGTTGTCGTCTTTGTCGGTCGACTACTGTCAGCGAAAAGCAGCCGACTGGCGACCGGCGGCAATTAGCGAGGTCCAACACCGCACCTAATTTTGTTGATAAAACTCATTTTCCCTGATTCGCGTTCCCCACAACCGAGTAGGAATATTTCGATTCACGCATATTTTGGTCTCGGCGCTCTCCCCCCTTGGTCCGTGTCGCCCTTTGAATGATCACTGACAGTCACTAATAAATTGCTGAGAGTCGCGGGAGTGCCCCGATTGGTTTCGTCGTGGGTTCGCGATCGGGACACTTTTTTCTTCTCGAGCAGAGTAACCAACAATGGCTGCTTCTTCGGCAGGCAGGTCGCAGGTAAACCGAGCACATTTCTTCTTTTTGAAGAAAGAAGAAGTTATCTTGTCCAGTATTGTAGCTGCTGCAGTAGTCGCTGATAAAAGGTGCGTCGTCCTCAGTAGCAACATGAGTGCACCCTGTTCGCAAACTGCTGGACCACGCTGGCGCCTCCGCGGGCAAGAGCGGTGTAACTGTTTGTTATCAGTTCTCGTTTTATGTGCATTCTTGGCATGGGCCGATGTAGGCCACTAGCGTTCTTGCCAAAGATCAGCTTTTTCGGTTTTTCGCAGTTGTCTTTTGACGTAAATGAGGGTCATCACGCATTTTGCTAAGTGAAAGCGTGAGGAAAACACGCATGTGACTTTGCGCTAAAAATAGACGCGGGAATTTGCGAATAGTTGTTGGGTGATCAGCGGAGAGACTCGCGCAGTCTTCAGGTTGGCGTCATTTGCATTGCGGGGAGCAGCGCGAAACGCGAAATATTTTTGCGGTTTTCTTTCCTGCACTCTCGGGCCTTTAAAACGTGCAACCAGAGCTTTGTGCGTCATAACGTACAGAAATCAGTTATCTTTTGATCTCTGAAGGGTGCCTTGTTTGTCAAACAATTCTTTAAAAGTTGCTGTTGACAAAGGATCACCCTCCACTGACCAAACTCGTGCTTTTTTGAGTGGTTCCTCTGCCGGAGTCTACATTAGACTCGCGCGCTCCGCTGCTGGCCGATTTCCGGTGTCTGCCTGGAGCTGGCCAGTAAGATGCACCCGCCAGGCTGCCAACATTTCGCTCTCCACCATTATTCACTTATTTGTTTTTCTCGTTCGTCATTCTGTAGCAGCACTGGACACTGGGGCAGACAAGGCCCCGACGGCGGCCATTCCATGCTTCTTAGAGGCGCTGGCCGCGCCCACTTGCAGCTGCACGAAAAGAAGCTTTTGTTACGTCCACCATCGGTCGGTTCTCGTTTGCGGAATCGCTATTTTTTTTTAGCTTTGTGGCGCCTTCTGACGCCACGCGACGACGCCTTCGACCACCCTTATCTTCGCGCCGCCCTGCAATGGACAGAAATTTGGTCATTCGCTGCTTTCTGTGGCTTCGAGTTTATCGCGGCGCGGTACTTTGTTGCTTTTTAAAAGAAAAAAGCGGACGTCCTCTTGAGCAGAGGCCGGACTTTCCTGTGTGCTCGACGCGACTTTGTCTGTGTGCTTTCGGCTTTTTGCGAGTCTTGTAAAGGAGCCAGTCCGTTGCGGCGCGTAGTTGCAAAAGTCACGAATGGCGACAGTTTTTTGCACCCACTCAGGTCAGTTACGTGTAACCAAATTGTTCTGTCGGCTATTAAAAGGCGGTCCTCGGAGACATTTTTAGATTCTGACGAATCCACCGCGAACAATTCGCTCTTCGCTTTCTTGAGCTCTTCTGTCTTTTGATCTCCCTGACAATTTAATCGGGAATTCTGTGTTGTAACACTTTTCGACTTCTCGATTCCTTCTCGCTTCTTTTGCTACAGGCTACGAGAGGCGCGTCTCTCCAGTTCCCGTCACCTCTCCTGAGCACAACACGCACACACTTTAAACATCATCTCGCGCACTCAGTCAGCAGCTGCCCAGCCCCTTAAACGATCCGCTCATTTCCCTGAATCCCCTCTCCGTCAGTCGGAAGTTCGCTCTGCACCGGAGCGGTCCATTCGGTCGACAAATGCACCCGCGCACTGTTAGCGGCGGTCTGCGATTTTCCTCATTCCTCGAGGGATTAGCCCAAGCACTTACACGAACCGATCGCCCACCGTTTTCTTTTACCTTACGACGTTCGAGACGAGGGAAATAATTGCTGCGTGCTTTGTTCAATCTGTGTGGAGGTCGCCATTGGCACCGGACCGAGAACCGGTAATGAGGTTCGACTGTTGCTCGCTTGGGTGATCGCTGTTTTTTGGTCATTTATTCGTGTACTGGAGTTTCTGATTTTTGGTATTTGTTATTTGAACAGTTTTTGAAGACGTTCCTATCGGGTCTTAAAGAGTGTGGAGAAGCGCCTCCCTAATTAGTCACACATGTTTCAGACCCCCGACCACCATGATGGAACTTCGCTCCCGCAACAATAACCAGGGCATTCCCCACCTCCAGTGCGTCACGGCTCGTTTCATCCCTCGCAACGAGCCGCCGAAACGCAAGCTCCGTTTTGAAGTGAGTTTCGGAGATTGGAGCCGCGATAAGCAGTCCTTCGATTATAGGTGATCCAAGTCTGCCAAGGACCCAAGTGGTTTGTGTGGCCTACCCCTCACAAGCCGGACGAGAAGAACGAGGGCGATGAGAGCAAGGTCGCTGACCAGGAAAACAACCAGAACTGTCCCGAGCAGAACGACATCGGGCCGACCGAGCCCATGCAGATGATGCTCAACGAGCACCGTCAGACCTTTACCGTATCCCCCGACACGAACATCACCAACGGTAGGTTTCGGTTGCTGGCTCTGACATTCATCAATCTCCTTTCAGGCGCTCTGACCCCGGTGACCGCGACCAACCAGACCAACACCCAGACGCCGATGTCGGAGCCGACCACTCGCCGCATCGCCTTCAAGCCGACGCTGTTGAAGAGCGAGCCGATCAGCACCTCGGCTCCCTCGACCACCTTCAAGATTCTTTCAATCGCGAAGAAGTGGAACGACTCGCTCAGCGAGAGCGACGACGAGGACTATCTGGACACGCAGATGGCCGAGGAGTGCGACCAGATGACTCTTGGGAGCTCGCTGCCCCCTCAGAGCTCGTGCCACTTCTGCAATTGCCGCTTCAGCCATTAAACCGGAGTCCGGTGCAATAAGTGCGAACTTAGGTGTGTATTTACAAGTGGAAGCCACTCTCCCCTGCCACTACTGTACATTCTCCTCCCTCCAAATTTTAACCTTCACAACTGAGGGTTCGTTCCCTCGATTCATTTGATTCCTTCTGTATTTCCTCTTCATTATCATCAACTGTTCGGGTACACATATATTTTATTTGTTCCATCTACATTCGCCTACCGGTTCCTTCCTTCCGTCATCTTCTTGCTTCTCGAAATCCGTGATGTCCATTGTCCTCGTTCGGTCTTGCTCCTGCACTCTGTTATGCTCGTCTCTCGCACCCAACTTCACTGCTGTTTGCCTTCTCTCATCGAATTTAAAGTGTATCGGAGTCATCTCCTTGTCACCCGCAATTGCTTCTTTGAGAAGCGTAGCCCCACGTTGGCACATCTCCGATTCGGGCGATGGCCGGAGTTCATTTGTTTTGTTCGGAAACAATTGCAATTACCGTCGACGACGACGGGTTTCTTCATTGATTTGATTACCGTAGTGTTTGTAATAAATTTTATTTTCGATTACCGTAGTCCGGTTATAATTGGTCACAAGGTGAAGTTACTCCTCACTCGGCGTCGCTGGCGACATGTTTCCCTCAAGCGAGGAGAGCGGAGTTCAAACCTCCATTCGATCAAGCGCGCGGCGTTCGATTCGGATTTGGCGTTTGCTTTCCGATTTTGGCGCTCGAACCGACTGGAGGGAGTGGATGAGGTGAGGATCGACTCGGTGCAGGGGTCACGGTTTCCTATGACATTCAATGCAATCAGCTTCTAACATCCTTATGACCTTTTCTTGATCGGGCTCTGTCATGGCGTTTTGAGTGTTTACAGTCCCAAGAGGGGATCGTGATTTACAGAGGGGATCGTGATCGGAGTTCGGATCACTGCTCACTGATCCTGTTTATCCGACAATGTCTGGACAAGACCAGACTGGAAACGTCTCGAAGGTGCGATCTGTCCTTTCCGCGACCGTCGACCCACCAACAGAAGCTCGAATTTGTCAATATGTTGACACAGCCAGCCAGCTGTGCCTCGGATCCCCCGTACAAAAGCCGCGTGTCACGACGGCACTTAGACGTAAACGGAAGCAGTCACGAGATCGTCTATTGCGAATCACCCAGTCCACGGGAGTTTTTGCAAATACAGATCTATTTTTGAATGTGAAGTCAATTTTCTGATTTTGGATGCTTTATACCAATTGGGCGACGGTGGACCTAGCAGCTGGTGACAAGTTGCAAGTTTCTAGTTAATTTAAGTGGAAGCCAGAAAACCCGAAAGGAGTGGGTCGCAGGTCATTTGTTTTGAAACCAAATCCTTGTTACAATAGACGAGTGATCAGCGAAACGATTTGTCCAAACGGTAAAAGTGGGAAGTGTCTAAGGTTATGCGTTTTTGCAATTCTGGGACAGAAGCGGAGAAAGGAAGTCGAAAGTGAGATGAATCCCTTATTCTGCAAACTGGCACTTTTCGAAAGGAGAAGTTAAGTCTGCAAGCTGAATTACTCCCATTTACAAAGTTTTTATGTCTCTGTGCATTTTGTGTGCAAAACTGCGGTTGTAAGACGTTCTTCAATTAAAAAACAAATTTAAGGAGACGCCGGAAAATGTTTTGGAAACACGGACTTAAAAATTTGTCTTTTTACTTTGCGAATGTGAACTCGCTGAAGGGAACTTAAACTTCCGAACACGCTTTCTTGTTGTTTGTGCCTTTTCTGTTATCCTTAACAGGTTCTCGCAGCCTCCGCAATCCGTTGACACCACTTAAAACAAAACAAGGTGTGAATCCCTGTAAAACAGTGATGTCATTTCGGTGGACGTCCCAACGCTGAACTCGAACGACGAAAAGTTGGTTCTAATCGCGTTCAAAGATTACGTTTTAAACTCCACTAATTATGAGCTTGGCACACACGTGTTTTAGAGTGTCGAAGAACCGGCAGAAAACTGATATCAAGAGCGCCCCTCATGACTCGACAAACAGAGCTTTGAAAATCTTTTGTTTTTTGAACATCGAGTTTGGCTCGGTCTTCCTTATCCGTGAGAGTTTCGCCTTGAGAGATGTCTGGGATTGCGAACCTGGAAGATCCAGCCAAAACATTCAAGAAGATGACTGATCGTGGGAACGAAAACGTTATTTCAAGCCTTGTTTGGGACTTTCAGTGTTGCATTGCAAGAAAACGCCGGTTTCAGCAGGGAAGAGGCAAATCTTATTTGCCTCCGGCGACAGATTATGTGTTTTGTCTGCGGCCGGCGATCTCAAACGACGGAATAAAGACAAACGAAATTTGGAATGTTTTTGCCAGGGCCTCTTCTTCTGCTCGCCTTGCCCGGCGTCCACTTTTTGCAGCCGAAATCAGCGGATTTCGTTTACTTATCGTTTACTTATCCTCAAACCTTGCGTTGCGGCAGCCGAATGGCGCCAAGCGTGTCACGTACTCTCGCTCCCGTGGTTGACGTTGTTTGCCAACTGGCGCCAGTGCCAAGTATCTTCCGCCAATTTCTACATTTTTTCTTTACGCGACTGAACAAATAATTGAATACAACACCGACTCGGTCACGAGACGTCGCAGCATAACAGGCAAAACTGAGCGAGGCTCACTGGAGACCAAGGATCTATTTGATAGCTTGAGAAAGCTTGATTTACCGAAATCCACAAGTCTGAGCGGATTGTAAAAAAGGAATTTGATGGGAGCGTCGTAAGTGGGTTGAAAAAACAATTGACGTCGTTGTTTTGGGTCAGCACCGATAAAGGTCGACCACCCGTTTAATCACATTTCAGATACCAAAGTTGTCAAGGTGTGTGCCGGAGGGCCCAGAAGCATGTCTCATTGAAATATTTGTGCCGACTTGGATGATCTGATGGATGACATACTTTCAGGTGTCGCACAAAATGAATCAGCGGACAGTTGCGATCTCCCGATCTCGAGGGAATGCACAGTTCGCCAACGCTGGCAACAATGACGAATAGAAGTTGCTGATAACGGGAGATTAAACAATGTTTTGACCGTGACGAAGACCGACCGGAAGTCGATTATGGTTGAGTAACTCACCGGAAACGAAATATTGGTCACGGGAGCCGCAAACTTAAGGACCGTTGTACAGTTTGGGGTTTGAATTGCTTTTAAAAGATGAACTATACGATTCAGAGTGATCTCTTATCATAAGCCCACGTAAAGCGCTCACTTTTTCTCAATTGTCCGTTTCAGTTTTCCGGGTTTGAATGTTCATTTAAAAATTAATTGCGTCAAATCGGCTTGGATGTTTCAAACAAACACGACGGGTCAGGGATTCGGTACATGCATCGTTCTAAACAGAGATTTATTTACACGTTGAGTGACGCGGAGTGTCGAATTATCGGCCACTCCCGGCTGCTAAATTAGGTACTTTACCAACCAAGCAGATTTTTGAAGAACCCTTTGAAAGAATCCGTGTAAAACAATGCGTGGCTATATTGCCACAGACACAAACGAGACAGTGATTTAGGTTTGTGACTACCTTGGATTTTAAACTTAAATCTATTTTGTTCAAAGGGGTCACTTAAAACTCAGGTATACCGATAAGTGCAAGAAAATCAAAGTTAAATACTTTTAAATCAGAAAAACGTGATTTTAAGATCTTTAAACGTTTTTTTGAGGTTACAAATTGTGTTTGAAGTTTTTAGCGTAAATTTGCGTCTTGCAAGAAAGGAATTTCACAGCGACGCTCACATTGCAAAGAGCGCCTCGACAGATCCGCCGATTTTGTAATGTTTTGAAAAGTGCCACACGGCTCCGAGCGGACATAAAAATAAAAGTACTTTCCCACAAAACGTCCGCCGCAGACTGTCGTCGCTGTTTTATCGCTCAGCGTTTGCCATTGTAACTGTCGGCAGCACGAAAGAACGTTGCGTCTTCAGTTTTCGATCAAGAAAGATGGAACCGAAGCTTCATACTCAGGTTCTCGCCGTTGTCCGTCCTAGAGAGTCATGACAGGAAGAAATTGGTAACCTATCATGATGCTTTGGAGACGAGCAAATGTGAGGCCATCGATGGATTGATGTTCCACCTTTGAGAATATGAACTCAAGACTGAGATTACACGGATAAAGCACTGCCAGTTGTTGCTTTTTCATTTTGTAGAACAGATTTTTCGGTTGGTTTTGGAAGATTTAGGTTCTTGTCTTCCCCTCGTGCATGTTGATCAACTCAAGAAAAGTTCTATTTACAGATTCTAAACAACGGGTCTACACTATTGTGGTAATAAATATTGGTTCATAAACGAGACGGTGTCGATTCGATAATACGTGGAAGATCTTTTAGTCGCCGAAGAGATTTGGGTTTGAGGTCTGGTATTCGCGGTAGCAGCCCTTGATGGACTCGAAGACTTGGAGGCAAGCGAGGTACTCGAACGCGTTCGGGGGCGTCGGGACGTGGGTCCGGCAAAAGGGGAGACACTGGCCGTTGTTAAACGCGTGCACGTTCTTCCGAATGCAACACTCGCTGTGGTCGGCCTTTGTCGTCGCGCAGTCAAATGCTTGTCCAAGCTGGTTCCCGGGACACTGGTTCGTGAGAAACGCGTTTACAAGCTGAATAGGAAACAGTAGCAATTGAGACTCTGGCAATTGATACTCACGGATTTGTCTGAAAAGGTGTCAAAGTTGCACATGGTTTGGCAGACGGGGGAGACGCCTTGCTTGCGACAGCAGAGGTCCAGTTTTTGGTTGGGGTTCAAGAGCGACGACACAGGGCGCTTGAGCATGTTCGAGGGCACGATGGGGTTGAGGCCGATGCTGTTGTCAGAAGCGAGAATGCTAGAGGGCGCCAGCGGAAAGTCTTCGTTCGAGGAGGACACATGGAAGCCATTCGACGAACTGGGGAGAGGGATCGGCTCACGCGCGTCTGTCTTTGCAAACGTCGCTTTCGGTTTCAGGTCATAATGGTAACTGGAAAGCGCCTGCGAATTTTGATTTGACCGATACGGTGGCTTTATCTGGAATTTCAGATAAATGAGCCGGCGCACATGAAAATCGTACACTTACCGATTGAGGTTCTGGCGTGAGTTCGGCGGAGCGATAGGAGGAAGCGGGGCTGGGTTCTGATGGCGCTGGCACACGGTCAAGGTACTAAAAATTTGTTTCATTTCGTTTTTGACCGGAAGCTATTAAAGTGATTATTGAAGTGGTTTATTAATGTTTAGTTATTAAAGTTATCAACGGGGCCGCGCGCGCTGTTGCGCGAGGTTTCTGTTTCAAAATATGTTCCAAGTCGGCAGTCGGCGCTTCGCGCTTCCAAGGAGCGTGGTCAGCCTGACTCGAAGATCAGTCTGGATCAGTTTTCATAAGCGCAGACGCCGTTTTTGCGGTTTCATAATTTTTATTGAAATAGTCCAAATAACATTTTATTCGGTTCAAAATTTTGTGCAGAGCTGATTGAGACGAAAAACACCTGCAACTGTTGCCCATTCGACGTTTGCGGCACAAATTTAGGCGCCGTCGTGGTTGCAAAACCTACCGGTCCACGACGACAGCGAAATGCGTGCAAACTACTTCTAGATCGATCTGCTTTATTTTATTAAGGATTAAAGTGATACCTGGAAAGCGGAAGCGGTCGTTTGTGGCTCCCGAGAAGCTCAAAGCTCTTCAATTCGCGTTCTTCGCTCGAAAAAGACGAAGACTGAAGAAGGGGCCTCCGGTCCAGTTTGGAGGAGAGATTCGGAGGAATTTGCCACGGCTGCGCCGGGAAACGGAGTTTGTTGGAAGGAAGGCTGATCCTGAAGAGATGACGCTTTGTACAAAAAAGCGTGAAACGAGGTTATACCGATCGGTTTGTCCGGACACTCTAACGCCTTGGGTGATGTTGTAGGATTGATCCCGTCTCGACGAAGATTCGATTCTTCGAGTTGTCTGATAGAAAAGACACTCAATCGCCAAAGTAGTTCGAACTCACAGAAAGCGGTGGGACTACGGTCACCAACTTCAAAAACTGATCTCTGTGCACGGAACTCTGATGTCCCACTTCTTTCACTTCCGATTTTCCAAGTTTTCCTGATTGAACTGAATTTATAAAATTGATGTTTTCAAGGATTGAACTTTTTTTTACCACGAACGGAGGGACGTTGAGAGGCCGGTCCACCTTTGAGCAAACCGTTTTGGGAACAGAATACCGGTCCTTCGTGTAGACTCTGTCAAAATGAGTTAGAAATACAAAATCTAAAGACCTTTCGTTATTCACCTGTGTCCTTCGACGGGCGCGACCACTATGAACTGATCCCGATTCCGCCGGTTCTCCTTGATGTGCTCAAGTCTTTTCTGTAAGAGGTTGTGCTGCCGATCGTCGAGCTGATTCCTCCGAGCTTGAATCGAAAGATTAGTCAGAATCAGATAAACTACAGTGACTCACCGCTTGTCTGTTTCTGCTCAACGGAACCCGTATTGACCCGACTGCGCAATCGGTTCGCTTTGTTAGGGTACACAACTTCTGGAACATAGTCTCGTTGAATCTAAACATTTCTTCTGTTGAAAAACTTCAAACCAGTGATGTGAACGGGCCGGCCTGTTCCAAAACGGACCGATGGCCCAGCCCGGCCCGTTTGAAACTAACCGGGTCGACCCGGAGTGCTCACGAAGGCTGGAGAAACGTTGATTTCTCGGCATTGCTGGCATGTTTCCGGGCGAGTTTGGGCTCGGCGTGACCTCCAGCCTTCGTGAGCACTCCGGTTCGTTTCAAACGGGCCGGCTCGGGCCGACTGACCAAACATCGCTGGTTCAAACGATGCTATGAATTTACCTTTCCGCCGATTAGCCACCGCTTTTCATGATTATCGATCTATCTCCAGTGTGGGACAAAATGATGTAGCCGTTTTGGCAAAATCTCACTTCAAATAACTTTTGCATAAAACGGTTTTCACCACGTGAAAGAGCGTGTCAAACAATCCCGAAAAACATGCAAAAGCGACAGGTTTTATTTTCCTGAAGGCACTTCGAAAACTGAGCCGATTTTGTCGGGACAACGATAGAGCCTCCTTATAAAAATCCAATTTTATGCCTGTTTTTAAATTTAGCTATTTTTAAATGCGATAATCTTGTTTCTTGTTTAACGCGTTAATTTTACCAAAAACCATGTTATCGCCTCAAAAAGACGTTAAAAATTAAAGTTTGAAAAGTTTTGTCGGTTTCTGACACTTAAACCTGTATTTGAGGAATTGTCAGTTTTCAAACGGACTTTCACGCTTTTTATGGCTAAGTAGTGTTTAAACTGTTTGTTGTAAACATTAAATATGCACCAATCAGCAGAAAACCGCCCAAAATAAAAAAAAACATTTTTAAAAAGCACGTCCTGACTGAACTTTCGGACCCAGACTCTAAAACCTTTTCAGAACCGCCCCTAAACTGGTTTTCCACTATTAAGTCTTGTAAAGCGTAGTCAAAACGTATAAACCACGATCTGTGGACAATTTTATCTGAAAACAGCATTTATCGTACATTTTCGTTAAAACATCTTACAAAACCTATTTTTAGCATCATTTTTCATTCGAGGACAACGATAATTAGCACCTAATGAGCACCTATCTATCTATCTAAAAATGATCTACACGTTTTCGACTACGCTTTACAAGACTGTATAACTCAAAATCTTGCGGAAAATCAGTTTATGGGATGGGACGGCTCTGAAAAGATTTTAGAGACTGGTTCCGAAAGTTTTCGGTCAGGACGGACTTTCAAAATGTTTTTTTTTCAATGTTCTGCTGATTGGTGCATATTGAATAATTACAACAAACCGTTTAAACACTATTTAACCAGAAAAAGCGTGAAAGTCTGTTTTAAAATTGAAAATTCCTCAAGTTCAGGTTTAAGTGTCAAAAACTGACAAAACGTCTGCTTGAGATTTGATAGCCAAACAAATTAGCTTCAGTTGTCATACGGGAGTGCCACCACTAAACTTTCGCACTGGGACGCACTCCTGTAAGCTGTCAAGACTGAGGAAACCGTGCGTGGTGCACTAATCCGCTTTTCAAACCTACTGTCTCTGCACCGCGTAAATTGTCTCCTAATGAGGCTAATTTACACCTATCGCTTGCTGACAATTAATCTGATTAGAAGCGATTAATTGTTATTTCGACGAAAGGAAAGTGTACAAATTGCAAAATCCGTTGTGCTGGATTTCAGCCACACGTTGGGTTGAGCCCTTGGCCCAAGCAGCCAATGGAAACGCAAACCTCAAAAGTCTCACCTGCTGGGATATCGCGACTCCAAGGATGACAAGCAGCACGAGGCTGCTGAGAGAAAGCTTCATGGAGACTGTGAGAAGTGAGCGCGCTACAGACGACTAGCACATTCCTGGAAAGGCGGGTGGTGACACACCGGGCGACCGGAAGAAAACCCGCGGAAAAACTCGGCACATACGTTAAAAGGAAGGCAAAGGTAAGTTCAGAGGTTTTACGTAGACCAACAGCAGGAGCAGACGAACAGCCGGTAACAAGCTCTGCCCTTCGTGCACAGATCTTGTGGAATGACTTTCGCTTTTGTTTTTCGAGACCGAAACGAGTTTCTCGGCCGAGACAAGTTTATCCGAGATTCGATATCTCTATTCGCGCATGCGCGTGCGTGGATACCCCGAAAGACAACGCGCGAAATTTCACTAATCCATGGGCTAAACGATACTGTCAGGGTGACGGAACACGGCGACCGAAGACAGATCGTGCGCCGTGGAGCTGTCCAGCGACCAGCAACGTGAGCTACTTCCACGGAGGATTCAACGCCGCAACCGTCCACCGACCAGCAGCAGATATCAAGAACGGCAGGTGGCGCCTGGATCTGAGTGCACACGCAATAGGTGCTGCATATGATCGTCATTAGTTCTCAGGAGAGTTCACCACGTCACTCGCATATTATAATCGCCAGTCGCAACTTTAATTGGCCTCCTCAACGCGGCGTTTTGAGTGAGTTCGACTTTAAATCACCCGGCGACGGACGCGGTTTCGTGCGATCCGTTCACGAACGTAGAACAAAGTTAACTCCGCTCAGTAATCATTTTACCCGACCGCGAACATCTCACAGCAGGCGATATATTTATTACAAGAGAGGTTCCTGAGTATGATCTTTGCTGAAGCTGCTTGTGTGGCGGACCCATTAACTAGATGGACCCGTTTTCGCATTCCTCCGCCGATGACCTTCGTTCGTAAGCCATGAGATCCTCCTCCGATGCAGCTGACCGAGGCGTTACGCGGACCCCGACAGCTTCCAAGATCTCGGTCAGTTTTTGGGCGTAATCCATGTGGCCTTTCACCTATATATCAATTCTTGTCAGCTATCATTTTCGACGACGACTACTTACAATGTTGGACAGATTGAAGTTGACAACTCTCCGTTGTCCTTGGTTGTCCACAGGCCCAGTACCGGCAATCGTAAACTGCACACTCATTGTGCGGTACAAAAAGCTGAAAATTAGATTCCGTAAAAATGTTTGCCAATTCGATCCATTACCGTAGTAACCAGTCGGTCTGACAGTAGCCGTTGATTACACGGCCTCCTACTACGGAGCAAAGCTGTCTCCATTGTCTTGGAGACGCGCTCACAGGAGCCCCCAGCAGAACAACATCCTCAACTATGCCTGTAATAAGGGTTGCGTAGGCTTACAAGAGAGACATCTGTTCATACCACGACAGTCCGTTCGCCGGCTCATGGCGAGCAGACAGTGATAGATTACACGCGCCCCAAGCGAGAATCCGATCAAAGTGATTGGTCGCTTTCCGTGCGCGCGGCTCAGGAGAACTTCCGCCAGCTGTTCGCCCACCTAAAGTATGCATAATGCTCTTGGAAAAGCATTGGTTAAACCCACCTCGGCCGCTCGTGCCACACAGACACTCCACGGATTGTCAATTACGCTGGAAGCGGACAGAAGAGCCACCGGCCAAGCAATGGCGGAGACTATCCCTAAACGTAAAACGTAAGAGGTGAAGCAATCACAAGAACATACCAGCTAGAGCAGTTTCCATGAGCGTGTGCTGGATGGCATAACTCACCGCGAAGGACATCAAGTAGTCGATGGCTTTTCCCAGTTCAACCAGGTACTTGCTCTCGTACCGCAGGGTGTACTGCTCCTTGGACATCCACAAATGTCGCCATTGGTATTGAAAAGCGTGTTCCGAGGACTTAACGGATAGCTTTAATTAGGGATAATGAGACAATAGTCCATACCTCTTCAATCCAACCGCTAACGCACAAAACGCAGTGCAAACTGTGACCTACGGTTAAATTCTCCACCGTAAACTCCTCGATAGCGCCCACGCGTTTCTTCATCTTGTAACCAGTGAGACCTGCACCAGCTACGCCAAAGACGGATCCCAGAACGGCTGCTCCCGCGGGGTAGTGGCTATCCCCCGGCTGCTGCGCCGGTTCCGATAACCATTCCAGCTCCAGCCGCCACCAACGGAGCGGCTAATCCTCCGGTCAAACCTAAAACTCGGAAACAGATATTTTGATTCATAGGGTTTAAACCGGACCAATTAGAACGCCGCCGACTCCAGAAGCCGCTCCTATCATCGCATATCTCTTCACCTTCTTCATTTTCTCGTTTTTCTCGCGGGTTTCGCGTGCTTCGCTGAAAAGAACACACTTTAAAACCAAAAGATACAATAAGACTGTACAAAACACCAAAACAAAACTGAAATCACCAATCATCAGACAACATAAGACACCACTAAACACCGAAATACCTTTCGAACTCAGTGTCCATCGGACTTCTAGAATGTGTATTAATCAATATAGATAATCAAACGTACCGAAATGCTTGAAGGCAAATAATAAAAACACACTTACTCTGATTCCGCGTATTGCTCGTCCAAAAGGGAATGAGTGAGTCCGTCTTCCACCTCTTCAAAGAGATCCCACGACGCTCCAAGAAGAGCACAAATGTGCCGAAGCATTACGCGGAAACGACTGTCATATTCGCCTGAAAAAGTCTGCGGTAAAACGTAAAACATCAGAGAACCTGACCTCCTTCGATTGTGACCAGAACGAGGAAGATGAGCAACGGCATGCTCCCATTTTCGACCACGAACGCATCTTCTTTGATCGCGGTTATGAGAGCGCAGATGTCATCGGCCGTTCCCTCGCCCTGCACAAATCGTTATTAGCAAAGCGACATTTCTGAACCTTTAAATGCTGGCGAATGATTTCTTTCGTCTTTTTGGGAAGGTCCATTTTGCGCAAGATCACGTCCATGGAGACTTCACAGAACTTGCTAAAACAGAGACCATTATAAATTACGTAAGATATCAAATCCACTTACACTTGGTGGTAGTCCATTAGGTCGTAGAAGTCGAGACGGAGAATGGTGGAGATCAAGTCGCAAAACGCAAATCGTGTCATCTGCTGGGTGTTTTGGTTGAACTGGCTGGCGGCCACAACGATGGAAGAGTGTTCCGGCGACATGGGTTCATCTGAAATTAAGTATGGCTTAGCCAAGCTCGCAATTTCAAATGTTGGGTAAAAACACATTTCGAATTCAAAATATTGGCCGAAATTTCGGAAACTGGCGCCGTCGAGTAAAATCGGGGTCCAAAATTTATGGTTTTTGGATGCAAACGCGGATTTCTCAAACAAAACAGAATTAAACCGAAATTCCTCAGTCAACTTTGTAGATCTGCTCATTGCGCTTTAAATGAGAGCAAAATCAGGCGAGTTTGTGTTGTCCTGATCTAGGAATTTCGGAAACAAGGTTTAAGCGAAGAATTTGTTTTTGAGGGTCGCGGAGTCCGGTTTTCGTGGTTTCTAGGGGTTTTGTAGGGTTGTCGCCGTGTTTTGGTGGAACATTCGCGTGTTCTGTGCTAATTTGTTTTTGACACTTTTGTGTGGCGTTTTGGCGCATTTCTGGTCAATTCCCCAGCATTTTCGGACCTAATTTCGGCTCAATTTTGACTCGAATAAAGGCCTAATTTGGGCCTCAAAAATGCCTAAAAGGAGCTCCTTAAAGAATCCAAACTTTGTGGAAATTGGAGATCAGTTAATGCTGAATTTACGTCGTAAATTTGGTATCTTTCGGGGCTTTCTAGGGTTAAACTTGAGCTGAATTCAGGCTGCAAAAGGGCCCTAATCTAAGCTTCAAATTTTCAAGAATTGTTTACCCCATTCCGCGCACAATTCCGTTTATTTGAAGCCCGATTTTGTGCCCGAATTGAGCGCGAAGAAGCGGACGAAATTATGTTTGTTTAGGCCTCAAAATTCACCTGAAAATATGGCCAAATCAAACCGTCAAGTTGCGATTTCCACGAACCACGAAAAACAGGCAAATTCGTCCCTTAAATTACCAGATAATGCCAAAATTGCCATCCGCCACATTAGCAAGACGCGTCCGTCTTCCCGCCAAAGCGCATCCGTCTGCCTGCCCAGACGCATGCGGAAAAAGGTTCAAGACGCAGGACGCATGCGTCTTGAACTATGCGAAAGTCTTAATGGAAAACACCAACGACCACGACATTGCGAAACTGGAAAAAAGTTTCGAAGAAAAAGATAACTTACGTGGACTTTGGCCTGAAGCCACGGAGCTTTGACGACTCGGGAACACCGAGTAACGCGAAGTCGACGACGACTGTCTCGGCATCCCTTCGAACGAGCCATCGGGAAGGGGAACGCCTGCTACAGCCGGCTTATACGGATCCATCCTTAAAAAAGGCGACCTAGACACAAAGGTTGCAACTCACTCTGAAATTACGGTAATGAGAATTCACGGTGTGTCGCGATCAAAATCGCGATCGGCGAATCTCGTTTTTGCTTCGGGACCCATGCGCCTATTTCGTCGAACCGGCGACGTGATCCAATGTTCGGATCACGGCCCAGTGGCAATTATGAGTCATTATTTTTGTTGCAGAAGCACCGCGAAGTTTTGCATGCCAGAATCCAAGTCAAATTTCGAGATTTTCGTCCGATACGGCCGAATTTAAAACGTTAGGGGGACAAGCCTTCTACATTTCGAGATAACTTGGATGGAAGGACATGGATTGCGCCGTTCTTACCCTTGTTCGCACCGCAGTGATCTACAGTTTGTATTAAGGAAAAAAAAATCCGCTATTTCATTTAAAATCGAGATGCATGCGACAGACGCAATCTAACGCGATACAAATTTCTGGACCACACACAAATTTTTGTGTGTGGCCTAATTAATTTATTAATTAATTAGAGAAGAAGGGGCAAAGTCACAATTGAGCCATTGGCCGAGGGGTCCGAAATGACGCTGGAAGAGAGCGAGCGGGTGGAAGGTTGAGTTCGTGCGGAATATTGAATTTGATAGCTGGGAACGCAGAAAAGAAAGAATGGAATTGTGTTTACGTGTATGTGACGCCCTTAAATAACTGAATGGTTGTGGTTCTCCTTCTGTTTTCCCACCGTCAAGTGAATTTGGGATGAAATTGACGAGCGTGTGGCTCGAATATCGGCAGATTTTCTGCGATTGTGTTTCTAAAGTTCAGCGCCCCTCCGCTCTCCTTGTAGCGCATACAATTGTGCAGCAGGCGGGCGGGAGTTCGCGGAGGAGTGCAGCCACCCTCAGCTGCGCGCAGCGATCGATTCGCGGGAGAGTTTTCGTGCAGCGAACACGGAGCGAGAAGCGGAGGCGCCGGCGAACACCCGAGACGAAGAAGGAGAAAATATACGGGTGCTGCTACATTCACTCCGAGCCAGAAAACGGACGCGAAGCGGACAACAAAGAGAAGGACCGACCGAGGCTGCGCCACCGCGAATTAATGCAAATTCCGCCTCAGAATATAATGAAATTCCATGCACTTTCATATGAAGCCGACGGATTGGACGAATAACGAACCTACTTTTGCAATAAAGAGGCCTGTGCAAGGGTGGGACGTGGATGCGTGGCCTCTTGAATGGAAGGGACGCGTGATAAGCAGCGAGAAATTAGAAAGCACTTTTCTGATAACGAGCATCTCCGCGTCGTGTTCCCGAAAGCGCGAATTAGAATTGTGGAGCTACTGCGAAGCTGCAAGTGGAGGTGGCTGGAGGAGGTTAGCGCGGTGGGGATTAAAGGATTCTAGGAGACGATTCGTTGTGACCAGCCGCGCAGGCTGATACTGGCAAAAATGTGGGAACAAGATTGGAGTTTTTGTATGTTCAAATAATCGATTGTGGGATACAAACTTTAGAATCTGAGAAGTTCACGTGCAAGTTACTCAAGAGATAAGGCTGGGGAAGGAAAGGAATACGCGAATAGTGTTCGTAGGCTCGGGAATGGTGAGGGGAACGAGATAAAAGAGACCGAGCTGTGCTGATGCTTAACCTTAAATTAAGTCTTATTTACACGTACGTAACAGAGCGATGGGACGGAAGAGTTATTACAAAGGTGATTATCTGGTGGAGAAGCGGCGAGATTCTGTTAGAACAGAGAAAGCGAAGAAGTTGAGAATAAACACGGAACGCGAGAAGCAGATGGCGGGGGTTACAAGCAGCCAATGATGGCAAAGGCTTAAGGGTTTAAGTGCGGTACCGGTTTAGGTTGGTTTGCGTCGCTAAACAAACTTTCGATTCCAACTAAGCGCTTATTGTTGTAGATCGAATAAAGGCCAGAGCTATTTTTGCTTTGAATAACCGTATAGCGAGGGTTATTGCATGTCACAAGTCGTCGTAAGATAATGGCATGACACAAGTTTGAAAATGCAAATTTAAAAGAATTAAAAAATAAGCCAATTTCCAGCGATTAATTTGCAGTCCAGGTGAATTTTCTAATAAAAAAACAGATTTAAAAACTTGTCTTTCAATATATGTACATAGCTACAAAAACAGGATTTGTATTTCGTTTTAAAAAAAAAATAAAAAAGTTTATGCGAAGATGCGAAGATAGCAATTTGTTCGACTTTGATGCCTTGTCCCCCAGCACGTAAATTAAAAAGAACCAAAACTGGAAGTTTCCGCAGTCATCTATTGATGCTTCTTATCTGTTGGGATTGAGAACTCACCACGATATTACAGGTGACATTTTCGGTCTTTCAAAGTATCGAAATTTTTTATTTTGTTGGTTTAATTGAACATAAAAGAAATCCAACAAAACCCGATACATTCCGAATAAGCGATTGCTGGTCACCAAACATCGTCCTCATATCATCAACAAACAGCAATTCAACCCAAACTCACTTCCTTTCCACTTCATAATAATGTTTCGTTCCAGCTGCTAGACTGACTTCTCAGGAAAGCTTCAACACTCAGAGGAGGTTCATGGCGGTAAAGTGCTTTCTCCATTGCGTTACAAATGGCACGTTTCCGCCCTTTTATGACTTCGCCTCACGGCAACAGTGTCACTCCAACTTTCGCCGTATCACAACTAATCCATTTGATCTTTGTCCGCTTCCGCACAATTCTGGCAACCGTTCAACGATTAACCGACAATCGAAAAAAGTCTCGAACAGTCTGAGGACACTAATGATCATTAGACTAAACTGCGCCAATTTGTAGGCTGTCTAGGGTGATAATTTCAAAGTACAATGCCACTTACTGAACAAAAACAGTCTAAACACAGCCAAATGTCAGCACAGGTTTCAACACTCGCTTGGCACTCCGCGTTTCACTTTAAAAAGGATTTAGAGTCGCCGACTTCCGATCCTATAAACGAGCACTTAACGATGTTAACTTAATTGCCGTCAAGTTAACTCGTGCAATATCATTCGACTCAAACGCTCCTATAGGACAACAGGCCCTTTGGGTTGGAGTGGTCCCGGCAACATTCTACGAGCCTTGCAATGGACACCCTTATCGGTGTTATTGTCACGGTTGCGTCAGGTCTCACATGCTTCTGGTATTTGATATGCGTAATATGTCTCGTCCAATCCGTTAGGGATGGCACGACGTTCGTGTTGCTGACCAGCCAGAGCGTTTGTGACGTGCTCGCTCTAATTCAATACATTATTTTCGGCTTTGAGATAACTTTTGAGTGGAAGGTGAGTAAAACAGTTCAAGCTTTTTAAATGAAAAAACACTTTGTTAATGTGAAACAGAGTTTAAGTACAAAACCTTATTGTGTTTCAGTATCTCTTAAAAGTAAGATTCTTATAGCTTTTGCACCTACCCCCAAAATGGGCCAGCTTGCTTTATAGCTTCCTCGAGTACGTCGCTCTTCCCCACTACGTCGTTATTGCGGCCAACCGAGCTACTCTCCAACAAGGGTACACGAAATTTGGACCTTAAGGTACAGTCGGTGAAGAACTGTCCGAATAAGCAAAATCTTTTAGGCGAACTGTGAAGGCTTCCATATTAACATGGTTCGTCGCGCTGGTTGGGATCACTCTGCTCCACGTGTTCTCGGAGGATCAGGACACCGGATTTTACGTGAGTTGTGCAAAGCGTGGCTTGGCACCGAATGCGCATTTTCGGGCGTAAATCAATTCACTTATTCACACAAACAAGGGTTCTCACGGCTCAATTTCTGAGCCAGGTGACATTGGGAAGCAATACTTTAGAAAAGGTAGACTGGTCATTCCTGAAGCCATCACATTTAGATGAGTGTGCCCAAGCTATATCTGCTGGGTTCGAGAATCAGCGAAAACCTTGCGCGAACGTTCTTTGAAGCGTTTTTTCTGGGATCAAAAATCTTCTGTTTTTCGATCACGGTGGCCCTCTACGCGGCCACAATGGTTCGCTCCAGCTATATTTTAAGAAGTGAGTCGCATCTTTCCGTTCCTTCAGCACATAAGTCTAGAGTCTCGCCAAATCCAGACGTCCGTAGGCGCTCTTGCAAGCTCGGGTTTTTCCATGGAGCATCGGCTGACAGCGATTTGTGTCTGCAACTTTCTGCCTTCGATAATCGCCGTGATCCTCTCGATTTCCTGGACTAACACCAACAAGTACACAAACTTCACCTTCACGATGCTCGGAATCCTTGACCATAGCATCGACTCGTTCGCTTTGCCCCTCTTCAGCACCGTGATACGCGCCCGTTTCTTAAACCTCCCTTCTTCGCTCCTCGGAAAGTTCGGCTTCAAAAAGACGGTGAAAACTCTGAAGACCCACAGTATGGACAGCAATCATCTGAGCAACCTGGTCGCACCCCTTCATGTGTGATTTTGCGTTTCCTCTAAAATCACTGTTTACGGATACAAATAAGGTTTTGGTGCAATTTCTAGCAGTTAAAACTATAGAGCTACACTTAGCTTCTTCAAAATAAAATTGGTCGATTAAATGAAATTGAAGCTTAGAAGGCAATGACCATTGTTCAAACCTTTCCTTTGTCGATTAAGTCAAGTATAGCACACATACATACGAGTTAATCCGTGGACGGTTATTTAATTGTGCCAGATGTTCTTGTGCCAGATTGTGCCAGATGTTCAGACCCGAATGTTCTTGTTCCTTTTACAAACAATTTGTTTTTTGGTACTTCTGTAGTATTCGACATTTTCCAAACAGTACTTTCTTAAGAGAACAACTAAATTAGCACGAATTCAACCGTTTGAACAAGTTGGTTTCATTTAATGTAGCAGACTTTTCCAAGACTCGTATGGATCGTCCACAGGAGTCTCTGAATAAGGCAACGGAATTACCATATTTTCTATTGATAGTGGCCGAGCACAAACAAGCGTTTAGGGAGCTGTCGCAAGACAATAGTCGGTCGAGCAAACATTGCGCGACTATAAGTAGGGATGACAGAAGTCGGCGGCCGCAGGTCTTCATGAAACACCGACAGCTTGCGAGGTGGACATGGAGTCTGGGTTTCTATCTGTGGGCTACCGTACTCGGAGACCCGATTCAGGTCGTGCACCCTCCGCCGCCGACTGAGCAAGAGTGGGTGCTGACCAGCGGGAATTAGACAACGTCTTGGCCATAAGTCTTCAGTATGGCGGCCGTCTGGTTTCCATGGGTTACTACTACCGTAATCGCGACATTCACTATTATGCTATCATGCATAAATTCCGTGGCCCCGTGTTTCTGAAGCCGAATCCTCTCACTTACGCAGAACTCCTCCTGAAAGTGAAGTCAGTTTCCCGTGCTTCTCCAACCTTGAATCAAATCCACGTTTAGGGAAAACCAGGAACGCGACCTTGCCTTGACTCAGGTTTGTGGCCAAGCGAGCCGAGGCAACCAAGTCACCTTCGCCACTTATTGGGAGAAGGTCCCAAACGCCCAGTTCGAAGTATGGTTTCCAGGTACGGCCAAAGCCGAGGCGCAGAGGATTCGTCTCGAAAGAGAGGGTTTCCGTCTGACCTATCTCTGTGGGTACACCATAAACGTGAGTTTCGTGGTCTCTTACAAGTCCAAGTTTGAGTGCTTTTTCAGTTCCGAGCTCAGTACATCGGCGTGTGGCAAAAGCCGACGCTATCGGCGAACCCGTACGAAGCACATTACGGTCTTCAGCTGACAGAATGCCTCCGCAAGGACAAGCGCCTAAATGCGAAGGGTTTTGTCGCCACCCAGTTTCGTGTTTTCAACAACGGCAACGCGGTGAGTGAGAATCGCTTCTATTTGCTGTCGTCTTTAGCACAGCGGAGAAGCTGTCAAAGAGTGACAAAGCTACTTCTCTTCGCGCGTTTGGTGGACGAAAACACGCAATCCGCTAATCCGCTCAGGTTGAGTCAGATGGACGCGGTGACCGAGAACGCGAGTCGTGGGTTTAAGCAAACGGAACGGGAGATACAAATGGAGAAGGGATTAGGACAACTGTTTCCAAAATTGCGCAGGTGTGAATTTTGTCTAAAAATTGTGGAAGCAAGAGAGAAGGATAGAGATTCTGCAAAGTGAACTACGGATGCGCCGCTTTTCAGCGCCGCTTGCCTCTGCAAGGTAATCGCTGTCGAACCACCTAAATTAGCATGAAAAGTTGGGCGAGGCGGTCCGGTCCGTCAGTGCAAAAGTAGACGAATCCGAACTCACATGTCTTTTATCGCTTCATTTTTTAGTTCAACATTTTCATTCCTAAATTTGTCATTTTGAGAGTTGATTCCAAAATTGTTCAGGTGTTATGCACAGCTATTTGGGAGTACTCGCCCCGCAGATACCACTCTGTCGAGGTGGGAGAAAATCTCCAGCTGATGTATCGACGGTTCGCCAAGGACCCGGAAATGCTGCCACGCCAGGTTTCACACTTCTTTGACGGCCTCACGCTTCGATTCGTGGTTCTCTGGAGCAATTTCAACAACACGAGATATCCCGACCCTCCGGAGTCATGGACTCAAAATGAGTGAGTTTTGAAATGTCTTTTCCGTTTTATTTTAGGCCTTCATTTTAGAACTATTCCGGTGCGTTACTTGAAGGGGTCGCCGGAACTTCTTCGAGACGACCAAGTGGATTTCATCGTCGCCCGAGTGCAACATTTCATGAAAGACCTGAACATTCCGGGGCTCTCGGTGGCGATTTCGAAGAAGGAACAGCTCAAGTTCGCCGCCGGCTTCGGATACGCGGACATCCGGAAGAAGGAGGTGGTCACCCCCCACCACCAGTTCCGCGTCGGTTCCGTCTCGAAGCCCATCACGGCGGCCGCCATCATGTTGCTTGTGGACGAGCGCAGAATATCGCTCGACCAGAAAGTGTTCGGCAAAGGTTCGATATTTGGTGAGTTGAATGTGCATGGATGTCTTTCAATCCGAAAACTAAAGGCATGGAATTCGCGAAAAAGCATTTGTATGGAAAGTACGTCACCGACGTCACAGTCCGGAATGTACTGGAGCACACTAGCGGTGAGGGGTCCTCTATGAGATTTTTTAGTTGCAACGTGATTCAGGTGGTTGGAACAATTTGGAAAGTGATGCGGCTTGGATGGAACCGGAGATGACGACGCATGAGCTGATAGAACACGTCCTGAAAAGTGTGCCCTTGACGAAGAAGCCGGGTAGTACTTGGATCTACTCGAACTTCGGTTACCAGCTTCTCGGCTACATCATCGAACGCGTCTCCGGGGACTCGTACGAGGAGTTTGTCAAACGACGGATTTGGTCGAAAGTCGGCGTCAGTGATATCCAAGTGGCCAGGCCTTCGATTTCCCAGCGTTCTGAGAGGGAGGTCCTCTACTATATGAGCGGGAACAAGCTGGGATTCGACCCCTACACGATGCTGCGGCCGGAGCGCATCGGACCGTGGGGAGGGTGGATCGCTTCGCCCATTGAACTGCTTCAATTCATGGCTCATTTCGATGGATTCCCGAGGAAAACTGACCTTATAACGGAAATTTCAACAGCAGAGTGGGCTACACCCTCAGTCGCTTCAAACGGAACTTACGGTAGAGTCACATACCAGTTGTAGTTTGTTTTGTGTATGGTGAAAGTACGGTAGACGGAGCGTTAATGCTTCAGGGCTTGGATGGTCGTTGAACGTGATGGGCTTCAACGGCTGGCAGCACGATGGGCGGATGCCCGGATCGGCAGCAATGCTGGTTCGCCTCTCAAACGGTCTGGAAATGGCCGTGGCGGTGAACAAGGAGTACAGCGAACGAGAGTTCTTCCACGAGTTGGGCTACGTTCTCCACCACATCGGAAACAACTGCGACTGGTGGAATGAGACCACTTATGACTTGTTCCCTTCTAACTCGTCTAACTTATTTCCTTAATTTATTTGTTTGCCGGTTTTCAATGTGAATCTTTAATTGAAGTATTTTCATGCAGGCCCAACTTGCTGAAGTATTTTGTGTTGAAACTGTTCTGTTCACTTGATTATTGAGGCTAAAAAACCCACAAAAGATGTTTTAATTAGAATCTGGCCCGCTAAGTTACGCATCAAGGAATGAAATAAATATTATTTTGTACATTCTAGCTAACACGTTGCCCGAAAGACGAAGTGTCAATGGTGGTGGCGCAGACCGTATCCGGCCGTCCCGTTTAGGTGTCTGCGGAGTTTGAGGGGAATATCTCCCTGTAGGCTCTGTCGAGCACCTCGTGGGCGGTGCGGTTGACGGCTGTCAGAAACGCTTCCTCGTATCTGGGTTGGGCTGGCTCCTCAACGCTGGGTATAGATGCTTGTATCCGCTCTCGTTCGATTCCTTGGAGAGTCACACCCGAAGAGAGCGCCTCGTGGTCGCGGTCGAGGTGAACGCGATATTGCGAGATGGTCAGACGACGGTCCTCGCCGTCGCGCGGGGCGCGATTCGACGAGTCGAACTGAAAAACTTCTTATTCTGAGACAAAAGACACCGAGAAAGGGGTACCTGACCGCCGCTTCCTCCTTGCTGAAGGTCCCGTATGATATGCTGTAGTCTTTCTTGGTACAGTATCAAAGGCATTTCGTAGTGGTGGAAGAAGAAAATCATCGAATGCTTAAGGAGGTTTGTTTAAGGCTGAAAGCCGAAAAAGACACGTACGAAGACAAAGAGAGCAGAAGTGAGCAGCGCGAATCCGTTGTACTGGCCGTTAAAACGGTATTGATAAGCGTAAAATGCAAAATGATACAAGTAGAAAAACCTGAATTAACGATTAAAGCGATAAAAGAGAAAATTACAAACCTTAGCCAGTGGCGTTTACTTATCGACGAATGGCAACAAATGGCGTCGTACTGGTCCGCGAGCCAAACCATCAGAATCACGTAGAACGCGGTCGACGTGTCGTTGAAGACCTCGGACATGATCGCTTCCATGCCTAAATACACTGTACATTTACAATACCGGCACAAACAGCGTTTGTGACATACCTACTAAGGCCAAGATGACCGTTAGAAGAGGAGCGGCCGGGAAGATAAGCGGCTGGTTTAGCTCAAACATTTGAAGCAGATCGACGATAAAGAGGAAGATTTGGTGGTGGGAGAAGCGAAGGAGCATCGAGATGGCGAACGTCTGAAAAGGACGGGTTTTGAAGCCACGGAAAAAGGACGAATAAAAATTATTCGATTTGAAAACTGAATTTTAAATTTGGCTCGAGTCCACAACAAGATTGGCTACTAAAAGTAAATCTGTCACTTACAAAAATGAGCATAACGATTAGCGCGGTCAACGTGCTCCACCTGGTGGAGATCGCGGTGACGAAGCGATAGTTCTCTCCCGACCGGAGGTCGCGCACGAAGCCTTTGCCGGTGTCGTTGCTTCCGAGAGACTTCACCGAAGAAAGCAGGAGTTCCTCATAGCCAATGAAGTGCTTCATAAGGAATCGACTTGTCCAGTCGCCGAAGCACTCATCCTCGTCCGCATCGAGCTAAAAAAGTTACAAAACCGGCAAAAAGTGGATCAGATACCTGCACAACCATGTATGGGATGCCCTTCTCCATGCGGTAGCTCTGAGGAAGCCTCAGAAGACCGAAGAGGAGAGAGTACTCGACGACGTACTCGTACATAATACGGTAGTCGTTAGTCGACCGCTCTTCGTCCACAAAGGGACCCTCGTAGCCGAAGCTTCTGGCCAGCTCGCTGAACTCATTGTCGCTCTCGTCATGCCCGTACTGGACCGGTCGCAAGAAATAATGCCAGAAAGAGTCGTCTGCGTCCTGCGATGACACCACCGCCCCGTTGAAAAGCCAGAACTGGAGAAAGGAGCGGAAGTTATCCGAAGGCTCCGCAACAACCGGTTCCACTGCTAAACTCTTTTTGGGGAAAATATGAAAGGGCGACAACTGAACCGACCTCGTCTGAAGCGAGCAGCAAGAGGAATCGCATTGGGACCACCTATCAGAATTTTTTTCAGGTTGAACGACGTCTTGTTCTGGGGAAACGTCCGACTGAGCTCCTCCTGCAGCCGCACCTCCTTCAGGTTGTTGATCACTTCGATGCGAAGCACTCCTTCTCGAGGCCACGTGTCTCGAATGTGGTCGAAGCAGTTCGCGGGATGCCTGCTGACCACAACATGTACATAGACAAGCGATAACAGGAGGAAAATGGCCTGGAAAACAGCGGTTATCAGTGCGGGCGAATTGCCAGACGGGGCCTACCATTGCGAGGACCGTGAATTCGAACAGCTGGCGCAGCTTCTGGGGCACCCGGTGGTCGTAGGAGACGGCGAACCTGATCAGCATCGCGTGGAAGAGGCGATCGCGGACGGCGCCGAACTGCGCGGTATTGTTGTTGTTGTTGATGTTGACGTTGGTATTGTTCGGGATGCGAAGCCCTGCAAGCACAGGCTCTTCCAACGCACCTTGCGCGGCATTTCCAGTCGTCGCCATTACATAGTCAAGCCGTCCGGGAACTTAGGAGCCTTCTTCCTGAAACGAGCACATCAGCGCCTACACAAAAATGGTCGATAAGCGCACACGCGTCGTCTCAAATTCAGCCCGAGATCAGTCTACTATTTTATCAGTCAAACGCCGATGCTGATCAGCTGCTCGTCTAAGAATCGAACTGAGAAACACCTCTCGAGCCGTGCTCGGTCGGTACACCCGGTCTCAACCAGTCTTAACCAGACGACGTACAGAAGTCCGCCTGTGTGCTCTCAGGGTAGTCGCCGTGGGAACCGGACTCGGCAGTCAGTTTACCCGTGGCGAGCGAGACCTGTTTCGGAGATGATTCGTAGATTTTGGTGCAGGCTTGTGTTTTGTCAATAATAGATTTATTAACTCCCAGTGTCAAATTACGTATCGAAAACTCTTTGGTCTACAGAGCACGTTTATCAGCACGAGTTATTGCGTTGCGGGCCTCGGAAAGAGGAAGCAGGACGGCGCCGTTATCAGAAAATGCTCTCAGCTGCTAAGCTTGTCACAAATCGGATTTGTTTCTGGAAATTCATTTAAAGTTATGATTTTGTGGAGTCGGCTTACTCGATCTCGAAAGGGAAGCAACTGCTGGACGGCGAATCGGCGCTGAAACTTTCCAAATCCCGACTGTGTTCTCACCAAGGCCACCACCAATAGGACCATTAGTAGAGCTGCACTAACTAGGCAATAAACTAAATATTTATAACGTTAGAAATTTAAAAAACGTATTTTTTTACCGTTTAGAGATTGGTTCGCAAGTTGAATTCTTATGCAAACGAAAATTAGGACGAGGAGAAGCACTAGAGAGATCGATGTAATTAGCAAGCAGCGATTTCTACCGTAGTAGTCCCGAAAAGATCCAAACTGAATTTTCAAGCGTTAGAAACGTGGAAAAATTGAAGCAAAAGCACACCGATTGTATCCTAAATTTCATTCCACAGTGAGAGCATCTGTGTGCGTGTGTCAGCAACTCTTTGGTGCACTTCCGATGAATCGGCTTGCTGGAATAAAAAGATTTCAAATGAGAAAGAGACAAGAGGCGGCACCTGCACAAACAGGGCCAGAAAATCATTCTTTGGGTTGGAGACCCGCCATCGCCGAAAAGAGGACCTTCATTACAAATTCGGCAGCTGAGAACATCTCCTGTCGATAGCGACGCACCGGAAATGTCGTCGACTGCACATTGTAGCACGACAACAACCCCAGAAAGCCTCAGTTCGTCCTAAACAAATGAAAAATGATTGAGTTGTAAGAGAGAACATACAAGACGGCTGGTTTTTTTGCCACACTGAGAGCACGATAAGGTAGGCCGTTCCTTCAAGCAGCCCACGTGAGCCTGCTCGGCGTTTCTAAATGGAGTTGCTTACGCACTGATAGCACAGAAGGGGCATACGGGCAGCTGCAGGTAACAACAAGGGCATGCTCTACAAAGGTGGACACTTCACTAATGAGTTTAGAACGCTCGTTGTGGCAGAACGCGCAGGGAGCATTACTTGTGTCTGGCAAGAGTTGACAGGTGACTTGAAGAACCTGTAAAGACTAACTGAGCATTTTCATGAACAGATTTGCACACCGCTTTGCTCGCATCATTAGCTTGAGCTTCTGGTTCTCGTTCCAACGTTAGTTTCACTTTCCCGCAATGTTTCTGGCACATAGCGTAAACTGAATTTTGTTGGAACAGCTAAAAAATCTAAAAGTTAAAAAAAGACGTTAAGTTAAACAGAACGCGTCCGATTGTGAATAGCTAAAACATAGAATTTGGTGGTTACTTCGTAATAGCAAAACTCTTCATAAGCGAAGCGCAAAATCAGTATGTTTGTACGTGCATTAAAATCATTAGAACCGGTTCTCTGACAGTGACAGGGGAATTAATTGTCCAGCCTAAAATCAACTTCGCCACTGTATGCAGGTTTTAAAGCTTTTATCTCTTTCTACTATTCAAACTTCTGATCATGTGCTAAGCCGAAAAAGCAATACAGATTTCTGTCTGCATAAATTGAAGAACGCAAATTCAAAATACCACTTTGAAAAAATATAAAGAATTTGAGCTCAAATCCGAAACTCCCGAAAGAAGCAAGAAAGGAATAAATTTTGAATGTGCAAGGAGCATCCCAACAAAAGCAAATACTGATAAGAAGAGTACGATGCGAAACGCGGTGTCACTAAGTCAACAATAGGAAATTCCACTCATCCTAGCGGTGCATGTCGAAATCTGACACAGCTCGGCGGATCAGTGAAGCGGTGGAGTAGGTTAACGGTTCTCTTCTGTATCGTCTTCAGCACCTCTCAAACGGTACATTTCAACACCAAAAAATGTAAGAAATGTTATAAATATCACGAAAAACATTCGAGCAAAAGTTTTAGTTGACAAACAACTATTCAAAAACTGTAGTTTTGGTAAAAAAGGAAGCTGGGAATCACACTGTCAAGTTGCTGTGTTTTGACAGCTCCATGGTTTGCAGATCCGACAAGTTACAGGTACTTGACACCATAAAGCGTCACACTTCAGAATCAGAATCATCATGTCTGTAGTTATTGCGTGAAACAGCTGTCTTTCTTGGAACACAAGCATTCAACCTGCGTCATTACCAGCCTTGTTCGTGCTGTCCAGACACGACGGCATCCGCTCGAACCGCAGTTCAGCGTCAACCGCCGGTTTTTGAATGTCTGAGTCACTCGCAGAACGGCATTGCATCCTCTTTTACATGCATGTCTCGAATCTATATGCTAACAGCTGAGCCGTTTTTTGAACATGCTGTTACAGCATTTCGAACGACTTTGACGTTGTTAAATCTAATTGGCTACTGAGGTGGTGATGATCGATGTGATATGACCTGCTCAGCTACCCAAACCGACCGAGATGGTCACCAGATTTCTAGTGCAACTAGCTTTCCGCTCGCGGATTTTTTCAATTTTAACTTTGGGACGCATGTGATTCGAGTGCATATTTCAAATGTTTTCTTCTTCAGAGTCCATAAATTGGTTTAAGATAAGGGCTGGCGTGTGAACAAAGCTGTCACTTTTCGCGGCTTACCCCTCTTATCAGCCGACCGTCGGCCGGCATTCGGTTCCCTTGCGGCTTACTGTCGCGGCCTCGCCTTCTTCGCGACTTCTTTAAAATATATTTCGGGTTGCTCGTTTTTTATGCGAGCAGGCTTTTTCGGCGCTCGACGCGTTTTCTACGATTAGCCCGATAAGGGAATCGCGGACGGAGGTGGATCAACATTCCTTTTGGCTCTTAGTCTCGAACTCCGCTGTCTCATACCAGTCGGGAGTTTTGAGTCACCCGTGGGAGGCCTCTTTCGGCTCCGTACGGCGCGTGTTCGGGCTAGACTGGACTGGAAGTCACAGGGTCGGCTTGCGCTCTCCGTTTGGCCCATTATTTATATTATTATGAATTTGATAAGCACCCTGGACTGGAAGTCACAGGGTCGGCTTGCGCTCTCCGTTTGGCCCATTATTTATATTATTATGAATTTGATAAGCACCATCGATCAACAAGACGATAAAGCCCTCCTAACCATTTTTCGTATCGATTGGTCACAAAGCAATCAGTGTCGCGTCTGCTAGTATCAGTTTAAACAGTTGACACCTACACAGTGCCTATCAGTTGACCGTTTTCTTGTTCGTGTGCACTTAAGTACCCAACTGAATATTTCAGAAATTTGCGCGCGTTCAATGTCACCAACCTAGCCTGTCCAGGATGAAATATCATCGTTTTTACTATGCCGCGTTTCTACTCGTAAGCTTTGTTTACTCACACCCGTTTTTGGGATTGAACCGCCAACCGCCACATTTTGGAAAATAAGGTTGGCGCCGCAAGTCGAACAATTAATTGAATGCTTTCAGGAACTTCAGAATGCCAGACAAAAGGACCTTTCTCCGAAGAAAGTTTCGATGGAGGAGAGGATTTCCGCAGAAGAATTCTTCGACTCCCAGACACTGATCCACGCGGGTCTCGACCCCGTCTTCCCCGAGACCATCGAATGGAAGGAAAAGACTTTTGAACTATCCGCCGAAAAGGACCCTGCCGACGACGAGCCAGATCCTCTCCAAGACCTCTCCAGCATTCTCACAAAGCTTCTCGAGAAGGACTTTGAAGAACTCGACGAGATGGACGAAGCGAAGCGGATGTCGAAGTCGCTAAAGGACGAAGTCGAGGAGGGAAAGGCCGGGATCGCCGTTCGGCTGACCAAACGAGCGCTGATCAGTGCTGCTCAGGTACAAACAGAGTGTGGATCAAATGATTTGATTATTTCAGAATGTCACCAACTTCCTCGTTCACGACATTTCCCAACTCTCCATCGCCGACATTACCCTGAAGTCCATGGACTTGAACATTACCCTGCACGGAATCAAAACTCATTCCTACGTCGCGCCGGCGGTCGACATTTCGGTAGAAGACGGCGCCGTCGTCCTGAAAACAAGCAAAGGTTCTGTTGACTTGTACGGCCAGTACAAGGCTATTTATAAAACCATTCGGGAAGGAGTCATCGAGGCGAAGATGAGTGGTTTCGATGTGAACCTAAATCTCAGACTGGCCAAACACACAAAGGGATCGCTTAATGTAGGCGAGATAGTTGTGAATCACGATTTCTACGGCTTATTTAGGTTGCAATCGACCAGTGCGACGCGTCTATCGACTCTGTGCACGTTGACTTGATCAGACACCTTCTGGATCAGGTTACGTCGGACGTCAGAGAACTGCTTCACGAGCTGAGTTCTTCTTCAATCTGCAAATACCTGACGACTTACGTCCAGAAGCTGAACGAGCAGCTCAATCGAATTATGGCTCTGCGAGACATCAATATTCATGTAAGCGGGAAGGGACAAAATGTGGCCTGAAAGCAGAGTTTTCCAGAGCAGCATGCCTCAAGGACAGATGCAGTTTGATCTGACGATGAGCGACAACGTCGAGCTGGTCGAGGATCACATCGACATCCCCATGTTTGGAGAGTTTGCCCGATCCGCCCAGAGAACGCCGTTCAAGCCAAGCAAGTTGATGGTGGGGCCGGGCGTTCGTTCTGGTTAAGAGCGATCTACTTCAGAAAAGACTGGAAGACCAGGAGAAGATGGTCTACGTCTACATTTCCGACTTCATTGTGAACTCCTTCTTCTACCAACTGGAAGCGATGGTCGACTGGAAGACGAAACTGCACCGAATCCCCGAAGTCGCCGCCGCTCTTCGTCTGGAATGTGGCGAGTCGGAGTATTGCTTAGGACAGCACCTCCAGAGCGTCGACAACTATGTCCCAAACTCAGGTAACATTTGTTTCTGGGTTGGCTGTATTTCTGTCTGGTCCGTGTTGCGACTCTTATCCGGAGACTGTTCAGGTCGCATGTACGGGACGGTGCAGGGACATCCGCAGGTCAGCCTCACTGATTGTGGCGCCCACTTGCAGACAAATCTGAGTGTGGAGGTCACTTTCCAGACAAAACAAGAATCCGCGCCTCGGACGGTGATAAAATTCAACGTCGCCCTCAAGTTCCATATCGACTCGTTCACTTTGCTTACAAATGAGACTTCGGAACTCGAGGGGGAACTGCGGTACAAAGTGATCGCGTCTGGGGGCATCGACGATCTTCAGGTGTGTGTTTGGTGATGAAGTAGTATGCCGCAAAATTTTTTAGGTCAGAAATACGGAGAGTTTCGACGAGAAGTGGAGTTTTGTGGAAATGACGCTTCAACAAATCGCCACTTATCTCAAACCAAAACTTGAGGTTAGTAAAGGCCGAACAGGACCGGTAAATTTTGAGCTTAGGTGATGCTGCGACAAAACCTGCATACGGTGCTGGCGCTCCCCGAAAGCATGCTGCCTGCAATCAGCTCCATGGACGGGCATTTCCGGAAGAGGACTCTGGTGCTGGGATTTGACGTCCACATGCAGTCAACCATGAGGAACTTTCTCGACCACCCAGACGTTTTCAACTCCTGACGCCGATAAAGACAAGCTTTATTTTTTGGAAGACCGTAGCAACAAGGCACCACCACAAATCCACGCTCATTAAAACAAAGTCAGTGCAAATAAAACGAAAGTTGTATAAATCCATTTTTCGAATTTGCTTTTTTTAACGAACAAAGATCGAGAGCAGCTTAAATTTGTGCTATCCATCTGGATTACAAGGTAAGAATGGTTGCCGAAGTTGACAGTGTTGGTGTATTCAGTTTTAAGCTCTTCACATTCTGTTTACAAAAACTTGAACTGCTTAAATTTTACATTTAAACAAATGTAGTTTCAGAAAGCAATTTAACACGCCGTAGATCATTCGAGTTTTTTGCAAGAACAAAAACCCCGTGCAGAGCTGTTTCATTTTACGAGTAAACTGTGTACCCCATTATTTGCCTTCTCAAATTCTTCCTTCAATGTGTGACATTGCGATGACACGATAACAAGGAGATCTAACGGTTGCCGACGGACGTTTCATTGAAATGATTTATCGGGCTGCGGGAGGTGAGGGTGGAGATGTTACCGTACTCCGGTTGTACTTCCCTTCCTTATGATGCAAAAACGTTTACTGGCCTTTAAGAAGTCACCACCTGAAATAACAATTGTGCAACCGTAAACCCAAAGAAGATTGTGACAAAACTATTGAACACGCGACTCATAACAACAGTTCTAATACTTATTTATTGTAATTGGCAAATGCAATAGGGGTAATGAGGGAAACAGCCAGGAGCAACCAAACTCAAAACCTCTGGCCGGCCAAGTTGTGCCAGAAGCATCCTTTCATTTGTTCAAAGCGGTCGTAGCAGCTGAGGTAGCTCATATTTAGCTGAGTGACGTTCTTTCCGAGACGCTGGTCACAGAACTCAAGGCATTTATTGCCGGAAAGCGTCGTCGTGACTCCGTTGCGGACGCAGCAGTCTCGGTGGTCCCGTCCCTGAGCTGCACAGAATTGAATCTCTGCCGCGGCTTCGATTGGGCATGCGTCCGTCTTGAAGTACATACTGGTCAGCTGAAATCGGGACTGTGAACGGTTAATTTTGTCTGGCGTGACTCACCGCCTCTTTGGTGTACGTCTGGAATGTGCACTTCTGAAGACAGGCGTCGGGGAGTCCGCGATCTTCACAGCAGCGAATAAACATCTCATCGGGACTCTGACACACTTTGATTATACTTGAAGAACCTCTAATCTTGGGTCTTACCAGACTTCTCTGCTGAGGCCGGAAGCGACTCATGCCGAAGATGGGCGAAGACTGCAGAGTCCGGTCGGAGTGGGCTCTGACCCTACGACGAGCGCATCCGTAGCTTCCACAGGCGTATCCAGATCCACAAGAACCGGGGTAACAATTTACTTGAGGGGTGAAACAAGGCCCCATCCCGCAGATGCCAGATGCTATGCACTAAACGAAACGCTCAGAACAGCCACTCAAAGAAACGCACACAGAATCCGACGTCCGCCATGAAGGCAACAAGGACCAGCGGTGGAAAAAGGCAGGAAAACATTTTGGAGTGAATGGTCATGAGTGACCACGGAGGTGACGAAACTTTATACCTCCGCTGGAGGGCGGGCGATCAGCGAACGTCGGCGAGTGCAAAAACTTTGTCGTCCCTGTAAGGGATCCCTTGAAGCCGATCAAAGCCAATGGGATGAAAAGGAGGTCATCGAAAGAAAACAGCAAAGGCCAGTTTTTCCGAGTTTGCACAACAAACAGTTTCATCCAGGAAAGCTGGACGAAGCCGATTTGTGTTCATTGCATTGTTCATGAGCAATTTATCTTCTTGAAATGTGATTTTTCAGATCGCTAAAATTAGCCTCTCAAAATTTTTATATGATTTGTTGTACAATATGCTTCCATGCTCATGTTACAAGGTTGCTCGCGTGTGGCATGGATATCGACAGTAACAAAGAGAAATGACCGGGCGTTAGAGGTAAATCTGCTCTGATCGGGCGGATATCCAATTTCCCTTTCTTCCCCGAATGGAATAACGCGCTTCTGTGAAGCGCAAAATTGAATTTGCTCAAACGATGGACGACATTTGCATAATTATTGGTTGGAAGAGGAAGAACTGAAGAGTTGCAAAATAAGAATTTCAAGAACGTCGAGAGGTGACTGGAAGGAAATTTAGTTTGCTGTATTTGGTGCAACCAAACCTGAACAATTATCTTTTTGCCGCCGGTGTGTTCAATGCCATCGTGGTCTCTCCAGCTGCCTTCTGGCAACAGAACTGTTCTGCTCCATTGGTCTTCTTGCAGAACAGGAGCGACGAGCAGATTGTCGCCTACGAGAAACTGATCTGAACATTCGACAGCTTCTTCCGACTCGATTGCCCACCAGAGAGGTCTGAAATTGTAGAAATGCACGTTTTAGACAAATAATATTTAAAATTAAGGCTCATTTGACTTACCTGATTGGTAAATTGCCTTGCGTCGAGGACTTAAATTGTTCTATCAAATATATTATGTGCTCTTTCCGTACAGCCATCATTTTCTGGCAAACCCGAATCGTCTCCTGATCAAAATCCCAAGGGGCAATTGAGAACTGCATTGACATTAGAAAAGTATTCAGCTAAACCAAAAGATTCATGCGCCATGTTTCGAACAGATTCATTCGAACCTGCACCCATCGAACGAACAGCTGCTTGTTGCACAATTTTCCGTCGTACGAGTTTCCTCCTATCATATCCGGCAGGTTGAAGTTGTAACCGCATACGGCGTAATTAAACAAGATCGGTAGAACGGTCTGAATCCCACAGTTGTTCCAAGTAGACAAGCGGTCCATCGTGCGGATAAAAATCGCTTGCTCTTGGGTTTTGAACCCAACACGTGCTTCAGACGCGAAGTTCTGTGCTGCAAACTCAATGTAAGCTTTCGTAAAATCGTTTGGCGTCGATCCGTTTTTCAAAACGAAATCCTCCGGAAGATAGCTGACTTCCCCGGCGTCAAATTTGAATCCAGCGACTCCGATCTGTAAACGTCGTGTATTTACTTCAACCAAACTATAAAACAGTGATGGATGGCAAGCCGAGCCGGCTCGTGATCCGGGTGAAAAGTGTTTGCGTGTTTTGCTGCGAGCCCGGTGTTTTCGCAAGCGATTGTATTGAACACGTTCGTTCGCGTTCTTGGCTGTATTCGGGTTGCGCATATGGCTGCATTCGTGCAGACATATAACGTCCGTGTTCGCCAATCATCTAAATCGTCTTTTTTACTCCAAAAGCCGTTTTCTCCACCTCTTTACATCAACACATACCCCGGCTCGCGAGCCGGCTTGCCATCCATTACTGCTACAAACCAACTTTTCTCAACTGATCCAGGTTTTTCGCAAACCAATTTCGCGCTTCGGGATTTGTGAAATCCACGATAAAAGCGTCGCCATGCCACCACTCTTTTGTTCGAGCCTCTCCTTTGTCTGGACAAAATATTCTCTCAGCTTGTCTCTTCCGTTTTGGGAGTCTGGAGCGACGAACGGATGAATCCAAAGGGTTAACTCGATATTGTTTGCTTTTAACTTCTGGACAAGTTGTTCAATGTCAGGGAATTTCTGCGAATCAAACTGAAATCGACATTAGTATTGTCATTTTCGAAATGTTTGTTACCATAAAGTCACCGTAATTCGTGCTCCATTTGTCGTCGAGTTCGATATCTATTTTCGTCAATGTTCGAGGCAAAGTTCAAGACGTCTGCCTCGCTAACCTCCGCTTTGAATCTCGCCCAAGTAGTCCAGATGGGTTTGAGTATCGTTCGCTCTGACGGAATTCCTGCACACTCGGAAGTAGTCTATACAACTACACTGTAAAATACCTTTCGAATTTTTGTAGATGAATTTCTTATGGCACATAAAAAAGTCTTTTAAGAGCAAATTCTCAGTTCCCACATACACCCGATATGAGAAGACAACGTCGGAGGGCTCCTGAAATGGGAAAATAATTTGTTGTACGTCAAAACTATATTTACCTGAAACATTCCGTATGGTGGTTCATTCGGAAGGGACTGGAGTGTCAAATAAGCGTCGTTATGCCTAGTCCATAGAGGGACATTTTTATCGAACACATGAATTGAAACCTTGTTTGAAGAAAGCCAGTATGGCTCATGTCCACTTATCGCTTTCTGCAAATTGAATGCTCTTTCAGTTCTTAAAAAATAGTGGTGTTTGCTCCCTACCTTGAAAACATCAGCGACAACGAAAGGCTGAAAATCGTGAGTACTCGCCGGAATCGGCCACTTCATGTCATTTGTCTGAGGTCCGCCGAACCAGACTGACCCGTGCAGGTCGATTGTGTCTTTGAGATATTGAACTCCACCATCTGTTTTCCACGAGAACTCAAAGTGGTCCAAGTTGTCTTGGTATGAATGCCTTAAGCCGCTCTTTGGAATAAAACTCGTAATCTTGCACAAACCACGCTATTTGCAATTTGGCGGCGTCAAATTCAACGTCGGTTTCGCTTTCTGTCGACAAAACATTCTTGATTGGACCGAGTGATTCACCAATGTTAATTTTCAATGCGAGAGTACGATTTCTTACAATCTCGCACGTTTTCTTTTCTTGGTCAATTTCAATCGACGAAGTCATCGGGAATGTCTGGAATACAATTTTGAAAAAAGTGCCGGAAATCGTTGAAATTCAGGAAAACTGTTTTTAAATGGATGAAATTGTGCGTGGACTTCGCTTTTTCTGCAGCAACAATCAATAAACGGCTAAATTATAAAAATATTTATTTCAACAACGTATTTTGTAAAACACCTTAATACCGAGATTGTGAGGTTCTGGCACTTGAGGGGAGAGACGTCACCTAATCATAAAATTCTGTACATCCGAACCTTTTGTGAACCAATGATGAAATGGAAGAGAACCCGTAAGAAGAAGAGAAGCGGGAAATAGCACGGCAAAGTCCGTAAGTGAACTGAAATTGACTGGAATGATGGCACAGGGGAAAAGAGAAATAAGTGAACAGTCCTAGTTTACAATTACGTCCGACCAAGCCTTCAGAAGCTTCATCCGGTTCCGTTTCTTGAACCACTCGACCATCCCGGGGTCTGCGGGATCACACTTTCCGGTCCATCTAAAAGACGCCTTTACGAAGAGGCCGACTTACGAAAATACTCACTTTCCAGGACGGCAGTAGGTCTCTTGGAACTCCAGGAACCGAGTCATTCGATCCCAGTCGTTGGAGTACAATTCGGAGGAGGACGTCCCGTTCAACAGCAGATTTACGTCGAAGTCCCCATGCACCGCGTAGATGCGAACCCCGCTAACCCTGAACGGCAGCACCCCGTAGTAGGCTGTGCGAGCCATCCCCGACTGAAGTGGAGCTGAGCACTCGAACCCATGAGTATCCTTACCCGAATGTCGCTCATCAGCTTAAACTTTTTTGCCACGAGGGTTCTTGTAGACCACCTTGTAGACGAGCGAAGTGTTCAGGGGTTTGTTGAGTTCTTCCACGGAGATGGCGACTGCGTTTTCGAGAATAGCGGCCAGCGCCCGGTCATAGTTCGGTTTCAGCAGAGTATCCATTTTCACCTTCGAGAAGTCGACAGGAGCGTCCGGGAGGTGGATCGAACTCAAAAATGTTTTGAAGAGTCCACTGAGAAGCAAACACTGTTTAACGAGAGAAGGCATTGTTTCCTTACTTGCTGGACCCCTTTCCGGCCACCTTCATGTTGTGGGCCGTGCGGGAGACTTCGGGACGGATGCACGAGCGCCCCTTCCGGATCTCCGGGCGCCGCAGCCAGTCGTCCCAGTAAGCTTCCGGCCAGTTCGTCGAGAGCTCCTTCCACACGGAGACTGTCAGCATCCAACCTGCAAGAATGTGAATTACGCCGCATTTGTGTGACTTGCTCACCCAGGCCCGGGAAGAAGTCCGTTCTGTAGAGAAGGTCGCTCTTGCTCCGATCGGTGACCGAGGCGGCGCCGTTGTCGTTCCAGGCCGAAATGCACCACAGAGACTTGTCCTTGGCGAGAAGTTGCCGCGTGGCTCCGAAATACGAAAAGAAGTCTTCGGAAATGTCGAGATCGTCTGAATAAGTATGTAGAAGTATGATAACTGTAAACATGTCTTACCTTCAGTGATTATCGCGGATTCGTAGCCCATTTCGAAGAAAACTCGGTCCAGAGCCCATTTGTAGTGCTGGGCGATGAAGAAATAGTTCTTGGCCGCCTTCTGCGCCGGACTTCCTTCCCCCGTCCGATCTTTGTGCTGTAAAGGAAAACAGTGACAAATCTAAAATTCAATGCTTACATGGATAAAGAAGATGTTGGCGGAGCTGTTCGCATAACTGGCGGCAAGGTTTGTGACACTCTGAGTTGACCCGTCTTGGCTTATTATGATTGGAAACGCGTCGGGGGATCGCCGAAATCTTCAAACAAATGCTTTATTAATGTCGATCATTCGAGTCACTCACTTCAGTAGTTGTTCCAAATGGTTCTTCAAGGCTGCTTGGCGCGAAGCAGCCATTACTAACACGGGCGTCTGGTCGGAGTCGAGCCTCTTAACACGATAAATGGGAACCTGGTGGCTATTGCCAAGAGCTTACACTGTCCACCGGAAGTGATTCGGAAGTAATGACGTTGGCAGACACGATTTTGGGACTGGGTATGACTTCGAGGGTTTCCTAAAACGACGAAGTCATTCATGGAGTTCGGAGAAGTTACTCACGGGGTGCTGGAAACGGAGAAATCCTCCATTAATCACAATCAGAAGGAACGCGGAGAGAAGCACACAAAAACAAAAACGCTTGAAGCGGCGATTGTGCTTCGCGTAGCGGCTGACTTTGTTAGAGCAGAACTGAAACATGCCGTTTGAACAATTCGGTGTTTACACAAATTCCACACTTACCATGCTCTAGTAGCCTTCGAGCTTGTGATCACTCCTTTCCGCTTCTATTGGCACATTCTTCAAGGAGAGAACACGGACCTACAAATTACAGAAAAAACCATCATTTTGAAAGATGCTCGAAACGAAACGATCAAAAAGTAAAAGTTGCCACATAAACCGAGAATTACGCTTGTTTTTATTCAAAAAGTGAAGTCTAGACGTTGAGAACTCAAATCGTGTCAAGTTAAGCAATAAAGACAAAATAACTCAAAGCAACAGAAATAAACATTCGATATGGGAATAACACGGATACGGTAGGTGTATGCACCCTCTGTTTGGAAACACTGGAAACGAACGTGCCTTTGCTGATTTTTGTGTAGCAACTTGAAAGCGCTTGTTTTCAGCCAACTGACTTCTATATGAAAACAATAAGACCGAGCAGTAAACAAAACAAAATTAAATTTAGAGAATTTTTGAGCGTGAGTGTTTGCTTCTGATGAACGACAAGCTAATCGCAGCAAAACAGGTTCCCTTCTCCAAAAGACGTTCCAGGAGATTGGCTTTAAGCATAATTAAAAGAAGCCGGTGGCGAATAGAAACACAAGTTTAACTAAAAACGCAACAAGGGAAGCAGCTCTGTGAGCGTCTCAAAGCCGCAACTGAGAAATAATGACACTGAAAGAGTTCGCTGGCTGCAGGACAACTCGTATTTCGCGAAATAAACGTAGCTTTGCGCTCATAAACAATGAATTGCATAGATGAACGGCCCGGCGGAGTCGTTTGTCAACACGAACGCGCTGATATCGCCGACGCTATCTTGCGGGGACCAGTGGAGCTGCTGGAAAATCAGGCACGCGTTCGGAGGAAAGGAGCGGAAAAGCATTCCGGTGCGGAAAAGGAAATATTTGAAAAGAGGTTGCTAAGAGCTGGACATTCCAGCCGATGGTGGGGGCAGCCAGCCGTCGATCAGCCAGCTCGCTTTGGTAGCAACTCATTGTTGACCTTGACGGCAGTTTCAATGTGCGGCTGAAAGCCCGCCGGCGGACACTTGGCTTGGATACACGTGGATAGCTGGAGCTTTGCATGCTGACAGCTACATAAGCGATGACGGAAGATGGGGGAACGGGCGATTTGGGTTCTCGGGGAACATGTTTCTAGCGGCTGGTGCACGTCTCTTGCTTTCGCCGGGCGCTTGAACGGCAGAGATGTTCCGCGACGACTTGCTTGGCTCCGCGGCCGAACATGGTAAATTTGGAAGTTTGGATGTGGATCAGAGAGAAGCATCAGAGACCGGCGGAACGTGGATACAGTGCGGGGTAATGCGACCACGTTCCTAGATCGCATATAAGCCTGTCGTCGTGTTCTGCAATTAATTCCTGCCGCTTCTCGACGCTATGGAGACGCTTAAAGTACTTTTTCCAATACACCAATTTAACTGAGATCTGCTCTTTTTCAGATGGGATGTGGCTTACTCCAAAGTTGCATCAGGTTTCTATTCACAGTCAACTCTTTCGGTTTTTTTGTCGTAGCCTCTTTGCTAATTGTAGCTGAATGTCTAGTCACTTTTGGAGTCATTTGCTATGTGCCCTGTAAGACAGAAACAATCTCAATACGTGAACAAAGACTTTTCAGACACAGAAATCGACTGGTCGACATACATGCAACAGGTGGAATGCTATCTGAACGGAACACGCAACTACACACTAATTTCTGGCGACACTGGTCCCATTGTGTAAACCCGTAAACCTGAATCTCTCTTCGAAGACTTTTTTAGGTATCCTGCGGGCCACCTCTTCATATTCAGGACGTTGTATTCCTTGACTCAGAACGGAACTAACATTCTCAGAGCTCAATACATCTTCGGCGGGTTGTATATTCTCACACTGCTGCTAGTCTTCAGGATTTATGCGAAAACCAGATCCGTAAGAACTTCCTCAAAACTAACAGAACATCAGGTTTTGGATTCAGATCCCCCCGTTCGTACTCTTCCTCCTCTGCTGCACCTCCTACAGGATTCACTCGATTTTCATGCTCCGGCTGTTCAACGACCCTGTCGCCATGTTTTTCCTCTACTTGGCGATCAACTTGCTCATCAGCCAGCAATGGTTCCTCGGCTGCGTTTTCTACAGTATCGCCGTATCCGTCAAGATGAACATCCTCCTCTTCGCCCCGGCCCTGTTCTTCGTCGTCCTCTTCAGCAACGGAATGCTTCTGACCATTTTCTACCTCTCGGTTTGTGCCGCAGTTCAGGTCAGTCAAGCTTCCATTCCCCTTTCCACTATAAATGATTCTTTAGGTAGCGATCGCAGCTCCCTTCCTGATGTACGACCCCGTCTCGTACCTCATGAAGAGTTTTGAATTGGGACGAGTCTTTATGTACAAGTGGACGGTGAATTGGCGGCTTCTGCCTGAAGACGTTTTCTTGGAGAAAAAAGTGCATTTGGCTCTTCTCGGCCTGCACGTCTTTGTGTTGCTGCTCTTTTCTTTTAAGATGTGGTTCAGGTATACAACTTTTAACTTAAACTTTCTGAGCAAAGTTTATTACAGGTCACAAGGAGGCCTTATGCTACTGTTGCGAAACTTTATCCGAGGACCTCGCACGCGCATCGGCGTCCAGGATGCTCTTTACGCGCTCTTCACCTCGAACCTGGTCGGAATCGCCTTCGCGCGCTCTCTCCACTACCAGTTCTACAGCTGGTACTTCCACTCGCTGCCGTTCATCCTCTTCGTGAACATGTACCGTATGGAGGACGCCTACGGCAAAAAGTATCTTTTACCGTACTCCTATCAAAGTCGTATTCAGTTGTTTCAGGGACGGAGAAGGACTCACGGTTATTCCATGGAAGGGAATTGTATTACGGTAAGCTGATCCTCTCGTCTTCTTTCTGAAAGCTCTTCTATTCAGGGTCGCCATCCTTCTGGGAATCGAGTACTGCTGGAACACATACCCTTCGACGGTGCTCAGCTCTTCGCTGCTCCACTGCCTTCACGCTCTCATCTTCGCCCTCCTCATTACCAACCGCGAAAAGTGTCCCACACCCCACTTTCGAAAGGGAAAGAAGGAGAAGGCCCTGTAACTGAACCAACCACAAATGATCCGTTAAAATGTCTAGTTACTTATTTAACAAGTCGACTAGGTCAACGTGCTTGCCAGGGTATCTTAATTATGAATAATGAAATCACTTTTTAATAAACACAATTTTTGCTCATGCACAATGCTATCCTTCAAAGTGAATCTTAAGGGAATTAGAGGTCTTCCATGCAGGGTCATCACACTAAAAGAGGCTATCACACACAACATTGGATCGTGGTTTTGACGTTATTATATCTTCTTCAAGGATATCAACGTCTTCCCTGCACAACGGATTCCATCAAGTAGTTTTATATTTCTGTTTGCTCACTCGTATTCGTCTATATGAAACAAGTTGTGTATTTCTCGAGATCGCCCCCTCAGGCGTCGCCGCGGTCGTTGGTAATTGCGGGAAGCGCGATTTTTATCCGTTTCGGAGAACTCCGGTGAGATGACGGCTTTTTATTCGCTAGGAGCTCTCGGAAAGCGTTGAGAAGCCGGATAAAAAGCGCGATTGCGTGATCCTTTTTGCGTTCGTTGTTCAGAGCGCTTCGAGCGAATCTCGGGTAACACGCGATTATACTCCGTGTTTATAATTTTATCTTGTGTTTCAGAACTTGGCAGAAGGATGAAGGCAGATACTCAAACGTTGACGGAATCTCGGATCCATGTGGAGAAACCCGATCGAACGTCGGGCGCTTTATTTCGAAAGTATTTCTGGGAAGGTACGTTATTGTACGATGTACAGAGCTACATTGAGTGTTTTAAGGTCAGAAGTTTCCGGATGAGTTAGTTTCGGAAGAGCACCACTCGGCCGCATGTGACGTCCGATTGTTTCGGAAGCACTTCAAGCTGGTCGGATTCCTAATCCCCATGTGCTTTTTCCATCTGACTTGGTGGATTCTCGCTTTCCGGTACGACCTATTCGCGCGATTCTCGAACAGATGGGAGATGCCCGTGACGATGATTCTGGGAGCGACTGTTGCAGGTTCGATTAAATTCATGGATGTTAATATTTCTGTTGTGTTCAGGAATGACCAGCGAGGGCGGAGGAGCCGTGGCGTTCCCGGTCATGACGCTTCTTCTTAAGATCGACCCGACCGTGGCGAGGGACTTCTCGCTCATGATTCAGTCTTGCGGTAAGGGTTGAATGATTGGAAGATTTGTCCATTCACTCTTCAGGTATGACATCGGCAGCATTTTCAATTATTTGGATGGGAATCGTCCTTGAGTGGAGAGCGATTCTGATGTGCTCACTGGGAGCCGCCTTCGGATGTGTTCTCGGATTCGAATTCCTCGACCACCTGTTGACTGGTAGCTGTCTTTGAACTGATCTCCACTCTCCTGCTTTTTTCAGCCTCTTTCAAGAAGATGATGTTTGTGAGCATCTGGTTCTCCTTCGGACTCGCCCTCTGGCTGCTGAATACACAAAAGAAGAGGGTCACTTTTGACTCTGTCCGCCACGTGAATCCTAGCAAACTCCTCATTTTGCTCGCCACCGGCTTCATCGGAGGTGAGCATGGATTATTTCACTCCGTTTTGTTTTATCTCAATCTTTCAGGAATCTGCACTTCCTTCGCCGGCTCCGGGGTCGACATCTGCTCGTTTTCGGTCCTCACGCTCCTTTTCCGCGTCAGCGAAAAGGTGGCCACGCCGACTTCGGTCGTTCTGATGGCTGTGAACACTTGTGTCGGCTTTTTCTGGCGCCAGCTCATCGACGCAAATGTCTCAGATCTGGCCTGGGAGTACTGGTGAGTAATGTCCACTTTCTAATCTTATTTAAATCCTAACTTTGTTCAGGTCGGTGTCGGTGCCTGTCGTGGTTGTGTGTGCCCCTCTCGGATCGACTTTGGCCTCCCACTTTCACCGACTCACCCTCGCAACTTTTGTCTATGTTCTGGAGGTTTTGGCTGCCACGGGATATCTCTTGACAGGTCCCTCCATCACAGTATGTTGGAAACGGCTTTAAGATTGTAACATTCTGAGTTATTTCAGATGATTATGACCGGAACAGGCATAATCTTCTTCGCTTTTTTGTTCTTTTACACTCTGATGCTGTGCGGAGATCAGATGAGCCGCGAAATGCTGCCGGAGAAAAATCGAGTGATCCTGACGATTGTCGAGGCCAACTCGGTGGTGGTCAGGCCGGTTTGCAGACAAGGATAGCGTCTTTATTTGTTTTTATCGTGTAAATATTAATTTATTGCAGATGCCTTTGTAAATACTAGCTGCCGCAATAGTTGTTTGTGATTTGAAATACTGATTTCGAAGTTATCGACCGTAAAACACGTTTTCTTGTTTTTCTTACGTTTTCGAAGTCAATCACAGTTATATTCTAGAATTAGTCGTTAGTATCCTGTGTTATTTTACGTCTAATCAGTAAGCGGTTAACACAGGTGTTTCACTACAGCTGAAAATCAAAGTTCAGTATCAATTTTGTCGTTGTTTTTCATCTAAAAAATTGCTCATTTTTGAATAATCGACAAGGCTTAACGTAGCATTTTAAATGTCGACATTGATCACCAAATACCATTGCCCAACTGTTTCTTGATTGTAACCACTTTTGGCCGTTCTTATAGTTTGTAGCGAATTTTGTCACAAGCTGAGATATTTACTACCGACCGCATGGCCCCTCTCTAACTTGTCCTGTCTCTAAAAAGTGCGGAGGAAAAAATGGTTCATTACGTGCGAATGCCGATCGTTTCTGCATTCTTTTTGCATCAAATGCTTGCACTGTTTCCGCCACACGCTAACGATGCAGGACTTAATTGTGGCATTACGGAAATGTGAATATGCGCAGACCTTGTTTTCAAAACATTCAACATTCACGGTGGCCGCAGGAACTGCAACACGGCGGACGCCACGAGCCCCGATTTGATGTTCGGAACATGGGAAAACTCATATCCGTAACAGTTATCCCAGTGCCTCCTCAAACGGTCCAAAAGCACGCTTGATCCCCGGCGCGGGTGAACTTTGCCGCCGACCGCGCCGCTGAGCCATTGATGGGGGCTGTTGCCCACGTACCGTACTTCTTGCAGTCCTTGTCCACACGGCGCTCCACGTCCACACGCGCGTGCACTGCGAGGGGCGTCCCTTCATTCAAATCCGGGCTCCCACCGCGATCCGCACCAAACTGCTAGTTGGCTGTTGGAGTTGTGTTGGAAGTTGTGTGATGAGCACGAAATCGCGTTGCTCTCTTGGTGTGGATGGATGTGTGAGAGTCGCGTTACTTATATACCGAGAGCGGTGACCGTGCTTCAGCATTCGCTGACTGCGTTTCATGTCAAGTCCCCATCTTATTCAGTCTGCTGTTTTGCCCCTCCGCGGTCTATCAGCTTCATCCGTTCACTTCATCCGCTTGATCCGCAGCTGTATTTCCATGAGCCGTTCTCGATTTCTTGATTCCGCGAACGAGATTCGCGATTCTCGAACAACCATTTCTTAATTCTCAGTTCTTTACAGAAAAGAGCTTTCTCGAAAGGGAGCCAGAGCCAGTCCACGATGGCTATCAAATTTCTAGAATTTGTCAAGCCCTTCTGCGGCTTCGTGCCGGAGGTGTCGAAGCCCGAGCGCAAGATACAGTTCCGCGAGAAGGTGCTCTGGACCGCGATCACCCTCTTCGTCTTTCTTGTCTGCTGTCAGATTCCTCTTTTCGGTAAACTCATTAGATCTAAAGAAACACGAAATATCGGATTTCCTGTCCAGGTATCATGTCCACTGAATCCGCTGATCCACTCTACTGGCTTCGAGTCATCCTCGCCTCAAACCGCGGAACTCTCATGGAACTCGGTATCTCTCCCATCGTCACCTCTGGAATGATCATGCAACTGCTGGCTGGAGCCAAGATTATCGAAGTTGGTGACACTCCCAAGGAGCGCGCTCTCTTCAACGGAGCCCAGAAGCGTAAGCGACTGCAATTGAACTACTGAGAATAACATTCGCTCGTTTCAGTCTTCGGAATGCTCATCACTATCGGACAAGCCATCGTCTACGTCGTCTCGGGAATGTACGGAGACCCAGCTGACATCGGCATGGGAATCTGCTGCCTGATCGTCATCCAGCTCGTGTTCGCCGGTCTCATCGTGCTGCTCCTCGACGAGCTCCTCCAGAAGGGATACGGTCTTGGATCCGGAATCTCGCTCTTCATCGCCACCAACATATGTGAGACCATCGTCTGGAAGGCCTTCTCACCCACGACGGTCAACTCCGGCCGCGGAACCGAGTTCGAGGGCGCCGTCATCGCGCTCTTCCACCTCCTCGCCACCCGCAGCGACAAGGTCCGTGCCCTCCGCGAGGCGTTCTATCGCCAAAACCTCCCCAACCTGATGAACCTGATGGCCACCTTCGCCGTGTTCGCTGCGGTCATCTACTTCCAAGGCTTCCGCGTCGATCTCCCCATCAAGAGCGCCCGCTACCGTGGACAGTACAGCTCTTACCCCATTAAGCTCTTCTACACCTCCAACATCCCCATCATCCTCCAGTCGGCCCTCGTCTCCAACCTGTTCGTCATCTCCCAGATGCTCTTCGCCAAGTTCGGCGGCAACATCCTCGTCAACGTCCTCGGAACCTGGTCTGACGCCTCGGGCAGCTACCGCAGCTTCCCCACCGGAGGTCTCTGCTACTACCTGTCTCCCCCTGAGACCTTCTGGCGCATCCTCGAGGACCCCATCCACGGAATCATCTACGTCGCTTTCATGCTTGGATCGTGCGCCTTCTTCTCGAAGACCTGGATCGACGTGTCCGGATCCAGCGCCAAGGACGTCGCCAAGCAGCTCAAGGAACAGCAGATGATCATGCGCGGCCACCGCGAGAAGTCCATGATCCACGAACTCAATCGCTACATCCCCACAGCCCGCCTTCGGTGGACTCTGCATTGGAGCCCTCTCCGTCACCGCCGATTTCTTAGGTTCGTTACAGCTCCGTTCCGCGCAGTTCTCTAATTTCCGTTTTTTTTTCAGGAGCCATCGGAAGTGGAACCGGTATCCTGCTGGCCGTCACCATCATTTACCAGTATTTCGAGATCTTCGTTAAGGAGCAGCAAGATATGGGTGGCCTCACGGGCATGTTCTTTTAATTGTTATGTATAGAAATTTCTTTTGTTAACTGGTCGCGTCTGAAATCCGACATGACGCCTCGCTGGGGTGGAAAAAAGTTCATGCTGTTTTCCTTTGTTGTGCATACTGTTCAAAGAATTTGACTTCCCACGTAACTTATTCTGAACGATAATAAATAAATAAACGAATTGAAATTGAATGAATCGTACAGTGACACTTGGGAGCGGTGGAGTGATGATGCAAATGAGAAGAAGTTAGTATAATCCAGAGGAGGCTCCGGACTTCGGACGGTTACACCACAATGCGGAGGTTCAATGGTGGCGTTCCGCAGCTCGAGGTTTTGTATTCTGCTAGTGCTGGTATGCGGAATTCGTCTATTTTTCAGATTTTATTAGTTTCAGAGTATTGTGGTGGTAGTCGACTGCACTATTAGTCGAAGAAGTTTCCAGTCTTCTTCCGAAAGGTACTCGTTCATTTGCTTCATCTTTATGATATACTCTTATCGGCGTTTCAGTGTCGAAAGCGATCCCGTCCGGCAATGGAACCAAATCCAGACGTCGCACATCGAGCACGCGTTCTCGAACAAGAAGAACTTCGCGTGCCCCCGGATAAAGGACCGATTCCACACCGGAGCACGGCGGACTTGTCTCCAGAGGACATTGAGGCCGTCGCTGTAATGGGAGACGCTATTTCGGTTTGTGGATAGACGGGAAAACCCCTCAGCCTGTTTTCAGACCGGAGTAGGACTTTGGCCGAACACGGACATCGAGTTTAGGGGCGCCGTATTCTCCTCGGGAGGAGATGCGAACATCGATGGATTGGTGACGATTCCCAGTTTGTTTTTAAAGTGCTATCTGGATTGAAGATTGAGTTCCAGACATATTGTCGGAATTTGTAAATGCTGACATCGAAGGCGTCTCTCACGGAATGGGCACCACGGACATTCTCCCGGAGCATCAATTCAACGTCGCACAAACGGGGGCGGTCACGAAAGACATGCCAGCCCAGGTTTGCGAATTCTGGGGGATTACTGAGGATAGATTGCTTCAGGCTCAAATGCTGATGAACAGAATTCACAAGTTTTACGACGATGGGGAATACAAGGACAAGTGGATTCTGGTAATAATTACGGTGGGCACAGAAGATATGTGCCAAAACTGCAATGAACCCAACATCGACCAGCTGCGGAAGGCCATCATGATCTTAAAACGCGGAATTCCCAAGGCGCTGGTGGTGCTGATCGGACCGATCCATGTAGCAAAGTCTACCCATCTCACTTATAACTTGCTTAAGTAGGTTGCGCAAAATAGCATCGGTGGTCCAGAAATTTTATCAAATTTGCTTTGAAACCAGTTTTAGTTTATTCCATGCCTGACATTTCTTTTTGAAGACCTCGCTGCTCCTGCCTGGCCACAATGTCCAACTTCGCTCTGCGCGAACTGCAGCAGACGTGGAAGGAGTTGTTCTTCACACTTGAAAGGGAGTTCGCGGAACGGAACTACCAGACCTTCGGTCTTCTTACGCTCCCGAGCCTCATCATCACCTCTCGTCACCCCGAACAGCTTTTCATCGTCGAGAAGCCTCTTCTCAACCGCAAGGGCCACACGTACGCCGCCAAATGGCTGTGGAACCGGCTGATCACCGGTCCGAAATACAACATCTCGCAGAATCAGCTGTCTACCGAGTCTTATTATTGTCCATCACTTGTGAGTGACGCTTGGGACCACGGTGGTTTATTCTTCCATTCCAGAGTTGTCCGTACTTCCGCACAATTGCCAACTGGGAACAATGTGCTCTCATGACTAACGAGGACTACGAACGGCTTTATCAGCACAAACCTCAGGAGCAGAACAGTACTTCCCGTCCTCTCAGTCCAAGGCGCGAATTCATGCAACGGAACATTGGACTGGTCATCTCGTTCATTGTGGCTCTTTCCTCCATTTCCGTGTTGGCTTTTGCCACCATATTCTATCTTCACGGTCTCAAAGCAACTAAGGGTCGTTTTGAAGTAATCCAAGGCGTTTGAAACTTTTACAGATTTTTGCACGTATTATAAAACGCTTGTACTAAACGCTTAAACTCACTCAAGCTGACAGTTACTTTACAAGAAAGCTATCTCGGTTGAAAGTGTAGTGAGCGTTTCTGTTTTCGGCCCGTACGCGCCAAGCAAGTTGAGTTTTGGATTTTTTGTTCGAGAAAAGAATTTACTCTCTTAACAATAAAAAGAACAAAATCAACAATAACAATCATTTCCCAACAACGACGTGATCTCCTTTGCAACTGCGTCCGGCAGCTCCACTCGCAGCAACCACCTACAACTCGCCATAGTCGGCGGCGATTCCGCTTCTTCCCTGTTCCATTGTCAGCGATGCATTTCCAGTGTCGCAAAAAGCGTCCAGTCCTTTCCACAGTCGATCGTTGAAATGATCTCCTGAGAGAAGGCTTTGGTTTTGAACTGACTTCAACCTCGTTCATCATACCTGCGGTAACAACGGCGATTTGCATATTTCCGTCCGCATCTGCATTTTCTTCGAACATTTCGGTTGTTCTGATGCGGTTTGTGACGAGGCTCACGTCCGCGTCGTCGCCCTTGATTGTTCCAATTTCGGCTAAAGAGACGTTTTAAAAGTTGTCAGTGCTCGACTTCCTACCGTCGAGAATCTCCGAAAAGTCGGGAGTCCAATCTTTGCCCAGCGCCCACTCCTTCCCGGGGTTGAGCCCAACTTCCGCTTCGAAGTAGCAGACAATCGGTTTGTGGTACTCTTTCGTATCGAGCATCACCCCGTACGGACAAGAGAGCAGGACGAAGGCGTCGATGTCGGTCGAGAAATTGGCAAGCTTGGGCACGTTGATCTAGACAAAATTTGGGATAGAGAGAGGGAAGAGGGAAGTCGGGATGGCGGTTACCTTTCCGACTGACATCACGTAGAGCTTCTTCCGAGCTGCTTTGCACAGATCGCGCATCCTCTGCATCGACTCGCGGTACCTGTGGACTCCGAGGGTTCCGACGACCAAGCCAATCGTTTTAGCATCCTTTACTTTTTCCGAAAAATGCATTCGCTTCATCAAATCGCGAAATTGAGAACGTGATCTAAACCTAAATGAAGAGTCTGCTTTCGTTTCTTTCACTTACGTGAGTCCACTGCTGCTTCCAGACAAAGGATTGTAGTGGAGAACCACCGAGCACGAAGGGTACGTCATCAGCCAAAGCGTCGAGAGGGGGCTGTCTTGGAGACCTACGAAGAGCAAAATGTAGTCCTCGGAGTTCTTGGCTAGTTCTGGCACGATTCGGCCAAATTTGTGGCTGTCTGACTGGTTTGAGGAGAGTGGGCACGCTCGGATGTTGTGTTCCGGCAGACATTTCTGGCATTCGCTAAGAATTTCAGCTAAAAAGAGTTATACTAATGTGCACCTTTGGGGTTTCGCACATACCAGCAGAACGGATGAAAAGCGTGTCGACGAGAAGGACCACGTTTCGAGACTCCGACTCCCGAAGAGCGGATACGCCAGACCGAAGAGTTTCCTTGTTCAGAGGCAGGTTTCCGAAAACGTAAAAGACGGGAATCTTATCCGAGGGAGCGCTCAGACACGCGTCTCCAAAATGAATTAGACAGTCGGTGCTGGAATGTTCTGCCGCCACAAAATCGACACAACAGCTTGGACACAACAGTTTTGAATTAGTCTTAATCAACTCAACTACCTTCTGTACGATGTATCGGCGAGGATGAAGGTTTTGGCAGAAGTTGCAGCTTCGATTTCAGCAGCTAGAAAAGACGAGAGACACAAATAGGCGTCGGGAAGTTGCAGGGCAATCCGTTTGTAGCCGTTCTTATGAATCCAGGCAGTACAAGCCTCTACCTCAAAGAATTCTCTTTTTCGCTCGTGAGAAAGACTCTGATTTAAGAAATTTGTTAGAAGACCATTTTCGGAGCTCAGTTTACCGATATTAAGTTGGAGACGAATTCATCGACTTTACTGAACCTGAACTCGTAATCCGTGACATGGTCCTCAGAGAAGAGTTTTGGAGCCGCCATCGTGCCTGACTTCTGCAGCAGTAACTCGTTTAACAGACAGCAAATCAAAAACTATCGAGCAGAAAAACCAAAGATATAATAAAACGAAGAAAATCAAAAAACATATGGACGGAAGATTCCCGAAGCGATGCGACTTGGATGGGGAGCCATGCCGACGGTAGGCGAGAGTCCCGCCGCTTTCTGCTTTGCGTATATTGTCAGCGGTCGGCCAGTACAAGCAGGATCACTGTCCACAAAGTATTTGTCAGAAACAAGATTTACTGCTTTCAACGCAAAATATTGTTTCAGACATAAAAAGGAGTCGCGATCGCGCCGCACCGATTTGGGAGCACCACAGTCCGCTTGCGCTCAGCTTGGCATCTTTTCAGATCACACTTCATGCGGGAACACCGCTCAGGTGTTCGGGGAGAATTTTTTCCCGATATTCTGGAAAATACCTACACAAATCTAGCTGCACTCGCAAGCGCCAAGGACGAGCAAAGCGAGGAAAATGTGCTGAAACTCCGGCATGAAAATCTCAATGATGGATTGAATTGCAGAAGTCCAGAACACACCTGATCGCGACTGCTCTCTTCAAAGACACAGCGAAGGACCTTTTGGTCGACTTCTTCGAAGATCTGCTTCACTTTTTACCCACATTTTACAAGAAATTTCCAGCCAAAAGAAGTCCAAAGTTTTCTGTGGTCAAGGGAAGCTCTTCCTTTCTGGACGTCTGCCTGACTCAGGTAATCCTGCTCGAGCAAAGCAAATGGTCTTGTTTTAGTGCTTTGTGGACTACATAAATAGCGTCTGGACCTCAAACGAGAGATTGAAAAGCAACAACAAAAATGCCTATAAGAAGACCTCTCAAGGGCAAAAAACGAACAGAAATTGTTTGGACACGTCGGTTACAAACGGGATTCTGGACACAAGCTTCAATGATTCATTGGTTTCGGAGACGGAATGTTTAGACAAGAGGCGGGGGAACGGAAAGGAACCGAATTCATGCTCCACGGAAACGGACCCAGTAGAAGACAGCGCAGAAAAAACGGCCGCTCAAGAAGCCCACTGGGAGCTGGCGGCCCGGGTGTTAGACCCTATTTTGCACCTGGAGTTTCCAAAAGAAGACAAGTTCTGGCACCACTGCTTTATAATGCTCAAGTTGAAGCCATTCGAGAAGGAGTTTGCCGAGTTTGTCGCCCAGAAATCTTCAAAAGGAGAGGCGAGGTTAGTGAGGCCGGAGTATTCTTCTACTCATGCGGGTCTCTTTTAAGTCCGGCCGTGATAAACTACTGCCTGCGCACTACGCATCTGAATAAACACCTCAACGGCCTTCGGTTTCTCCTGCAAGCGTGTCTTTTGGGAGCCCCCAACGGCAACACCATCGAAACGTTTCTAGCTGAAAAATCCAAGGACGAGCGGAGACAGGGCCGCGCTCTTCTCTGTTACTTGGAAGCCATAAGCGTGAACGATTCGTGGGCCGCTTGTGAGCTGATGAAGCGGTTCTGTGGCTACCAACCGGCTTTTAAGAAGGGAGAGGGGTTCACGCTCCACTTGGAAGAGCGCCTTGAAAAGTTTGCGCTCAACATTCAAGACGCGTTAAAAAGTCTCCGTGGGAGTAAGTCAGCTTCCGGCGTCTCCTAATTCTTAGGTCGGTCTTCCAGAATCTTCAAACAACAACAAAGTCGATTTCTACTGGGGCAGGAGCTGTGTCCGGGAGATTATAAAGAAGTATAAGGATGGGAAGTGCAGCTACGAGCAGATGTATGACCTGACCTTTAACATTATGGTGCAGCGTCCGAGGCTTCAGGACGCGATTGTTTCCTTCTTCCAAGAGTTCTTGGGCAGAGCGGAAGCGGAGCGATGGGTATCGTTACGCCCGTCGTCTCTTAACGCCACCAATATTCCAATAAGGTAAGGGACGAAACAAACGAGATCAACGAAACCATTCCTATAACATAGACTCAAAATACACTGACAAGTTTGAGCTTTATTATTTTTTCTGCACAATTATAATGTTTTTTCCAGTCAACCTCAAAAGATTTCCAACGTCTACGCTCCGTTCGACGACCCGGACGCTCTGGCCATTCCCATTACTACCAGAGTAACCGTCGTGCAGAGGCGAGAAGAGTTGATGGCTGCCATCGAAGCCCTAAACGAGGCCGCGGAGTCCGAGTTTCCTTTTGCGGGCGTGGACGCCGAATGGTCTGCTTACGTACCAGATTCAAAGTGAGAACGTGCATCACAGAGATCATCAGAGATCAGAAACAAACATTGTTTCAGGGCCTCCGTGCTTCAAGTTGCCCTGCAGAACCAAATTTTCATTTTTGATCTCGACAAGCTGCCGCCCGACCAGAGTCGAAAACTCTTCGAGAACTTATTCGGAAACCGGGCGCTCATCAAAGTTGGGTTTCAGTTTGGTGAAGATCTCACAAAACTGCGCAAGGTGGTTCCCAGAACAGTGTTTCTCTACGCGCCGCAGTCGCTCCTGTGCATCACTTCGGTCATCGCTCAGGTTTGTTTTGAGAAAAGGTTTTGAAAATTTTGAAAGTGGATTGCAGGTGGCTATAATCAGCTGGGAGAACGACGATCCCATGATCTCTGAGGAGTTTTTAAAAAAAAAGGAAAAGGAAAAAGAAAAAGGGAAAAGGAGAGAGAAGGAGAAAGAAGACGACTCCAAGAAACCTCCCGCGGTCAAGGACGTGGTTTTCAAGCTGAAGTAAGTTGAACGCTGTGACCTGGAAAACGGATTTGCTTTAGGAGTTTAGGCCTAGCCAAGTTGGTAAAGGCCATGACAGGAATGTCGTTGGACAAGTCAGAACAGTGCTCCGTCTGGAATAGGAGACCTCTTCGTACAGCTCAGGTACACGTAGTTTGTCAGATAGATATTTAACTAATTTGCTTCAGATTCGCTATGGGGCCCTGGACGTATCGTGTCTTCTTCTGATGATGAGCAAGTGCCTTTCTTATGCCAAAAAGTGGAACGTAGAGATCTTTGGGCTCATGAAGCCATTCTACTTGGAGCCAAGCGCAATGCCGCTTTTCTTCTGCGACGACTGCGACCCGAACATCTTTCCACGCATCGTCATTAAGGAGGTACTCGACGAGTTGGACGAGGAGTAAGAGTCGGGGAACAAGGAAGTGTTCCTCCAAGATGTTTCGTAACTATCGAACCTTGTTGTTAATAATTAAACACGCGTAGTTATCATTTAAATCTAAAAAATTTTAAGTTTGATTGCTTCTTCAAAATACTCAAACTTGATTCTCGTACGATGCTCTTTCTAATCAACTCAAAAAATAATTGCAAGTTTTATTCCTGAAATTTGTTTTTGGTTTTTTGTCACAAATCGTCGTTCGCGTATTTCACATAGTAAAATATCACAAAGACCACCGGGAAATAGACTCGGCTGCGGCGGTCGATCAGCTGCGCCAGTTTCCGGTTCTCCTCGACTCGTGTTAACCTAAAACCGCGACTAAATCCTTCCTCAAACAGCTTCTCGATCACCTTTCTTCGATTCGTTTCCGCTTTTTGCTGGAAAGCATCCTCAGCTGCGACCCTTCGCGCAGGGCGTACGGGTTCTGCCGCATATCGCGGATCGTCTTCTTCTCCAAGAGAACGTTTTGCACTTGGGTGCCTTCGCCCTCGATGGCCATCTCGTACGAGGGGGACTTCTGAAACAGTTGCAAATTTCAGACTCTGGCCATGGAATCAAGAGTCCTTCCTCAAGCGGGATGTTTTCTGCAGACTCTGAACTTTCCATCATATTTGGATAGCAACAACCAAATGGCTTCTAAACAATTTTTATTTTTTGCCAGTCGGGCTATAAAAGTGCCGAGTTACGTGCCGTCTGTGTTAGTTTTGAACAAATAATTTATTTTGAGGTGGTTTTAATTAGTGCCTGTTAGATAATGTTTAAGCACCAATACAAGGACGCGGTTGCAGACTCGGACAAAAGAGTGAAAACAGAAAAGAGTGCCACAAGTGGTGTCAACGATCAAAAGTTAGTTTATGGTGCGAACTGACCTGTTTTGTAGTCTTCGATGAGCTGCTGGACCTGAGCGGTGAGGCCATTCACGCCCGGCTTCTTTTCTTTGGGCTTACGGCGGCAGCAGTAGTTGACCACCGTGAACTCTATCATTGCGGAGAATACGAAAGTCATGCACGCACCCATCCAAACGTCGATGGCTTTGACATATGAGGCCTAGAACGAGATGACATGTTTATGGAAACACGGAGGATACCTGTGGAAGAGCCATTCGAGCGGCGGAACTCTGCGTGGCCAGAGTGAGCAATGTGGTGATGCTCAGGGAGACGCGTCCGGGGACGGCTTCCACGTCGAGCCAGAAAGAGAACCTACAACAACTTGCTGCCTTCTACTGGTTTACCAATTAACAAAAATTACAGGTCTAATTTTGAAAAACTTCAGACCATTAAGCTTTGTCAATCTTTCGCTTATCTTGTAAAAGATGGCTTCGAAAGCCTCTTCCGTGTATTCTCGTTGCGTGTTGTTAAAAATATTTGTAAACACGTAACAAATAGTCATATATCATAATTGTCATGTCATAATCGCGAGAACATGTTGTCTTGAAAAGAACCTTTATGAAGACTTATTTCGCCCCACGCGCTGAGGCGTGAAATTGAAAAAGGTTTAGAAGAAAGTCCCTCCTCCGACTCATTATCTATCTGACGCGTACTTCTAGCGCAAATCGTCAAGACCCTCAAAAAGCACAATATTTCGTGAAAAGGGGGCGTATTTATAGATTATCAGTTTCCAGGAAGTTATTCGGAACGCGCGAAAATAATTTTGCGCTCGCTTTGCTATAAGTAATTGTACGAAGAATGAACGCGAAAAACGCAAAATTACAGACCAAAAATGTTCTGCAGGAAAATTTTAGACGATCTTCGGAGAAACGTGCGTGCCAACTTTCTGCTGACCATAATTAACCTTTTTCTACCGTGTGTACACTCGTGGCTGACGGGAAATATTGATGAATTTTATGCAGACGGCGTTCTGATTTATTTCCGAACGCAATTTTGCATGACTCGGGTTTTTCTCGGTCTGTTTTCAATCTAAAGGGTCATGCAAGAACAGTGAATCTGTTTGCAGCTAATGAAAGACCGAGATTTGTGGAAGTTAGGACGCTACAAAATGGCAAAAACTGTGAAGCGGTACTTTTGTTGTTTTAGTTAAAGGTTTTTGGGTCTAAGCAGAAACCTCCGAACGAGAACGGAGAGCGTCTACAGACTCTTCAAACCCATCTGAATTCGAAGTCCACTCACCATGATATCACAACAATGAGAGAAGTGGGAACGTAGCTCTGGAGAATGTGGTGCATTATTTCCCGATCGACGTGGAACTCCGCTGTCGCACATGACCACACTCCTACGACATATGACCGCACTTAGTCAATATACGTTATGTGTTTGTACCTGTGGCGTAAGTGTCGTTCCGGAGGCCAGGTTTGATATGGCGCAACCGCATATCGGGCATCCGAATTTCTTCGTTCGTTTCGACTGGGTTTCGTCCATTCCACGTGATTAATAGTTGCTCGTAATCATATGCATCTAATATAAACAACTCTGACCCGAAACCTAAAAACACGTACAACTGAGAATGCGCAGAGTGCAGCTTTGCGAGTCGAGCGGGTATCGAGCAAGGTTCTGCATGCAGATCACAGTGAGCGAGATTCTGAAATCGTATAGCGTCGAAGGGCGTTCACGCATCGCTTGCATTCGATTAAAAAAGACACTTTTTACTCCAATCAACGAGACGCCGCTGACACAAAGCCCCGAATAAATCCAATGTTTCAAAACAAGAAGTTGCTGGGCTCTGTTCCTTCCAGAAATGAAGACAAATGTTCCAAAGCCTCAAACCGAAGATTTATAGAAATTCCGGGCGGCTAAGTGAGATATAGTGCTTCCCTCTCTTTTTCTGCAAATTTAACGAACTTTCACTTTCAAAATAAGAATAGGTGTCAACAAAAGTATTTTTTTCGGTTTGATCGACTGAGATCATGTGTTTGGAACTAGTAAATTTAGATTCAATAAGCGCTGACGGAGCACGTAAACAGAAGAAATATGTCGAATTCAAACTTTTGAACAAACTCACGCGCTCTTTGCTTCTTAATCAATGTCAAAAACAACTAAGCCAAGTCCCTCTAAAATCTTTTAAATTCGATCGTGTTTTTTTATGGCAGCCGACCTTTGACCGACTCATCCGTTTAATGGAATTCGTGTCGTACAAAGCGCATCATAAAATGCAAATTCAGTTAAATTCGATGCAAACTCCTGGCCGATCCGACGTACAAAGTGCAAAAGGGGCTGATCTCTGATTAGCACTACTCTTTTGCATCCGATGTAAATTGAGTTGTTCGTGTGAAACATTAAGTCTAGTTGTCTTGCAGGACATCGCTCCCTTCTTCCCGAATTCCCTAAGGCCCCATTTTTGCAGAACTCCGGCCATAACCGGCGTCTGGTCCATCTTCAGGGAGTATCACCATACTAATCGGAACAGACGTACCTACAGTCGTACCAAACGGTGCCGTTCGGATAGATCCAAACCAGAAAGTTTGGCGACGTTACGTGGTGGAACTCGGCGGTGCGCGCATTCGCGAAGTAGAGGTCAGGGTGCCAGATCAAGTTGAAGAGATGCGGATCTTTGATGAGAATGCGCCGGGTTCCGTTGTGTCTGAGCCTTTCGTCGAGCCATTGTTCTTGGAAGTATATATCAACTTGAAAGTCCTAAAAAGACAGTTGGAGAAGGCGTTAATTGGCATCCTTGCTTTGCCCACCATGGACTGCGCGCGGAACGAAGACATTCCTTCGATGTACATCTGGATGGTTACGGTCGTTGGCTTGTCTGAAATACCCTCTTAGACATGTCGTAGAGATGCCCCCTTTTCAACTACAAATTGTTCACTGCGGTCTACTGTAAGGTGACATCATTGCAAAGTTTTATCGCCAATTGGCGCACGTAAAGCGAGTTTCGTGCTGTAACGCCGTGTTGCAGCGGAACCACGCTTGCATCGTGAAATAATAATCAAAGTTGCGGACGGCGAAAAGAAGAAAAGGGCGGAGGAAGAAAGGGGAGGAAACACTTAGCAACAAAGAATCGAACAAAGCGCACGAAACGAACGAACGTTTGCGTGTGGAGGCAGAAATTTGCATATTAGAATCACGAAGAGGTTACCTATAAACTGCGTGGGATACGCATTCTTGTTGTAGTTCCGCGCGTTGTTTAGAATCGTCTCAATGTCGTCCACGTCGCCATTCTCGGCGACACTTTGGACAGTGCGCCAAACGAGGGAAACCGCGATCACGAGGGCCAGCCGGAACCGGGCAGACATCTGGCGCACAATCAGGGGAGTGTTTACTGTCGGCTCAGGATACCATCCTGGTCAGAACAGAAGTAGGTAGAGGAGGAAGGAACCAAACAGGACTGGAAACAAGCAAAAGAGCTGATGTCAAAGTGCTCGGCCTCGCGGTCTCGATTATATAAGCGCCGCCCCCAAAAGGCTTGTCTTGAAGACGGTTGTCCAAATCTGCCAAATACTCGTCTTTTCTTCGTTTTTTGCTAATATCGCTTTAACCGAAAAATTCGCGACGAGAAACACCGACTTTGGACGATTCTTCCTGCACCGCTCCGGCGACCGCGTGAATGGCGTCGGTTGTTTTTAGCGGCGGTTTTGGGTTGACGTATTTTTGGATTAAAAAGCCAATAATTTGTGCGCGTGTGAGATGTGCTAATTAAATAAATAAGTAATTCGGTGTTGTGAGAAGAGCGTAGGGCTGAGTAAGCGGGACGATGGCGAATACTCGCGGCGGTCTCCGGTCGAGCACAAAAAACGACGTCCTCCTCCTTCGAGCGGGTTAGAACCGAGTTACGCTGGGCAAAAACAATCGAGTTTGGGGGCAAAGGCATCGATGAATAATTTATCTGCTGCGAACTGTCTCACCGAATTCCACTTTATTACTACGATTATTATGGCTCCCTCATCGTCTTTGGCCAACTGGCCGCTCGCGGGCTATTATGTACGCAGGGTTTTGATCTACGAGACGTAAAAGACTGTCGAAAGCGGTCAGGTCGCTTGGATCCTCAGAGGTCCTGCTTCTGCCGGTGTTCCTCGGATCCGACGGACATCTTGATCTCTTGCACGGCGTAGGTGGATTTCCGGGATGCCATGAGGCCGAGTTCGCTGAAGGCACACAGTGATTAGGTTCGCTAGGTTAACGTGTTCGTTTGGAGATAATGAGAAGGCGAAGTTGGGTGAGGCAATCAGCTGACTTCACGCATTTTAAATGCCTTTCGTCTCGCCATTATTCTCCAAGGAGCAGTTCCCCTAATTTATTGTCTCCGCTGAACAAGCAGAAGAAACAGGTGGACAGAAGCTCACAAATTACACCTGCCCGGCGAGAAACGTACGTAAACAAAGCATTTTAAATGGTTTAGGGAAACAAGATGTCTCCGAGCACTTACCGAAGGGAGCTCACGGACTGCGCGAGGATCGGCGGGGGCTGCTTATAGCGATGGGCCTTGTTCGCGCGTCCGGTCGCTATTTTCTCTTCCTCGATGCGGCGCTTGGCGTGGATGAAGCTGCACAAAAACCATTAAACGCTTGTTTTCCACTTTTTCGTTGATGTAAATAAACTGCGAATTGATTTAGCTTTAACTCATCTTTTAAAATAAATAGCAAAGTGCAGTATCTTGATTGTTTGATCTAAACTTGTATATCGGTAGCTGTTTCATCAATCACCGCTCCAATGTAATAAATACCGAAAAAAGTGTGCTTGTCGCCGTTTCGCGTTTGTTTGCAAAGGTCCGAAAGTCTCGACATCCAATTAGGCTTTTCACTTTCGGATTGAACGTTCAAATTTCGTTCTTTCCGGTTTCCTGCACCGGACTGGTCGAGTCCCTTAAGGGTCAAAAAGCCGTTCACCTCGTCCGGTAGTGGCAAAGAACCAGTCCAAAGACGACCAAGATGACGACGATGAGAAAGGCGAAAACGGAAACCAAAACGAGGAGCAGGCTGACGTAGCTGGGTAGCTTGTACACCTCGACTTGTGGCGTGCCGTTCTAAACGAGCGTAGTGAGGACCGAGTGGATGGGACACTAGTGCACAACAGACCGTATGCAGATTAAGTTTTGCTAGTTTCGAGTTTTTGGCAGCAAGCGACTTTTTCTCGATGAGGGTTATGGCTTTCTCCGACGGGATTATCTCTTGAGTGGTCTCATTAAGGACGAGACAGTGAAGTTCGGAAGCGTCTCGCACGATTTCGCCGCTCGAATGGGCGTATCTAAGCGATTCAACCATAACTTTGCAAGAAATGGTTTCCTCGAGAGACCTGAATGCGATGAATTATTTACTCCGACATTCCTCCCAAAACGCCGTCGTTACTTTGAAATGTCCTCGAGGAGCGCGGAATCGGAGCTCAGAACGCTCTGCTCCAGCGTGAATGCCACGAGCTCCGACTCGTCGTACACCCAGACCTTCACCGTCGCATGGCCGAGGTTGGCGTTCTTATCGACGCTGTCGGCAGAAATCAAATTAATTTCGACCCCCCCGCCGATGAAGTCTTTGACGGATTGACCCAGCGTGATCTCGCCGGTGCGTTCGTTTATATTGAAGATGCCTTGGACGGGGCGCACGTGGCCTCGATAATTGAACATCACCGAGTCGATATAATAACTGACCACATCTAAAAAAAGTCAATTTGTCCAACTGCATCTACGCACAAACATGTTTCAGACGCAGTTCCTACTATTTTAACCTTACTTCTTGGTTAAACTGTTTGGACCTTTGACCCCTACACTTTGAATTTTTAAGTTTAGAATTCAAAAACCGGCCGAAGCCTTTCACAAGTTAATGTAAAAAAAACTGCCTTTCAATATCAATTTTGTCTTCAAATAAACCAACGGCATTTTTAAGATAAAAACCGGTTGGTCCACAGACGTCGGGTTTTCTCGGATAAACATGCATTTGAGCCGAAACGGCTTGGCAAACAAAATATAGACGTTAAAAGGTTCTATCTGTCTATGCTTATGAAAAACTCTGAGAATAAAAGTGACATCTTTAAAGTAGAACTTTACATATTGTTTGAGAACATGGAACAGAGTTGTGCAAGCGCCGTCAGAGGTCATTTGCCCCAGGAACCTGTCCCCAGCAAGTCGGACCAAAAAAGGCAAAAAATCATAAGTTGTTTGTATTGAAAGGCACCATGCGATTGTATTCAGAAAATTTTCAGGAACATTTTGAGCCCATGCTCGTTCCCAGCGGCCGCGTTTAAGACCCAAAAATGACATGTAATGGGATAAAAATATTTTTTGTTATTTAAATTGATGTTTACCTAGAAACAGACATCGGTGCGATTTCAGAGCCCTGCGAAAATGTTTGCCTATCTTTTTAAAACATATTTAGAAGCAAAAACGTAAAAATCGGTTGAAGCGCGAGGTCGGAACAGGGGTCTGAAGATCCGAACTATCGCTGCCTCAGTAGTCTGCACCTAAAACGTTGTTTTCCGGTAACCACCAAAGTTTCGCGACTTTTGAGAAATTATCTTAGAGTCTGACTTTTAACATCTTTCTCCTTCAAAAAAAAAAAACACGCTTCGCCCAAACATATGTCGCATGGTTTGGACCTGTAGTCACACACGTTTCAAAGGGCATTGTTCAACTCTGCTGAAAGTTGGATATGAGGCACCTACTTTGATCACTTGCAGAATCCGGATCCCTCGCGAATACGGTCGTCAGATATCTTCCGGCTTCAGAACTCCTATCGATGAGTGCCGAGTAGACTTGCTGCGAAAAAAGAGGGCCATTGTCGTTTCTAAATGCAAAATCAGGGTTGAACAACAATGAATGACTTACATATCTGCCACATAAACCGTCACAACAGCTTCATCGAAGGGTTCGACGTTCTTAAAAATCGGGCTGTTCGACGCCACGACGTGTAATCTGGAAAGGGAAAATTACATATATAGAAAAAGTATTTTTTGTTTTTTGGCAGCTTTCAAGGAAGCTGAGTCTTCTAAATATATCTTCCGTTAAAGACTTCAGAAAATTCGACTCACACAAACAGATCCGTGTCCTCTCGATCCAACTCCTTCTGCAGTCGCAAGACCCCCGTCTTCCCATCGACGGCGAATCGCCGATCACACGAGTCCCTCAGGTGGTAGTAAACAGTATCGGACTGATCCGGATCATTTGCTCTCAGCCTGGCAAGAACCTTGCCCACAGCTTCGTTTTCAAATACCTCGACGCTCACGTCTTTTTCCAGAAAAAGTGGAATGTTGTCGTTAGTGTCCTCCACTCTCACTTCCACTGTTTTCAAAATGAACAATCCGCCGCTGTTTGCAGAAACAGTCAGCTAAAGGCGAGCAAGTCCATCTGATTTATAACGTACAATAGGTTACCATGTAGCGGTCGCTTTCTTCGGCATCCAGGACTTCGATTACAGAAATCTCGCCCGTCCGGGAATCTATCGAAAAGAGTTCGGTCGAGTTCTGGTATTCTTCCGTCTTTGAATTCCAGAAGGAATACGCAGTCTCGCACTGGTTGGCCGTATGTGCTTCCATTCGTCCGATGACGTCGAATTTCTTGTTGTTCTGATACCGAAGAAACATTATTAGGCCCACCAGACTGCGGGACTGACCTCTCTGATGAAGAAAACGAAAGACTGGTTCACCGAAAAAGTGGGATGGCATCGCGAGGTTGCCGATATGGTGAGAGAGATGGGAATAGAGGCACTGTGCTTGCCGTCGCGGGCGATTCCCCCGAACTGATACTTCCCGTCCAATCCAAGCAGCGCCTGAGTGGTCATAATTCTTCCGAGAGAATCGACATGCAGCGCCACGGTTAGCTGATCAGAGAGCCCATTCATCATCAACGAGTAACTGAGTTTGTCGCTGTCTGGATCATACGCCTAAAGCGGGAAACCACTCGTAATATCCGTACCTTCTCACATTACCTCCAACTTTGCAACGTATGTGCCAATGGGGCTGTTCTCCAACAGTGACACTGTGACGGATTCTTGTCTGAATGCCGGCTCGCTGTCGTTTTCGTCGAGAATTTCTATTTTAACCTAAATTCTAAAGTCACGAATTTGGTCAAATCGATACTTGCTCACGGATGCGCTAGCGACGCCGCCTGAAGAATCGGTGGCCACAAGGAAGAAAGTTATTTCCGGAATCTGTTCCCGATCGACTGAGCTAAGAAGCTGGATTACTCCCTAAAATAACTTTGTTTTAAGCTCAACCGCATAAATTCTGCAAACCTTATTGGACACAGCGACAAGATTTTCGCTATTTGAGCTGTGGATGATGCTGTAGACAAGCTCGTCGTCGTCGATGGCCCGAATCCGATTTCGTCGTTATTTTCCGGCACGGATAGTTTGTAAAAGGCTTCTTCGAAAAGAGGCGGGGAGTTCAAAACCGAGAGAACCTTGACCGGAATGAACGTCGTCGAACTCGTTTGAGAGCGCGCGTGAGTGGCAGTCACCGTCAGATTTGTGGCTTCCAGACCGTGCAGGTCGGCCACCGTCGTTATTATGCCTGAAATATATGTTTATGTTGGGTGGCCTAAGTTTTCGGCATCCACATCTGAAGGATAGCATTCAGTACCTACCCGTGGTTTTGTTCATCGCGAAAAAGCGCCTATCGTTCACCAAAGTGAACGCGACGAAATGATCGTTTCGTAGAAGGGCCGGAGCCTGGTTCACAGTGAACATGTAGACGAAGGATCCGACTGGGAGAGTGTTTGGGATCACGATTTCAGTAGGTATCCGACTTGGAGAGATCCTTTGCTCAGGCTTCATAGTCATCTCCACCGGTACTATTCGAATAATTAAATGTTCTAAAATTAAATCGATAAAATAATCAAAATCAGTTTCTTACGGTAGTCGTATCCTTCTAACGAATGTGCAGAATCGGTTACCGATAATGTTAAATGGAACACCATCAGATTGACATCAAATATGGGCTGCAGTAACATGAGCGACCCGTCTTGGATGCCTTCGTTCGCAAATGCAAAATACTCCGCCAACACGGAAGAGTCAGGAATCTTGTTTCCCAGAATGTCGTAGACTTCGATGTTAGACACTCCAAAGCGCAACACAGCTCCACTGTCAGGATCTACAGCTTTACCCTTATAGACAACCGAGTTCATAGGAGCCGCTAAATATAACGGAACGGGTTAAGCGATTATTGAACAAAAGCTCACCTTGATCAAGTTCCACACGTTGCACAAGATGAGAAGAGAACTTTGCCGGAACAGATCCGATTCCCGTGACAATGACATGAGCAGAGCACATATCCACTCTGGGATTTTTGTCGAGTGACGTCGCTGTTACCTAAAATACATTTAAGACACAATGTGACCATTCTGACAAACCTTCAACGAATAATTCCGCGTTTGCTCGTGGAGATCTCCGCTGTAGAAAAGAGTTCCGTTGTGGCGGTCGATGACAAAGACTCCTGCGTCGCCTTCTGATATTCGGTAAACGGCTTTGCTGGTAGACCGCGCATTCAGCTGACCAACGTAAAACGTCCCAGGCTCCAAAGTGAATTCATATTCCAACTAAATAAAAAAGACTTGTAAAAACGGAGTCCAAAGGCATGCTCACCTTCTCAAACTCCACGCTCTCCGTGTTGTCATCGTTGGACTTCCGCATCAGATGGACGACAACCGTTGCCGCGTCCGGTTTATTCTTCCCGTCAGAAACGACGACGCTGATGTTGAAAAATTCTCCCAGACTGTCCGGTGTCAACCATTCGGGATGCTGAAAACTACTCGTAAAAATTTTACAACAAGGAAAAATTGCCTGAATTGACAAGAGACCGGAATACGGGTCAATGCCGAACAGCGAAGAATGATCCTGGAGAGAATAGACTAATCTGTCGGAGTCTGGATCCGACGCCTCCACTCGCACGACCTCTTCCATGATGAGGCTGCCTTCCATAACATTCATGAAATACATGTCCTTCTTGAACCGGGGTCCAAAAGAATTTACGTTCGTGAATCGAATTACAATGTGGTACTGTCGAGACGTAACCATCGAAGCTGGGTCCAAGATCCTCAGAATTAAGACCGTCGATTTGGGAACTTTCAGACACTCCTCTTCCAAGCACTCCTTCGTCCAAAGCTCAATTTCCAATGGTTTCGTTTTCAACGAAAATCTAAAAATATGACGATACAAAATCGACAAAAATTATCTTACCTTTCCGAAAAGGGTCCAAAAAGAGTGAAGATAAATTGAGACTCGTCTAATCCCGAGCGATTCGTCATGTTCATCGACAAAATCTTCGCTTCCTTGGTGTGCACACCGCATTCTGCATCAAACCGCGCGTTGCTCAGTTTCGGGAGGAGGTGTCCGAAGGAGTCGACGATTACGGCAACCTCCTTTTCGCTCGCTTCACCTGTGGATTCAGCTATCCCTTTGATCTGAAACATCTTATAAATCGAATCTCAAATACGTTCACTCACCTGCAGAGTCATGTTTTTGTACCTTTGGAGAACATGTCGATGCTTGACGACGACACTGAAGACTTGGCCAGCAGCTACAACCGTCGGAAACAATGCGAAGTCTTCGGAGAATTGGCCTGACACGATCGATAAAACGACATTTCCTTTGACCTAAAAAGTTAAGCTAAATTCGAACGTTCGGGTTTAAGTGATGTGGCACGGTCTGTCAAGTGTGTCAAAGTCGCTATCCATGCGTCTATTTCGTCGAAACGGCGACGTGATCCACGAATGACGTTCAGAACACGGCCCAGTGGCAATTATGAACCGTTATTTTTGTTGCAGAAGCTCCGCGAAGTCTTGAATGCCAGAATCCAAGCAAAACTTTGAGATTTTGAATTTCAGACATTCGGAATTTCACCCTACATGACCACCTTGTTCTCGAAATTCCTAGATTAGGACAACACGAACTCGCCTCATTTTGGTCTTATTTGAAGTGCAATGAGTATGTCTACAAAGTTGACAGAGGAATTTTCGATATTTTCAGTTTTTGCTCAGATATCGGTCGACAGACTCAAAACAGGTCATTTTCACAGATTTCCGTGAATCTGCTATCAATCGATAGCTCTCGGTTTCAAATGGCGTAATCCGAATTTTCAAGATCAGTGCGCTCCCGGATGAGAAAATAGCTAAAAAATGGCTGACCGAACGTGCGAAATGATGCGACAATTTTTGACAAGCTTGTTTGCGGCTGACACCGTGTGGGGATTCGAGGGCGTTTTGTCAGATTTCTGAAGCTTCAGGAAGTTCTGCGTTGCAGGGCAAATAGTGAACATTGTTCTCCGTAATTTCAGCGCATATTTAAAAGACAGCTCAAGACCAAGATTCAGATGGGAAAATGGGTGTAAAAGGAGCCATTCAGCCTTCAAAAGACAAATAAGCGCTTACCGTCCTCACGATCTGGAGGGGAACATCGAAGACGATCGACATACCTTCCTTCGCTGCCGCAGGTACATGTCCGACCACTTCTTCAGACGTGAAAATCCCTGCAAAGACTTTTTCGCTCCCGTCACCTGTGAAACACCTCATCAACTCACTCGAAGAAGCCTCCGCTAGCGTGGATAATATTAAAAAGGTGCGGAAGGAGGAAAAAATCATCTCAGCATCTGAAACAGCTCCGTTTTCATGAAATGGGTCACTTTCCGTAACGGACACAATGGCGCGAGAGCGGCGAACGCGAAAAACATTCGATTGCGCAGATTGTCTCAATTGCGCAAAACACGTTCACGAAAACAGTTCACGTGGGCGTTCTGGATACACCTCGAGAAAGCGGGCACATTTCCCTTCCGGAAAATCGAGGCGAAGAGGGAAGTGAAAGGCACCACTCTCGAAAGGAGAGCTATGTATTCCCGATTGTTCAGAAGCCGACGAACGTTCCGCCTGAAGTAGATTTCCGCGTAGACAGATCATCTGGTAACGGACTAATTAAGAGAACGGTTGTTGAAAGAATGCGCTTGAATTCCCCGACCGGGTGACTGAAATCGGTTCAGTCGGTTGGCTTGTTGATCGCCGCTGGTGACCCTTATTTTGTGACAATGACCTTTTACCGCACGCACTTTTGCACATCACCCCTTGCGGTTCGTCTTTCAAACAAAAAAGGTTTTGCGGAAACGAGGCAGTAGAAGACGTTCGCAACAAGGCGACGGCACCTCTATTTTCCAACGAGCGGGAAGCTTCCCGGGAACTTCCCGGCCTTCCGGGACCGGGAACTTACTCGGTCGTGCTTCCCGGTATTCACCAACCATCGGGTAAGTTCCCGGTCGGGAAGCGGTCGGAGCACTATGTGTGGCCGCCCCTCTGTGGCCCTCTGTGGCCGCGTGGCCGAATTTGTCGCAAAAATGAAAATTCGGCTCAGAGCTGAAAATTCTGGCGCAGCTACGTTGCGCGACCATCGAAATGGTTAGTTCTGAAAAATTCCTATATTTTCATTTGTTTTTCCAGAAAGCCAAACTCGCTCCCGCACATTCGACCGGGAAGGCAGCTTCCCGTTTGCGGGGCTCGGGAAGCAAACGGGAAGCGAGCGGGTTGTGGAAGGTTCCCGAAATTGGTGAATACCGCTTCCCGGTGGGGAGCGCCCGGGGACCTCCCGGGAAGGCCGGAAAGCGCTTCCCGGTCTTGGTGAATGCGGCCACAGAAGTGGAAACATGAGGTTGATGTCTACGGTGAACCGATAGGTAACGGCTCTCAAAAAACTTTGACAAGATTGAATCTAAATATTTCATTGACCGATGTAAGACCGATGTGTCGATGTAAGCTTGGACCGCATCTGGAGACTTCCTTGTAGCCAACAATATTTGGGTGATCTAAAATTCCCAGTTCCTCACAGGCTGATCACTTCGATCCATAAATTTACTAACTGTATTGTTGTGCAAAATTTCCAACAGTAAACAATATTTTAAGTGAAAAATGCCGGTTTTCCAGTTTTTCATCGGTTGTTGAGAAGTTCGAACTGCTGGGAGACAGATCGAGCCAAAACGACGTTTCGCCCGTACTCGATCCGACTGTCCAGAGTTGTCGCCGAGCCGATCGAATCGTAAGTGTGGCTGATCGGAATCCCCTCTTCGTTTATCTCCGACTCTTCTTCGATCCTAAATAGTGAGTTGGAAATTTAGTAAAGAATTCTAGTGGTCAACCTGTGCAAATGGTACTTTTTCTGAGAAAGAGCGTCGGTATCCGTGATCGAATAGTCTGCATCGCAGCTGGTTCCACTTGTGGATTCGTTTTCTGTAGCGAAAAAGATAGATTTCAAATATGTATATGGAACCCACTCTTAAGCTTCTCCTGCATAAACGCTTCAATGTCGGATGCGATGCAGAAACTGTCGCTGAGAGACCCTGTCGTGTCTACAGGGGATCCGGTGCCAATGCTCGAATCGTGTGGGCTGAAAAATCTCTCGGGTTAATCACCAAGGAATATCTTTGACAAACCTGCTCAGCGTGGAGTGGACGGATTCCCCCGGACTCGGTTTCCGCGTTTCTCCCTCGTTGTTGTGGATCGTCACAATGTGTCTTTGAATCGGCTGTGACGCCAGTGCGAAATTCTTTCTACTTGAGGGAGGTGGAGAAGGAGAGTAGGTCGGCGCGCTCAGCTGAAGCAGTTGCGATGAAGTGGGTCCGGGCCATGTCCGGTTTACCTGAAAATCGGGAACTGCAGGCGGAAGAGGCACGATGTTGGCGGCGAAGTATCGAACCGTTCGGTGGTCGAAGCACGACATGGAAGTCTGCAAAGGGTACTGTAACAACAAAATATTCCTTCCGACCACATTCAAATTTCCAGTTTGGAAGTGTTATGCATACTCGTGAAATGCCTCACCCTATCAATCGAGATCAAGTCCACTTCATTATTGTTGTTGCAGGGCGGAGTCTCCACCTCTTCGGCCTCGGGTATCGTGGCGCAGCTCTTCGTGGTACCCGCATCAAATGTCGTCACTCGACTGTCTGGAGTTCCCAGCAACGGAGCTATTGGTGGTCTGCCTGAAGCTCAAAACGGTCAGAAATCACAAATTCCGCAATCGGCGACGCACCAGATCGAGCGTTCGACGCCAAAGGGACGATGAGAGTTTTCCCGCTCGGATTCGTTCTTCGCGGCGGCGGAGGACTAGACGATGAGCACATTAGATGGTGCCTGGGGAGCGCATAAGAATCGTCCGGCGTCGTTTGACTGTTGATTGCCGATCCGGGGGTCATAATCAGAGGCGTCAAACTTTCGAACTCGTCCAGCTGCGCTAGCATCAGTCCAAATAGGCCCTTCTAGAACCAGGTAAACGATTACAAGACAGCTTCTCCAGGAATGGACATTCACCTTTTGCAACAATTCGGTCCCTTTGGAGTGGTGAGCCGATTTGCGGCGGCGCGCATAGCAACATAGCAAGGGCATGCACAGCTAAAATAGAAACAACCTTAGAAATGACTACAAGGAACGAATTAATTCGTTTCAAGTGGTTTCGCCTTTCACAAGATGGGGAAGCCGACTGGGGAGCGCAGCATGATGGGCAAAGTAGAATGGCCGTTTAGGGGATTACACAAAAGACAAATGGGCGAATATTTTGCGTCACCGATTTGACATAATACATGCGCATCTATTGGCCGACTTCACTTCCCAGGAAATCATGGACGCAATTACACCGCCGGCGTTAATAGATGAGCACATCGAGGAGCCACCACGCCGCGAAACAATGGCACCGCGCCGCGGAACACTGGACTTTTCAGATTTTACTTTGCGCCCAAGAAAAATTATGGCTCGGAATGAAAGTGCCGCGGGAGCGCATTCCTCAAAAGACGACGCTGCGTCTCCCACGATTGGAAATTTGACACGGATGCGCGGGTCCCGAGTGACAAGAAGGAAATCTCGGGACACCGTTCATTCTTCTTATTAAAAAACAATGTTGCCGACTTCCGCCCCTCTTACCGTAACCACACACGCCGAGACGGTCAGGAAGGAGATCGCATAGAGGGTCGAGGGTGAGGTGAGCGTCTTCTCGCTCACTATCTCGACGAAACGACGGATCCAGGAATACATCCGAGGGTCGTCGACTGTCTTCTCAGTGCAACAGCTTTCTTCGATTCATGCGTCGGGGTCATTTAGGGCCGCTCAAAGCTGCTCGATCTGCAAGGATAAAATCTTCAATTAGTAATCGAAGCACAATACGAGCGAACGCGGAATTTACTGCCCTGCTGCGCGCACAGTAGTCCTCATCAATCAGCGGCTTGCGCTTATTCTGTAGCGCCTATTAATTGGACTTGAGCCCGCAAGACAAAGCGAAATGGGACAGAAATGCAAATGAACAAACGCTGCAGCGCGTGCTTGTGGGGAAAGTGAGAAACGTGAGGCGCCTGAGTGTCTTCTGATGATTGCATTAACTTTTTTGTGGCAAATCAAAAGAAAAACTTGCAAAGTGAATTCCTCGCATGGCTTCTTGCGGTCCGAGTTGCGATGGCCATCGGGCACTCAAGCCGCGGAGCGTACCCGCACCTTGGTCGGCCGGCGAGGGTCGCGAATGCTGATTAGAGGGACTTGAATATCGTGCGAAACTGCGCGAAAGGGTGTGCTAAATTGCGCAAGTGTCCACTAACGATGCTCCATCGGTCATTCCGCGAGCCGCCTCCTTTCTCAGACCATAATTTCGTTAATTTTCCAATTATGGTGTGCCGATGTTCGCCGCGTTCATCAGTCAACAAATAAAGATCGCAGCTTCTCTGGTTTCTATATTCCAGCGGAATTTTGGAAACAATTTACGGTGTAACAAGAGATTCCTGTTTGCGAGAGGAGTCGTGTGACCATGCTTATATCATGCTTAAGTTTAAGAATTGTAAATTCAACGTCAACTCATGCATGAGGAATCACTCAAATTAGGGGAACATCGGACTAAATTCCCCGAATGTTATGCCCAAACAAGAAACCATTGAACGGAAGAAGTTTTAAGGAAAGCCATTTGTTGACTTCGAGAAAAAGCAGAGAAAGCAAAAGTTCAAAAGAAGCACGCAGCGCTTTTTAACAAGATTAACTGGAGCGTCCATCCCATGGAGTCAATTTTGTTTCGACCCAGACGATATACTCACTCCAACGAAGGCAAGTATCTCCTCTTTTATCTTCCTTGAGGGAAAAGACCAGATAAGGACGAGACAAGTCCGGCTCTCGCACGCTCGTCATGTATGCATTCGCAATGGTCGCCAAAGGTCAGCCAAGTGTTCCCTCCTCTGGTCATTATAGTTTCGTGGACACTGCGCTGTTTCAAGAGGCACGTCTGCTTTACGGCCGAGTGGCGTTAATTACGCGTACCGTCAATTCGTCCATCCTTGTGCCGGACTGCGGCGGTTCCATTGATTAAGCGCTGAGTGGTCTTCGTCCCTCGGGACAAAAGTCCTTTTCGTCCGGGACACGATTTTGTTTTGTTCCTTTCATTGGTTTTGGGTGGCGCATTTGTTTAAATGTGACGAGGTCCTTCGGCTTGCTGATCTGCCTGCACCGTATTTCTTCAGAAGTCCCTTATATGATTCATAGGAGCTCGCTCTATCAGATACTACCAACAGTCTTCTTTGCAAACCTAAGTCTATTTGAAAGAATAACCACCTAAAATTTTTCTCACGAAGACTCGAAACAACAAACCATATCAATGCAACAATTTTTTGAAACAAAGAGCAATGCCACTCATACTTCTTATTTAACCGGGAATGCTACTGACTACGGGGATTGCACTACGTTTCCGAGATGCTCGACGACATCTGAATACGCAAGGGACGTTCTCGGCGACGACTGGCGTGTTGAGAGTTCGCGCTGACGGTGGCGTTTGCTGCGTCCTCCTTGATTTTGATCGCCTTCCTTTCCTCCTCCGTCAGAGGCTTGCGCTTTTCCGCAGAATCTCTAAAGTTATAAATCGTAACAATCGACTTTACATCTATGCGACTGACTTAAAATAGATCAGTTTCCCGTTGACAACGCTGCGCGCGACGTGAGGGTTTTGCGAGAATCTGACGCTTTCACAAAGCGCGATAACCCCCTTCTCATAGGGCCACTTCATCCATGCGCAGTTCGGGAAGGTCTAAATGTGTCCATCAAAGCACATCAATCTGAATAATGCGTACCTCGGAAATTTCGATCCGTTCGAACGGGATTTTCGAAATGTTGGCGAGGTGGCACCGGAGTTCTGTGTAGACGTCGTTTTGCCTCCCTGTCAACACAACCTCTTGGGTGGCAGACACTTCGAGCTTGTGAGGCCTCCATCGACGGACCATCACAACGTTGCCGGCAGCCAAATTATCGGTCTCCTCTGAAGTACAAACACACTATAGGATAGAGAGGACCGAAAACTCACCATCGAGAACTTGCAAATACACGTTCTTTGACCACATCACGCCTCTGCTTCGGAAGGTGCTCTGGAGCGAGAGAGAGGGAACACCGAGATGGGTGATGTCCCTGAGTCGCAAAAGCTTCAGGGGAACTGCTTCTCCTAATTGGTTCTCCAAGGCGCTTTGGCATTTCTTCAAGAAATCTTCGATTCGAAGGTCGGCAGAAGCAGGAATTTCGAAGAGCGGTTTCCAACTTTGTTGCTGCAAATGGTACCATAAGTAGCAAGATGTTACGTCTTAAAAAAAAAACAAAAAAAGAACAACGTCTTAAAAATTGACTCCAGCCGTCAGAAACCTTTAATGAATTGTCACATTTTGTGGGACTTACCGTACTATCGTTCAGTTCGAATGCGACCACGCGAATCATCTTTTCATTGTCCTTTAAAGGTGAGCGGAATTTCACGGACAGCTAAAAATACCACATGAAGATGCAAAAGAGAAAGTTCGCTCACCGAATCCACCGTAAGACAAGCTTCCTTCAAAGTGGCTTGTGGAGAGAACGATGTTTCGTATCCCTCGTCGTGCTTGACGTAGTGCTTGAGGATGGTGAACTGGCTCAAACTGAGCGACAGATACTGCGCCAGCCACTCGGCTACATTTTTCATCAGATGCCGCTGGTCGGTAGCAATAACAATTTCTAAATGCGGATTTGGCGATCTACATAGCAACTGGCAACAAACCTCGTTTTCCTCTATTTGCAGATAAGATCGCTATCGGGTGACGGGCCAAGGCGTTGGAAGTCGTGGCCATGGCCAGTTCGTCGATGATCCTGGGACTGGCACATCGGAAGTAGTCTGGAGGACCTCCCGACGGGTCGAGAGTGCTTGGTTCTTGAGCTATGTTGGTGTCCGAATCGCTAACTTCCATATCGATGTGGAGGGCGCACTCGGACATCAACGAACCTTGGCCGGCTGGAACACTGCTCACAAAAATCGGAGCGATGTCAACAGAGACAGAGATCATCTGTTCCCCACAATCCTCCGAATCTGATACACAAGGTGAGCAATCGGGACTCTGCTGGTTCGAAAAAGAAGGAGACGGCTCATAAAAGCGTGGAGCTTCATGGATTTCATTCGAATTCTTCGAAATAATCATTTCGCTGGCCTTCGAAAACGATTCAGAGCTGGCAACTGTGGTAAGACTGTTGCTCACCGTGAAGTTCACAAGGGTTCCCGAAGAGATCCAGACGGGCGCTTCGAATCCGGCTTTGTCAAAGTCGGCTAAAAGAGGAAATTCAATGATGTTTCCATAAAATCGAAACATGCCAGCTGATGGTATTTTGATACGGAGCATCATTCCGAACTTCTTCTTCTCCAAATGCCGGAAAAAGACGGAGTCCACAAACGGCACTTTGCGATCGTTTCTGGCACGCATTGGGTCGCATCCAGTATCAGTGTACAGCTAAAATCCTTATGGCCGGATGAATGTGGAGCTCCAACTTACGACCACTTCGCCATAGCACGTATACAAAATAGTGCTAAATACCATGTCCTCGCAATCCAACAGAGTCATGTCGTCGTTTCCAGTATTGGCACTCTTGTCGAGAACAATGCGCATATTCTTGGCGTCCTGGACGCAGAAGTTCCGAGCGAGCTTTGTCAGCTTCCGTTTGATGGATCCAACGGTTTCCGTGATACCAAACCAGACTTTCTTCCCATAGAAGATCCCCGTGTCTAGATCGATTTCTTCGACGAGTACGGTCCTTCCCTCGTCATGTTTCACAGGATAGAAAGTCTGCATTGTGGGAGGCTTAATATCCATCATGAAGTAGAAGTCCGTCCGCGCGGAGTAAGCTGGCAAGAAGGCGAATTCTTCGCATTCGTTTTCCAGACCTTTCAAGGTTATCTGAAACAATCGAATTAACGCCAAATATAAAGCTGCAAAATTTACTTCGATCATCTGATTTTCATCGAAAGTGCTGTGGATGATAAATTGGTTTCCACATCTAAAGATAAGGAGATCAAGCAAAGCCTTCAAATTCGAAATTACAAGAGCAGTCGGCAGTCCTCTTTCCGTATAGAAAACAACGCGCTGTAATTTTCGTCGAAGTGATCGTACGCTAGAAGAAAGACGTCTTCCAGCTTTGTTTCGTTCGGAATGTTCTCAATCATAGGAGGCAAATCTCCACAGCCGCAGCCGTTGAACATGACGTTTACCTGAAAGCGATACTAGTAGGTTAACCAAGAAGTGGACATCTACCGTAACCAACGAGTCTTCATACTCTTTTGCTTTCAGGCGGTCCTGTTCTTCCTTCATCCACTTGCTCTGGAGTTCAGCTAGGTGTGCCGGGAGATTTGGAGTTCGAATAAACTTTGTGTTCCGGCTTGCGTCCACTCTTCGATACATGAGCAAGTAAGCGTTCGTGTTGCTGACTGACCAGCCGCCGGCTGGTCCTCCGAAAACGCGTTTTATGTCGTCCGGAGAAGCGTTAGTAACGGACGTGTCGTTGAAACAAAACCACTTCTGCTGATCCATATTTCTGAATAAACGTTCCAATTTGCAATAAATTTCAAATTAAATCACTTACTTGATATACGCAAAATAGTGTCCTCCTGAGGCTGAACCCTGATGCACCATGACTGAATACAACTCGTAAACATTAGGACCCTGCTGCAACATTTCCTGAGCGGCGTTCAGATCGAGAGCGTGGCCCGCTTCTTCGTCAACTATAATACTTCATTTACATCGAAAACTCATCATACAACATACCTTCCACTTTGACACCTTTTGTAGCGCAAGCGTAGCTCAGTTTTGGAGCCGGATATACGCCCCTTTTCTCTGAGTCAAAAACAAATTCGTTCAAATTGAAAAGATCGGAGAAAGAGATTCTGAAATGAAGCGTTGTCATGGCTCAAAAACACGTCAAGTGGCAAATCTTTAAACTGTAGCAAAAGCGGGTGTTCCTTTTTACCTTTCATTCAGCTTGTGCGATGAAAACCCATAGTTGAACCGTTTAAGTTGGATTGTGAGCAAGTAGGGAAATTCGGTTATGCGCAAGCCTTTCTCGCCGTCCTGGTGGGAGTTACACCGTCCGCAGAAGTACTGATTCTGCTCGGTTAAGGATTCCGGACTGACGAACTCTCGCAGTGCTTCTTGCTGAACACAAACAAGTGAACATCTGATAGGTACAGAAGACATACCACGGTTTTCACAGGTACTGTGGCTTCCGAATCCGATCTTCTGAGGTGAACGGCCAAGATAAGGTCGTTGAAGGGTACGGACTTCACACCCTCGTAACCGCATTTCAAACATTTAACATAGTCGTCATACGATCCGCGATAGAGTTCGCCCAAAATCAAACGATGGCTTTCGGACTTTCGGAAATGATGCTCCAAGGCCTCCACCATTAAGCTGTAGAATTCCTGCACGTCGTGCTGGTCGTAAGCTGAAACTTCCCTTTTACTTCCGTGACATTCCGTTGTGAGGTCTTTACCTTCCGTGCCATGCCATCCAAAACTAGCGGTCAAATCCTTCGTTTCCAGCGACACGCTATCGCTGGTCTGGAGAAGTAAGAAAAGCTTCTGCAGTTGGTAGGGAATATTCTTCTTCTCGTCGGACGCCCTGACCTGCACTTTGTATCTGAAAAAGGGCTTCAGAGGCAAACAAAGGCATTTAAAGGCTTACTGATATATGGCGTTCCGGAACTCGGGAGTCATATAGAGAGTTTGGATGAGCGAGTTGAGGTAGCAAGTCATGGCCTGGTTTACCAAACCCACGTAACGGTGGCCGTTTTCGTCGACAATTTCCTCGGGAGTCGGCAACGGCATGACGACTTCGACCGAAGAATCGTCGTCCATGACTTGAAGGGGAGTCGAGATGGTGCTTCTGGAGCTTGCGTCGCCCCCATCGGCTTCTGCGTCGCTCATATCTGGAATCGTCAGATTATCGTCGGACTCTTCCCAGATTCAGAATACACTGCATAAATAATGCAAACGAGGTTCGAAGCTGACATGTAAATCACCTGAAACAACTGGAAACTAGGGACGGAAGTTACTTCCAGCTCAAAGCTGAGACGACTGGCATTCGGTAGGCCACTCTAACAATGATTAACGATGCCATCAAACACGGAGATTAACGTTTAACCGAAAAGAAAAAATCAATTGGAAGCAAATACCACGACGGCCACAGAAGGCAGAATTCGTTCGCCCCCACGCTGCTGGTGTATACTGGAGCATTAAAGGAACAAAAGATTGCGAAACGTCCGCAGACAGCACACAACTCCCCAAATCCTCCACGAAGACGCGCACGTAAGGCCACTGGGGCATGGACTAATCACAATCTCAAGTGGATCAAGCATCAATTAATGACAATCCGTCGAACAAAGCCAAAGCCCTCAATTTGCAAATGTTTGGAGGAGAAAAACGGCAATTTAGCACGGTGCAATGGCTCCGAATGCGCCGAAACGGTCGCCGGTTGGAGAATTCAAAACACGCTAAACGACGACGAAACCGAGTCGAGTCGCCTGTGTCCACGCTGGTCGCCACGAGGAGGACAATCAAATGGTGGTCATCAGCAAAATGGTCATCTGCGGGGAACCTCGCGGCGGCGCATGCAGGACCAAACACCCGGCGAGCGAGACAAGCCAAAGATGCACATATGCACCTTGTTGTCATGTGCCGACATCGCTGCGATTGTTTACTCCGCGCACAACTCAGCATTTGGTGTTTATGCATACTCGCTGTGCATGCGACGTCGAATGGGTCACACGTAAGGGAAATTGTAATTGAGCGCTGGGAACACACGGAGTGTGGACGCCGACTACAAAACCTAATGAAACCGCGAGAACACCACCACTTAAGAAAAAAACCTATGTTTACTGACGCAGACGCGGTTTCGAATCCGAGTGAGGAGTAAATGTTAATTGGAGATTTGAGGGTGAGCGCCGATACCCGTCTTCCATTCAAAGTTTGAAATGCTCATTAAATCTCAAGAATTCTAATTCTGGCGCTTTCCCAAAGCGTATAGCTGCTGGTTTTGCATACAAAATGCTTTTCCAAACTGCTAAAACTTCACAAAAGAGCCGCAAACGCAGAAAATACACCGAAAATCAAACATCACAGAAAAGAAATTCGGACAGTGGTAGCTTACAAATGAAGGTCCGAAAAAAGGACCAGAAGCATGGTAACAGCGCTACCGTCGTCCGAAAACGTGATTTCTCATACAAATCGGTCGACGCACCGAACATGCAACGTTCACCGTCCCGTCGCTGGAACATCAAAGCGATCGATAATCAAAAGTGAACACGCGGCATAAAAATCAAAGGCAAACGAAAACGCGGAAAGAAAGTGACACAGAAATGCAGGAAATTAGATTCATGCTGGGACTTCTGAAGTGCCTTTCTTTAAGTCTGAAAAGTTAGTTTTCTTTATTTTCTAAAAATATTATTTCAATTTGGCAAAACAAAACCTCCCGATCACCACATTTTCATGTTGAGAAGCTCATATCATTAAAACATCAGCAGAAAAGGTTCTGAATCTAATACGAACTCCTTCACCCTCAAGAAGATAATTTCTGACAAACGGAACCTTTTGCAATTTGCATTTAGCGATGTCCTTATATTGACGCAATAAAATCCCAGACAAAATTTTGGATTCATTTAAATAATTTTTAGCGTTCACTTAGTGGCCTGTTGATTCATTGTCGTACGGGGGCCGTTTTACGGTCTTCTTCATTCTCTATTCAGCGCAAAAGCACCGTCGGAGGTGTCTGTTGCACTTATTTTGACCGATCCTATTCGTTGCTCACAGGAAATTATGTCTCTTCCAACCGTCAATCTGAATGATTTCGGTTTCTTCGTCCTCCGAGGCGAGGGTCAGGCCAATTTTGTCATCGGTGCGAGAATCATCAAAACAGGAGAAAAGTAGTTCTGATCAATTTGAACCACTCGCTAACGTGTCTCCTTTAGAGTTGTGTGGCGACTCTCAAAAAGTAAAAAAACCCAAACCATTGACTTCGATTCCCAAGCCCTGTGTAACAAAAGTTACTTTACTCACTTTATGCGCCCTTTGTTCAATCCGTCCTTCCTTGTCTCCGCTGAGGTGGTCAAGTTCCCTCTCGCGGCGGTTGTACACCTTGGACAAGTCAGTTTTCATCTTTTACATGGTCTTTTACGTAGATTTAGATAGTGAAGCACCCTGGAATAACTTTTCCGCATTGGTCGGATGTGTTGAATCTAGACTCGAAGACAACGTTGTTGACGTCGAACGAAAGAGATCAGAAGAGCTTCTTACCCGCCTTGCAAATGGAAGACTTGGTCGCACCAGACGCGAACGCGGACGACAATGCAAATATTCTTTTGAAAAAAGCGAACTTCACGGTGGAGATCAAGCCGAAACAAGGATTTTACCAAATCCACAAAGGAATGGAGGTTCCCTTCTGCCAAAACTGTGTCTTACAGGTAAGCTTTTCACTCTTAACTTTGTAAGAATTGGAAAATTGAATGCACTTTCCAGATGGAAAAAACCCACGCAAGGGCCTTCGATACGATGTACGAATTCTGTCCGCTCAACTTCTTCAGTGGAAACCTGGAAAAACTGCGTTCGTCTCTATTCGCCCTGCTTCGGGACCCACACCGGAATCTGAGAATCTTTCAAGGTCCCTCGCTTGTCTATTCGAACAACGATCATCTGGCAATAGCCGATCTTGAACGTCTCCTGTTTCCCAAACAGGACATCACAATCTCAACGTTCGTGGAAGCTGTGAGGACATTCCTGGAAGTATCCACAAATAATACGAATTTGCAGATTTGCTACGCTTTGGCGGGTGTTTCTCGTGTCGGGGAGCCGTTTCGAGTATCCAAGCAAAGTGTTCTGGAATCGCTGCTTCGTATTCAGAAACTGGACACCATTGGAATCGTTCAAGCCTACAAGATCTTCTCGCAGCTTCCCGATAACGTAAAGGTGAGTTTCTACGTTTTACTCACAACACAGCAAACAAATTTTCAGGAAGATCTGGACAACAACTTGTTTGATGCCGCGCAAGGTCTCTCCTTTCTGGAAGGCAAGGATGCGCTCTCTCTGCTCCAGCAGTACCTTCTAGCAGCGACTGTGAAGGACTGCAGTCTCATGATGAACATTACTCCGCTCGCACATGATGAGGAGTTTAAGGACGCAACGGCGAGTGAAGTCGCAATCGCACAGAACGGCGCAGACATCCGATTCGCCGTGAGCGTGAAAATCGTCGATTTGGATCCCAAACTGACAAAACACATTCTAAGTTGTTACAAGCGATTTGCGAAAGGAGTCGAGCTCATCAAAGCTAACCCCGGCATTCACAAGCGATGTGTCTTTCACCCAGTCCTGTAGCCCGCTTAAGAATTCTTTATCACTTTCAACCTTTAATCCGTACAATATTTCCGGCACTCCACGCACAACTAGTCTCTCCCATCTCTTACTCCTGCCAGGATATCTCTCGTTTACCTTTTCGCCAATCTGTCCTCCTCTGGCAAGGAGCTCTTGTTGTGTTCTCTTTGGCCGTGCTCACCTTGCTCCTCCATGCCGTACCACGTCTTACGCGTTTCGCCGCTGTGCTTAATGTGGAAATCAATAAACCAGAACTGAATAATATTACGTCCGTGCGAGTTTGTTGCTAATAAGGAATTATCGTGGAGGATTTCGTCGATTTCATTTGCCATTTTGTGGCTTTTGAAGGGGGGCCAGTCCATGTTTTCTGTTGTATGTTCGGATTTTTGAGAGTTTTGCAGATGTAAAGTATTTATCTTACACAATTTTCTAGTTGCAAACAGCAAATTCATTCGCGAAGGCCGCCCGTAAGTGGACACGGGTGGTTTTCTGGTGAGTGCCTCAAACACGTTCATCTGATCTTCACATCTCCGCTCATCACTTTCCAAGTCAGCGCTCTAAGACATGTCAAGCTCACAGGAAAATCCCAAGGAGGATCTGCCGGGTCCCAGCAACGCTGTCTTTAATTTGGGAATTGGTAAAAAATGAAATGTTTCGAATGCCGGGCGAATAAGTCGATTGTTTAGAGGTTTCTTTCTCAACCGCCTTCGCGTTTTTCTGCGCCTTGTACGCGTTCCTGAGTACCCCAGAGTCTCCTAACGTAACTGGGGGCAATCCCGGGAACCAACCGATCGAAGTGATCACCTTGGACGATGATCCCGAGGACGAGGGAAACGGTAGACCCACTTTGACCACAAGCGAGGATGGCCGACTTAGTTACAGGCACGCCTCCGGCCGAGATTCCGCTCATCGACCTTACCAATGACCCCGACAGCGACGACGAACCCGAGTTCATCTGCGTCGTCGAACCGAACGTCATAGTCATCGACTAGATTGTTTTTCAGCCGGTACAAAAAAAACAGTGACGAGTGAACTGCACGTATTGTAATCCTTTAGCATATTCTTAACATTTTCTAACTATCCAAATGTATTTTCCGCGTATTTTTTCCAAATCAAACCGCAAAGAAACTGGCGCAATAAATAAACTTGATGTCAATGAGTTTGAACTAACAAGAGACGAGAAGAGATACATGTTCTAGAAAACACAGCTGTACCTATAGAATGAAAGCCCGGCATAAATGTTACTCAATCTAATCGCTGCCGTTTTGCAAATTTTTGTTTTCCGTTTTGAAAGACAAAGCAGCGTCTTGTAAACCGGAAGAACCTCAAAGAGCTGAACTTCCGTTGAGCTCGGCAGTTTGCAAATGAGCGGAAAACGCTTTGAAATTGAAGGTGGAGAGGCTCGCAAGCGCAGATCTACAAGTCCCCAAAGATTTGTCTCCAGAAAACTAGTTCTGTCTCTGATGATTTTAGAGTTGTCCTTAACTACAATTTGTGTGTGGATTAATTAAAATCAATGCCAGCACTGTTTCCTCGACCTGTTCTTAAGAATCAATCCAAATTTTGGTCACAAATTGAAATAATTGTGGTCGGTGAACACCTTTCGGACTTTCGTAGGACTTCTAGGACGGAGAAACGTTGAAAGGACACCCAGGAGATGCGTTGAATACATTTCAACTGAGAAATAAATCACGCGAGTCGCATGTGACAGCTCCACAGCCCATATCGTTGTGCCGATCTTGAAAAATGGTCAATTGAAACGCAATTTTGCAATAAGTGAGGGTTCACTTCGACCTCCTTGCACTCAGTCGGTTTTCGCGCTTTCGCTCGCCGGCTCGCATTGGGTGGCACGCTCCTTCGCTTCCACTTTAGGACATTCCTTTCTCCACGGGCCCCTCTACTGATGCTCGGCGTCTGATAGGTACACATTGCCTCAGTTGAGTGGGACCAATTTGACTGGCGCCGCACATAAATGCTGCAAGCAGCCCCAAAAGGCGCCGCCTCTACCCTCGCTCTCTCCCTTATTCTCTCAATGCGCCACTTGGCTGGATTACCTCGTGCGCGTTCTCTATCCCCGCATCGGACGCCAGTTTGATAATCAGTCGTGCCCATGTGCTTCCCATTTAAACGTTTCTCGATGTTATTGTTGTGCTCGTTAGGCGGCGTACCGCGGGCGGGAAGCTCCTGCATCAGCTTCTTTCCCGTTTATGCATTTGTTTTATCGCTTTTAGACGTTGCTAATTTCCGAATGCGAATATTCATTTAATGGGATCGGCTGATTGCACTATGGGATTGAAGTCGTTCACGAACGCCGCCGCGCCCGGAATAAGCGCCACCAGCAACGGACGACTAAGTGGAATGGTCACTGGAGTGGAGGAGCCTCTGAACGTTAATCGCCTGAAACAGATCGACAAACTGCGGTCTGAGGACGGCGAAGCGTGCATTCTGATTCCGCCGGCCGCCTCCCACGAGCACCTTTCCAACGGATCGCTGCCCCAGAATGACTTGAACGGTAGGTCCACCAGCAATTTCTGCGCTGCGCCTCCGAATTCCCCCGAGGCACACTGTATATTCATTAAGGCACGAAGTTTATTAGTTTCAGTCCGTTCCGGAGTAGTTCGCTGCGGGGAAAAATTAATTAAATGGACCAAACAGAGGGTGGGGGGTTAGGTTCACGCAAGGATGTACGTATTTGGCCACTTTAGCCGTTAAGAGGAAATTGTTTTTTTTGGAAATGATCGATGATGTGCGGTAGAATTGTTTTTCCACGATACTACGAAACGCTAACTTGCGCCGGCATCTCCGTTCGACACTTGTCCGCCTGTCCCTCACTCACTTCCATCGCCGAAACCTTGTCTTCCGATGCCTTCGACACGAATTCGTCAACTATTCAACATAAGAAACAGCTGACAACGAATTCATTTTAGATCAACTAGCATCTTTGGTGTTTATTAGAAACGACTGAGTGGCTGGTGGCCCGGACGCCGAAGTTCTCACGGGGCCAAAGAAGACTGGTTCCTCTCCTTCAAACCCACAAAATAAAAATATTTTCAAAAATTGCGACAGCAACAAAGCGATCCAAGTGGACATCAACAATTCCTTCGAGCGCGCGAGAGTGTTGTATCACCACTATGTTGATGAGGCCCATTTCAGATAACTCACGCTATTGTTTCTCCGAGGATATGGGTCTCGATGAAGATGCTCGGAATATCTCCATATGCTGTACGGAACCGTTCGCGAGGAAACCTAACGACGACGAGCTGGCTTCCAATCAGGAAGAAGCAGACGAAGAAGTCTCCAACGCTTTTCGCCACGTCAAAATGGTCTCGTCGCACAGCTGGACGCCGAACAAGTCCCAAGTGCTCTGCTACCTGAACTCGGCTTCCACCCTGCACCTCAAGAAGACCGGAACGGAGCTGCAGGTAATCTTTGGTAGCTGACCCCTCAACTCCTGCCTCAATCACTCTTTTTGTCCTTTTTACAACCGCACAAATGATTTATCGCCCTCCGCTGCACCGAGAAGGTGCTGGGAAGAAGTATGTTTAATATGCGGAAAACAGCGATTGTCGCAAGAAGAAGCATCGTTCGGAGCTGAAATTCAATCCCAAAATGTGCAGCAAACAGCAATTGATTTTGTTTGTCCACGACCGCTTAAGGCACATCAATGGCGCGGAAATTTTTCGCTTTTGAAAACAATTGTACGTTTTGCACCGAAATGGAGCTTTGTTCTTGCTTTTTGTTCATAAATAAACAAACTGTGGGGCGGGCACGGAGGGCGTCCGCGTGGAGAACTCCGGCCACAATAGCGGTTGTTCGCTCGAGCAGAACAATTTCTTCGATTTCACAGCTGCAGAAAGGAAATAAGGCCTAATTCTTAGAAACGAGGACGTTTTTGCCTCCACAGAGGAAGCGGGGGATGGAAGTACCGAAAAAGGAGCAGTGTGATTGCAGCGTAATTTCAGGTCACTGATTCCAGCGGGTTCCCGCTGTTCGACATTTGGATTAAGATGGATTGTTTCCGACAAACCCTCGTGGTCGAGTCCTACGGTAGAATCGTACTGCTGCTCACCGACAACACGAATGTCTTCGGTTTCTCGATGCGGAAATCGGAGCCGCCGACAATTACGATTCACGACTGGAACGACGACATTTTCGGCTATTTCGTTCCAGGTGCCGAATAAATTAATGCTGACAAATCGGATTGAGGATAAATAATTTAGGAGACCCATTTATAATCGAAAACGCCAAGAAAATGACTATAGCTAAGTTGATTAACTCCGGAATCACGGACGGCAGGTGAGTTTCGCGGTCTCAGGATCGGTCGGCCCAATCTCAGGAGTCCGACAGGTGATCGTAATGTGGGTTGTTGACATACCCTGAGAGATTCGCAGGATTCTCTTGCTTGACCAACAAAACTTTTTTTGAGGTTTTCAATTTCAATTTGTTTACTTTAGAACAAACAGCTTGTGGCAATGCGTGCTGGAAGGAAGCGGCGAAGACATCGCCAGCCTGGAGGACTGCACCACGCTCAGGTTCTGCGGAAACGTCGGCTTTCAAGTGCGTCTGTTGACCCTGGCGGCCGCCGTGCGCATTGCGACCATGCGGAGGTCGCAGCCGAGGACCAGGTGTTGCTGCTCCTTCTTCTCGTTCTTCGCCCATTGCTGCTACTGCGCGGCTAGCTAGCGGAATATGCGGCGTCGCTTGCAGTCCTCCTAAAGACCGATTTTCTGTGATGCAAAGTTGGATATGTGAGTGAACTACGGGTAACTTCAAGAGCAAATTCAATAAAAACTTCCGCTGACATCTTCCCGGCGGTCATAAACACGTTTCTCGACTAACTCACTTTGCACTGTTGCAATTCCGCCGCGGAAGATGGGAAACCGATATCGAATAAGGGAAAGGGAGGGAACTTCGGGGGCGTTTTCTGCTGAGGCATTCACCGCTGTTTTAGTACCGCAAATTTATTCTCATGCATAACGCCAGTAGATAATGCGGTATTCATGACGAAAATGAATGAAGCGCCCGTTCGACGGTCAAGAGCGGCAGCGTCTCTTCAGCCGCCACCCGGAGTTTTTGTTTCCGCAGTCGGACGGCGATCATGGCCGCTATAAGAAGGACCAGACCAGCGAGGACAATCACGGGAATGAGATTAATGCGAGCGTCTGAGAAGAAGTTGAGCCGAAAGCCGACATTGGCAATACGCATTAAGATCCAAATTGGCCTTTGAATTTTCGCTTGGCGGAGCTGATTGTCGAAGCGGCAAATGAACACACTTCGACGTAATCTTGAACAGACGCCTTTGTTCCGAGTGAACTTTGTACAATTGTATTTAGTTTGGTGCACTTTGCGTTCGGTCTCCGTTTTCAAAGCACGGCTTAGCGAGAAACGCTACTGAAGCAATTTCGGTCGGCCTTAAAAGTTGCGAGATGTGGCTTAATTACCGAAGTACGGGGTGGGTCAAAAAAAACATCGACCCTATCTCAACGCTGTTGTGTTATCGAAGGTTGCAATGTTAAGAAAAGTTGTTCCGCTTTGAATGAGCTCACGATCACCACTCACACCTTCAGGGATGTGCACTTTTAGCCAAAAGTCTGAAAAATTTGTTAAGGAAATTGTGCCGATTTTCAGATGGCCGTAACTTTGCAGTGGTCTGTCCGATTTTGACAGTTTTAGTTTTTTGTGATTTCGGTAGCGGAAAACAAGAACAATATTGTGCAAACTAGAAAAAAAAATTTTTATTTGGCAAAATTTTTTTATTTTTGTTTTGGTCCTCCCTTACCTCTGATCGTCTGGCTCATCCATTTCTGGAATTCAGCTATCTACACCGAATTTCACGAAGTTATAGCCCATTTTCTGAGCGTTTTTATCCGCTTTTTGTCATTTTTCATTTCTGGTTTGCACAATATTGTTCTTGTTTTCCGCTACCAAAATCACAATCTGAAAATCGGCACAATTTCCTTAACAAATTTTTCAGACTTGGCTAAAAGTGCACATCCCTGAAGGTGTGAGTGGTGATCGTTAGCTCATTCGAAGCGGAATCACAAGCGGAAACTTTTCTTAACATTGCAACCTTCGAAAACACAACAGCGTTGAGATAGGGTCGATGTTTTTTTTTTGGCCCACCCCGTATGAGGTCTCCACCATGTCACTGAGATTCTTATCAATTGTTTCATGTCTGTTCGTGTGCCTGATCCTGGTCACAATCTTCGTTCCACCAACATCCTCGCTCGTTATCTATCCGATAAAGACCAAACGTATCAGCATACACGTTATCATCCCACTGAAGCTAGGATACAATGATAAAATACGCTGATTCCTCGCGAGTTCACTGAAGCTCCCGCAAAGCCGAAAAGAACGTCGATAAGCGCTTCATAATCGTAGCAAAGCTGCAGAAGAATGACAAAAATACCGTAATCAAGCAGTTCTACTGACGCAGAAGAAGCCTCCAAAGGAGATTTGGAATGCAGCACCACGGGAAACGAAACATTGTTTTTATTGACTATCGATCTAACTTAAAATATCCGCTCTTTTGTTTTTTCCGCTGAGGTTTTCGACTGATGAAGAACTGGCTGAGCAATCTTGGGCTGCAAAAATACATATATGTATGTTGGTGCAAATTTACAATTGTCACCTTATGAAGAGGAGAGATCCGCGAGCTTTCGAAGTATACCTACTCCTGATTGTTGATGTGGACGACGCCCGGAATCTGCCTGATTTGTTTATGCGGCAGACATTAGATAGCAAAATTACATAACCCAGTAAAAAATAACCACATACCAGCAGCTGAGCAAATTCTGTCAATGAGCTTACTAATCCACTTGTCCGTCGAGGATCTCAGGTCAGTGTCATCCAATTAGTTTTCCACGTATCCGCTTTCAACATCACTGTCTTCGAACTCCGATCCAGCTTCTCTTCCTCCACCTCGTTCCAAATTTTTTACATTTACGCGACGAAGGCGAGATGCATCCTACGGAACCCGCAAATACACCATCAAATTGATGTAGTGCTTTGACTGAGAACAACGAAATGGAACACAGGGTTTTCCTTACCTGTCCAAAGAGAATCGCCTGCTCCTCCGCGCTGAGCTGTTTTACCTCTTCGGAACTCATTTCGTGAATTCGCTCTAAAACGTCGTGGAAGAACGCAGTCTCCCAAACGGCGTGTTCTTGGACACAGGTGTACAGAAACTGAAGAACTTCTGCATTCAATTGCTAAAATGAAATAAAAGATGTTTAGGATGTTTGATTCGTTACCCTTCAGTATACGTTCGACAAGAAGAGCAAAGCATAGGCAATTCCGTGTTCATCATCTGAAGACTCGTCCTAAAGGAATATGTGGAGTTCCAACAAAACAACAAAAATAATTATTACCTCTAGAGCACAGTTGATCAAGTGACAAAGAAGGTCAAACTGTCGCGGTTCCAGAGTAGCGCGATTGACTGGCTGGAGATTGTCCTAGAGCAGTTGGCATATTACAACGCGAGAGTAGCTCGACCGCATGAACAGTTCAACTGCGCCGAGAAGCTATAATTTGTATGTAAATTAGTGACGCCACTTACACTGTAATTCTCTCACTTTGAGAGCTTCGGATAACCTAAACTCAAAAATGTGTGCTAACAAGGGAACATTCCCAAGTGTGAATTTCGAATGAAGCTGAAAATGGGTGAGCAGATAGATCTCTATATGCTGATTCCGAAAAAATATAGGTATTACCTGCGAATGCGAGGTCTAAAGTGTCTAAAAGGGCATGTCTAGAATGGGAAAAACCGACCGCTCAGCAGCCGCCCACCAGGTTCCAATGGCTCCCGCCTGGGACTGAAATGACTCCTGTCTGGCGCTGCAAGTTGCGTCTCGTCTGTAGTGCGCTCATTTCGCCTCATTTCGGCTGAAAGAGTCGGTTGTTTCGAGTTAAATTCAACATTTATTCACAAGTGTGACCGATCGTGTGGCGATTAATGCCTCGAAAATTCGATTGAGGCAACTCCGTAAAATCAAAATTAGAATACTCCGGTTTTGCCGTCGCTTACCCGGAAGAGGGATAGTATAACATAGCATTACACGTCGTGTTCCGTCGATGCCCCGGCACCGTACACTGCTGAGCGTTTCAAGCCAATTGGGGCGGGAGTCAGTTTTGTGGATTTTGCATTTGAGTCGCCGCTGGATTCCGCTGTGCTTGATCTGTTCGCCTAATTTTTATTTTCCAAGGTTGCATTCATGGCTATTTCTTCAGTTTGAGTCTCTGTTGGCCCACCTACCGTTACATATTCATTATCGCATGGATAATGACGCCAAAGGTGTCATCGCGAACAACTAGACCAGAATTCGGAACCCAAAGGAGAAATATAAGAGGTCTGAAAAGAGCTCTGTTTAGCTCCATCTATAGCTCCATCAGAGCTTTTAGACTTTAAAAAATTGCAGATTATGATAGGCTTTTTTTCAATTTGCGCTTGCATATGAAAGGTAAGAAAAAACATAGAAAAGCCATGGGAAAAAAGTGTGGGAAAAGTCACGCCCGTTTTTTGTGGTGTTCAGAGACTCTTTTTTTCCGTTTTTGTGACGGAGGGCTAAACGCAGGGATTCAAAATAGCATTTTTCAGTCTAGTGCGTGCGGTTGTGAAACAACGGCGTGTGCTTTCTTATGTATAAAAAACTTGCAGATAATGAAAAACGTTAAGCTCTTTCAGTTTGAGCTGTTATATATTTTTTAATTTAAAGTCTTAAATGTTTCGAAATTGCAGATCTCTCTCCCCGTAAACGGGGTTCATGCAATTTTGTAGTTTACCAATGTCTTTGTTTCTTGTGACGTGAAACGGCCTTCATTCGCCACTCTTCGTCGGTGCATTGTTATTCCCGCTTCTATTTTTGCTGTTTACGGGAAAAAGAATTTCGAATGAGATTAGATTTGTCGTTGTGGCCAGGTGAGATTGAATCGCATTCAAAGGGATTCTTTGGCAGAGGAGAGGAAGTCTGAAAATGAGCGATAAATCGAGAAGCGGAGCTAATGAACAAGTTTATCGTATTCGTAAAATAAATTATAATTATGATCTATTCTCTAACAAGGTAAACGACAACAAGGGTCGACGTGAGGAACGCGGTTCCGCAGCCGGCTGGAAAATAAAACGAGTGGGATACGATTGGAAAATACATTTCTGAGGGCGAAGAAACATAACAGTTGTTCTGGAGAAAAGAGGCTCCGAGACTAAAAGGATTCTAAGAGAACGGGAGAGGAGTGGCTCGCAGCCGGATGAGGTAAAGTCACCACGTACTTTCTGGGTAATTGGGTAGAGTATTCATTTACAGCAGAGAACTTGGGAGGACAGTCGGAAGAAGGATGAATAGAATAGTAAGTAGGAGAGGGTTGGAGACCATTTCAGAACACGAAACGTGTGAAGGGGGAAGGGACCGCCTGGAGAGCATGTGGGGAAGAAATGCAGAGGAGAATCACGAAGGTGATACCGGGATCATTTTCACAGGTGACAAACAAGGACGTTCCCTTAAAGAGTAATCTACACCGTAAATTTGCATTTGTGCTTTTTCCCGCAATAATCGCTTTCTAGCAACAAACTCTAAAAGAGGCTACATCTTTGGAAATGTACAAAAGGTCAGCGAACATCTTCTGCTCACTACAGGATTGGCAAAGGGACGCAGTGAGCTGGGAGTGTGCGCGGCAAAGTAAATCAACTCAAATTGGCGGTGAAGAACAGATATATACACATAAAACTTTGAACTAGGGTTGGCTCTATCGACTACTACGGAAGTTTCGGAGTGTCTTCACATAAATTTGAAATTAAAGTCGGATGTGCCCGTGCCGCAGGATGACGCGGCCACGGGGTCAAAGTAGTTCGACGACGGCGACATGAACGAGTTCACGGAGTTCACCGATCCCATCGGGTTGGCAGAGTTGGGGCCAATGAAGTTGCTCACGTGGCTCGGCGGCATGAACTGGTTGTGATACGGAAGGTAAATGTTGTAGGGGTACGTCTGCGAGGGCTGCACGGTCTGCGTGGACGACGGAATCGTCGGCGAGTTGAGGTTCTCCGGCTGCGAGCAGGGCGACGTACAGATGGGAGCGCAGACGCCGTCTTCTGCCACACTCAGCAGCAGAGAGTCCGCTTTCTGCGGCACCGGCACGAATCCGACGTTTCCGGGCTGGTGCACCGACGACGCCAGGTCGTTCACCTCGGAGCTCTTTGCCTGAGGGGTCATCTGCTGCATGTAGTTCAGAGGCGAGTTCATCGCGGGCGACGAGTGAAGGACGCTGGAAACCGGCGAGATGTTGTTCTCGAGGACAAGCGTCTGCGTGGAAACGTCGAAGCGTTCTTTGGTGGACTGAGACGGAATCACGTCCACTGGGGTCTCAATGAAGATCTCCACCAGAAACGGGTCGATCACCTGGCATCCAAACATCTTCGCCAGTTGTACGTTTTCTCCAATTAAAGAAGACACTTTCTGAAACAGTCACTTGGAAAACAACAACGGATTCCATACATACAGCTAGATTTGGCAGCAAGAGATAAAGATTTCCGAAGCGAGAGGTTGATACGGCGAGGGGCTGATCGGCTCGTTCCCGGATGAACTGGAACAGGGCGTTCTGGATACGATCCCTCAAACCCCCCAGCGCAGCGGAAGAATTTGAACTCAATCCGGGACACTCTGAAACGGCACAGATTCGGGTCTCTTTTTCACATTTCGCACTTACGGGAATCAAGCAGAATCATTGCACTTAGAGCTACAATCTCGGTCTCATTCATCATCATTCTTCTCATTGGTATTACCAACTCGTCGATCATTCTCGCAACAAAATTGTTTGCCAAAAACCTGGAATTAATCTGCGGTAAACAAGCGACAAGCAATTTCCGCTCTTACTGAGTATCGTTGAGATGTCGCGGAAACAGCCTCGGGATAACGGCTTTGTTGCAGAGACAGATGTGGTTCGAGTCGGAGCATACTTGGACTGTGCGGACGGCTTGAGCAAAAGCACAGAACGGCGCAAAAGCGTTTTTCAAGACGCTGACCTTAAAATCGGCGCTGTTTTAGTGGCTCCTCTTTCGTCTCCTTTTCTACCTTTTCCCTCGTATCACTAAGGTTTGCCAGCGCAAACAAAGAGTCGATCCAGTCAATCGCATAAACAATATATCGGCGCATCGCCTGAGAGAGCTGCTCCACGCTTGCCGTTCTCCCCATTTCGTAAGACATCTACAACATTTGACCGTGAATTCGACTAGTTTTCGACGGCATTTTACCGGAACGCGCTGATCGTCAAGCATGTATTTGTTGTTGAAAAGCGTGAAGAGATCGACGTCGGGGTCAGGCTTCACTCGGGCGATGCCGATGGGCGAGTTGAGTTCGGAGGACTTTGAAACCGGCTCCTGAGCCCGCATCTCGATCTCCATCAAGTAGCTCAGCAACAAATCTTCCTGCTGTGAACTGAAATGTTCCCCGTAAGAATTCCATAATCAAACTGTCCTGCTTTCATGACTCGTTTCTTGCCCTTGTAGTTGGTACTTTCCCTCAAAAGTCTCTTGAGCGTTTGGAGACGCCCCTCTCCAGCCTTTGCAAACTCGTCGTCTTCGGCGCTCTAGAAATGCCGGAAGAGCGATTGCTCGTCAGCAAATCGAAAAAATTCGCTCAACCTGTTTTCCCTTTTTCCTCCCTTCGTCGTTTCATTCAATCGTTTTCTCGCTGCCTTTGCGGGTATCTGCTGCCGATCTTACAAACTTGACATTACAACAACGGTCAGCGAAGTACTAAGAACTAACTCTCGCACACCAAGTGCGGCAAGCCCCCGAAGGCGTTTTGAAGCGGCCATTTGCTTTCTGTTTGCACGTTGTTGCTCGCTCTGTTTTCGGCGACATTATAAGTTGAATGAATAACTAAGAAGGCGGCGAGGGACCACGAGGGTTGTCGCGGAGTTAGGGAGAGGAGAGGAATTGGGAGAGGGCGCGAGCGAGGAAAGCCAATAATCGAAGGGACCACGTGCGCCGGGCGTCGGATTCACGTGGACAACGTGCGCATAGTCGTGTTTCGTAGAAGCTGCCAGCCGCAGCAGCTGATAGAGAGCGAGGTGGGATGGGGGCGGCGAGGCGGCAGAGAAACGAGCGTCCAAGTTTCCAGCGAAAACAGCGCTGCTTTAAGAGGCAAACAAATCACTATGAAGAAGTTTACATCTGATTACAGCTGAAGTGACAATCACTTAGATTTTGCTTATTTTAATCTTGGTTTTATGGCCTCTGCCGCCAGCTCCTCACAAAATACTCTTGGAAAGAGTAACAGTCCCTTCCCAGAATACTGTCTTCCCGAACGGACTACCGAACTTGCACCCGAACTGTCTCTCTCTCGCTTACCTATGCAAATCGTTTCCCGGTGATGGCAGGGAGCTGTCCTCGCGTTTCAATTTTTTTCTTCTCGGGTTTTTTTGTTTTCCAATTACGTCTCGATCGGGGCGGATTGCTAAAAGAGATGGATTTGCAACGAATTGCACCTGACAACTGTCAATGGAGGCGAAGTGCACGGGTTATCCAGTCTATTGTTTAATGTGCATTAGTACAATACCTACTCCGGTTTTAAAGGACATTTGAGCGCTCTGTCGTAGAAAGTGCACATATAAAGAGGCTTTGGCGCCAGGCACCGGCAGCGGACGGATACTTCCTTTGCAAGCCATCTAATGTAGCTTTAATTAGCCGAACATGCGCCCAATTGCTGTCAAACACTTTGACAAAGATCGGACGCGCGAGGAAATTTGATGCGGACCCCTTACGACAAGACTGGGAAAGTTTGAAAGGACTCGGACAGCGTTGGAGTGCTTATTTGAAAGACATTACTAACCATCGGGTTCCATTCCCACATTCAAACATCGCTGGAAGCGGCAGAATCGGCAAGCGTTCCTTTGGTCTGTAATAAGGCGAGATAATTCATTTACACAAAAGCAATTACGGTACCTTTGTCAATGCTACACTTCTGCATGAAGCGGCAGGAATAGGATTGATTCGAACGGATCGTCCGCCGAAAGAAGCCTGGAAAAAGGAAAAGGTAAATATGTTCCGGAATATTCCTCCATTTACCTTTGCATCCATAACAGGCCATAACGCCGTAATGTTTGCCGGCTGACTTGTCACCGCACACCATACACGTTCCATCTATCAGGTCCATTTCCCTGGAACCAAACGACGATATAGCTGTGTTACTTACTGCCCAAATGCGGTAATGCAATTCGAGGAAATCGGAATGAGTTCCGATGACTCCGGCAAACACGCGAATTGTGATAAACGTGAAAAACCGGGAATTCAGCGGAGCGTTCGGGCAGTCGACTCCTGCCTGATTCATGCGGGACGCCGAATGCGCAAGCGAGAGAAGTCGCCGGGAATGAGGGGCGACAAATGAATTCACTCCGAAGACTCCGAATATACTTACTTTCTGCGAAGGAATTAATGGAAGGAGTATTGCGTGAGGGGAAAGAAATTTATAAAACAATTCCTTCGGGCGGAATTCGCCTACATTGTTCGCAGCGAGCGACAACACCCTAAGGCACTCGTTTCTGTATGGGCCGCAGGCCTGTCGCCTTGGAGTGTTCCTACGAGAAAAACGCAATCGGCAAACACAGCAATAATTAGGCATTGTGCCTATAACGAGATACGAAAAGCTGGTTAGGCCTTTTCATCTTCGGCGGTCGGTCGGTCGGTCGGTCGGTCGCAGGGAACGCAATCGCAACAAGGTTCAAAGCAGCGAAGGAAATAAAAATCGCGAAATCTAGCGCTGGCTAGCATAAGGGTCCTATTGGCGCGCTTAGTTGCAACATGCAATAACTATTGTAACAAGATTTGATTAGGGTATTTTACAACGATGAGCAGTGACGTGACGAGAAGGAATAATGAGACACAAGCTGATGCGGAAGGCCATTGGGGGAAAGAACCTGAATTTCAATCACACAACCAAACACTGCGCACTCCACACACTCACATATATTCATGCATGTTGGGAAGAGAAGACATTCACAGACACATAGCACAGATGCAGGCTGTGCGGATGTTGTGACGGTGGAGGCATCGGTATCCGCACCTACAGTCCGGAGAGGAGAGGATCGTGGCCCGGGAAGTGCGCGTCGACAAAAAGGGAGAGCAAGGAGCAGCGTTCTGTAGGGGACAAGAGGGGATAACAGTCGGAGATGGCGGTTCGGTTCCATTAAAACCAAATCAAAAAAACCGAAGAATCCGAACCGAACCGCCATCTCTGATAACAGTGGAGCAAGCAGGATTGCGGCTGCCTCTCCCCACTCAGCTTATCACCTTAAGGGCTATGCAGATGTTTTTCGTCGTTATCTGCCAGCTCATGTAAACAATTTTATCGGGTGCCCAACGAGACTAATCGTCTTCTCCCCATAGTTCTTTCAGAGCTGAATTAGTGCGAGGAAACACCGTAATCGCGTGGTGGCTAATCGATACCGCGAGATCAAGTCACCCCGACACTTTGTGAACCCGTCCTAGCGACGGACCGACCACGAGGGAGGGTGGTTTCACGCTCAAAAAGTTTCTCTTCTGTTTGGTTAGTGACGACACAGCCGGTGCAGTTCCGAATTTTGATCTCCCCCATGAAAAGTTGATCTCCGCCGCGTGCGCCGTCTGCACGCTCACATAGATGTGATATGACCATTAGCCTCCTCGGTTTCTACGCGCACTCCCGCCAGCTACAAATAGCCAGCCACAAAGGGAGGGACAACAAATCGAGCACGGCCTCGATCGCCGTCCGTCGATGTTGACTACAAAACGGCATTTTCAACGCGATAAACACAAAATAGGGATACAAAAAAGCAGCACACAAAAAAACAAACACACTGCGATCATGCGCTTTTCTGTTAAAGATTAAAAACGCATAAGAGGGAGGGGATAAAGGTTGAACGTGTAGTGATCGGGTCGAACGAAGACAGCCGGTTTTCGAGAAAACAACACGTTCGGGCAATTTTCTTGCCGCTTCACGATCAGCTCGCGGCTTGTGCCGTTATCGAATTCGCTTATCTTCTGTAAACAAACAAAACACTGCCTGCTACACAACACGCTGAAGTTAATGCAAATGCAGAACGCGAAGAACAGCGAAGACCCGCGCCGCTTTAAGGGAGGCAGCAACTGTTCACATGCGTCCTGCTTCCTCCTCTCCTCAGTTTGGACTCTCAAGGAAACGTCCGTTCGCATAAATTTCTCTCTTTCTCTGAGCGACATCAATCTGACTGATCGAGCCGATCGATTGCCAAAAAACGGCGCTGATAGACGCGATACATGCAGTAAAAATACTTAGACGGCAAAAACGAAATAAAGAAGGGAAACCGAGGCGAGGCAGCGGCTATCTTTAGCCGTTTTGGGTGAGTGGTTCGGAAACAGAACCACGTGTAGGGGACAACGCGCTATGCAACTCATTAATTTGAAATAAGTTGCTTCGCTGTCCCTACTCGATAAAGACGTTTTTTCTGATTGCAAATGCTCGCTGTTTCCACAAAAAAGAAATTCTACCAGTTGCGCAAACAAAAAATCAGTTGGTTTGTTGAATAGCTCAGCGAGTTCGTCCGCTCCCGCGTCTTTCGGGGTACGGTAGCCGCCTCTTAGGGTCTGTTTCTCGCCCGGAAAGAAAAGCGCCGAAGCACGGGAGGTTTGTCCTCTCGTTATACTACGCTAATACAAAAAATAATCGAGCAAAAAGACGACAAAACAGCGCAAAGCAAACAAACAAATAACTGCAAAGTGGGCGTTTCGAGCAGGTCGAATCGCATCGGAAGCCAGGCGAGTTGGGCGGACGAGATCGATATAAGTGACGACGGCCCCTTCTTCCAAGGACGACCCTCCCATGCGCACTTCTGTCACAAAAGCCTGCCCGAAGTCTATAACCCTAATCCTGAAACGCAACATATTACTAAATAAGTCATAACTTAAAGCGGAGCTTTTTCTGGCGGCCGAAATCGCCGCTCAAACCACGTCTTTCTTCAACTCAGCCAGTTAAACCCTCAAACCGCAAATACCCCAATTTATTTCGAAACGTAGCTAATGTGTGGACTTGCGGACGAGTATGTGAATAGGGCTGTTTGGGCCTCCTCACAGAGCACCTCTCACAAAGAGCACAACGGAATGAAGCCCGCTCCGGCCAAAGTCGAGCACTTACGGCGTGCGAAACTCCCATTTTGTTCCATATGCAAATCTGGACCAGCACACGTGAACAATCGTGTGTGCTACGGTTCCCAGTTTGTAGTGCCGAAAGTCCGAGAACCCAATTACATTTTAAGCGAATACATTTCACCTTGGTTGACTGACTGAATATTGCCGGGGAACCCGCAGATAAAACATGTCATCAAAGTAGTGACAACGAAGAACGTCGTCCCTGAAATCGAACAAACGAATATATTAATATTTCGCCGATCGGCAGAAGACGAAAACAATTGTCTTCCGTAAACATCGCTCGCCCGCTTCTGTATTTTTACCGCTCTGTTTACCTTCGCCCGTGTGGACGGCGAAAACTTTTCAAGGCGCCCTTCATCTCTTGCATCAGTTCGGACCTGGGTCCCAGGGATAAGCGCCTTTTTCTAACGATGGATCGAGGATCGAGGCATCCCTGATCTCGAAGTCCATGAGAAAGAGAGCGAACCTCCATAAATAACCCCGGGAAGACAACGGACATTCGAGAGATCTTGCCGCAGCGAGTTTCAAAGGTCAGGGCTACTTACGAAAGGCCTTTCAAAGAAATGATAACCGGACGGTTCAAGCGCGTTTACATCTCACCGAACGTTCAATTTTTAGCTCTTCGACTGGAAAAGAACAAAACTCGGTAATGTTATTTCTACGGCGCTCAAATGAACCGATTGAAAGACTCGCGACTCAAAATACGAGAACGCCGGGAGCGAAGGATTTGAAAGGAACCGCTGTTAACGGCAATAACACAGTATCGCAAAAGATGAGCTCGAGAACAGCTCCGTCGGGCCAGGCACTAGGCGGTACTTAGCCTCGAAAGTTGCATATAAGCGTAGTATAAAATAACCGTCGTCCTCCCGCTGACGTTCACGTTCTACTCGGCGTTCGAGTAATTATCACCGCGTATATAATTAATTCAAACGTTCTTAGCGACAACGCCGTCTAGCACTCGAGTGCTAATGTTATCGCAAATTAGCAGTCATGTCACGCGGGTTTCGAATTAGAGCGTGCGCAAAGTACCAATTGGGCCGAGTGAGGTTGCGGACGGAGGTAAAACGCGACTCGGACATTGTATGTTAAAAGAGAGAAGAAACTTGCCTGGAGCCACCCAAAGCCATTCCGCGATGCCGGTATCTATCAAACAACAAGCAACTACTTTTCGAGGGGAAGCGTTGTGTCTCAATACAGTTTACTTGTGTACATACACAACGACAGTCAACAACAATCGCATTTGTTAAAACGATCCAACGTCCTCAAGGCGAACCGCGCATTTTCAATGCATTTGACACGAAATTTGACATTAACACAAGAACCGCTCTACCGTAAGACATTTTAAGGAGCAAAACACTTTCACAATGACACTTTAGCCGCTATCCTTATCAGCAGTGACTGTCTTCGATAGTGCACTGCTCCGATATATCTCAATTAGAGTGGCTGAATTAGTGCCCGAAGCCGCATAATTACCTACTATTTAACAATCGCGTACGAGAGTCACACTCGCGCCTCTCGCGCTTCGAAAGTTCAACGGCAATTTGCGCTGAAAAGTACAAAGAGTGAAAAGGGAGAGAAAAGGCGAACAGAAGCCGATTGCCCGCTGCCATAAAAGTGTACCGAGAGAACAACAAAAATCGACTATTCGCATAAATTCAGCGCCGGCAGAAGCCGACGGCCTCATCCTCGGGAGCTATTCAGGGGTCACCTTTCCTGTGAAGCTTCGAACAAAGAGAGAAGCCTCAGGTGGCGTTTGAAAAAAATAAAGAATTAATAAACTTTCCGAGATTAGCGGATTCGGGATCTGTAAGTGTTTTGTGTTGTATTAATAACTGATTGGCGACAAGAGGAGAAACCTGCCAGTAAAGGGCATTATAAAGAACAAAATTAATATCGAAGAAGGCTAGTGCCGCTACAATTTCGGAATTGAACGTTGGCCTCGCGTGGTGCTGCTAAGTGTTTCATATGGGCTTAACTAGCGCTAATGTTGAAGCGCTAATGTTGACGTGTTGCGTTCGCTCCCAGGATTATCTCGTTTTCTCATTTTGGAACAAAATCATGAATGAGTTTAAGCGGCGGCGGAAGGGAAAAGGGTCGCCGTAAATGGAATTAAAATCGAATTGGATTTCGATGCGCTTTGACGAAGCTATGCATGTAATTGGCAAATTCAGTCACTGAAAAATCAGCTTCGCAGAAGGTGGAGTTTCAGAGTGATTCGTGTGCACCCAAGTAGTCGCGACCGCCGAGCCGACCGTTGTTCGTCGTTCCAATCGATCTGCTGCTTTGAGGGAGGGAATGGGCGAGAGAAATAGAAAAAGAAATAACGCTATGAAGACAAACAGCGGCGCGCTGTCCTTCGCGTCAGCTATAGCCACTGGCGATGCGACCGGCAAAATCGAGCGTGGTGCCCGAACGACTGATGGGCATGCCGAAATTCGCCAATGACGAAGTGAAAGAGCCAAAAAAGCGAAGAGAACATGAAGGGACGGACGAGATAACGCGGCGAGGGTGTGAATGCTCCAGAAAAAAATGGCTCTGTTGGTGACAGTCCGAGTCCGAGAGTTTATTCGAGGCCGAAAGTGTCAGAATTAGACCCATTCTGTTACGAACAGAAGAGACTAGACCGTGCTAGAGGGAAGTTAGGACAGAAGTTGGTTGGGAGGGAATCCGAGTATCACAATTGGGAAGTTGCGGCGTAGGGCGTCGAGATCGTCAAGCGGCATAAAGCTTTAATTGTTCTTCAATCTCCTCCTTATTATGTAGCCCGAATTTGTCCCCTTGGGACATCATCAAGGAGTAAATCGACTCCAATTGCTTATTTTTGATTTCGCTTTCCTAAATCAGAACCAACTCATCAAGGACCGCAGGGAAAAGGCAAACCTCTTGGCGCTGCTGCTCCGTCAGCGACTTTTCCAACTTTTTCGTCTGCACTCGGAGCTCGGCGGAGGCCAGTTTTCCGTGCAGTTTTCCGAGGGTCTGCAAGATGTCAATGGTGGATTCTCGGTCGCATTCAAAGTCGGAAATAAGGCAAGAAGTATCTTCATCTTCCGAATCCTTGGATTCGATAACCTATACATCATCAGTTTAACCACGTTTTCCTCGACTTTGGCTACCCTCTTAATCACGTCGTCTTGGCTAACTTCATCGTCTTCGATATCGGTCGTCTCCCCATCTGAAATTCAAAATGAATATTGAGTGTTTATCAAGTCTTGATTACCGTCCGCACCTGAATGATCCACACTCGAGTCACTAGCTTGATTCCTTCTGAAGAGTATTCGCGAGACCAGAATGATGGCTGCGAAGCCAACCAGAACCGTGAAGATGCACACGAAGCCGTCCGTGAACCCGCGCAGCCGTGTTATCAAGTCGACAGCAAAGGAGACAAATGTCATTCCTGAAGGAACGCCGGATGTAACACTAACGTCGTCTTCTCGAGCACGCGATTGAAAAGGAAAACACTGACAGATCCCCACCACCAAGACAAACATGGCTCTTGCTTGCTATTAGTTACCATAACTACGCAAGGGGAAACACGTCGCTTAGGACACGAAAATCCGTCAAATACGCCACGTTAGCCCGATAAAGTCATCGCAAAGGGCTTAAAATATCCCCGTGCCCAACGCATTTCTGCGTAGGAAGGCGAAAACAAGCCTTCGAAGGATTCTTCTCCAAGATGCTTAACGGAGGAAGCAACGAGCGGAGTGCTCGGGATCCCATGTGTGGTATCGAGCTCCGGCTGGATGCATTCGGAAGCCACTGCGGACGGCGCAGATTGAACGCCGTAAATACGAGAGACGATGCGCCGGGACACCGGCTCAAACTTGCTTAGGACCAGGACCCTGCCACCATAATCTCTTATGCTCGAAAAATTTCGCATATCCTAATTGACGTTCTTTTCTGGAACCTCCCTTTGAAAACTGGATTTAGAAACTGTCCCAGTGGCTGGAGTTTAACCTGTGAAAATGCGAAAAATTATTGCTTTGTTCACTAAAGAACCTATGAGATGCACTTTTGCTGCAAAAAAAGCGATGAGAAATCGTCCGAAAGGTCTACTATTTTTATGGTTCAATGGGAAGGCATGAACAGGGAGAGATAAGCTCATGGACGGACTAGGCGTTCGAAATCGATCTGGAAACAAAAGGGAAAATCTTGGAGCGAGTCATCGAGGTCATAAAATAGTATTTCCCCTTGCATTGTCTAGCCGTTATCTTGAACTAAGAACAACTTATATTCCTATGGTCAATTCAAGAAAAATACTAATATCCAAGGGAATAGAAAAATGTTGGTAAGGTTGTAAACAATTTGATGTGAACTCTTTGATTTCCTAGAAGTGATTTTTTGTTTCGCACATGTGGTCGATCCAAAAATATCACTTTTCGAAGGCGAGAGCAAGTTCTCTTCTGTCATTTCCTATATCTGCTCCTCGATCAAGCGCACAGGCTGTCAAGAGGGGCTGGCCGTGACAAATCTTGGAATGGAGGCACTACGGTATTACGATAAGAGAAACATAAGCTGATATTGTATGACATTACATTATCAGGCGCGCCCGCTTTATGACCGATATGAGGTCAGTTTCACTTGCGATCGGTTCATTGGCACAAGAGCGTAGTAAAATCAGCGTAGTCGTCCGTGTTTGGAAGCAGACGACGGCCACCCACGAGGTATCTGCCGGGCGGATGAAGCGTTTGGACCCGACTCGAGTGGTTGGCGGCGGACGTCTCCGCGACTCGTTTATTCTTTTATGCCCGACCGAACGTATGATATTCCCAGTCTTCGCTTTTTGAAAATTGTTTAAAAATAGCTGCAATTCCGAGATACGCCGGCGAAGCCGCCGTCGTGGATCTTTTTTTGTCTTGAGGTCGTATCGAACTCATTATTTACCGCCGATTTGCGTGGATTTCTCCAGAAACGCATATTTGATTAATGTATTTTCAGTTTTCAGAGCGGGATGGCTTCAGACTTGACGCCGCTCAACGCTCGGCTCTGCTCGAACTGTATCACGCAGATTGCGGGAGCAGGAGCTGTGGAGCCATCGGAGAACCCCTGGGGCTGCTTCCTCTGCTTCGGCATCACCGACGCCGCCTTCATAGACTCCGTGGTTGAGCGTGTCTCCGAGACCTTCCAAAAGAACCCATACGACGCGTCGATTCCAAGCTTTGCATTGGCTTTCGATTTCCCAACGTCGCAAGTTCTCCACGAGCATGTCTTCGAGAAACTATTCGCTCCTCTCTGCAAGGGACCTCTGGCCACTGTTCCATTCAAAATCCGATGCGTCGAACTTTATATGAAGAAGATCAACGAGGTTTGTTTTTGGAATTCGGGATCAGTTGGGTAATGTGCATTCCAGAAGATTGGCTTACGCCCCGCATCTGCATCTTCCTTAAAGCTGACCATTTCGTTCATCCACGAGGAGTTCAAGCCATCGGATGCGGAGTTTTTGAGGAAGCAGTTGCCACATTGGTGTCCAAAAAGCGCGGAGGACTCCTGGTATACAAAAGTCAGACTTGTAAACATGATGTCTAAGATAACCAAAAACGTTTGCGAGTAAGTATTTTCTCTTAATTCCACTTGATTAATTTTTTTTCTAGGGCTTACGGAATCCAGAGTCCCACGCGTTCATGCGAAGGCTCGATTGTATTCGAGAAAGAACCGCTGTACATCGCCGGAAGGTACTGCAAGTTTTCGAGGAATCTGCCACAGAGTCCTTGGACCGACGAAGAAAACACCGTTTTTTCTCTGAACACGTCGGTAATTCGTATTTTGGGTCTGTTCTTAGTTTCATGTATTTTTAAATTTCAGGTGTCGGAAATTGTTGCTAGTGTACTGGTAAAATACTCGAAAGCGGACAACTTCAGGTTTTTCTCTTCTGGGAGGGAAGATATTGATGTGCGTATGTTAGGAACCGGAAGACCTTTTTGCGTCCAGCTTTTGAATCCTCACGATGGCTATCTGTATCGTAATAAAGAGGCTCTCATTAAAGCGAGGAATGAAATTAATAAAAATGAGCACGTGAAGGTAAGCCGACTGTTAGCTACTGGCCATACTTGTCGATTTGAAGGTATCCGAACTCTACGCGGTTACCGCTGCAGATGCCGATCAGTTGAACACCGTGGAACACGACCCTGATGATGAAAACGGAATCGGTATTTATCTTGTTGGGTTTGGCTTTATCTATGCATTTGTTTCCTTACAGAAAAGCGCAAATCCTATACCGCTTTATGCTACAGTACTTTACCGATTGTGAAGGAAGCCCTGGACAGTTTGTCGTCGAGGGCGCCTTTGGAAATTATTCAACCAACCGTTGTTCGCGTCTTGAGAAGGCGTCCGCTTATTGATCGCCGTCGTACGGTATTCAAAATGGATGCTTTGGGTATCGACGACCATCACTTCTACCTGAGGTATGTGCGCACTTCATTCAATTCTCATTGTGTGTTGCAGAGTGGAAACGCAAGCTGGAACCTACATCAAGGAATTTGTACATGGAGATTTTGGAAGAACTCAACCATCGATAGCCGATCTTCTGGGAGTCGAAAAGGGGACCGTGGACATCCTTGAACTGGATGTTGACACGGTTTTGGTCGAGTGGCCACCCGCTCGTTATGTTAACTAGAACCTTGGTTTTATTCAGATCGCTTGTTCTCTGTTGTTATGCTCTGATGCTCTGATTTGTTGTCGAATTTGTTGTGGTTGCTGTTTTGTTGATTCACTGTTATCAAAGTTTACGTGTTTTGACCTTATGACCTTGATTAGTTGGTTTTCAAAACCACGCGATTCCTACTTTTATTCGTGCCAGCCGTGCGATTTCGGTGTATCATGCTCACTTCGCATATTCTGACTGCAGAATTCTTTCAGGCGATTGATGTGGAGTAGGTAACCGTTTAGTCATGACTATCGTGCTTATGGTGGCTGAAAAGCCTATGCTCGCCGATGCGATCGCCAAGATTTTGTCTAACCACAACTATAATTCAAGAAAAGGTAAATGAGTTCTAGTCTTTCTTCGTTTTACCGGCAAATTTCAGGATCAAACGGCGCATGCTCAGTCGCAGAATTTAACGGAAACTTCCTGGGAAGACCGGCCCATTTCAAGATGACAAGTACGTGCGGACACGTCATGAGTCTTGATTTCGACCCTAAATATAACAACTGGGACAGGACTGATCCTGTGGAACTGTTTGAAGCCCGAAGTGAAAAAGTGGAATCAATGCCGAAGCTCAAGATGAACAGCGTAAGACATTGACAGCAATTCTTTGTTCTGAAAGAATTTTTTAGTTTTTGTCGTCGGAGGCTCGAGGATGCGACTACCTTGTCCTCTGGTTGGATTGCGATAAGGAAGGCGAAAACATCTGCTTCGAAGTTGTCGATGCAGTGCAAAGTGCGATGAGGTGCAACGACAGATCCCGGTTCATGGATAATGTCTATCGGTAACTTCTACCAATTGCTTTTCGAAGTCACGGTTATATTTCTTCTTCAGAGCGCACTTTTCTGCCATTACTGACAAGGACATTAAAGCTGCAATGAACAATCTGGGACGACCTAATCACAACGAATCGCTTTCAGTTGATGCACGGCAAGAACTAGACCTGCGTATCGGATGTGCTTTTACCAGATTTCAAACGAAATACTTTCAAGTGAGTGCTACCACATTTGCCGATTCACTAACGGTGGCATATTCTAGGGAAAATACGGAGATCTGGACAGTTCCTGCGTGTCGTTTGGTCCCTGCCAAACTCCCACGCTTGGATTCTGCATTACCAGACACGACAAGATCACGCAGTTCAAGCCTGAAACTTATTACGTCTTGAAAGTGCGAGTGGATAGTCCCATTCAGCCGGTGCTAATGAAGCTGACGTGGGAGAGAGGACGCATTTTCGACCGTGAAGTTTGCCAACTGTTCCATGATCGCGTCAAGAACGTTCAGGAGACTTCTGTGGTAAACATTACAAAGAAGGAAGGCCAGAAAGAGCGCCCGAAGGCTCTGAATACCGTCGAACTTCTCCGCGTGGGTAGTAGCTATCTCGGCATGGGACCTGCTCAAACGATGGTTGTTGCTGAGCATTTGTACACACAGGGTTATATCAGTTACCCTCGTACCGAAACCACCGCGTACCCGACCAATTTCGACCTTAAAGGGACGCTGCAAAGTCAAGCAAATGACAGGAGCTGGGGAGAAGCCGTCCGAATGGTAATGAAGTTGTGGTAACCAGAATTTACACGAAACTGTAGGTTCTCGAGCAAGGCGTTACTCGTCCCAAAAGTGGAGAGGATAAAGGAGACCATCCTCCGATCACGCCTATGAGACCAAATGATGGTCGTCTGAGCGGAGGTATAGATTTTTTGTGTTGTGCTACTTTACCTTTAATTTACCTTGCTCAGATCACCTTCGGATCTACGAGTACGTAACCCAGCACTTTATTGCAACTCTCATGCGACCATGCCGCTATCTCACAACCACGATCACGTGTGTTCGGTTGAATTCTTTTTATCTATAAATATTTTGTAGGTTTATGATTGGAGGGGAAGAGTTCACCGCTTCAGGAAAGACTGTTACCGATCCGGGCTTCACTCAAGTGATGACCTGGCAAGCCATTTCCGACAATGAGACCGTTCCAAATGTTCAGGTCGGGGCGGTTTTCAACGTGAAGTAAGGGTAAGCAGACTTTTAATTTATAACGATAATTCAGAGAGGTCAAAATGAATGAAGAGCAGACCAGTCCTCCGGACTATCTCACAGAATCTGAGCTTATCACCCTCATGGAGAAACACGGCATCGGCACGGACGCCTCGATTCCCGTTCATATCAATACGATCAGTCAGCGCAATTACGTCACGGTTCGTTTTCCATCGGCTTTATTCTATTTCTATGAATGTGTTAGGTTGAATCGGGTCGTCGCTTAGTACCCACCAAGCTGGGAATCGCTTTGGTTCATGGTTACTGGAGAGTTGATCCAGAATTGGTCCTTCCAACCATGCGTGCTGAATTGGAAACCCAATTGAACCTTATTGCTGAAGGTCAAGCAGACTTCAACGAGGTGAAAGGCCACGCCTTGAATATGTTCAAGGAGAAATTCATGTATTTCGTCGAAAATGTCTCTGCTGTAGACGCCTTGTTTGAAAGTAAGGTTTTGTGATCGTTCGAATTAACAAAATTTGCCGATTAGTGTCCTTTACTAGTCTTGCCGACACTGGAAAACCTTATTGTCGCTGTGGAAAGTGTAAGCGGTTTATGAAGTTGGTTGAAGCTCGTCCGCAGCGTCTATACTGTCCAAACTGTCAGGTAAATAGTGCCAGTTAGGTCTCAGAACATTGAAAGCTACCTTTTCAGGACACTTATGGCAAAGATGGAACTCCGAAGACGTTCGGCGAAAAGAAATGTCCACTCGATGACTTTGAGTTGCTGTACTGGCAGGGTGCCGGAGGCAAGCTTTCCCGGTCCTACCCGTTCTGTCCGTACTGTTTCAACAATCCTCCGTTCGAGCGAATGCCCAAGGGTGTCGGGTGTAACGACTGTTCTCACCCTACTTGCCCGAATTCTTATGAGTAAGTTTATTTGGCATAGCTGCACACTTTTGATCCCATCTTACAGGCGGGCTGGTGTCGTTCAGTGTCCTCAGAAATGCGCCAGCGGATGGGGAGTCATGGTGCTCGACCCACTCTCCGGACCCAAATGGAGACTGTGTTGTAACCGATGCCCAGCTGTTATAGGCATCTTCCCCGGTGCTGCCAAAGTGTCAGTTAGCGAACGAAGCTGCCGAGAATGCGACGCCCACTTCATAAATGCTGAGTTTCGTGATGTGGTAAGCACCGCTAGGCTGTGTCACAGGCTCGTGATTGAATATTATAGGCAAAAGCTCCATTCGGAGAGCTCAACTTCTCTGGATGTGTGTTTTGCAATGAAGCCATTTTCGCTACGTGTGTGAATCTCAATCATGCTCACATGAGTGTTGAACAGAAGCGTCATATGGAACAAGCTGCGGCAAAATCAAGCCGAGGGCGTGGTCGAGGAAGAGGTCGTGGACGAGGAAGAGGACGGGGCTCGCGTGGACGCGGAGGCAGATGATCCATGATTGCTATTGCTGTTTATGTTACCTTGACAATTTGCTAACTATTGTGTGTTCATTTGTTCATTGTTTAACGGTCGCAAATTCTACAAATTTGAGCGACCAATAAATTGGCTTAAAAACTTAATCTGTGTTGTTTAACTATTTTTCTTCCTATTCCCAGAAGAGAGGTATAAACCACACGTAATGTTATTATATAGTCAAATGTGTTATTTTACTGGTTTGTTGCAGTGTAAAATGCTGAATTCCCTGAAAGCACTGGTGACCACAGGAGCGATGCGTTCACGCGTTCTCTCGACTAGAATTCCCTGACTGTCGAAGCGCATTGCTTGGCTTGTAGCCAATGGTTGACGTTGGATGCAACGCGGATCGTTAGTTATTTCGACGAGTCCTTCGTTGCTAGACTCAAATCGTGGTTTATGCAACTTTCGCGTCCATACAACCGCGTCGTATTTCTGTTCAGTGGACTCGCGTGGAGTTAGAAGAGCGTTTTAAGGAGCTGTATTCGACGTGACGACATATTTCATCGAGTTTCTGTTCAGTTCGATCAGTCTTTCAGAATCAAACCGTGATGTATTTTCAGTAATTTATGGCGTCAGGATTCGACACCGCGCCTATTTTTGGCGAAGATGCTTCTGCCACCAGATTCAGCCAGTACCAGTCTCTAAGGTATCTCGAGTAGGCCGTATAAAATTTGAATCCGGCTTTTCAGGAACCCGTCGATTGTCTTAGCACACTTTGGATTCAGACTAGCAGCCATACTCTCCTACGTCTTCGCGAATTTGTTCTTCAGTTCGTTCATCATCCAGTTTCTAATCATAGTAAGGAGCCAAGAGACCACGTGTATCCCCAAACCGCCTTGTTTCAGTTATTCCTACTCTCAGCCGATTTCTGGACAGTGAAGAACATCACTGGCCGTCTCCTCGTCGGACTTCGGTGGTGGAACTTCGTCGACGGAGAAGGAAAGAACCACTGGAAGTTCGAGTGCAGCCAGGTTTGTTTTGGCGTTTCAAGACACAACCGTGAATAACAACGCTCTAGGATCCCAACAGATACGACGACTTCGAGCGAAAAATCTTCTGGTTCGCCCTCGTGCTCGGCCCAGCGATGTGGTGCATGCTGGTTTTGATCGCCTTCTTCACCTTAAAGTGGGAGTGGATGGTTGTGGCATTCCTCGGACTCGTGATGAATGGCGCGAACCTCTACGGCTACCTGCGCTGCAAATGGAACAGCACCGAAGAGCTCACGAACTATTTGTCTCGAATGGCGTTCCTTTCGGTACTTCAGCTGGTTTCACTTTAATTTCACGCGTGTCGGTTTTCAGATGCTTACCAGATCGGCTAAACAGCCACCTCAACCCCACAAACCCGCGGAGGTTGCGTGATCTTCTCGGTTGTACATTCCGAAGTACCCACGCGCAGACCCGCCCGCTCGGAGTCTGCAGCGTCCAAGTGTGATACTAATGTTGGGTCGATTCCGCTGTATAAATCGGTTTATTAATTTACTTCTCAAACGCTGATAGCCGATTTCTGTCTGCATAAAGTTTATCAGGGGACCTTTTCTGCAGAGTTTTTGTCTTTTATCGACCAAACAAAAAGTTACTGCAGTCCATGAAGAGTTCGTATGCAGCCTAAGAAGTATCAATATAATTCAGATTCTCTTATTCAGACATTTTATATGTGCACAAAAGAGATGAGCGAGATAGAAAACATCGCGGTATTCGTTTTAATAGATTAATAAATACAGAGACATGTAACAACAAACCAAATGATGCGCGTCCACGAATGGAACCGCGCTGAAAGAACGGATGGCTTTAAAATTAATCAGTCGATAATGCGCGGAGTAACATAAAAGAGGCTGAAAAGTGGCTGAGTGGACAAAGATATCACTGCAGAGGTTCGGAAGAGCCGGACAGACGCGGAAAGAGGCGCTCGCAGAGATGCCCGGCTCGATCCAGCAAAGAAAGACGATTCGGTGTGAGAGTTCGGCCGAACTCGGCCTGCGGGCGCGAGAGACTAGCCCGAAATGGGAGAAATATGACTAAGCGAAGAGAATACAGAAGTTGAGAGATGGAACGGGTACAGGATTAGAATGCGGTGAGGGAGGGACGTTTACACATCAGAGAAGAAGAGAAAACCACCCGGAAGGAAACCTTTTGCGACACGCGCACGGCAAACGAAGAAATTATCACATTGAAAAAGCAGGCAGTTTGAATAGAACTTGTGCAAAAATCAATAGAAAACACAACAATTATTAGGTAAATTGCAGTTATTATTACAGACGAGATCGGCAGGCTACAGACTGGTTGATGCGGTAAAGAGAGTTAAAAGAGACTATGAGATATTACAGAGCAAATCAGAACCCGGCGTTGCTTCATCACCCGACACAAGGAAAATGGCTAAGCGACTTCATGGACCAAGACAACGTTAGAACTCTCGTTGGCAGCGGCGGCGGCCTCCTGGAATTGGGACTCCCCGGGGCCGGGGGAAAGCTGCTGGTGGAGGACCCCGTTCTGGACGACGGCGGTGGAGCTGCTTTGGAGGGTGGCGACAGGCAGTGAATTGACGAGCTGGGAGTGTTGCGAGTGGAATGAACCATTTTGGATTACTGAGTAGAATGGCTGGGCGGCGGCGGAGGAGAAGTTCAGCGAGTGCAGGAGCACGTTGGCGGGGTTGAACGCCGACTGCATGTTCACCTGGAAAGCGGCTGGCGCGTGAGCCGGATGCGGACGCGCGCTGAAGCTTACAGAACTCATGTACTGTGCTTGGTAGTTTTTCAGGTAATCGAGACTGTGGTCCACCTGGAACTGCGATCGTTCGCGCCGTTTGGCGCTGCATTCCGGCGAAGAACCAGGGTTCTCATCGACGGAGTACTGCAAAGGACGCTATAGAAGAGGCGCGGAGAGAGGGAACACTTACGGGATACAGTCGTTTCAGGTTCAGCCTGTTCTTCCACACGTTCTTGTATTCCTGCTCCCACTTTTGAGTGTGTCGCTGAAGAACATCACGAGTCAGGGGAACAGTCGAAACCGCCGGCTCAGGGTCGCCTAGTTCTTGGCTATCTGCGGAGGCGCCGGGAGACGCCGGACTGTCGACGGCGTTCGGAGTCTCTTCCGTCGATGCGGCGCTCTGGCTCTTTAGCAAACGGTGGACATTTTCCAAACAATTAATCTGATTGTATGTCAGCGGAAGAGGTGCTCCCGAGGCTGTATCTTGAACAGCCTCGTCGGTTCCGGAATCGTTCAGGTTTGGTAGCTAAGAAGAAAAAAGAAGAACCGATAAACAAGGCCCGAATATCCTTCAGGTTACCGCATTTACAGATGTATTGCTAGGGTTGGCATGGACGACGAGCGGTCCGACGAGCTTCTCCATCCCAGTCCCGAAGTTCGAAGGGTCGGGCACCGGCGAAGAAAAGTTGCTGAACATCGGGAACGGGTACTGCCGCTTCGCGTTGCTTCGGTCCTTTCTGGGCACCGGCTGGAATCAACTCCAGAATGCCCCATAATCTCAGTTTGTCTCTCACCTGTCTCAGCAAATTTCTTAAATACCGGTCGTGTTCGGCGATTTGCTCGGTGGGCACCGCGAGGGGTCTTCCGTGATACGGCTCGGCGAGAACGTCGGCGTCGCCGATCGGAGTCTGCGAGAGCAGCAGGTGCTGGCCAACGATCATTTCAAGTTGGCGGTTCCACGGATTCATAAAGGCGACCCACTGAGAGCGCACGCAGACCACGCTCCCGTTATGTGCGATCAGTCGAAGACACTCTGTCAAGACCACTTTTCCTCGAATTTGTAACACTGAAATCTGCAAAATTGAGAAGAGCGCATTGAAAGCAGAAACTCACGAGAATGATGACAACTTCTGATTTTATCGACGTCGTCGTTGTGGATTATTGAGAACAGCGATTTTCCTGTCAGCTCACTGGGAAAACGTCCGAGAATTGAAGTGATCCTAAGATAGAAATGTACACACGTCCAAAAATTGCAAATGCACGCAAATTGTTTCTTTGGACTACAACTAAGACAGATCAAACTGAGAATTGAAAATGTGGCAAATGCTAAATCAAACAAAAAGATTGCAGGATAATTTGAGCAGACGGAGTGGGTTGAATGCGTGCGTGGTCAGTACTGACGAGTGCACACTCCTCTGCTTAGATCGTGTACTCTCTCGGACACAAGTACTCTTTCTGCAATCGCTGTATTCTCTTACACAAAGCCAGACAAACCAGCCGGCTGGACCGGCCTGAGGAGAGCTGACCAGGTGACCAAAGACTTTTGGTTGCGTAGAGCGCGCAGACGACAGCAGAGTGGTCGCGGCGTGATAAGTGCAAAGTGTGGTCAGTTGAGGCGGCTGGTTTTAAGAAAGACAAATGGAGCGCCTTCGTTAAAATAGTTTTGCAAGCAGACCGCGGTGGTACTAGCGCTACTGTAGTCCACAAAGAGGAAAAACCGAAAATGTAGGAGGGCGAGAATTAGGACAAATTAGGACGAATTAATCAGCGCAAATTGAAATAAAAAAGGCCCCTTCAGACTCCCTCAACCCTCTAACCAAAATCGAACACTAAAAGACTTACTTCGCGTCGACATAGACGATCCCTCCGGAACTGTTGTGCCGAGTGGTGAATTCAATAGATGTAGGCGTAATTCCACATGGACCAAACGAGGAACGCACAGGCAGGACGTCGATGATCGCGGCTCCGATGGAGCTCCAGCGTTCTCGTTTCACGAACCTGCACAAGAACTCGTACGCTCGAACGGTTCCGCCACTAAACGAAGAGGTTTTACAGGAGAAGCCGGAATATTTGAACAATCGATTGTTGCTCGAGGCTAGTAGACGGCACGAGCTGCCCCTGCGCTGCAAGCGCTAATCAGCTGTTTGCACTGGTCACTCAGTGGTAGCCTAGGGACCAACCGCCGCGGCGCCCTCTTGGTACAAGCCGTGAGAGCGTCGATAAATCCGCAAAAGAGCCGCCTCCAAGTTAGCCAATAGTGCGCTGGGTGGCGGCGGCCGCCGACAGACGGGTGCGAATATGAGGAAGAGATACGACAGTAGACACAAGGTGGCACGAAGGGTCGTCCGAAACTGCGCGCGAGTGACCGCGACCGTCAGACACGTTTGTTTTGGTATTTGTTAGTGGACACCGCCGACCGACAGCCGGCTGCAGCAGGCACCGGAACACGCGCTTTTTTGGCCATAATCCGTGTTTCTCAGAGACGTTCCTTGTTGACTGCCTGCGGACCATCGACCGTGTATGGTGCAACGCAAAACAGATCGTCGGCCGACGGCGCGGTGGGTTTCGCGCGGTGAACAATAATAACAGCCGCGCGATGTATCGGTCAACTGAGGACACATGGCACTGCCTGTAACCGCGGTCGGTCAACCCAATTGCATCCGCAGGTAGTAAATAAACTTCCGCGGTTGAAACTTTTCGCGTTCGGCTAAAAACTGACCAGTTTAGACGGGCGAACATCTGTCTCGTGGGGTCTCCGCAAAACGCGTGCATGAGGAATGTTTGTACGCTGATTCCATGGAGCTGTTTGAGAAACGAGGATCCATTGACCAAATTCTGAAAGGCCAGGGTTACACACGCGACGCTCGATACCTACAGAACTCACTGCTAGATGGCGATCTTCCTCGCTGCACACGACGACTTCGGTCACGATGCCTTCGGGCAAGCTTACGTGAATTTGGCCCACACAGTTCTTGCGCTCACCCATCGCCGGTTTCATCTGCGTGGTTGCCACAGTTTGGCTCCATGAGGGTGACTGCACTGGAGCTTCAGTCTCCGTCCACGGGCTGGTTGTTGATTTCTGGGAGTCCGGAGGAGACGGCGGCATATCCTGTGGCAATATGCGCCTACTAGCCTGAAATAACTGAAATGAGCAAAACGCGATTGGAAAACGAATTCACAAACCGAATATTCTTCAGCGGAGAGGTCGGCTCTTTTCAAGCTTGCATCAGGGACTCTTGATTGCATTCGTTTTTTCGCCGAGTCCCCAGACTGGCTTTTCCCACTCAATCTGAAAGAGCCTCGAACGGTTACAATTTAAATAAAGAATAAGTTACGCTCAAAATCAACTTCAACAAACGGCACGGAAGGACGATTTATCTGCGTTTGCAGTTGCAAGAGAAATATTACGATCTCTCGCTTCACAAAAAAAAGTTGAATGACCGCAGTTCAGCGCATTTCAGCATGCAGCACAGGTCTAATTGAAATGTAGCGAAGAAGATTCCAAGGTCAAAGACACACCGTGTTTAGGTGGAGGTAGATTGGAGAGAATTTCCGACGCTTTAAACGAACGGAGGAAAGACGCCAAGGATTGCCTGCGATTCGAAAGCGGATAAAGCGCTGCTTGAAGAAAATAGCCTTTCAAAGATTAAAGCCGGTGAGGGCAATAAGACGCGCTGGAGGAACTCGTGAGTGCCACACCACCCGTGTTCGCGGAAGTGACGGCATGAATGAGGATTGAAGGAACTTCCCTTTTTGAAACCCTTATGTTCGCGAGATCTGTAGTGCAAGGTTGATACAAAATTAGAGTGGGATATGACAGTGCCATCTAGAGATTGACCACTGCTACCACTCGCGATCCACCACGAAGTCGTGAACTGCCTGGCGCCGCGGGCGACGCTCCTCCCTAACGGCGGACATTTGACAAGAAAACGGACGGCGGTGGAGGGCGCCGAGGAAGAGATGCAAGAAGGCGCCGCGGAGAGACACCCCCGGAAGCGGAGAGTTCGAGACACGACAGAGGCTGGTCATTTGCCGAGAGAGAAGCGAGACGAGCGACAGCCGAGTGCGCCGCAGGCGGAGAGCCGCAGAGAAAGAGCGGAAATACTGTGCAGGCGGGGAGACGCGCAGAGCCGCCGGCACGGAGTGACTCGTGTGCTCGAAGAGAGAAGAAGCAACCAGCGAGGCGAAATAGCGCTATCGGCAATGAAAAGAGCGCAGTGTCTGTACCTAGTACGGGCGCGTGCGTGTCCTGGCACCACAAGTCCTTCGAAACCCCGACCCCACAGTCACCCCAATTCTGCATCTCCACGTTTTGCATCAGAAAATAAGCTCCCTAGATTGGATTGCCCTTATTCCAAGTTTTAGAAACTAATTAATACTCAGTGGGGACACAACCTTTCTACTTAAGCTGGACGGGACGCTGTTAAGCTGTTGTAATCAAGACAGCAGCGCTGAGCGTTGATAACCACTGACATGACATGTGACAGTTCTGCGTTGCAAAAAAACTGTTGAATAATGAAGGAGGAAGAAGAAGGATAATCGGTTCCGTTATCAGCTAAAAGCTTACTACAGCCTTTCTAGTTTTTTTGGCCTTTGAAGCCTTAACGCGAAAGAACCATTTGGAAGAGGTTGAGAAGGAGAAAGCACCGCTGAAGCTTTTACCCCTGTGACACGGTAGCCAATATACATTGAGCCATAGCTCCTTGAACTAACATGCGGTTCTCAGAGTACATTTCCAATTTTATCAAACAGGACACAAATTTTGGCCACTCAACCCCTTTGCAAACGCATTTTTCAGTTTTGTTGAGCGGAGATCCAACCGCATTTATTGGATGGTTTCAAAATGCGTTGCAGTGCTGTCTCTCCCTGTACAGGCTTAAAACTGTGATCGTGAGTGATCCCGAATCGCCGAATGCCATAACTGTGCAACGATCACGGCAACAGCCACTTCTGCTGCAGGCGGCCTTTGATTCTTTTATTCAGCGGTGTCGTCACGGAAGACAAAACACGTCCGTCAGGCGGTCGGCCGGCCGGCGAGGTACGATCCACGGCGGACGGAGGCCTTTCTCATCGCGACCATATACTCTGCGCCTCCCCGTCTCTCGCTGACACACACGGCCGCTGGATCCCTCGGTGCCCACCAACGACAGCCGCGGATTAAACACGCCTTTTCACGCCTAGAACGCTATCAATGTTCGGACGCATGGCGTACCATCCTCGTGCAAGCGCTGCATCGCCCTGTAATGTGGTGCCTCATAGGATCTGAATTTTGCGCCAGAAGTGTCCCATTTTGACCCTCACGTTTTAAAAGAACACCTCCCTCATTTACTGACGGGTAGGGCGAAATTACAGCGTGGCCGATTCGAACGCCCAGTCCGTGTTTCCAAATATGCGAGAATCCAATATTGCGAACAAGTACAAAATCCTTAAAAATAAAGTGTTGTTTTCTCCAAGTTTTCTTAACAATAAAAACAATGTCATTGCATCAATTTCTTCCGCATTTGCATCAGACTAACAACAAGTCAACAACAATCGATAACATAAAACAGTAACTATGACCTCCTAACATCCTAGCATCTGTGGGCATCACTGCTTTTCAACGATCTTAGCTTCACGCGCAAGCCAGTCCATCTTCTTGCCGTGCTGAACCTTAGCCTCCTTAACGTTGCGATCGATCATTTCGGTAGTCAAAACACCATCTTCGGAAGCGTAAGCGGAAGCCTAAAAACCTGCATTTTACTGAATTTTGAGGAAAGCGCATGATACCTGCCAGCCAATAACCAACTTGGAGAGTTCACGCCCAGACATTCCCTCCGTTTCCTTCGCCACCGACTCAACTTTCGCAATCCAGTCAAAATCAGCAAGCTTCAGTCGCTCTTTCCTAGCACCAGAAGTGGCAGGAGCAGCGATATACTCTCTGAAATATTGAAGCAAGATGCGGGTCCTTTCCTGGAGGCCTAAAACAATTTTTTGCTATAACAAAATTGAGAAGTAAAGCTATGCCTGGGAGTCCGAACTCAACAAGCTCATCGAGACGATCGTTCACGGCCCAATCGAACTGCTCTGGCTGGTTACTAGCCACAACAAGCATAAATTTGCGAGACTGTGTTCCCGTACGGTACAAGAAAGCGTTTAACATAGCGCGCATATCTTCACTGATCTGTTCAGTGCTTCGCTTGCGCAAGAAAGCGTCGGCTTCATCGATGAACAAAATCAGTCTGAAAACGAGGCAACATTAGACACTGCAGAATTAGACATTTATGTACCCGTTGCGGGAACTTTCAGCCCAGTCGAAGACCTTGTGGATGGCGGAAACTCCATCTGGTCCCATAGGGGCGACATCACCACCAGTCATAATTGCATAATCCAGGCCGGAATGTTGGGCGAGGCTCTGAAAAACACAACTAATACTGAAAAACTGAGGAGCTCAATACCTTAGCGAAGAGAGTTTTACCAGTTCCGGGCGGTCCGTAGAAAAGAACGTTACGGAACAAACCATGGTTGCGTTTGGTGTTTTTCGTGGTGATAGCGACGTCACGAAGGCGCGATTCCAGAGATGGGCTCAGGATTACACCCTTAAGAGGATCACCAGATGTCTTGAAGAGCTGTTGAGCCGTCTTGATGGGATGTTTCAAGGTTTCAATAGGAGTAATCCTGGAGGTGTCGCGAACCAAGCTGGGTTTTCCCAACCGAGCTTCTACGTAGCGGGCTGTGACAGCAGTTCCGCGCTTAGCAGCGTACCATCCAACCGCCAAAGCAGTAAGGCCACCCACCTGTGAATATTTAGCATTAGATCCAGAAAAAAATGTTTTAGCTACCGTAGCAACAATCTTCTTTTTGTCGCTCAAAAATTCGTTGAGACCAGCTCCGATAACAGCTCCACTAGTCCTGAAAAAGTTCATTTAAACACATCAAAGTAGGCAAATGGACAAACTTGATCTGTTCGATAACAGTTTTACGATGCTCTTCTTCGTGAGCACGTAACTGTTCCAAATTGACGTCACGATTCTCACGAGCTGCCTTGGCTTGAGCTTTGGTTTGAGCTTCCACCTTCTCCAGATCATATTTGTGCTTCAACGCCAATTCGTGCTCAATGGTGGACATTCTTAAAGCTTCCTGCTTCTTAACGGACTCTTCCTGCTTTCGAAGACTATCTGCTTGCATGCGACCCTTCATCGCCAGTTCTTCCTCGGCGCGTTTTCGGGCGAGTTGATCTTGATATTCGGCGCGCTAAATATAGTAGAACGATGAAAGACACTGAGGCCACTCACATGTTTCGCATGTTTTGTTTCTTCCGCTAGAGTTTTCCTTCGCTCTTCTTCGGCGACACGCTGTTGATCAGACTTCATGGCTTGAATCTGGGCTTCCAATTGCTAAACATTTGCGTTCAGAAGATGCCCCTTCAAAAGAACCACAAGAACCTTGGTTTGCTGCTCCACTTCCTTCTGTCGCGTGACCTCTTGCATGCGCGACAATTCAAGGGCTTCCTTGGCGTTGCTGAATTTCTCGAGCTCGCGAGCAGCTTTGGCAGCTCGCTCCAGAGCGGTAGAATCGAAGGAGTACGCCATCTTGCCGCCGACATCCTTCTGAGGTTGTTGCTGTTGGAAGTTATTGTTCGGGTTGTCAGCCCCACCGCCTGAATTAAGATATTAACGATTATACAGGAATTTCCTCAAACATACTGGCAGAAGCTTGTCCGCTGAAATCTGCGGGCATTGGTGCCTCCTGCGGTTTCATTCCAAATAGCCAAGACATGGTGCCCAAGTTTTAACGTCTGAAATGCGTCGAAATGTTACACTAAACCTAGAAAAACAAAGAGAAGAACAAAAAACACGCATCACACGCGAAAACGTCAAAAACGCAAAACTTTCCTCAGACGTTTGGTGCGACGGGCGATCGAAATCAGCCGCAAGTGATCAAAGGCGGCGGTGATGCAATAAGAGCTTTCCAATTTCGAATGTACGATCGCTTTCGTGGCGGGAGTTCGCAACTATATTCCTCAGCTTGCGCTCCGACGACTTCTCCGTCTGGAGTCGAGGCGAAGGCGAAAGTGGCCGTCGGTGAAGCCGGAGGGGAGCGAGTGACGGAAACAAGGAGCAGATGTGGATGGCGGGAGGTAGGACATTTCAGCGCCGGACATTTCAGCGCCGGACATTTCAGCGCCGGACATTTCAGCGCCGAACATTTTAGCGCCGGACACTTCCGCCGCCAGCCGTTTCAGCTCGCACATTTTGCCGCTGGGGCTTCTAGATTCTGTAGGCGATTTTATAGGCAGTATACCTCATCTGCTTTTGCTTTGCAATAATATCCGCGATCTTTTGACGAGGTCGGAATCTTAAGAATCGGGCATTCTGTGATTGCGTCCTACGCACATATATACCAACAAGATATATGCCATCAGTGCTAACCAAAAATGTTCGGACCCAGACTCTGAAACCTTTCCAGAACCGTTCCATAAACTGGTTTTCCACAAGATTTTGAGTTATTTAGTCTTGTAAAGCGTAGTAAAAAACGTATAAACCATTTTTAGACAGAGCGGTGCTTACAAAATATTATAGCAGTCCTAGAATGAAAAATGAGGCTAAAAATACATACAAAAAATGGGGTTTGTGAGATGTTTTAACGATAATGTACGATAAAAGCTGTTTTCAGATGAAATTGTCCACAAATGGTGATTTATAGGCTTTCGACTGCTTTACAAGACTAAATAGCTCAAAATCTTGTGGAAAACCAGTTTATGGAACGGTTCTGGAAAGGTTTCAGAGTCTGGTTAGGCGATAACAGCAAATGTAATTTTTAGCGAAGGTAAGACACTTCCGCGCCAGCCGATTCCGCGCCAGCCGATTCAGCGCGACATTTCAGCGCCAGACACTTCTGCGCCAGCCGTTTCAGCGCTGGACATTTCAGCGCACGGCTCGCGTTTCGTCCACCTTTCGGGGTCATTTCTGGGTGCTTATGGATTTCTCGCATTCCACAGCTTCCCGCGGAGATTCCTCCCACTTGAGACCCCATTTTCGAGCTATAAAGATTATTCCAGCTAATTTTGTCCGTTTTTCGCGCGTTTTTCTGCTGCTCCTGCTTTCCCCGCATGCCGCCAGGCTTTCTGCGCGTGCAGCTTCGAGTACGCAATCTTTCCCCGCTTTACCGCCTGCTTTTCGCTCACCTAAGACCCATTTGAAGCTTCAAAATCAGCCACTTTTCGGCCAGAATTCGGTCGATTTGCTGCCGCTGTGCCAATCAGCGAAGTTTTGTTAGAGGAAGCGGGTCGTGGAGCGTTGAGACGTCTGCTGAGTCGTCCCGGTTCAGATGAAACATAGCTACAGTAGAACTAAAGATTTATAACAATGTCAACAAGAACAACAAAAAACCAGCAGCTTTAGAAGAAGAATCCGAGGATCCTGTCAATGCTGCGTTGATCTATATTGGGTTACGGTAGGCGTCGCTTTCCGTGCGGGAGCACCAAAAGATTTGAGCGGTGCGTCCATTTTTGTCGGATCTTTAGTCTAGATTTAGTCCAGGCAAATCGCTGTGGGAGCCTTGGATTAAATGTTGTCGGACACGCGGCGGATTTAGTCCAGTAACGTCGCACTTTCGCTAGTTTGGACTAAATTACGAATTCGGCGCTCTGAGGATTTAGTCTATGAAATGCCACGGTTTGTCGAGTTTGCAGAAGCTAGCGGACTAAATAGCGGCAAATCATGAGGTTTGAGGCACAAAGAGGAAATGTTGATTTTGAAGACAACTGCCACTGCCTCTAGAATCTCTAGAATACTCATCCATCTGCCAGATGTCCTCATGTATTTACAGTCCTTGCAAACAGGTGCGTCCTTCTGAGCGAAGTTATCGCTAATCTTCTCGGATTGCGTCTCTGTTATCTCTGAGTTTATGTGGCTTCCGGAGCAACCCTGAAGTCCACTAACGCAAAATAGCGATTCGGGAACCGAGAGCGCTATCTCCGAAAGCACCAGTTCCAAAAGTCCGGGCATGGACTAAACCTCGCTCTAAGGCCTCTTCAAACTCGAGAAGGCGTGGCATTTCATGGACTCAGCGCGCCGAATTCGTAATTTAGTCCACGCCGAACGTTTACTGGACTAAATCCGCCGCGCGTCCGACAAAATTTAGTCCAAGGCTCCCGCAGCGATTTGCCTGGACTAAAGTTCCGACAAAATTGTCAACACCGATTTGAGCGGCCATGCGAAACGGAGGCGAGCGGCGTTACAGCGATAGTTGGAAATTCTGCGCTGAAATGTCCGGCGCTGAAACGCCGGCACTGAATCGGCGGGCGCAGAACCGTCACGCGCGGAAGTGTCCGGCCCTGGAACGGCTGGCGCTGAAACGGCTAGCGCTGAAATGTCCGGCGCTGAAATGTCTGGCCCTGGGACGGTTGGCGCTGAAACGGCTGGCGCGGAAGTGTCTGGCGCGGAAATGTCCCATCACCCTTTTAGTATGTTATTTTGGGAGCACCGAAGGCGTGAAAGTTGACGTCACCTACTTGGTAGACAGGCCTTGCACATCTGTCGGTCTCAGGCTTGGCAACTGGCAGGCTTAGGCTTGGCCGCTCCCAAAGCACCATGACGAAAATGACCAAGCCTTCAGCAGTTGTCAACTTGCCCCTCTGTGGAATTGCAAAGCCTACTCAAGAAACTCCGATCATTTATGACTAAAAACCCACGGCCATAAATTAGAACGTTCCTTCAAGGAAGTACCAATCGCCTGCCTGCAAATTGCCTTTAAAAAGGGCTTCAACGTGAATTAAAAATGTATGTGATTAAAAAAACAACTGGCAAAAATAGAAAGATCACATGTGGATTCGAACCCGTCATGTGGCGAATTACCTTAGAAATACCGTTTGTACTGCACTGCCACCAAACCGCCACCGTTTGTACCAATTGCGTGGCGGGGCCGTGGCGGCTCCAAGGCGGTACTGGCATCGTTTGTACGTACCCGGATGGCGGCGCTGAACCGAGCAGCATGGCGACACAGATCAAGGGAGACGGGTGAATTTTGGTCGTACCACCCGCAGGGAAGATCTCCCTGATGGTTCTCAACTCTGAAAACTTGTTTCTTTAAACGTCTGTTTGCTTCGACCGTTGACCGAAGTACTTTCCCAGAAATTCGTGTGGAGAAATTCATCTTCCTTGCATATCCGAAACATTCAAATTAAGGAATGACATCATTATAGCACCAACGCAATAAGCATTGAACTCGAAATCCAAAGCTCTGGTAGAATGCGTGAGTGTGGTTAAAATTTATCAGGAAAAATAGGTCGAATAAATGTGGTTGAATACAATTCCAAGGGTACATAAATGTCGTATGGGAAGACCACAACTGTTCTTATACAACACCCAGAAATTAACACCAGGCGAGTTTCACCGGTCGGCGGACCTCGACCCACTTGAAGTCGTCGGAGCGAGTAGCCGGTAATGGAGTGACTTGGTTGAGAGTCTCCGGAGGGTAGCTCTTCGTCTTCTCCCAGATCTTCAGCGCTTCAATCGCGTTCAAAGGGATGTCGAAGTTCTGGAGGGCGCGACAATGCCCCAGCGCTCGGTTGAGTGGGATGTCGTGGTAAACAATGATGTACTGAACCACGAACGCCATGCAGTATTCCACGTGGTCCGGACGATGACAGACGAGTATCTGCAAAGAGACCTTGAATGCCGGTCTAAGAGAAGGCTGTTCTTACATTCGATGCCGCACTACGTGCACGTGCTATGAACGAGTTGACTTGAGTGAAGCTGGCAGCTATCTTCTGAAGTCACAAATTATAGTGATTAGAAAGAAAGCAGAATAAGACGTTAATTTACCTTGGGAGAAGTACGATAATCAATATTCAAAATTAACTCCTGCTTCCGATGCTTCTTTTGAAGACTCTCCTCTCGGCACTGACAATTCGCTGCTGGCGAAATCGGCACCCCAGTCAGATTCTGGAAAGGAGATTGCGCAAAGTTTAACTCTGAGGTGCTTACTAGAATTCTGTGGATTCCAGCGGCGCAGGTCCACTTTGAGTCGTTCGCGAACTTGGTCGTGCCGCTGAACATGAACGCCAGAAGCTGGCGCGGAGTATCCGCTCTCCGAGATTCGATGAAGGAAGCGCTGCGCGAGCGCTTCTTGAACAAAGTGTCTTTCTCCTCCTTCCGCTCATCGCCCTCGGTTTCCGGGATCTGGAAGTATTAGACGAGTTAGAAATCACCCTGGAACGCTGTCGTTTTGTGCGCTTTGAATGGAACTCACAAGGATGTCAGCTGGCACCGTCTTTCCGAACTTTCTACGTGTCCTTACAGACTCTTTGTTTGTTGTTTATGCGCGGGTGAGGGATGAACATTTAAATAACCCTGTGCTGTTGCCCTTTGTGCCAACTACAGAACGTTAAACCGACAATTTCTTTTAATCGCCTTGCTTTTTAACGGCTTCCATTCAGACATTATATTTGGTATAATCGAAATTTTGCACTAAAAAATTTGCAAAACCGAAAGCTTACCGAATGGGCCAAGGAGAGCACGCGAATCGGAGCCGCCTTGGAACAAGTCACGGAAACCGTGGGATGGGCCGAGGTAGACCGGGTGCAAGCCAATGTGCGCGAGTGGCTCCGCGTGAATTCCAGCCGCCGGGTTACGGTATGAACCGCGCTCACAACTGACGTAACCAGGGCTGGGCCACTGTCGAGGATGGCCGTCTGCCATGTCCGCAGCCGTATCCGAACTCCGAGTTGGGTTATAAACAATAGTGCGCGTTGATTTGATCGCTCCGCCGACATGGAACTCCTCGAAGATGCGCCTGGAGGGGTGAAGAGAGGAGGAGCTTCCTCCGGAACAAACCTCGTTCTTTCCCGGCGCGGCTCTTGCAACGACACACTGGCGCGAGGTAGCCATGGTGATTACCAGCCAACTTCAGTGGAGCGCGTAAAGTCTGCGCTTCGCGGACCAAATGAAGAAGATTCTCCCTGATGCGATGCGCTCTCGCCCCACCTCATCTGAGCAGCCTCCCAGATGTACCCTCGAAGAACCGCCTCCAATTCTCTATGCTTAGGCCGAGGATTACAGAACTCGCACACGGAAGACGGATAGAAGACAGAATACCTGAGGCAGCTTAGAAGTGGCTCCAGGACACGAGAAAAGACAAAACGCCAAAAATTTAAAGTTTGGTTTCCATTGTGATATGCGTTATACTGTATGCGTCACACGTAAGAGACTGAAACCGTTTCATTGTCTGTTGTGCAAACTACAGATATGGCAAGAAAGTTTCGGTTGTAAGGATTGTGTTGTTTTTTCAAAGAAAACACAGTTGAGAAACCCCTTTCATAATGTTTCCGCTTATTGCTTAGATAACGAGAGCTTCAGCCAAACAAAAGGAGCGAACGGTGTTTTAACTGAGCCAGAACTGATGTGGGAACACAGTACAATCATGTGAGGATGTCCGGGACGAAGAGCCGTTACGCAGCCGAAAACACTTTTTTCCGGTTGAGAACGGTCCTCGCGACTTTCAAACTTCTTCTTCCTTTCGGCGCACTTTTTTCCGATCGGCTTGACAGTCTTAGTGACTAATGCCAGTGATATTTGCTGTGAGCATTACCAGATCACCACATCCAGACTCCTTTTGATAGTCAAAGATAAGCTTTATACTTTCTCACAAAAGGGTTTTCTTCGAAATCCTTCTTTTTTGTTTTCTTCATGTGAGAAGCTGTCGACTCAACTTATCGTTTCCTCTGTGTTCATAATAACGTTTGAAATACAGAGCAATTATGCGAGCCAGAAACCATCTTCTAGGCAATTCACGTGCTTGAGGTAAAGTATGAGTAGGCGCAAATTATAATAAATGCGAGTGCCTCTTTTTCATTCAGCGTTGCTTTTTTGACGCAAGGGCAAAAGGGCTGTCTAGAATGTGAGCCGCAATTCGGCGATCGCTGATTCTTTATAAACGAGAAAGACACAGTTCAGACTGAGCTGACGTGAAATATGCCGGGAAAAACGTTTTGAAACAGTATGATTGAAACCTACCAAAAAGTACAAATTTTCGCCAGTAGGAAGCATTTTCATTTTTTATTTGCTGAATTTGAAAAACTCTTTTTCTGAATTGTTTAAATTGAGCAGGCTGTTTTCTTCTTAGATGCCTGAAGAACTCTTCTGTGCGTTTACTTTATGATTCATTTTTCTCAGTATCAAAACGTCTTTCTAAATTTTTAAAAGCGAATCAAACCGTGAATCGTTCTTCCCGTTCATCGCGCCCTTCAATAAGGAAGAACTTGCAGCAAGTACAACATGTGGTCATCAATCTTTTCTGATTTCACAGAAACGAACCGACATTTATTCCAAGATGTCAAACTTTTTACAAGATTTTCTTTTGCTCTTTGCAAGTCCCCAGAGAAGCGAGCGACAAAGGTTCGTCGAATCCGACAAAAAAGTTCCTCTCCAGTGAATTCCAAAAATAAGACTCACCGGCTCTACGCGTAACCTTTATTCAGTCCAGCAAAATTATTGTTTGCCGGACGGCCAAATGCCGCGGTTCTGCAGAATGCGGCAAATAGTGTTTAGAAGAAAACGGTGCTGCCCGGTATCCTGGACTCATCCAAGTCTTCTACAGGGAATATGTATATGTATAAGCATGTTAAAAGAAAGCTTTTAACATGCCGAAAAGCGCATTTTGGACATATTTATTGTTGGCGTTCATATTTAATTCTCCGTCTTTTTCATAAATATACAAATATGGTTTAAATTATAGGTACGTAGACTTTTCAGGCTGACTTCACCGATGCCAGTTCGTAAGGAGGACACAGTGCCGAGAACTCGATCAGGCGCTGTTCGTAGTACTTCCGCTGGACGCAGAGCGTTATTGAGGCCACGATGAGCAAACCTGGAATGTCGCCGCGGATCGAGCAGGAAGTCCTATGATCGCCGCGAGCCAGAGCGAGTTGCTAATTGTACGTGCCACTTCGCAGTCCATGGGGGTCGTTAGAGGCTGTTGGATGACTCCTGCCGTCGCCGCAAGGTTTTCATCTCGACTAAAGATTATCAGCTGCAAAGAAAAGTGACGTGATGCGTAGAGGCGAGCCAAACTATACCTGATCCGCGGTTACGTCGAAAGTGATTTTGTCGGTCGTGTTACTAACGACGACGGACTTGGGAACGTCTCTGCGAATTCTCTTGTAACCGTTCGGCATCTGGTAGCTGTTGCCAGCAGGATAAGTGCCGTAGTTGCCGACATTGTACCCGTTGTAAGAGTCGGAGATACTGTAAAACCCGGCGGACCCTTGCTGGCTGCCTTGTCCTCCGAACACACCTTGTGTGCCGTATTGAGCCTGAGGAAGCGTGGGTCCGTAGGAATTCTGACCTCCAGGAGCAGCTGATAAAAACAAAGAGGATTATTTGCATGTGGAAGTAAAGCCATACCAGTTGGGATTGGAATGGGTCCTGGTTGCGTAGGTTCTGGAAGACCGTACGGGTTGACTCCCGGACTGGAGGATCCGGAGACGCCTCCCGGCCCAGTTCCGGGCGACGTTCCAGAACCCGAGCCAGGAGGACTCGGTTGTACGTACTGGAAACTACCGTAAGCCTTTTCGTAACCTCCTGAACCACCCTCTGTAATTTTATCACTAGGTAAAACTTCATTTTGTGGGAATGGCACACCTGTTGGAGGTGTTTCAGCTAAACAAAAAATATGAGTGAAAGACAAAAAGCGGAGTGTTCATACTTGTGAAAACAGGAGGAAGAAGCGTCGCTGTAGTCGGAACTGTTGGAAGTGTGACGATACCAGGGGTCGTCACTCGGGAACCAGTTGCGGGTGCTTGAGAGGTTGCAGCAGGCGTCGGACGAGTGATCGGGCTTGGCAGCGAGGTCGACGCGTATGGAATGTAGGGAGAGCTTGTGACGACCGGCATCGGCGGACCGCCGTCGGTGGGCAACTCGATGAACTGGCATGTGGGAGGCTAAAGTGGAACTCGATGGAGGGTTTAGGGATCGGGAAAGCGCTACAGTGATTCCTTCGCATCCATTGTCGGTGAGGCGGCAGAGGGTGATCTGGCACGTGAAGTGGACGATCATCTGGTCGGCGAATTTGAACGCGTGGATTGCGGAGGAAGCCAACGTTATGTTGGGGGAGTACTGAAGCGGTTCGAGCAAAGTGGAGTCCATGACGCAACTGAAAAAATCGAAATGTACTTTGTTTTCGAGTTATTTAAACCCTCGGCTGTCCAACAGTTGGAATTCATTTCCGATCCCATCTCGAACAACACACGAATGCACGAGCATTCCCATTTGATCTGAAGATGCATAATTAAGACATGGTAGACAGGAGAAAACAACCCGAATCACAGCTCCACTTGTGGACCAGTCGGTCGCCGATGTTCGCGAATTTGACTGGAGGACCGTCGATGGAGTCCTGCAGCACTTCGTAGATGCAGGTCGGCAAGTGCTCCTCTTCGCTGATTTCAGTTGTGCCCAGGTTTCCGATTTCGATGCTCTGGTGGACTTTGTTTCGATTTTCCCGGTAGAAGCAGCTCACGCTGTAGGCTCGGTCGGCGTGCGTGAGGAAGAGGTGGTGGTGCTGCACGATAATGACCACGTTGTAGGCTATGCCGGGCGGATTGATCTGAATTCAGACAAGGGGATAATCGGCAAGGAGCGCGGACTCACTGAGCGCTCTCTTCTTATGTTGCATTCGCTACGGTAGGGGATGTGAAAGTAAAAGGGCTCGGTGATGGGGAACTGGGTGTAGTCCAAGTGGCAGTTTCCGCCGAAGAAGAACCCTTTCACGTAGACGTGGCCCGTAAACGGCTGGCCCTCGGGCAGAAAGTGCAGCCGCAGTCCGTCGTCCATGCATTGCTGTAATTAACAAATGACTAAGAGGCCCCAAAGTGGAATTTGGGATTATACCAGTTGAGGAGCAGTGTCAATACTCGCTGAAATAAGGGCTACGGAAAGCGAAAAGAGAATAAACACCGAGTACGGTGCACCACGATAGAGCATGGTGAGAGTGGGAGACTTGAGAGACACGCCGAGTGGTCGTGCTTCCTTTTAGCCCAGTTATTGACACCTCGAAGTGAAGTGGTGATTCCGACACCTGTTTTCAACTCTTAAATAGTAGCGCCATAGGCTTGAAGCCGGTTCGGCGCCAAAGCTATACGAAATCTCTTTACAGTTGGATAGGGTGACCCAAATCTGGCTCAAAGCCGTTTAATGTAATTTAATGCTGTTGCTTTTGAATGTGCGCATGTGGCGACAAAGGATTGAAAAAATGCGACAAAAAGACTGGGAATCCGCGAGTACAACCTATCCTTTTGGAACCACAAATTGACGTCCGTGAGTCCGCGAGTTCTGTTTTGGCGAGTGCATTGAAGATCGACCTCTTCGGAGCGCACTTCGAATCTCAGCAAATGTTTATTAAGTCTTTTTCGCGAAGAACCTTTGACACACTATATACAATCTGACAATAAGATAGAAACTCTTGTGAAGTACCTCTCGAACAATGCAAAACAATCGCAAAAACACGGAAGAGGGTGGGGGAGAGCATCGGATGTGAAGATCAGGATAAGACGGACGGCGAGGGGCTTCGGACGCTGTTACGTGAACTCCGGAGGAGGATTGTACATTGTCTTCTCCTTGTAGTAGATATCCTCGTGCTCCTTGTCACAGATCATCAACAGCGAGGCGGCAAAACTGAAAACCGCTGCTCCCCAGGAAATGCCGTACGAGTAGTCGAAGTCCCAGTTGCGCACTCCGTAGTCGTTCCTGCGGATATAGAACCCGACCGGGAACGTAATCAGGGAGCAGAGCTCCAGGAGTACTGTAATCGGACAAAAGACGCTTCGATAGGAGTTAAAAACATGGCTTACCCGAAATGATTATCAGAATGGTCGTAGCCTTGTAGAATATGTATTTCTTGTGGAGATCATTGCCTCGCAAACCCAAGATGTTCATCAAAATGCCGAGGAGAGTCGTCACACATGCGATGATCAGGAAGACAATCACCACGATGATATAAGCTTAAATGGGTCTGGTAATGGAGGAACAGGTGAATGAAGGGTATACATATATATACATACAATGCTATATATACATATAATGGCATTTTAAAAGTCGTCTTCAAGTTTTTCCTGGTTTCCACAAAACCGGCCCCGGGAAACGCTCGGAACTTTGTTTGCTCTTTCGGGTCGCCATGTTGAGAGGAGACATTATTGTGTGTCTTGTGTTTCTAACCCATGCACTATTCGAACGAAATGCAATTAAGAAGGAACGAACAAGAATGATGGCATTCCCACTTCAAATGGCGTTAAAGTCCTGTTTTCAGGTTACACAGAAGTAGGATTGGCACACAAAAACGAGAGCGAGAGAATCTTACAAATTGATGGCTTGAAAAAAGCGTTCAGTTTTTAAACTTTGGCTATCAACTGATAAGATCCAATCTTTGCTTCAAGATATTATTTGAGGAAAACTTTACTTGTCTCAATTTTTTTTCAGTGCTTCTGTAAGTAACCGAAAAATAAAAAAACTGAAAGATAATATTATATTTATTTAGATGTTGTTTGACTTCTTTCTCATTTAAACCGTTTTAAACCTTGAAAAGAAGAAAAAATTTCAAAACATTCATCAATTGCACAAAATTGAAACCATTTGAGCAGAAAACTATGGCCACACAACTTGGATCCTAAAAATCCGCATTTGTTACAAATCACTGATGGCATAAACTGTCCCCAGCCCGTTTAGCGGATCTCCCACTCTGGCGCCACCAGAAAAGAGGTCACCGAGCACTCATTATCTCTCCTTTGCGCCAAAGTGCAGCACAAAGGAACTAGAAGAACACGTGTAAGTGTCAAAGTAAGTAGTCTTTCTCAAGGTTTAATTTCGCAAATATCGCTCGAAACTTACAGGAATCACGAGAGTGACCCTGGCACTCTCCAGGCTTCGGAGCGTTGGGCACAGGGTGCAGACGAGCCCACTGTGTGTCCACGGAGCACTCTTGGAACAGTCCAATGATTAAACTGCCGGAGTTTAGCCACTGGCCAGTCGCGAGACAGGCGATCAATAGGCCGAAGGCGACGATCATACATAGCAAAGCGATAACCTAGGAGGAACGCGGAGTTGAAGCGGATCGAGCGCGTGACTCACCTTCAGCGGCCTCACCACGGTCACCGTTTCGATGGTGGTTGTTTGGGCAGCCATCAGCCTGCTGAAATCAGAAAAACAAAGCTCGAGCACCGCAGACAAAAAAAAAACGGAATCGCGACGCCGGAAACCAATTTTAGCTATTTTACCACTATAATTGATTGAATACTGCGGGCACAATGACATTGACCATTCTGCGACTCCAAAATGGAACGCGCCGTGGGGGTCACACGGTCGAGCGCCGCACTCGAATTACTCAACAATCACGATAGTTCGTGAAAGATTAGATATCTGGCATGCCGTATTCATTCCGTTGACGACTCGAGTTCTGAGCCGCTGAGAGGCCGCATTAACACGCAGTTGGGGCACCGTTGAGAATAATAGAGTGCCAGAGCGAAGACAAAAGCAGCTTCCCCCAACCGCCCAATCATTCATTTTAGCAACACATGTAAACACTTAATGTATTCCCCAATTCACTTTCCCCAAAATCGCAGTTTCCGTCCGTCCGCTTTCGGCCTCTTCGCAGACCAATAATGTCCTGCTTGCAGGAACTATAAAATGGTCCAGAAGAGGGAATTCTCGGCGATTAATTACGAGCATAAGGAGAAGGAGAGAAAACTGGGAAATTGCAAAGAACAATACAATTTGTCGGAAGTGTCGACTTGATTTAGCGCAACATATTTGAAAAGCCACATAAAATGAATCGAGACCCTGACTCGCAAAACAGCTGATGCCGAGACAAACAAGACGGCGGGCAGGTCGAACAGGTGTCGCATTGACAAGCGGAAATCGAAAAACGCTAGAAACGAAAACTTAAACTCGAACTTCGCAGTAAATTTTTCATTTTCAAACACAAATGATACATTTGACCAGATAGAGAACTATTTGAGAGCCTAGGACCTGACTTCACACGAGGGTCAGGTTGCAACGGCGAAGAGGCGCGGACCAAATAGGGTTGGGATGGAATGCACGCAGAGGGAAGGCAGTACAACGCAGCTTCTCGTACCATCTAGCCACGAATAGCGATTGTACATATTTGCCCTTCCTGAGACGCCACAAGGTGTCTTACCACACGTCGTGATTCATGAATGTCTTAGTCATAACGTTATGGCAGCCGTCGAAGACGAGTGATAACCGCCGCGGCCTGTGCGCGCAGCGCAAGAACACTGTCGGCGGCATCGCGCACGCGATTGTTGTGTTCGCTAGATTGTGTAAACATCCTTCCTCACATCTGTGCTAGTTTCTTCCGCTATAGCTAAGACAGGATGGCGACGGAGAAAACAGAACCCGCAGCTATTGTCTGTCCGTTATCACGGCAAACAAACGCAGAGCTAGTTTTGGATTCTTCAGGGGTTTAAGGGGACAAATCGGCGAGGGAAAATACTGGAACTTAATGAACGAACAATTGTCACTCCCCCTTTTATTTGTTTATTAGGCCAGGATTCCATTTTAAGCCTTCGAATCCGCCACGAAAGTTTATAAACACTCAAGGCTGAAATTTAAAGAACCCAGGTATGCCAGAAGGGGATTCAAAATTTCCATTAAATCACGGCAAAAAAACTTGAGACCTTTGAAGGACAAGCATTTTATGTACACGTACTAGAACTGTAAAGTAATAAACTATCGTTTTGGTCGTTTTCGAATTAAAACGAGGCTAAGTGTTCTTTACGACGGAAGCATGCTCTGTTACTATATTTCGGCTCGCTGTTCATCATAACGGACATGGATCCCAGCACAAACATTACATGATAACAACGAAACAAGTTTTGCAATATTGCGGCACATAGCGAAACTGGTCGGCACCCCCTGTCCCGTTGGGAACACCTCAAAAAGAAACCAAAAAACCTCCCACGAAACGCCTGATTCAAACTGTCCTACAGTTTGACCGGTGATGACGGGCACTTTGCCGTATTTTTCGCGGGAGCACATAGCCTCCGAAATTCCGAAAATACCCGACGACGTCCACTTCCCCAACTCTGGACGTATATTTCGCTGCCGCCTAGCGGGTTTATGTATTGCTCAAAATGTTCGAAGAATTTTTATCCGAATTCGATTCCGAAGGTTTATTGGAATTTCAAAATCAGCTGATACGACGGAAACCGCGTTCAAACTGCACTTATGGTAGGTCGTTCTGTTTTCCCGATTTCTTGGTTTGTTTGCCAGCAACACGGGGGACGAATTCAGTGCAATTGGGAGTGAATTGAAGAGAATATTGCGCATGCAACAGACCTAATATCGGGTATCCAACCCAAAGGAATCAGCCCAATCCAAATCTGTGCGCTTCCAAAAGCCAGGATGCTTTTGGTTGCTGCCACACATCGCGGATGGAGCAATCAGGATGCGCGTTCCGAGACCCTCCCGCGAGCTTGTCGAGCAAAAACGGCGCGCGTCCTCGGTGTCCTCTCGGATTCAGACAGTCGCTGTTCTTTCTGATCAATGTTCTCGGTCACAATTCGAGGCGTCACACCAGCGGAAACCGTCTTCTCTTCCTCCGTAGCCCCACGGTCATTACTGCAACCGGTGGTGGCGTTGCTTCCGTTGACTTGCAATCCGTTCATAATCGTCGATGTTTTGTGACGGCGACGTGTTAGGCGGCGGAATTTGCGAAAATGTATATAAACGTCGTGTGTGTCTAAACCGTGACCGTGGATGTGGCTCTGCGTTTCTTAACAGCTGGTGCGGTCTGCATGATCGCTGAAAACCGCCGAGAGGAGCAGAATTTTCCGAACTGGTAGCGCGTCGGTCGTTTCTTGCGCATGTTTTCTTCCGTGTTTTATTTCAACTTGCTATCTGTATTTGAATTCGGATTGTTTCAGGTGTTGAGCCGATCACTTGCGGAACTGGCATGCGGAACAAAAGGAAGGAAGTGAATTCGTTGAGCCGTGGAGGACAATCTTCAGATAACTTTCTTCTCCGTTTCCTTCGCGGTGGTTCCTATGGAATCTACTGCTGGTTTCTCAGCATTTGGAACTGTATACTGTACATTCTTAGACGTCAGTATCGAAGCGTAAGTTTTTGCTTCATGCTTTATCGGGCTATTTAACAATATTATGTTTATTCAGATGCGAAAGTACCAAGTCGTCAAGTATCAAGACATACCATTATCGCCTCTAACGGCTCAAAGACTCGTTATCGTCCGTCGGAAGATTCTTGTCCTGGATTTGGACGAAACACTGATCCATTCGCACCATGATGGTGTAGTTCGCCCGATGGTACAGCCAGGCACTCCTCCTGATTTTGTTCTCCGGGTAAGGGTTCGAGCGAGAGGAAAGTAAGACTTTTGCCGGTTTCAGGTACACATTGACAACCACCCTGTCAGGTTCTTCGTTCACTGCCGTCCTCATGTGGATTTCTTCCTTTCCACAGTCAGTCAGTGGTTTGACCTCGTTGTTTTTACGGCTAGCATGGAAATATACGGAACCTCTGTGGCCGACAAACTGGACAAAGGCCGTGGTTTACTGGCTCGTAGGTATTTCCGTCAACACTGCACAATGGACTATTCGGGTTACACGAAGGACCTTTCGGCCATTCACAGCGATCTGTCGTCCATTTTCATTCTGGACAACTCGCCGGCTGCCTACAGGAATTTCAGACGTAAGCAATTGTTTCAAGTTATTAATTTCACTTGAGCGGTTTCAGAAAATGCAATACCTATCAAGTCGTGGTTCAGCGACCCAACGGACACGTGCCTGTTGAATTTGCTTCCATTCTTGGATGCTTTGCGGTTCACCAGCGATGTTAGATCGATTCTGAGTCGAAACCAAATACTTCAACAGGTAAGCAACATTGGATATCAAGGGGTGACCCTTTCGTAGGCAAAAATGGATGAATGGTGAAGCTTTTGGTGTTAACTAGATTTAACACCTCCCTCGAAGTCTGGTATCTTTAGTGAGTGTAGGTTGTCGCTCAGATATATGGACGTTTTTTAGTACTCGATAAAACCCAGCAAGTTTTGTTTTTCAATTGAGCAAATGCGTTCGGTCCTGATCGCGAATTTGTAGCAAATTGCATTTTGATTAGGGTTGTTGTGCCTGAGTTATGTGTAGCATTCAGTTTAATCTTCCTCCCTTTCAGCGTATTCGGGCTCCCTGTTGTCGTCGTCGAACAATTCGATCGGGGTGATTGTGTTGACATACTCATTTCAGGTCTACTAACTCCTCTCTCCGGTGATCCAAGCGGGTTTCAACGGTAGAATTAAATATCTGCGTAAAACGCTTTCTTCTTCTCTAGTGTTGTACGTCTCTGTGTACAAATGTGATTGTCCTTATTAATCTGTGGTTGTGCATTTCTATTTATGTCAATACAAAGCAGTGGACGCTAATCCCATCTACTGTCAGGAGAGTCCCTTCTCTTCGTAGTTTAACTGTTCGCTTACCCTTTAGATGCGGTATTTATAGTCGATGGAGGCAAAGATTCCGGTTTGCCTTTATCGTATGGATCGCGGAGTTTCTTCTTGTTCTTCCGGTTGGTCGGAAGAGCAGAGATTCACCTCCCTCACCAGTCCATTGATTAGGTTTTCGTTTTATTCACTGTGACAGTCGCTATCTGTGATTAAGCCACATTCATCCACATCGTCTCCCACCCACTTCATGTGTATATTCCTCCCGTTCGCCCGACAGTTCTTAGCAGTTGTTCATAGCGATGCTTCGTACCTCCGTTCTCTCCTCAACTGTGATTCACTCTTGATTCAGATCGTCTGTCGAGACGTGTGCGGTGCGTTCACCCGCGTTACTTCTCAACTCGTTTATTACTATTATTTAAGAAATGTTGTACATAAAATTCATAATCACATTATGCTTTTATCTTCACTCGTTATTCGCTATCTACCGACGACGGTTCAGATGTACATCGTTTTTCGGTTCTTTTTGAGGTAGAGCGGGGCACACGACGACGGGTGGAAGTAGCAGAACGTGCGGAGCTTCGGCTTCATATCGTTCAGCGAACGGGTGCGCGGCGGCTCAATCTCGTCGACCAGCAGGATCTCGGCCGAGTTCAGCACCACGACACAGGTTATCACAACCATGAGCACATTAGCTGACATCTTGATGGCCTGAAAGCAGTGAATACCTTAACATTCGTCGGTTTAGACGGGGATCGAGGTGTCTCCGAGAGGCGGCGGAGTGGCCGGAGCACCACTCGAACAACGCATGTTAACCTAGCCGCCAACTGAGGCGTGAGGTGGGGCTCTTGTGAATAACAGCTCAGTGCCCAACTCCAATAGGAGGTTTTGTCTTTGTTTTAATTATCGTTAACCGAAATAACACGCACCGAAAAGGTACAATAACCTGAGACGCTCGAACGAAGAAACCGAAAGCACGCGTCCGGAGGGTCATTTTTGAGCGCGGGCAGAAAGATATACCAATATCCGCAGAATCGGATTCCTCTGCGGAAGCAGATTCCGTGGCTCCACGTTCCCCGACCGCGTCTCTCCTTAAATTCGCAGATTTGCAATTGTAACTCAATTGCAAAAACACAAATTCTCAAATTCTTTACTTATTCTCGAATCGCGCGTGACCTATATAGGCGATGGGTGAAAAATCGCAGGAACGGCGTGGCAGGACCACATAGATACTATCGACGAAGTATGGCGGAATCCGCGTGTACTGTAGCATTAGAGTGGTCCCACCGCGACGTTCTTGCTATTTTTCACCCATCGCCAATATAGGTTTCGCACGATTCGAGAATGTATACCTCTCCGGTTATCGGGATGTACAAAATACGTTGTAGGGAGAACCGAGAGGGGCGTACAGGTCTCGAATGCAGCGTGTCTGTGGGTATTTTGGGAAAGTCCAGTTCAAAACATATGCATGATTAACGCGGACTGAACTTCTTTAACGTTATTACTGAAATTGGAGCGCGCGCACTTTTATGATGTAAGATGCTAGCAGAAGACAAGCTACGGTTGCCTACTAGATTTCCATTATGACTGTTTCGTACAGTCATAATGGAAATCTACAAGTACATACATTCTTATAATTCATGATTCCAAAAGCATTCCTTCGATACTAACGGATTGATCAGAAAGAGGAGGCAAAACGAAAACCACCAGGAGTTGAACCCTTCACCGTGTAGAAGTCCGTCACAATACGCCAGAAAGTCATTAAAGTTTGCAGTGATCAAGTTAGATATACCAGCGCAAAAAATATTTCGTTTGAGTTAATGTGAGTCAGGAATACTATAATAGACAAAACGTTCTACACACAGTTTAGACTTTAGTACTGATACCCGAGCAACCCAAACCAGTGCGCATAGCGCGCTGGTTTCGTCACGTACATAAAAGACGAAATGTTTTCAAAAGACAGATATTCGAACGCCGCCAAATGTGAAAAACTGAACACAACTCTTGAAAACGATTTCGAAGAGAAACAATTTCAGACTTATGACGCGACCTAGAAGCAAAGTTAAACTTAGACAAGCTGCAGAGCTTATAGAGTGATAAGACACATTGTCGCAAGTTTTGGTTATCTAAATGGATCTTCTCTTTCTTCGAAGGAAGGAATTTTTTTCGAAAACAAAAGCGAATCTTTATAAATTTTCTAGATGGGAAAAGTGGACTCTTTTTCAACTGCCTCCAATTTATCCGTGGTTCTTTTTTGAGAAACTCGAGTCAGTTTAAGAAACATTTGGAACCTGATTGCAACCGGCTTCTTCTCTATCTTGAATTTATTTAGAGAAGACTAACAGTAAACCAATTTCGGAGTGAAGCTATGTACAGAAAAAAACAAGAGGGAGTAACAAGAGGCGATTGCAACTTCCGATGGGAACACGTAAGAAGGACGAGCGGAGTCGTGGAAGACTCCGTCCAAAATCACAATAGCCTAGAACATGAGAGGAAAGTGCACCCGTACGCGACGACGCTTGTGGTAAAGGTTAAAGAGAGACGGTCGCGGTGCAAGAGGACCATTAGAAGTTGCCGCTGCAGATCGAGTTGTCGCCGAAGACGGAGATGTTCCTAAAGGCTCCGCAGCAGGTCTGTCCGAAGCCGGCGTGGCCCTTGGCGGTGGGCGCGAGCGAGGGTCCGTCGAGGAACGGGCGCACGTAGCAGGGGGCCGCGAAGTGGGCGTCGGTCATGTCGTTGACGGCGAGGTACGAGGAGATGATGCCTCCACCAACGGCCACGAGGAGGACGAAGGCGTTGAGGATCAGAATGGGGATCGGGGTGCGACGGATCACACTAAAACGAGTGTTTAGAGAAAAGCCCTTTCAGGCGGAACCCCTACCAGCGGAATGACGGAATGTTTCCCTTGGCCCACTGTTCCTCGTTAGCGGCCTTAATGTAGAGGTTGAAGAGACTCGGGAAGACGACACAGACGATGGGGATGGTGGCCGCCCCGACGAGGTTCATGAAGGGACCGAATTCGGGGACGGAGAGTCCGCAGAAGAGGACGAGACCCATCATTCCGGTGCGGAGTCCGATGCGCTTGAACGAGAAGTCTGAAATTGGCCGTGTCAAAGTTCTGTTTTGATCGAAATCTTAGTTTTACCATGAGGAACCTCAAAAAATTCTTCGGCTTCCTGGTTCAAGGGATTCATGAGGATTGTTAGCGTCAGGATGCAGTGCACAGCAATGAAAATGTTTGCCGTCTCCTGGATCCAGCTAGTCTGAATCGAGTTGATCACGGAGTCCATCAACGAGTTTCCGTAGGTCACATAAGCGTAGATCGACATCGGCATGTAGAGGAGCGCGACGACTGAAAAAGTTCGTTTCGAAAATATTGCGAAATGTTTTGCATACTTGCGAATCCGACGACGCAGGACTTTGTAAAGTCTTTGGGTCGCTTCATGTCATGCTGAATCGTCGGGAACACGTAATGACCCGCGAACGCGAACAAGAACGTTCCTAGACTGAGCACGGCACTGGACACGGTAGGCAAAGGCATATCGGCGATCGGGCCACAGGTCGGCCTGTCGATGGTGATTCCGACGACAATGAGGAGCACGGAGAGGGCAGTGGTCAGCATGGCGATCACAATCACACCCCTGAAAGCCGACTCAAACTGCTAAATAACCTTTCGGTTTACTTACCAGAAATCTTGTGGTGACTTGAGATAAGTGAACGGAAGGAGGATGAAGGCGACGATGAGCACCATGAAGCAGTAGTCCATCTGGAGTCCGAAGATGTTGGCGAAGAAGTGGTGGATGATGGTAGAAGAGAGGAGCAGGTAAACGATGGCCATTCCGAAGAGGGTCACGTAAACGCTGATCGAGGCGACGGCTCTGAAAGCGGAAGTTAATGGAGACAAGGGCGAGAGACTTACTTGGCAGTGGGACCCATACTCCGCATGGCGATTTCGGGGTAGGGCTTGCGGCAGTGCTCATGGTACTCGGGCCAGCGCTTTTGCATAATCACCCAAACCTCTCCGAGTTGGTGCGCGGTGTATCCGAAGATGAATGTGATAGAAACCATGAAGCCGATTCCAGCATAGAGACCTGAACGAGGATATTTTAGGTTTAAACTGGTGAAATCCTTGGGGTCGAAAAATACCGAAGAGCGCCACTTACCGGATTTTAAGAACGCGACAGGCATCGCGACGACTCCTCCGCCAGCCATGTCAGCTACGATGAATAGCGCGGTGACAAACCATCCGAGGCCCTTGGAGCGGTGCACGGATTCCAGGGACTTGCTCAGATCATAGGGAACTCCAGTCATGTCGTCGGAGCCTACAAGGAAGTAGATTAGACCGGAAAGGAGTCGAAGTTTCCGTTAGATAATGTGACTTGTGCAAGTGTTTCTTTTCGACACTTTAAAACAGGCGTGCGCAGTCTCTCTCTGACAGAAGGATCAGCGTTGGAAACAACTTTAAAACATCGACGGACACAAAAAGCCGGACGCAACGCTTCAACCGAGATTGTATCACAGAGAAGCCAATCTTGCGCACATCGTTTTCTGCCTTTTAGAACTCTCAAAATAAAAAAAGTTACAACACTTGAGTCAGAGAGTGCAGGCACATCGCAGTCTCATTCATAGATGCGAGACTTTTAGAGAAGCAAACTTTTTTTGCAAAGTAAAGCTAAAACCTACGACCGATTCTTTCTAAAAAAGCCACGAATGAAAAAGAATTACAACAAAATTGAACATATCGAAAATGATCTTACGGAAAATTTGAAAATAGAAGAATTGATATTTAGGAGAGTATGTTTCAGCTTTTGGAAGACGAGCGAGTGGGAGGCGCAACACGAAAACAAGCTGTGCGCGGAGCAGGTTGCTTCCGAACGACCTACGTAGAAAAAAAAGGTTAACAACGACATCAACGACATGTCGAACTGCCGTGAAACGTCTATCACAATCGCACAATAAATCGTACCCAGAATGGCCCGGGCAGCTCCCTGATCGACTCAAAACGGCAAAAGCGCAGAAGCTCCAGAGGGAAATCGACATTGAATTTAAAAATTTTTCTATAAGGCAATGTCGACCGATTTCAGAAGGACGTTTGGCCGGTAAAATAAGAGCTTCGTGCCGATTATCAAAATGAGATCCTGCGAATGCGCGCGATGCACTTTCTGCAAGCGAGTGGACCGTCTGTGCTGATTTACATAAGAAAGAAGCGCATTCGCGCTGCAGGCAGATTTTATGGGTTTGAATGGCAGGACGGGCTTGGTCAGCGCCGTCCTAGCCACTCAGAATCCATGGAAACAACGACTGTATTAAAAGATTCCGAAAATCAAGTTTGATTTTCGCAGGATGCGCGAAGGATGCGCGTACAATAGGGAAGGAAACAATCAATTAATAACGTCATGTGGTCTCAATTCCCAATTTACACCTACTTGGGGAATTTCCAGTAATGGGATCTTGGCCAAACATCCTGTTTTGTAATGAAAATAAGATTTTTGAAATTTCTTTCGAAAAGAAGAATTCGGCTTTCGGCTTCCAAATACTTTGGTTTTTAAGGGTTAGCTAACAAAAAAAACTAGCGACTTTAATATCTAACGGAAGAAGCTTTTTGAAATGACTCGAGGATATCGCAGGCTCAATCGTTAATTTTGTATTTTTGAGTGTCACACTGTGATTTTAAGAAGATCAGCATTTTAAGAGCAACCAAATAATGATCTTTTATCGTAAATTGGTTTTCCTTAGTCTTCATAAATCACCATCTTCTTGTTCATTACTGTTTCCTGACCAAACATTGACTTCACCAGATACCCCTCAGATCGGATCAATCCAATTCGATTATCTTAAAGGTCACGGGTATTTGGAATGATGAACCGGCAGCTACCGCTGAGGGCTCTGAGGCATCTCCGCTACATGTATTTTAAGTAAGGAGGAAAGTAAACTCTCACCCTGGAGAAGTTTGTTCGCGGAACTCATTCTGGAAGCTCTTGAACGGCAGTGGTTGCAAGGAAAGGGAATTAAGGTCGACTGATCCCAAGTTTTCTGCAAAGAGCACAATTGTTTTGAAAAGCGCAAGATCCACGTGGTGTTGCGACGGGCGTGAGCGGGGGCTGACTACAAGAGACGGGAAAAAGAGCCAAAGTTGAGACGAGGAATGAAAATATAATGGCTAAATTTTTGCGTCAGCGAACGGTTTTGTGCACTTTCCGCTGAAAGTCACGCTGGGAAGCTCCGCCCCTCTGACATTTAATCAAAGTCTAAATAGCGAAGGATCGGCGGCGTTTCGTCTTGGAAGTAGCGCGAACCGCGCTGAACTTCGGCTCTCACGTGGGCGAAGATGAACGCAGAGCGATCAGTGTTCAAACGTGGAACTACCGCGGCAGAGAACCTACCCGGCGATGGGGTTGGGAGGTTCGAGTTCGGCCTTATATCGGACCCGAGCTCCCTCAATCCGCAGCAAATCCCAAAAAAGAGCGGTTCGGGTACAGAGTGACTTCTCCTTTCCCAGAATGCGGCATTGCGGCCGTCCGCCTATAAAACCACACAGATCACTCTCTAACACACAATTACGGTAGTTACTTTCAGTGAGGCGGCGGCATTCCGCAGACCGAGAAGTTTAAGCTAAGGGGGGTATTAAACTAAACAGGTTAGCACAAGGACGATATCTCCACCTCGCGCTTCGGCAGCGCATTTCAATCAAACCACAGTTCTTCCTCGACGAAGATGGATAACTAGACTAACTTTTACAAAGTCGATCTAAAGTGGTTACATTGATCTTTTGCGACTTTGTGCGTCCCGAACCGAGTTGCAGGAGGCGTCTGACTGAGGCGGGGGCGCTTATCTGATCTGATTGAAACTGTCGTTTTCGGAAGACTTTTCAGCCTCAAACGTCAAAGCAAAGAGCAAAAAATAAGGCGATCACTTCGCCCAAATCGGCTCGCTCCCTAAACACACGTGCGTGTCTTGACGCTCTGCCAAGAATATTGGCACCTTTGTCGGCAGCCGCGGCGGCTTCGCGATCGGCGGCAAATCGTCCGTCGCCCGTTCAACGCCGCTCACGTTGCGCAGTCGTCGGCGGTGATTGATTGTGTCGATTCAAGCAAATTTCGAGCGCGAGCCTTGCGTTCAAAAATTTCCCGGTGTGTCCTTATGGCTGCAGAGGTCCGGCGGAGTTGCACTTTCCACTGCCTCGGCAGCGCCGCTGCACATTCCTATGCAAATCAGAGTCGATAAACCGCTATACATTCGCCGTTCTTCCGAGTGACCGCTTCTACAAAAATGAGTCATGTTTCAAAAGAGATATGTAACCGAAAAATCCGTACAAACGAAATTGTTTCAACTGCATTTACAGTCATGGTCATGTCTAAGCAAACTTTGAATGTCAATTCGAGTGAACCTGGTGGAGTTCGTTTGACCTTGTTTTCATTCTGCAAGATTTTCAATCTGCCGTCTAGATGGCGGTCAAAAAACTTTAAGAAATGGATCGCCGGCACTTTAGCCGCTTGCATATCATACAATTCGGGTTGCATTCGGAGTAGACTGAAGCCTTTAGCTGAGAAATGGCTGCTATAGATGACAAGAACCTACAGTACCAAATCAACAGTGAGCGAATATATGGTCTCAGTTTTTGCACGAATACTCGAAAACGGTTTATGAGCTTTGTGGAATGGTCGGAATTTCAAACCGTCTTTAAAACAACATGACGCCGTATTTGTTGTAAACCATCGATCAAATTTGTTTGGTTTTGAGCGCTCAGAATACAAAACTTGACTTAAAGAAAATCTCCGAACTTTTCACCTTGTTTCATATAAATGTTTCATAACAAAGCACTTAAATTACCTTTCGCTACTTGAACCATGTCGGCAGAGCTGTCGGCGGCCGATCGCTGCAACTGGATTCCTCACAAAATACACAAACGAGCAATAACACCGGCAATATATAAATGTACTCGATTGATTGAGGAACGAGAGTTTATTGGCCCAATTTGTTTGGGTATGCGATCACGCGTGAGTAAGGAGATTATCCAGATTAAGCGTCATCAATCGCTTGTTTCAATGCTCTAAACATGAAGGCACCGCAAGCGAGACTAACGGCGCCAGTATCGAGTTCCCCCTTCGGAATTCGCCCTCGCCTCTTTTTCGCCCGCGGCGTCGCGGGCGGATTAACCTTGTTGAACACGCGTGTATTGTTCCTCTAATTTATTAAATTTTTTGTTTTTGTGCTACTACCTGGAACTACAACAGTCGTGGAGGCAAGGAAATGGGGAGCAGGACGCCGACAGTCTTTTTATATACATACAGGGCTATGAGGTGATGAAAGAAGGTTGGGTAGTGGGGATTGTGGGCTGCGGTTGCTGGAGGTTAGTCTTCGAAGAGGAGGCTAAAACGTGGCATTAGGAGTGGTCGGACGGCGGACGAACCTGTTGATCGAGTAGGACTTGATAGGGAACGGCCGGTGGATGAAGATGGCCGGAGTGATCTCTACGTCCATCGACTTCGGGATTAGCATTTTATCGTCGTTGGACGCCACCGAACTCTTGTCGTTGTCGGAGTCGATGCCCGAGTCAGATCCACGTTTTGCGTACGTGGAACGCGGCTGCATGGAGCCCGTTCGCCGGTATCTTAAGATGCAAATCGCATTCAAGGTCAAATACGTTTTTTTCGCGTACCTGGTCATAATTTTCGACACGCAGCTATGGGTGACTCCGATGATCCGAGCGATGTGGCTAATCTTGTGGCCTTTCTCGTAGAGTTCCAGGATCTTCTGGCGGTCAGACATGGCCAGCGGGCGGCCTGGGTTGTAGGCTCGTCCGAGTTTGTTCTTGGCTGCAATTAAACACGGTTTTGTGAGTGTTACGAGGCAAGAGACAAACAGGAAGATGACGAGTGCAGATTACTGTCGATCGCCCGGTGCTGGTTCGGCAGGATTTGGTGCGGATGTGCCGGCGGCTGCTTCTGCTGCGAGTACATTTGCATCGAGGGATGATGCTGGGATGTAGGGTTGTTTATGAAGTGCGCCGGGTGGAAAATGGGCATCTGCGAGAGGGGCAGGTACGTGGCGGTGGACTTCGGTGTCGGATTTTGGGCGGTCATAATGTTCCCTTCGACACTCTAAAAATGCGTTTTTTCTAACGTGCAAAATTCTGGCTCCTTGAAAGCAGCATGAAAACATTTTTTGGGCGCCCTGTCTTCACGCAAAGCCAATAGACAGCGTTGGCGATCAACTCGAATGGTAACCGGCTCGCTGAACTTGCTACTGACCACAACGTGGTGGACGCAACCGGTTCTAGTGAAAAGCGGGCGGACAAGTGATGCAACTTCAACGGAAAGAAAAAAAGATGCGAGAAACGCGCGTCGGAAGATGTTGCTAATGGGCGAATCGCGAGGAAGGTTCAAATATTCGGAGAGGGCAGAAATGCCAGAAGCCGGGAAGACACGCAGATCGAACTAAAGAGCGCGCGAGGAGCGAACTGTGTTCTGTCAACTAGAAGAACTTCTTTTTCATGTTCGCGCTTTTCTTTTTTCAGTCCAGACAACAGAGTGCGACAATTGAACGAAACGCCTTTGTTGCGTTTCGGAGTTCCGTTGACGTCAGTTCAAAAGACGATTCTGCTATTAGCATGAGCAAACGAGTCTTCTTCCTATTAGCGCACAAGTGTTTATGTTTTGCTACCATTATGGTAAACGTGGCACATGTAACTATTCCATTCTTCGCCGCTTCTCCTCGCGGTGGCGGCTTTTTCTCCGACTGGTTCCACGCACGATGCGCGTGGGAACAACGATCGCCGTGCAGTTGCATTGCGAAGAACACGAGAGGAGCGGAAGCGAAGAAAGAAACACGGATAAAGCAAACTTACGTTGAGCAGGAACAGGGTACTGTAGTCGAAGCCGGGGTCGGCGAGAGCGACCGGCGCCAGAGATTCGTAGCTGGAATAGGCCCGGAGGGGGGTCGGCGCGTTGAGTGCCAACGCCATGCCGTCCGTCGAGTCGAGCTTGTCACTGAGGCTCGGCCGGGCTCAATGATCTGAAAGAAAGAATAGCTGACTATAGGGTACTACAGGAAGCAGGGCGGGGACGATGGTCATGTGTGGTTATGGGATATCGGCCGGGGTGACAATGGGTGGCGGAATTGAGGAGGAACACATGCAACAGAACGACCAATGGTCTAATGAAAACTTGGTTGACGGTTGGGAAAACCGGATGGACAATGTTTTTGGTGTTTTCCCGTGAAGCAAATCTCCTCCCAACGGCAGATGCCAGAGCATTCCATCTCAATCGGCTAACATGGAGAGTGAAGCATTCGAAAGGTGTGATGAGGGGCAGCAGGGAGATGCCCACCGGCAACACTGGAGAAGCCAGAGGATGTCCGGTTCTCCGAACAAAAGCACACACAAACAGTGCCATTTCTGGATTTCCGTGGATTTAGAACCGGATTCGTGGCTCGGATCAGACACCACCACTGCGCAACACACATCGCCACCGGGCTAGCAGATGCAAGCATTCCTTCCTCCCTCACCTGAGCCCGGCGCCCCCCCCCCTAGCCGGCGAGCGCCGGCGCTCGACTACGACTGCGGACTTCTCGCGCAGCCCTTGCACCAGAGCCCCGCATCCTGGGCTAATCTCGTCTAGGTACGAATAAATCGCGTTTCGAGCACCGCAACCGCGGGCGCTTCGTGGATGTCAGCGGTCGTCGGTGAACGCGTTATTCGCTAAGGGAGCCATCAAGCGATCAGCTGCCCCACGTTTAGCATCGGACCTTCTCACGATAGAAGGTGGTGCATCGTCTCCTTTACTTACGCGAACGCGAGAAACCACCACCAAAAGACTTTTGCGGTTGCCCGTGGGCAATTAAGAACACAACACACACACACACGAACACTTCCCAGAGTTGGGAAGTCTCCGATCCGAGTCTTAAAACTATGTCCCAAGTCCGCTTTGTTTGTACAAAAGTTGTACACATCGCAATAAAATGTGGATCGAAATATCAAACGGAATATTTTGACTATCAAATAGACGTGACTGGCATTTCCAAACATAAACAAGCTGTGCAAACCCTTTTGGAAAAATAATGAAACAGTTTGGAAGACTTCTCTATTGAAAATGGTAGAGTTCATAGCATATGCAAATTAAAAAGAATGAGTAGGAAATGTCTAAATTGCAAATCACGTCAAAGAAAAAATATCTCGTGAGTCATTACATCGAAAAACACCTATAGCAGTTTGAAAGGCATTCCTTTACAATGAAACATTGTTCAGTACTCCTTATAAAACAAAAAGCATTTGTAGAATAACTCAAAAACCACGAGATTCAGTTACAGTAGAAGAAGAAAAAAGCTACCGTACGTAAAACAAAGCTTCTTCTGGCATTCCGAAAAAACCTTTAGTTTTAGAAATGTCGACTGGACGAAAGCCGCAAAGGAAGAAAATCGGCTTTCGGATTTAACACTCTTCCACATTATGCCTTTCGCAAATTAGAATACACGTTCTTTCCTTTCTCGTTAGTTGTTGATCTTTGTTCCAGTATTTAAGACACAGATTTTGCTTATCTGTTGCTTCAATGTGATCACGGAAAGTTTCTTCACACGAGGGCGAACGTAGTCCATCCAGAGAGGGCTCGACATAACGAGGAAGTTTTAATGCGGGGTACTTCCATATTCATGCGGTGCAAAGAGTACCTCCTTGTCTGGCGAGAGCAATTCATCTACCCAAGCTCGAAGAAGCGCCGGCCGAGGATCAGCGGTGACGCTGCGTTCGACCGAAACCGATGTGCGTGTTAATCGACGGGCATTTTGCAAACAGCGCGTAATTTAATAAACATTATCCTCCATGCGCTCCTTTCATAATCGGGGACAACTGTTAGTTTCTGGTTTCATTTAAGCGAGAGCGTTTTCCTTTATGGTCCGTTTCCAGCAGAGGCTGATTGGGTCAAATTCTCGTCTTGTTTTTAGCCTTTTTGTTTGCCAGTTATTATGACGTCCACTCGAAATAAGCAGAAAAACTCGTGGTTTTGTTGGGCCTCTCGGAATATTTCATCTGGTCCAAAAATGGGAATAACAAATAATATTTTTGAAAAAACATTGTAGGGAGAAATACATGCGAGCAAGCAAACACGAACTTTTAATTGCGATCACTTGACAAAATACAACATTGGCAAAAGGCGCTTTCTGAACTATCCGACTTTTGGTTGTTTCCACAAGGAAATCAAACAACTTCCAATAAAAATGAGTTTATGAATTACGCACGATAAGAAAACTGCGACACGCTCTAAAGTTCTTGAACAGCCCAAGATTTAGAGGCTCTTTTAGGCAAACAGTTTTACAATATCTTCCTCATATTTTAGCGAACGTTGTTTACAGGATGAAATTGCTGAAAGCCTTATTCTTTTTGCTCTCGATCAGCGCGACTGAAACAATTTTTGTGAGAATAAGAACGGATTCTCGGCCCTCCGCAGTTCGATCTCGGGTCAAGCGTTCTTCGGTGAGTTCGGCCTGCGAAAACGTTTCTGAGGTAGAGAAACTTAAAGCGAATCACATCATTGATGGTGTTAAGGTTAAATTGGACCGATTCCCAGTGATCCCCGATAGATACGAATTGAAGACTGCGTAGGTCTTGTGAAATAGATGAATTTAAAGCTGTTGTTAAAGGCCTTGGACTAGTCCGCGGACCCGCCTGTTCAAAAGCAATGTGATGACCTACAACTGGAACTGGATGAAAGCGCTCCCAGTGCGAGGACTCGACGCGACTGTGAGTGAGTTCTTGTAAAAAGCTTCTGACAGTACGCCAAAGGTGGATGATGTGATCCGATACTTTGATGACAACAACTGCCTCTATCTGCCTTGGGGAGCCGCCATTCGAGATGCTCTGATTGGTGTGGAGCCTGTGAACATCGAAGGCGAAATCAGCTGTAGCCTTGATAGGGTTAGTTGGTCCGAGCAGTTCTTCTAATATGCCGTTCAGCTGTTCGACTTGTGCGAAAAGAAATTCAGCAGCCGAGAGTGTTTCCAATCGTCCCTGAGTGAATCGGCACAGTTAACGATAGGATCCTCACTTGACTCTGACAAGTAAATTTCTTGTTTCCCAGAAAAATTCAAGTGCAATAAAAGCTCTATTTTAGCACAAATCACAAAGTGGCCGAAACGATGGAGTTTTCCGCTTGGTTCTCCAGCAATTCCAAGCAGTGGGAATTTACCGCCAACAATCTGGCCCTTTACGACGATCAAGCGGGAAATGTAGTAAGTTTCTTCCTTTTTGATGCATTAAAGTAACGCGGAAATCCAGTACATAGTCGACGTTTCGGGACGAGGACGACAAGACGCCTGTCGACGAAAGCTGTTCTTCACAAGCGACAGAAACGCAACCGACGAATGGTGGGAGGACGACTTCGAGAAAATCATGCAGTTAGTCCCATTTTTGCTTAATTGTGTAATAGTCGCAAACCATTTAGAGCTTACAAAATGCGACTTGACGGATTCAGCTGCGGAAACTCTTATGTCTGTGACTTTATTAGGATGCATGTCCGAAGACTGACTTCTCACCAGGTAATTATGGAAGAGGCGATGCGGAAAATGATACAGGAAAATCTAGAATCTGGAAGAGTTCTACTGCGCCGACATTCTCGACGGCACCGGAATTCGATCGGAAAGCGGAGACTACAGTTGCTACCTGAGGAAGACACAGAACCGAACTGCGCTTCGAAGACACAAGTTCGACGAAATTTGTCGGAAGGATTTTGGAGAGGAGTACTGGAGGGAGACCCTGGGCAAAGTGGAAGAGAAGACCAGGATCTTCGATTTCTACCAAATTCCGTCCCGAATTGTGGAAAAAACGGAGAACCCCGCTTCGTCGGGTTCGGAAGGTCGGCTCTTCGTTTTTTATATTAGTTCTAAACAGCAACATCAAAAGTATAATGTGCAGTTTAGGAGATTCCCTTTCAAGCACTCTGAGCGTTCTTAATATTGTAGAGAATGCATCAAAAGCGAAGTCGCAAACCGTAAACCTGGAGAACGCTGCGTTTACAGCCAACTTTTATTTTGTAACTGTCTGTGTCGAGATTGTATTAATCACATTTTATTGAAAACGAGACTGTATCAGTGTTTTTTACTCTTGTACTCCACCTTTTTGGTTTTCACTGTGGAAACGAGTGACTCAGCATGTCTTCATTAAACATTTTTATTTATTGAATCGAAGATGTGTATTTATGATAGGAGGGGTAGATGCTTATGTCTTTGTGTTTAAACAAAAAGTTAGTTCATGAAATGTGCGGCGATCATCGCGACGATGGCCAGGCTGGTCGTAGCAAAGCTGGAGGACTTGGAGGAATTCGAGGATTTCGAGAACTGAGCGATTCCCTTCTCGCAGTACTAGAAAAGAGATAAAAGGACTGCTGAGGTTCGGTTACCGATTCGATGGTCTCGCCCTTGGGAGGCTGCAGGAACTGAAGAGAGCTCAACATGGTCTCCAAAGGGCACTTGTCGTCTTTAATAGTTTCACAGCCTTGGATGTACTTGGTGAAGACGATTCTCGCATAGTTTTGTCTGGGATGCCAGTAGTTGGCCTAGAAAAATGAGCATAATTAATGTTTAATGGTGCCGTGTTTGGTTCCAAAAATCTGGCGGCTTCCTCACCCGAACGTAGTATTTGCTGTCGTCACTCTGCAGAAGTTCCATTGTGACAGCGGCCGAGTAATGGGGGTACTCGCCGTCGTAGGTGCCGTTCTTGAGCACCTCCCGCACCGATCCAAGAGCAGTGAGAAGAGCGTCCAGGGTGGTGTCATGCTAAACGAAAACTATTAAAACTCTCCGCTAGACACCTCAACTTACAGCCGAGTAAACGAAATATCTAAGGTCGTTCATCCACCTGCACTTCTTTTCCTTACCATTTTGTCCGGTGAGGCACTGTTTCTTCTGTTGCATATGGTTCAACATGCTCCAGACGAGCGAGCCTCCGCGAGTTTGCTTTACCAGAGTCCCGACTTTTTGGCCGTGGACCGTCAGGTTTTGCAAACCTTAGAAAGTTTCTAAAAAATATTCACGAAAGACCTTCTCACCGACTCCGTTCTGCCACTCCTGGACTTGGTTGTTCAGCTCGTGAATCTGTTTGTACAGGTCTTCGGTTACCCAGTCAGGCCATGCGCGATTGGTGTCGTTCTATACATTTTTCATGATACAAATTCTCTTGGAGCACAGAAGCCTACCTGGATGAAGAGGTCATCAGAAACAATCCACAAGTTGTCCAAAGTAACCTTCATGCCAGTGTAGTTTGTGAGCTTGTCCAAAAGTTTCTAGAAATTTTCCAATAATTTTCATGGCGTTATGAGAACCACCCACCGCGTTGTTTTCGCTCGCGTTAACGTAGACTTCACTGGCGTGGATCGCGTCCCAGAGGTCGCCGTAAAGTTGGCAATCAGCGTCGGGGTTACCAACCTGAACAAAGCTAGTTTCAAATGTCTTGAGGAAGGTATGCTCACGTGATCCAAGTCGTAAGGGACAGTATTGTGAATGGCGATGGGCACAAATCCGGTTGGCCAAGCGTCAATGCTGGGGTAGTCTGTGCCGTTCTTCGCCGTGTTCACCATATCGTAGAATCCGATCATGTTGGACATGGCGCTGATGATCGTGCGGTTAACATCAGTGGCGCGAACGTAGAGCTGAAAGAAGATTGAAGCGGGGAGGGTGGAAAGGAGCCTCTTACCTGGTGGCTGCTCTTGAAAGTCGGGTCCATGTCAAAGTCAAACTCTGTTTTGTTGATCAAATAACGTTCGCGTAGATGTGTTCCCAACTTCACGTGCTGTTCCATACCCTCCTAAGAACCCATTTTCAAATATGGGAACTTGCCGGAAAACTTACCGCAGTCAGCTGGCCCCATCCCAAGTGCCAATCGCTTTCCTTGTACTCATCCTTCGGGAACGAGTCGGTGGGTGAACGCGCTCCGTGTCTCCATGCCTGCAAGAATATCAGCTAGGTTGTCCTTACCAAAATAACCATATTCTAAATTTTTAATTTGGTTTTTAACAGCCCACTCACCGCTTGCAGAAGCACCAGCTTGTCCTTGGCCAAAACTGGCGCCAAGCCGCAGAATAGAATTGCGGCGATGAACACGGAGGACCTCATGGTTTCCGTGAAGTTAACTGAAATGACTCAGAGATAGAAATAGTCCGACTTAGAAGAGTGCGCACGCGGTTAATAGCATTAGGGCTAGTGATAAATTTAAAACGCCGAACGCCCTACAATCAACTCTGCATTCCAAGATAAGTGACCGATAACATTACCGTAGCAACGAAGGGCACACATCTCACACCGTTTGCAGTATGAAAACATCTAAATTTTGTTTAGGTGCAAGTGGTAACAGATAAGCCACGCAAATATACCAACCACAACTCTAGCAATAAAAGTGGCAAACGGTAGTCGCTATAAAATGGGAAACGACCTCAAAGAGCCCGTTATCAGAGCCCACTCATTGACAAATCGGTCTGCGTTCGTACAGCAGAACTATGTTTCCCGTCCACCGGTGAAGTCCTTTGGAGGAATTCCTTATCACGGAGACCCAAGTGCAACTAAATGTGTCCGGGAAAACCGGCGAACGGGCGCGGTTTTTTCATGGATTGTCTTTATCAGGAATTTCCGAGGAGATGGCTCAGTGAAAGATTCCCGGTACTTTCCGCCCAGCGCGGACCGGCCCACTTCACTGCTAGGAGAACCTTCCCATCCAAGTTACGTCTACGGAACGTCTCTTTATATATTTTGACGGATTACATGCAATGCGCGGTGTCCGTTGGTGTGATATCTTCCTGGGAGCCAATCTGACTTTCTGCACAAAGTGGCATAGATTATAAAGACTTGAAAATATCGAAAAAGGATGGTTATCCGTACTGCAATCTAAGAGTATTCTCAAGAATTGAAACTGGAACCAAAATCTTTCAGGGTTTATCGGTGGTTCTCAAACGTTATAAGTCACAGAATGAGTTAAGTAGTCCTTATCAGCGTTAGCAGATTCGACACTTCTTACTGCCTTAGCTAGCAGCAGAAACAAAGTATTGTCGTCGCCAAAGCTGATTACAACTGGATTACACCTCAACGCGTAGCTTCTAGAAAGAAAAGTTAGCGTGGGTACATGCACTAAAACCTGTTAAACTGACAGTGTGAGCCAGCTTTACGACGAAAACATGAATGGCATTTATTTATTTGTTTTTTCCGGCCTTAACAACTCTTGATAGAGCAGTACAAGGGCCAGAGTTTCACACGACTATGTTCAGAAGGAGTTTCGTGTTATTTCAAAAAAATCTTCAAAAGCAGTTTCAACATTGCAATTTTTTGAGGTTTTACGTGACGTATTTTTAGCTGAAACGGTTTTGGCAAGTTGGCTTTTTCGAGGATTTGTCTTTGGGTCAGTTTTGGCTTGAGTTTATTTATCTTCTGTATTTTTATTTAAAATCAAAATTAGTTCAAAGTCGGCGCTTCGCGCCTTCAAAGAGCGTGGTCAGCTTGACTCGACGCTAAATCGCCTAGAGCGACGCCACCGTTTTCGCGGTTTCATGATTTTCTCTAAATAGCGCAAATCATACATTGTTCGGCTCCAATTTTAGTGCATAGTCTATTAAGCTCAAAAACGCCCACAAACGTAGTCAATTCGGCATTTTCGACTCTTATTTTACGCCGTCGCGGTTGCAACACCGACCGGTCCGAGGCGACAGCGAAATGCATGCAAACGCAAGTAGCGCCGCTACCGTAACCTGCATTTGCCCAATCAAGCACATCGCTTTGTTCCTGCGGGCACGTCTGGATCGTTCTCCTTTATTTTACAAAGGTTTAGCGCTCTCGTGCGCTACTCTGCATAATTTTTTAAAGGTGTCGTGTGGCTTTTGTATTTTGATTAAGCGCATTCTTTGCCTAGGAGTACTCCAATTGTAAGCGTTTAAATTTTACATTTAAATTTGGAGTTGGTGCTGATGTTTGTATTTTAATGCGCCAACAAAAAGCTGAACGTCATGGTATAGTCAGCTTAAGCAGGTTCATCATCAGTGACTGCGTAGTGGAGTGGTTAGTCTTACGGATTACTGCACATATGGTCATATGTTGGAGTCCCGGTGGCGTCCAATGTTTTGTCTGCTGATTCTGATCGCCCGAAAAAGGGAACAGAACCAGTTGCGGAGCATAATTTAATCTTAAACCAAAATTATTGTAATCAATTGATCCATTGATAAAATTGCGATTCCGAGAAAACGAATGAACTTTCGAGCTTTAAGTCTTGCACCATAGCTTCTTATTTGTTACCTACACTCACGAGGCTAATTGTAACTTTTATGGAGAAAATTGCATCTACGTTGTTTCGCGGTGTATGTTATGTTCGAGTGCCTAAGGTGAACTTGCTAATCTCAATTGACATGCGAGGGTAGATTTGATTAGCCAAATTTTTTTGCTTTTTTTTAGTGTGAATAGCTCACGAATAGTCCTTGTTATCCAAAGAATTTTTAATTTATAGATCTAGTTTGCTAGAACAATTTCGCTTTTCTCAAGTTCAATAGTCGCTCTTCCGGCACTTTCACAATCGAAGTCCTCGGTGTTTCTAGAAATTTCTTTTTTGCATTTTTTAAAATCTGGTTTTAGATAAATAAAAACAACGAACACCTCTGCCAATCTGTTTTTCCGCATTCCACCATACATAGTTTGATTTGCTGCAGAGCCAGATTTACTCACTTATTCCGTAAAATAAACAGTCACTTGATATGTAAACTATGAGATCAACAGAGGTCGAAACGACAACACGAGATGCACTGCACCGGGGATTCACTTGAAACTGTCATTCTTCAGAACGCACTCGCATCAGTAGTGGGCAATTCCGGGACAAAGGAGAGCTCGACCTCGCAGGCGGAGGTCTTCTTGCGGTCTTTCCGCTTCGATTCGCCCCGGTTCTTCGGTTGTGTGCTCTTGTCGTAGATGAACAGCGCAAGATAGACGCCATTGAAGCCAAATTGAAAGTAGTAAAGCACCTGGGAAAATAAATAATTAAGCATCCAAGAGTGCGAGCAACGTGCGGACCTGCGAGAAAACTCGGACGAGAAGATAGATTTCATTGCCCCGGATGACGTCAACAAGTCCCAGGATGACGGCCATGCGGTTCAGGTTTTCCGGAGCGTTGAGTCCGATGTCAATAAGGGCGATCACCAGCCAGCGCCAGAGGGCCCTTTTGCTCTGAATCGGGGTTGTTTGCAAGGGCGCAATTGAGTTAGCTTACCGAAGTGCGCGCGGAGGAGCAATTCTTGCGCACGGCCATCATCTCCATCAGCTTCGGCGACTTCGTGTGCAGCGAGGAGCGGCACATGTAGACGGTGGTGTCGACAAAGACGATCACGGCGGTGGGCAGACAGAAGGACCAGCAGATCTCCGTGAGCAGGAAAGTCTTATTAATGGTCGGATTGTCCATGAGCGATTGCTGAGTGCAGCCCTCCTGTAGTTGAGCACAAATAGACACATTATTCTTGGATTCGACTAACCTCCGAGCTGAAGATGACCGCGAAAAGGAGCCAGAAATTTGTGATCGACGAGCCGCTTAGCACGAAGAGAAGCACTCGAATGGGGAGTCGCCAGAGGCGCATGTAAAGCAGAGGGTAGTAGACTGACAAATATCTGAAAGATGCTCCAGATTAGGAGGGGATTCCCGGATAAAGAGGTTACCTAAGCATCGACATGAGGAGCCAGCACCAGATGCTAACGCTAGTGCTTACGTGGGTGGAGAAAATGACCATTTTGCAAGTAACGTTGTGGAGAAAGTGCGACATGGGAATGAGGTTGAAGCTGAGAATGTAGTGGACCGTGATCGATGACAGGCTGATTAGATCGGCGATGGCCATCGTAAATAAACAGATGCCGGTTCCATTGCTGAATCCTGGTTGAATCCAGATTTGCGGGAGCGATTGTATAGTTACCTGTACACCTCAGAGCATTCTTTGGCCAGCCGCTGCATGCGGAACAGGACGAAGAGGTTGCACGGCACTCCGAAGATGATAACGATGGCGTATAGGATGTAGCCGAAGACCATGAGGAGCGAGAGCATTGAAGATGAGATGCTCTCGACGGGGCTGAGGTCCTCGATGACCTCGAGCTCGGCTCCCAGAGGCGGTTCAGCGGTGTACCAAAGTGAAGACTGCGTTGAGAGAGCGGCCATCTGAAGTGGATTGTGGGAACTTCGGCGAACACCGTTCTCGTAGAAAAGCACTTCTCCCGGCTGCACGTGGATTTGAACAAAATAACAATACCGAGATTGCTTTCGAAGAATAATTGTGAGAACTTTTGCTTCAAACGCAAACAAATTAGTTCTCTGCGTCCAGATCGCTTCGGGGAACTTTGAGGCGGCTCACCTGCCGGCGCATTAAAAATGCGTTGTTCGAAGCTCCGGAAATTGTATCCGAACCCATTTCCCGTAATCCGTTTTTGTCTACAAAACCAGTCAGCCCGAGTACATTCTAATGTGATCGCAAAAAAGGGCTACGGAGGGAAAGGGAGGCTAAGTGTCTCGAGTTCGAGACCGGCTGAGGGAGTCCGCAAGCCTCCAAGGCACACGCTAGAAATAATGACAATTCATCATAATTAAACAGAATGGGTTCCTCGAAGAGAGCGTCGAATTATGTAGTGCCGAAAGCGGACCTTTGTCGCCCGGTAGCTCATCGGGAGTTGGTTCGTGCCCTGCCTCACTAACAGTCACTCCGCGCGCTCCGCAGAGGAGCTGGGTGAACTCCGCCTCTTGCGCACGTTTCTTCTGGAGCGGAGAAAAGGCGAGAAAATAAGAAATGATCAGGACGGAGCGAACCTATGCCTGAGTGTGAAAACAAACAAATCCGTGTGTTATGGTAGCGGGCAGGAAGACACTTTGAAAGACGCCAAATAAAATTTGGGTGTTTTTCATTTACAGAAAAAGTCCTCCACCCGCCTGGCACAAATGCGTGAACTTCGCAAGTAGTATGACAACATTCGAAACCATTTTAAAAATATTCCAAATCGGGTCGGAAGGTTAGGGCGCCTTTATAGTCGTTTTTGTGACCTTATCAACGCGTAAAAAAGGAAAAACCGTCCAGAAGTTAACAATAAGCAAACGGAAGCGTTTCAGCGCACGCACCTTATCTTGTGAAAATTGAATGTAAACGGACGGCACCTGCCAAACGGACATCTGCGTTGATACGAAGAAGTTTGAAAACGACCGCCGAACTTGAGATTCTAGGGAAGGCCTTTCTCGTAAAGTCCTACGCAGTCCGAACAGTCGGAAATATTGTAAGGGTCCAACTGAACAATTTTCTTTAGATGAGCGTCGCTCGCCTCTGCTCAAGCCTACTTTCGCAATGCGTAATGCCTTACGACAAATCTTGAAACTCCAATTAGCAATAGATGGGCGACTTTAAACATGGGACTGAAAAAACGTCCTTTTCGAGTGACCTATTCAATTAATTATTCGCTCAGATGAAGTTCTGCCGACGGGAGTAGAGAACATTGCAAGTGAAAACATTCGCTCAAGCTCCGCTGCACCATTCAGTGACATCCGCCTAGAGATACACGCATCATACAAACGTGGAAAGTTCGAAATCTTGTCCTCACACTTTCGACCTTTAAGCGTGAACGCCACAAGAAACAAAAATTCGGCGGTGCGGCGTGATTAGCCAGCTTGGTAAAGTCATAAGGAAGTCAGCGGAAACAATGCGTTAGCCGATACTCTTTTGGCCGACGCCATCGTGAGTTGATAAAGTTTTCACCTTAATCGACGCTACAAAAAACGAACTTGAATCAGAAGACTGCCATAACAGCGACACAGACGTCATTGGGTCTGAGGGTGTCAGAAACGTCGAGGTTGTGAGGGGACAATGTACAAAAGCGTCAGCTCGATGAAGAGCAAAGGACTCATGCCTGCAGCACATAGAATCTGGGCTGAGATCGCAGGTTCGGGAATCTTCGGCATTAAACATTGATGAAAGGCACGGCAGGCGTGTGTAACCGAAAGCGTGGAATTCGTTTCGATGGGCAGAGGGTAAATAAACATTCGCTCTTTTCAAACGAAAATTCGAAAAACGGAGAGTGTCCTCGATTTAGGGCAGAATTGCTAAATTAAGCGCCAAATGCGCCCGAGTGCTGGTTTTCAGCACGTGTTTCATTTCCTATGAGTGGACTCACTCCGGAGACCAACGTGAAAAACAAAGAAAACAACGTTTTCCGATGGTTAAACAAGCAAACATTGGAAGTAAAAGGCGACAGACAGGCGATTTATCCACCGAAACTCGCAGATACAAAAAATGAGTGCGGAAGACATTTGTAAGGGGCCCCGGAGGATTCTCCCACCGTTCGTAGATCTGTCTGTCCACAAATCTCTCTGACACACGTATCTTAAGGAGCGGAAGGTGGATCACCGCTCACGAAATATGCAATTAATCAATTTGCCGTCTTACGTGATGTCATTAGGCAATAGACACACTTTACAGAAGCACCAAAACAACTTCTCACCGGCTAAATGAATTTAGATGTTTAGCCGAGATATGAAATCGAGCTTCTGAAATTGGATCTGCACACGCTACAGTTGGCAGAGACCCTGGGACTATTCTAACGCTATTTGACCTCCAAAATGGGGGGAAGTGCACCTTATTTACTTAGGCAAAGATCCCAAATATTCTTCCGATGACGCTAAAAAAAAATTTATGCGCCGAAGACTGGAAATTCCTTCGGTTTTTTTGGAATGTATCCGTTAAAATTCAAGGCGAAAACAACGCAAAGAACATTTGGATGAAATTGTCGCAAATTGCTGCTGTAGCACCAAACAGCCGCCTTTTGTGGCAAACAAGCGAGCTCGGTCGGCATTCAAGAAACTAACACGACTTCTCAAAAGAAGTCGGTACACGCGCCTGAGTCATGTTCTCTGCATAACCATACAAAGGATCGACGAGGCGGGTTTTCGAAGTTTATTTTCTAAGAGCATCTTTTGAAAGAGAGTGCGGCACGGCCGGATTATTACTCAGAGAGGACTACACAGGAAATGCCCTCTGCAGCACGTTCTCGAGCTAACTTTGAGGACTAATAAGTTGACGTTAGCGAAGGAAGAACTACGTGGACGACGATGGCGTTTATCCAAGATTATTGCCTTGATAAGGCACTTACAACGTTTTCAGCGCAGTTCTCGTTGCAAATATCTTCCGCACCAGAGCACAAACTCACCGAGATGCAAAGGAGCTATTCGGCGACTTTTCCGGAGATTCCATCTAGCCGATCTTTGACTTAGATTTAAAGACCGCAAGTCCAAAGTCGAAAACTGATTTCAGTCGCGGTTTCTGCTCTTTGATTAATTAGTCCTTCAATTTTTCATATCTGCTTTTTTGTTTGGGTACTTCAAGTGCACTTCGAGCACAACGGCGATATGGCACAATACACAGCCAAAGTGCATCTCTAGACAAGAACAGTGATCTCGCGTGCCGTTTTCGCAATTATGCAAATGCGGTTTCATTCGTCAGTTTTGAGGCGACATTTTCCCAGTGCACTACTGCAAGTTCTTTCTTGTGAAGTGTGAATCCCTGACATTGCTTTTGTTTTGAAAACCGTGTAGGTCACTCCTGATATAGAGATCTATTCACTTATCTTAACTGCGAACCACAGAACATGTACTTCTCGCTGGCTATCTGGCCGACCGGTAATAATATCTGTACATGTTGACAAACAATTGGACCACTGTACACCAACCACAAGCCCTTATGGTAGACAGTGTCGCACACGGATTCGCATGACGTCCCTACGTACATGGTGTCAATCCGCGAAAGAGGCTCAGTCAGTCAGGACAAGGAAGAGACGACGGGCCTGGTCTGGGCGGAAAGCGACGTTGTTTTATGCAACCTCGCCTCCTCGCGCGTAAAAAACAGTTATTATTACGCGAGAGCCGGCAAGTTACAGCAGAACAAAACTGCGCGCCTATCGGATCAATATAATCAACTGCATTTGTTGTTGTGGTGCAATGGCGGCCTAGTGAGCAAGCGACAAACCGATTTTGCGTCGTAGACAGCGACGAAAACGAAGGATGGAGGGACAGAAGAAAAACCATCGGCCGCCGGCCGTTGCCGCCACCGATCCCACAAGAGGCTGATGGGAAGCGGGCGAGCTGCCTGCGAGCGAGCGAGGAAAGAGCGGGTAAACGAGTGCAGGCAGCATCAGCTCGACGCTTCTTCGAGTTCTGGAGGAGAGCGGAGACCGATGTGAGTGAGGCGATTTGGCGTCCATCGCCCGACGACTGGCGACCACTGGCCGTGGCGCCGGCCTCGTGCCTTTCCTAGCCTTTGGCGCATTTGGTTCACACTTTTGGTGACGCCCGGCAGGACCACAAGCCAAGAGATGCGATCTATCTTCATTCCCTGTCTTCCTTTCCTCTTCGCTTGTGAGAAGAAAGAAGGAGACTTTGTCTTCTTATTCTGTCTACTTTCGTAGCTTCCTCCCTCCGGCGCGTCTTCCAAACTGCAGTCGCTACTCGTGGTTTCGTTCTTGTGCTTGTTATGTTCGATCTATTATCGTTCCATCGTGGATTATGCAATGTCCGTGTGTCTTCGCCTGTTCTCCTTCCCCTGATCGTGAAGTGATACGCCTTTTTGCCTCTTTTCTCTCCTGTCCACGCGGTGCCGACTGCGTTCAAGTTCTTCTTTCGTGTCTCAATCTGCACCCTCGACTGCACATTCATAATTTATCATTGGCGATCTGGCCGCAACATTGCCAAAGTCGTGTTTTACGTTTGGACTCCTCGCATCTGATTGAAACTTCGGCTCGCGCTGCGACCGAAATTACGCGGGAAATGGTGTACAATTGATCGCTCTGATATCGCTCGCAAAGGACGTCCGTCCCTGCACGCCTGCGAGCAGAGGTTTATTTATTTTGAACGCTCCCACAATATTCGAATGTTTTGAGAAGCGTTGTCCTGAACGGACCGCCGCTGGGCGCCGAATCGACGCGTCCGTGCTCGCTTTTAAACCACGCTTTTCTGCCCGCGAGACTCGATTGGTTAGGGGACGCTTAATTGACATATGTCATCCGAAATGAAATTACTTATCCGCTGCCATTCCAGACCGAACATGTCAGATTCGGCAGTCTCTAACTCCACACTGGAGCCGATTGTCGCTGTAACTGCCAGGATGACCATTAAAGACGATTCAGCACTCGTTGGCCCGTCGTCGGACGTCTCGGACCGCCAGTCAGACGTCTCAGGCTCGCAGTCCCTGCAGCCGATCGGGGGCCCAGAATCCGATCAATGTGTCGCCAACGCGAACGTGCCCTCGTCGAAGCAGACCACGAAGGTTTATTACAATATCGACGACGAGACAACACCATATTGCACAGAAGTGCCCGTACCCCCGGACCGCATTACGCTGCGGGATTTCAAGAACGCGTTTAATAGGCAACAGAATTTTAAATATTATTGCAAGAGGATCGATAAGGAACTCGGAAAGTAAGGACTTCAACTGCTGTATTTGAACGCTAACGATGTGCTTGCAGGGAGGTAAAGTCCGAGTTGAGGGACGACAGCCAGCCCATCGAGAGATCTCAGAACGACATCTTCGAACTGTTCCTGCTCACGGCAGAAGGGTCGACGCACTCCGACGGCTCTTCTGGAGCTCATACAAGACCGTCCCTCCGCGGCACACACATGGTAAGTGCTTTCAAGCCAAAACCGTAAAAGCATCATTTAAAATACGTTTCGGATTGAGAAGAACACCATTCTCATCCTTCTGCTTTCAGGTTCCTGCTCCGGCGCCAAGTGGAGCCCACTTCGATGCCTACAACGCACAGTACATGCATGGCCGGAATTTCGACCCGAGCTGTAAGATCACATCTCTTCAAGAAAAAACTGATTTATACCATTTCAGTGGTGAGCACAGACTCAGAATCGATGTTCGGAAGCGGACTCCAGTACTACCCGCGGGGCAGCATGAACCGAAGGCCGCAGTACTACCCGCAAGGTTGGTTTTTTAAGCCTTCGCTCCTCGAGACTTGTTCCGTCGTCCCCCTCTTCTAATCGTCGCAATTGCTTAATTGTCCAAATTACGCCTCCGTCGTCAGCGCTCGCGGCGTGTCCCCAAGTCGGATCGTTTAAACTGATCGTAAATCCACGAGGAAATCGTTCGCCGTGTAGCGCCCCTGGAAGTTGTCCGTAGCAAATGAATGAACGCGCCGGCGTCATTTAATCACAATTCGATTCATTTATTCTCTGCGACGCTTTTTCTTCGATTTCCAGTCCGAAATTTCTTCACTCATTTGCGAGCATCCTGGGCGAAAGTTCAATTCTGTCGACGTTTTGCTTTCGATTATTACTCGTCGTTAAAGACGAAATCGATATTACGCACAGCGTTGGGTCAAATTCGTTTTTATGCTCCATCGGGAGAGGAGGGAGGGCCGTGGTGGTGGTTCCTCGGTCGTTTGACACTAATTTCGCGGATGAAAAACGCATAATTTATTTGTTCAAGTTCATTCTGAGATAAGCGCGGCGGACAAGGCGTTCATTCTCGAATTCGAGCCTTCCGCCTACCTCTCGTATTATAACGGCGACCGTCTCTCGGATCGAACTTAGCGTTTGTTTAGTTCCTGCGCGCTTAATTCTTGTTATTCCACTTGACTCTTCGATAATGATCACAAATATTTGACGTGGTCTTCACCCTGAGCCTTCCGCGCCCACGTGGAGCGTTTTAATTTTATTTATGTAATTTAAGAGAACAAAGGTTTGGTCTTGTTACCTCAACGTTTCTGAGGAGTACACTGAAAAAATTCCGTGTTTTAGAGGAGAGGAAAAAACGCTGGGTAAAGTAGGTAGTTATGCGCTCGTTGAAGAGGGTCTCGGTTGTCTTAAAATAACCGAGGCCACTTCTCCTCTTCAAAAACCGATTTCTTTGAACACTAGTTCGTTGTAAAACGTGGCGAACACAACGCTTTTGCTGTAAGATTCAGAACTTTTGCGAATACTGTTTGATTGTTTGAAGCTTAAAAGTTGGAGTTCTGAAATTGTGGTGGTCGAAGTCCTAGTGATTAAGGTCTCATCCCCTGTTGAAGTGCATCTGTGTTGAGAACGCCGAAGAACCACTCCGAACCCCGCGTTACAAAAGTCGTTTCGCGTATGTAATCGTGTTGACTTATGACCACAAGTGTTTTGTCCAACGATGTTGCGCCATTAATGATCAGGTGCTTGGTAGAAGCGACGAAGACATCACTTGTGCTAATAGTTCTTGATTACATTACAGCCCCTCAGCTGATTCTTCCTGCCTTCGTTCGTTCCAGTCGAACGAGGGCTACGGGAAACGACCTCCTTGTCGTCTTTCACTGTTTGCAAACACTTTGCTGCTTCTCAACCCCAACCTCGCAGGCCTCGGCTGCTGCTCGTCGCCCTCTTCGTTCTACGACTTCCAGTCCTGGTTACCGCTTCTAATTTATTGCGCAGCGTTCGATAATCTCTCCTTCATACCCCGATCGATTATTCCCCATCGAAAAAAAATTCACATGTCCGGAGCTGACCGCAACAGCGCAGAGCGGATCGATCGGCTTCGCGAGAGGGCCAAGCGCCTCCAGGAGCTGATCACCGACCGACGCCGTTCGTGCCGTTATGTTTCCGAGAAGTGCGAGAGATTTGACGTTTCTGCGGAGCCGGAGACCTCGTTGAAAGCGAACAAACCCACCACGGCTCCGGAGCCGATGGTGAAGATGCGGGAACCGAAACCTTACGTGAAGAGCAGGACTCGGGAGCTCGTGGAGAGTTTGATAAACATCCTGCCTCGAGAACCGCGAGATGTCCGGCGATCCGAGAGTCTTGCCGTGATCGTGCCGTCTTCCACTTCTACGACCGCGCCAATGGTGATTCGCCACTCGTCAGTGAGCGCGTCGAATTCGAAACGGCAAAAGGACAGCGATGCACCTCCGGGAAAGCAAGAACAGTACGCGGTGATTAAGAAGAAGTCGAAGCGCCTCAGCTTGGTCGAGAAACTCCCATTTTTGAGTGCCTATTCGGAGAGACAAAGACCGAAATCAACGTCCGTCGCCTTTGAGCGCGACACTGAATCGCTCCTTCCTAATCGATCAGAGCCTCCAGAGGCCGAGAGCGAGAGCAAAGCGCCTCCGAAGGCCGAGAGCGAGAGCAAAGCGCCTCCAAATGCCGAGGAACTGGTCGAGCCGGCGGAAAAGATCCACCGCCGGTCGCTGCCGAACCCCGTGCGCTACCGACCAAAGTCGATCTACCAGCAGTCCCAGATGCTGCCGAGTGGTTCCACCCCGAAGACCCTGACTCGTGCAATGACGATGGTGGATTCGCCGCGGCGTCTTCCGCCCCTCATCGAAGTGACCGCGCCGGAGCCGAGCGAAGCCGGCGAGTCCGCGGCGCAGAGTCAGAGCGAGGCCGCCGCCGAGAAGACGTCCCGGAAGCCTCGGAGGTACACGGGGAGCCACACGACGAGCACGTACCAAGGCGGAAGAGACGCCGCACCGGACGCTTCGCCGCGTCGGCATTTGATTGGCTTTTTGCACCGAACATCGCATCTGTCTCTGACCAGCGAACTCAGCGCCGACGCTTCGTTCTATCTGATCGGCAAGCATCCTTCTTCCTCTTTTCTCTTTTCCCACTTTCGCTTCTTCCCCTCGAATTTTTCCGGGCTTGGATCGAACCAGTGTAATGAATAATGTTTAGGTCACCGCGGCCGAGGGCGCTTTGAAGAATCGACGATCGCTTCCGAATCCGATGCGAGGATATTCTCCGACGACGACGATCAGACGAGGTGAGTCGAGTCCCCTTCGGTGGAAGTGTTGCTTTCTTTCTTTGCATCAGTTATTCTCCTACGATTGAGCATTGTTTCATTTCAGAGTTTCGACTTCCACTGACATCACGAGTGTCTCAAGACAGCAGCACCACAACATCTACCGGAAGAGGAAAAACCGACGAAAATACCGACAACCTTCGCGCGCTTCGTCCTTCACGAGCATCACTGAGTCCAGCATGTCCCTCGACGTGATCACGGTGACGCTGAACATGGACACCGTCAACTTCCTTGGCATCAGCATTGTTGGCCAAAGTTCCAATCGCGGAGACAACGGAATCTATGTGGCTAATATCATGAAAGGTATGTGGACTTGCTGTAACTGGTGATTATGATGTGAGGGTTTATAGGAGGAGCAGTCGCCCTGGATGGCCGAATCGAAGCCGGTGATATGATCCTTCAAGTCAACGATGTTTCATTTGAAAACTTCACCAACGATCAGGCGGTGGATGTCTTAAGGGACGCAGTAGCCAGAAGAGGTCCGATTAAGCTTACTGTAGCTAAGTGCTGGGAAAGTGCACAGAAGAACTGCTTCCCTGTGCCGAGGCCACGCGATGAACCTGTGAGGCCGATTGACACGCAGGCGTGGATCCAACATACGAATGCCATGAGGGGCATGCCATCGATCATGGAAGGTATTGGACCGCTTGTTGGACCTCATTTCAGATGAGTTGCTTTTCAGGATCAGAGGGCGCACCGACACCTGTTCCTGGCCAGTATTCCCAGCACCAGCGTCCGCACAGCAGCAGCACTGTGACCTCAGGCGGCTCAGGCCCCAACACCGTGATTGGCAACGGACCCAACCACATTCAGCTGGACTCCAAAATGGACAAACGGAAAGTCGTGGAAGCTATGGCGATGCCGAACTCGGGCCTTGACATCAAAGATAGAACATGGCTTAAAATTCTTATCCCAATGTGTTTTCTTGGTAAGTCGTCATGTATTAGCAGCTTGATCTAAGTTTGCGATTTTTAGGCACGGATCTTGTAAATTGGTTGATAGAACACGTACACGGGTTAAAAGACAGCAAAGAAGCGAAGAAGTATGCGATGGAGCTGCTACAAGCGAAGCTGATCAAACACGTTGTGAAGAAGGTCACTTTCACGGAACAGTGTTACTACGAACTGGGCGAAGGTGACGGTTCAGTGTTGGTTCATGTTTAAATGTGCTGTTTTCAGAATTCGCGAGACACCGCTTGATGACCGGCGAATGCTCCAGCGGGCGCAGTGACGTCGGGTCTCTGCCGCCACCCCCTCCAGGATTCCTGCAGTCCCAGCCTCAACAGGCGGCCAGGTGGCAAGTGATGCCCGGAAGCAACGGCGTGCCGAGCGCTCCCTCCATGGTAGGCAATCATGCTCCTTCTTCTCACATGGTTCCTCCCCGCCACGGCGGAGTGCCTTCAAGCAGCGAGTATGGCATCGTTTCCGGAGGTCACCCGTGTGCTCGCGTCACGATTGAAAACGGCACTACCTCACATTTCATACTTGATATATGAGGCACTTGCAGTCCGCGTACAAAGAGCTTTGTATATACCACACCCACACATCTAAGATATTTTCACAAGCATTAGATTCCCGCATACTTTAGTTCTACTTGTCACAAGATACAGGGTTTCCCACTTATTTGATCTGAACCTTTTTGTAGTTAATCATGACACGTTTTTTTTACTTTGTGCTGTTTGTTCTTGCTGGCGAATGAAGATGCTACACGGCTCGCCGTTTTGCGCACGAATAACCCATTTTGCTCAAGCTTTCTCTGCTGATGTCATGGCTCTTTCCGCAACTCATCTCTCTGATTGTGCTTCTAATTGATCAGTTCATCAGCGGGCTCTCTTCACCACCGTCGATTCATTCAGTGTCTTCCCAGTCTTTAGGTACTCCCATATGTGATCCTACCTGCCTGTGTATGCTTGGATATTCGATCGCTCAGTGTTTCATTTGACTCTCGAATAAACGACATTCAACAATCGGTCCGACTCATCAACGCGTTTTGGTGCTCGATAGATTAATGGCACCGCACCCAGACTGATGCATGCTGCCTGCACGGCTTTTGCTGATTGCGTTGCTTTTCAAGTGGGAAACCCCATCTTGTGAACTCCTTCTATCTGCTCCTTTTCTTTCAGGTCAGCGGCTACGCCCAGATGCCTCCGCCGTCCTCCACGTACCCCTTCAACCCTGTCCACGTCTCCCACCAACGAGTCGGAGCCCCTGACGTGAACAGTCAAGCAAGCGGCCACTCGAACGAAGGATCCAGCGGCTCCGAGCACCGCCGCATGGCGTAAGTCACCGTATCCCCTTTCCGAAACTTGTTTTTCTAGACGCGCCGTGCTTCCTCCCGCTCCGTCGCTCTCCAGTCAACCCCCCCTCATTCCGATTGGGTCGTCCAGCACAGTATCCTTGAACCCTCCGCAAAGGCTCGACGAAATCCCGACTGACCTCGCCTCGAGTAGACAGAGCTTCCGCATCGCCATGAACCAACCGATGCACCAACCTTACGAATTTTTCGTCGACAATCTTTAGATTTCAGTTTTAACCTTTGCCTTTGATCTCTCCGAGACGGACTCGCTCAAAATCGCATTCGTTCGTCGTTTCTTGTATTTGTTTGTTTCCGATCGACAGTCGATCCCTTGTCATGGATGCTTCTAAAGATGAGATTGGTTGCTTCCTTTTTTGTTTCACACCGTCCTTCACTTAAAATCTTATTCTCAACGCACAAGACTTGCACACGTTAGTGTCATCCTAATAAATTGCTCAGATTGCTTTATCATTACAACCTCTAATACACCAGAAGCACAAGAACTACAACTGTGAACAGAAACAAGGTGGGGAGCTGGGTGCGGAACATGCCGTTGCACATGTGGACGTTGTTGCACGTGTAGCAATGGGGGCGGCCGTGGAGCTGTTCGCAGACGCTCTGCGCTTGGAAGCAGCTTTCGTTGGTGAGGGCCGTGGCCGGGTTCGGAACAGCCACGCCACAGCCTCGAGAGACGAACGAACCTGAAAGATCAAGTGAGAATAGTTCGAAAAAACACCAACTCAAAATGGAATTCTGAAGGAAAGGGGGGGGGGTGAATGAAATAGCATGTAGCTTTCCAAATATCAGAAAAGGGTCTTTCCGTCCTTATTCCATGGTACATGTAGATTCGGCGATATCATTTTTTCCTTTTGTCTATTTGGCTAAATTTCAGTCTTCCATCTCCATGCAATTTCCTGGCTCGCATTTCCATTATCAAAGTTGCCGATTAACGTTTGTTTGCGACCAAAATTGATGAAAATATTTTCCGCTTTTGGAACTGATTAGAACGAGCCTCTGATGACCCCGAGAGCGAAGGCCTTCGAAGGAACTAAAAAAAACGAGCAAGTTCGACAATGAAAAACGCCGCGGGAATCTATTCTCGGAAAGTGCGGCGTGGCTAACAACGAAATTCGCACTTCGAAAGGATGTCGGGACTCCTCGGGGACCTACTCAACTTTCTTAGGAGCACCTTTTTGAAGAATTCCATGTCAAAAGCCAGAGGTTTCCGAACCCATTATATTTCTGCTCTGCGGCCACATCAATTATCTCGGGTGCATGCCATGAACACTTGCAAAAACTGGCTTAAAGCCCTTCAATCTTTAGCCGATTTGATGTTTACGCGTTTCGTCGTTCATGCAATGTCGCCAAAAAGAAAACCATAAAACCGCGATTACTGCGCTGGTAAAACAAAAAGCACGCCCAAGTATTGCTCAAGGGTGCCGAGCTGCATTCGTCTGGTGGCTATTCCCACTTCGGCCGAGAATCTGTTTTCAGTCCTGACGTTTGCCCTTCCGACCTTGCGACTTGTCTCAAATTCCCACGTGCCCTTGACACTAAGGGTGTGCCAATTCGTCCCTGAAAAGCCATTTCCTGCTTCAAGTGCAAGACACATTCACTCCATCTTAAGCCACCGCAGCTCGACCCAAGTCGTAGCAGATTTGCGTCCGAGATTACGGTAGCGCTTCTTTTGAAGCTGGACGCAATTTCGCGCTAGGTTCGCTCAATTTTCAATACCCTATTGAGACTTCGCCAATCGCACTTCCTGAAACGAGTTCGGCTCGGCGGCTCCTCGCCCAACTACGACGATCTTTTCTATGCGGGGGATAAGCGGTACACGTTTCTTTTGAGGTGAACCAGTCTGCTCGGTACGTCTTTCAAAACGGCTTTGGCTCTAGCCTCAACTGAAATCAACGCACCCATCTTTTAATCACGTTTTGTTCAGACACCGTGGTGGCAGTGTGCTGATTTCGCGCAGTCCAAACAACCGAAAACACCCAAGAGCGGTCGCCGCTTTGTTTTGAAACGTTTCGAAACTTGTCCAAACCATGTGAACGTCTGCGGTGTTTTCATGGAGCCAAAAGGAACACACTCAAGCGACCCAAATTCGTTTAAAGCAGCTACATACGTAGTCCGCTGCGACCGCCTCCCATTCAAATTGCCTGTACACCTTAGTGTGATGTCCTGGTTCTTGTGCTCTTAAGTTATTCCGTTCCGAGATTGGTCCAATGCGTTGGCGCTATGTTTGTGGCCCGCGGAGAACCAAAGACCAGCTTCGCTGCCGCCGCCTTCATTTTGATTTGCGTGTCCAATTGAATAGCTTTCCGTGGCTTCGTCATCTTCTTCGAGCCGGAACTTTTTATCTTATTAACCAGGTACGTCTGCTAAGGTGGAAAGTGCCGATTCACTGAATTTTTAAAATATGGTTTGCAAAGATCAAATTTACTTCGAGGCTAAGACCCAATGGCGATTTGTTTGCCTTTTTCTTGTAAGATGTTTTTGAAAGCAATAAGCATGTAAAAGTCGCGTGGCTACATTTCTCTTTTGGTAGATCTTTCGATGCTCCAATTCGCAGTTCTTGCATTTCACAAACTGAAATTCTTCCGAATAAGCATTTCAGAAGTTTAATTTTGTTTTGTTGTTCTCAGCAAAAAAACTTCTTACAATAACTCAAGTTAGGAGGGTAAGCTTTCTGGTCGTTTATGCCAATATTCCAACTACGGACTAATCAGAGGGCTGCGCAATTCCTGATTTTTGCGTCCACGCGTTGCGTATATTTTAATTTGCAAGAGCCCAGTCTTGTCTTATCTTAACCAACAAATAGTCCCACCTTGTCCTGTTTGCGCGTTCTTGCACACGAACTTGAAACACTCGATCGTCTCGTCTGGACACTGGATCGGAGAGTACTCGCGGTCCGCGCCTCCACCGTGACACCATAGTCGCTGCGCTTCGACAGACGCTGAAAAGGGGGTCACTTCGAATAGAGCTAAAACCGAAATCACTCACCTATAACGAAGGATACAAGCAACAACAGGAACACGTAAGTTCTGGCCACCGAAGACATTTTATGGATTTACTCAGCTCCTCCGCGTCCGAGCCGACTGCGTTTAATTGGAAGTTCAAAAGATACTTAAACTGTCGACGCCGCGAGTGCAAACATTCACGGTTCGACCGCCGGAGAGCGAGTGAGGACGTCACTTCGACCGTAAACTTGAGAGCGATAAAAAAAGCGTTCCAGATTTTTGCTCGTAAAATATTAAGATGGTCGGCTAATTAAAAAGAATTGGGAATCGTGAGAAATACGCGGAAGAGCAGAGTGGCTGGCGGTGCACCTGACGAGTCCGAGGGGAGCCTCCGCTTCTGGACGATGACGGCGTTGACGACTTTGGAACTCAATCTAATAAGTAAACAAAGCAACTGGTTTGCTGAAATTAAACTCTGGTCTAAGCGCCTCTAAGCTCGTCTTTTCCAGGGTTAAGAACAACGTTGCCGAAATAGCTACATTTTGTTTGGATTGCCATTTTGTTCTTCATATTTCCATTTTCGTTTTTTATTGTTTTAAGTTATTCGATTTTTAGAAGAAAAGTTGTAAGATCTTTATGAGGGCTAGAACAGAGCTCAAGGTCATTGCGGTCATTGGTAGATATTTTTTCATTAAATCATACTATTGGTAGATATTTTTTCATTAAATCATACTATTTGTTGTATTGGTATAGCTGTCAGAGTTTCCACCACTTTGAGCAGTTTCACTTTTCCGTGTCTCGTGCAGCCGAAAGAACTCATAATTATGATTGTTCGCGCGGTGTTCCGATAAGCTCTTCTGAAATTGTCGCCCACTCGCTCGCAATTTTATTTCCAAAGTGAACGACTTGGCTAGTTGGCGAAGACATCATTTATGTAGATGTCCGTTTTGTGATTTGCCATTATTCGTCTCCTTGGTCTCCCGCGGGGAATTCGCCACCGCTTCAGCATCTAAACGACTCCGGGTCCCCACTTTCGATTGATTGTGAACCCCATCCGGTTCGGGTCTCCTAGTGTGCTGTTTCCGCGCTTTTGTGTTTCCACTCACTTGATACTTTTCAAATTGAACGGATTTTAGCTTCTCTCTCTTAACGGACCAAACCCCACCGCTCCCAACTCTGGAGCAGCCTCTCCAAGACACGGGAGATCTGATGTGGGTCTCGCTTTCCTTCCCGCAGCTGATCGCCTGCTTTATGGCCGTCCTAATCCTCGCCGTCTTGGTCGTTCTCTGCGCGACCGTGGGTCTCTCGCGAGACGAGGAAGAAAACTTCCTGCTGAAGGACCTGATGGACACCGACGACGAATTGTTCCTCCAGAAAGACCTCCCTCGTATGCCTCCCGGCGAATTCGTTTGACGCCGCTCCGACAACATCCACGCCCAGCTGCCTTGCCTCATACCTGTGTTCTCTACTTTTATATTGTGTTACACCAAAAATTAAATTTATTTTAATATAGATTTACATTATGTCTCACAGCGGTCATTGCAGTTTCAAATGCTTCACTCAAACACAATCTATCTTTCTGACAGTGGAGTCGAGCAAACCTGTGTCCGGAAAAACCAGAACTTTACCTCCGAGAGAATCCCAGATGCAGCTCCGGTCAACTGTTTCCAAACTCAATCAAAAAAATGTATTTGTCGCACGTTTAGAAGAGTTACACAACCTCGTCGAATGGGACCCCCTCGTTCTCTTCGTTCTTCTCGAAACAGTCGGCGAACTGACCAAAGCACGCGCAGAAAATGCAGATGAACATCGAGCAGAGCGCGAGCACCAAGAGCGTGGTGATGAGGTAGAGCACCTGGTACCACGAGACCACGACCATCGAATAGAACTGCATCTCTCGCTCGTGTTCACATCGGTAGCTGCAAAAAAACGAAGATCTGAGAACTCGGAAGCAAGTTTTGGACGCGCGGTTGAGGGCGAATATGGAGCAGACGAGACAAACAACGAACGCTTCCGCCGGCAAAATTGCTAATTTCCCTTGGCGCTAAGGAAACTTTTATCTGTTACGATTCCACATCGATCAGCGGCGGTGGAGTTGCAAGAAACCGAGTCAGGCGACGTTAAGTTTGTTGGTGCCGATTGTTCTGACGTCCAATAAAAAGATTTGCAGGGTGTGAATGGAGCAAGCTGCGATGGATACTGCCGCGAAAAGTGTTTCTCGCGCATCTCTTTGTCGTCGTTTTTTGACTCGGCTGTCAATATATTTTTGGTGTTTTGGGACGACGCCCTTGAGATTCATGACAAGTTATGAGTCGACGCCCGCCCGATGCTTGCATCCGCATTATCAACGCTGTTTTCTTACAGCTGAACTAATGCTTTCTGTCGTAGAAGACAAAGGCGAATCCCGGCATTGAAACTCAAATCCGCGCAGCCAGAGGCCGCGCGCAATGTGTGGGTGACCGGCGCAGGAGAGCACCAGTTTTTTCTTGAGTCAAAAGTCACGAAGTGTCCAACAAAAGCAAAAGATTCTTCTCCGGACAATCACAAAATTTAAGCAGGCTTCAAACTTAGATTTTTCCAAAGGACTTCTACAACAACTGCCTCCAAGCTAAATGAACGTTTTTTGTCAATAACCGATTTTGGGTGTTAATCGAAAGCTTAGACGTCCTAGCAACTGTAACCTTAACCAGTCAAACAGATAAAATGGCTTACATAAAATCGAGTCTTTTTCCGTTTAAATAGGCATTGAAAAACAAAACGGACGTATAAACCGTTAAATAGTCAGAACTTGCATTCATCAACAAAACGTTACACATTTTGTAGTTTCTTTTCGTTTGTCCCCAAAATTATGTGGAATAAGTCTTAAGGTCTTTCAGCTATCGCTGTCTTTGTTACGCCAACTGCTGTCGATCGAAAATCAAAACTAACTAAATATTGCAGCTGTAATTTCTGAAAAAAATTGGGTTCCAAGAGTTGCAACCATTTTCGTCTTCATTTTTCTTCGTCCGCCAGACTGGCGCTGATTCCATTAGAACTAAAAAGATGCATTGCTTGGAAGAGCGACTCTTTGTTGCGACGTGCAAAGTCGAAACGCAATTTGGGACACAAAGGAAGTCTTCTGCTTAGAGGTTCAGGAAGACGAGGACACTAATCGCTTTCTGTGTGCAGTTCTAAATTGCACTCTAAGAACTCAAGACGTGTAAGTAGGTGTGTGTGGTGGTAAATAATTCCGCAACATGCTTAAAAATGGCGAAATTTCTTTCCAAGCTGCTTTAAACAATCCGTTTTAAATTTTACAGCGGGTTTTGTCTTCAAGTTACATGGCGTAAAGTAAACTGGACCAAATATGTAGTAAATGATGATCACAGTCTTGTTCTGTGTTAAACGACACTTTGAACTTTGGAGGTTGCTGCATCAAAACACTTGTCCTTATCCGCTGTTTTAATTCTACATCGATCGAAAATTCAGTTTGCCGCTAACACCATTTAAGTGCTTATTTGTGCACAAGTGTTACGTTGACCGCACCATTTCCAGGGAAAACTATCCCTTCTGAGCGAGTAAATTCAATGTCATCGCTTACTCAAAACACAATTATTCCATGATCTCTCGTTTGCGTCATCCTTGCTTGTTTCTGGCAGTAAAGCAAACTTCGAATACGAAACCGTTTTAAAGTGACTGTCCATGGGAACAAGGACGCATCCTCATAAAAGTGTAATTTTTGCTTACACCAATATCTCCCAGGGATTCTCGATGTGAAACTTGCTGAATTCAAAACTGCGACTAAACATAATCGAAAACATGAGCTTTAGTTCGGAGAAACTGGGATTCAAGGCGGGTGCAACTATATGCGCACCTGTACCAAACCTGCACCCTGCTGCACCTTCAAGTCGGTTTCACTGCAAGTTTTTTTGAAAGCAACTGATGAACTCCAATTCTTCTTCCAAGATTCAACAGACCAGGATTTTCTTGGCGCCCCACGCTTCTTATTTATTCAGAAAACAGTCTAAACACCAAAAAATGATTCGTTCGAAAAATGAACGGTCGCTCTAAGATGTCCGATCTCGAAAACATTGCCTCAACTATTCATTCAAGTTCTCGGACAACCGAAGCACGCAGACCCTTGTTTTTGTTTTGAGGCGTACTTCCTGAAGACACCTGCGGTTGTTGCGGATGACACGTGTGCCTTAAATGTTATATTTGGCTAAGAGGCGAATTAATATTCGTCTCTAATCGGGACCAAATTTGGAATAGAGCTTCTGATGCTTAGCCAGTCCAAACGAACTTATTTAGAAACCCGTCTAAACTTGTTTTTTTTATTTTCTTCTTTTTCGTTTACACGGGATTTTCCAAGAAAGGTACTTGTTTCGACTGCTGTCTAAATCAAACTATTAGGTCATGAATGTATTAAGCTTCCGAAAGAGGTGTAAGTGGGTGGAGGTGACGCCAGCGAGACATAATAGTTGCTTGTACTTACGTTTTAAGAGTCACACACAGTTCAATAGACCAGCAGTTCCAGTTGTAAACGATTGGGAAGTTGAAAGCTGCGCCTACATTTGGTCCCAAATTGCATGTTTTTGCCGCCGTCCTTTCTGTATTGAAAGAAACGTTTGAAACGTGGTAACTTTCGTTTGTTTGTAAGCAACTCCTTCTTATTTAAACAGCTTCCTTTCAGGTATCAGACGTTCTTTAGATAGGTGGTTAAACAATAGCACCAGGGCATGTTCAGGTACATTGGAATCCGTATCGGTCTTTTATTTCACTTCTGACGTTATGGAAAACACGTCAGCCTGTTGCTCAAACGCGTTTTTATAAGTTTATTGAACATTGCTTGTTTTTTATCCAGGTTTCAAACACAAAGTTCACATGTGTCTGGAGTATCAAAGCCTATAGTCAAAACGTGCTTTGTTTGGCATTCGGTTCCGCTTTTTAAAAACGCTTTCAACACTTTTCCCGTATGCTTTTTCAACATTTTTAATTGCCAGCAAACATTTGAAGCGTGCAAAGCAAACATCTTTAAATGTTTTAAACGTTTCAGAAACTTTGATAAATGTCTGGACAATTGTAGTATTGAAAATGTAGTTTGAATAAAGCTTGAGGACGAAAACAAGTCTATTGATACGTAAGAAGTCCTGTTTTGAAATGTGTACAATAGCTTGAATTCCCCAAAAGCTTAACGTACGTGTATACGCGGGCGCAGATGACGCTGCTTTATCTGGAATGGTTCCCGGTCCTCCAGACACCGTTTTTTCTACTGTCAGGGTCTTCGCCACCCTTTGTCACGTTTTTCCAGTTCTTCAGCTTGAAATAATATTTATCCCGAGCTATTTGCTCACTGTAATAAAGCGTTATGATGCAGTTAGAACTCCTCTCGCGCCATAGTGTTTCTTTTCACTTGATTTGTGTTTACAATTCATCCGATTGCTTCTCATTGTCTCTTCCTTTTCTCATTCAAAGCCTCGCCAGTCAAGTTTTCAAACTTTGCGTGCCATCGTCATCTTGATTTAATATTCGGGGCAAAGTCGAGAGTTTCGGGCTCCTCGTCGAGGGGTACCGTATGACGCAGAAAACGCGTCCGCGATATTTTCTGTCGGAGGCGTGTAATCTCATTCGTGTATTCCGATTGCCTGGGGCAACGTCGATGTCATTGCGGCTATCCATCACAATTATCTCTTTTGATATGCCCTTATTAAAGAAGGCTTTTCATAGCACTTCGGCTCCCGTCACTTATGGCCCACCTAATGTTGTACCGGGCCTGAGGCAATGCTCGCTTGTCACTTTGAATCCGAATCAGCGCGCCAAAAGCTCCGCCCCGCTTCCCGAAGAGAAGATGCCGATCGGCGCCTTGCAGTCTTAAGGACGTATTCATCGGTCAGTCATTAAGCAGACCCGATTGTGAAACGCCCGCTCGCTCCGCCGACAGTCCCAGATTCGGGACTTTGCCTGAAAAGATGTTGTGAAGTTAAATAAAGTGGGAATTTCAGAAGTCTCCTCTAAACCCTGTCCCTTATTTGTTTCTTTCCCCTTGCAAAATGTCCTATCCGGAGTTGTGAATATCCTGAAAGACTTCCAATTGTTTTTCCCATCCTTTCTCGATTGAAATATAATTTCGTGCAGACAAATTGATTAAGGAGCCAGATCCAATCTTTCGACAACGCTCGAATAAAGAGTAAGGTTCCGTCTTGGACAGAGAGATAAGTGTCTTTTCTCGCAAAAGTCAAGTTAAGCGCGAATCTGAGCGCATTCAACCCGGACACGGCAAGGCTCCATGAATAGACCCTCATCAGAGGGGGAAGCTCCGCCGGATGACGGCTGCGATTGGAAACGTCAGAAGTCGGCGCTTCTCGCGTCGCTTTTGTTTCCAGCACTTCAGAGCGACTTTTGTGCTTCAGCGAATGATGCCTTTAATCTAAAGGACGCCGCCGGAGGAGTTCGCCTCCTCCTGGCGACGACAACAAATTACAGTTTTATTTTACGAGAACACTTTCGTCGTGCTGACTAATTTATTCAATTCGAAAAATCAAATTGTTTTTGTGAACAAAACGGCGTTCGTGAACTCGACGCGGCGAGCTTCACAACTTGAGACAGCGCGGATCCACGCGACTAACCCTCCAAATGCTTCAGGTTAACGAGCTCAAGACCATGCAGTCGACGTTGTGTGCGCTCGCCCTGTGCTCTTTCGCAGTGGTGCTCCTGGCTGGCGAAGTAAGTCCTCCTACCGTGTCAGACCCTTAATCTTCTCGCTCAGATCACAGAACTCGGCTCGGATTCGTCCGCCGCGTCGGTGGACAAACGCGGTCTTCACACATTCGCCTTCGCCAAAAGATACCCGATGTCCGGATTCGCGAAACGAGACGACCCAGAGCTGCCCGCCGAACCGAGCGAGAAGGAGCTTTTCGGCGACGACCTCGAGGAGCAGAAGCGCGGCTGGAACCGCTTCGCCTTTGCCAAACGCTCAATGCGCAACTTCGCCTTCGCGAAGCGCGCCGTGAGACCGTTCGCCTTTGCCAAGAAGTCGATGCGCAACTTCGCCTTCGCCAAGCGGGGCGCCTACTCCTCGTTCGCCTAATTCTCCTTCGAAGTCCCCGTCGGGGACGCTTCGAATCTCGATTCTCTACCCGACGTATCTCCAGACTGTCCACTAGAACCGTATTGTGTACGGCTGCATCTCGGTGCAGAGTCCACTCGTAATAAAGTGTGTGTTGTTTATGAGTTGCTGCTCGCGAGACTCTTTTCCTCAGGCTCTTTTTCCGAGCAGCCGGTCGTGATTTTTCGCCTGGTCTAGACTTTCCGAGAAAGTAAACATGAATAAGGATTCCATGTATACCCATCAAGCTGAGTAGACAGAAAGAAGGTTTCAGAACCGAAACAGAGCTTCGTCTTAGGGACCCTCTCTTCGAAAACTTCATCTTATAAATTCAGCGTTTTGAAGCAAGGAAAAATGACAGAAAAGGGCGAAACATCCCTTGTACCTGATTTAACTGGGAAGCGGGTCCTCGACAAAACAATTTAGTCCCTTCTCCTTTCGAACAAGTCGCTCAACATTGGTTTCCGCGACATCTCGCCCAGCTTCAAAACACATTGGAAAACGTGTTTTTTAACTTGTGTTTTTTGAATTATACAAAAGGAGAAGTCCTTGTATTCCACTAGACTTTCTTTGCCCACTACGAACAGGTCAATCAGTTTTGAGGTCATGTGGGAGGTTACACAGATGGCAAAGTAAGACAAAAACAAAGCTACGTGTGCACTAGCTAACGAAATCGTTTTGAATTTCTTGTTTACAGATAATGCGATGCAGACAAAGCCCTCGAGGCGACTGCTACTCCATTATTTTTATATCATGTTTTCCGCACTTCAACTGTTTGAAACGTCTAAAATCAAGCGACACGTTTCCATCTCTGACAAGCGCATGGCCAGGGTGAACTCGTGCTCCGGTGTCGTCCCACCTCGCCCTTTCACCTTTCAGCTCGAGGGGATTGTTTTCCCTTGTTTCGACACGAGTGACAAATTCATAAAGAACTTTTGTGACGAGAAGGTGAACAATCTTATCCATAATTCATCGTTCTGGTTACGCAACTCGCGGGGGGAAGACGCGTCACAACATTCACCAACAGAACTGTTCCTTTCGATTCACTTTTTAATCAGTCAAATCCAAATCGAGACTCGCTTCTAACCGGAACAATCTATCACAGCAGCAACAGAAATGGCACCGAGGGAAGTTACACGTAAGTTAAGGACCCGAGGAGAGAAGGAGGACTCCTGAGTAGACGACGCCAGCAGCCAGGGCCGGGCAGTCGCGGCGGAACTCGTCCGGATGATAGCGGCTGTAGTCGACGTCGAGGCGCGGTTTTCGGTAGAACGGCGTGGTCAGCTGACAGTCGGGGACCCGCTTTGGGACGAAGGGGTCTGCCTCCTTGAAGGTCTCGTTTTCGTCGCACAGTCCGTCCATAATAACCAGATTTAGGTTTATTTTTTCGAATGGCATTATGGTGGCCACCCTGCAAATCGTATTTAAAATCAAATTAAACGAAATTAAAAAGCAAAAACTTTAAAAATTAATAAGAGTTACTAAAGTTCTTCTTGAACTTCAACCAACCTGCTGCAGTTCTCGTGTCTTATCGTCATCGCTGATTTCTTAAGAGTCTTCAGCGAGTAGTGGACGTATTCCATGCTGCACTGCTCCAAATGTTTGATCCGGGAGAACTTGCATATGCTGCCGACCATAATGGGTTGAGCTTGAAGCGGAGGGATGCAAAAGCCCATGATAAACCTGTGAACTCCAACTCTTAATTATACGGTGTACGAGGAACCCACCAGAAGACACTGTGAAAAGTGGAAATCAGAGCTTTGACGAAGCTGCGAGCAGGTCCTGAGGAAGAAGGAGCGTCCGAGGTGCTCATCGAGTAGGAGTTGCCCGCTTCCGGCTTGCAGTACTTCTGGTGGTCGACGCGGGAGATCGGTTTCAGAAACCCGCGGTCCACAAGAGTGTCGAACAGCTGGAAATCTACTTGGGCGAGGCTCCCCAAGCGGGACGTGCTGGAAGCGACTACGTAGCCCGTACTTGTAATGATGTGGCAGTCTCTTTGTTTCTAAAATACAATCATAGACTTCACATAAGCGAAATCTTGAAGAATTCCTGGAATTGAACGTATTTGAAAGACCTACCTTAAAGCACTCCTCCCAGCCAACTTCCCAGTGCGTCTGATTGATCCAGAGCTCGCTGAAAAACTGCATCTTCCACTGCACACCGACAGTTGCGAGCAGTTTGCCGTACTTCGAGTCCCGAATCTCTTTTGTCGCCACGAAAGAATCCTCAATCACGGACGTTTTCAAACTTTCACCGTGCTCCTCGTCGCTCGGTTTATTCCGCGAGCTGATCTCTGTTAGAATAGGCTTTACGTAGTCGAAGAAACTAGAAACACGTTTTCAAATAACCTAACGTAAGTTTCCAGTACCATTGTGGATAAAATGCCGAAATTTTGGAGAAAGTGTGGACAAAAGAAGACAAGTGGTGATGGCTGAATCCGGCGTCCGGTAGTCTGGCCGTTGAACAGGTCGCATTCTCGTCCAGGTCGGGCCAACTGCGGCTCCAAGACGACAGAATGTTCGTGAAGGCATACGGTATTTTTCGGTCGTCCGTGCACTGGTCGTCTTCTTCGTCGTTTACATATGCTGCCAAGCGTTCCAGATCGTTCACGCCATCGAAGCGATCTCCGCAGAGTTGTCTGGAAAATATCAACCAATTATTTTCTTCTTTTTAAGTTTTCAAAATGAAAGATTAAAATGTTGTTAGAATGAACCGAGTAATTGTTGTTCGTTTGTGGTCATTGATACCAAAGGGCTACTGGAATATTGCAGCTGGTAAAGTGGCTCTCATGTCAATTTTTCAAATTAACGATAACTAAATTAAGTAATCGCTGTTTGTTGGTCATAAATGACTAAGGAGACAGTGACGACAACCGAAAAACAATTAGTCCCAGCAGAAATTCGATTAATTTGTGATGTTACGCTCAACCACCAGTTGTAACTCCAATTAAATTGCTTTAAACTTCATTTTCTTGTTTCTCAAAATAAATAAGGCTGTTCGTTTGGGTGACGATTTCATATGGTGGAAGGAAAGGTCGCATTACCAAAATAAACCCTGAAGCACCTTCGAAATTTCCAATTGCTTTCAACCCGTGAACAATATTCATTTATCTCTCTTCAGAGAGCTATTTAGTTTTTTACTTGAAATTCAAGTTTTACATTCTACAATGTATTTCGCGTTGATCTCGGGTAGCTGAAAACAGAAGCGGAAGCGGATGCGGATCCAAAAAATATTTTTGGAGACCCCATTGATTGGTCCATTGAATCTGCTTGGAGGTTCTTCAGAAGGATAATTTTGTAAAAAGCACAGTTTAAGCTCCTTATTGTGAGAAGAAAATTCCTAAGCATCTCATTTTATATTTTCATTGACTTTTGGTTGAAGGGTTGCGATAGAAATTTCCAAGTACGACATTAGACAAAATAACTGTGCAATAGCTATTGTCAGTCGGCTCTGACTAAGATGCCCGTGGCAGTTGTTGTAGGTGTGACTGACGGACGTGGACATGTCGATATAATGTAGCTCGGGCTAGTTGAGATGTTTTCCGTTATGTTTTAAGCTTACAGGTTTAGACTAAAGTGATGCTTTTTGGGTCCGCGTCTGTTTCCACCTATCCGTTGAACTCTGCAGGCGCTCCAAAACTCAAAATTTAGCCATTACGAGAGCCAAGTTAATCATGGTCATATTTGGCTTGAATCCCATGAATAAATGAGTTGTGTTTCTACTATGTATAAATTCTCCAAATACCTTTTGGGAACGTAAAATCCGACCAAGTCCTTCATCGCCACCTGAGGTTTCTTTGAAGTGTACTTGAGCGAGAGTACGGTTCCGCTTCTTCTCCCGACAAAGCCAATCACGAGCGGCGTGTTTTCCAGGGCGTGGCATCGATACTCAAGGTCGCCCTAAACGAAAGATTACGGTAAGAGACCGGTCCTAGAAGCAATTACGTCGTGGAAAACCCTTCCACAAGCGCGGTCGATCATTGCTTCGCGGAATTTCTTGAATGCCTCCGTCGGATCTTCGAGCTCAAGCTGAAACTTTAGTGTTGAAGAGAGCCAGTCATCGTAGAAGTGCAACATGGATGCAAATTTCAGGCTCTCGCCTAAATTGTTCAGCAAAAAATGTCATAAAATAGTTGTCGCGTTCATTGATTTTCTATTTCTACAAAAACGTACAATATCGGTGGTTTGGATGGAATCCACAAGTCCCATTAACTTCAGGACTCTCTCGTCGGAACCTCCGAACTGCACTCGGCCTCCTCTTCTCGGCGGCATGCTTGTGTCGTAGCAGGCCGTTCGTCTGACCGAATACACTTCTCTTCTCTGAAATACTTCTGAAAGTGTACGGAACCTCTCAGCGTACCGGAGTCATCAGCTTCGGATGGTACACGACAATTCCGTTGTTGTCCAGGACGAAGGTGCGGATCTGCTCGTCGTTGGGGAGCATTTTTACGAGTTCCGTGAACAAAATATCGACGCCAGCGACGCCCAAAAAAAGGTTTGTCGAATTCAGCATTGTGTTGAGAATGGGCATCGACAGTGTGACCACAGGTCCTTTTCCTTGAGTGTCCATATAAGGAAGTGACCTAAAAAGGTTCAGATTTTTATCAGCGAGGCAAATTATTTCACTCACCAAGAAACGGGTCGCTTCTGCGCGGTCCCCTTGTCCCTGTATGACAAGGCGAGCACTTCGGCGAGCGTGGTCAGGTAGGACCTCGACTGGAGTTTGACGTCCGCGATCGAGTCGACGATCGAATACGACGCGCGAGTGTTGCACGAGACGTAGTCCAGGATCGGCAACTCCCCGGTACCGTATCCCATCGAGAATCCGAAAATTCGAACCTAAATATAGGCGATGAGAAGAGCGTCCCGAATATCCGGGCTCACAATGTCCTCCCCCTGGCTGTCCATCTCCTGTTCGACCAAGGCGATCGGCCACTCTTCAATGCCATCTGTGAAGATCATAATAATCTGGTGGCCTCCGGAGCCCATTCCCATCGTGTCTTGAAGGAATTCCGAAGCATTTATGGCTCTCTGGAATGGGAAGATTTATGGAACCATTTGAACCAAAACTTACCTGTCGGAAGAGACTCAAGCTGTAGTTCAGAGCCGGAGCGAGGTGGGCCTGATCGCGTTCTTCGATTCTCTCAAGTTGATTTTGGAAGAGCTGAAAAGTGGTTCAACATTATAGAGAAAACAAGGGAAAAGGCAACGCGTGGAAGTCTGAAATAACAGCCATTTAAAACTGAACTCAGTGTGAAATTGAATTAAAGAAGTATTTTGGGAACACGGTTGTTGATCTGCTTGCAACGTTCTAACAAACTCTCTGCAATGATAACTTTTTGATATTCTAAAGTTCGAAAATGTGTATATTTAAACCAAATTCTTTGTCCACATTTGGTCGCGCTTTATGTGAAACCAACGGCTCCCCTCGCAAATTCGCTTATTACGGTAGCCACGCTTGGATATAAGACGTGTCTTTTACATTCTGATAACATATGCCGAAAGATGTTTTTGCTTTCGTTTGAAATCTGGTTTTAATCTACTCGCTACTTTGCGCAGTGAGTTTCTTTTTGGCTCCATCCAGGTCTACAAAGAAAACAAATGGGAGTTTGGGAGTCGGCAAAAGTCCCGAGTTCCTCTCGAACTTCTAGCTCACTGGACTTCCTCGAGAGTCGGCCCTTGTGACCGTACCTCTCCTCGCCTCCCCCCTCATATCAAATTGCGAATGATTGTTTCCCATGCGATGTCCCCAACGACAGCACCGTGAGGGTCCGGGCCGAAAGTAGCGGTTGAAGAGTATGTATGAGAAAGAACATAAAAGCGGAATTGAATGTTGGCGTGTCCCTTGATATACGATGAACGCGGTGCCGACTAATTTTGTTTTCGCATGCAGACAGACGCACATGCGCCTAAACGAGCGAAGCTATGACTCGGCCGAGCGGGTGAGGAGCTCCGACATGTCTCATCTCAGCCAGTCCCAACTTTGGCTGGAAAAGACGCGCGCCTCGGCTTGTCACCGGTCGAAAGCAACATCGGCGCCGTTGGTGGGCAACGCAGCCCGGAGAGCATTCTTAATTACGCGTGTTTAAACGCAGAAAATAAGCTTTGTCAGCTGGGAGGACGCAGCCGGCCGGCAGAGGAAAAAGAAACATTTTTCGCGGAAAGCGCCCGAAAATGAATGCACGCAAATTTGGAGAGGAATAAAGGAAACGAAACAAAGGAAATAGCCAGGCAGAAGGGTCAAATGAACCCACTCTTTTGTTTCGCGTCGTAGCGGGCAGGAAGCCGCTGAAGCAGTAGTCGAACACCAGCTCCTGCCTGCTGCTGTACCAGACGGCGTTGAAGTAGTCGTTTGGACCCAGCGTAGCCAGCACGTGCAAAATGGTCATTTTGGTCAGGTGCTGCGTCTGGCCCTTCACGCTCCCACTGCTGCAATCACGCGCGATGACAGCTACAGTACCCCTGGACACTTACAAGTCTATCAAGAAGAGGACGTCTTTTGGGGAGGCTTCGGCTCCGATAAACCACTGCCGGTAGCGAGGGTCAAACAGATCGAACGAAATCGCCGCTGGCTCCACGGTCCATTGAAATGCTAGGTCACAGACCATAAAGACGTGCAACACGCAAATCACCCACAAGGGAAGATCCTCGTCAATCCGCTGTAGGTTCCAATGTACTGCCTTGACTTCGCGAACCCCAACTCTAGGTTGCTCTGCATCACCTGCAGAATCTTCGGACTGCTCGTCCACTCGAAATCTCGCACCACGGCTCCATCTGAAACAGTCTCTTCACGGTATTCTGCGTAAAATGGTTTCCGTGCCGCAAACATACGACTCGACGTTTATGTGGACGCCCGACAGCGGCGGATTCGTGTTAGAATGCTTCGAGTAGTTCACCAAGCTCTCTTCCACAATCTCCTGGGCGAAGCGCTCGCACTCCTCGTTGTCCTGAAATAGTTTTTCGCAACAATAATACTTGTATTTTCGTGTCGCCGAAATTTCTCATAAATTATAAATGGTTCTAGACGTTGAATTCTCCAAATTCACTCGCGTAACTGTGGCTTCACACTTTACAAACGCGGTCATTCGACCGTGACAACAAGCCCGAATCGGCGACGGCAATCTCATAAACAACACTAAAACCGCACTTACCACCACGGCCCGATACGTCGTGTAAACGAAGGCGTCGGCTTCAGATTCTGAGGTGGAAACAATCCGCTAAAATCGAGAGATTCCGGTTTATTTCATGGCTGTCCTAATTTACTCTGATCGCTTCCAAACGATGGTTGAGAAACGTCTGCATTTTGTTCGCGACTCGCTCCGAGTCTTGGCTGAAGTCTCGCGAACTGACGTCGATCCAACCCTCTAGCTGCTTCTGAACATCCTGAAACACATCCATTTTAATTCACACCGAAAATGCTTCTTTATATTTACTTTCTCAACATACTGGATTCGCGAGTGGCTCTCGAAACTTTGTTCGATCTTTTGACGGAACTCCTCCATGGACCGAAGGAGGTCTTCGGTGCACTGGACTCCTCCGACTCCGAACAGACAGATGAGCCCAATCAGAACCAGCGACTGTCCCATCGCAGATCTGTAACTGACAAAGTTTCCACAAAATGAGCAAGAAGAGGACAATCGATTGAGGATGAGAGAACGCTTAACGAAAGAGGCCTTTCTTGCTGAATTCATAAATAGAGCAAGGAGCAAATCCAGCAGCAAAGTGGAACCGCGCACAAGTGCACGATGTGCGCCTGAGACCCGGGAGCCCGGAGGAGTCGCCGGAAAGTTCCGCGCGCTCCGAGACGCTCGCTTCCTCGGGCCAAGAGTCGCTAGCTGCTTCCCTTCAAGGCATCCCGCCACGTCGAGGAATCGCCGGGCGTCTCTTGAAATTTGATTCTCCGGGGACCTGCCGGCGGACATCTGCATGTTCCTCAAAAGTCACTCTGCCGCCGTTTGGGGCCGATTTCGTGCCGCCTGCACTTGCGCCCGTCGGCAGCCGAAATCGCCGCTTGTTGCGTGAATTGGCGGAGAAATTCAAGGAATAAACAAACAATAAATATTAGATGCAATAAACCACTCAAAGAGGCTCCGAGTTCACCCGCCGCGCCGCCGGTCGGGAGCGTCTCGCTCGATCAGAGCCAAAATTGCAATTAGGATTTTTGGGTAGAGCCTGGAGCATCACACAGAGCGCGAGGGGCGGTCCGAAATCCCTTCAAATTGGCCGTCCAATGAGTTTCGCGAGTGGTTAGCTGAGGCGACGAGGTTTTGTTGACATAGCAGTCAAACGCCCTCTCGAATGTGACATGAGCTCAAACACTTGATAGCCAATTAAACAATAAGACGCTAAATTTACTTTAAAAGAAAATAACAGAATTTGCATCTTAATAGATTCTAAACGAACAAAACATAACAACTAAGAGATCGATACAATAAAATGGTACAGGATAAATAGAACATGCTCATACAAACCTTGGACCCATCTTATTTGAAAAAGTACAGATAGCAAAACATGGCGAAGTTGGCGGCAAGACTGAAGACAATCCCAGCCACCACAATGTAGGTGAGGCCGGTAGAAGCCTGCGACGATTGCTGGCTCACCGAAGAGAAGATTGAGGGCGATCCGCGGAAGCTCTTGATGCGGGACGGCGACTGAGAGGGTGCATAAATCCCGGCGTTAAATCCAGACTGTGCCTTGCCTAGTACACTTGGAGTACGCTGCGTGAACAGGTTAAACTGAACCGATTACACAATGACCTACGCTTGCGATGGAGGGGTTGTATTTTATGGAGGTGAACGGTCCTCCACGTTTTGATGGTCCGGATACAGTGCTTTCAGCGTCAGCGTTCCCAAGTGATAAGCCACCAAGAATACCTCGAATTTCCCGAGTAGGAGTGACGCCATCACGAAGAGTCCTTTCGAGTTTCACTCCAGATTCTATGACTGACTTTGGTGACCGTTTTCTGCTAGGCGTGAACACTTCCTCATCGCTCAACAACGACATGGAATCAAGAGTTGTGCATTGGGAAACGGGAGTGCTTGCCACCGAGAAAGCGCTGAAAAATAGCTTGTTTAAAAGGGATTGAAACATAAATATAATCTCACCTCATAATGGTGTTCGGACGCTTCTTGCGCTTCATTTTTCTTGGCAGGAACGTGACAGAAGCGGATGTGATACACAGAACGCTGGCTACAGCCAACCGCGACAAGCATCCGTCGGGTCCCTCCATGGTAACAAAGTGGGTAGCCAGCATGACAAACCACCCTCCGATTCCAAGAAGATCGGATAGCACCACACGAGTTTTCGCACAATACATGCCGAAGCAATGAAGTGCAAAAGCCAACAGGGAAATCCACTTGGCGTATGACACGATCGATGGCAGAAGGTGGAGAACAAATACAGGATACAGCAAGTGAAGATCAAAAATCAAAGTTCCCGAATCCGATTGAAGATGATCGAAATGAGCGGTGAAGAACAGCACGGAGAGAAGAAATGTGATGAGGTAGCACAGGTTAGTTCGGAACCCATTGCCGAAGAATCGCTTCCTGTATGGTTCCTTAATTTTTTCTCGAGGCTTCTGAGGCTCCGATATGGACACATTGTGAGGATTTACAGGAGACCCCTGCAAAAAATTGCATGTTTCACAAAAAATCAGCCGTAAATTCACCTACCTTCAACAAGCCAGACGTCCAGATGGAACTCTTCACGGAGCTCACAATGCTCGATGCTGCCTTCGAAACTCCATTGAGCATGTAGAGCTACAAAATACGTAAAAGTCTGCCCAGTTCTCAGCTTAACTTACACGCTCGTTTCTCAATTTGCGATTCGTGTAAGCTTTGCACATGCCGCACAAGGGATATTGGCGGTTGAGAAGGGCTTCATATTCCTTCAGCTCGGCTTCAAAATTTTCCTAAAATTAAGTCATTAACCAAAAAAACTCCAACAAACTTGTTGTCCTACCTCAACCATCGGTTCAAACTTATTCATTTGCATGACGAGTCGTCCCTGGTTCTCATTACACTGTTGGCAGAGTCCGTTGCCCTTGCTAAGATGACCTTCGGGAACTCGTTTACAGTATTGTAGGGCATCCGATTTCCCCTTCCCTCTGAACTTCATTCGCTTGTTGTAGTCTCCATTCTCCTTGAATCCGTTGTATTGGTCACATTTGCTACATGTGAATGCGTTGATCGACTTGTAATTCACCCATAGCACATGTTGGCAAAACCAACAGCTCACTCGGTACTTGAACTTGGGTCTAAAAAAGGCCGTTTACATATACGTCAAAAATTCGTAACTCACCTGACAACGGTGTAGAAAAAATACAGGCTCGCCGCGGCAAGAAGAACAGCGAGTCCAACTTCGAAAGAGATGCTTGACCAAGCTACGTCCATCTGAAAGAAGAGCGAATAAAATGCAGAATTTCCGTATATATAGAAGTCCCGCGTCGACTTTATGCCGCGCAACGCAATTTGCATTACAAAAATCGAAACTTGCGAAATTGATCAATTGAAAGGATTCGCGTCAGGATCACTGGGAAATGTCTACCCAAATACTGATTATTCTTTTTCACTCATCAGCTTACGGAAGAGCGAACAAATTTTCTCGATTTACCGAGCTTCTTAAAAAATGAATCAAATGGAACAGAAAATAAGCCTGAACTAAGGAACAGCAAGACTGCAATCTGTTAGACGCTTCAGAGAAAGAAATTTAATACATGAAATATGAACATCCAAATTTTCAACGCATTGTACAAGATGCGAATCTTGGATCCAAGGCCGTCGTCGCAGAGTACGAAGTGCTAATGAAGGCCGTTCACTTTAAGTGGCTACTGCTTTGTTTCCAGCTTTTCAAAGTGTTTTTTCACACTGCGGATGTTCATCAGCGTCGTCGCAGTCGACACAGTTCCATCGGAGAGGATCAGCATGATGAAAGTGTTGCTAGTGAAGCTGTCGATGAATGCCGCAAAGTTGTTGTTTCGCACGTGGATAGATTCGAACTGTGAGCCCATTTTGCTGCAAGGATGGGAGCTTAGAACGACTGGATTCCAATCAGATATTACCTGCAAGACAACTTGAACTGCTTGATGATGTTGGAAACCTTCTCAAAGCGATGAAGATCGGGGTGGTCGTTGATTTTCGCCTGTGCTATTACCAAAAACGTAGCTTTTTCGAAGAGGAGCACCTAAATTATTCCGGATAATTGAAATTCAATAATTAACAGCTAGCAACCTCGTCAGCGTCGATAATCTGGGCAAACTTTAACAGTTTCTCCTCCATTGTTTCCGCGTTGGGGATGAGCTTGTGGACGATCGCAGACCAAGCTTTGTAAAGGGTTTCGTCCCAGATTGACGACCGGAAGCACCGAATGTCCGGAGTGCAACCGACCTTCTTGAAGATCTCGCCGGCTTTTGCGTTGATGTCTCTTTCCTTGTCGATAAATATCTGCAAAGGCCGCCGTAGCTCAGTTATCCAGTGGGAACACCTTACGTCTTCGCGCTTCTCCTCTACGATAAGATCCATTTTATGTACAAGACAAAATATTTTCGCAGTTGGTGAGTTTTGCAACAACGCCCCGAGACAAGACTGGAAGTACCCGTAATCCTTCTCCACCTCCCTGCTCTCCACGTCGAAAACATAAATGAGCACCTGCAAAATCATTAATATCGCGATTTCGAATGTAAGATCCTACCTGGACGTTCTTGAAAATTTGATCCTTTTGCGAGACTAAGTAGTTCTCCATAAAGTTTTCTTGTCCTCCACAATCCCATAGATGCAGCACCAAATTGCCCAAGAATCTGTACACATCCATTCCACGAAATTCGTTAATTGGTAATTGATAATAATGGCTTACCTTACGTGCGCATGCTCCACCTCCATCGTGGGACCCAAGCGGTTGGTGTCACGAGCGATGTAGTTAGCGAATATGATAGATCTCATGCTGGTCTTTCCAGAACCGCTTTTCCCCATCAGTAGCACCTTCCGCTTGGACATGGTTGCCGAGAAACAATCTGAAATTGGCGATGATGAGATGAGCCGCTTCAGCGTATAATTAGGAGAGATCACACGGGAAAGACTAAAGAATCGAGTTTCGTTAGACACTTATCTACCGGCCGAAAACACTCCGACGTGCGCTGGTGCCCGTCGAGCGACTGTTGAACTGCTGACCAGGTATTATAAAACGTAACTGATAAAGGGCGATTGCCTAAACGACGCAAACTAACTTAACGAAATCGGGGACCGCCGGCGGTGCGGAAAACAAGCGGAAAACCGGAGAAGAATTCAGGCGAATTTTCGAAAATTCGCAACTCATTTTACAAAAAAAACGAAAAAGTGATGCAAGGCCGCAGTACCATGTTGCCATGATGGCCACCCACGTTGTCGTTTGCACGCGATTTCGGACGACGGAATCGAGACAGACTTCTTCGACTAATAGATGTGGCGGAGTTCTGCTCGAGTTTGCGATTTTCCAAACTGTAACGCCCGTGTTTTCACCGTTTTTGACTGAGACTACATGAACGTGGTCCCTGCGCGACTTTCATGTTTTGGCAAAAAGCAATGCAATAAAGCTTGAACACCTTTCTGGACATCAGATCGGGAAACTTGCGCAAAACGCGAAACCGAAAGTTTAACAAAGCTTGAGAAATTTGATTTGACTGGGAACGACCCATGAAGGAGCGGTGTTTGGCATCGGCGAGCATGACTGTTTTTGGAAGCGACCGCGATTAATGTGCGAATGTTAAATATCCGTGACGGATAGTTTTCGTTGGTGTGTCATGTTTTTTTTTGCTATGACAAAGTCTTTTGTGATTCCACCGTGATTAAGCTCGATTTTGGGAAGAATTCACCAACTAGGTTTTGCATATCGGTGGATGAAAGTGATTCAGTCCAGCAGTGATTTTTATTTGGCGCGCGTCTAGACGATATGTACTTCACGGTGCTGCGTTTACATTGTTCTTACCTTTTGCAGATGTTTTGGGATCAACCAGAAAACCAAAGCTTCAGCGATGGAGACGCTGCTGTGGAAACCGGCGCTGTCAACTTTTTCAACCAACGAGTGTTGTCGCTCTCCGAACTCTTGGATCGAGAGGACGTCCAGCTGTGCGAGATCATCGACCATGATTACGTGCTCACCGAACTCCGCAACGGAACCGAGGACAGACTCATCGAATAGTAAGTGGCTTGATATATGCTTATAATCTGTACATATGAGCTTTTCTTAAGTTTGTCGGACTCAAAGATTATGATGGAGCTGTTGTCGATAATGTTGGAGCCATCGGACGCAACCGACGAAATCATGCAGCTTGGGTATGTTTTTGCGATAATGGTGTTGTTAAGAATTTTTTCAGTCGCTCTTCGAAATGCGGCTCCATGGTAGCAATGAGAAATATCGCTCTAACCGAAGCCATTGTTGGAAACGAAGATGCCATGAAGTACCTGCGGTCCTATTTGATCAATCATCGTGGACGGTTCAATTCTAACCAGATGCAATATTACAAGGAAGCCATCTTTGCAGCAATCGTAATTTGTCCAGAAAAAGTTCGACTAGAATTTTTGGAGATTTGACTTGAAGCAACACATTTTCAGGTTCTGGGTTTCCTGCAAGACAATACAAACATCGACTACCTTGAATCTCTTTTGCAGGAGATGTATCACACACCAGCTGCCGACATTTTGTTGCGACTCCTGAAGATGATTCCAAGTGGCGACTTCTTTTTATATAGCAAAACAAAGGGATGTGAATACGATAAAGTTCTGAAGGTATTCTAAAAGGTGTTATTACGGTTTTTATGTCGAACTTTTCAGTGGCTTATGGAAGCGGATGTGCCTTCGAAGTTGTTGTCTCTTCTGTCCCCCGAGCAGCCAAGCCTCGTGCATTCCAATGTGGCTCATGTGTTCGTGGAGATGATCCACGCGGTTCGTGGAAAGTCATGCAGCCAGGAGATTAGCGAGGAGACGCGTGCCTTCTATAAGAGCTTCTTCGGGTTGGAAGCACTGAAGAGAATGCTGAACGCTATTCATGGGGCTGACGTCGGAGGTAGTTTGCTTACATAGCGTTCACTTGAATAACTGTCCAATTTAGAACCGTCTGGGAGAAGTATAGTTCGTTGCCTGGCAAGAATCATGAATGCCATTTTGATGCGAATTGGTGCGGAAGAGACTCCGTCAAAGTACATGGTTCAAACGCACTCCGATTTGCAACATAGAACGAACCAACTGGGTGGCATTACTCGTGAAGAAAGGGAAGCCAAGCACTTGATCGAGGTCGTTTTGCTGGGACTTGAGCCATGCGAAACCTTGGACAAGTCTGTAGAAGCAGACTTTCGGCTGGCCATGAACGATTTTCTGGTATCCGAGAAACCAATCCATACGTGGCTGTCCAAAATAATCTGCTTCCTTGAGGTCAGTTGTCGAAGACTAAAGTATAAAACTAAAACGCCATTACCGTTCCAGCAGCAGGAAGCCATGGTGGTGCCTACAGATACCATGTGGAGCGAACTGCTGAACGCAGTTGTCCATCTTATTGATACTAACAATGAAGAGGTTTATCGTTCCTTGTCTGAGGAGTTGACTATGCCATTGGACGGTAGCTTCTTCATGGAAACTAGCTCCGATGGCGAGAAATCAGAAAAGCCAGTTCTGCATCACTTGTTCCGTATGGCTGCAAAGTTTCCCGAATGTGCGTGCCTCCATGATGTTGCGGCGAGACTCTTGACTATTCTGTTGTTCGCCAGCGAAGGATGTGGACAACATATCACCAACATTTTCCAGGTACTCCTTGATTTGTGACTTTTGTAATTATTTCTTCTTTGTTCTTTTAGGAATTGACCATTTTTGAAGAGGCAATGGATCAAATAGATACCGGCCACTGTTCTACTCACTCTGAAAAGATCGTGCGCGGATTTTGGTTTAGAATTCTCCTGGCTTTGCGAGTTGCTTGTCTCTGCAGCCCTTTGAAAGCCTTGATCGCCAGCTCAATTACAGGTTTGAATATTATGTCAATCTTAACTTAAATGAGCGGGGTTTAGGAAGATTTCAGAAAAGATGGGACGATTTTTGCGCCATGCAGCTGAACGAACACATCCAAAAAACCACCTCAATGGAACTTCTTGATCCGAATGCTTTGGTTCGTGTCATATTCCTTCCTACACTATTTACGATTATTCTAACTTCTATTCTAGCACGAATCAGGGATGAGCTCGAATGACGCATTCGAGATTGAGAGAATGCCGATGGGCGAAAATGGCGGCTTCCCCGAAGATCCGCTCAATGCGCGCACTGCCTTTGATTTTGATGCTAATTGTGATGCCGATCTTGGAAATAATCCCTTCGACGACTTCAGTAACTCTCCATTCCTGGGAGCTGGCAGTTCGACTGGTCAGTCTATTATTATGCTTTCATTTAACTAAGTGTGTTTGTCTTCAGACGATCCTTTTGCCCCGTCCGGATCCAGCGGAGGAAATGATGGCTGGGCCACGTTCTAATTTATTCCTTGTTCATATTTCACCATTCATATGTGTTTAACTTCGTTTCATCAAAATAATATAAATTCCATTCGCAGTTGACTTAGAGTGGGGCAAACTAGTCATAGTAATGATTCTGAATATATCAGATAATAACTACTGAGCGGCTCTAAGAACACCTTTCAGCAGCTGGAAATGTTCGCGAGTGCATATCGCAGATGGCTTTTGACAACTAAGGGCCTCTTTCCTTCAAAACCCGTAAGATCGGTGTTGAAATGACGAGAGGTTCGTTGTGGTGTATATTGGTTTACTGGTTCTTCGTTGTTCGTTTTGTTTCCCACGCTTTCAGTCATTGTAAGTGCCGCCCCGGGAACAAGTTGTTTTTTCAAGAAGGTCGTCGTTGAGTCGGCCTACGCGCACTCGTGCCAAAGCTGACGCCCTGAGCGGTCAGCAAAGAAGCGTGCAATGGAGAAAACTTTCAAAAGCAAGAACAATGCTAATGAAGCTCCATGGTAACCATTAGTCTGACGATTTGCAGGCGAGAAGCAAAAACCAGCCGTACGACGACATCAGAGCCGAGAAAGACAAAACATTTGGCCTTTTGTTGATTGTGTATATAACGACGCAGGCGACGAACTTCGTTTTAAGCCTTTGGATACCCGCGAATCCGCATAATTCAGCCTCCTCGTCCCTGCGCTCCTGCGGTCGTGATTGCGCCCGGTCCGCTGCAAACGTTCGCCGTTGTGTGAACAAAGGAGAATTCCAAACACGAAGACGTTGCGCTCTGGGACCCCGTAGAAGATGAAAACGCAGTCGGCCGATCACGGCTGTTGCAAAGATAAACCAAAGGCGAGCGGGAGGAAAGCTGCTTCCCTGATTATGTAATGCCGCCTCGATCGGGCCTATTGCGATGGATTAAGCTAATTTCCACGGGAGGTGCGCTGTTTTTCGCGGCCGCACTCGGCGCGTAGCTTTTCTATGGGCATTTAAGTTGCTGTGAGACTAATTTATTCTTGTTTGTAGTGCTTCTGCTTCAAATAATGCCTATCGACTTTGTCACGGTATCGAGCGGCCGCGCGGTCGAACGTCAGAAGCGAGCGAGGAGGCTCCGCTCGCTAATAAACTTCAAAATGGCGCGAATTACTCACCAAATATATATATTCGCCCATGCATACGCTCGTTGCCATAGCCACATAGGGCGACTCGTGTATCCGCCGCTGCGACACCGCTTCGAAGCCGCTCCTCGGCGGCGTCCTACGGAGTCCTCGTGAGCCGTCCGAGAAAGTATGGTTTAGCCTGGCGTTTCCCTACTACCTCACCGCCTTTGTTTACGTTCGCTATAGTGTGCGTGCGTGTGTTATCAGCGTCGAAGTTAGACTTAACTGTCTTCCTATTTCAGTGCCCGTTGATGATTTTCGAGTTATTTTATGTTTCGATATGCAACGTTCTTTAGGTGAAGGCACTATATCTAAGGTAAGTGAAACGACTGCGAAAGTACAGCTAGTAATAATGTTAAATGTTTCAGTTACTGAAATGTTATGCGTTTATTCAAGAGGAGAGATTAGGGAAGGTGTATTTTCCGATCGCTTCTTATTTGACTACTTCAACTTGCGCTGATCTCCGAGATGTGTTTCAGGTTTGTTTGCAATCGCGCGTACTATCAAGAAAAAATTATCATTTCAGGAAGGTGACGAAATAATTTTTACCGCTAAGCGTCAGTCTCCGCCACAAGCTGACTGCCGTTACGTGGCCTGCTCTGTCGTGAAGAAGTCGCAGCTTATTCCAGTTACTGGAAGGATCACGGAGAAAAGCGAAAAGTACGGTCGGGCGGAGCTATCATTATCATGGATCCATTTCAGGTATGCGTACGCCGAAGCCCCGCGTGTTGGTAGAATCTTTTTGCCATATTCGGCTAGAAACATGAACACTAACAAACCGTGGCTTGGCCGCGGAATCGTTGAAGGGGCTCGGTACGACCTGAAAATCATGCCCCAACCTGAAGTTAGCGGCTGTTCTTTTGTGGCTTGGGCGATCAACGTCAGTGGGGAATCCATAGATGAAGATGTTCCCCTGTATCGGCAGAATTATTTGCGTTTGGAGCGGCAGCCTGAAGTCATCGAGAAGCAGATTGGAATAGTTATTTCGTCCGACCAAGACTCTTCCGAGGCATACGTATATGCTACTGTGAGAATGCGCTTTCCAGCTAAAATAATCAGTATGTTTCAGCAAACTGGCATGGCGAGAGTTCCCTTCCTTGTGAGCCCAACAGGAATAGTCGTCGAGCAAGGTGTTTGGATGCGCTATTCGGTCATGAAGGCGGACCATCCCAGCAAATACACCTGGGTCGCACGGGATGTTGAGTTTATCGGATATTTGATGAAATTGAATGACAAGTGCCTGCTACCTGGGCCATGCGCACTCTCGTTACTGACGAAGGCGGTCGTGTGTCGAATCAGTGAAACTCATGGAGCTGCTTGGCTGTGGAACGATCTGCTCGGGAGAATTTACGTGTCTGGAGAAGAATATATGAAAGGCATGCGGTGCTTAAGCGCTGTTCGTTTACGAGTTGAATACACGGGAAATTTTGAAGGTGTGATTCAAACATTCACTTGTGTCACTGCGAAACGATTGTGAATTTAGATGTACCGTGGTCTGGATATGACTTAGAAGTTTTGGAAAACGATACCGAAGTAACACTTCAAAACGTCGCGCAATTACTACAGACAGACGATCAGTGGAGGGCAAGTTCAATACCGTGCAAACTTTGTTTTCAAAATAGATTATGTTAAGGTCACATACGTCAAGGAGCAAGAGTCCTATTACGGTTTTATGGAGAACCCCAAGTTTGGGTCGGCTTTCATTGCGTGGACGGACACAACTCGTGGTGAGGACCCTCCAGAGAAAGGCAGTTTGTGCCGTGCAACCGTATACAAGCAATATCGTGATCGGAAACACCAGTGGCGCGCAGTTCTGGTTACGCCACTGGACAACGCTGGGCGTCCCAAATTCGCGCATCCTTTCCGCAAGCCCGGATCAACACTTCGAATTCCTACCGGAAATTATGTTCCAAGAGGTCGCGTAGATCCTACTAAGAAGCCAGAGTTGCCATCACCCCCACCTAAGGCTGAAACCCCAGCACGGAAGGAGGAGAACTTGCGATCTTTGTCGAACAATGGCATTGCGAATAACACCTCACTTGACCCGGGTCGTATGAAGTAAGTGCAGGCGCCTTACACGTTCATAGGCTCATATTATTATAGCTTTAGTAAGGTGTTGTCTGTCCAAGAACAACCCAAAGTCGAAGAACCACCTGTTCTTCCCCCCATTCACGCAAACTACAATTTCTATGGGGAAGATCTTGGAACAGCTAATGACAGCTACAAGGGAGGTCTTTATGGAGCGATTGGTTCAAACAAAACTTCATCTGGTGTCAAGAAGCCATATCTTGTCGGGGAAATAAATGGCACCAGAAAGCCTAGCAATGGGTTCTGCGAAAGCCTAGGAAGTATGGACGGGCTTGGAGATAATCTGCTGTCATTCGACTCTATTCCGACACTCGCTGAATTTGAAGCCCACACGGATTTTGGCGTTCCGCGGTACTCTCCCGAAGGTAGCATCAACTGCTCATCGCCGGCATTCCCATTGACCGAGTCTCCCTTCTCCTTGAGCGAAAACGGTCCAAACGGTTTGCAAAAGAAGGAGAATCCTTTCAATTTCGAAGACTTTATCAATGGGCTCAGAGGCGGTGCGAAAGAAGACGATAACCCAACTTGGTCATACGGGGGATCAAACGGTCTTTCACTTTTTTCATTTCCTCCGAAAACCGAAGCTCTGGCTCCTCCACCCGGTAAAAAGGAAACAGTGATGTATTAATTTATCCCTGCATTTGTTATAGGGTTGCCTCCTCCATTCGGATCACGTTTGCGGTACTCGAATGGGACTACATCTACCACTCCGAGTATGTCCTCCGAGTCCTTAGCCGAGAATCTTCATTTTGGTGCGATTAACGGAACGTATAGCAGTGCAACCCCCAGTCGCGTGGACGTCTCAACCCAAACGGAGGTGCTTATAGAGCAAGAGATGATTAGGAAAGTCACTAGATGTGAGAAGGCGATATCACAGCTGGCCGAGGAATGCCCTGAATTTTTTGCTATGATTCTTCAGATTAAATGGCAGCAGGTCTGATTCGTGATATTTGTTTTTTCGGTGGACACTCATGTCTGCATAGCAATTTTTGTTGAGTTCCGAAAAGAGATTTACAAAATAAATGAGGTTGAATGCTGTGCTTCGTTTATTAATATCTTCTGGTTACGTTTGAGTGGAAAGCCCAATCCGCTAGAGAAGGAATGAGAAGCGACCGTTCCCCACAAATGTTATTAAAAACCACTCCAACATCGACTTAGCCACGATATGCATACCACGGCATAACAGCGGATTTGTGGTTAGAGTCACCGCTTCATCCCAGCGATTATGAACGAAAACCAAACGCTGTGAGGAAAACATGTCTTTATTCTCAATCACTTTAAGAGGACGAACATGGCGAGAAGAACGATATGCTCAATGTAATAATTTCGCGCAAGGGTTCGCCAAACAAAAGATATAAACATTGAATGTTGTCTGTTCTGAGAGCTCAGTCAGATTAACTCACGTTAATCAGGTAATTTTAATCGGTCAAAATTTAACCGCATTCCAGTAAACTACGTGAAGCGGAGCCATGTCAAATGTTGATTCTACACGCGTCTTGCTTTCGCAATTCTCACTGACAAAGGGTCCCAGGGAGGGTCCCAGTTGCGAATCAAAACATCCCTTTTAACATGGCTTTGGTTGTGGCGCCACTGACACATTTGTCAATGTGGAGCTCAAATCTGAGTGAAGTGCGCGAAAATATCATGCTTAGTCTTGCTCTTTCGACTTCGTCCACAAAATCGATAATTTTCGTTTGCGCCGCCACACCACACTGAAAACAGAAAACAGCGGTCGAACGAGCGCTCAATACGCTGGTTGCTTCTCGTGTCTTGTGTCTAAACTGCCGTCATCGGCAAAGAGCTGCGGAAAGCACCAACCGATGTGCTCTTCTTTTTAGAGGTTACAAATGAGTAGTTTGCTCGCGACATTGCCACTCGACCCCCAAAGCGGTCGTCTTCCATGCGGTCGGTCGGCTGTTTCCCTAATGTCATTTCGGAGTTCCTCATTAGGCTACGCGACTCGTAGAGACGCGGTTCCCTGTTGCGTTTGGGTATTTACAATTTATTCTTTCAGCTGATTTCAGAAGTCATGAGTGCCGCTTGTTCCCGACACGCAGGTAAGGATTTCACTTTTCGTTTATTACAGTGGCAGCGCTATTTTGCAAGCACTGTGTCTGAACCAAAGATCTACCCAGAAGGTGTTGATGTGCCCGCTCTAATGGGAATGACGTTTCAGATGACTTTTTCAACTTGGCACGTCGCACCAGAGAGAAGAGAACGGTCCATCACCACCCACCGCATCGACAGCTACCGAAGAACGACAAGCGAAAACTGCGAGAAAAGCGAAAAACGTCCAACGCAAACTTCATCTCCACCGATGGAACTGTACGTTGAACGAGGGGTTTACGGAAGGGAGTAGTCGGTTGGCAGGGATCGAAGCTGATGCTGACAGTATTCCAAAATTGCGCTATCTTTCGTACTAAATATTCCACGTTTCTACTTCAAAATCTGTCCAATTCCTTGCTCTAGAACAGCGATCTACCGTGCACAGAACACATCCATTCAGTGGACACACGGCACAGACTATCTAAATCCTTCGCAAACCGTTAATTTAGACTAGCGGAGACGATGCCCTCGACCACGCCGTGGCCCCGGAGCAGCAGCACCACGAGCACACTCAAAGCGGCAACCGGCTCTCCATCTTCCTCCGCAAGCACGAACAGTCCATGACTTCCGATCTGGGTAAGAGGCCACCATCCACGCCCATGACTGATCAGACTGTGCAGAAGCTGACTGTGAAGACAACAACAGCACTGACATGGACACAATTTCGTCTTCTTTCAACCTGAGCCAAATTGGAACCGACGATGGCAAATCGGACGCCGAGCCGACTATCCAGGTCTCCGAAATTCCGGAGTCCGAGGCGACTGTTCAGTCTTTGAGCGCACGCGTCAAGAAACTGGAAAAGGTGCTCACATCGAAATGTGACCACCAAATGACCATAGTTTCGATTTTAGCAATTGGAGACGCTTCTCAAGATCAACGTCAAGCTGAAGGAGGAAAACGAAAAGTACCGAGAGCGAGAACACGAATTCTGCGGCCAAGGAGCAGAACGGTTAAAGTAGGCTGAGATTTTCAGCAGAGTCAGTATCGGTCACATTGTACTTGTCGATGTGTACATGTAATATTTAATCTAACCACGAAAATAAAGAACTTAAAGTAATTTATATATTCATTTTCTTTACATATCAGATTATCAGACGAATTAGTTTTTCAAACATTCGTTTGGACGTCTTAAGATATACATATAATTTACAAAGGTTGAAAATTATTACATACATATTGCATCGATACCTACTGCAGCCAGAGCAAGACAGCAGCCACCTATTTTCACTTTGACAATTTTGAGATTACACGTATCAGCGCTCCGTTTTCCTCCTTCAGCCTCTTGTTGTCGTTTCGCATCTGCTCGTAATCCTGGGAGAATATGGGAATCACAAGGAAACCGCCAATGCAAAAACAAACCTTGGTGCGATTCTCGAGCTCTTCGATCTTCCTCTCGTAGAAGCGTTTGTCCTTTTCGTCTAGAGTCGCTGAATTCGCAAACGTCGATCTCGTAAGTGAAAGCGCAGACACCCTCTGCTAAAATAATTGAATTTACTGAAAAGACAAGGAGGAACGAACCTCCGATTCAAGCAGCTTTTTCTCAAGTTGCTCGATCTGTTTCAACAGCTTATCATTGGTCCTCTGCTCGCCTTCATACAGGATCTTGTAATTGATTTCATCCTTGACTCGTTCCGAATCGGTTGATCCGTTCATGTCCAACCGAATGTTGGGAAGAACGACTCCGTTTCCAGTCTCTTCGTCACGGCCTTGAAGGGAACAGCTAGCTGCTTGAATGTCATCCATGGAAACAGGACCTGTTCCACGTCTGTTTGCACGATTGACCTAGAAAGTTCGCGTACGGTAACGCTCACATAACGGGCATCACGTCTTACATGAGAACGTCGACGAAGGTGCGCGGCAGAGGGCGTGTGGGCAGGACTTGGGACTATTGGTGACAGTGTGCTTCCAGCGTTCGGGACAGGAGCGTCTGCATTAACCGAGGAGTTCGATGAGGACTGAGTGACAGAGCCGTTGCTTTCCAGAGATGACTGCTCCTTTTTGTCAAACTCCTATAAAGACAAGATGAGTGATGTAGCCATAAGAAACATTTCTTACTTGATCACCATCATCTACGCCCTCCAGAGTGAGAGCGGAACTCTTCCACGAACGTGCTGAGTTCAGATCCTCCGTTGTAATGGCTTGCGTCGACCGCCTGGTCGCCCGCTGCATTCGAGACTTCGCCTTACGCTCCGCTTCTCTTTCGTCTTTTTGCGAAGGCTGCATTGGAGGTGTTTGCCATGACCTGAACAGTCATCATTGTTAGGTACACATTTGTCATTAATCCACACTCATTCATGCACCAAGATGCTATTGCTGAAAGCCACAAACCTTAGTTTAGAACTAAAAAGGGTGTAAGCAGGCGAGGATTTGATGTTACGAGAAACAGAGGGCGTTGAGCTGTTTTCTCCTGTGTTGTCGTAGGTTGACTTCTTCTCCTCAGCAAGGGATTTCCCGCTGGAACCGTTAGATTTGGACGGCGTTGAAATAGCATGACCGTTGCTTCTCAATAGCGACGCCCATGGGACCGTGGACGGTGAAGATGCACAGCGTTGAACATTGGACACAACAGGAGGGAAGCTAAAAGCTACGACGTAAAGGCAAAAACGGACAAAGTGACCAGACGCAAAGCATATAAAAAACACAACAAGTCAACAAAATGAAAATTTAAAACAATACTCACGTTTTTCTCTGCATTGGAGACTGCAGGGGTGAAGAAGAATTCGCTGACGAAGCGTTCGAAGAAGTCGAAGATGCCGGCCGGATCGAAGGTATTGCGCCTACTGTCTTCTTGGCGTCGGCCCGCTTACCATCTTGCAACCAACCAGCACGGTTTCCCTTCATTCGGACCGTAAATTCAACATGTGATGAATTCGAAGATTCCTGAAAACAATCCATGAAAAAGGGAATAGATTGCTAGGCTAAAATAAATATGTACAAAATAGAGGAAAGCGAAACACTCAGTATAGGAAGCATATGCTCCGTTGTTCATCTCGTTGGCAGCTTCAATTCATGCGCGTGATTCATCAAATGCGCAAAGGGGCGATGACGCACACCGCCATAAATTCAGAATACTGTAGAATCGATTAATTACCTTGGAGCCGACGGAGGATTCGCGAGAAGTGGTGTTCGAAGAGCGTTCGGCTGACGATATAGAGACGTCTTGAGAACGAGAGTCGTTAGAAGAAAAGTCATAGTTCCTATAAGAAAACATTGAAACATATCACACAACTTCGGTTTACCTTCTAACAGAATCGCTGAGTTTTGTTGGTCGTTGAGGAACAGCGTTTTCACTAGACGACTCCAAAAGAGGTAGCCGGGTGGTGAAGTCGGATGGTGAAGAGGTTTGCGAAATTTCCGAAGCAGAGTGACTCTTCGAAAGATCATCAGAAGAGGATACGAGATTTCGATCAGCTGAAAACATAACTGAAAACTTGTTCAACAGTTAAAGTTCTTACATTGGTCACAAGACGACGCAGAGCTGACTTTAGATTCCACAGAAGAAACACTAGTTTCCTTGCTCAAGTCCTCATCTTCATCGTCCATCGAAACAGACTGCGAGGGTAAGCGAATAAGATCCGATTCAATCGTCACATCATCGCTTGGTTTCACTAATTCCACACGCGCAGACGTGGTAAAGGAGGAATTCATGGCAGGCGGTTCCACTGGATCCTATAAATCAAAAATGCTAACTTCAGTCAGATCATCGAGATTTTTACCTGGCTGGAAATTATCCTTCTATCATCAGTTTCCTTTTTTTTCGCGGGTGGTGGGGAGCACTCGTGACTTGCTGAACTAATTGACGTGTTCTCATTCTGTCCGAAGTCTTCATGTATATGAATCTGCAGCTTTTCCTCCGATCGTGATGTTCTAAACAGATTCACGGTGTAAATGCGCAATAAATCAAAAATTACTTTCTGCTGGACAAAGAGTTGTTGTTCTGCAGCACCTGTCCTGGCCTTTCCACATCCTTCTAAAAATGCGGAGTACAATAAGAAAATTTGAATCACCGTCTTACGAACAACAGCTGAAGCTTCTCCAGATCCTCTATAATCGCCTTGTCGGCTACCCGAATTACATTATCACCCTAAAAAACAAATTTAGACCTGTTAAAAATAATCAACTCACCGCATAATTTGTGTCCTCCAGACTAGCACCGTTCTCTAATAATAGCCGGCACATTTGTAAATGACCCCAATGTGCGGCTGCGTGCAGAGGAGTCCATCCATCGACGTCACCAGCATGAACGTCTGCTCCAGACTTCAAAAGCGGCACAAGCAAATCAAGGTAATTCTTGGACGCGGCTACATGTAACGCTGTGGCTCCAGTGCGTTGATGGGGAACATCTCCGAAAACTCCACGAGTGGTCCACTCCGCACAGTCGCGCTGGATGACTTGATGTTCACGATTGCGGCATTCTTCAAAAGTGATATTGTTCTTGGCGTATTCCCCCTCTAAATACTCCTTGCATTCGTCCTCTTTGGCTAAATCTATCGCTAGTTCCATATCGCTATTTACAACGGTTAGGTCAGCACCCTAAAATACGCTCTTATTTGCGGAGCTAGCTTTGCCGCAACGAACTTACCATAGTACAAAGATATTGTATGATATCCAGATTCGCACAGCAAACTGCTGCATGCAGAGGCGTCCACCCTTCGTTGTCTTGCACGTTGATATCTGCGCCATGCTCGACAAGAAACTTCACCGTATCGTACTTGTCGTCGATGACGGCTTGATGGAGAACCGTTACCCCGTCCATTCCGCAAGTGTTGATGTCGATTCCCTTCTGTTGTAGCTGCTCGACTTCATCTTCATCTCCACTCATACATGCTGCAAAAAGAACATCCTTTTCCTGTAACGAAATTCCATGAGAACATTGATAACAGTTTCAAAAACTTACGCCGAATTTCACTTTGAAATTGTGGACGGGTCGTCTGCTAGGAGGCAGCTTATTCATATCGGATGTCTGCCAGCGGTCGAGCTGCTCCTGAAAACAAGAAATAACATATTCTTAGAACAGAACATGACGAAACTTTACAAAACATATATTTTTACTACCTTCAAAGATCAAGATCGCGCTAGTTTTCGAAAATCGTATAGCAAACAAAATGTCCGTGACGTACGTTTACGCTAAAATGACGTTCGTGGGAAACATGAGTCAAGTTATAACGCATGGACAAAACTGTTCAAAAAGCACGAGATTTGGACAGAGGCGAATTTTCAGACAGTAAATGAACAGGCAACGATGAAACAGCAGATCGCCGCTTAGGGTCTACCGCGAATGAACCATTTTAGAAGTTGAAAGCGCAAGAAATGTAAGTGATTGATTCAGGAGAGGTCCAAAATCACATTTTTGAGCAGAAAAGCAGAAACGCGCTCCAACCTGCAATTGGAGGATTTCGACAGGACAGCACTACCGACAAAAAATTTCAGTACGATTGTAAATTACCTTTCTCTGCCAAAGCACATTATTTGCCATTGACTGTTTGGTCTGCAGCATCTGTAGATGTTCTGCTTCATCGACGAAATCCGGCGGATCGATACCAGAGATCATTCTGCACCGATGGTATACAGGCAAATCGAAATATTCGCAAAATGGTGAATATATACACTAATCGGTCAAAAATACATCTAAAAAACATAATTAGACAACCATTGCAGTTTAAGCGTTACGAAACACGAAAATACGGTCAGAAAACCCGTAAACATAAAGAAAATAGCCACAACCGCAGCATGAAAGAAAAACGTGGACTTTTGTCCTCAGCCAACAAAAATGCCCATAGTCGATGTTTTGTGTTTCCTTTTCTTTTCGGCAGAGTCAAAACACGGAGCGAAAGGCTGCCAAAACCATAGTTCCCAAGTTTCGCACCCACATGATCTCAATTTCGTTATCTAAAAAACAAACTTTCGCAGTCTACAGTGGGTATTTCCCGATAGTACAGGCAACCTCTAATCGCACAAAACTGAAGGGCCGACCGGCGGACAAAGTTTCACGGAACGTGGGAAATATGTCGCCCGCCTACGCAAATCGATTCGCGAATCAATCTGATGGAGGTTCTCGCACATCATTATGGAAACGAGCAAAAATGAGGAAAATATAAGCACGAAAAACTAGCAATGTTGCAAGCCCGGAAATCTGAACGGACGGGCAGGCGAGGAAGCGATTCGAAAACACATTTGGACACCTTTTTGGGAGATTAGGTGCTGCAAGCTGCGAAGTTGCAGTCCGCGAAGACGTAGCGAGGGCATAAAACATGCGCGAGCGAGCGAGAGAGGGAGCTGGAACCGAGTGTCGCGACAATCGCGAACCTCAGCCGGTTGCTGGCTGATCCGGCCGACAAGAAACGATGCGAGGAGTGAGCTCGGAGCGATGACTGGACTGCTCGTACATAGCGGACAGAGGCTGCTGTTCGGCGGGACGCGTTCGTTCCGCCCGGGAAAAGTTTACCGCAAACGCTTGCGAGTTCGTCTTCTCTACCGACTCCCGACCGGCGGCCGGTCGGTCGAGAAGATCGTCGGCCCCCGGCGAGTGGCGGTAAGACGAGAAACGAGAGACGGGCGAATACCGCCAGAGAGATCTACATATAATATTGAACATCTACTCTTAGTCTTTACCGAAACACGGCGACGTCTCGGGGTATTACACTGCTGCTGCCCAGCCAGCGACAGCGACAGGACGCGGCGAGCGCCGGTGACAGTGCGACAAGCGACGACCTCGTTGCAATTTTGATGCGAGAGCCTCGATGATGCGAAAGCAGCCCGACCCACCAAAGGCCCCGAACGAGCCCGGCCGGCCGCGGCGAGGAGCCCACGAGAGCCAGCCAGCCCGCCGGTCGTGTCGAGAATGCTAGAAGAACATGCCCGCTAGCCGAACATCATCGAGTCATCATTGAATCGCCCTGGTTCTTTCTTATGATTTCGGCAGCGACGCCGATGGAAACCATTAATGACAAACTACAGCGGCAGATTAAGGCGCTCACCAATTCCTTCCTCGCTTGCCGCCTAATCGGCTCGGAGCTTCATCGAGCGAGGATTACGGTCGACCGAGCAACGGTGCAGGTTTCCCGCGTTTAGGCTCGTTTTGGACCGTTTCCGACTCCGATCAACTGTGCAAACCCTGTGAATTCCGATGAAAGTATCTGTTACAGAACAAAATCGCGAATCTACTCAAATTTCAAAGTTCATGGAAACAATGGATCCCTCTGACGCAATTTCCGCAATCGATAAGAATGTCTCTTTGAATATAATCCGCTAAGTCCATCAAAACACTGTAGTCGCTTTATCTGCAATGAAATTCCGTCAAAGTGATAAAATTAGAAAACGACTATTCCGTCTCGTAATGCTTACGAGAGATAATCAGTTTAATAGCTTTTAACTTGACACTAAAGCGATTCATACGTTCATCGTGAGAAGGTTAAAGTGGAGCAATTGCACTCCGAAAGTTATAACTTCCTCGCGGCCACGTTCAAAGAGATCAGCGAGCACAAAAAATAGCTAAACGTCCGTTCATTCATCTGGTTGGGGCGGCATGAAAGGGGAGGCAAACGCAGGAAGCGATTACGATGTCGGCGCGGCCCTAATCATGCGAGATTAACTCGCCTCCGTGAAGCGGTAGTCATAGCAAAAAAGTGTAATTGATGTTTGTTAGTCCTCCTCTTTGTTCGTATCGCTCGGGTCCGTCTGGGTATTCACTTCGAAAAGGAGTTGCCAGATGAGTCAGGAACTCAGTCTGCTACCAGGCGAAAATCTTCAAAATGGTCGCCGATTTGTTACAAGGCAGAAGTAAGGTCAACATCTCAATTTTTGAGGTTCTTTACTCAGTAGTCGCTCTACTTGCTGTGTTGGTACAGGTAAATATTGAGCCCACTTGAGAAAGAAGACCGGATACGTGTGAGTGCATGCGAGCTCGAAACATAGCAGACGATTCGTCAGGAAAAACATAGCACGAAGAAAATAAACACGGAAAAAGCGAATTCCTTCAACTCTCCAGCATTCGCCAAGAAACGAATGTGTAAAGCTGGCAAAAGTCTGTTGGTGTGATCGTCGCTTTCTCTGACAGATAGTCGGTTTAAAGTGACTCATCACAAGTACACAGTAAGTGCGTGTCGGGCAAAAGTTTCCACTGTTCAAACCGCAGTAGTAGACGCAAAGAACTGTAAATCCTCGTGATTTCACAAATTTAAATGACGACTATGTTACAATGTTGAAGCAGAGAGAAGAACTGTTTTGGTACACTTACGCTATCTGGACGCAGCATCTGAAACCAAAAGAGAAAAATGAAAATACTGCAATGAGAGGACATGTACTGAAACGTTCGTTTACATATACATCCCATCTATGGGAAAATGGGAGGTGGAAACAGACGCGGATCCAAAAAAATATTTTCGGAGACATTAGCATTTTGTCCATTGGGTCTGCTTGGAGGTGGAAGGTAGAAAGGAAATTTTTAAGCGGCTAGGAATCCCATAATTTTGAATTTACATTGACTTTTGTTAAAGGGTTACGACAGAAATGCACAAGCTAGACTTTTGTTTACCTTTAATCTTGACTAGAGCTTAAATCTGTACCCGCATCGCTTGAAAGAGGCTCGGCTTTTTTTTTCTAGTGTACCTCACGGCTTTCACGGCTCTGAGCAAGATAATACTTTATCAATTTCGAAAAAAGCTACGCAAATTTGTGAAAAGTGTGTGTTGGGTATGCGCAAACCTACGGTTCGCAGTCTCAAGGAAACCGCCAGAATCTGGAGAACCAAAATGAATCCCTCCGCAAGCGTTCGAATTTTGTAATGCACCTAAAAATGCTCATCTCTGATCCTACTCACCGCAAAAATTGTCAATTTGGCGACCCCTCCTCCAGGCCTGTTACTAAACGGTGGCCGTGGCCACAGTCTGCGTATGAGGCCGGTGTCGGTGGCCGCCTCAAATGTCCTAAACGGTGGCCGTGGCGGTGCATGGACAATTCAGTAACAGAAAATTCAGTAACTGGATTATTCTCTAACTGGACAATTCAGTAACTGACGAATCAGTAACAGTCAAGGTGGGCGGTTTTTTCAGCGTCTATCCTAAGCGCATAGCACAATCTCGTTTTTGTCAATGGCTTTCATATGCTTTGCGGTATTTTCAATCAAAATGGACGAGATTTTCAGTGGAGTTGGCCTAAATACTTTGATGCTTTGCTTTTATGACTGGCTTAGCAGCTACCGCAGAAGGCTAGTTATAGAACTGCCAAACGCAGAAGAAACCTTGGCCTTAGCGCTGTTGGCTGGGTTCCTACAGTTCTTGTAGCTCAGAATATGGATCGAACTTATCTTCGAGGTTTGAATCACCAGGAGAATATTGAATGTGGATAATTATCTAATCTACTGGAATATATCCATGCTTAATATCTAAAAATAGGTTTAAAAAAAGACAGTTTCAGCCCTACAATACTGAATTTGAACGCTAGTATCCGACTTTTTCAACTGAAATTCTGATGCGCGTAAGGAAGCCATTGGCTTCACCTAATAAGCGGTCTTTTGCGGTAATGCTAACTTAAGTCAAAAAAGCCGTCCTAAATGCCAAACATAGCAAAATTTGAAACTCCACCGAAAACAAAATGAGTCCTTATGATACATACTGAAAAAGCCCGCCTTGATATACCGTGTTGTCCAGTTACTGAATTGTCCGTTACTGAATTTTCTTTGTCTTAAAATTGTCATGAAACCGCTGTGGCCGGTGTCGGTAGTCGATCTCCCGCGGTCACGCTGAAAACAAGCGCGATTCGCAAACGAAACAGCGTTTATCTATGATAGTTGAGAAGAAATAATGAAAACTTTTAAATTTTGTTTTTAAATCTAAATTTTACTGACGAAGGTTATCCGTACTCTGATAATGCCTTATTGACTCTGTGCCTATTACTAGTTCCCGTTTGTTTTTCTTATCGGCCTGATTTGCCAGCGTACTTGTTGTTTGCCATATTAAATAAGTTTCAGCAGCTCTACTTAAGTGCACATGGAGACCAAAACGAGTACTCTCATTATTTCATTTACCTAATGGAATAATTACAAAAATGAGCATGTGAGCTAGCACCAAAAATACTTGAGCTGAAAATGCTATAAGCTCGATTTTAATTCAGAATTCCAGCTACCAAACGTTTGCTGTGCTGTCTAACATGAACATAACTTTTCCCGAAATAAAACTTTTATTTCTGGGTGCATTTGAAGTGCTGGTGCACAAATACTGAACTGATAAACAGATTTATTTTATGTCACGAAAGCCGCGCACGATACGTAAAAGTTTAAAGTTAAAAAAATGGTCTTTTGAACGAATATCTCAAGTTTTTGCGCCTTGCTGAAAATCCAAGACATTTTGGAAAAGTTCCACTTTTTTGATATATGGAAAACCACTATTTGCTTCCAGTTGCCCCCACTTAGGTGGATTTGAACTGATCCTAGGCTTAAACTCATAAAAAGAATTGTCTGGAATCTAGTCTCTGTATGGCTGCTATTGAAGTGAAATATTGTGACTTTGTTGATTTGTCTTAAAATAAATACCGGACCGAAGACCTTCTGTTAACGCTAGAAAAACAAGCGCTGAAACACATAATTCCAGCAAACAACTTTCTTGTAGTGCAGATTCCACTCAAGTATAATAATTGTAAAGAGACTCACGTAAACCTCGCTCTAAGTTCGTAAAATAAAATAGCCAAAATGTAAATAAAAAAGCTGTCGATTCAGTTAATCAATTCACTTGAAAAGTGTACATCAAAGTTGCGTCGAGTTCTGCTAACTTTAATTTAGCAAATTCTGCAATTTGGAAAAACCCGAAATCTGTTTAAAAATCGTAGGCGGCATTTTGTCTTGTCGCAATGTATTTCGACATTTTTTGAATTCCACACTGTAAAAAGCGACCTTGCAAAAATGCTTGATGTATCAGAAAAAAGAGCTGCAGCCGAAACGTCGAAAACCGGTCGACTGTCTTACACCATACATGAGCAGGCACTGACTATTTTGGAAGCAAGGGAGGGGTGGTCTCCCATCAAAAACCTCCAAAAATTCGGACAACGATGAAATTCGACGGAAAAAAAAGTAAAAACAATGCCTGCTCAAAAAACCGGCTGTTCCGAAGAAGGAGTCACTAAGATGCTTCACCTAATTGACCCAGATGCACACTTAAATCTTGAATGGTTACAACAATATTATCAGCCACAGGCTCTCTCGATCGACCCGACACCCATCAGTCCTTGAAGATGTTTTTAAACGTCTAAACAACGTGCTGTTTAGCTTATATACTTGAATAAAACATATTTTCATCATATAAAATAAAAAAACAACCAAAAATACGAAATCTTAAAATCCCAACTGTATTTTTTACAACCACTGACTTAGGCACCCTAGACGTATTTTTTACAACATTTGATGCAGGTTTAAAAATCATCAAGAATGAATTTTATTCGTTAAGAAAATTTAAAAAAGTTGTGAAAATTTTAAAAAATCGAAGAAAACACTAAAAATGTCAATTTCTCCAATTTTTTTTAAATGTTGTTAAACGGACCCCCTGGGGGTAATCTACAAAAACTGTTCTTTGTAGTACTAAAGGCTTTCAAATGAAATTTATTGCACATTTGAGAAGACTGTCTTTGGTAAACTAAAAGCTTGACGAAGTCACGTGTCCAATGGATTTTGTCTTTCGCGTGAAGCACGCAATATCGCGAGAGTACGTTTGAGACCGCTGAAAGCGTTGCGTTGTTTTAAAAGGTTTTGACATAGATTTAAGTAATTTTAGAGTGTTTCCATGTCTAAATAATCAGTGGTGGTCCGACTCATGTACCCTGGTGAACGTTCGATTGAGTAAACGTCATTGCGATTCGCGTCTTTTCCACAACTTTAAACTGCAGAAGTCCAACTTTCCGCCCGAAAAGTACGTCCGTCAGATTTGCTTGACAGTTGACGTCATATCCTGAAGGAGGTCGCTAGTACATCAAACACCCGCCGAAATCACACGAAGGTGGTCACCAATTAGTGACACCATCTGGACTATACATATACTTGTTTTCAATGACTTATTTGTACCATTTGCAAACAAATCTAGTCACCCAATGTCTAAACTGAGCGCAAGTCTTCTTCGCGTACTTAGTCGGGCGAACATCCGAGACACTGAACATGAATCTACGTCTCGAACCGCAAAAAGCTAGTCGAGAACACCGTCCCAGACGGTCGCGTCACGGCTATCCCAAATCGTCGCGTACACAAATCGTCGTGGAACGGAACAATGGAGGCTTTAATGCGGGAACAATACCGTCTCGGTACAGAAAGTGTATTAATAGGGACATTGGGGCGACTGACTGACAGTGACATTGATTCCTACTGTACCTAGCCAGCCAGCAGCCTCTAATTTCACCAGCGCTTACGCATATTGTCCGGGACTCGCTGAATTCGCATTCGCAGACTGAAATCCGTGAAAAGGCATTCCGCGTAACTGGTTTGTCAAGATCATCAGAACAGAAACATCTTGACAACGGAAGACGTGCAGTGGATACAGTGCGGTTTGGTTCGATATCTGCGGTATTCGGCGGTGGTTTCGTCCTCTTTACGTGCAAACAGCGCCACAACACAATCTATTGGCTAAATGGCGTTGTAACACGAGTGACCTTGAATATCCCTCGGGTTCGAAATCCGTAAGAATGCCGTGAAAAGTTGTTGAGAGATTCTGTTGCTCACCCAAGTGGTCGGAGAAAGCCAGGTTGTTGTTCTCGCGTGCGCCCTTCCCATTCACCAAAGTATAACAAGAAAGGCTAGCTATGTATTACACTTAAGCGAAAAACGCGTCACTGTCGCACTTCGTACATGTGACGACCTGCGCTCACCGTAGTCAGCAACATCCACCCGACTACTTATTTTCCAAACTGCCTTTGAGACCACCCTTCGTGGTTCACACCCACCCTTTCTCTCCTGGGACCATCAAAAGTTTGGTTTCTTCTCCCTATCGGTCTATACGACCGGTTCCGCGGTTAGGTCAACTTCCTCTTGATTTCGTCTCTTTTTTCCAAATAGGTTCAATCGAATAATCTCACACCGTGAGAGCGACCACGTTAAAGACGAGGGTAAACCTAGAGCCATTATGAGAGTCGACTAGCGCCTCTGCTTGCGAGCTTTTCTCAATTTGCTTGCTTCGGTGGGAGGCAATGTTATTCTTTCGAGAATAAATCCAAAGGTCTGTATTTGCGCTCCATTCACTTTTTGTTGATATGCGCTCAAAATGCCTTTGTCGGACTCCCATAAAGCGTCCAATTCGCCGCTTTTCTTTAAAGCTACCGTCTTCGCGCTTTTCAAAGTCTCACGGAATGATCTCCGGCGATGTCTCGCGGGCCTCCGTTTACTGTTCCTTTTCAGACCACATTGCCATCATGGCGATGGATAAAGCCATGTATTTACCTATCCTGTTATGCTTTTACGCCTTCGTAAAAGAGATAAAGATGGGGGAACCGTTTTTGTTCAAATACCAAACAGAGTTCCTGAACCTGACAAGCCACCAAATCACGGGCGAAGTAAGTCTCGTTTTAATGCCAGAAATAACCTTTTTTGCCCAGATCTATCCCTACACCGCATATACCTATGCGCTGTCCTTGATTCCCATTTTCCTGCTCACCGACTTGTTCCTGTATAAACCGACGATGACTATTGAAATGATTGGTCAGATTGTGTTCCGCGCAGCTTTGGTCTTCGGGCATTCCGTTCTGAGTCAACAGGTCGGAATGATCTTCTACGGCATTGCATCGGCTTCCGAAGTAGCGTTCTTCTCGTACATCTATGCTAAACTAGAGAAAGACCAGTACCAGAAGCTGACGAGTTGGACGAGAGCAGCGACCATGGGAGGCCGCACCTTCGGCTACCTCACGAGCCAGTTCATCATTCTCACACACCTCGGAAACTACCTGACGCTGAACCAGGCAGCTCTGGTGATGCCTTGTTTGGTCCTCGTCTTGTGCATCTTCCTCCCCCGAGTCCACTGGAAGCAGATGGTCGTTCGAATGAACGAAGCCAAAGGTAGAAACAAGGATTCGAGGCAGTCTCAAGAGTACTTTTCTGCAGGAACCATTATTGCCGCCGAAGCCAACAACAAGTCGCCCAAAACATACTGGGCCTACATCTGCTACCGCGTGCGCAAGCTTCGTTCAGATTTTACCAAAGTTTACAGTGTGGGTTTCATTAGGAAATGGTCTTTTTGGTGGGCTATGACAACCTGCATGTCTCTACAGGTAGGAAAAAGCGTGGAGCCAAAAAAGGATCCATGAATTTTAGGTCGCTATGTACGCCCAAACGTTGTGGGGAGAGGTTCAACTTGAGCGTTCAACGGCTTCGCTGAAGCCGCTTACACGGCTACCGCTACCGTAGCCATTCTCATCTTGAACGCGATTGCGATCGACTGGGACAAGTGGGGCGAGTTAGCGGTATGAGGCAGGTCTCGAGACGACGCTAAGAGTTTTTACTTCAGCTTGTGCTTATTTCGACGATAGACTGCGGTCTTCTCGTGATCTACAGTCAAACCACATCTATTTATGTGATGTACGGCTGCTACATCGGCTACCGTAGTCTCTATCAGGTAATGATCACCATCGCTCAGTGGAACATCGCCCGAAAAATGATGCGCGAAAGCTACGGACTCGTGTTCGGCGTCAACTCGTTTGTGGCGCTGATTATGCAGAGCCTTCTGACGATCGTCATCAGTGACCAGCGCGGTTTGGGGATGGCGGTCCGCCCGCAGGTTGGCGAAAAAGTCGCGTCGTCCTCTGTGAAAATGTTGTTTTCAGTTTCTGGTGTACGCGGTGCTGCACTTGGCGATCGCCGTCGTGTTCCTCCTCTCGGTCACCTACACTTTTGCAAGTTTCCTGCTGAACAGAAGTAAAGTAGAGCCGGCGCCGACCAAGTTTCAAAACGACGATGATACATTCGACTGCAAAACGAACGTCTGACGTTAACGCCATCAGAGGGCGGTTCTCACGGGTTCCAGTCTACTCTCGAACCATCAGTGGTACATGTTGTACCGTACTAAAACGCATTCCTTGAAGTCCTTAATGTAAATAAAAGAGCGCCAAGAAACAATTCTGCTACATTCCAAGAAATCTGTGTTTTATTTAGCTTCCGAATGTGTGACAACGTTGAAGAATGATGGTATATATTTAGAAAGAAATTGAGCAGTAAGGCACAGGGAAAACTGAGGACAAAACTCGCGAATGAAGACACCCAGAGAAAAGACGAGCAACGATAGTGAGATCAAGGCGTGAATTACGTAAAATATGCAACATGAAACATTCGACCGCGTTAGCTCTTTACCGAATAACACGGACGAATCCGCCCTCCCCAATTTAGTCGATATGTTCCACTCCGCCAAATGATGTCGGGATCGAAAAGAGCTCTGAGATAGGTCAAGAAGGCACCTCCTTCGCGATAAAGCCAACCCCTCAGGTAGATGGGTAAAGAAAAAGGCAGTGGTCCGTTCTGAAAAAACAACTTGAGTGTTGAAGAGTAGTTCCTCGCATTACTTGCATAACCGTAAGAAGAATGTAATCACAAGTCGACCAGTAAACGACGTGAACCAGGAAGTAAAGAACCGGATTCAACAAGAAGAGGTAGTACGCGGAAAGTGATCCGATGATTCCCGACAGGAAGCAGTCTTGAATGGGCTCCAAGATGATGGTGTGGGGTAGCATGGCCACGCGCAGTTTGATCCATCTGATAAAGCATACTGTCAATTGCCCAACCGTAAAGCTACCAACCTGCAGATGCGCTCGTTGAACCGCCTTGTGTCTGTATTCGCAGCATTTTGCAAGGCCGGTAAACTCGCGATTACAGACCTCCAACCCCTGAAAGTGGAAAGAATTGATCCTTCATAATCAGTTGCGTGATTGACGTACCGTTTCTTAAGCGCGACTCCGAAAAAGTAGTCTTCAGCCAAGTACGCTCCAAAGCTTTTCATGCCTCCACATTCATCCAGAGCCTTCTTGCGCATAAGGGACGACATTCCAGTCGAGCAAATGAATTCCAGACAGTTTCCTGCCAAATAGATTCTTGCGTGGCCAGTTCCAAAGTAGATCTGACAACAAATTACAAAGAATCCAAATTTTCCCTGTTCCAGCGCAGCTCCAAAACCTGGGCGATTCATCGTGTAGGGGGTTTGTGTTACCAAAGCTATTTCTTCCGTCATCGAAGCTACCATGTCGTTCAAAGCGTCGTCTCGCATGTAAATCCCGCTGTCGCTGATAAGCACCAGCGGATGCTTGCAAGCATCATATGCAGGCATCATGTTGTTGATTTTCGGGTTAAGACCGACCACTCTTCCACCGACGAAGAGCCGCGAATCCACATTCTTGTATTTAGTTTGAAGCATCCACGATCTTCAGGACTGGATCGTCTACGTCTTGCACACAGAATAGAAGTTCATACTGAAAATTACGATTCGTCGACCGAAAGTGCGAGTGACATACGGTAGGATACTTCAGCTTGAAAAATGATTCCAGGTTGAAGAACAGGTTGTCGTCTTCCGACAAGAGGCTTGATGATTGAAACACCGGGAGCACACTTAATCGGATCAACTTTTCGATGCAGTCGGTATTTTCTGAAAAGAACAGCGTGACACAATCTATTTCGAGTCGGAAACCTTACCCATAAGCGATCGCTAACAAATGCAGCAGGTAGAGACAGAAGACAAATATGAAGCAGACCAAAGCTATAAGATGACTAACGCTGAGGTCCCATAAGACATTCGTCGACGGGAATATTGATGAAATCATAGGGAAGTAAATCATAGAATTCGAGTTCCCTGCTCTTTCTAACGGAGAAGGCGCCGAAAATGGTTGTGGCCATTTGGGCATCGGGAAGCGAAGCCAAGAGTCGCCGCGACGATCAGATGACGCCTCCGTGGGGAAAGGCGAGAAGGAGCTGTGCGTTTTTGTATCCACAGGCTGCTGACGCGTCAGAGCAGGAGAACAGAAGCCAGCTCCGACTGAGATCTGAAAACAGACGGAATAAGGAGTGCGTCTTCGTGGCGCGAAGCACGATGGGAATAACACGGAAGCATGACACATATTAATACGCACAAAAGACGGCATTTACAAAACAGCAAACTGTCGCCGCTTTCGCAACAAGCACGGACAAAGGCAGAAGTCGAAGACAGGCGCCTTCCCGGTGCCAATCGCATAAACGGCATTCGAGCAGATCTGACAGGTTTTCCCAGCAAGAATGAGACGACGCGTGATGCCTGCGCGAGTTAACCCCATGCCTGTTATTACATATTATTCTGTTTTTTTTTGTTTTCGAGCCAGGTTTCCCAGCAGCGGCCAACGTTTGCTCCTAAGCGCCGCAACCGACTTTGACTTTGCGCCGTTTCCCGCACCTCTTCCTCCGCGCCATCCTTCGTGCTCCCGGGCGGCTGAAAACTCATCACGAGGAGCGTGAGTCGCACAAGCAGACAAATAACCGCATTCTGTTGCTGCTTCTGCAGCCCCCCCGCCGCTGCTTTTGGTCACGACTGTGGCAGCCGAATCAGTCAGCGCTGATCGCCGTTGAAGCAAGAGACACCGCACGCGAAATGGCGACCAGTGTCGGCGGGGAGGAAATACGACGCCGCGACCGCAACGAAACCCCCAAGTGGAGGGAGGTTGAATGAGTCGTTGTGCCGCCAGCCCGGCTCGGTTTCTATCTCAAAAACAAACCCGGCCATATCTGCACCGCGCTCCGATACAATAGCCGCTCATTTGTAGCTAATATTGTATTTCTTCATCTGCTCCTCGCTTGGTTCCGTCGCAAATATATGTTAAATCAAAGCAAACAGTTTGCGAAACAAAACATGTCCAAGGTGCGCCCGGTGTTCGCGCTGGCTCTCCGTCACACTCCATCAGACCATTTTAAACATTATTATAGGCGCCTAGGAAATTGCGTCAAAATTAGAGCTCCTTAAAGACGACATCCGCTAAGTTCACGCCAGGGGACCACTTCCCCGAGTAGGCGCGGTGAATAAGACCTTACGGGCTTCTCTAATGCTTCGCGCTTAAATTAGATTTCTGTTTGCCTGTCCGACTACATAGTTTACAACGTGCTGGTGGTGTACAACGACACGGTCTTAAGAATAAGCAAAAATGGTTGATCTAAAACCCACGCGTTACGGTCGTTAGAGAAGCCACAATTCAGTCGCTCGCCAGTGATTATCTGTAGACTCTAATTATGGCGCTGGGATCAATAACAAATATATCCACAGAACGGGATAATCGGGCCGCGACCTATACAAAATTCGGAACAGAAATTTTAGGGAACCCTCCTGACCAAAACATGAAAACTGGTGACATCAGATCGATAGAGAATGCATGATTCAGGCCATTAGGATAAAGAATTCAGTTATTCATACATGAGGAACGCGGGGCCGCAAAGTGTGGAAAGCGAATCTGTCGCAGCACGGAGTGTTCACACGCTCTGTCAAGTCATTTTCGGGGTGAATCAGCGGAACCATAAACTCCTCGCCTGTGTTTGCACTCATGGGATCGAGTGAGAGTGATCGCCGACTGCCTTTCCAGTTCGCATGATCATTGGCGGAGGCTCAAAAACAGATGTGCCGACTTGTCTTCTCGCAAGAGCTGATTAAGGACTACGAACGCCCTCCGACTTTCACATATGCCAATCAAAACAATAGCAAGCGATAATGACCACTTTGGAAATCGCAGGGAGCGCCAAAGGTGAGGCAAACATTGGTTCCCCAAATCTGAGATTGGAAGCTACGGCGCACTCGATCAATTAACCGCACTTGAAATACAGAATTCGAACGAAGCCAGCACAGAGCGAAGGGAAAGCAGTATGGAACTTTGTGTTACAGCGGGCGCCGCAGCGGGATGCAACAGTGGCCTCCTCGGATCGGCCGGTACTTCGCGAGCCAACGGAAAGAAGTCAAGCCGGGAAGCAGCCCTATCGCACATTAATCACTGCCGTTCAGTCCTGAATCGGTGCGAAGGCTACTCCACTGATAAGCGCGTGGCCAAGGCTTGCACGCGAGTTGCGCAACTCCACTCGCTCGCTGATCGATAGCGCGATCGGGCGACCTCCGATCAATAGGAGACCGATTCTGTTAAACGTCGGTGTTAAGCTAGTTTCCTGCGACTGCGACGCGTAATCTGGATCTGAGCTAGTTGATTGGATTACGGACAGAGTATTACCAGCCAGTTCCGCGCGCAAAAGGCAAACATCAACTTGAAGTTCATCATACAAACTTTCTGTTTGCACTGAACCTGATCCTCGGCGCGCGCTACGCAATCTTGCGGGGTTACGTTCCCCGAGCGATATGAAGCGAGAGTAAGCAATGTGGGGTGATTACGGGCGGAGGCAATCAAGCAGCGGTGGGCAGATCTATCGGTTTACTTTACATGGAATCAAAACCACTTATAAATACAGTAAATTACAGAGATATTATGATAGTGGGAGGTGGTAATCTGAAAACGTAGATATTTGATCACAGATTCGATAATTGCTATGGTGAAAATTATGGTTTTACAGAACGATGCCTTCGAAGCTGGCGATACCCGTACCTTCTTTCTTAGCATTGCGAATATGCTCGAGAATATTCTAAAGCAAGCATGAGAATTGCTCCGAAAGCCGAAAAACGAACCGTGAAATTCTCCTTCACCGAGTCTGAGTCACATGTCTGCTCGAATTGCATTAGACAGTCGCGGATCTTGCTTATTAACTGGTTCAGAATGTCTACCGTGATCTGAAACCCTCAAGCTTTCAGTCACCAGTCTACTCGGTCTAGTTTACCTCGCTACAGCCTTGTTCGTAGAAGTAAACGTAGTTGCTGAGAACGTTGGTGTAAAGGTTGACCTGGACGTTGTCCTCCATGCACTGCGAGGCCACTTTCAAAGCCTTCTTGAGGCAGTCGGCCACCCGTTTTCCATCTTGCAGAAGCCCCTCGACGCCCGAGACCTATGAGATCAGATCTTTTAAAAGCTCGAATTCACTATAAACAAACGGTTGCGGCCCAGAACAGATGCGCTACCAGACACACAGCACGGGACTGGTCAGGTTTCTTGAACAATCTGGAGGCGGCCAGCGCACATTGATTGCGGAGGGGTTCGTGGTTCTCGTCGGTCAGCGAACACACTTGTTGAATAGTGCCAATAAGGAGCTGGATGGCAGTCAGCTGCGCCTTGCTGTCGGAGATGTCCTCCTCATAAACAGAGAGCGCCTGAACGTCAAATGCTTTTAGCTGGGTCTCTTATCCAGACATCCTCACCTTAGAGATGAATTCGTACGTCACAGTGGCGGAATTCTCGAAATCAATCTTGTCCGCGACGTTTGCACCCTGAAAGGAGTCATTTAGAGAAAGAATCAAAAAAGTAGTACCGTAAGGTAGAGTCGCAGAGGCAAGTCGGCCAACTCGCCGGTGGTGATCAGAGCAGAGACTGTGTTCATGCAGAAAACAAACATTTTCGACAGCTTCGCTTCCCACTTTTCCTGAAAGCTGAACAATTTTAACCACTGTTGTGCAATCACGGTACCATTTCGCGTTGCTCCGCGTACCGCATCAGCAGCTTGTAGCAAGCGAAGACAAGTGCTGGGAGCGTGTACTGGATCCTCAAAGCTCCTCCGGAACCGAGAGTTTTGCGAACGTTGCTCAGAATCTAAAATGAAATAATCATATTTCGAGACCTTCGCGAATTCCGCACCAAGAAATGGTTGTCCACGTTGTCGTTGTGGAAAAGGTTAATGAGACGCGCCACGAGCTGTTGCTCGTCCACGAAGTCGTCGTCGGATCCCAGGTCGGTGGGCTGATCCTCCTGGTCGACAAGAAGCGTGTTTATGAGGTTGAACAGCTGAAACTTTTATGTTAGAATCAACTAGAAAGTCTATTCCGTGCCAACCTTTTCAACTTGCTCCACTTCTGTGATCAGAGTGTCGTTCTCGATCATGTTTGTGATGATGTATGAGGAAGCCTGGGCCCGGCCTCGGTAGTCGAGGGCTTCGATCACTTTGGAATAGTCGGTGAGTTCCATTAAGCGAACGATGTCGTTGTAGTGGTCTAGTGGAATTCGGAGCATCTTCAGAAGCTCTCGGCCGACGTTGTTGTTTGCGGGAATGCTGAAGCACAAAGAACGTGAAGAACTGGAACGCCTAGGCCTCCACTTACCTAGTAATCTTTCCATTCGAGAAAATGCGGTGCGTAGATTCAAATACAGTATTGGCAAAATCGGTGCGGTCTGGGTAGCAGCGAATAGCGAGGTTCACTAAGGCAGTCTGAAAACGACGTGACTGAGAAGATTCTAAGCCGACACTTTAAATACCTGTAAGGCAACAATGTGTTCGGGCGCCATGTCATCCCTGCTGTGGATCACTTGAGCAGCTTGACGAGAGAAAATGTCGAAAAGTTGAATTGTTTCGGGGATACCGGGTCCGTCGTCCGAGGTGGCATACAAGGCAAGGCGGTCGATTAAGGCACTGAGAACGTTTTTGATTTGGACGCCTTGGTGGAGCTCGGCGCAGGCTTCGAGAAACTCGTCCAGCGTGGCCAAATGGAACTCGTCGGGGAAAACCGTCAAGAAACCGTTGATCATTAAAAAAGAGGAGAAACCTCACTTGAATGACGCACTCCATCAAGTATTCCTGGGAAATCGGATCCTTGCATGAGACCGACTGTTCCAAAATGCCCGGCAATACCGTCTTGCGGTAGAGGTCGATGTCCACATTTTGGAGCTGACTCAGTCGCACCAGGTTGGTTCCCACCAAGATCCTGAGTTCCATTCGCTCTTTTTCTCGCTTCTCGCGTTCCCGACTTGGACCCTAGAGTCCACATAAGCAAACGAAGATTCGGATAAATAAAACCAACCTGATGCTGCATCCGAACCCACAATTTGTTCATTTCGGCAAAGTTGGCCATGATGAACTCGATGGAATCAGAAACGTTGCCATCGTTTTCGTCGAATGACGTCAATGGAGCGTCGGGGAGCAAATTTCGAGTAGTTTGAAGCAGGTAGTTGCGAAGAAAGAGGCCTCGGAGCGGGTGCTGCACTCCTCGACACATTTCCACAAGATCCTTCAGAAGATCCCTGCGCGACGCTTCGCCACGCTTGATGTAGATGACACCTACGGTGATAAGCAAATACCTGAAAAACCCAATAGAACAGTCAACTGAAGGGCGACTTACAATCTAGGAATAATGTTCCCGGCATACTGTACAAGCTCGTAGAGGTCCGTGACGCGGCGACCTTTTTCAAACTCGTCGAGGAGCGCGGTCTCCAGGTGCTGAAGCTCGTTGGTGACGTCGATAACTGAAGCGCATCGTCTGGGGACCGTAAAAGCAAACAACACTCACACAATCTGTAGTAGTACTTGGGGAGAAGCGAAGACGTACGCAGCTCCGCCAGCATCTGGGATGCATGCTTCAGCGCGTCCATCAGTTCGTTCTTATCGAGACACCGCTTCATCTCGAACGCTTCCTGTTTCACTTGTTTGAGAGCTTCATCGAGGAACTTCTCCTGATCTGATGATACGATCAGGCCCTTCTGGTCCACCCTCGTCATCTTGGCTTCGGTGGCAAGACGCCTTCTGCAACGAGCACGGTTTCTTTAAGCACGAAAAGTCGCGTGCAAGCGGACAACGTTTGCGCGAACGGGACAGGGCGGATGATTCGCATGATTTTTGAACTACTGTTCCAATAAATATCTATTCGTCTACAGAGCATAACAGTCGCAGAACATGCTCGTCGTGCCGGGATATCTGCTTTGCGTAAACAGCGTCCGTGCCTGACCCGCCCGCGACCATTTGGGAGATGGCCGGTGCAGTGGACGGACATCGCTGTTTAATCGAAAGGTCGCAGCACAACTCACAGCTCAAACTTAGTCGAACTTTACTTCGTGAAACAACTAAATAGTGGTCGAAACTCGTTTTTCCATGTTATCGATTTGCGTGCGGTGAAGAAGAACCATCGGTTTCATTCAAATCAACTTCGCCGACCGATTTCTCCTCCGCCAAGGAATCCTGATTCCTTGCGGCGTTTGAACTTCCGAAATCAGTTCTATCGAACCCTTTCTGTTCGAGCGAACCCACCCCATCTGCGGCGTTGTTTAATTTTGTCGAAAACGGTATCTTTTTGACCGCCTTGATCTTGAGGCATCGCGGCTGACAGGCCTACGTGCAAATTGCCTCTCCTCGCTTCCAGTCACGGTCGTTCTCAACCGATCACTGATTTTGGGCAGCCCTTCTCGAGCGTGCGTATATAACGTCTTTTCACCCATTTCGTTCAGCCTTGTAGATCGGCGTTCTAGATGCGTCTTCGTGGTTTGTGGAATTCGCTCTTTGTGATGTTCTGCACGCTTTTTCTGTGTTTACCACTGGCTTCTGCGTACACTCGTCTCAGTTTCGAGGATCGCAGCGACTCCCGAGCAGTTTCTTCCAACGTGGAACTCGACGAAACCGACTTTCTGAGCGAAGAACGCATCCACCATGCCCTTCGCAGTTCTTTGCGCGGCAAATTCGGATCCTTGCGAAGAGTTCGAGCCATTCCTAATCGCTTGTTATGATAAAGATTTGAGTGTGTAGTTGTTTTTCTATGCCGATTTTCAGATAAATACTTTAACATCCTATTAAATTAAGGAGAACATAGTCCAACGCGTCGGGCGTGCGTTACTAAAGTAAAGTGCATATCAGCTGCTCCAATTTTCACAATTTACTACGCATTTCTCTACCACTGCCAATTTTCGCAAAACTAGATGCATTTGCACAATACACTTTGCTTTTTACCTCCAGCAACCCTGCTTTCTCCTGCCACCTTCAATTCACCGCCATTCGGCGGCTCTACGGCTAGATCCACGTTGCAAACTGCCCGAAACCATCCGCATAACGCTCTCAACCACCCATTCAGCCTCTCCACGCTACTTGTATTCCATTTTTTGTTTTTTTTCGCGAGGCTTTTGCAGATCACCTTCAGCGCCTCTATACAAAACTCCTTGCGCATTCGCTGCTTCTTGCCTCCTACATCTCCGCTGCTCTTCCTTCTTTACTCGTTTCAGTCCTCACCTTCCTGCGTGCGCTTCCTACTTTTGCCATTACCGCACCCTCGATTCCACTGCAACCCTTTCATTCTCTTTCCACTGACCGCTTGAACAATTTTGAGGAGAGTAATTGGCGTTAGCGCAGACTTCGGCTGATTTGAGTTGAAAGAGTTCTGGGACTCGCTGGCTGGTCGAATTTTGTTTAAAAGGCTTCTGAAAGCGAGATTTCGCATTTTGCGGCTACCTGCACCTTACAAAACACATCAAAAACACACCGCCTACTCTTGGCATTCCCGCACTCTCAATTTCACCAAAACCTTTCATTCCAATCCGCTTTCAGTTCTCCCATTCACTTCCATGTACCAATTTCTAAATTCTACCATGTGCAATTTGCATCAGCAACTCTAGTTTCAACCCTGTCAGCCGTGAATTTATCTTGAACTTAGGTAAGACCGGCAATCTTGATGCTGGACACCTTCCCGTGAAGCACGATTAAACATGCACCAACTGACCAAAATCGGACGACAAACCGAACTTGCGACCTTTCCTGGCCACCGTCCGGCTTTTGCCACCACTGCCACCGTTTACCCTTGTCCGCACATCCACCGACACCGCGACTGGATTTGGGCACGAATTGGATTTTGTCACGAATTTGGGTATTTGGCTATTTCTGAAATGCAGGCTACGGGTAGCTAAACGTCGCCTTCTTAAACTTGTCCTGGAATGCGTAGAGCGCGTCGTTGAACTTCTTCGATTTCACATCCTTGATTAGAACCACGTAGTAAGGCGTGTTACTAACGTTGATGTAGCTTAAGATGCAGAGGTAAATAAATGCGTACTGACTTTCGGTTTCATCGACCGCTCGCTAGCCTCGGAGGATTCGGAGGAGAGGAGATTTCTGTGACCTGGAATGGGGCCGTTATGATGAGTTTGAAAGGAGGGATGAACTGACTTCGTAGCCTTTGAGGAGACGGGAAATGATCATATCGATGGCGATGATCGTTCCTGTGCGTTCTATTCCGGCGGAGCAGTGGACGACGCAAGAAGATGCAGGTGGGGTGCATTTGGAAAGGAATCTCGGGATGAGATTGGGACACCCAGAAAAGGAGAGGAACGGTTAAAGATGGTCAAATTCCTTAATTCGTCTCAACTGCTACAATCAAAGCCCTCTCTAGGTCGTCCCTTTAAAGCCTCAGCCAGCCGTTAATCAAGTAATTTTCAGCCTCTCCTTATCAGGTTAATCTAGCATCTGGTAGAGCTCCACGATCGTCGAATTCGTGCATCCTTCGGGTAGATCTTCAAGCGTGTAGGTGAAGAACAGAACTCTCGTCTTCCTTCTCGCCCTGAAATGACCGTAATTATGAGTATTCGTTGGGGATTAAACGCTCTGATAGTCTCAGAAGCCCGGTAGTATCATCAACCGCTTCAGACAAAAGATTTGTGGGAACAAGACACAAAAAATGGGTGAAGTACCCAAAGTCTTCCTGCGTCATAAACATTTTCGGTTTTTGAAATTTGTACGGTACACAACAACGTCTCAATTTTCAGATTAGAAAACCGATTCATCAAGGACACTTGTCTTGTTCGCTTAATCATGACATGGTTGACAAACAGGCTGCGAGGAACGGTTAGTCACAGGCATCCAAAACAACAAAGTCCCAAAATGTCTTTCGAAATCACTAAGAATCTACCAGAAATTGGCTAGTATACAATAATTTTTAAGGGTGGAGTAAAAGTTGTTTCCTTGAAATGCCAACTAAGAGATCATTGGTTAATGAGAACGCCGCCAGGTCGAAAGATCGCCCAAGCGGAGAGTGAAAAGTAAAGATCAGCGGCAGCCGCTTCAAAAACTTCAGCTCGTCCTTTAAAATTCAGGGCTATCTGATAGCAGTGTAACTTTATAGTGGGTTCTGAGTCCGACACCAAAACAAGAAATTGAAAAAAAAAAACGAGGAGTAAAAGTGAACAACGCAGTCGGCAATCCATTTCTCGTCTGGTTCACTTCCACTTTCGCTTTCTCCATCTCGGTCGCGCCCTTCGGCTTTCAGACCGTCGACATTTGCGCAAACGTACTTCTTTTTTGTAGTGTATGACTTGTTTGTAGATATTCCGACCAGGGCAAACGCTAATTGTGGTTAATCTCTTAATTGGCCGTTTTCGTCCCCAAAAACCCCAGAAGTGACTGGATACTCCGCGATTAGTTCGTTTCTGCACCCTGTAACTGTGCTTCTCCACTTTCCAGCGACAGGAGCTTTAAGACGATGCTCAAAGTGCAACCAACAAGCGTAGCTCATCTCGCGCAAGCCTTCGAGGGGGTCTCGGAGCCGCCTTTAGCAACCTGTTCCCTGTGCTGATTGCGGTGCGGTGACCCGGCGCACTTCTGGTGTTCTCAACGGCTAAAATTCTCTGTAAACGGGTTTATCGGGTTTATGTTTGCGTTGGAGTTCACGATATAAGAACGGGTTGGGGTTAAGCTTTCTTAGTAATGATCTTTGAGACGCTTAACGCTTCTCACCAAAGAAGACATCTTTCCGGACTATTTTGCGTGTTTTCGCTTGTGTGATATTGATCATGTGCGCTTTCCTGTGATGTTTCTGTAGTTGCGCCTGGAGACCCCGGGTTCTGGACGCCGTCTCCGGTCGGCTGTTTTCGTTTTGTTTGTCCCAGCCTTCTCTGAAAGTCTCTTTTTTACGTATTTTGCTACTCGGTGTTCTCAGATAAAAGTGGTACACTTTTAGAGTTATGACGGTTCAAATATGCCTAGCGGCTGTATTAATAGGCACAGTGCTCTGCAACGATCTTCCACCGGTCGATAAGGTACGAACCATTTTTCCAGCTGCTCTGATTATCGTTTAGGCGGCACAAGAAGGATTCTCGGCTCTGTTCAACGCAAATATACCCGGGATCACAGTGAGGCAGTGCTCCTGCGAAGAAGAGAGAAAGTGCGTCGAGGAGATCAAAGCCCAGGTGTTCGACTGCGCGGACCAGTGCTGGTACAAATTTGCCGAGGTATCTTTTGTTGAGGAATGCGGATTAGCAGACGCGTTTTAGATCACCACAAGACCCGGCGAGTTGAAGCTGTGCGCAGACCAGAAGAAGGGTCTTTTCAACGACTTCGTCGACTGCTTCGAAACAAACGTCAATTCGTAGGAGAGGAACATCAAGCAGAGTTCTAGGTCTATTTCAGGTGCGTGGATTCCCCGAACGGCCCTCAAATCGCGAAAAAAGACATTTTGAAAATGTTTCGTATTGGCGAAGAAAAGTTTGCGGTCCAGAAGGAATCGATCATGCGCAATTCGATGGTCAAACCAATCCGGAAGGTCGTCGACACCGCGCTCGAGTTCGGATTTTGTGTGAAGGAATGCTTCTTGGCAAAGAACCAGAATGGGTTTTGCTTCGACAACGTGGGGTAATCCGTGTATTTTTGGACCAATAGTCATTGCTTCGTTTTCAGCTGTCAGCCCCTGCTCACCGAGAAGAAGAGCACGAGCGCCCTGAAGAAGTGCATGAAGCGGATGGACTGGAAGAAGGAGGCCGGAGACCTCTGCGACTGCTCGGTCCGAGCCGGAGTAGAGTGAGTGCAGCGCAGTTTGAGTGCATTCAAGACCAGTGTTTAGGTCCCTGGAACGGTACTGCCCCATGCTCCGGCTGATGAGCAGCAAACGCCGCTCTAAGGCTACGACGACCTCCAAGCCGTGATTCCCGGGGCTCGGGAGTTTGGCAGATACGCGTCAACAGTGCTTTAACTGTGATCCCTCCTCAAAGCAAGTTGTACATACGCATAATTAACTTTGCTGTTTTAAACTGTCCTTTTCATCCATTATTTGTTTCTAGTAAATAGAGTGATTCCCTTTATCTTCTTGCTTAGGATAAGGCGTGTACCCATATAAACTGTACAATATTGCAACTCATGTCAATGTGGAATAAATCGATTCGCCTCACAAATATCGTATGCTCTCCACCTTCTGGTACTGCTTCGTCAAATGGCGGTTGCGCCCGTCGGGCATCCGCTTGCTGATCGACTGAACGAGGCGCGCGCCGTTGCGGGCAAAGGTTCGCTCCATCTGAAGGAAAGTGGCCTTCGCCAGAGACAATCCATCACCGACTCACCCAGGCAGGTATTTGGACTTTCGTGTCTGGATGCGACTGCAGGTGTTTCTGAAGGAACATGAGAGAGTTTCCGTTTCTAATTGCACCTTCTTCGATAATTTGGAGTCCTGAAAGTCGTCATTCGTCTCAATTACGGAGGAGATGCAGGTACCTAGATTGCTGACTGTGGTCAGCGCCGCGATCTGATCGCTCTCCGGATACTGGCGGATGGTGAGGAACCCGTGCATCACGTGCTTATCCGAAGGGTCGTCCATGTTCACAGAAACGGACCTAAACTATGCCAACGCGATTTTAGATTCAAATGTGGCATGAAATGGAAAAACTAGCAGATCAGAAATTGCCATACAATTGAAAAGGAACTTACGTAAAGTTGATGCTGGGCGTTCCAAACATCATAACTTCGGTGACCGTAATAAACAGCGTCTCTTCATAGCCTCCACACTTGAAGTCCACCGGAAAGTCGATCGTTTCGTTTCTCCCACCTGAATTCGAATATATAATCTCGGTGCATCTGTTTCAGTCTGCCGTTTCCCCTACCTGTTACGTTTGTCTTCCAAACTCCGAGGAGGAAGGCGAGCGGGAGGAGAACCGGCGCGAGCGGCCGATCTGTGATTACTGCAACAGACCGTTCAGAATGGAGAATATCAGCCTGCACCACTTACTCGTAGACTTTTGGTACTTGCACTGATCACACGTCGCAGCGCAGTTCTTGTCGAAGAAGTCGGTCGTGGGCCGCATCAGTTCGCACTGGTTCTGTCGCTTCCAGAGTTTACAGCTTTTGTAAACGTCCTGGCAAGGTCCTCAAAGCATGTATATAACAATTACATTCCCTTGAGCCAATTTCATTACGGTCACAGTTCTTTCCCATGTAGCCGACCGGACATTGACACTTGTAGTCGTTCCACAAATCGACGCATTTGGCTCCGTTTTTGCACTTTAGCTGGTTACATTCATTGATAGCTAAACAACGAATGGAAAAAAACCCCTGAAAGTTCATACCGATCTCATTTCCCAGAAGCTCCCGGCGGACACGCGCAGCGCAGATCTCCATCGGAGTGTTCGAAGCAGGTGCTGTTGTGGCGGCAGACGTTGCTGCAGGGTCCTGAAACATCGGTTCGTTCACTCTCCATCTTCCATCTTCGTCGTACTGTTGCACAATTTTCCGGCAAAGTCCTTGGCACACACGCAGCGATACTTTTCCAAAGTCTCCGGAGCGTTGATGCAAGTTCCGTTCTGGCACTGGTTCTTCGTGCAGAAATCGATCACTGAAACGACACACCGACTAATTGTATCGAGTAAAACGAGACTTACTATCACAGGTCTTCCCAGTCCAGGGTCCCTTACAGATGCATCGGAATCCTTCTTTCGTGGAGAGCGAATTGAAGCACAGGCCCGAGTTCTTGCATGGATTCTCCGCGCACATATCTGAAATTCCGAAGGTACGTTTTCCGGGAATTCAGGCGCCCTAACCGATGGTCTCGCTTCCACTCCGGCCGATCAACTCGGCCGACTTCAGCTCGCTGACGTCGATGGCGGGAAAGTGGATAGCCGTATTGCGGACGGCGTGGAACTGCGCTCGTGGGACTCCGGTGGCTTTGGCCACCGCTTCTTCGACCGGTCCTTGCGTCGTTGCCTCTGGACGTCGGAGAGGACTTTGTGTGGATGTTTCCATTGGCTTGTGGGCGATTTCGTTGATTTCTTTGTGGAACGCCTTCTCAATGCTATGGAAGTGGAAGGATTCCTTCTCTGTGAACGAAGAAGAGTTCGAGGTTGTATTTTGTTCGAGGACCGCCGGGGTGCTCTCTGTCGGCAACGCCAGGGTCTGCGACGTCGTGGGCTCCACAGTAATTGTGCTGGCCTCGGCGTCTCGGTTTCTAAAAAGTCGGGGAGGCATGGGAGGAAGGACTCCAAATCGTTCGTGCAGTCCCTTTTCGAAGCCCTTTTTCTGCTCTGAAATTGTAAGAAGTCATCAAAACTGAATGAAACAGCGCAACAGATACAAATACACTAATAAAAAATTCACCAACAATGCTCATCAAATTTTCTGAATTTTGAATACTAACAATCAACAGACATCTCTTTATTTATTGGAATAACTTTGAAAATAACTGAATAAGTTGAAACCCAGAAATTGCTTTAAACTCACTTAAGCAAAAAGATTGGAATTCTCGCAACAAAATTCAAAAGAAAAATTTTTAAAACTTCAATTCCACTTCTTACAGAATCCTCACGTGCTTTACTTTTGTCCGCCAATGTATCCTTTGTCCACAATAAATAAGTTTATTCGGTCAACTATTAAATGGCACAATTGGAGGAGAGAGAAGCTAAACGAGAGTGATACAAAGCACACATTGGCGGACAAGGCAGAGTAAGCGAATAATTAGTCTCGAGAATGAGTCCCACTCAAAGAAAGCGGTTTCTAGTTGGAGCACTTGAACTATGTACAACTTAACTGTTACGGTGTTACTAGGCGCGAGTTTGTCTACGGGAGTTGTTAATGAAAGACGCAAACGGTCAGTGGCTGTGGAGTAGATTAAGAAAGCGGTGGAGGTAAGGTAAGTTAGTTAGCTACTGTCTCAGTCAATCAGAATTTGCAATTTAAAGATGCTTGATACCGGCAATCTTCATGGCGACCTTCTCGTCCGTGAACACTTGGTCGATGATCGGGGACCGAGAAGAGAACTTCCGGGAATGCGGCTGGAGAAGCCCCGAGCGAGGGCGCCACCGCTCCCAGCACACTTCGTTCTCCTCGCATATCGTAACCCTGAAGGAGGCGCACAAGTACGTCGGGACGCAATTAAATGAAAACGCTCACATAAACTGCACGTTTCCAATGTCTTCAGAGGTGGTCCAGTGCAGCTGAGTCAGGAACTTGCGGCTGTCGTCCGCGTGGGTCACCGAGTCGTTCGTCTGCATGTGAGGGTCACATTGCTGCAGCCGAATGCCGTAGTTCTCCCAGTTCGAGCCTTCGATGAAGCGGCCTCCCTTCAACGACCCGATCAGGAATCCGTTGTCGTCGCAGAGCCTCGCTTGGAGCAGAAGCCCGCGATAGTGTTTGAAGCCGACGAGTCGAACTGAAACACACATTAAAGAGACACAGGCATGTCTCTGTACTTGTGTAGGTCTTCCCCGCTTCGTAGAAGGTGGTCTCCCGGCCGAGTTCGTCGAAGACTCGCAGGTCGAACGGCGGCGTGCCCTCCTTTGGGTTCCCGTGGATCCTCCTGTTCAGACGCATGCTGTGCCTCATCATGCAGTGGAAGCCACTCATCTCGACGAGCGACGAGGACACGAGGTAGGGGAGACAGAGCTGCAGAAGCAGCAGAGCTAGCTGAAACTCGCGCCGCATTCCCGGTTCTGAAAAGTCCAAATTCTTCCAAAGAGAGAACCGCGTGAGAATAGAAGCAGCAGATGAAGACGCTCGGGATGAGATGACTCCGAACAAATACGGAAGAGCCGCCTGACCCACGCACGCTCTTGACGGGCGGACGAGAGCGACAGTCAGTCAGGTTTCATGAGACGAACACTTGTTAACTGTCGCGCATTGATAAATCCAGATGGCGAGAATGGAAACATTGCGCGAAATGGATCGACCTGACAGTTTAGACCGCATAAAGACACTTGAGGCGTTCCACAGTAAAACAACTAAAAGCGAAAGTACATCGGCGACTCTTTCGTATCTGATTAATTGAGGTCAAGCGTGATGCGTGAAAGTATTCTCTCGAGTGTTCAGGGTCGCTCAATGTTGCCAACAAAAGTCGGATTTCCGAAAGCTAGTGAATTCAGGAAGCCGCATAGATTGGAACCATTTCAGACCAATTCTGGAGTTTCCTCTAATAAATTTTTGTCGGATTAGGGGACGCTGAAAAACCGCATAGCGTTAAATAAATTTCGAGGGCAAACGGAGGGTTCGATTGACAAAGAGTGAAACTAGTAAACCGGTCAATGATCGCCATTTATACGGTATGAACTGCAACGCAAATTGTCAAGTGAGCGGCGATAGTCATCCAGAACGAAAAATTCCCTTTCCTCCGAGTTGATATGCGCGAAGGAGAGAGGCGCTTCTGCGGGGAGAAAAACGGTCCGCGCGACGACGACTACAGGCGAAGCACGGAAGACCGTGGCGATAACTGACCCGCAAATATCAATCAAAAACCGCAGGATGCCAAAATGCCCTTTGGCGACGATGGGATGGTCAAAAGATGCTCAGGCGGAGTCTTCGGACGTCGGGATGAAACCGATAGCGGATGACCACCTGTGCGATTTCCACAGGATGCGCAAATTCCCGATCGCGGTCAGATCTTCTTCAACATGCATACACAAAGAACGGATTTCGCAGCTGTAGAGAGAGTAATTTTAGACATTTCACTTCGCTTGCAAAAAAGGAGAAGAGAAAGTCGAGCCAGGATTGATGGATTGTGAGCAGGAAACGATGGAGAAATCGGAATGGGGAGAGCTGACTGACAGAGACCTTCCTTGTTCCATGGAATGCACATTTAGAGACCAATAAAACGGAAAATATTGTACAAATATACAAAAAAAACATGAGTTTAGCGAAATGAGGTATGTATATTGCACACTCTTTCAAATGAGCTCTCAAAAATGTGGAGAGTTTTGCACTGATAGCAAAAATCATAGCCCATTCAGAAAATTATTTCATTCAGTTGCATACTCAAGATCAAATCCTTCAAACAAGGAATCCATGGTTCAGAAACTTACATTTTTCAACCAACCCTTGTTGTTGCTTAAATTGTGAGTGAAAAAAGCATCAAATTGTTAGTGTTTCAAATTTACTCCGGAAACCTCCGGAAACCGTTCAAAGCCCAGTAAACGGCAGTTGAAGATTGAAACCCTCTTTCTCTGTTCCCTGCACTTTCTCTCCCTGTCCTTCAGGTTCCCCAATTGTGAACAGTTCTCCTTGCCTGCACGAGCTTATGGGGAACCACTCCAAGAGTTCTTATAGCATCGCCGTTTATCACAAATTCGCTGCTTTCAAAACTTCATTGTCCACCGGGCGCTCGCAGAGGTTTCCAAACGGCGGAGGTCTTATCTTATCATTGTGCAATGGCGAAATCGTTGTTGAATATGTTGTGTTGCTTTCTCGTGCGGTCCACCCGTGTATGCGCCGTCGAAAAAACGTTGCTCCCTTCCGCGCGGACATTTCGGATTGTCGGTCAATTAATTAATTTCTTTCCAATATTTCAGCCAGAAAATGAACACGGAAAGATTCAAGAGCCTTCCTAACGCGTTGAAACTTGTCATTCCGGTAGGTAAAACGTTTTTCAAGCAATTCGTAACGTTTTCCAGGGCGTCGCGCTGTGTCTCATGATCACTCTCGGAATGGCGCATTACCAGCCGGCTGGCACGGGTTTCATCTGGTTCACAGGCATGGGCTCGTTGATCTGGGGACTAGTTGTAGTTGTGCTTTTCGCGCTGGACCTCGAGAATATTTTGCTTCCCAAAAGCTGGATCAGTTGGCCTCTTGTGGTGCGTTTGTGGGCTACAGACTAGGCCAATCCAAACTCTTTCAGGAATGTTTCGTTTCGCTCGTGTTCTCGATCCTATACTTCATTTCGGTGTGGCTGTGCGTGTATGGAGGCGAATACGGATCAACAACGGCCTTCACGACTGCCGGGGTATCACTTTTGGAGAATTACTTAACAGTCCAACGTTGCAGATATTTTGTTTAATCAATTTCGTCCTCTGTGCGTTCGACTTTCTTCTTTTCTTCAGAATTCACCTTTCCTTCACTCGTCTGCAAGGTGAGTTGCGGAATCCGTTTTTAAGTCTGAGGATTTCTTGCAGAAACCTCGATCCATGAGTCTGCTCTCAACACTTCCTCCTACGGGGGACCTTAGATGAATATTTTCTGTGTGTTATATTCTAATAAATCTATTCCGCAGTTTGATCGCAGCGTTCAGTTGTCGTGATTTCGGCTCCACAGATACTATTTACAAATGCCGTTCTTCTCTTTACCTTTGTTTTCAGCTTCTTTATTTTGATGGCAATTTTCATCCAGCACCCGATGTTCATCCGAATCGCATCTATGGTGAGTTCAGAGGCTCCTGGTAACTAAACAATTTCCCTCTTCAGCTCCTTTCGCTCACCCTCCTCCTCTGCCTCTCCGCAGCGCCACCGCTGAACGGAGTCGGGGCCAGCGTCTTTATCGCCCTCGCCTCGCTCGTCTTCGCTTCGGTGGCTCTTTGTGTGACCATCGGAAACTTGCAAGAAAACTTTGCTCGCTTCTTTTTGTTCGTCTATTTGGCAGGAGGTAACGAGGACATCGTTAATTGGAAAAATTTGGTGAGCCAAGCAGATATCCACAACGTGTCGATTTTGCAAATTCATTTGGTCTTGTGGTAAATAAGTGCAACGGCTCAATTTTCAGGAGTACTCGGCGTCGCTTTCCTTGAGTTTGTGTAACTTTGTGGGGATGATTCTGAACTGGGGACTCGCTTTGACGAACGAGCACGGAGGGCCGTACGGAGCTGGAGCTGTAAGTCAACTTTGCTCTGTTCTTCTCAAAACCCGCTCGTTTCAGTTCTTTTCCTTCATGCTCTCAGTTATGTACTTGGCCGGCGCAATAATCGCGCTAAACACTGATGACGCTGAAGAAGCGGAGACCTTGCACCTTTCAGCTTACGAGCACTTGTAGTTACGATGGCGATACTTGTAATTATTCCACTTTAATAAAGCTTCATCCGGCGATTAAATTTTTTTGCCCATCACTAGTTATCGTGGATCAAATTTCAACTGTTCTTCCGGACTTTCGGGTTAAGATGCGGAATCTTGTTGTGCAGAAATCAACAATCCATGTTTCGAATAACCCGTATCTCCTTTTACTCCTTTCAAGTGTTGTGCATTACTCCTTTAGCGATATTATTACTACTGATCAGCTCAATCGGGATGCCGTCGAGGTTCATTCCGTGGAACACACTGTACATCAAGTAGACATCGTGCTCCGACTGCCACACGTGCTGAAAGAACACAGTTACAAGTGCTATTCGAGCGGAAAGAATGCCATGATCTTTGGGAGCACGAGCAGAATCTGCGACTGGCGGTTGACGATGTCGATGACGGACTTCGTCGGGAACCTGAGTTTTTGGTACTCGAACCACGCCTCAATAACACTGTGCACCACGCTGTCGCACACCTGCTGCGCTTGAGGCGACAAAGAAGCGTCGACGTTGAAGAACAGAATTGCCTTCAGCACACCGATCTCTCGCTGGTCGATGTCCAGTCGTTTCAACGGGGGGTAAATCTCCGATTTGTACCGTTTGCATACCGTATCGAGAAGTGTGTTGGCACTAAAACCGAAGCTTTAAATAGATCTTGATGCAAACTCGCCACAAGCCATTCTTCCTCAACTCTTCCTCGTCGTGGGGCATGTAGGCCCCGTTCCCCATAGCGAATCCCACTTCGACAGAGGAATACTGCATGAAAAACATGAACGAACTGGAAACAAAATTAAGTCGAAAGAGCCGAGCCTGAAAGAAACGACTGAAACTGGAAGAGGCTCTGAGTCTACCTTGTCTGCAAGCTCCAGTTCGCGGAACTGTGGAATGCCATTGGCCCAGTCGGCGAGACCGACAAAACCTCGATACCACATGAAAGTGACATCGAGAGTGTCAAAGACCCGCTCGCAGGCCCATCTGAACTTTGTGCGAGGACACACCAGGTCGGGTCTTTGCAGACCCTCCTCCAGCGAGAGATGCCTTCCGTACATCGAATTGAAAGTGACCATGTCGGCTTTTGTCACCTTGTCGTAACGAGGATCGTACAGATGCTCCAGCGACTGGTCAACCCTTGTAAGAAAATTTATGAAGTCCGGGATGGCTTCACAAGTGGATAAATGTGGGAAGACGAGGGTGTGCCCTTCAATTTTTTCCTCGATCGGCTTCATCGCGGACTTTTTCGCCCTTTTGTACTTCTCTGGCTTTCGGTCTTCGCGCACCTCTGCAAAAATACTATTCGAGAAAAGGTTTGAGGTTTGTCAGACCTGTCAGAAGCATTCCTTTCTTTAGACACATTTCGTATCGACAGGCGCGACACTGATTTCTGCATTCTGAAAAGCGACAAAATCAAATAAAAGAAAAAATACGTGTTACAATGTGTATAAAAAAGACGCTTACTTTTGTCGATGGGGCAATTTCCCTTTTTCGAGCAAGTGTAGGTCTTTTCTTCTCTCACGGTGCGTCGGAAAAATGCCTTACATCCAAAACCTGTAAATCTACATTCAGATCTTTAAAATAAGGTTGGCGTTGTGTCCATTTTAGTAAATATTTGCAAGATGATATTAGGGGAAAATGACCGCAACAGCTAGCGCTTGTCCAGCCGTTATCAATCGGAAAAGGGCTTACAACTCGGAATTCCATAGTGGAGTCCAATGTCGCGGTCATGGGAACACACAGCGCACATACTGAAAGCGTTAGGTAACTGCAACTCGTCGATTGTGCTCGTACAGGGGGACTCAAGTTCGCCTGAAATTCAAACTTCATTTCTGGTTGCCTGAGCACAATCTTCCAATTACTCTACCTTTCTCATCCATGGTTGTTAGCCGCGAGCTGAGATCACCGCTGACGATATTCTGCCCAGAACTGTCATCACATGACGCCCAATTTATCATTCGCGAGAGTACGCGGCGCGCGGAGAGGAGAGACAATCACAGCACGAGAAAACATTCCGGTTCTTCTAGTCCGGAACACTTTCACTTATGTCACAAATCGTTTTTGTCACGAAACGCACGCCAAGTTATCTTTCCCTAGCTCCAGTCATTGCGAAAAAATCGAGTTGTCCTTTCAGCAGTTCAAGCACAACATTTTAGGTTGTATTTTGCTTTTTGGCCATGCATCTGATTCGCCTCAGTTGCGTTTCCAGGTCCGCTCAAGAGAGATCAGTCAGGTCCTTCACGGGCTAATCAATGTTTACCGTCAATCTATACCTATCACTTTCAAGGGCATATTCGACCACAATCAGTCATTCCGTTATTGTGTAGAATGGTGGCATCGAGGTTCGAAATTCCCAAATAATTCTGCATTGAGACGACTCGAAACTTTGAGTCGTTTCGGAGACGTTCGAAAACACACCTTCTCCTTCGTCGTTACTGCAACGCAGGCTGCAGTAAAAACTCGCACGTCCTGCTGCTGATCTGCTGATGGACCACCCTGCCACCAAAATGCTTACCGAACAAGTCTGAACGGTTTTCCCCATTTGCGTAATTCATTTCCAAGCCTGTCGTCCTCGAGAAGCAGTCTTTGTTTGAGTAAGCGGTCCTGAAACGAACACCCTGGGCGTTGATCTTAACTCGACAGTACCGACAATGCCGACTTTTGAAATCGAGTCTAGGGCAAATCCGTCGTTTTTACGCGAAGCGTGTTTATTCAGCGTCTGGTTTGTTCGTTTCAGGGCAAAATGGGTAACAGCGACGTGGAAATGAACGACGCGGACGTAGGAGAGTCCTCGAAGAAGTACAAGAAGCTGAAGCTGCTGCCCGGGAAGGCAAACCGTGGCCGGAATATCAAGCTTCAGAAGAAAGCGGTGAGTCCTTTGTCTGCTTTTGGTTACATCATTGACCTCGTACAATTTAGGACAAGCGAGAGCGCCAGGAAGCTCGTAACAAGCTCAGAAAGAAGCTCGGCGAAGATGCGCCACCAAAGGAGGCTCCGAAGACCATCGAAAGCATGCGCGAATACGAAGTGACTACTGTGGAAGAAAACGATGAAGAAATCGAGCATGACGAGCAGAACGACGAGATGGCGTCGTACTTCAACCGTGAATCCAAGCCAAAGGTCTTGCTGACCATGTCGCCGTACGCTCGCGCGGTAAGTTCAGTGACTGACGATAGAAAACTCTTGGATTCTTGTAGAAAACTTTCAAATTCTGCCACGAAATGAAGAAATGCATTCCTGACGCAGAAGTGTTTAGTCGCAAGGGCGTTCCCCTCAAGACAGTGATCAAGCAAGCAACGGAGAAGGGATACACCGACGTGATTGTGGTTCATGAAGAACGTAAAATGCCCAGTAAGAAGAGGGCCTTTTTCAGTTTTAAATTATGACTTTGTAGATGGAATGGTCATCACCCATTTGCCTGAAGGTCCTACGGCGTACTTCAAAATTAACAGCTTGCAGTTTACCAAGGACATCAAGGTTTGCATTCTGTCTCATGATCAAAACAAATTAATTTTCCTTTAGGGCGTCGGGGAATCGACTAGTCATCTGCCTGAAGTTATTATGAACAATTTCAACACTCGTCTCGGACACACGATATCGCGAATGCTATCGTGTCTCTTCCCTCATGATCCAAACTTCACTGGACGACGGGTCGTCACTTTCCATAACCAGCGCGACTACATCTTTTTCCGTCATCACAGGTTTGTGAAGCTCATCGTGCGTTTCGGGTAACCGCCTGATTACTCCAGATACGAATTCAAGAAGAACGGAGACAAGGCAGCTTTGCACGAGCTAGGACCTCGCTTCACGTTGCGTTTGAAATGGCTTCAGAAGGGTACATTCGATTCGCGATGCGGTGAATTCGAATGGGTGCTGAAGGTAAGGGCTGTATCCCACATACTTGATGCAACGCGTTGCCACTTCAGAGACACGAAATGGAAACCAGTCGTCGTCGCTTCATGCTGTAAAAGAAGCAATCAGATGCTCTTGGTCGTTGTTATTGTTGTTAATTGTTATCCGATGGAAGTAAAAACGTACCACAGATTTTCCGGCGAACGTTTCGGATCATACGGATTAATATTGAACATTTTCTAGGTCACCACTTTATCACTATATGAAAACAGTTAATGGAAATCTAACGGTAGGTTCCGTAGGGCTTGGCGTGGTTTCCCCAGTATTCCGGATCGGGAGCATCATCTGGGGGAATTCCAAGCTCTTCGTCAGTAAACTCGTTGAGATAGGGCATGTACCAGTGACCCTGAAACGAAAACACAGTAAGAGCGGAAATTATATGGCGAAAAACATACGAGGAGATGGCCCGAGTGGTAGTACATGTGGTAGGTGAACCAAAACCAGAGAAGGCCGCTAATAACCTTGCTCAAGGTGCGGTCAATGTAAGTGTCGCCCATCGTGGGAGTTCGGTAGAAATAGCTAAATGACGAAATCAAACCAAAGTAAATCAAAGCATTCACGGCACTTACTCAGGAATCAGCTTGTCTCCTTTGCTGGGAGAACCAGAGTAATGACCGTCGTAGGTGTGGAGTTCGGGATTCTCCGGAGCACCCATACGTCCACCAACCGGCACGTTCGGTCCGTGAGCATCTTTTCCCGAAAGCCACTTGGTCCTCACAGGTCCAAGAGTGCGAACCACGGCGCTTCTCTTGAGGAAGGCACTAGTGGCCGATATAGGGACACGTCCCAACACCATGTTGGTTTCTCCCTGAAAAATAAGCGAAAGCTGAAGACGTTCAGAAATTCGAAAAACGGATTTGGAAACGCGACCGCCAAGTCCGGATCAAACAAACTCCAAACGGAATGGAGGACGATTGCAAATTCGAACGGAAAAAGTGGCGAAGGAGAGGCGAAACACACGGTGCGACATTGCTGTTGAAGAGTACGTTTGTCTTCCGTCGTCAGGCGTGATCGCTGCGAGACCCTCCACACGTTGCGGTTTTCGTTTTCTTGGACGAAGCAAGACTTTTGACCAACTCGCAAGATAGACCAACTTGGCGTCCGTCCGAGAAACGGAATAAAAGTATGCGCTGATGCTTCTGACGGTTGACTCTGAACTTTGGAATGAAGTCAAAGCAGGAAGTCACATCGTCAACGATGATAGCGACGGGAAAAGACTCCGAACAGTTCCGGATTTAAAAACATCGCTCGGACGTTGCGTCTGAGTACGTCTGAGACATTTGCGAGTTTTGAAATATCTACCACCAGTACTATGCATCCTGAGAGTCAGGATTCGTGACTCAAAAACAATGAAGATTGCTATACGTAGGTTTTACGTCGAAAATCGCATTTATTAAATAAGAGCGACGGACAAATTGATGTGACAGGCACTTCGAATAACAAATACAAATAAGGCAATTGAATAATTAATTAAGGCAAACTCTAAAACCGAGTATTTACATATTTGATATAAATAAAGGTTGATGTTACAAGACCGGATTCGATACCCTACTGGAGTTGTACGTAGTTGGCAGGGAACAGTCCGTAGGAGCCCTTGCAATTACCCCTCCACCATCCGGCGTCGATCTGCTCGATGTCCGTGATCACATCGTTGTACTCGAACGAGATCTCGTCGTCGTCCTGCTTCTCGTAATCGTAGAGCGCAATCGCCTTCAAAGACCCACTAGCCGGGGCTGCCTGAGAAGTAGTAGCAGCATGGGCTTGAGCGGCAGCAGCTTCGGCGGGAATTTCCTGTAAATTACGAACTAAGACACGACAGTAACGCACAGAAAACAAACCTCATAAGGTGGTTCCTCGTACTGAGTTTGTGGCTGGTTTGCCGAAACGACCGGAGCTGGAGTGTTCTGACTTATTCCCATCTCGGGCTGTTTGTTGATTGAATTGCCGACAGGGACCGGAGCGGAACCCGCGGGGTTGACAGGGTTGGACTCATCGCCCCAATCTTGCTCTTCAGCGTCTTCATCGTCCGAAGAAGGCAGTCGCTTGATCATCTGGTTGATGGAATGCTGGGTGCTGCTGGCAGGAGGCGCCTGAGGGGGAGCCGTCACCGGAGTAGCAGGCTCTTCAACAGGAGGAAGCTCATATTGAGAAAGTTGGGCAGAAGCCGCTTGTGGGGCCTGTGCGAGAGTGAATTCCGGAAGTTTCACAGGTGGAGGAATGTTAGGGAATGGCTCTTCGTACTGCTGCTGAACAGGAGCCGCAGTTTCGCGCTCAGACTGAACGGCGCTCGGTGTGATAGACGGCATGATAGCAACAGCACCCGGAGGAGTCTTCGACGTGCGCTTGGGAGCACCTGAAACAAGACGGGAGCTTAAAAATGGACATGAATATATAGCTCACCTCCGGTGTGATGCATTTGTTCATGCTCCTCGATCTGTTTCTGAATTTCTTCCGCCGTCATCTATAAGATTTGCGCAGATAAGTTTTAAGGAACGAAAATGCATATCATACCGAGCTCTCGAGCTCCTCCTTTCGCTTCCATTCATCGGCGATCTTTTTCTGTCGCTCTTGCTCCTCGCCAGCTTGACGTGCCCGAAGCTCCGCATCCTCCTTCTTGCGACGTTCACGTTCCAGTTGCACGCGATCATCTCCCTGAACAGACAATCCATAAGGCATTAAATTTGACGAAAGTGTACATTTGCTGTGGAAAGCTGCTCGAACTTAGCACGGAGGCTTGACGCCTTGCCTTTCTCTGGCACAACGGGTGCAGACTTTTGATTAGCGGACGCCCTTTCCGGCTCATCGTACCCGAAAGCGCTCTTGTCTTTGCGATCGTCCTGAACGCCGTGTTTTCCTCCAAATCCTGAAAATCGAATTTATATCTTATTCACCGAACTTGTACAGTTTAATAAATACCTTTCACATAGTCTTTCTGACTTTCGTGCTTGGAGAGCTCGGATTGATGCTCATAGCCAACTGCGCTAGCATCTTTCCGGTCGGACTGGACTCCAAATTTGCCCCCGAAGCCCTTATTTCCGTCTCCAAATATTACATTCTTATAGGAACGGTATTAGGACTGACCACCCCACCTGTTTGGCTTTCATGTTGTTGAAGGCCTTGCTGGTACTCGTAACCAACGGCACTCTTGTCTTGACGATCTTTCTGGACTCCGAACTTGCCGCCAAAACCTTGCTTGTAATCTAAAAAGACTTCTTTAAAACTTTAGTTTTTGCAATACACAAAACCTACCAGTCTGACTTTCGTGCTGCTCCAATTTCTCATGATCGTCCCAACCAACGGCATTTTTGTCCTGGCGATCAGTTTGAACACCGAATTGGCCTCCAAAGCCCTTCTTGTAATCTACAAATGTCATGATCAAAATGAAATTATCAGAAACCGCTGTTCATACCCGACTGGCTCTCGTGGCTGGCTAAGTCGGCGTGGTAGTCGTAGCCGACGGCTGCGGCATCTTGACGATCCTTTTGAACACCGTGTTTTCCTCCAAATCCTGCCGCATAGTCTTAAAAATTCGTCGTTTACTCCGATGAAGAAAGCCGTTCCGAAATAAGAAACCAAGGTAAAAGTAATGTCCTCGAATTACTTTATGTTACTTGAAACGAATTTCCACCCGATAATCTTCAAAGCCGTAAGAACTGTACGACAAAGGAATCAAACAATGGACAATGCGAAATAGAGATGGTACGGTACGACAACGAGTACAACAGACAGGAGCAGAAGCGGTGCACAGTGCGGACTTACCCTTCTGACTGTCGTGTTGTGCGAGCTTCTCGTGATACTCGAATCCAACAGCGTTCTTGTCCTGCCGATCTTTCTCGAGTCCAAATTTCCCACCGAAGCCGTGCTTATAATCTACAGAAACAACCACCATATGGGTTTAATCCAGATTTGCATGTCACACTCCGTGCACAATTGTCAATAGCAGTGCATACCAAATTGTTAGTTAATAAGGTTAGCGACATTCATAAGAGTGAGTATTTTCTGCGCCAATCAATTTTAGGAACCTAACTATCCAATTCCGTAATCTTAACAAATCCACACAAGATTTCTCAACTCATGCGCATGCAAATTGCCTTTTTGTGACGGATGCAAGGGCACTTTTCCGGAATAGTCCCAACCGACAGCGCATTTATCTTGGCGATCGGTCTGGAGACCGAATTTAATGCCAAAGCCGAGCTTATAATCTAGATTGAAGAATCGAATTGTAGCAACAATGCATTTGTAAAAAGGAATGATGATAAATTTACCTCTTTGACTCTCATGCTTTGAGAGCTCCTCCTTCACGTTCCACCCAGTGGCACAAGCGTCTTGGCGATCCTTCTGTACGCCATACTTTCCTCCGTATCCCATGGCAGTATCTAAATAGATGGAGTAAGAGGCGCTATTCGATGTGTTTTCTGACCTTTTTGACTTTCGTGCTTCGAAAGCTCAACTTTCTCGTCCCATCCAAGGGCACTTTTGTCCTTTCGGTCCTTGTCGACTCCATACTTTCCACCAAAGCCCTTCGAGTAATCCATCTGGGAGGCATGGCTAGCCACCTTTCCGTCGTATTGCCATGTTTCGGCGCACTGCAATAAGTTTAAAATAAGAACTTAAGTTTAAACATGAATTCGATATTTGCGAAACCTTGAATACACCGAGGTTCGCAATTGTCATTTTGCAAAACGGCCGTTCAACGCCGGATGCGCTCGCTAAAGTGAATCTAAAAGTGCAAATGTGCCACATGCACATCGATTCTGTAGAAACTGCCCGACCGGTCCCGTGGTCAAAATGATCAAAATGAAGTGCTCCTCCAGATTTTGTGCTCCTCCAGACAGCCTATGGGGTGAACGTCCGGAAGGGGGGAGACCTGCTGGTATAGTACCTACTGTTTTTCTTCTACAGAATATTAAAACCAGTCTGCTTACCTTATCCATGCGATCACGCTGCACTCCAAACTTTCCGCCGTACCCTTCGCTGGCTTTGGGCTGTTCTTCCTTCTTCTTCGCCTCAATCTGCGCATGTGACTGCAGAACTCCCTCCCGAAGGCTGTTCAAGTCCAGAGACGCCTGGTGTCCCGATCCTTCCACCGTCTTCGCTCCCCATCGGCTTTCCTTCTCGGTGACGTCGTTCTAAACAACTTGCGTTTGAAAGCGAACACTGCGGCACAATACTTACCACGAAGTCCGGATCGGTCTCCCAATCGTCATCTTCTTGCACCTGAGGCACCTTCACGCCGATTTGAGACCGCCACATCCTGGAATCTAACAACAATAACACGACTGAATTTTCGGAGGACACGATGGGAACGGCCGCGGCAACTGTGAATCACCATTTTTGACGACGCGAGTAGCGGTTTCCGACTCGCCAAGAGTCAGTCCTCAACCCGCTTGCTAGCAGCACTGCTGCAGCCGCTGCTGATATGCTAATAATAGTTATGGCTCAGCAGCGTCGCGGACCGTCACAAGGAGTCATCCGGGCACCTCACGCGCGCGGCCAAGCTCGCAAGCAGTGGTGATTCATTTGCAAATCGGTCGCCGTCCGCTTGCAGAGTAATCGCGGCGGGACGTCGGCGATGAGTAAGCCGGGCGACTTTCGCGTTTGAAGGTCACCACTTCTCGAGTGATTTTCGGATGTCGGAGTCCGGCGCCGGAAGCCGAAGTGAGTGCCCGAATGGAGGAATCGGAAGAGGCGCCGATTGCAAAAACGTAAAGTTGCCCACAGAGGAACCGAAGGCAGCGATTTGTCACGAGAGGAAAGGCGCCGCCGAGTGTTTCCGCAATTAAGTATTTATCTGGGAACGAGGAAAACAACTCTGGAAATTACAAGAGTGGAACGTATTCTGCCAACGAGTTCTGCTCGAGAACTGAGATCAGTGTACAGAAGGGTCGGAGGGAGTCACACGTAGAAGAGGCGGACGCGAGACGTGCTGACCAGAAGCTCGTCGTCGTAGAAGCTCGTTTCGATCACGATGTTGCCGCTGTAGAGGGGACATTTAAGAAATGGGTTTAAATAGGACATTGCCCACCTCAACAAGGATGCTGGAAGCATCTGCGCCTCAGGTGCAGCCTCGATGGTGCTCTGCCAGGTGTTTGTGGAGTTTGGGATCACGAATCCAAAGTCGAAAAACCATTCTGGAGCAGATGTTTTCATTATGCATGCAGGAAACAAAAACCTAACCTTCGATTACGTTTTCCTTCAGAAAGACGCGCTGCTCCAGGCGGAATTTCTCGATTTGTTCGTGCGAAGTGAAGTTGATTTCCCGCGATACTGAGCGACACTTCAAGATAGACTTAGGCACCCTTGCTAGAAACAAATACGTGACTTGACGCTCCTAGCAGGACCAGAACTCACTTTCGTGCTCGACTTCTGGCTTGGAAAGGTCGGTGGTGCTCTGCCAGTACACCTTTCCGTTCTCGCCGTCACGGAGGTTCATCCAGTTCCTGAAAGAGGGACGCGTCTCTTAGCGGGGAACAGTTGTACTCACAGTTTAAAACCCTTAAGGATACGTTGAGCCCTGTCGACCATCGCGCCGCCGATCGGATTCTAAAATGGCAAAATGCAGAAGATCGAAATGTTGAATACACGCTAATTAACGAGAATTCGCGTCGGTTGCCATGGGTTACTCACCCCAGCCTCTCCTTGTTTACCGCCCACCGGTAAATAGGCCAAATTCGAACTCAAACGACGCCAGATTTGTCTGTTCACAGAGAGAAAAACTAAAAGACGAAAAAGTCAGCAGAAGCACCAACATGTATGCACACATTTGAAGATTACCCCGAGGGGAATAACGTTGATTGGGGATTGGACACACAAGCTCCTTTGCACGCGAGACCGCTTGACGTCTGTAGTGTCAGGCGGCCAATTAATGGCGACCTTCCACGTTCTGGAGGCTCTGAAGCATTTAAAGATCTCCAATAGGGTGGATGGAAATCGCGTGAAGCGACCAGGTGGTGCTGTGGTCATCCTTAATTCCTCTGAGGCATCGATTCCACGACGCCCCGGCGACGAAGGACGACGAAAGCGGACTGGAACGGTCAAGACGTTGGTATTTGGTTCGCCGACTCAAATCCTTTAGTACAAACAAACATGGCGACTTTCCCGGCGATGAGCGGTTACGACGATTCCATTCAGCAATGGCGTCCCAAAGAGCGACTCGAACTAACAGGCTCTCCTAAGCGAAACCATCGTTTTGAGGAAACAAGCTCAAAAACCCTAATCAAAACAGAAGTTGTGGCCGAGTGCACAGCGATGAGCACCCACTCCCGCCCGCCTTCAGTCGGCAGGGCCGGAAACGTGTCCTCATGTAAACCCTCCGGTTCCATTAAAGCCATGTGTGAATTATATAAGTCGCCCCACTTCGTGTCCGACACTCATTTTAGATGCAAATAAATTGACTTTGACGGTAGCATTGGCACCGGATGCATGACTCTGCGTCTTCTTCTGACGACCGACCGACCGAAAACAGGAATTAAATTAGGGATCCGGGAGATTCGGATATGAGCTCAGATCGCTCAGATTTACTTTCACTTCAAAATGTGTTCACAAGGATACAAATAATGTAAACGTTCCCCGCTGAACAGATCATAAATTCTACTGTGATATTTTGGTAGACGTGATGACAGCGTTATGAAGCCGTTTCTTCTTGTTTGCAAGACTTTCTTAGAAGAATCGTTTTCTGTTTATGTGTCAAATTTGATTCCAATAGAAAATTATCGCTCATTGTCTGAGTGAGTTGCAAAAGAAATGTGTTGGTGAACGATTACTATTTGTTATGCGTAATTAGGAATGGCTTGATTATAAGCGTCTGGCTTGATTCGGTTCCATTTTCGACTTTTCATAATTGACGGAAATAATTGATGTTCCAACTTGGCTGTCATCGGGACAACCATATGTGTCAATGCAAAGTAACGCATGCTACTCTTTCACAACCGTCCTATTCAATAGTCTGCTGATGTTTGCACAAATGCATTATGCACAATAATGCAGATCACCCACGCTGGTAAAATCATAGCGCAGGAGAGTGAGTCTTTGTGGCCACAAGTTTGGACGAAAACGAATTTGGAAAGATCGCGCTGTCGGCACTGACCTCGACTTCCTTTATGGGATGTTCTGAAAATTCGTCTTGACAATCCAATAAAGCGAATGTTGAGGGGAATCGCCTTTTTGAGTGTTTAAGGCCGATGCGGAGAGGAAAGACATTTTTTAAAGTCGACTCAAACACAAGACGATTGAATGATGAGTGGAACGATTTGTTGAGGATATGGGCAAAACCAATTGAAGGATACCTCAAAAAATGCATAGTATGGATCGAACCCGACTCACGCCCTCACGCCCTACAAGAAAATCTACCTGCGTCTTACTAATTGCGGCTACGTCACCAGATTCTGCTGGCCTGGTCCTGGACGTCCTGTTGTCTCTACTTTGCCGTCCGTGGTCTTAGACTCCCCCCACACATCCTCTTTGATCTGTGATGAGCGGGGTTTCACCAGCTGTTCTCTCCTTTGAGCGACGCAGAAAAAGCAAACGTCGGTCTCCTAACTTCCTTTCACAACATGTGATCGTCTTCCGATCGTTGGCCTCGCGCGACGCTATCTCCGCCGCCGTCTGCGCGCGATTTCTCTTGTTGCGTTATGCAAACCGGTTCCCCTGGCGGCAGAAGCAACTGGATTTGCCCGATTGGGCGAATGCTAGACAAACTTTTCCTGATTCTGAAGTCTCAAGTTTTCCAATCTCGTTACACCGTCCCACGTTGAAATGTTTGGCTCGTCGATCATGAATATCGACGTTGTCTGGTGCCGAAATTCTGTCTGTTTAAATGCAGGAAGTACACACAGGGTTGTCCCCAGTCAACAACCGAACTGACAGCTGCGAAAGCTGTTTGGCGCTGCAGCTTCAATTTTGCAACAAGCGAAACCGACGACGAACGATCCGCATTTTGTCATCGAAGGAGTTTTAAGACCATGAGGGGAAGATAAATTTGTTTGCCACGTGATCGGTGTTTGATTAGAGATACGTAAGAGATCACGCTGTTCGGCTCTTTTTGTGTTGCCCTTTGCGTGGGTCGCTGTTCATTTGAATGTTGATCAGCTTGGTTGTTGACTTAGTGAGGATTAGGTTCGGAAAGAGCGAAAATTTGGTCACAACTTGACGTTATAGTGTTGATCTTTTTTCGAAAGTGCCCAGTGGAAGCAGCAGCTTACGTCAAAGTACGCTGGTCGGGGAACTCATTTGCGCCCGCCCGCTTTTTGTCCGCACTTTCAGGTCGACCTCGGAGAGGAAACGGATCTGGGAGAGTAATCAGCTCATCAGAGGCGGAACTCAAACGACGTGTTCTCCAGCGCTCAGTCTGCTCGTACAGCGGCTGTGTGCGCAAAGCTCCGTTTGCTTCTCCTTCTCCATAACTGTTTGCGTTATGCGCTTCTTGTAATCTTCTTTAAATGTCAAGAGTGTGGACTGCATGGAGCGCTAAGTTGTTTCCTGTTTAGTGCTGTTGCCTACGATTTGTCGCACCCTGCTTCCACAAGTCATTTCTACAGTTTTTTTCGACATTTTGTTTTGGATTGCAATTTGAGGATGACATCCTCGGCGTTGAAAGGTGTTAGTTGTGACACTCTCGACTCATTGTAATCCGCTCTTGATCTGCGAGACGCTATTCGTTCTCACCTGCGCATAAACAACTTATGTGAAAAACGGGGTGAGAAGAACAACGGGTGAGGTTTTTCAGAAAACATGGGTGGTCTAGGTACTTTTTCCAGCAGAAGTATGGCTTCTACCCGTGCGCCGTCCACCATATCGCTCTCTCTCTCTCTGTGCGTCTGTCGACGGCTAGAAACTCGAATTTTTGAATTTACCGCTTCTCTCCCAGCTGATCGTGGCTTCCTTGGAATGGACAAGTCGCGTGGCGTCGCGGCCGCGGCGGCCGGTTGCCCAACCGGCGGCGGACGCAGTCAGCTGATCTGATCGGCCTTCGAACGACCGCGTCGCTGGTTTTCTCGCCTACTTGCATGCGACATCCACCGCGCTGCCGCTGCTTCGACCCCGCCGCGCCCGCTCTCCTCTCCCTAGCCATCTGTCCCTTCGTCTTTGCCGTCTCACCTCTCTCCTCTTCTCTGAAGCTTCTACACCGTCGACTGCGAACGCACACTGGTGCTCTCCCCGCTCACTATTCATGCTCTCCCTGGCGTAGGGACGACCATTATGGCTTGCCTGCCTGCTGTTCTTGCCAAAACTGCGCTCTTCCCCCAACGCCGTTTGTGTTGTTCTCCATCCGTTGCATTGCCATCTCCCTGCTTCTCCATCCGTTGCCTTGCCATCCTCCTGCTTTCCCCTCGTTTTTCGAGGAAACTATTAGGCATCTCCTCTGTTGCTTCTGTTGTTCGCTGGCCGCGTCTGATGCTTGTGGTGTCAAAAGGACACACGCGCTCACATTGTGAAATAGGCCAAAATGTAGCTGTGAATCATATTAGTTGCCATTCGTCATTCTGCATCTCTCTTATCGCTGTTTTTACTTTCCCAAGAGTTCAACCCGCGATCGGTCTGGCTGCTCTTACATACTGTTTCCATTCCGGTCGACCCGCGCGTGTGTGAGCAACCAGTTTCATTCCGTTTCTTGCAGTAAGTACCGAAGAATCATGAAGTGGGTCTACAAGGAGGAGAACCCTTTCGAGAAGCGCCGCGCTGAAGGAGAGAAGATCCGCAAGAAGTACCCCGACAGGATCCCCGTGATCGTGGAGAAGGCTCCCAAGAGCAAGCTCCGCGACCTGGACAAGAAGAAGTACCTCGTGCCCTCGGACCTTACCGTCGGCCAGTTTTACTTCTTGATCCGAAAGCGGTAACGCCTGAGCCAAATACTGACTTTTACCCAAACTGTTCAGCATTCATCTGCGTCCCGAAGAAGCGCTCTTCTTCTTTGTCAACAATGTGATACCGCAAACAATGACTACCATGGGCCAGCTTTATCAGGTACATACCACTTTTTGAACCCATTCATGTTTCTTCTTACAGGAACACCACGAAGAGGATCTCTTTCTCTACTTCGCTTACAGCGAGGAGAGCGTATACGGGACTTTAGACCTCGAGCGCCTCTAAGCGTACCTGAGCAACCGGCACAAACTTCCTGAGGATCGGAACATGTAATTAATGTGTATATATGTACCATTTGTAAAGGTGTATTTTCTTTCGTAACACTGATCTGTCTCTCCATTTCGCTTACCGAAATTTACTCTCTCTGTTAGCGTCTCCAACAGTCTTCTTCAGTAACTTCTCGAACGTATTGTCGCTTCCCCCAATTCTGTATGTATAAACTGTTGGTACTCCAAATGAAGAAATCGGAGGGACACGTCAACATGCGAGCGATGAGTCACAGCTACCGGGCCACCAGTGAATTCCGAACAAGTCGTGTGTGGCGGCTGCAGAGGTTGGCATTTCGGCTCGGATCGCGACTGTTCCTCTGTTTGTTGTGCCTCGGAAACACCCGGCGCGACTTGCTCTTTAACGGGCGAAAGTGCTTCTTTTTCCACATTTCGTAACCGAAAGCGCGTTTCTTAATTGCGATTTTTCAGATGGCTTTTCATAAGATCGTCTTCGGCGTTTTTGTATTTTCCTGCGTCGTTCTACAAAACATGACTCACACGATGACTTCGACAACAGCTGTGACCGACAACGACAAGATTCTTCTCGTACGTGCACCCAGAGAGATTGTTCGCTTGTGACACGTGTCTCATCGACTAGCTCGTCTAGGATTTGATTTACAAGAAGGGCAACGCGAGCACCAACGACAAGCTACTTTCGTTGGAGAAGTTTTGGTGGCAGCCGATCGATCGCCGTTTCAACGCTCACGTGCTCCCAGTAACTGATCCAAACACAAAAAAAACCCTATTCCACCTACACTTATCAAACGAAAAAAGTAATGCAATGTTCCGTTGATCTCTGATGTGATATTTAGCGAGGGTTTAGGGCTCGAACGAAGACTTGCAAAAGTGCTGCGTGCTGCTTCAGCCAACGAGAGTTCAGGTGCGCTCTGGTCAAGATTGTTGGTATACACCCGAATTCTGTTAAGAACTGTTTTACGACTCTTGCTTGGTAGAATGCTCGCCTGCCACACGGAGACTGGTCCTCGATTGACGTCGAAACTCGGTGCAACGTGAACAAGAACCAGCTTCGATCTTGAGTCCTGTGCTGCGACTCGTCTCGAAAACGAGACAAAAAGGATTATGCTTTATATGCTGTCAGAAGAAGCAGAGTGTTAGAACGAAATATATCAGAGATATCGGTGCTGAAAATGTAGTTGACAAAATAAAATCAAAATAAACAAATATGTCTTGCAAGAAAGGACCAGCAGCAACCAGTACCGTCTGTTGCCCTAGCGAATATCAGCAACAAACCCAATGATTTGGTCGACTGACGTCATGAGTCAGTTCAAATCGGAGTCCTCGAAATTGCGAACATTGCAATAAGCCCCGACCCGTCTGATCGTGTTCCTTCTGCCACAAAAGTACAAAAGTCAGCAAACGAATGGCAACACTCGCTGTGGGCGGAATCGACGCAGATGTTTGTGGTCCCACACTCCCAAGTGATAATTCTACGCCCGCCAACTACGTTTTTCTGTAGCATACATTTAGACATCTGACGTTTGTTTGCTCTGTTCAATTCCAAAAGCGGTCGGTTTGGCAAATAGTTAATTCACATTTTCAGGATGACAACCGACAACGCTTACCATCGGGTGTTCTTCGTCGTTCTGGTCTATCATGTCGCCGTTTTTGCTGTCTGCGAAATTGCTCGGCGCTTTGTCGAGCGGACTTTCAACCCAAAATCTCTCATCTATTTTTTTCTCATGGAACTTATCTGCACGGTCAACACGACCGTCGGCACATATGAAAACGGCAAGCTCTCTTTTGAGATACACTTTTCTAAAACAAAATTCAGGCTTTCTGATCGGAGTCTATGGACTGTGGGCGATCGTCTACATAATCGTGAGTGCGATTCTCACCGGGAAATACAACCGAGGTGCGTTCGGGTCACCGCTCCCGCCGTTTGAAGCTTTCTTCAACGGATATTTGAGGTGTTTTCAGTTCGTTATTGTTGCCAAGCTTACGGAACATTCTATTTAGCCACGCAAAGATGGCCCTGCTGCTTGTTGCTGAACTCATAGCGGTGGCTATCGGCTATCCAATTGCTCAGTCCATCTGGTCTCAAACGTTTTGGGCTCTGGAACAACACAAAACGGGGTATTATTCGTCTGGCTGCGAACTGTTTTTCAAGGTGAGACGCTTTATCAGCTATGACAAAGCAGAGCGATTCGCCGCGAGACCTTCTGCCGCAGCCGTTTCGCCAAGTGGTGGTTCGAAGATGTTCTTGTTCCAGTAAGGATAGTAGGCTGGAGCTGCCAGATTGCGATATGCTTAGGCTTGGTGGTACCCTTGGTTTCTGCGCCAAAGGCGCCTGGCAGCGAGGTGTGTAGGATCGAGACTGCCTCCTTCAAGCAGTGCGGATAGTAGGCTGGAGCTGGGCGGGCCTGGCAGGTCCGCCAGGCTTGGGCCTGGGCCCGAGCATAACACTGAGGCTGGCCTTCTGGATCATTTTAGGCTTGGACATTTTCAATATCATTGTTTGAGCGCCGAAGGCGCGAGCGTTGGCGGCACCGACTTTGCAGGTATGCTTCGCTCTTGTAATAGGCTGAAGATTAGGCTGGGCTTTAAATTTTTCATGGCCTTTATTACACGAATTTGCGTTTCCCCTTTTCCGAGACAATTTCGGCCTCGTTGTCAGCAGCCGGCGGTTCATAGGGTTTTACTTGCAAACAAGCAACGTCTTCTTCTGCGTCATAGTTGGGAACCGGCGGGTTTGAATCGGAGTCGTCGGAGAAGATCTGAGAGATGATCAAAGAGTTGACGCTTCCCATGTACTATTTACATGTAACGGATTAAGGAAGTGCATTAAGAAAGTGGCTTTCGCAGCAATTCGTCTTGCGGCGAATTGCACAGCGGAAAATAACCCAAAATGAAACCCGAAATCTAATAGGGACTGAACAATGACTTCAGGTACCGGTCATCTACGCTTTCTTGTACGAGTTGGTCAACGGGTTCCTCGTCAGAACTGCTTTCTGCACGCCCGGAAAACTGAAGGCTCTCGTGATTCCGACGGTGTTCGTGTCTTCGATCGTTTTCTGTAAGTGACCGGATTTGTTCTTTTAACCGGGGAACATTTTAGGCGGAAAGTACATTGGTTCCCCTGGAATCAGTCCAGTACTGGCCGCCAGTCTTTTCGGATGCGAGCCTCTCTCCTACTTTATGTTCTTCGTCATCTACTGGCTGGCACCTTTGATCGGCTGGATGCTCTCGTCGAAACTGCTCCCAGCACCCAGACCCGAGAAGCCGAAGGAGAAGAGCAATTAAAGAAACTGACAAGTGAAATTTCCGTTGATTTTTAAATGATAAAAAATGTTTGAAAAAATAATTTATAATTTTGGTGAAAAATTGGTCAGTCCATAATGAAAAAAGATGGTTTTTAGATGGGAGGTTTTTAAATAAAATTAAAATTATTTGAATATTTTGGTTTCCAAGCATTCCAACCCCCTGCCTTCCCCTTTCCTCTTTCCGATCCCCGCATGTGCAGCGACAAGATATCCACGGCGAGGGCAATCGCCCGTCTCCTAGGAAACCCATGCGGCAGCTCTTCGACCTCCACTGACCGCAGATCGCCGCGAGTCAATTCATAATGTCCACCAAGTTTGGAGTCGTTTTGCTCCTCCAGATCGGAATGATGATCCTGGACGTGGGCTTTAACACCGCGGCAATCGTTCTCTCGCGGTATCACTCGATCCTGCTCATGCTGTACATGTAAGCCCAACCTGCACTTTCCCAATCCAACCGATCCCTTCAGTCTGCAGGACACGAACATTCTCATGGCACTTATCGTCATGCTCATCTCCTTCTCCTCGACGTTTATCTTCCAGGCCGGATTAATCTCGTTGCTCCTCAAGCGCTTCACGCCCTCCATCATCGTTTCTTTGCTGTACCTGATATTCACCGTCGCCTTCCACATCATCAGCTTGGTGAGTTTCTTCAGCCGCAAGAGATGAGTCGTGTGCATTCAGCGTGGAGACGAAACTCTTAGAAACACGAACGTTTGGAACATTGGCGTCATGGTGCTAAACGTCTTACAGAAGCTTAGTGAGTCACTTTGATCCTCGAACCCACGGACTTTGTGACTGAATGCTTTAGGTGGCATCCTCTTCTACTTCTTCTACAAACGGACGTGTCTTCTGCTCTCCGACCCTCGTTACCACCACGACAGCGCATGGCTGCGGTCCAAGATTCAACACTCCGAAATGACCCAGACTCAGATTCACGACTGACGCGTTTTGAAAAACGAAACCAGAAAATTAATGCTCAAACACCATGATTTGTTTTTTATTAAAACTGTTAGGGAAACTTGAGTTTGACTATTTGGCCTTCCTCCTTATAAGCTTTAAATTGCCCAAAAAGACAAATTTTATTAAAACATTTGAACAGAAAACAAGAGAGGCTGACAACAAAACGAAGAGATGTCAGTTCCCTTCGCAACAGGAACAAGCGTTTTTTTTTGGTGTACAGTTGAACACACTACAGGTCTGGACTTCCAGAAAACCAGTCTATTAGCAATTTGACACTTTCTTTATGAAAGCACGTTATATGTAGAACGTGTCAAAACGCACATTTGATGTTTCCAGTCCGATAGCTTTCACGGTGAGACCGGCGTTCGCACGCTTGCCAATTCTCGTCAACGTTTGCGTTTTCTTTGCGACGTTTGCGACGAGAGTACATATTCACTGACCGAAGTCTAGACGAACCGTCTGAAATCTGTTGAACTCTCACTTTCGCCAAAGAAAAGGGCAGAACCGGTCCGCTTTTCAGACTTTGACCTTTTGAGTCTGTAAGTTCCAGCAAACCTCGTTTTCAATTTTCAAAAATCCTTTTATACTAATGGAAAAACGTTTTTTGACGAGTGATTTTGCCTAGTTGTTCCGAAAACGTCGAAAACCCGAAGAACAACGGCGTTTCCAGGTCAAAACTAGGCCCGCCGCAGCAAAAACGCATACTTGAGTACGCTTTTTTTGTCTCTTATCAAACGGCGCCGCTGCCGCAGTAGCACTACCGTACGTGGCCACCGCAAGAAAAACCTGCGCACGTGAACACGCAAGCAGCTCTGCAGCTGTTGCCGCTGCCGCAGCCGCACATAGGTGGCATACCGCCGCCGCCGCACGTGTACAACATCACGTTTCGCTTACCTTGGCAAAAGCGTGATTAACCTGGAGATGACGCATGCTCTCCCGGTCGAAATGCGACGAGGCGAGGACCGACTGCTTTTCCATGCGTAGGCTTGTTAGTGACACCGTGAAGCTCCTCAAGAACGGCCAAATTGATATTTACGCGTGGCCGAGCAGCCATCCGAATCAAAGCGCGGATCTAATTAACAAAGAGGAACAATCACTCAAAACGTTGATTGCTTTACAAAATCGTGTTTTTCCCTAGAGCTTTGAGAATTGGCAGAAAATTATATAAAGGCAAAGAAGATAAGTAATTCAAACATCCATTCGATGTTTTAGGATACATGGAAAACAGAAAGATTACTAACGTTTAGCTGCTTCTCCTTATTCAGCTATGCTTGAAAAATGTTAAATTATAATTTTCGACCGAGAACTTCAAATTGCGTACTTTGTTCTGTTACGATCTCCCTTCCAAACTCAGCAAAACGACGTCAGACCAAATTAAAATCAAAAACGAAACGAATTAACGAAAGCCAGCTGTTTGTCCGGGAGTCAATTTATCGGAGCGTGACGCAAAACAACAGCGAAAACAACGGTTATGGTACACGTAGAAGCCCTCAGACGACCAGCCGGTAGGTAATGTAGCGACCGGCGGTTTCCGAGGGACGGACAATCTTCACGACTTGGCCTCGCTTCAGACCGAAGTACCTGGCGACGGGGTCGTTCTGCTGAATGCGAGGCAACTGACCGTCCTTGAGCTTACTGAAACCAGACGATTACTCCTTTTCCGTCGACTCGTAACTTACTATCTTGCAAGAAGTTCGGCCTTCTCGTCGCTGGTCATCACCACGTGCTCGGGAACCAGCTCGTGTTCGGTGATATTGATGAGCAGCTCGTTTTCGTTGAACTGCTCTAGCGTGTATTTCGGCTGCATGTCGTTTATGGACTGAAAACGTTTTGGTTTACGGGAATGCAATAAAAATAGACGTTTCACCTGTTTCGCCGAAGGCGTCATTCCCGTTTGGACGACGATGATGGCGCGGGTGATATTCTGTTCCTGCATTTGCTGGCAGATGGCTTTTATTGTTTTGATTCCGATTTTGGGCTCTTCCGGGAAGAACACGAACATTTGATCTGGAACGTGATGCTCTGAGAAATGAAGTCACGGAATAACATAACACCAGTTGTAGTCTTGCAGAATAACATCTGGGAAGTGGAGGGATACAATCTGATCGAAGGAAAACAGTGACATAAAATAGCCTCTTAGATGCACGGGAAGCGATTGGGAGAAAGCTACGTTCAATAGAAGCAAAAATTTTACAAACCTGTGGGGTCATCTGTGTGGGCGACAAGAACGGTGAGATCGTTGCGAGAAGGCCGTCCTTCGCTGGGTTTGTTGCCGAAGTGGTCGATAAACTGGTCGAGCGTCTGGTCCAACTCCTCTTGGATGACTAGATATCCGCGATCGTGACACATCTGCATGATCGTCTTGCGAACTCGCCACAGCTTGTAGGTCTCAAGTTCGTCGGCGTCTCCCATAGTTTTATGTTTACTCTAAAAAGGCGCTGGCTTAAAATACTCCCGAATCGAATTCGAACGGAAAAGTCTCGATTTACAGGAAAATACGAACAAGAAAATTGAATTTTCGTAATTTCGTCTTCAAACAACGAACTCGCGGTTCTCAGCGCGACCGTAGCTGACGTCAGAAACTGCGTGTTGGGACCGTCGCGTCTGCAAACTGTGTACTCGGGCTGAGTCTCGATCAGCGTTTCAAATGACTGTATGAGACCGAGAGTTCGTGATCCGGGTTCGAGAGCAGGCGCAAGTGTGGGAGAATTGCCGTGACATGGCCTTAAATGCAGAACAAGAAACGTAGAAACAATGCAAAAGGCCTGGCCGCATCGCTTCCGTCTTCGGTGCCAACTTCGATTTGCGTGAATTTGCTGCCAAGAAGAAATTTCCAGTTTTGTCGATGCTTCTTTCGTTTGGCGATCTCAGAAGTTAGCTGAAAAAGGGAGACAGAGAGCTGCATTGTCCGTTTGAGACCCCTATTTCAGAGTCGGAGGGAGACTGGCGGTCCCCCCGAAGGTTGCCATGGGCAACATAAAAACAAACGTCCAAGAGTACAGCGGCTTTTTACTCCGTATCACCGTCAATTAATACCCGACTAAATCCCCGTCGGTGGTGTGTGCTGTTGTGTCTCCGGCTCTCTACGTCCGCAGCTTCGACTCCCAAATGAACGACAACGACGAATGGGTCGCGCAGAATCTGCAGCGCCAGGCAAGTTGTAGCAACATGTCTAAATCCTTGTTTATGCCCGGTCACAAGGACAACGTTGTTTATCGCCTGTTCACGGACTCGACCTTTGTTCTGTCATTTGTAAGTGTCACCTGAAAGTCGTTTGTTTAGCGCAAGATCCTGGAGGAGAAGCAGCGGCAGAAGCGACTCAAGAGTTCCGGAATTCGCTCCAACGATGTGCCTCCGACCACGCTTCCCACGTCCTACCTGTCCACCACGAACCGCTCGCCAGGGGAGCTCTTCGGCTACGACGGGCCTCTGAGCTTCGGTCCGGCTGATCCCGACCATATCCCGGTCTCTTCGGGTCCCACTATCGTCAACGTGAAAGGAGTGACTCCACCGCCGTCCCAAGAAACTCGCTGCAGGTTCATTTAACACAGTTTTACGTTTTAAATTTAGACGCAATTGTCCCACAATAGGAAGTGTACTTTTTGAAAGTGGGTTTAGTCAGAACTAAGCGATTAGGAAGAAGATTACGTTTAATTGAATGGCGGTTTACAAACTGTGCCAGGTGCAGCCAGGATGGGTTATCCTGGTCCAGTCGTTTCTCGAGTTCCGCATTTCGCTTCTTGAGTAACCTTGTTCCGTTGCAGCTCTTCCTCCGAAGAAGACCCGCAGAGGGAAGGTGCAGAAGTCTCTGGCCGGCAGCCGCGAGCTTCTGGTGGCCGAGTGCATCCAGAATCTGCCCTCGGACACCGAGGAGGAGAACGTGCCCGTGCAGCCATGGAAGGACGACACGGTGGAGACGATTCTGGTGGAGGATGGGCAACCCGACATCCACGACATTGTCAACAATCTGAATCGCTTTGTGCAAGGTGAGCGACGGCAATTTTTCCCGCTAAGTTCTGTTTTTGCAGAGCCCGTGAAGCGAGGCATGAATCTGAGATGCCGCATCACACGCGACAAGAAGGGAGTCGACCGGGGCATGTACCCCACGTACTACCTGCACCTAGAAAAGGAGGAAGACAAGAGGGTGAGTGGGACTATCAACGTAGCCTTAATAGATATTTCTTCGCAGGTCTTTCTTCTGGCTGCCAGGAAGCGCAAGAAGAGCGCGACGGCAAACTACCTTTTGTCGACCGACCCGACGGACCTTTCGCGAGGGGGCCAATCATTCGTGGGCAAAGTTCGCTCCAACGCCATAGGAACAATGTTCACGCTGTACGACAGCGGCGAAAACCCGAAGAAGACGAGTACTGTGGGAGTCGGGGTCCGACAGGAACTCGCCGCGATTATCTACGTATCTCCCTTTTTCCGTTGGTTTCTGCAATTTGTGTTTCAGGAGACAAATGTTCTTGGATTCAAAGGCCCGCGAAAGATGACGATCTTGATTCCAGGGATATACGACACTGAAAACTACAAACGCAAGGAACTCCGGCCTTTAACGGTTCGTAGTGTGTGTGTTTGTGTGTTTGTAGTGTGATTTGGGGTTGTGGTGATCGTTTGCTTCGATTCCAGGAGAAGGACTCGATTCTGGAAAAGTGGAAGAGCCGCCGCTGCGAGGACCTGGTGATCATGCACAACAAGAACCCGATGTGGAACGAAGGTTGGTCTACGTTTGCTCGCTTAGTGTCTAACTACGTGCGAACTCGCAGATTCCCAGTCTTACGTACTCAACTTCCACGGCCGAGTCACGCAAGCCTCCGTGAAAAACTTCCAGGTAGTCCATGACGCTGATCGTAGGTTGGAAAGCTGGGTCTCTGCTACTGACGCATTTTAGCCGAGTACATCGTGATGCAGTTCGGGAGAACCAGCGAGGAGAGCTTCACGATGGACTTCAAGTACCCGCTGTCGCCCCTGCAGGCGTTCGGAATCGCGATGAGCAGCTTCCATAACAAGTTGGCTTGCGAATGAACAAATCCGAAAATTGAACAGATCTGGAAACGAAGTTTCCTTGCATTTAAGTTAATTTATTGTTTCCGAACAGACTTGTCTCGCTGTTTCGTGAGTTTAATCCTGTCTTTCTCTCCGCTCAAATTCTAATCGTGATTTCTTCCCGTCGTATGTAGCTCAACGCACTTCGGAACACGCAAATGGATATACTTATAGTTCTGCGGACGTCTCTTCTTTCGTTCTTCAAAATAAACTTTGCCACCGACTTTTTGAACCTTTTCAAATGGCGTTTTGGCGTGTGGAAGGCAATTTTGTAGCAGAGAAAGGTTTTGGCCTTAAGGAGGGCATTCAAAGGGACACAGGGGACAGCTAAATATTGAAGATTACCTGAAGGATTCTTAAAGAACAGTCTGGCACAAGCACTGTAAAGAAAAATGAAAACATTTTGATAAATGATAAATAACATTGGACATTTTCAGATTAAAACCGGCTTCAAAAGTGATCAAACAAAGGTTTATGGCTCATTTTGTTTAAGAATTAACTGAATTTATACCAGATAGATGTTTCAGTTTTTCTCATAAGTGAAGCTGTGCTTATTCTCTCAATATTTGCTAGCGTTTTGATGTAACCGAAGACAAAAAAGTTGTTTTCACCCTTCTCGGCTGTAAACCTAATTAACCTATTGGCTGCACTAATCATGCCCATGTGGTATTTCAAGCGGTATCTATGGGATATGCTTTCAAGTTTCTTTACAGTTTGAATACCTTCTTCAACAATTGCATTTTTTCACAAACGAGGAAAACAGCAACCCGGGTGCGCGGAAGTCGCATTCACACAGTTAGATGTACTATACACAGAGGAGGATAAAATTGTTAGACTTTAGCGGACCAAAATCACGTTTTGAGAAACGGTTGAGGTGCCCTGGACTCAGGAACCCAACTGGTAGCTGCTCTGCGAGGAATGCACCGGAAGCGACGAGAGCGACTGAATGGAGACCTTGTGCAGGATCGGACGTCCCGCTTTGCCCAGAAGCGTCATGTGACAGAGGGTGGCGTTGTTTCCACTGACGACAATGCTGAGTACTGTCGATCAGCTTTGAAAATGGAAGAAAAACTCACTTTCCGTCGTTGAAGCCGACACACGAGAGAAGGTCGGATCTGGTGCCCACGTCCTCGCTCCAGAGACATCCTGGAATTCGGAAGCGATAGATTAAAAGACATTTTAAAAGTGCGTTTGTGCTGAAAGAACCAAATTTATTTCTGTTCTTTTAAGTTTTAGTTTTCCACCCTCTCCGCTCTCCACCTACCTCCGTCATCCACATTCCAAATCCGCGTGCTGTTGTCTGCTGAAACACTAAGCAGAAGCCGTTTCCAAGTGATCTGTTGGGGCAAGAAAATGGCACAAGTCACAGACTCCTCGTGACCTTTGTATTCCCGGAGCATCTTCCTTTGTCGCAAGTCCCACAGCTGAAAAGGATAAAAGCGTCACACGTCAACCCTCCTCCAGTACCGTAATCTCGCACCCGTCGCCGTTGAATCCACTACTGGAGGAGAGGCAGTACAGACCGTCGGGCGAGATGTCGCAGTGCGTCTGAATGTGGCGCTTCTTCGGCATCTGGCCGACCAGAGCCAGGTCGCGGCAGTCCCAGATCCTAAAGTACAACTTCAGTTTCTGCCAGAAATGGCGTGGTTACTTCATTTCTTTATCTTCGGAAGACTGCACCACAACACCGTTCTGGGACGAATGGCAAATGTGGGTCACCTAAAATGCGGATTAGCAGCCCTTAGAGATCGCGATTTCTTGCCAAGTTTCGACTGTGTTTTTGGGTGCGGATACAGGTTCCTTTCGTGATATCCCACAGGCGGATGGTTGTGTCCCTTGCACCGGAAATCAACTTGGCTTCTGAAAATACTGGTTAGAGAGTTTCTTTTTGTTTGTTACCATCTAGGATGGACAGTCCCGTGACGCTCATCGTGTGGCCCTCGAGCACCATCGAGGAGTGAGGCACGTTGAACTGCCACACGCGGAGGGAACAGTCGCGCGAGCCACTTACTACGAAATGCTTTCCTGCCGCATGGCGGTATTGCACCTGAAATTCGCCACATTGTAGCCACCGATTGCACCCCAATTGTACCTTTGTGACCTCTTTCTCGTGACCGAACCACTTCATAACACATTCTCCCGTGTCCACGTTGTTGAGTGCAATTACCTGAAAATCAAAGAATCGGATACACATACAAAATTAACAGGATCTCGTGCTGCAGAAGTACGCAAATGTTTGTTGGTTTTTCGAGAAAAAACTCAAATATGTTTTTCAACACACCCAGAACATCTAAATCGAAAAAACTCTCCAAGATAAAACACGGTTCTTGGCATGACTGTCAGCAAGAAGTTTGAGCTCAAACGAATCTCCGATCACCTTGTCGCGGCTTCCGGTGAGCACCATGCCGGGCCGAACTGGAGCCAGCGCTCCGATGGAATCAACGTGGACCGACTTCCGGATCACCGGGTGCCGGTCGAAGTAGGACGGGTGGCTGGGCGAGAGACGCATCGTCCTGTAGAAACTGTAATGAAAACAGTGAGATGCCGTCCGACCGAGAATCAGCGTCAAACTGGAGGGGATAAGTACCGAAAGCACTGTATCTGCCGCGATTGCGGCTAATAAGGCGAAAAATGGGCAGAACAACAACCCGATTCCCATGGGAGTCGGCATTACACGCATAACAAAAACAGAGAGGCAGTCTTACTTGGGGGAAGACGAGTCGCGGAGGAGCTCGTCGGGGTCCTGCGGCACCTGCGAATACGTGGTGCCCATGCTGCTGGCTGCGGCGGATCGCTCTGGTTTCTTCTGCAAATACGAGCATCTGATTGTGATTCAATTTGTGGGAGTCCACTCGGAAGGCGCAATCCTCTAAATATCCCGTCACCTTATCGCTAAGAGACACGCACGCAACCTTTCGCTGTTTCCAAGGCAACCTTTCGATGAGCTTTTCGTCGCCCTCAGCACACGTCTCAGCGGAGATCCTCGCCGCGCTTCAGTCCTCTTTTGTTCGCCGTGCTTTCAGCGAAGAAGACACCGCTATAACACTCGGCCGAAGATCGGCCTGAACTAGCTTCGGCTCAGCTTTGGCCAAGCTGCCGGTCACGTAAGCGCGGACGGAAGGCGCACGGCGAACTTCCCTGTGACCAACCTCGGCGAGTTCAGCTGCTAATACGTTTCTTCACATTTTCCGCTCATCTAGTTTCGTTTTCCCCGCAGAACGAACGTCTTAATGTCCCACAGCTACACCTATGCGAATGTACTCTAAAGGAGTCGGTCAGGGTAATGTGTGGCAGCGAGGAAATTTCACGCTTTGCGAATAAGCGGCAGAGACACCTGCCCAGGCATGGACTCCCGGTTCCGGCCACGCTCCGAGTGAGCCACGTTCCGGCCACGCTCCGAGTTCCGGCCACGCTCCGAGCATTCGAGCACAAAACGAAGACTTTTCCCGATTGAACATGAATATTGAGGATTTGGAAAAAGTTTGCATCTTTGATGAAATGGCCAAGAAGACAAACGGGGAAAGGCCAAAATTATCTAAATGTGTCTGAATAGGTGTTTGTTTATTTTATTTTTTGAAGAGGTTTTGAATCACTTGAAAGGCAGACAAAAGCCATTAAACGAATAGTATCCAATAAGCAATTTTAGAGCAAAGCACAAGTGAACTCCGCTAACAGTGTTTTACAGAACTAATAAAAAATGTCAACACAAATTTGCATTTGGTGGTGCTAGTAAATAAGGACTGAAAATAGGGACATCTGACATGAGAGGGAAAACAATCCACCAAACAACGAACACAAAACGTCATCTGCTACAAACCAACCTACAAGATCTACAAACGAAAACCAATATAAAACTAGTTTAGTTTACCGTTTAAATTTGTGTTTCGACTGTGATTACATCTTGAGTCTCTTGGAAGGTTGTGTTGAAGAGTCACAAGTTCAGCTAGACGTTAACTTCGAATCAACGAGTTGTACAGGTGCTTGAGTTCCGATTCGTTTAGTTTAGGATTTCATAGAGCTTATTAGTTTATTTACAAGTTTTCTTTCGGTCTGGAGATCAGTCGCGGGCGTTCGTAAAAGTGAGCAATGCGTCCAAAAAGCACAAATATGAAATTTAGAGTTTTTAATGAAACTTAAATTATTCATCAAATTGTCATTTATTTTTCAAATAAATGGTGTGAAACTTTTTATAATGAATGTTGAATGTACCGCAAATGCGTTTTGCGTCTTTTTGCGTCGTTTTACGTTTTTTGCACTTTGTGATTTCAGCTTGGCGCGGTAAAAAAATACGGGCACCAGAAATCGTTCCTCGGTCCCTGAGCTTCTTTCAGTTTGTGAATCTCCCCGACAGTTCCAGTTGCAGCGTTCTAACGTGAATCCCGGCGTCCAGGTAGAAACCAAAAGGACAGCGCATTCAAGTCTTTCTGCCACCATCGCCGCTTGTGCAGATCAAAACATTCTGAAGTCCGTTCAGAGATTTAAATTGGACTTTCCCAGAACAGCTTGAGAAGAACATGTTTAGGAGACTTCTGAGCGTAGTTACAGTTCACGTAGTTGCAAAATGCACGACGTCCACTTTCTTCGATGCTTTTTTCAAAGAGAAAAAACGGCCGAAGTCAAGCGCCGACTTTGGAGGCTGCAACGCTGATGATTCAAGGAGACTACGCAAATGCCTGAAGATCCGCTGAAATCCGAAAGCATTTTCACGGTGTGAAAATTTCTATTTTCATTTTTTACCGTCAAAACGAAACCCTTCAAACGTCAAATTTTGGTTTTGACTTTTCAAACTTTCTCTGGAAATTTAATGAGCTTGAAACTTAAATCGGCTAGAGGGCACCTTACTTTTTCCAACCGAATTTCAAACCACATATCGTTCCTCACAAAACTACCTATTTCTCACAAACTGAAAGCATAAAAACATTTCAAAAAAGTAAACTGGGTGCAAAACTTCCGAAATGACCTTAGCCACGTGTTTCCGTTGTTTGAGATTGAATATTTCATAGTAAAAATGGACAACGGAATTGCTGACTGACAGATGAGTAAATGTGGGTGCGAAGAATGACATTTTCCAGGTAGTGGATTTGTGGAAGGAGTCCTTTTAATGCGAACATGGACAACGACACGACATCCATGTGGGTTTAATCGCTTTTACGAGATCTTCCTGCAACTGTCTTGCGCTCTGCATACTGTAGCCTCACACGCTTCTTCTGGTTTTGGACGTTTTCTGGATGACCGTATGAAGTGAAGTACTGGGATCACTCCAAGGCGGAACTCGAACGTCTCGGGAAGTAATAACTTCGAGGAGAATTCGAATAACATCTGCTTTTATGTCTCTCAAAACACAAATTTGGACCTGCCGACGGGTTATACCGCCACTCCACTTGTGACGTGCGGCGAACTAATTAAACAAATTGTCTAAAGTGTCCAGTTTCGCCAGTTCCGTGGTCTTCGTATTACCTGTGGCAGATCTTCAAAAGGAGGCGCCGGGGCGGATGGCGTCAGAGTCCCTTTTTGGAAACAAACGAACGGTACCACCCGTCAGGTTTCTACCAATAGTCAAATTCGTCACTTCGTCCTGGCGACAAATTCTCCTTTGGGAGCGTCTCCGAAACACCAATTACTCCGAAATCGGGATAATCGTTGTCTCGGTTCCAGGATCGCCCGCCAAAGGATGGAGTCGTGGCCAATTTGCGGCGAACTTTCTTGCTAAATGTTTCTATTTTTACAAGATTTTCCGCCTTTCGTCTGCGGAAAGAACCGTCAATTTTTCCAAATATGACGTTTAAGTAAAAAGTATTTTTAAATCGTTTTTGCTTTTAACTGGCTCATGGTCATCCTGAACTGAATCAGATCCATTTCGGCAATTTTCGTGCCCTGTTTTGTCCGTCCGAGAACGTGTTGCCCTCTTCTTCATTCGTTCGAATATTTGAGCATCGCCTTTAAAAAGTCAAGACGGTGACCACGCCGAGCACTTTCCGTCAGAGATAACTGAGTCTTCAGGCCAGTGAACCCCTTATTTCCTCGCTCAACTGGTGTCCCGTTTGGCTGGACGCGACAAGTTGGGCTTCTATTGTTGACTCATTTCGGCGCAGGTTGTTTTCTGCTTTTTTAATTCGATCCCCCCAATTTCATAAATCCGCTGTCGCTTTTTGTCAACATAATTCCGCTCATTACTGCCACCGGGTCGAAGGCGTCTCTTATAACTCAAGCGACTTCGCTCCCAGTTGGCCAGTTCCAGGTGAGAAAGCATTCACTCCAGTCTCCCGCCGTCGTCTCCATGGCTCTCTCCAAGCAACTTCTCGGATTCTTCGCCCTTCTGCTCCTCTCCACAGTTCACATCTCCGAGGCCGGCACCTGGCTCTCATTCAGTAAGTTCCTCGGGCTTCGACTACCGTAAACTCCGCCAGCTCTAGACCAGAATACCGGCGGAGTCCCGAGCCAGCAGATCGTCCCGTCGTACTCGCGCAACGACCGTAATCTCATGCAGATTCTCAAGACTTGCACGGACGAATACGTAATTTAAACTAGAAACTTCCGAACTTGTAATTAAATTTTAGTCAAAGCGGATGGCGAAACGTTCGGCGCCCATGTCAGACGTGATGACGCGCCAGCAGCGAAGCGACGCTGAACTCTGTCGACAACTCATCGAGATGGTCGTGGCGCAAAGAAGACGATAGAAGCCAGAAAAACCTGAGAAGCGTTTCGGTTTCCAGTAATGTGTTCGTGTGATCTCTGTTGTTTCTGGCATCAATGAACAACCATAGTTACGTTTCGAGGTGTTTCTGATCAGATAGAAACATCAAAATATTACAAATCAGTTCAAACCATCGTTGAACAGTTATTATTGAACAAAAGAACTTTGCCTGTAAGCTCGGACGTTTATCTATAAAATGTTCAAAACATCGCATAAATTCTGTTCCCGAGGAAATGTTTTCATGAGCTTGTCAGTGAGAACACTGTTGCTCTTCCTACAAACAATCCACTCCATCATCTTTAACATGAATTTAAACAATTCCTATTTTGCAATCAGGTTAACTTTTTTCTGTGCTAGAGTGCTTTCTGTGCTTCAGACCTCTTCTTGGCTTCAGACCTTTTTTGAGACCATTTTCACTTCAGACCTTTTCTTGCAACTAAAAAATTCAAAATGTTTATTAAACGTGAGATTTCTTTTGTTCGCTATAACCAAAATCCGCAAGCACGCTAACGCCATTCAGCGAAGAAAAGTCGCAAAGCGCCTGATCAAATCAGAGCGGCTGTTAGTTGATTAGATTAGGTGACGACCTCGGTTTTATGACTTAATCCGATTCGGCTTCCGTCTGAATTTTTTTGTAAAGGTTTGCCATTAAAGAAGAGTTTTCGTGCAATGTAGAAACTCTAGCAATGCGAGGCGATTGCAAATTCAACAAAATATGAGTCTTTCCTGATCTTCGCTCGCTACGTGTTTGGTCAACTTGGAGAGCTTCTTTTTGGAAAACAACTCTACCACCTTTGTTCTCTTTCGTAGTCCCTTTGGGTCTCATCGTTTTTACAATCTATGTTCCAATTTAAAAAATAAAGGTCTTCCAGGAAAAGGAGTCTTGTTTCCTAGACCAAGTTGCGTTGGAAACATGGAGGCAAAAAACATGGGTTTTTCATTTTGCTACGAACTCACAAAAGTTACAAATCTGACAATGTTTCCATGATTTTGTGGCCAAATGTTGGCCGTTCCTTTTCCTTATTCGCCTGCGAGTGTTTGAACAGCGTCAACTAATTGTTTATTTATTAGATAACAGAAGAAAATTGATGAAGTTAACTGAGACAAAGGAATCTTTCCTATGTGTTGCTATGAGCAAATCCAGACAGATAATGACATTGAAAAAACAGGTGACACAGGTGGAGACGGTCGAAATTGTGAGATTTGATGGGAGTTGAGAATATAGGAATGTCAAAGTTGACAGAGCATTTGCTCCTTGTTCAAAATGTGCAGAAGTTTATCTAAGCATTAACAAGCGCTTTGTAGGCTTTATAGCTGGTTTCGTAAATGGGTTCGAATCGGGCTATCTTTGTCCTCCGTCTTAGATGTTTGTCATTGTTGCAATCATCTTCAGATTGCCCTGAAACTATGAAAACATTTGTGCGACGCATTTGAGGGTGAGTGTAGTGCATCTTTTAGAGATCCGCTTTATCCCATATGCAAATGCAAATAATTTTCCGGGACAGATCAGAGAAAACCACCCACAGCAGAATCACCTAAAACTACAACTCTTGTGGACGCTCAACAGAAAAATAACTCGCCGAAAAGTGCGGCTGAAATTGGTGTAGTCTGTAGTTTGATACCGATCAACGCATTACTGGCTGGGCGAGATTCAATACAAGCAAGGATGGCGCGAGTACTCACTTGTCTTTTTCCAAGTCCGTTCGCCCGGTCTCTTCCCGCTATGGCAGTGAGCAGCGCTATGAATCGGAAGCCGATTTTAGGTAGTAAATTTGGGTATTTTCACGCATCTATTCACGTCGCTTAGAAAGTCAATTTTCAACGAGCAGCTGGATGGGAAAGTCGTCTTTCGAAGGAGAACACTTCTTCAATTTTGAAAACTTGAAAAATGAAGTGTACAGGTCGGTGAACGTCTTTCGAGTTCTTCTAACACAAAATCAGATGCAAACAGGCGTTTCAAAAGTTGCCACGTTTTAGTCAACTACAAATCGAAAAATCGATTAGAGTTTGTTGAGCGATTTGTAATTTTAATTACAGGTTTCAGTTCTTAAAATACCTTCTAAGTTCAAGTTTACAGAGCCAAAAACGTGGTATCAGGCAGCGGAAACACCTCCGCAGTATACGGAGGACTCCTCTTCGCTCAAGCGATGGCCGCTGCCGAAAAGACAGTGCCGCCGAATCTGGCTCCCAACGCCATCCACTCCATGTTCATCTTAGCAGGTAGAACGAACCAAAAATGACATTTCTAAAACCGATCGCAGCTTCGCCAAACGAGCCTGTCGACTACAGGGTGATCCCCTTGCGTGACGGAAGGAGCTTCTGCACCCGGTCAGTCAACGCCGAGCAAAACGGCCGAATCGTCTTCACTTCTCAGATTTCATTCCATGTGGTAGTCATTCGTTCTGTCCACAGTTTTTACGCTACGAGCCGGGCGCCATCTCTCACTCGCTCCGCATGCCGATAGTTCCCCAGCCGGAGACACTCATCACCGACGAGGAGGCCATGAACAGATTCGCCGAGGAGGAAATACACACCGGCAAGAAAATTCCGAAAATGGACATTGTCCGAATGATCAAAGAAGTGGAGAGAAAAGGCCGGGATACGGTGTTTGAGGTAAGTGGAGGAAGGAAGATTTGGAACCTTGTTTAAGATGAAACCGACGGACATCGACGCCTACTTTGCGTTGAAACCCTTAACGCAGCAAAAGTTCTGCTTCTGGTTCAGATGTCCGACAAAGCTCCCGGACGACCCCGCCCTGCACCGGTGGCTGGCCTCGTACATCACCGACTCTTGTCTCATCAGCGTTGCGTATCGTCTGCACGTCAGGTCAGTTTCCGTCTTTACTGAACTTGGTGGACAGTAAAACTCCGTTTTAGCAAAGGCTTCGTTCCTCAAATGACCTCCACGCTGGATCACAACATCTGGTTCCACGACAGCAACTTTCGCATCGACGACTGGATGCTCTACGAAGCGTTTAGTCCCATAGCTCGTAAGCTGTCAAAGTTTAAGCAAACGCTTTATTTCTGTTTTAAGTTAACGGACGGGCGTACGCCAGCGCCCGATTCTGGACCCGCGACGGTCGACTGGTGATGACCGTCACCCAGGAGTCCCTAGTCAGGAGCAGAAACGACCCGTCGAAGTTGTAAAATAGAATTTCTAGATAGTGAAATAAGTTTGGTACAAGCGAAATGTATATGAAATGGAGCACTAGTCGCCAACCCGTTTCCTGAGGGAGTTTTTTGTCCTTCCGCTCCTTCCCGTCCTCACATGTTGTTCATCATCGCCATCATCTGCTGTTTCAAAGCTGCGTTTTTCTTTTGTTCTTCTCTGATTTTGTTCAATTCGGAGTTGAGAAGGTTTACTTCCTCCTCCAGTTTTGAGATCCTCGAGTCTTTGGTGGAGAGGTGGAAGTCGAGCTCGCTGCTCTTTACCTTCTCGTCTGCAAGTCAACATCCGAATTCCTTCCAATGTCTCAACGACCAATACCTTTAAGAAGGCATTCCAGTTTGTTCTTTTCCAATTGAATCTTGTTCCTCTCCTCCTTCAAACTTGTCAGTTTTTGCTCATTTTCTGTCACAGATTTCTCCAGTTGGTTCAGTTTTGCGTTTTCTACTTTGCTTCTTGCCTCCGTGGCTTCAGTCGCTTGCATCAAAAGCACGTTCAATTTTGCGACTTGCTCTTCCGCCTCGAAAAGCGTCTTCGATGTTCTGAACACTCCGTCGGTCAACAGAAAGGCTCGGTAGGCACTCACGTAGTGAACTTCTCGGTCATGTCGTCGAACTTCAGTCGGAGAATGTGTTGAATCTTCCTTTCCTCTACGTTCTCGGTTTGCTGCGTCTGCAGAAGCTCCGTCAGTTGGAGTTTTTCCTTTTGCAGGTGGTCGCTTCTACAATAAACAGACTCCTTCAAGTCTTCCCTCTTCGCTTACCTTTCAATCGCGATTTCAGCTTGTGTTTTCGCTGCGTCAATCTGTTCCGTCAACTTGTCGTTCAGCGCCCTGATCTCCTTGTTCCTTAGCTTCTCCTCGCCCAGACTGTTCTCCAGAATAGCTATCGCGGTCTTCAGTGAGTTCAACTCAGTTCCACTGCTTCCATTACTGAATCTCTGCCTATCGTTCTGTGCCAGAGCATGGTCTTTGATGGAAATCAGGGTTTCAAGCTCCTTTTCGCGTGACTAAACGGAGAGAATTTAGTGGTTGAAACTGACGATGGTCGTCTACCTCCATCATTGACAGTTTTTTCTCGAAGACTCCGACGATCTGAGACAGTCGCGCGTCCTTGCCGTTCACGGCCATCCCTTGTTTGACTTTCCCAAGAAAATCTTCTATCGAGATGTTCGAGAATTCTTCGGATCCGAACTGCATCCGCTCCATTCCCTTCATTCCGAAACTCTCGTTCAAATTGCTGCACGACCCGTTCAACCTGAAGTAGTAAACTTTCCAATGCAGAAGTGAAATAGTAAGTGCTCTTGATGCAATGATAGTGTCCAGATCAGCCATGTTTCGATGTTGTTGATTTGAGCGACAAAAACAAACCTTTTGTAATCGGCGTAGGCGATTCTGTTAGATTTCGTCCAAGAAGAAATCAGACTTCCTAGCCAAGAACTCTGAAACTCCGGCACCTGCTTGCAGTGGTTGTAGAGCAGAAGAGCGTTAGAGACCATGTCGTCGCTTCCGTTCGCGATCGCAAAGGCGATAAACGGAATCAACCGTTCGTCCTAAAAACAGTTGAGTGCAAAAAGGACTACGCCAAAAGAGGATTCACCTTCAGAGTTCTCCAATAAAGATCCTTGTGTAACTTGGAGAAGTCTTTTAGCGTGGCCAAAACTTTGATTAGTTCGAGGATGATTTCGGTCCCATTCAGACTCCACTCGGGAATGTTCTCGGGAGCGGTGGAGGTTTGCAGTTGGTGCGTAATGGGATTCATCATAATCTGGTCGTTAAAGATTTTCGAGCAGAGGCCGGAAGAAACGACCGAGAGTAGCTCCGGACGAATGTCGTCGTCCAAGGCAGCAACTGAAAGAGTCTTTGTTAACTGAAATCACGACAAAGAGAAACAAGCACGAAAGATACTGTGAAGGTTGGCTGTTCAATAAAGTGAAGGAGTCTCAAAAGTCAATCATGATACCTTCTGCGATCCGCAAACCCTCCGTCAAAAGCTGGCAGCGCTCCGTGAGCAGAGGACCCTCAAACTCCTGCAAGCCTCCGACGCAAGAGACGACGATCTCGGAGACTACGGAGATCTGCAGGAATTCACTGATCTTCTTGCCACAGTCAAATACTTCCTAAATTCGACGCTCACGGTAGGACAATAAGCGAACCTCACCTTCAAGAGAAATCTCATCAGCCGACAAGCACTGATAGGAACGTCCGGAGTCATGGCTTCCGTGAAGGTCATTTTCGCCGTTTTGGCGATGATCCAGAAGGGCGTCACCGCCCGACCTGTCGACACCGGAGTGCTCAGTATTGACGAGCAAACGGGGGTCCTCATCGCGGAAACCGAGCAAAACGAAAGCAACAGCTCATAAATCTACAAATGGCTGGTGCGCGAACCCTAACGAAATGACCTCTCACCTTCAGACTCTCCTCGGTGCGAGCATCAAGATGCAGGAACAAATTAGCCACCTTCTGAATGGATCTTTGAAAGAATGAAAGTGTGGCCAAGTCCTTACCAGTGGTCGTCAGGACGAAGCCACCGCAATTCTGAAAGCATTTTATCCGGTCGGTCGTAACTGGTGCACCTACCGAAAGATTTTCCGCCACCACAAGTCGCTTCAGAAGGTCGGCACCAATATGCCTCGTCATCAATCCGTCTGACTGGTCGAGTACGTTGAAAAGACACTGGAAAGTCTGGGGGACGTTGCTCGAACAGAAAACCTAAACCCAGGTGGGTTTATCTCTATCGGCTTGTACGCGAGTCGTGGGCCAGTAGCTCAAGCATTTGTTTCTGGAACTGTTTGAACAAACCCTGAAACACGGAAATTGAAAAATGAGACTTTTGAGGTAAAACTCACCGACTTCTTGATGCGCGTGCAGACAGTTTTCGACCGAGACACCAGGTTGCAGAGGATCGCGCAGCAGTTCGACATCCACTCCGGCTCTTCCGGTTTGCAGCTAAAACACGACGATCGTCTCACTCCTTGCTTTGACCCAAGGTAACTTACATTTCGTTTAAAAGAAATGTAATGCAGTCGTTGGTCCACGTTCCGAGAGGAAGCCGTTTCTCGTACGTGAGGACCTGCAGCAGCCGCAAGATGTCGATAAGATTCTGGGGCCCCAGTTCCTCTTGGACCGAGAGCTTAAGACAGAGAAAGGCGGAGTTGCACATTCCGACGTCGATCGCAATGAAGCTGCGGATGGAATAGTTGTAGAACGCTGAACACAAGAATTAACCAGAAATCAAAAAAAGATGAATACCTAGATTGAATATGAACAAATTAAGTTTGGAGCGTAGTAGAGCAGAGTTTTCTACATTCACGAAAATCGAATCGACGAGTTTCAAGAGCTCCCCGAGGTACAAGTCGTCTAACGACAGCCGAGCCGTAGGATCGACGCATTTCGTGGAATGGATCGCATTCTAAAACTAGTTTACCACGCAACCGAAGGGCCTCGCTTACCGTCAAGGCTTCTTCGAGGGCGCTTGAAGCCCTCAACGGACTTTCCGCGGAGTACTGCCTCGCGAAAATCAAGACATTTTGGAGTATTCGGTCCAGCTCGTCCTTGCTCCTCGCTCCCATCCTGCCTCTAAAGAAACCAGCTGATTCGGAAAATCCCGCCCGCATAGGTGTAATGCAGCGGCGAGAGGAAAGAAATGCGCGTCCCGCCGTAAAGCTTCATATGGACCTTTGCATGCAAACGAAATCCGGGAAATCGTGTCGGGACCATTAGAGTACACCTGGGCGAAGAACATGAAAGGACGGCCGTAAAATTTATTGGAACCGACTCGGAATTATTACGTAGATCAAACATTGGAATGATACGACCATATTCGGAAATAAAACAAGTTTAAATCCTTACAGATATCAGCCAAAAACAAAGCTAAAATGGTCAAGGAATGGCCTCCGACTACGATACAATCCAATCAGAAAAGGATTCGTAACAAGCGGGCAATATGGAAACAACAGCACTGTTTGTTGAATGAACGGAATAATGAAGTGCGAGTTACGACCGGGGGAACGACAAGCACGACAAACAGCGAAGTTCGTGTATCGACCCGAGAGGTCGACCCGCTGCAATGCGACGCGGTTAGCCGAGAAACGGCGGTGAATGAGGCCACCCCGGAAGGCCGGAAGCGTCGCCGTTGTTTCCGTAGCCTTCACCGAAGCCGATCGTCTGTCCTCCGATGCGTCCAGAACCTCCGAAGCCAACCTCCAAGTCTCGGCGGTACCCGAAACTGCCGAATGGATACTGTACTCCGATGCCGGTGCGAACATCCACTTCGCCAAGACCTGGAATGTGGCTGTGAACGAGAGCGAACAGTCGTCCCGACTCGAACGTTGGTTCAAAAGTGTTCAATGCAGTTACCTGGACCATAATTAGGTCCTATTCCTGGACCGTACCCTGTTCCGTCCGGGATTGTCTTTCCGTAGTCATCCCATGAGGAGAAGTCAGTGGGAATGTGCCGATGACGGTCCGAAATGAAGTGCTGTCTTGAAAGCTCCACTGAGTTCGGCGTCTTGGTGCACTTGTCCGGCTTTCGCTGGCATATGAAGTCCGACAAGGAAACTGATTCGGAAACATCTCCAAATCGAAGACTTGTACAAAAGTAACAAATAATCCCGGTACCTGACAGCAACGTTGCAATTGAGATTAGCGCGAGAGCGCGTGCAGAAAAGGAGCGCGCAGTAGAAGACATTCCAGTTGCGCGATGTGAACGAAAACGAATCTTCAGCATCGATCGCTAATGAAACGCGAACCTTTTGCGAAACTGGTGATCGACCTGGACAGCGCAAACATCACAACAATCATTCATTTGAGCATATGATTTCTCCTTCAAGTCTGTACAAAACAATCAAACCAGATAAACAGTGAAAGTAAAGCGAGAATGAGGAAGCAATGAAACCATCTCCAAATTGGTAATGTAAAGCAAGAAGACAGTTATCATGGGAAAGATTGTAAGCAGTCAAAGTGAGCATTAACAGGAATGCGGTTGGTTAGTTGATGACAGTAGTTTCCAAGGAACACGCAGGAATGAATAAATATAACGAAGACTAGATACAAAAGGGGCCACGAATGTTGAGCAAACGGGAGACGGCAGAAATAAGTATTTTAAGAAAGCTCCGAATCGGTTTTTCGAAAATTTGAAAGAACACAAGAGAAGGCACTTTGAGTTTAGCTATGACGAAATAATTCACACAAAAAAAGAAACAATTACAACTGCTGATCGATTTTCAGCTTCAGGTCGGAGAAGATAGGCTTGAACTTGCTGAAGTCACTTACGGTTTCTGAGATCACAGAGGCGATGCTGCATTTTGCGGCTTCCCACTTCTTGTTGATGAGCCGCCGTTCTTCGTGGAAAGCCTTACGTTCATCCAAGACGGTGATGATCCTGGTAGCATTTTGCCTCGTGCGCTGCAAGACATTAACCCCAATCACTGGCGCGAACTTAAAAAAGAGGCTCACGGCTTCGTTGATTCCAACAGGCATGACACCCAAAGAACTCGTCCGAATGGAATCCATTTGCCGTTGAATTTCACCAAATTCGCGAGCCAGTCGCATTTCTTTCACCCTAATGTGCAGCTCTTCCAGCTTCAGATTGAGCATCTTGTACTCTTGCAAGTATTCGACCCATCGTTCCAAAGTCCAGCAATTTCCTGTGTCTAAATTTGGATTACTCCTTGAGTCAAAATATTTTTTGACGTACTGTTTTTCAACCGGTACTCAAGATCTGAGCCTGTAACGATCACATCTTGCAAACGGCGTTCTGTCTCGCTGATTTTGCGCTGGATCTCCTGCGCATGAAGAGTCAACTCGTGTTCCATATTAGACCGGTACTTTTCCATCTCGTCTCGAACGCGCTGGATGTTCTTCGGCGTCGCACTTAACGGCGTCTTTGTTTTGGCCACAGGAACTGAGACTTTGGTTCCTAAGCTGTCGCAAATCGAACATTTGAAACCAGTTCGACCGCTTGACGAAGGAGAGGAAGCCTCGCATTTATGATTCTTGGGTAAGATCGAAATACACGTCGTAGCACCTTAAATTATCATTTAATGGATCCTATCAGAAATATTATTTGTACCCGGGGAAATGGTCTCTTCCTTGCGTTCGCTGCAAGGACCATCGATCGCCAGTTCACTCATTCCTGCTAGGGTGTCTTCTAAATGATCAGGATCGACCGGGACAACAGTAACCGAGCTCGATCCCCGGGACTGCGAACGGCGTTTCTTCATAAATTCTGGCAAACGGGCGATCAAACTTCCCACAGACCGGCGTCGAACTTGGGGAGATTCGCTTACAGAGTCATTGGGAGAGTCATCCGCAAAAGGGACGGAAACATCCTTTCCAGTCGAAATTCTGCTTTCGTCGTCAGCAAGCGTGGCTAAAAAAATTCATCTTACATATTCTCATAATTGATCTTACCTAAGGCCATATTCTTTCGGAAATCGACGTGGTTAGACCGAGAAGCACATGGACGAGTCGGTGTTGACTGAAAAAGTGAAATGTAAAAACCTGCCAAAGCCTCAACTATATAACTGGCGATAAGATTTTCCTAAACAAACAACAAACAACAGCCATTCCTCTATCCGACAACATGTAACAAAGAAGAGCACTACCGCACCGGCACAGCAAACAAGCAACAAATTCTAGGGACAGCGCTTACTGTGACAAGCAAATATAGAATATGTTAATCGTGGTGACGAAATGGATTGCACTTGTGCGATAACACTCACCTCAATCGGGATAGTCAAGTCAGCGGTGAGATCATCTGAGTTATTCAGTCTAGAACTTGCTGTCGAGGGCGACTCAATGTTTCGGTAATATGGAGAGAACTCGGCTCGCAAGCCGCTTAGGACGTTGTCGACAAGGTCATAACCCCGCTTCGATTCCACATCCTCTCCGCTATCTTCATCTGGCGAAGCAAATTTGGAACGCGTTGTGAAGTAGACGCTATTGTTTGAAAGTCGCGTTCCTTCGGGCTAAAAAAATTCAAAAGCGTATATCACTGCACTCAACAGATCGAATTACCGTGCACGGAGTTTCCATTTCTAAACTGTCCTCGTTCAGCGTCCTATTATAAAGGTTCAACACCCCTTCTGCCTAAATAATACATTCAGCCCCTACATCAACTCGTGGCACCTACATCTCGCAAGGTAACTTCATCGTTAGGATTTTCTCCGAAGTACGCGCGCAGATGATCCCCTAACGAGTCTTGAAGCCACTCTTCGCAATCAGCGAAATCGTCATCGTCATCAGAGACTGGGTCAACGTTGTCTTTTAGAAATTGATAAAAATGGCGTAAAAACGTTTTTCCTTTTACCTGAGTCAGCTTCCTCTTGTGATGAATGGCCCGACTCTTCGTCTTCGTCGGCGGTACTGTCATCGTCTCGAATCACTTCTTCTTCTTCGTCGCCATCGTCGGAATCCATTAAAAATCCTTCATTAATGGATCGGTTCGAAGCAATATCGTCTTCTTGGCGAGCACATTGATACTGAGCCCTTTCAGGAGTCGACTGTAGCGACAATTTCGGGTTGTCTGCGATGGCTTGGATGCGTTCGATCGTTCTTTGCTTGTAGGCATCCGGAGAATTAATGTTGCGAAGAGAAAACTTTTCAGCTGTCCGAGTAAATGCTGCGTTGGACGTAATACTAAAAACTCTAGACCGTAAAAAACGAACTATATGCCGTTAAAACTGACGCTTCTGAACTTGTCGTTGAATTATAACTCACGGATGAACCTGAAGGAACTGAGAGAGGCTGAACAATTGCTACTGATGCGCGATCTAAACGCTCAAATGACAAGATGCTTTCTGACTTTCTAAACATACTAGATCGTTTCGACTGCTTCTCAAGTCGAGCGACTTTTTCTCGGAAGCTCATCATTCCGTGTTGGGAGCAGTAGAATCTAAAGGAGCACAAATATGAACTACCGCATAGATACACATCGGTGCTAACCTGATACCGTAAGCGTCTGTTATGGCGCGGTCTGTTCCGTAGTTTCCTAGACGAAGAGGCTGCTCACAATAAGCACAGCGGAAGCACCGCTTATGAATGATCTTCTTTTCAACCAAAAGCTGCTCAGCCAAGTACACCTCGTCGGAACAAATAGCACAAGGCTGCTTGCGTCTACCGTTGACACTTGAATACGAAGAGTCGCTAACGACAGGCATCGATACAGGCCTTGGAGCGTAGTCCGTAGCATTTGACTAAATGCCAAGCGGAAATTAAATGCCGCAGTTTGGTGACTAACCCTCAACACCACTTCCACACCGTTCGATTTAGCGCTCTTTGACGGAACGGGAGGAGGTGGGCCCTTCTTCGTCGATGGAACGCCCTTAATCTGTGAAACGATATTCACTCCTGACAATGCTTTGTTTTTCAATATTTTTTCTGCCTTTTCCAGGCGGCTGTCGATTTCCTAAAAAGAAAATTTAAAGCAACAAATTGGAATTTTTGTATTATACTCGAAACTTCTCGCTTGGATCTTTAAAACCGCCATGCGCGAAATTTCTAGCATCCGCTGCGTTGACGCGCATCATCTAAAAACCGTAATGTTTCACTTGTGGACATCTTGTATCTTACCTTTTCCTCTTTAGACGACATGGAATGGAATTTCTCACGGTCGATCAATGTTCCCATCGCAGTTTTTTCCAACTTTTGCTCCATTTCTTCGAGATCGCTTCGATCCATCCGCCGCGTCTTCGCCACAGAGCTCACGAATCGACTATTATGGAACTGTTCACTCTGATCTTTCTCGAGCCGCCCAGATATTATCTGCTCTACGCGGCACAACTTAACAGGGTCCAGACGATCGACCTGAGGACGCTTCGTATAGGGCTTGTCGTTCGATTCGGTCGTGAAGTCGTATTTTTTTCGTGAAGATTCAGCGTGTGAATTCTGAATTTCCTCCTGGCTTGAAAAAGACAACTTTCTCTCCAAATTCGTGCGCTTCGGAACAGATGGGTCACTTGCAACAAAGTTTGAAGTGAGCAAAGCTGCCACACGCTTGATTGGCTCTGCCTTGCGTGCGCTGGATGTATTCACCTGGAAAATCATGAAGCTGAACGGCAGAAATTATCGTTGCCACACACCTTTACTTTCTTGCGATGACCATTCAGAGCAGAGCGTGGCACATTCGAAAACGTTACTCGGACGCTCTCCCGATCGCCCATCAGATAATTAAGTAGCGCCCGGACAAAGTGATACCGTTCTTCGTCATCAAGATTCGCCCATGACAGAACATCGGCACAAGGCGCCTCAAGCCCGTATTCAGACTCAACTGCAGTGAACACAGCTTTCAGCATCTCCGCACTGTCGATTTCCTTGCGAAATTTGGAAAAATCTACCAGATCCTTTCGGAACCTTCCGAGCAGAGCTGCCAGCGCGTATCCGTCACCCCAGCTAAAAACTTTCGTTCGATTGTGGCAAGGGAAGTAAGATACTTACCTCTGAGCCGAGAAATTAACGACGCGGAACTTTGGACCAAGGACACCGTTGCAGACGCGCCACAATCGAAGCATTTCGATTATCGGGGAAGTTGAATAGTATGACGGTGCAGTGTTTCTTACTTTCAAGCAGTCACCATCTCCGAGAGCTTCGCGATTCTCAAAATCCAAATGACACGAAACTTTATCATTAGTAGAGCAAAGTTCTTGCGACTTGTAGCGCGTCTTGGGGTCAATGGTGTACTTAAGCAAAAAAATCCTTTAGAGCATTGCGTTAGAAGGAATACCTGAGAATAGGTGTTCTGCATATTGTCCTTGTTGGCGTTGGCCAGCAACGTATAGATACTTTCACGTTCTGCAATCACCTCAATCGCCGATCTTCTCCTCAAACCCAGTTCTCGGATCATCCATGCGGAGTCGAATACGCCGAGGAAACCTCTTGCGCAGCCAGAACCGGTCGGCCAGAACGGCTACAAAAATGTAGTAGACCAGCTGTAAAAATAGGCACGTCCTCCTTACCTCAAATAGACTGTCTCCGACAATGGTTGTTAACAAAAATCTCCCACTAGATTCGGAAAGCGTTACCGAGTGCTGCGCCTTGTACACAGCAGTGAAATCAAACATCGCGACGTCGCACTCTCCGCGTCCGTTCGTCACATAATTCAGTGGAAGCTGATTATTCGTGGCGAAATCAGCAGCTTGTGCAGCAAACTTGCAGAGCATCTCCTATAACACAACCGTAAGTTGTAAAAACTAATTATCATACCTGATCGATGTTGTCCTTCGATAACAACAGGGAGACTTCGTCATAATCTTGCTTAAGAACGTGCTTTGCAAGTAGACTTCGTTTCATGGCACTCATTACAAAGTAATGGGTGTCATCCTTGTAGTAAACGATGTTCTCCAGCTCAACCCCCGTTTGCGCCTTCATTTCGTTGAAGAAGGGTTGGTTAAATATGAACGCAACACCACTATAACAAAAACTCATTCTTGTTTCCTTTTATATGTTAATACCTGATTTCTTGCACCTGCGCTTCAGCGGAATCGTGAGTGTTAATGAAATTGGCTGTGATTCCAATGGCCAAACGTGCTCGTAAGCAATCCTTCGGAAACCCTAAAGATCAACACATTGACAAATAGACTTTAAGCGTTACTACCTTTAACGGTATTCCGTTTTCCATCAGCGCCGATTAGAACATCGAATTCATAATTTGAAAGAATATGTGTGTGCGGCTCAAGCTGAGCTGTCCATCCACCAACTAAAAAAAAGAAACAATTAAGTTTAGCAAACCAATTATACTTCTTACCGCTTCCATCAGATTTAACAACTGGTTTCTTGTAATCAATGAAGGATACGGAGTCGTGAACTTGTACTCCGAGGCACAACGCCACCTTCAGCAGAATGCATTGCAACTGCCGGATCGCTGAAAACCGACGAGAACGCAAGTTGGCCAATTATTTGAAGGGCACTTACAGATGTGATCAATAGAACCTGTGCAGAATTTTGGATAAAAAATCTTCGCTCCCAGAGATTTCAGATCCTGGATGACGAACGGCCATAGATGAAGCACATTATTTCGCGTGAACTTGTCGCGCTGTTCAAGCACGACGACTTGAGCTCCTAAAAGAGTGCATTCGATCGCTGCTCTTAACCCGCACGGGCCAGCGCCAACAATCAGCACGTCGAATTTATCCGCAGCCTTCTGCCCGACGTAGACTGGATGGGTAAACTTCTTGTCCAGTAGCGAAAATAACTTCTGTGCTTTTGAATTTTTGCGATCCTCGTCGACTGTGCGAAGCCTGAAGGTAGGTATTAAATAAATGTAAATCCATAAAGTACTCTTACTTCGCATAAAGATTTCGGTAATCGGTGGGGTCGATGTCATGAACGAGACAGATTTGGTTGAAGTATTGCTGAATTTGCCGGAATGTAGTGGCTTGTGCGAAGATGTCGAATAAGATAGGGGGAGCCATTTCCCATCTGAAACCAAGAAATGTATAAGACTGCACGAAAAGGTATAGTCAAGCAGCTCGCAGGCATTCACCCAAATTTAAATACCACAAAGGATGCAAATGACTTGTGGAAAATCGTGCGCGAGATGCATCCAGCGCCTACTATTTACTTTTGCTCTGCTGCGCCCATCTGACCACCGCGCTAAACATTAACACCGGCTTGCTTCTTCGTATCGCCGAGCAGCCGCGAAGAAAAGAACGCAATTTTAAGGTGCACGATCTCTCAAACAGGGTCTACAGTGCTTTCCAGACAAATCATTGGACCTTGCTCGCTGCCCTCCACCAACTGCACTCACCAAATCCAATTCGATCGAATATGGGGCGGGTGGCAAATAAAACAGAACAACGACAGGAATGACGGCGAACAACTATGATACAATTGAATTATGCAAATGAAGGAAGCATAACCAGAGTGCGAGCAGCCCATTTGTATTCTGCATTCACGGGGGAAACACCACTTACAACGCGAAAAACAGTGAAACCAATTGGACCGCGCGCTAGTTTTCTTTCGCCGCTACGGACTCACGAGTGTGAATAGCTCAAAATTGCACATAGATGGGTGCAGCAACAGGTAAACAACAATGTGCGGCGACCCCTCGTACCGGCAAGCGATGGGAGAAGAAATAAAACTAGACGTCGAAAAACACTGACTGACCGCTTCGGTTCTCTCGGCGGTTAAAACGTCGCGGCGAGCGCGATGACGAACCGCTAATGCCGTCGGTCGTTCGGTTTTTGAGTAATCAGACCCGATCGATTTGGTTACTAACGGATGAAGGATGCCTAATGACAACGGATTAAAGCGTGTATCTCATGTAGCATTTGAGTGCCTTCATGTGGTTGGTTCCATGCAGCTGTGTTGAATGCTCAAATTTGAATATCTCGCTGCTGTAAATAGCTGCTGTTCTCTTCTGCCGCTTCATTCACGCGACTCTTCCTCGCCTCTCGCTCGGCCACTTTCCTGCAACCGTTTCGAGTGTAAGAAAGGCGCTTGAACAGGCGCGATCGTGCTACGATGCGAGTTTCGGCGGCGTCGGTGAGACTTCGCCGGTGGTCCGGGCAGAGAACGCGACTTTCATAAACGTCTACCGTTCGGTCTTCGAATTTTCACTTTGTATTTGGCAGCTCGTTTGACTGCAAATAATCCCGTGAGCTGAATAAAAATAAGTTCCGTGCTCAGAGGTGAGCTACCTCGAACAATCTGGTCGGTGGTGATTGGTCAGACCCGAACGCAGACCCCTATTTTGAGGCCACTAAGTCGCCATTTAGTTTTCCAATATTATAGTCATAATTGAAGCGGGCATTGAACTTGCGACCTCTAGGGAGCAGGCGGTTCGTTGTGATCAATACTAAATTTTGCATGCTTTTGGCTAAACTTGCGTTTTTGGGGTCTTGCGCCTGGGTAACGTTTTTCTCGCACTTCCCCTCGCCGCCTGAGCTACTTTGTACCATATCGAAGCGAACATCGCGCGCAGGCGACCTCAACCACACGAAATCAGGTGGTAAAGCTCTTAGTCTAAAGCCAGTTGTGAAAACCGAACGTGAACGTGAGCACATTTCGCTAAATAAAATTCACGTATTTTCTTAGAGTCCGACTCAGTCGCAAGGGTTCCCATGGTGAGCGCAGGCTCATCTCTGTCCGTGCTTGTGTCGACAGTTCGTTCAGCTCCACGACCTGCAGTCGTTGATGCCTATTTGTTTCAGATGTCGGGAGAACTATCGTTCGAAGGATGCAACTTTTTCCGCCAGCGATTTGTGATGTCGCTGTTGAGCGGCCGACCGATCATCGTCAGGAACATTCGCGCATCGGAAGAAGCCCCTGGAATCAAAGGTATTTTTGTACCCAGAACGATCAGATTATATGAATTGGGTTATAGAGTTTGAGGCGAAGTTGATTTCTCTGCTGGAGAATGTGAGCAATGGAAGCAAATTTTTCATCAATCGGACAGGTAACTACTCATCGGGAACTGTATTCACTCCTTGGCTATAGGTACTGAAGTCCGTTTCCAGCCAGGATCTTTGGTTGGAGGCAAGTTGTCCTTTGATTGCGGAACAGACCGTTGCATTAGCTATTTCCTGGAGGCCTTGGTGATGTTGGCGCCGTTCTGCAAGCTGCCGCTCAATGTCAAACTTCTTGGCGTTACAAACAAGAACGACCAGCTCTCGGTTGATGCGATTCGTGCTACTTGGCTGCCAATATTCAACAAGTTTGTCATCAACGATGAAAACCTCTGCATTAAGGTTAGAGTGGTAGCCATTTGGCAACTTATTTGATTGACCGTTTAGATTAATGCTCGTGGATTTTTCCCATCCGGTGGCGGATCAGTGACGTTTACTGCCCCAATCGTGAAGACACTTCGGCCTAGTCAACGTGAGCAGCAAGGCAAAGTGCGTCGTATTCGTGGACTCGCCTATGTCTCGAAAGCCTCTCCGACGATTGCGAACCGTATGATTGAATCTGCGAAGCACATGTTGAGGGATTACATAGCTGATGTGTACATCACTGTTGACACTCGGAAGGGGGATGCCGCCGGAAGGTATGGAACTTTATGATTCTTGTCTTCAAAACTCTTCAGATCACCGGGGTTCGGTCTATTTTTGACTGCTGAAACTACAGAAGGCGTGTTCTACCACGGAGAAGCAATGTCCAAGTCGTCCACGGACTCTGCAGAAGCTCCTTCAATTCCTGAAGATATTGGCGCTTACGCGGCGACTCAATTGCTCAGTGAAATCTTCAGGGGTGGGTGTCTTGATTCCTCTGCGCAGCTTCTGGCCGCTACCTTTATGACCCTCTGCGAAAAGGACGTTTCGGTATTTTTGTCCGGACCACTGTCTAACAACAGGTTTGTTCAACCATTTGCAAACGAATTCAAATGATTGTTTTTAGCATTTCGGGACTTAGAAATCTCCAGGCGTTCTTCGGTATGGTGTTTAACTTAACCCAAGAAGTTAACAAGGACAGCGAGGAAGACGATTCTACCACAAAGGGTTCAAATAACCGCGTCCGCTTGACCGGTATGGGAGTCGGATTCTCAAATCTCAACAAAGTTATTCTTTGAACAAGTTGTTGTTTTGTTGTTTTGTTACTGTTGCTTTCTTGTTGTTTTTGTTATAATTGTTATCAAGTAAAATCGTTTACGCTCATAGGGATGTGTATTAAGCGTTGGCGTGAATGGTCATTTGAAGCCTACGGCTAATATGGAGCCTAATACTACGATTATAACTATAATTTATGATATCTGATTGGCCTGGTCTAATTTGCATTTCATATTTTCGGGACATTTGCAATTTATACCTTGCAAATTGCAATTGTACTTGCAAAAGTGTGTTTTGCAAGTCAAAGCGGTGCAAATTTGAATTGTATTAGTGTTCTGTCTCGCGCTAAATGGCGCGAATGGATTCGCTCTGAATTATACCAGTCTATGCGCCTATTTTCGCTTCAAAGAGTCGGGTTTGAAGCGAAGATATGTGCCCTTGCGTGTTTATAAAAATGTTTTCGTTGTTGTCCGTTAGTACAGCGATTTGTCTTATGACCTATTCGTATCATGTCTGCAGTGAAGTTTTGTTGCGAGGAAATAATTGTAATTTATAACGTAAAATTTCAGGTTTGAACCATGAAGTCGTCAATTATATGGATATTTCTACTATTTGCATTGGCGATCTTCAACCTTGCAGCAGCTGAGCCGTTCAGCCTCATGGTTGGAGCTGGAACAACAGCTCTAATCGCTAGCTTATACGGTAGCTACACGTATACCAAGTGTCTCATTTATGAATGCTGTATACCACAATGGATTGACTCAAATGTTACAGGTATGGAATCATTGATCTGTGACAGAAAAATTTACCATTTAGGTATGAGAGCCGTGATGAGGGAATCTTTCTACGGACAGCATCTTGCTCAACAAACAGTTCCAAGCGCAATTCAAGCCCATCTTTCTAACGAGTAAGCGTGCGAAATTGGTGACAGACTGCACCCTGACACGATGATTTAGAGAACCATCCAAAGCGTTGGTCATGTCGTTCCACGGATGGACAGGCTCCGGGAAGAACTTCTTGAGCAAGATCATTGCCGATCATGTATACAAGAAGGGCATCAAGAGCACTTATGTGAATGTGTTTGTTGCGACAACTCATTTCCCTCACAAGGAACAGTTATCGTTGTATCAGGTAATGGACGGCGTTTACAACTTTGGTGTATCATTCAGTTTCTTAGGATCAACTCAGATCTTGGATTGTTGGAAACTTATCCGCCTGCCCCCACTCGCTGTTTATATTCGACGAAGTAGACAAGCTGCCTGCAAAACTTCTCGATACGGTTAAACCATTCATGGACCACTACAGTGAAATTCACGGAGTTGACCCCAGAAAAAGTATTTTCTTGTTTTTGAGGTGGGAAAACGAAGTTGTATGTTTAATTGGCAACATATATTAATTTCAGCAACGCTGGGAGCGAAGAAATCGCCAGGCGCGCATGGGAGTACTATGATGCTGGAAGACCACGGGAATCCATCACTCTTAAAGAAATGGAAGAGCTTCTGTCGATGGAGGCATTTAATCAAGGTGCTTCGAAATAACTTAATGAGTAGAAGCGGGGAAATTTTTTTGTAGGTGGTTTAAAGAGCGCTGAGTTGATAAGTAATCACATGATTGATCACTTTGTGCCGTTTTTCCCGTTGGAGCGAAGGCATGTCATTGAATGCGCACGTGATTACTTGAAGACTCAATCTATACGAGCGGATTCTAAAATGCTGGAAGACATCGTGGAACTACTCCCTGTAATACATCAAATTGGATTATTCATATTGATAAGGACGTGTTTCAGTACTTCCCCAAGGACAACCCGGTGTTTTCCGCATCCGGATGTCGAAACGTTGACAAGAAGGCAGATCTCATAATGCAGAAAGATGAAGATGACTACGATAAATTATAGGAAACATTATATTGTATCTTTTATGTTTCAATATTGATGTAATACTGCTGATACTAAGTCACTGAAGGGTATATTCTGCCTCGAGATCCGTGCCGGATCCTTCATCGAGTACTTTGTCATCAACGCCATTGATAAATTTCACAAAATTTGACTCGATTTTCGATTGACCATCTCGTGGAGGGGGCCCGCTGTTGAAAGGCTTCAGACACCGGTATTTGCCGTAGATGAAGCTAAGTCGGAAAGGTGAGCAGCAATATGCGCCAGGGCATGGTGATGTGTTACAGTACTCCGATTCCACGTTTCCTTGCGGGCTAAAAAAGCGTGCTTTCTTAGAGACTTCTCTTGTTGGCGTGTTTTACTTGTATCTTTGCCGAGTCCCGCATCCTCCACAGTAGTAACTGCACGGACTCCACTGCGACCAAGTTTCTTTTGGAGAAGTAGTGGTGGTGAAAGTGGTGGTGGTATTAGTCGTGGTTAAAGTCGATGTTGAAGTGGTCTCTGAGGTTGTGACAGGAGCATTTGTGGTTGGTGGAGTCGATGGTTTCTGCGTGGTTGCTTGCTTAGGTCCATCTAAAATACCGTGAAGATGTTCGATTCCGTCCTTTTTATCAGGTACCTGATCGGAACTTCACTCTAAACTGGGTATAACCTTGATTTGACTTATAAATCAACATGACCGTATCCGAAGATTGCGACGAAGGAATGGTCTGCACTCGGTTCCGCCCACAAAACCTAAAAATTAACAATTACAATGATATGTCTCCACTGATTCTACCTTGCACCAGTCAATCCCAAATCTTGTTTGTATTTCACTTCCAAATAGCTATACTTACAAGCTTGATTGTAAATTTGGTAAGACGGATACGATTCTATAACCAATTCGACTTTCCGCCCGTGACCCTAAAGGAGTAGTTGCAATAATCGGATGTAACTAGAACTTACCTTAATAAGGAAGTTGCAGTTGCCGGTTCCGCTAAACGAGACGCTCTTGTACTCTTCCGATGCATCGAATTCATGCTGGCCACATTGTGTTTCAGTCTTCTCCACCACTTCGCAAAGAGTTCCTGCGAAACCAGTTGGGCATCGACACGTGAAGCAGTTCAGAGGATCTGTGTATCCGTAGTTTTGACAAGGCAGCCGCGTTGAACACGAGTCTAAAATGCACCGTTAGAATACGGTTTTCCGAAGGTTGCTTCTTCTTGCCATTGCAATAAGCGAGATTGATAATCTTTATGTCGTAGAACGACAGTTCCTGGCGGTTTCCGATCGTCGTCTGGTACCGCGGGTCGCTTGTAACGATGGTGGTCAAACCAGGGTAAGAGGGGAACGACTGAAACACGAAAAATGAAACAAGAGCTCTCAAAATGTCTTCCCTACGCTAGCCTCGTAGTGCATAACCGATCCGTAGTCGTACGGTACTCCGAGAGTCACCGTTGGTTCTGGCGCATACTCAAAGTTGTAGTAGTATCCGTACTTGATATTGTTCTTGTTAATGAAGACGTAATTGTCCCTATCAGCCCGACTCTGGGTGTGGTATAGGCCGAGTGTGTGTCCTGAATATACTGTTGTTTTACAAAAGTTAAGGAAGTTCATGCTTTACCCAGCTCATGAGCGACAACAGCGGCTGTTCCACAACCCTGTCCGATGTTGATGTTGTTTGGTCCATAAATATTCTGCAATCCCCAAGCCGCGGAGCACCTGAAATTAAGTCGTGTCTCTTCTTCAAGAACAGTCAACTTACCCAGAGCTCGCCTCGAATTTCAAGTACGCACTCCTCTGAGGCGGGTACCGATAGTATTCAAAGCGAACACACGTAGCGTCGGTCCACATCTTCATCGCTCGCCTCGCCATGTTAAGACCACCATCTCCCGAGTAGAACACGTAGGGGATAGGCATCATCCAACGTCGCCTGGGACGCTCCAAAAGAGGGTTGAAACTCTTTTTTCCGGGCGATAATTTCTCGGCTAAACGCCTCTCAGCATGACTATAAAGGCGAATAGATTTATGACTGGAATACACTATCTCACCTCGTAATCTCGTCAAGCTGCTCCTCTGAAAGCAAGATATCTCCTTGAAACAGGTACGGCGAAAACATTGGCGGGACTTGGACTTCACTTCTATCATTGGCTATGCTTTCATCTCTTCTCGCGTCGGAATGCGCCCTCCGAGTTTCGCTGTTGTTCTAGAATATATTATATGATAAGTCATTCAAATTTGATCATGTACAATGCGATTACCGTTTTGATACCATTTAGTAGCTGGAAAATCTCATTCAAACGCTCCAAAGCTGTAAAATACTTTCCCACTGGTATGCCATTAACATCTGTTTCATTATCAGGTAATCCCCAATCCTTGTAGTCAACGACCTTAAACAATGTGAAAAACAAAATGTCGCAAATGAGAAGCTGAAACTTACGGATATCACATCGCTAAACCCAAGAAAGAATACGATACAACAGAACCGAGCAGTATGCATGGAATATCACCACTGACCTCTCGAAGTGAGCCAACCTTCATCTTGAGAGATATGGCAACCTTCATCTCGACCTTGACTGTTTTGCGACCTAACGCCCATAACGTTCCGAAAGCCAAAAAAAACGGTTATATCCCGTGATATCTGCGTACGTACTGCAAATCTTAACTAACCACACTTGCCCGGAATAATTTATTTACCACAATAAAACAACAAACGTAGGCGAGTTCATACGAACAAGCGCCTATAACTACCTACGATACACAATGATAACTGACCCATTTAGCAGCTTAATCCGAGTTGGCGGGAGGAGAGACACCAGGGGGCTTGCCCTTAACGATCAAGGGTCCAACGTTGTCACCGCTGCACGTGTTGTGCTTGTTATGCGATCCGTCGCAATAAGGGAACTGAAACGACACAAAAAATTCGACATCATATCCGTCAGACATACCTTGTCGCTCTTCCAGCAACGACAGAACACCTTCTTATCCCCGATATCTTCGACGTCAACGGTATCAACGACCTAAAAAATTCTTATAAAAAACCTCAAATTACAATCGACACTACCTTGTCGGTGAAGAGCAGCACCGCCGGCAACCAGCGCGACAGCGGCTAGAGCCATCTTGGAGTGACAAGCGGAGGTTCCTAAATTCAGCAAATATAAAAGATACCCTCAGAATTCACAAACCAGATGAATGGGGGCAAACCATAGTGGAGACGTCGAAGAGAGGTTGGGATGTACCTGCGAAGAGTTGTGAAGATAAGGGTAAATCATTGAAATCACAAGCACAACTGCGAGCGTTCAAAAGAAAGAAACCACCATAGGTCATTGTGCGGCAATGGACTAGATTTGGTTACGGCAGTGCAAATGTTAAGGAAGAAAACTTTCGAGAACGCCGCGCGAGTCTACCCACGAGATAATAAAGTCATCAAGCCAATCAACAGTGATCAATCAAATCACAGAACAGGAATCTTTAACCCATCTTCTTCTATATGAAACAAGCCTAACGAAACCGTTAACCGGCAATATGCCAAAGTTTAAAATCAGTCACGTGGGCATGGTGGAACTTTCGCCGCGTGCATAAACCTTCTCAAAAGCAAAACGAAGAACGCGATCGATCGATTAGGAAACAGCCGAGTAATCGACCAGCCACACGCCGACTATCGCCAAGAACGAGTCACTCGACCGCCACGATCCGACCCATCCCATCGAGGCGCAGCATGAGCGACCGACGCAAGCTGCCGAAGGCGACCGAAACAAAAACGGAAATCGCTCGCCGCCGGCGGCCGATCGCCCGCGGGAACGTCGCAAACAAATATATAGAAACAACGAAGAAATGTTAGAGGCAACTTCCGCGTGGGACCACGCGAGTTTGAAGGCGACGCGACGCTTTCGGCGGTTTTCGGAGGCGGCGAAACTCGCTTCTGCTTCTAGCACTTCGAAGGCAGGCAGGCACAAAGGCCTTGTTTGGAGCGGCGACCAGCTTGGGTTGGGTGCACCTTGGCGGCGTACGAACCGTCGTGATCAATTTCACTTTTTCAGGCGTATTCGACACCCTCCACACGAACCCCGACTCTTCTCTGCGATGCGGGAACCAGTGTTATAGGATATCCGAAATTGATCTTATTTTTCAAGATGTCCGAAAATATAGCTGAGAAAAACTTTAATTTTCAACAAGATGAACTGTTAGTGATCTGTCGACCAGATTCTGAGATTTATCGCCGCTTGGAGGGGCCCGCGAAAATGAAAAAAGATAGCAGCAAAGATGGTTCGTTGCCGTGCAACTCAAGTAATGTTCGGAATGCCGAAGGGTTCTGTTTTTAAAATGTTGATTCGGTTTATCAGCCTGTATGTTTGCTTTTTGTTTTTACCGGTTCTGAGACCTGAAAGGTGCCAAAAAGATATGTAAGGAATAAAGGTTGAATTGTACAGCTGATTTCAGACAGCTTCAAACGAGCCCCCTCAAAAGATATATGTTTAAAGTTGCCTACAAAGTTGATGATCTCCTATGGTTTAATCTCTTGCCAACCATATGGTATCAAGAAGTCATGTGTAATGAACCGTTGATGAACAGTGTGATAGTAGTGCTAACGCATGATTCTACACCATAATTCTTTTTGAACACAACTTTGAAGATACCATAATCCTGAGATCTAAGGAAGGCTTGTTAGCTCGGCAGAAGAATCAAAAAGAAACCGACAAAGCTGCCCGTTATCTTCGACGAGTCAGCCATTGTTTGTACAAACCTCTGGGGGGTTTTGCACTGTCTCGTTTCTGCTTTATACATTTCGACGGTATATTGCGCGCGCGAGATCCCAGCGTTCAGCGATTTGTTTACCGAACGAATTTGACAGCTCGAACATTCGTTTTTCAATTGACGCAGCGTTCACTTTTGCGAGTCCCGATCAGACGGCATGTGTTTGCAGCTGGATTGTCCATGGAGCCGCACAGCCGCGCTGTTGGATATGTCTTCAGGGCGTCCAATTCATTGTGACCAATCGTACTGACCAGCGAATCCACTGCGGTTTTTGCATGGTCGCTACTATTTTTATTCGACTCCGTCGTTCCGAGCACTTCATTATTTGTCCTTCCGCAGTTTCAACTGCGGATCGGGTATATATGGAGTCCGAAGATCAGTCAGTAGTATTCGCGACCCCGAGGGAAGAAAGTGGACTTTGCTGAGGCGCGGAGCTTCGCTGCCCTCAAACACAAACGTCTCTGCTTGATTGTGATCTGTTTTGACCTGCGCTGCTTACGGTATTTTTGTGTAGTCTTCGCCAATTCCTTAGCTGACCCGCTGACGACGACCAAGGTGGATCTCTCTTTATCGCTTTTTAAATCATTTTACTGCGCTGGAACGGCCTATTTGTTTGTTGCATGAATTAAAGCACTTGAAGTATTTGCGTAAAATGTTTTCTTTCGATGTTTGTCTTCTCAGCTCGGTTTTGCATAGCAAAAGCAACTGGGAGAATGTTGCGTTTGACCCATATCCGAACAAGATTTATCCAGATGAACAGCTTAATTCTGGCAATATTTAAGTAATGAGTGCGCGTCGAACTTGCCGGCGGCGCACGATAATAGCACGCAAGAAGGCAGAAGGGACGCGAGACTGAAAAAACGGCCGCGGTCCGAGCGGCTAACTGCCGATAACAATGACGCTGTGGGCGCTGGTTGACCGTCCATCTATTCGGGGCGACACAGACCATCGATGACGACACGATCCTTGAAGAAACCGAGACGAGTGAAACCGGCTAAGCTCTTCTTATTGCGCTGTCTTTCATTTTACCCTCTTCGTCACCTGCACCCTCGTCGGACCCTGAGGTGTAGAGCCCTTTGTTCGCTTTATGGCTGACTTGTTCCCACGATCTAGTCTGCACTTTTCGCGATTTCGTCTTCGTTCTTCAACAATGCACTTCTTGTCCCCTGTCACCTGAACCATAACCCCTCCCTCCCCTCAGGCCAGAGCCCACTCACTGGGTTTGATAGTCTGGTAGTTGTCCTCACGTGTCTTCCAACTTTCCCGCCGCCGGCGCATGGAAACGATGGTTTCGTTGCGGAATTTAACAAGATTAGAGGAATTCGACGGAAGAAAAGTGGCTAAAAACTGTACAACAAATTAGCTACGCGCACTGACCTCGTTTCAAATTATATCGTTTTCGATGGAGAATTCAACTCGTCCACCACTTTCCGGTCTTCAGCGCTGACCGCTAATATTTCAATGATTAGGTGCGCCGGTTTACAAAAGGCTCGTGCGGTAGACCTCCGTGCTTGGCCGCCGGTGTTATTTCGGTTCCGTGCCTCACTTTATCAGCTGTTTTGTAGACCGACTTTCTGACCAGTCTTGGGAGGGGAGACGATACTAAAGTGCACGAATGTGACGGTGCGTTTCTAGGCCGTCACTTTCACTTTCGCCTTTCCTTACATAGCGGAAGTGTAAGCAGCAGTGATTGATGATTCGTTTCGGTCTCAACTCCTTCGTTCGCATTTAATTTGCGAAATCTTTTATGCTGTTTGTTGTAATTTTCGTGTCTTGAAACACCTTCCCGTCATACTGTTTAGTTTCCGTTTTCTTTTCTCATTTTTGTACGTTATGTTAGGAAGTAATGCGGAAAGTCGATGAATACTATACGCATATTTGTCTCCGTTTTTGAATGACCTTGGTGCTTGGTTTAGTTGCAAACCACATGACCACGTTTTCGAAAATGTTGTTAGAGGGTTTTTGATTAGGGGCACAACATTTGCGGCCGTTTCGAGGAATTTTTGGGTGTCTCCATTTTCTACTTTCCACCTTCATTTTATTAAGTCTCACTCGATCGACGTTTTCTCGATCGACGTTTTAAAGAAAACAGGACTTGCCGAAGGTCAGAGAGTATAAAAGCGCGGGAAAGTGCAACTTTCTTTACACCGAAGCGGCTGAAATCGGTTGGACAATACTTGAGTTGCCGACTGGACGCACGAACACCTTGCGCGTGTTTTTACGCATCACATTTGCATAGCTTAATTCGGTCGGTGACTATGAGGGACGGCGATTTTACGGCTTTTCTCATTAGCATGCGAAAGGTGTCTAGCAGTTGCGTTTTTTTCCGCTCGCCGGTTCCACAATGCACCAGCAGCAGAAGTCTGAGTGTAGATTTCACGCGCTCTGCGTTACGCATGGACATTATGTCTGCCAAAACGGTCATGTTATCAGATTGTGATCAGATTGTGATATACGCCTTTGGCGCCCTTTACTGTCAGCGATCAAAAGAAAAGGGCAACATTAACCGCTGTCACCGAAGGACAAGCAGAGATCGAGTACGCGATCCATGTTACGATCGAAGGAAACTATCTCCGGGAGGGGATCGATCGGAACCGCTCCACTGTAGAAACTTTTATGCAACAATAATTAACTAATCCGATAATGGTCTTGCGGCGTCGCATCTGGTTCAACCCACGGATGATCATCCACATAGCGTTTATTCCCAATCCACCACGTGGAGTGACCCTATTTTTGCTGTCTACCCTCCGTAGACAAAGGGTTCGTTGTTTCCCTGGCAACACCTCCCCGTTCGCGGAAACCCCACCACCCAAACAAAACGAACGGATTTTCTTTTGCCAGAGAGGAGCATTGATTTCAGCGTTTCATGCGGATGCGCGTCACAGAAAGGGAATAGGAACAGCTTAGTTTACATCGTCTTCAGCTGTTAGGCCAGGAGGTGCGCAGCGTGGTAACTTCTGATTCCATGTGTGTCACATGTATAATGATCATTCGGACATTGACAGCTGATAAGTACTGACTTGTATAAATGATGACCGTCGGCAGCAATATCAGAGACCGAAGCTCTGCTTTCGATCACCTGAGCGAGATATTATGGATTGTTGTTAACAACACCCGCGTTTTGTACGTGGCAGACTGATTATAATAGGTAGATTCGTATTTTGATATGTTATTGTCATAAATTATGCACGCGATAAACTAATCAGAGGTCGGATTGTTTTTGCTGTCTGCGCGGTACCCACCAGGCTACGTTCACTTTCGTTGGTTGCCATTCCCACTGCCGCTCTCAGGGATCATTAAGGGGCTCGTTAGCCCTTCCAATCTGAACCTTCCTGCGCGTTCGCCTGAGTAAAAACACGGTTTTCCTGGACGACTCACGAGTGTAAGCCGGTTTACCGTATTCGGATTGCTGACATGGCAGTAGCGCATGGATTGTTCGTGACCACTTGGAAGACGCGTTCCCGTATTGTTCGACCTTTATCGCAGAAGTGAGACGGAACTGCTGGTGGAAATGTTTCTTTCAGTCTTTGTTGTAGGTAGGAGATAGGGATAAACTAAACCCTCTATATCCACCCTGCTCTCTCACTGTTGAACCCGCCGTGACGACAACTACTCCCATTATCCTGAATCCTTCAGAAGTGCGCAGTTTTCTATATCTCTGTTTGCGTCTCTAACCGGGTCACCCTGCAGTCTGCGCTTGCGTTGAACACCGTCCGCACCGCCTATTCTGTCGCGCACCCTTTTGTGTACCCCCACCCCTTAATAGGGTTCCACCTTCGACGATTTCACTTTCGATAGAAACAGCTCTTGTCCGAGAGAATGCGTACGTCGACCGGGATGCAAGCATTTCAATCTGTCAATTTTGTGTTTCTCGTTTTTAATATTTCCAACGAAATTTAATAAGCAACCACGACTGTTTTCGGTTCGAATGCCCTCAGCGAATGGGTCGTGAAGTGGATGTTTCAAACATAATCGCGTGGATTTGTCCGATTACCCCAGAATATGGTCGTTTGGAGATTTCGTATTGCTGATCTTTCGAGCTGCCCCCTCCATCGCATTATCGTAACCTGTAATTAGAAAGTGTTCGCACGTCGCTTTTCGCACATGCAAACGTAAAGCTGCAAGTCGCACCCGCTCGCCCGTCGCTCGCTTGTTGCTGCTGCTTTTGCAGAGGGCCTCTCGCTCGCGCGCTTCTGTAACGGCGCCTTCTGCGAATCGCCCGTCGCCGCTTCATCGCTTCGCTTGAATTTTTCCCGAATTTTCGCATTTTGTGAACTTCTGCTACACCCGTGCCTCGATTTGTGAGGGCGATGTGACCATTTTTTGTTTATTTCGCGTCACGTCTGTTTCTTGTCAGCTGTGATTTGAGTTGCGTTTATTAATGACAATTGCGACTGTTTCAGTTATCAGATGTCTGGTGGGGCACCAACTCTTCCTGAACTGCACAAGCCGGTTTCCACCGACTACATCAATCCGGAAATTCGCAACCCATACCAGCCGTCAATGCTGAACATTCATCAATACGTGAATCCAGAATTTGAAAAGTGAGTACACTTTCTCGCGTAATTAATTCGCCTAATTATCTTGGTTTTCAGATATAATCAGTTCTTAACCCATCACTTCAAGCAAGTCGTTGGCAAAGGAGGAAGTGGCCTACCACTCACCGTGTCGAAAACTCAAGTCTTATCATCCGCTTCTAACCAATTAACAGAACGCAAGGTCTCCAAACCTGACTCGTACAAGACAGTGATGTGCCAAGCGTGGTTGGAATCAACGACATGTCCCTTCGCTGAAAACTGCCGATTTGCTCATGGCGAAGAGGAGTTGAGGCCCGTGAAGTATGCTTTTGCCCGTGATTATTAATCCCAATTTTTGTTCTTCAGGAATGCCCCACGACAAAACAGCAAGTACAAGACGAAGTTGTGCGACAAGTACACAACGACGGGTATCTGTCCGTATGGAAGCAGATGCCTGTTTATTCATCCCGATCCCAACAAGAAAACGTCTTCGTATCCGAGATCTGAACAGGTATGTCTAGCCCCTGTCCTATTTTTAACGAATATTTCGTGTTACAGAACGCTTTTTCGTCTCGTCACAACTCCAGCTCCAACTCCAGTAACGGATCGATCGGATCGAGGCCGCATCCTTCGTGGCCATTGGAGTCTCCAGCATTCTATCGAAGAACCAGCTGCGATGAAAGCCATAGTCTTTTCTCGTCCGAGACGGATGTTTCGGACATCTCTTCCGGTCTACCATACGATCCCTTCATGATGGCGTTTGGGACCGACCATCTAGCTCGTCGACTTGCCGATGTCATGGATATTTGGAAATAGTTGGGTAACAGCGGTTCGAGCTTCACAAAGCGAAACTAACTGTTCTTTGGATTTAACTGTGTATATGACGTAATAACCCGTAGAAGTTATTGTCTTATTGTGTAGTCCTGATTAGGTTTATATATATTGATCAATATTATTTACTTACGGTGAAAGTAGTGCAGATTTTATTTATAGTAGTAAGATTATGTATGTTTACATAATGTTGTACAAATAATAAGGTGTGTTGTTAATGTAAGGCTTTATGCGAAATATGTGAGTAAACGTTTTTGAGAGTTATTTTGTCGTTCGGATGTCTAGGTTTCTCCCCATTTCCCGCTTCGCTGATTTGACCAGGGCTGTAACGCTTAGCGGACTTCCGGTCGGTAGGCTGGAGTGGCGGAGTGCATCGTCGTGATTCGTATTCATGTGCTAATGGCGGATCCTGTCGTTGGTAATGTCAAGCTTTTTGAGGAAACCTTAGAGAAGGGCCAACTCAAATTTGATGCTAATTTCGAATGCGGTAGGTGGATAGGGTGAATCTGTGGCCTGTATGTTTCATGCCAGGAAATCTTGGTCGTATTGATTCACTGGGAACCAATGAGTACGACTTGTTCATTCGACCGGACACTTGTAGCCCGCGGCACCGAGTGTGGTATTATTTCGCCGTTGAAAACGCCAAAGAAAATCAGGTGCTTTTGTCCTGATATGCATGACTATCGAATGTTTCAGCGTGTTGTTTTTAACATCGTCAATTTCTCGAAGGATCGAAATTTGTTCGATTCCGCTTCAGCATCGCCTGTCTACAAAGCATCTTCACAGACGTCCTGGTGAGCACTTGTTCTGTTCCTCAACGTTGTTAACATGAGTGTATTTCAGGTCGCGCATACCCGTGAAGAACCTCTATTACTACCGAAGCGCGGCCCACGGAAATCGGTTTATTCTCTCCTTCTCTCATCAGTTCGATGATTCACACCGCGTCGAGTTTGCCTACTGCATCCCGTACTCGTATTCGAAACTGCAACAATTCTTGGGAAATTTGGAAGCTCGAAACCTTCCGTTCTTCAAAAGGGACCTGCTGGCTTCTTCGGTGGTAAGGATTGTTAGTATTAAAAAAAGCTACATACTTTACAGCAAAAACGGCGCTTGGATTTGATCACTATCTCGGGAGAAGCTAACAATAAAAAACCGAAAATTATTTTCTTGATGGGCCGCGTTCATCCAGGGGAAACACCTTCAAGTTTCGTCATCCACGGTAATTCCTTCCATCTTTAGGGTGTGCATGACTGCTCTGTGGTTCAGGTCTGCTTCAGTTTTTAATCAGCGACGACAGCCGTGCGGTGAAACTGCGGTCGCTGTACACGTTTAAAATAGTGCCGATGCTGAATCCAGACGGTGTGTACTTGGGCAACTACAGGTAAATAAGATCACTGTTGTTCTTTGTGACGCTTTTGAGAATACGATTGCACGTTGAGTTTTACATATTGTGATAAATTACATTTGTCGTCGTGTTTTTAAATTTTTATTTGTTGAGTACTTGGGCGGTTGTGCATCGAAGGAGTTACGAGGAGAGCTGAAACGTTGATGTATGATTAAATTAATGTATGCCATGTGAACCACTCCCTACTACGTCACACAAATGACCGCAGATTAAAGTCTACAGCTCTGGTGCATCATACCCTCGCTGCGTTTCAGATGCTCTTTGATGGGTTTCGACCTGAATCGCCAGTGGCTTTCTCCGTCCACCTGGGCCCAACCGACCATATTTGCCGCGAAAAATCTGCTTATCCAATACAATTCTAATCCGGTGCGAGGGTTTGTGATCGATTTAATGTAATTTCAGTTTTAGCAAGTCGATCTCAGCGTTGTCATAGACGTACATGCTCATTCTCAGAGGACGAATTCTTTCATTTACGGAAATGTGTTTTCAAAAGATCCCGACCGATGCCAGCGGCAGCTAATCTTACCGTATCTGCTCTCCGAGTTGGCGGACGACTACTCGCTTGAATACACGCAGTTCAACACGGACTCGGAAAAAGCGGGCACTAATCGAAGGTAAGCCGAGTGTCGTGCTCTTTGCTCTGTAATTTGTCTTTTTCAGGACCATGGGGAACATCTTGGATCCAAACTGTTTGTGCTACACCCTGGAAACGTCGTTTTTCTCCTACAAACCCACAAACGGGACGAAGCCAGTACCGTATTACGACTATAAATGTATGTGGCTCAAAAACGTTGTCTATAATGTTTAGCCAAAGAGTTTCTGTTCCGATTTACATTGCATCTTGTCTTTAGACGAACAACTCGGAGAGAATCTCGCGATAGGACTGCTCCAGTATCACGAAATCCTCAACAACGAGAGGGAAGTCGAAATCAAACGATCATTCCAGTCGTTCTTGCCTAATAAGAAGCCGAAAGTCGAAAAAGAAAAGTGAACACTCACTCGCTCCCTCGGCGCACGATAAAAGAACCTTTTATGTTTGATGTACTCCTTTTCTCGCGGTGTGCGTAGTGGCGTGCGTATCTTATTTAGATGAGCTCAAAGTGTTTTCTTTACTTCAAAACCCTCACGCCATCATTCCTTCTCGTAATAATTAATTTGCCCGAAACTGTTCGCAATCTCCTCTTAGAGCAATTATAAACGGCTTCTCAATGTCGAATGTTGATAGGGTTGGCAAGACGCAAAAACGAACAGTTCGGATTTCAAGAAAACGCATAATTACAGTTTTTGCGTCAAGGTTGTCAAGATCCACTGCGCTTTCTTAACGTGTGCGGGAGACGCGTTGGTACTGATGACCTAGAGACGCTGGTAATTTGCGGGCGGACAAGCAAGACAATCGCAAAAAGAGGGCTATGACCTCTTCATTTAGGACTCATCATTGTCGTCACCGAGCTCAAGTATAATTTCGAATTGCCCTTGCCGGGTGGCGATAAGTGTTCCAATAGGATAAATCTGCTTGAGCCTATTGCCCACTTACAGGCGCCAGCAGGGTTCCCTTTCCCAGCCTCCGTCTATTCCTCGGCTCTCGCCCCTTCCTTCCCTATCCTCCGCCCTCTTGGGCGCGGCCGAACACGCCTGTATTTGGCCATCGCATTGTTTTGAACTCCTTGTGCACGCCGATGGTGTCCGGCGACCCCTTTGTGCTCGTTCGTTGCTATTCTCGAGTGAACACACGAACCTTTCCGTTCACATCCGCGTCAGCGTGCCCCTCCTTCCCTCTTCTCAACTAATTGCATGGTTATTTGCAGTTTTTGTTGCACTCCTCCCCCTTGCTTTCAAGGTGATGAATTAGCGAGGAGCGCAATCGTACCGTTTGCCATGTCAAAATTCGGCTTTTATCTGGTCGCTGCTGTCCTTGTAAGTTTTACGTTCGGCTCTGTGTCTCTTCACTTACATTTTGGTCTTAAATTGTTTGCAATCCATAGCGGAGCTACGCACCATGCGATTGCCTTTTTTGTCCATATAAAACATTTGCTACTTTGTTTGATCTTGGTTGAATCTGATATTGTTTGCTACTTCAGGTGATTCAAGTTCCGTTGTCTTATTCATCGTTTATCGACAACGAAGTTCTAGGTAAGAAACGAAGCTTACAGTAACCGAATAATCAGATCGTTCCAGGGATTCCCGTTGTGCAGTGCAAGAAGAACTCGATCCACTTTGCAGTCGAAACCCGAAATCCGTTCAAGGGAAAAGTTTATGTCAAGGGCGAATATGAACATCGGGAATGCATCAAATATTTTGGGAGTTTAAGTCTGTTGACTCTGTCTGATTTCGCTTTTAATGTAGTCGGTTTACAGGCACTGCGAACCGCGGCAACATAAGATTACCTCTGAACCAAAACGAATTGCCAGACAGCAACGTAGGGCGACGGTTTCATTCGTACTTCCCGGGTGGCGATGGCGCGCAGGCGCCTAATGTCAACAATCACGGTTCCTGGTATACTGTATCACAGCAGCGCCACCAGGAAAAGACGCCGTACCGCGTCAGCGGAGTCGTGCCAGATCCGGAAGGTGAGGAAAGGATTGCCCTAATTTCTTGAATTACGTTTGCTTAGGGCTGAGCGGCGGTTTTGATGCCAGATCGAATTCGGTGTTTATCGCACGCTCCAAGGAATGTCCCCTACAGTGTCCTCCCTGCGACAGCGACGAAAACCGACGATTACGAAGAAAGACAAACCAGGCCGAGATCGAGTTGGAGCTGGGCACATGCAGTCTTCGAAGGGACAGAACGGTGAGTTCGGGCAGTGACCAGAATACAGCAGTCGTCATTAAGTCTGGTTTTCTCAAAGCGGTGTAATTTAAACTTGGGCATTTTGGGAAGGCGTATGATGAAGATGGTGAATACTTCAAGTTATCCATTCCAGAACATACCGCATTACTCAAATTTGCGTTTCAGCTGTCGCCTCCGGGTGTGCAAGTCAGCGTGGTGGTGGTGGTCAGTTTCCACGAGAACTTTATCACGAAGGTCGATCGTGCCTACCACATCCAATGTGCCTATGGTGAAGCCAACAAAACGGTCACCACGGAATTCGACGTAAATCAACAGGAGCCTCAGAACATCGATCAAATCATTGAAGCTCCCAAATGTCACTACGAGATCATGGACTCCAACGGAAGACTCAGCAAAAACGTCAGGATCGGCGATACTATCGAGCACCGCTGGGTGTGTGACAGTGCAACACCAGGTACGTCTGAATTTGAGATCTACGGACTACCCGTTTAAAAGCAAATAGAACCAATTGAGCTGTACGTAAACCTTCAAATTGGATGCTTTTAGATTTTTATGGAATGCTTGTGCATGACTGCTTCGCTGAGGATGGACAGGGAAGACGAGAACTGGTCGTCGACAGCGCTGGGTGAGTCCGCATTATAGCGAATCTCTCTAAATCGACTTCTCAGATGCACAAAAGATGGGTTTGTTATCCCCACGCCAACTTACTTCCACGACAGTTTGACCGCTTCGGTTCGCACCCAAGTTTTCAAGTTTCCCGACCGAAATTCGATCGATTTCCAGTGTGCGATATGCGATATCCATCTGCACAAAAGCTGATTCCAAATGCGACGGGGTTACGGTATTTTCTAATCTTTCTATTTTTTTAAATAAAAGATTTTTTCAGCCTCCCGTTTGCATTGGAAGAAGGACAAAACGGTCTTCCGAGAATCAGAATGCAACCGAGCCTTGGCAGCTTCACGCTCAACCACTCACCGTGGCTGACCTCGATTCTCAAATCGATTTCAACAGTGAGATTTTCGTTTTCTTTTTCAGATTTTCAACGTTTCCTTACTCAGACATCCCAGACCAATGGCCGTCTGCCTCTCTACAACGTTCTCAGGACACGCAAGAACTTTGTCTGACCGTAGTGGGATTTGGAGCTCTGGTAGCTTCGAGCACATTCCTAACTACCATCGCAGGCACGGTAGCCATCATTTATGTGTTTACAAGGCACACGTCGCTTGCATCGAAACGGTTGGAGGCTTGGTAGCCAGACTTTTATTGACACAAGTTACATTAATAAATAGTAATGATAATACGATCGCATTTAAAGTAATCGGATGTAAGATTCACAAAGCACAGGGAATCACTTCGACATGCCTAGATGGAGCAGCTTCCGGATCGTGGCTGGACCGTTCCATAAGCCCTTCACGAGGAAGTTCCAGTAGAGGAATGGCATGAGATAACGCTTCATATAGTAGCTCAAGCGGAGGGGTTTTCCTTGGTCAATTGGGAGAGTTTCTAGGGGCCCAGCTCCATTGAATTCTGCCAGAATAGCGTGTTTGGAGTCGACGACAAGTGGACAGGATGCATAGCCATCATACTGATAGAATATAAAATTAGAAGAAAAATTGCGAGCATTTGAAGAAACCTGAGCAACGGAGCCCTTTCCGTCCATCGCGCTTCGTAGATTTTTGCGTACGGCTTTGAACTGGCTAGCTGTAAATCATACGAAAATAGATGAAAACAATATTTTGGTCTCACATACTGCAGCGGCCGTTTTAGCATTTGGAGTGTTGAGACAGTCGCCTATTCCGAAAACGTTTTCGTACGCCACCGACCGAAGTGAAAGGGGATCCACGTTGACCCATCCGTTCACGTCGGTCAGACCAGTGGAAGAAGCTTCCCGAAGTGGTTCGATCGGCGAGCAGGGAGGTCCGACGTGTAGAAGGGAATACTGGAAAAACCTAATTTAATTTTCATTTTAGCGAGAAAAGCAAACTTCGAAATTCTTGAATTGATCAGTGGGCTTTCCTTCGTTGTCCAGCAGTTGGAAGACGGCCACTCTGTCGTCAGGCTTCACTTCGACCAAATTGTGCCGAGTGTTCAGTTGAATATTTCGCGAATTCACGACTTCCATCAGAGCCTTCGCGTACTTCGGCACTCCGAAAACTGTTCCCAACGTCGTGTTGTATATGATGTTCGCTTTTTCGCGGTTTCCGTGCTAAACCAGGCCGTATAAAATTACGAAAAGAGCACATAAATAACGCGCCAATCGGAAGTAGTCCTCAGCTATGTAACAGATCTTCTGCGGAGCTCCTGCACACTTGATCGGCGTGTTCGGGAACGTGAAGATCGCGTTTCCGCCCTTAAACTGCTGCAGCTCCTTGAATGTTTTCTGCGCATAAGTCGGGTGATAGATAGAGCAAACGCCCGGAGTGTCCAAAGCTTCAGGGAGGCCTTTGATCTGAAAAGATTATCCTAAGAAATATTATTTAAACGTTTATCTTTTTACCATGTCATAACGCAGCTGAAGTCCAGTGGCAATCACGAGGTAGTCGTAGCTGATGTCCTTGCCTTCTCTGCAATCATTTTCGTTACACAGAAAGCGGAAAAATCGCTAACGTAGTCTGAATTTTGTTCTCCTTCGGAAGGAACCGCTTCACGCCGGCGTTGATCCATGTGCTGTTCGGGTGGATCATGTCCTTCTCTTCGCGGACCAAACTGTCGAAGTTCATCAAACCGCCGCCAACCAGGGTGAACCCAGGCTGGTAGTAGTGCTTCTGAAAGTCTCCTCAATATAACGGCGACATTTCGGACAACATACCTTGCTGGGATCCACAACTGCGACTTGGTTCTTTGGCAAGATTTTCGCGAAATGGTGGGAGACGGCACATCCCGAAGCCCCCCCTCCCACGACCAAAAGTTTGTAATCAGCTGAAAAATAACAATTAAATCAGAATTTTAGACGACTTTCTCACCATTTAGAAACGACGGAGAAATCTTCATGGCGCTATAAGCTATAAATATGCGAATGAACCCGATCCAAGAATACGTGCAGAAATTCACGTCAAATTAAGAAGAGGAAACAGAAACACGGTGACCAGGTAAAACCACGCTTTCTACTTTGCGCTGTCTGGTCGCCCGACGCGCGAGCGAGAGGAGCAGACGCGGAAAAGTACTTTGCAATTAGTGCTACATAGATCAACAGCGCACCGCCGCGGCAAATACACGTTCGGTGCCTAAAGTGACGCCACGAAGTGATCGTCTGCTAATTCACATCAAAAACTGCGTAGAAAAAATTAAGATGAAGGCCAAGAAGGTTACTTAACTTATAGGCGAAGGCGACTCCATGCAAGCGTTTTAAAGGATGGGCGAACGAGAGCCTCAATCAAATATAGAAATAAACCAGACCCTTTAACTGTCATTCTGATATTCCCCTCGTGCAAGGGAACTTCTCGTTTAGCACGTTTTCGAGTATAAATAGAAAAATCAAAAGCCGTAATTCCTTATCAAAAAAGTGGTTTCTCTACCTCTGCGAACTGTGAACTCTGAAATACGTTGGTCATTCATAAGCGGAAAATATATCGATTCCTGTCAATTTAATTTTGTAGGCCAATCAACACTTATTAAATTTATTCGTTTTCTGTAACAAAGAGATCAATAGTTGGGAGGCAGCCACTTTGCAAAACTGCGTTTGTGGACGGCGGGCGAACGGCGCCGTTCGGACCGACATAAGAAAACGGCAGTCTGAGGATGTAATATTTTGCCAGAGACAGCGAGATTGGATCATCGCCAAGTGTGAAGAAATCCTCGTCATCCAGAGCCTCAAAAATTGTTTACTCATCCGGATCTAAAAAACTGCGTTCATACCTGCACTTTCGGGTTCAGAGAGATGGCCACTGGAGCCTTCGGCGTGACGACGTGGATACGCATCAGCTGCGCGATCGAAGTTGGGGTTTTCTTGCATGGGCACGGCATCCAAATAGGCAAATCTGAGTCCAATAGTTCGGTCGCATTACCCTGAAATACAGACCAGTTTTTAATCCCTAACGCACAATTCAAGTTCACCTGAAGCTGTCCATTTCGTCTGTGATGCTTCATAACAGTTCCCGGGGATTCCAGCATAAAGCGATGGCCTCGGACGCACTCGTAGTCGAAGCCGATGAATAGCTGCAAACAGAATATTGCAATCGGAAAACGGTCTTTTGCACTCGACACTCACCTTCACTTTCTCCACTTCCTGTTCGGTGCCGTCTTCGAGCCGAATGATTCTTCGTTTGTGCTTGAAAGTGGCCGGGTTTGTAATGTTCAGTTCCGCCATCGCGGCATCCCATCTGCGCCCGTTCACGGGAAGAATCACATCCAGAGGGAGCAGAAAGTCCGACCCAGAGCGCATTAATGGCTGGTCACGCATTCCGTACGTATGGCTGTAGATAGACGATGATCCAATGCAAATACAGGCCCACGAGGGAAACAGCGGCAGCAAGCCGTGCGGGGCGCCCGTGTGAGGCAGACAGTCCAAGTACTGGCCCCGGAACTTCCGCTCAATTTCACGGTTCTTTACCAAGCTGTCGTCCCAAGTAGCACCTGGAGTCGGGTTTCGGAATGTGATGGGTTGATCTTCGTCAAGGTAGGAGCCTTTCTTCAATTTGGAGACTACCTCAGTTTCCTAAAAATGTTTAATATGACTGACAATCTCGCGCTCAAGCTCACCTCCGGATTTTCCTCCAAGTTCGCCTCGTCGTTCGGCTTCGAGGTCGAAGGATTCAGATCTTCTTCATTTTTATCGGATTCCGAGTCTGACAGATTCTGCTGAACGCTGACCTGAGTGGAGGGATTGCTTTTGTTTCCGAATTCCTTCGATTGCGGCGAAGTGGAAATGGAAGGCGAGCCGCTAGCTTCCTCTCGGTACGGAGTCTCTTCCTCCGCAGAACTGTAGGTCACGGGCTGCTCCCGGTCATCTTGGTCGCTGTACCGCCCGTCCTGGAGCAGATCATCGTCAACTCCGAGGTCCTTCGTCTCTTCCCTGCCCTCCTCACTCTCCGAGTCCGAAATTGGAGCCAGCTTATCATAGCGTAAATCGTGCTCAGACTTAAATTCGTCGTCCTGAAGTAATAACCTCAAATAGTTACAAGAACGAAAATCCGACATACCTCATCATAAGAGTCATAGTGGTTTTCGCCCTGACCAAGGAAGTCCACCCGATCGATGCTCCCACTTCCGTCCTCACTTTCGTCTTCGGGAATCTCTGGAGTCTCCCGTGCGGAAGCCGTCTCATGGTCAAACAGATCAAACAAATGACGTTCGATAAAGCGACAACATTTGAAAGATATGTGATCGTAAAAGTCATAGTTGGCTTCCTAAATCTTGCTTATATAAACGTTCAGACTAGGTTTTAAAGCTTACCCGAGAACTGAAAGGATCCGGCCGCAGAGCCTGGCTTTTTCCACAATTGCAGCAGGACATAAAGCGGATCAAGTTCGCGTGAGGTCGTTGGGAGTTTCTCAGCTTCTTGTCACCAGGAACACAATGAATCTAAAATGCCGGTCTTACGATAACATTCATTTGTGCACGTACCGGTAATCCGCATGGGTTTCCAGTAACGGACATGACTTCGCAGGGCCGGCTGTCGTTTTCCCAAGACTGCTCGCAGCGTACTGTGAGAGATTCTAAGATTTTAGTGATATCCGCTCCCGTGTAGTGGTTTTCCAGGAATTCCTTCGCATCGAAAAACTGAAAGTGCTCGGCTTTAGACAGAATCATAAAGATGTGTCCTCACCCTCATTTCGTGCTCCGCCCTGGAGTAGGCACGCAAGACCGTCGTTCCCGAAAGGTTTTCTTTTTCACCTCGTTTGTAGATGGCGAACGCTTCATCTTCATATTCGGTGTCCATTCTGCAAAGTGGTTTTATCGTTAAGGTACATCTATTGTTAAACTTACGTCTTGCTTCCCCACAGACCTGATTCTGTGGAATCTGTTAGTTGCAGCTGGATCAAGACTCGATATAGGACTCTCGCCGTGGCCAAAAACTCGTACATCGTGGGATTCTGAAGTTTATAAGAAATTCACGGTGTAGTATCTCCTAATCTACATTCTTTTCGCAAGAACGTGAAATTTCTTAAACTTACGCAAAATATCAAATCGTCGTCCAGGTCGCCAACTCCATGATCAAGGTGGAAGGTAAGAAAACGGTCGAAATCGTCACCAGCTCGTCTAACTATGTATAAAAGCTGGGATTCGGGTTAACTCAGACGTTTTGAACTCACGTTTCCTCTCCTCCTCCGTTCGAACGTCCCTTTCGGACGCATCACCCAGCACGCACTGGTAGACGATGTCCTTCACAGCGTCAAATGTCCAACCCTGAGCGCTGTTCACGTGGACAAAACGATCATCCGACAAGCATCCAATGCAAGAGCGCCTGGAAGAGGAATTAAATACACAAAAATAAAAGGAACATTTACGAGACTGATGAAAGAATCTTATAAGATCTTAGGATCGACGTTATCTGACGTTCGATACTGGACTGCATCTTGGCCAAAAGCTCGTTCTGAAATAAGTCAGTTGTAGTATTACAAAAACAGCAAATTCAGAAGCAAACCCTCTTGTTCATCCCAAGTTCCACCCGGAGCGGATTCCGATCAAAAAGAAAGAGGAGTCGGGGCACGGCGAAGCGGCCCTCTTTGGCCACAATTTCGGGAATGTCCGAGTATTCTTCAAGGATCTCGCTGACTTCTTCCTTCTTCTGCTTCCTAAATTTATTCTGTAAAAATTTGGTGTGAGGCACGATTGTCTAAAAAACCACAAAAATAGTGGAAAAATAAACATTAAAACGAATACCTCCCATACTCACCTGATTTGATTCACCGCGTTTAGTGTCTTCGCAAGGTTAACGTCGAAGCGGCAGCCCGGGTCCACGAATAGGACTATGTGGGAGATCAGAAACAAGAGGTGGACATGTCGGTTGTAGTCGCGTTCGAGTCGCGCCACTGTCTCAAAGAAGCTCTGGAATTTGTACAGAGTTAAAAGACACAATTGTTTTGAATCGCACCGGTGGATCATCGGATTCTCCATTTTCAAAGGCATAAGCAAAGCTGTTGACGTCGTTGAGGCCGTAGAGAACGAGGAACACTGTCCGACAATCCTCGGCGAAGTAGGACTCAATCTAAAATTGGACAATGGTCACTTTTTTGATTTGCAGTAGGTACGAACAAAGGTGGTCTTATCTGCAGATTTGATGTATCGTGAGCCGAAGGCCGCTTGTTCGAGGAAGGCGTTTATCGCTTCAGACTTCGAATGTTCTCCGCTTTCCTTGCCTATCACGGCCACGACGGTGACTTCGGAGTCGTTGTACGCTTCGAATCTGTCGAACGTTTCATCGAGCCATTCGACGAAGTCATCAGCCATTACTCTGAAAACGATCGTGAATCTCAATGAGCGATAAAAGCCTGAAGCAGAAATTCAAAATCGAATGATCAACAAGATGGAACGTGACCATTTGTGTTGGGCAGCGAGCGAATTTGTTCGATGGACGGAAATACAGCGGCAATGTGAATCCCGCGTGCTCCCACGTCGACTTTCTGTTCTTCAGTGTGCGCGAATGCTGGCTCTATGAAAACATATCAGCTTGTGGTCTCTTGGAGGTGCAGAGGAAACTGTAAAATAGAAAAAAGAAATAAGTTCCGATAGAACTAATGCGACCACGACCCTGGTCACATATATACCGATATGGCCTGCGCTTGGCATCGCTTGGCGATCAGGATTAGACACATTCTAAAAATACTGATTTTTAAAAAGACCACGGGAAAGACTAGCGCTTGGTAACAGGATTACGTCGAGTCTGTTTAGATGTATTCTTGTGTTTCTGCAAATTAGACTCGTTTTCAATTTAAATAAAAGAAAGACGGTTTTCAAGGTGTGAACACCAGGTAACTTACCTCGTGAACTGAAAACATGTGACACAACTCAGAATTGCCTAAAAGCATTGCACTGGGTGTTCGAGACAAGACGTACCCTTTTCTCCTATCCATTACGTTTTACCGTTAGCTAAAAACTGGGCATAACCTAGGATTTTTGGAGTGAGGAGATTGGTACAGTTTCAAAATGTCTGGGTTTTAAGAAAGGTGTGTCTGAACGGCTAATTACGGGTCAAAATAAAGCAAAAGGACATGTCTGAAAGCGGTTCTTTGCACTTTGACGTCTGAAACGGTCCTTTTCCGTCGGTGCTGTCTGTGAAAGACTCATTTTGCGTTCGAAGTTTTTGGTGAAGTGGTTTTTTTGGGATTTTTGCAAAAAATGATTGCTCGAAACCAGTTGAAATTATACGCACAGGTTAAGCGTACTACCAAATGTCAAATTTTCAGAAAAATAGTTAAAAATAACGCTTAAAGACCGAAAAATAGTTTCAGACAAAGACCGCTTAAAATTCAGATATTTTGGTATCAACAAAATTGTACCATTTTTTGATTCCGAAAAACCTAGGGTTTGCCCAGTTTTGAGCTAACAATGAACAGTTATTGGCAAAAGAAAACGGTAAGTCTGGTCTCGAACACCCTATATATTGTCGTCCCTTTTAAATAATAGCATTTGTTTCAAAAATCGAGACAAGACTCTTAACCGTTGTTTCGTTCATTTCTTTTGATACATGCACTCACAATGCCTTTTTACTTTTTAAAGGGAGGTTGGCAACTCTTGATCTCAATCAGAACTGCCATCACTACAATAAACAAATTCATAAGCTTCTGCCTTTACCAGCTTCGCACCGAGGAATTTGACCACACTCGTCCTGGCGTAATTTCAGTTATGCAGATGGATGTGTTTTTTATGTTTTTCTTCGATTACAATGCTTTTGTTTTCACTTTTCTCGATGGGCGATCAAGATGGATACGAAGGTGGGACAGAAGAGAAGAAAGTTCTGGGATTCTTCGCCGCCGGCTACGAGATAAAATGCGCCAGTTGATGTTTTCGGTGAAAAAGATTCGATTGCTGTGGCGATAATTAGTGAAAATGATGACCCGAGATTGCAATTCGACGTCGACGGTCTTCGCGCAACAAACACTTTCACTTTCCAGTTTACGAGCCCTACGGCAGTTATGCAATTCCCAGCGAATGGTGGTTAAGGAGAGAATGAACAGCGAAAGGAGATCCACAGACCAATATATCCAATACGGAATGAAGCAGAAGAGCAACTACCTAACATCGCCTTCGGCAACAAGGGAAAACAGCTGGCTAGCAACAAGTCCTCTAAGCGTTCACATGACTTGCCGGAGGAGATTCTTGCAAGATTCACGCTGGCGACCATTTGTGGTGCGTTGTCACCGGCTGATCAGCCCGTTTGGCTATTTTCGCTTGCTTGCGTTGACGGGGTCTTTTGATAGATGCAAATGCCGAAAATAGTCCCGCTTACTGGATGTGACAAAATTAACTCTCGTGTGAGATTTGGCTAAATCGCCACTTAAAGCTTACGAAAGACGCAAATGAGAAGCGCGTTAAGCAGGGCTCGCTTGTGTAAGCTGGAAAATAATTGGAAACATCATGCTTTTTGATTGCTAGTCGTAAGGCCGTGATGACGTAACCGCCGCGCGAAAGAGGGTGGATATATGTTCGCTTGATCTGTCAGACCGGTTTATCCGCTATATCGCGGGACTCGTCCAAAAAAGATCGCCGCCAGTCAAACTTCCGAATTGGTCGCGTCTACCAGAGGAGGTGTGTTGTTTGATGTAATAAGAGCTTTTCGCCTGAGCTCTGTGGTCTTCCCCTAAAATGTCTTTAACTCCCTGCGTGCTAAGTTGTCTCCACTCTAGGGACTCCCTCCGTGCTTACTATAGCCCGGTTTCAGGCGTGTATTCAAGACTTTTGACAGTCATTTAGCGATGTCCACCCTTGGCCTGCACCCGATGCTTATCCAAGAGCCGAACAAGACAGCAAACAGCAACTGTTCAGCAAGTCTCGACATGGATTTCGAGCAGAAGTTCGAAGAGTGGCTGAAAGTAAGATTTTGGGTTGACGCCTTCTAAGATGTCCGCAGTTTCAGTCGGTTGACGGCCCCTCTTTCGTGTACTCGGCCGACGAGTGGCAATTCAGCGACAAGGCCGAAGGCGCCTCTAGATGCGGCGGTTCGGACGGAAAAACGCCGAACAGAGATACTCAACCGTGTTCGTGGGACACGAATTCAGTCTCCTCAAGCGATGAAAAATGTGCGTTTTTCCTGATGATTTGAGAAAAATGGATGAGTTCTTTAAGCCAGAACCGGAACCAACCAGCTTGGAGGCATTTACGCAAACGGAAGACCGTTGCCGTCGTATCTGCGAGAGAAGATCATCACAATGGCCAGTGCAGGCGTCAAACCATGTCAGATCTCCCGCGAACTTCGAGTGTCCCACGGCTGCGTCTCGAAGATTCTTTCAAAGTTTGTCTTCTTTTGAGCGAACGTGATTACCCTAAAATGAAATTCAGGTATCGGGACACAGGTTCCATTCATCCAGGAAAGATAGGCGGTTCCAAGCCAAAGAAGTCTTTGCCCCAAGTCGTGACCGCGATCGCCATCTACAAGCATTACCGGCCCACAATGTATTCTTGGGAGATCCGAGAGCGGCTGGTTTCCGATGGCGTTTGCAGCCATGGCAACGTTCCGAGCGTTAGCTCAATCAACAGGTAAGTGGTAAGTTCCAAGCGGGACGACGCAACGACTACCACTTTTCAGAATTATTCGCACGAAGTTGAATGCGCGTAAACTGCCTGAATGCTTCGACTCGTCTTCTGAGCTGGGCTCTTCTACAACAGGCTCGGCGGAGTACTTCGACAAGAGCTGCTCAAATTCGCAGCACCAGTCGCCCCTTCCCGACTTCATAGCTGATAGCTTGGGTCCGTTCAACCATTCCAGCTCTCACATCGCCTCCCTCAAGACACCCATCGACAACTCACCTCCTCTTTACGACAACCTTCAATTTTAAACAATTTTAAACTCGCGCGATTTTGGTGGGGACAAAATTTATTTCGTTTCATGGATTCAACGGGTGTAGAAGGCTCTTTCCACAGTTCTTTTCTTCCTTCTAGTGCTATTGTATATAACGTAGTCTTACCTTACCTAAGCATCCAGGAGGTGTACTGTAGAGTCATTAGTAGGTACTGCGTCACCTCCAATGAATTAACGGCCTTCGTGTATCCGGCTCAGCACACACGTACTACTGAATGACGTCGAACGAATTGAACGATTTATCTCTCTAAACAGTCCTCACATCTTAAATTCTTCTTAACTACCTTAGGATCTTTTAATAAATAAAAATCTGTTACCATCGTATGTACAGAACAATCATCAAAGTTGCATGTCAATTAATAGCATCCAACTCTTCAACACAACAAAAACAATGTTTAGATCTCCTTTCTCTCCGCGTAGATATGGCGCTTGCGCTGATTTGACGGTAGCTCCATCGCAGCAACCTGAAGTGGCCATCCACCGCCGATGACGCCGGCCTGAACGGATCAAGCTCAGGGTCGATGCCGAAGTTCGGAACTTGCCTAAAATTAGGAATCAAGCTGTTTATAAATGCATCCCGCCCTCACCCAAAATACGATCCAACGATTTTGCGTACGAGCGGAATCCTCGTGGAACCACCGACTAGGACAATTTCATCGACCTCTTCGGGAGTAATCTGGGCATCTTCCAGAGCAGCCTTGATCGGTTCTGTGATATGGTCGAAAAGATCTGCATTGATAAACTCAAATTCGGTCCGGGTTAGCTGAAATCATTTCATTCAGAAAGACCTTAGAACCGGCCACCGACTTCATATGAGAAGGTTTCGAGGTTCTTCAGATGCAAGGTTATCGTGGCCTTTGAATACGAAGTCAAATTAATCTTGGCTTCTTCAATAGTCAAGCGAAGCTGCTGCAGGTCTTCCTTGTTAGTCACAGATTTTCCGTGCTTCTTTTCGATATAATCTATGAGGAAGTGTTGAACACGATCGTTGAAATCTTGCCCTCCAAGACGATTGTTTCCAGCCATAGCCTGTGTCACAAAGACACCTCCCTGAAGCCACAGAACCGACACGTCCAGAGTTCCGCCGCCTTAAACAAGCGTTTCAGAGATGGACGGAAGGGCAAAGAAACCAACCCAGGTCAACCACGACAATGTACTCCACTCCCTTTTTCTTGTGCAGTCCATACGCCAAAGCCGCAGCAGTCGGTTCGCTAATAATGCGCCGTGTTTCCAAATCTGGAATCTTCATAATCAGTCATCAACGGAACAACCTCAGCACAAACCAGCGAAGTCCGCTGCCCTCGCTGTGGCGTTTCTTTGCTCTTCATCAAACTCTGCAGGCACGGAAATCACGAGCTGGCTGATTGGGGTATTCATGGCCTTTTCGGTAGCGGATTTCAAGTACTGAATGATAATTCCTCCAACTTTCTCTGGAGTTACGATTTTTCTACAAAGTTACACGTCAAAAACATGTATTTTTAACTCAGGACTCACCTTTCGGAACCAGAGAGCGGTATATCGAAGTATGCACTGCCGTTCTCGAACAATTTGACGGCGAATGGATACCTTTGCTGATCGGCCTAAAAACAGCAAAAGTCTCACGAATACATATTTTCGATTCAAAGACTTATCACGTTGACGCGTGTAGCCAAGGGTGAAAAACCGCAGGAACAATGCGGCAGGACTACCCTGATGCAACAGTACACACGAATTTCCCATCTGAGAAGTATGGCGGAATCAGGAGGATCCACGTGTACTGTAGCATTAGGGCGGTCCTGCCGCACAGCCGCAAGAGCTTTTCATCCTCAGCCACACGCGTCGACATCGAAAATATCCTTCCCTACCTGGAATTGAGAATCATTTTCCTTAAAGGTTTTACCAATGAATCTCTTGGCGTCATAGATCGTACGCAATGGGTTCTTCTCCTGCTGTTGAACAGCGCGATGACCGACCAGGACGGAACCGTTAGACCTAAACAAATCACGTAGAAGGGTAACTTCAAAGTACTCAATGGAAGCAAAAAATATTAAACTTACAGAAACGCTACAACACTAGGAATGCTACGCTTCCCCAAATCATTTGGAATGATTTCGGTTTTACCCGTAACAGCATGATACACGCCTATGGAAGAGAACGTTGTCCCCAAGTCTATGCCGACTACTTTCGGTGGAGGAGGAGGAAGCCCGTACTTCTGAGCCATGTAACCCGCAAGGATTAATGCGAGTATGGCAGTGCCTAAATACAGATTTTAACGAGCAACATAATGTTTCAACACCAACCGATAACGGAAAAAGCCGGCATCACAGTATATCGTCGAGAGCTGCCGCCCTCCTTCTCCAACCGGGACAAAGTCTGAAATTGGAAACAGTGATAGAAAGGGTCCACGGTGGTCCGTCCAAAAAGTACACGCGTCACTCTTCCCACAAAAGCAGACGGGAAATCCTCATGGTTAGGGGCATAATAGAGCTACGTCATCACAAACGCGCTGTGCGTGTGGTCCTTTTTCTGAGCACTTTCCCTCTAATTATAAAGTTCTTATGAGGTGCTCCAACTCAATTCGAGCACAAAAATTGCAACTTAAACAGTCTTTTTCGTAGAATTTCACGCAAAAACTGTTGTGCCACGTTTAACAAATATCATGCCTGCGCAACGCTTTAAGCAAATGGTGTCATTGGACTGGGTATTGGATGAACGCGGTAATGGAGACATCAACGTAAGAATTTACAAGCAGATTGTGAAGAAAAACAAACGCAAAAAACGACAGCAAAGGTCTCCAGCGGCGGGGAAACCAGGAAGCTTCTAAGGCACCTCTGCGATCAGACCACGTCGCACTGAAAGCACACATGGGTCCCATCGCGACGCTCCTGAGTGGGAACAACCGAGGTTCGTCCTTTTCGAACACAATTATTGCAGGCGTTTTTGTAGCTTGCAGATCAGATCACATGGGGAGCTGGTTGCTGTTGGTTCATGCCCGACGTACTCAAGACCGCGGTGTCCTGTTGTCCATCTTCGTGTTCGCATTCGCGCTATATCATGATCGTTTGAGTGTATTTGCGAAATACTCCGGTTTTCCGTCCTGTGACTTTTCCTGACTGTGACTTTGCTATTTACGCGGTGAGAACGCGCGAAATCTCGCAGTGTACCGCGTAATATTTTTCCAGGAGGCATTGATTCACTGTTTGTTTATCTGTTTTAGGGACGATGGACTTCGAGGAGAATGCCAAAGAAGACGGAGAATGCCTCCTTCCTCAAAAGAAGTTTTACCGGCAGCGCGCCCATGCTAACCCTATGTCGGATCATGACATCATCTATCCTCGTACCCCCCAAGAGTGAGCTGTTGTTTGTGCTTTTGTATCGGCGGTATAACAATCTATTCAGGATGGAGTGGTCTGGATATTATGATGACACGGATATGACCGGACGACGGGTTGAATTTGTCGATGTCGGCTGCGGATATGGCGGTCTGCTGATGAAGTTGTCTCCCATGTTTCCTGATCAGTTCATGGTTGGAATGGAGATTCGCGTAAAGGTTATAGTCATCTGGAAAGCTTCATATATATAATTTGTATTTTTAAGGTTGCAGATTTTGTAAGAGACAAGATTCAAGCTTTGCGCACCAGGGAGCCAGGACAATACAAGAATGTCTGCTGTTTGCGAACCAACGCCATGAAGTACTTGCCTAATTACTTTGAGAAGGGACAGTTGTCGAAGATGTTTTTTCTGTATCCTGACCCTCATTTCAAGAAGGCCAAGCACAAGTGGAGAATCATCACACCTGCCCTTATTGCCGAATACGCTTACCTGCTGCGCCCCGGAGGTTGATACCATTGGGATGCACTGCAGTCTAACATTTTCATTTAGGAATCATTTACACGATTTCGGACGTCGAAGATCTCCATCTGTGGATGAAAAAGCACCTGAGTGAGCATCCCTTGTTCGAAGAGTTGACGTCCGCCGAAATGGAGACTGATCCAGTTGTCCCCTTGCTTTTTGAAAGTACCGAGGAGGGTCAAAAAGTCACTCGAAACCCGCCGTATTTCGGCGACTTAATGTTTGAGTTTCGTTGTTAGCATGTTCTTCTAGCTTTGTTGTTTGTTATTGATTTTGTGTTTCCCTAGTATGAAGAAATAATTTAATTACATTGTTTTGTTTCGCGTCATGGGTTTTCAGACCTGACCACAATGGTACTTTGACTCTGCTGACCTATTTTTTGACTCTTATTGGTTTTTAGATTTAAATGGCTGATTCTGATTATGAATCATTAGCCCCGACGCACAAACTATGGGTGCATTTAGCCGCCGGAGCCGTGGCGGGCATGGCCGAACATTGTGTCATGTTCCCATTCGACAGCGTCAAAACGAGGCTACAATCGCTTTGTCCATGTCCTGAAGCAAAGTGTCCAACGCCTGTGCACGGAATCGCTTCAATGATCCGTCGCGAAGGTTGGTTGCGACCTCTTCGAGGAGTGAATGCCGTCGCCGCTGGATCGTTGCCCGCTCATGCTCTTTTCTTTACCGTTTACGAGAAAACTAAGGTGAGCTTCCATGAATTGATGGTCACTTTGAAACCTTTTTAGGGTTTTCTCACAGGAAACACAACTGGGCACGCAAACACCGTTGCTTACGGTGCTTCTGGAGTACTCGCCACTCTTGTCCACGATGCTGTGATGAATCCTGCTGAAGTTGTGAAGCAACGTATGCAGATGATGTACAGTCCTTATGGCGGAAGCTTGGAATGCGTGCGATGCATCTACAAGCGCGAAGGCATTCAGGCATTTTATCGGTCTTATTGCACGCAGCTTTTGATGAACATCCCGTACCAAGCTGTCCATTTCATGACGTACGAGTTTTGGCAGCATGTAAGTTATAGGTTGTAAAAATGCATGGATTAATTGCCGTGTTTTAGCAACTGAACCCCGAGCACAAATATGAGTGGAAGTCGCACTTGATGTCGGGCGGGTTGGCTGGAGGCCTCGCGGCTGCTGTTACCACTCCGTTGGATTGCGTGAAGACCGTTTTGAACACTCAGCAAACTCCTGAGATTTCAGCTGAGCGTACAGTCCTGATGAAAGTCCCTCTCTCTTATCGAGGTAAGAAAATTTATATATATTATTTGTATAAGTGTTTATGCTTTCAGGAATCGGGGATGCCGTTGCGTCTATCTATCGAGACAGAGGAGTCGCCGGTTTCTTCCGTGGAATCCAAGCTCGTGTCGTCTATCAGATGCCCGCCACGGCTTTGAGTTGGTCGGTGTACGAATTATTCAAATATGTGCTGTCCAAGCAGAATAGTTAAGCTCAATAACCATGCGGTCTTCGCAATTTATTGTTATCGCGAGGAATGTAGAGATGTTTGTCACAGGATAAAGGATATTTCTAGTGTGATTTGCGTTTTATTGATGTCGAAATGTACGTGCTTCGCGCGCAACTGTTTTGTGATACTTTGTGGTTTCCTGCCACGATTCCCGAATTCCGATCCTTGATCTTGGAGGCTTCTGGTCAAAATTCGACAAGGACAGCAAGAAGAACGCACACGCCAACGTGCAAAGAACGCACAGGCCAACGTGCAATTTTATTGATGAAACCGGCGTTATGGGCGGTATTATTGTTGTATCACCAAGAAAATGTGATAAATTAGGGCCCTAATTTATCGCGTGCGCGATCCCATGGCTTCTGTGGCCGCCTCCGTCACTGGAATCACAGCCAGTGGGACGACGATAGCGACGAATGCACCTGAGAAGGTCGACGACGTGAAGCCTCAAATAAGTCTAATTCTTGCGATAAATTCACCCCATTGAGCTGAAGTACTATGGCGATGTCAGCAGAGTCATCTACGCCGCTCAAGATAAGTCCAAATTCAAGTCTTGCAGTTTGGAAAATTGGGAAGAGGACATTTCTGACGATCTGTGGATGTATGTGAACAGCCACGTCATGAGAACGTTGTACTGTACTGGTCGTGGCATGGTTTTACTCTCGATATGCTTAAGCGATATGTCCACAGGCATGTTATTACAACCAAGCCATGTCAGTCGTCGATAAGAGTGGAATGCGATTTGACTTCTTCGGCGCTTCAGAATTTCCGCAAATTGTATCGGAAGGATAAACATAATGTACGAACTTATGCAACGAAGAACCTCGGTAGTCTAATGGTTATGGACTGTCCTTACACTCCCAAATTGCGTTGTCTTTTTTGGCCTCAATGGCTCTTGTAAAGAATATATGTAATTGTACATCGTAATCGTAATTATAATCGTGCAAAATTGTACAAAATTGTAATCGTGCAAAACCGCCGATTATTGGGAATTTGAAATTTGGCTCGACATGACCTTGTTCTCAATTATCCTGGACCAGGATAGCACAGATTAGCCTGTTCTCGGGTTCGCCTGAACCGTGATGAGCAGATCTTCAAAGTTGTAAGAGGAATTTTCGCTTGATTCCGTCTTGTCCGAAAAATCTGTGATTGCATCTAAAAACCACCATTTTTCCACCAAAACTGGCCAAATTCGAATGTATTATTCTGAGCGGGGCTCGGACCGATCGTGGCCATCTTTGGATATGTTGTGCGCAATGACCATTAGAAAGTTTGTGTGAGAGTAATTTTTGAGATTTTCATTTTTGGCTGAGATATCGGTCAAAATAGGCCAAAAACAGGGTCAAAAAAGGGTCATTTTCACAAATTCGCACGGATTCCCATGAATCTGTATCAATCGATAGCTTTCGGCTTCAAATGGCGTAATCCGTTGGAATTTTCGTGATCCGTGCGCTCCTGGCCGAGAAAACAGTCAAAATATGGCTGACCGAACGTGCGAAATGGTGCGACACTTTTTGACACAGCTTGTTTGCGGCTGACAGACGGTGCCGCATGAATCCAAAACCGATCCTGTGGGAGGATGAACTTTGCGGATCCATTGACAAACGTTGTATCACCATAGATTAGATAATTCGGAAAACGCCGGGCAAATGTCGCAATTGGAAAAACGCCGGGCAAATGTCGCGCCCTCTTTCAGGCTGCCTCAAGGCTTCTTCATGCGTGAAATCAAAAAACGGAGGTCTTTATGAGCGCTTCGGAGATAAATAGCGAGACTTCGGAGAAGCGAAATCAGATGGTCCAAGGCTCAAACTGCTCCTTAGGGCATTGCGGAGCTTATCAAAGCCTTCTTTTTCGTAAACGCACCTCAGACGGTCTTTGGGCAGCTTCAAATGACCCCTCATCGCCCTTCGCCATACAAAATGGGGCGGCGGACGATAACGGCCGCGCGGAGGCGGCAAGCCCTATACAGATCAAATGTTTGTTTTTTTGAGGTTCTTCTGTGACGTGGTTGCCTCGTCTAATACTTTGGGTCCAGCTTGAATACTTCAAATGAAGGCGTCCAAAAAAAATAAGCGAAATTCAACGAGGAACAGAACATTCATTCGCAGGTAAAAGTAATATCAAAAGAAACACTCGTAATATCAAAAGAAACACTCGAAAGCACTCAAGAATCTTCGCTTCTCACTTCAATTACCGTCCACTTTGAAAAGAACTTGCTTCAGTCGTCATTCCAGTCGCGACAAGTTGCTTTTCGCTGGTGTCTCGCCGCGAAATGCCTTTCCGATCATTACCGTATGACGTCCTAATGGATCTGTTGCAACCATGTCTCCTTGAATTTCGCGTCCTGGCAGCCGAGCGATTTCCGCCTTCCAGTCAGTCGACGCCTGTGGCTTCAGCTGCTTCTGCCGCCGCCCCCGTCCAGCAGGTGAAAATCGCATTTTATTTTTGAATTTTCACATGTATTGTTTCAGAATGGCACCGGAATTGATTCCGAGAAGCTGAACGCTGTCCGAAAGACCATGTCTAATCTTCACGGCGAGAATTCCAGCACTCGCACTCCATCTGAGTGCCCGTCAAATGGCGGCGCTCCATCGGAGTGCCCTTCGAAGGGTGGCACTCAGATGTACGTCAGCGAGTGCCCCTCAGCCGGAGCTCAGGCGTGTCCGGTTAATAAGGAAGAATTCAACCCAATGAACAACGTAGTTTAATAGTTATAATTGTCAAATAATATAATCGTTCTTGTCAAGATGCCAGCCCCGAACCAACGTCCTGCCCCTGATCAGCCGTTCCCTCTGCCCACGAAGCGCGAAAAATCGACGATTCCTAAGGCGGGAACCGTAGACACTTGGGAGTATCCTTCTGCCCAGATGTTTTGGAACGCTATGCTGAGAAAGGGATGGCGTTGGCAAGAAGATCAGCTCTCCGAGAATGACATGGACAACATTATCAAGATCCACAATGCCAACAACGAAGAAGCGTGGCGTGAAGTGTTGAAGTGGGAGAACTTGCTTCACCCGTATGTGAAAATTGTCGTTTTAAAGCTTTACGTGTTTCGTTACAGTGAGTGTGACTGTCCCAAGTTGAAGAGCTTCAAGGGTGATGCGAAGAACCTGTCACCTCGTGCTCGTTTCCGCAGCTGGCTCGGGTAAAAGTTGTTTTCAGGATGTGTATTAGAAACTAAATTTTTCAGGTACCAGCTTCCCTTTGATCGTCACGATTGGATCGTGGATCGCTGTGGAAAACGCGAAGCAAGTATATGGATATCTTGGAATTTTACCGAATGCCTTACTTGCAGGTTCGTTATATCATCGACTATTATGATGGCGGTGCCGTTGATCAGCAAACCAAGCTCTTCACTCACTTGGATGTCCGTCCAGCTATGACTGATTTGTCGAATGTCTGGGATCGGTTGGTCGTGGCGTACTGGCGTTTTAAGTACGACACTGTTGGAATGACGCCTAAACTGCCAATCCCTCCTACCGATACTAAGCAGTGAGCTGCTATTGGACGTGTATAGAAGAGAAGTCGGTTGTTATTAGTCCTAGTTGCTGTAGTCATTTCAGTCAATCTCAGTACCATCTTTGTGAACATAATAATTTGCGATTAACAGTGTCCCTGTTTTCGATACTTATTTCTGTTTTGTGATTTATAGTGCCTGAGTTGTGTTGTAACACATTCATGTCTTGCTCTTTTGTTGACCTCGAAGGTGGTATAAACTGTTCATCACTCGTGCGCGGTCCTCACTGGTTTTTGATTCGAATCTACGTCGATTGTATGTTACTTTTTCTTTACTGAGAATGCGAGTTGAATGGTAATGTGCTTTAAGCGTGACTATGCCACTTCTACTGAGAAAACTGGCAAGTGGGCTGTCAGTGAAGTCGTCCCAACTCTTGAAGACTGCGGTTCTTCAAAAGTAAGCTGAGCTCTCGACAGTCGCCTTTTGCACTTTACTTGTTTAGGCCTTATGTAATTCTAACGAAGCGATGGCTGGGAGAAGCGCTGGGAGAAGGCCAATCGCAGTCTTCACGAAAAGGGATTGGCTGCTGGTTGCTGGGATGCGCTGGAATGGTGTACGGAGCCGTCGCCTTAGGAGGTGTTACTCGGTAAGAGAGTAGTTTAAACGTTCATTGCAAATTTTTATTTCAGCTTGACCGAATCTGGCCTTAGCATGGTGAACTGGGATTTGTTCCGTACCATGAAGCCGCCTCTTAGCAATGTAGAGTGGGAAAAGGAGTTCGAGCGGTACAAACTCTTTCCGGAATACAAATTGTAGGTTGACGTATTATGGGATACTTACCCAGTCTACCATCCTGGATTCCAGCAAGTCAAGCAACGAAGAGATGACGCTAGCTCAGTTCAAGTTCATCTGGAGCATGGAATACGCTCACCGAATGTGGGGACGTGCGATTGGTCTCGTTTTCCTTATCCCATGTGCATACTTTTGGATGAAAGGACGGTTTAGTGCTCCTATGAAGAAGCGGATGGCGATAGCTGGCTCACTTCTTGTCAGTCAGGTAACCTCTGCAGATGTGAAGACTGGGTTTCAACTTGCATTTAGGGTCTTATCGGCTGGTGGATGGTGAAGTCCGGCTTGGATCCCTCGCAGAATTCCAGCTCAGACATTCCTCGAGTGAGCCAATATCGTCTTGCGACCCATCTCACTATGGCTTTTGTCCTGTACACGATTTTTTTGTGGACGGGATTGTCAAATATTGTGAATCCCCATGACGTAAGAAAGCTTCTCACACAACTTTTTAAACATCTATTTTTAGCACTCGAAGCTTGCCAAGATTGGAAAACTTAGGGGAATGGCTCACGGATCCAAGACGCTCATTTTCTTAACTGCTGTTATGGGTAACCATCTGTAGTTTATTTTATTACTTTGTAATTCATAATTTAAGGCGCTTTTGTTGCTGGACTGGATGCTGGATTGGTATACAACTCATGGCCAAAGTATGCCGACCGTTGGATTCCCGATGATTTGGTCACACTTAGTCCAAAATGGAAGAATGTGTTTGAAAATCAAACCACCGTGCAATTCATTCACAGGAACTTGGTGATTCGATCATGTGTTTAAAAAGGTTACATTGATTTTTAGGCATATCTAACTCTTCTCTCCACCACGGCAACTTGGTTGGTAGGTCGAAAAATGAAGCTTGGACCACGAGCGAAATTCGCGCTGCACGGCATGATGGCCATGGGCTACGGACAAGCCTTGCTTGGCATTTCTACTTTGGTGAATGATTCCCTTTAAGTGTTTTATAGAAAAGTTTGTTTAGGTTCATTATGTGCCCGTTTGGTTGGCGGCTCTTCACCAAAGTGGTTCAATGGCGCTGATTACGTTTGCGTTTTGGCTAACGAATGAATTACGACGCATTCCAAAGTAGTCATGATATAGGTTTTTTCATTGTTGGCAATGTATAGGTTTTATTCCTTGTTGTGTTCTAGCTTCTGTTCTTACTGTCTATGTCTAAGTAATTAATAAAATGTTTTTTACGATCGCAATTACATTGTCTTTTCCATTGAAATCACCCATGGAGTTATAACAAACCTCGCATTGAGTTACTTCCGATCTAGTTTTCTTCAATAATTGTTAGTTACGCTGCTATAGCATTTTTCTGACGGAGCGCTTGCGTATTCCGTTGCCGTAACATGTCTCGTCACTTAATCAGACCTAATGATACCACAGGCGTTAGGTAAAGCATTTTGTGAAATGTTTTTTAAAACGCGCAAGAAAACGCTATTGGGTTCCGCAACTGTCTGATTGAGTACATAATGAGACGGGTATACGATATTCCCGGGTTCGGTGAAGTTCGGCAAAAGAGATCGCGACAAGCTAACCTTGAAAATGCTTTTTATATTAATCGTTTCTTATTATTTTTTAGGTCGTGGAATGCCAGGTGAATCCACTGCGCCTGCAAAGCGCAAAACCAAGCGTAAGAAGCCTGAGCCCGACGAATCATCCCCTGACGATAATAGTGCCGACGATCCGTCGACCGCGGAGGATGCTAAAGGACCGATCTACAGTACCAAATTTTCGAAGGCCAGAATCGACACACGAGGATCAAAAAAACTCCTTGGAGCTCATGTGAGCGCGGCAGGTACAGTCGGTGAATACAAAGAGTGAATTATGTAGTTGCTTCAGGCGGCCCCCACAATGCTATTAAGGAAGCATTTGACTTGGGATGCCGCTCTTGTGCCTTTTTCTTGAAGAACCAGAGAAGCTGGAAATTCAAGGAGATGACGGATGAGCAAGTCGAGAAATTTAACGATGCGCTGGAGGTGAGTGGTAAGTATGAATTTCTCAACAGTTCTGTGTTCTTTAGAAATATAAGTTTGACGTGAAGAACATTGTGCCTCACACGTCATATCTGGTGAACGCTGGGTCTCCCAACGCCGAGACTTTAGAGAAGAGCCGCGCCAATTTGTTGGAAGACTGCTTGCGATGCGAGCGGCTCGGCATCTGCTTGTTGAATATGCATCCAGGTTCGTTGAATTAACAGAAAATTATCAAATTTGACTTTTGCAGGGTCAAGCACTGGCAATGGTACCAAGGATGAGTGTATCCAGGTTATCGCAGAGTCTATAAACGAAGTTCTGGCCAAAACTTCGTCCGTCATCATGCGTATGTTCACCATTCCCAAGCAATATTTGTAATTTGAGTGGTTTAGTTGTTGAGAGTATGGCCGGCCAAGGGAACACTGTTGGAGGAAAGTTCGAGGAGCTCAGAGATATTATTGCTCTCATCGACAACAAGGACCGAATTGGAGTTTGTCTTGACACGTGCCATATGTACGCCGCAGGTATGTTGAAAACATCTGATATCTTGGAAAACGTTCACTTCAGGTTTCGACATTCGCACCAAGGAATCCTATGAACGTGTTATGAAAGAATTCGAAGACATCGTTGGCTTTGACTATTTGAAGGCCATTCATCTCAATGATTCTAAGGGTAAGAAGTTTTTTCCATTGATATTTGTGAAAGGGTATTTTATAGGAAAATTGGGAAGTTTTCTCGACAGGCATGAGGATATAGACCGAGGTTATCTCCGAGGCTCGTTCACACACATCATGAATGATCCGCGTCTTGACGGAATCCCAATTGTGTTGGAAACCCCAAGTGGATTCTACAGTCAAGAGATGGCGCGCCTCTACGCAATGTGCCAAAAGGAAACTATCTGAATGGTGCCCGTTTTGTTGTAAAATGTAGATCTCTTTCTTAGATCTCTTTCTTTGTTATCACTTATTTATGTTTCTTTTGTTCGACTGGTCGGCCTAAGTAAAGCACAGTGCCTTACGAAATGCAGAACTTATTGGTCTGTGGATAGGTTATTGTGTGATCTTCAGAGATATGTTTCTACATCCGTACTGGTCCGAAAAGCTATTGGAAGATTTGATTTAATCATCTGAAGGCCGTCAGAGGTTGAACGTTTATCAAGAGCAACCAATCGTATAGAACGATAACATTCAATTCACGGACAAAAGTGCGCTCCGAAAGAGGGTGAACAATGGGACCGCGTCGTAGAGTATTGGTTAAACCTTGAATATCAACAATCCTATTTCGGCCATTCGCGGTACGTCGGTTTCCCGACAGTCACATCTTGAGGTTCCCATTTCCTGCTGTACTGTTTTTGTTGTTCTTTTTTTGGTACAACTTGGAATTTCCTGTGCTCTCGGTGAGAAACTTTGAATAGACCTTTTTCGTTTCACTTCGAGGTTCATCGCCAAAAATGGTCTTCTTCAAACCGGTAAAGTGGAGTCGTTCCTAATTGGACGGACGAACAGCAGCGATCTGGCGCGTCGACTTCTTTTCTTGGTTACCGCATAAACTCTTTTCTACGCCAGGTGTTGTTTTACTTTCGAACTCGACGCTCGCATCAACTATCAAAATAAATCGCGCATCTGCCCCCTTTGACGACGGCGTTAGGAATGAATAATAGAGTGGTGATGGCCTCGAAAGTAGACCATGTATGACAAATCCTTTCCACCCAAATCGCTTATGGGCGCAAATCCTTCGAAACGCGATCAGTATGACTAGCTGGTGGTGAAACCATCCGTCAGTTCGCGGCTTCTTCTAAGAGAAAGACGTTATTGCCGCTACCGTAATCTGTCTTCGCTGAACGTCGTCCACATCATCTGCTTGACCTCTGAGCACCAGGCGCAATGACGACGTTGTTTAGAAGTTCTCAAAAACAGGTTTGTACTTTAATTTTTCCTGGGTCGTTTCTTTTGAACCGTCTAATTAGATTTGCCAGATACTAAAGATTAAGCGTTCAAGGTTAACGTTCGATGACGAGTGCGGCAAACGCTCGAAATTCCCGAAATCGGGAACAAAGTGATGACGATCTTTGTGTACCGTAGCCTTAAAACAATGGCATTCGGAGGGGAGAGGCGCTTGAATCATGTGGCTGGCGGTTTTCCAGACGAAAACTTGTAGAGCTTCTTTTCAGGGTTTCTCTGAAGTTGATCAACGAGGGAGCACGCGAAATTGGTGTGCACTTAAGTTTTTCAAAGTCGGCTGAACCTTTGAACTGAGCGGAATTCAAAGGTCATTAAAGTGAACGCGGAACACGCGTCACGAGCAGTCAAAAACTTTCAATGTCATACCAAATCTGATTTTACATAATAGGCAAATTTCTAATGCCTCAAATCGCAAACAGGAATCGGTCCGCGCGGGTATTACTGCGCAGGCTTCAGCGGTTGTTTGCCCCTTCGGCATTGATCATACAGATTTCCTGTTTTTCTGTGAGGCTTCTGCTTCGAGGTTGTACACAGTGGAAACGAGAAAATTCGTGGGTGAAGGGAGTGTTTTGTATTGAGGCGATTTTTTCAAACAGTTTGAGTGCCACTTTCGTCTTTGCTTTCTTTCCTCTGTACTGATTCAAGAACAATAACGGACAGCGCGAGAATCGCGGCTCACAGGGAGCATCAGCTGGTTTTCTTGATGACCGCTCTCGAATTGCTTTGTTAAACACGAAAACGAGCCGGTTACGTCGAGCGTGCGACACAATGTTTAGATGATCCACAATGACCGCGCTCTTCGACGGATCGTTTGGCTCTTGAGATCTGTGGTCGGGAATAGCCGTCGAGCGACAGTTCCATCTGTCACCCGTCCGTCCGTCGGGTCAGCCGGCCGATCGACCGGCCGGAGACCGCGCGTGCCCACGGGAGAGAAAGAGATCCCGGGGGAGAAAAAGACGCTGGCGAGAAAACGGTCAGTTCGAAAACAAATCGGCCCAGGAGGAGGAGGATAAAGCCGGCTGACAGTGACGCTGTTCTCGCTTTGTGAGAGCGAAAATGGACCGACGTTGTCGACTTTTTTCCTCCCTCCACCTGCATTCATTTATCTGTCACGAGTGTCTCAGTGGAAGGACGAGAATCTCGGTAATCGCCGACGGCGAAGATGATCGCAGTGCTAGTTTAGGGGGTTCGAGCACTTCAGCTAGTTGTTGAGTCACCCATCTTCGGTCAGCCTGCGCTCGCTCACTCGAAGCGTTTCGATTGCACTTAAACCTTTCGGCTTCGTTCAGCGAATTTAACCCAGATTCACCGGCAGTTGATGACGGTCCCCTCCGTTATCTGAAAGGCGAGCAACCACGCCGGTGGACTTAATCTCCTTTGTAAGAATATTCCAACTCTCCCACCGAGGAGGACTTTCTATGCGTGTGCGGCCGGTGCTGGTTCCCCCATTCAAAGTCGCTCGCTGTTTGGATGTGAGGTGGGAAGTTTTGGGGAACCATCAGGCAGAACTAGTTTGATTATGGTATTTGAAATCATGGAATCGCACATTTGTGGTAGAGGGAGGAGAGAGGCAAAGGGGGTGGCGACTCATGACGGCGAAGTCGGTATTTTATTCAAGCGTCGCACCTCCAATTTTGTTTTTTTTTGTTTGAAAGGGTCGTTTTTCGAGGCGAGCGAAGAAGTAGGACCGAGAAGCTCGAATGGATGTTTCCGAACCCCCTTTCTTCCCTAACATTTTTCTGAGCTAGGCGTGCGGTGGCTTTTTCCCATTTTACGATTGAGCTATGAAATGAAGGGATTTCCCTTGTTTACCCTACAGTAGTGTAAGCAAACGAGTGACCGCAGGCCGAAAGCGCGCGTTTGTTTGGTCAGCCAGAAGCATGAATCCGACATCTCCACCTGGAGGACCGCCCCGCCCAGTCCATATTAATTGTGAACTCTGTTTGTGCATTTGACCGTTCTCAGCTACCCTCATTCCTCGGAGGTCACTCCGCTGTACAGGTGAGCTCGATTCTTCGAACCACCGGCGTCGTGGCTGTCCTTTTCCTGGGATGGAATCTGAGCCAGACCCTTAATTCCGCGTTAATAATAAGCCATATGCGCTGGCTGTAAGATTCGTCCGTAATCCGCATTGCGGTATGTGTTGTGGCCATAAACGAGCAGAGCGCATCATCGTTGAATATATAATGGGCAGCAGCAGTCTTGAATCGTGCCCGTTGCGCAGATCGAGGCGACCTCACGCTCACGCTCTGATTCCGTATTTAGTGCAGAAAGGAGAGAGCGACAAAAAGAGAGCGCTGATTCGGAGGTTGCATCCAAAAACTGGACCTGCCGCCGGTTAATTGCGGTCGAAATGCAGCAGTTTTTGAAGTTTCCTTTTTGTGGAACAGGGCAGAATTAATTCAGTTTCGGTTGCCTTTTGACCCAACCAATCAACCCAGTCTCCCTTTCCTCAATCGAGCTACCGAGTGACCCTGACAGAAGTGTTCGTTAGTGTTGCATCAATCGAAATAACGCCCCATTTACACCGGATGAACGTATTTTCGATTCCAGCGGTTGTTGCTTTGTGCGTGCGACTGGTTACAGTAGCTCTGCGATGGGTGACGTAGGAACGATTTGTAAACACATTTTGATCTGAAAATTGTTCGAAAAAGGAATGAATTCGGCCTTGGAAATTTGCCTTGGCTTTTTGAGAGACTTTGATCGGCCACAAATATTGGACTATTCCGCACTTTATTCTTTGTGGACATGCTCTAAATTTGAAAAAAAGATGTGGAAGGCTCTATGGCAAATACAAGTCAATTTTGAGTTTCCCCAATGATGTTTGTCAAATTAAACATTTTAAGCATATTCCAGCATTGGGCGTTTCAAAAATATTAAATTGCGCATGGGTTACGGTAATCTAAACAAGGTTTTCACGCATCCTTGAGCAAAGAGGTCTCACATCAGTTACTTTTTTGTGCAACTTCGATGTCCCGTTTGAGTCACCATTTCAAAACCAATTCAGGATTAAATCGCTTCTCTGCAAACAACAAACTGGTCGGTGTCCCAAACCTGAGAGACGGCCACCGCCTAGATCGCTTGACGTTTTCGCGCTTTGTTTATCCTGACACTTGAGTACGGTAATAACGGAGAACTTAGCACTGGACCGAATAGCCAGAGCTCTGGGACTGCCCAGGAACAGTAACTGTTTTGAGAACCGGCTTCTTTTCTCTCCTTGTTTTCTCCTACAATTCGGGATTCTTTCGCTCTTCTCGGTCGCCTCTCGCGCGTTCGTTTTTTCCAAACTGCACCGAGTCGGTTGTCAGCAGAGAGGGATGGATGTCAGGACTTCGTGTTTGTGCATTGCGCGGGACTGTTTGCTCAAGAATCGTTCTTGAGTTCCAGGTTCTCTCGTCTAAATACTTTTTGTTCTGTCCTAGACTCGATCACTGGCGTTCCAAAGTGTTCTGTTCTCTGAGTCAGCGCTCAATTAGCCTGTTTCAGGGTCGTACACCAACAATGAAGGTTTTCACGGTTGGACTGGACCAGAAGCCTCCGATGGAGAAGCAGCACGAGCCGGTGGAGGTGGTCACCGTGGCTCCGGGAACCCCTCCACCGATCTATCCCAGCGACACTCTGCGTAAGAAGAAGCCCTATAAGGGCATTCTGCTCTGCATGCTCGGCGTGTTCCTACTCATGCTTTTTGTGGTCACTCTCTCCGAGATGGCATATAACCGCGAACGCGACCAGAACTTTCTCCGACTCCGCTGGGCTGAGCTGAAGCACCGCATGGGTTACTTCGAAAACTACAACAACGAAGTCGCCCCAGAGCGGCTTTCTCGAATGTGAGCGAATCGCCTCTTTTCTGTTTAATATCTTCGAACTTTAGTCGCCCGATCGAATCTTTCAATCAGATGGACGCGACGAATCCCCCGACCACCTCGACCCCTGCACCCACCACAAAGGCCCCCGAACCTGAGACTACGGACGACGACGCCTCGTCTATGGTAAGTAACCCGTTTTTATTTGATAATAGACGGTAAAAACTTATTTAGGATGCTCGCCTTGGATTCCTGAAAGCGATTCTGTCCAAGATCAAGGAGAAGGCCGAAGAGATGGGAATGGACGGCACTATGCAGGTTTCCGTGATTCGAGTAGAGCCTGAAGGAGACATGGACACTAACGTAAGAATGTCCTTCTGTTTTTGATAATTTTCAAAAAGCTTTTTTAGTCGGATGCTTTCAAGGACGGATTCGGAGAGATCCACCACCCGCGCTTCTTCCAGAACAACGACGTTTCAGACCACGAGGAACAGCGTCCCACGATGTTTGGCCCTTGGATGTCGGAGTCCGCCTACAACCACGAGATTCCCGGCATGTGGTAACTAATAAAATGTTTTTCTGGGCACTCTTCATGTGATTTTTTAGGCATCAACAGTCTCGTTTCGGATTTGGAGGCAATCAGGAGTTGAACCGGCCTTTTCACATGGGAAGCCACGAATTCGAAGGCCGCGGAAAGCCGCTGAATCAATTCATGGGCGAGGTCTACGGACGGCGGTTTGGCCGCTTCCTCCAGGAGTTGATCGCTCGCCGTATGAACAACTTCCAAGAGATGGTGAGTAGTTCTCAAAATTGACTATAAAAAGAAAAGGCTTTGTAGAGTCCCATGGCCGAAAACATGCAGTTCGACCCTCGGTTCGGACAGCAGCAATTCTTCGGACAGCCGTGGCCCCAGCAGGAGCAGCAGCCCCAGTCCCAGCAGCAGTGGTGGTGGCCTCAGCAGAACCAGATGCAGCAGCAGTGGTGGCCCCAACAGCAGCAACTTCAGCCGTGGTTCTTCGATGCCCAGCAGCCCCAGAGAATCCAAAACCACCCCGAGCAGCAGCAGCTTCCCCCTATGATTGCCATGCCTCAGGAGAACCAGTGGAGCCAGCCTCAGCAGGCCATGCAAGGCATCCCTCAGATCCCCCAGCCTCAGCAACACACAGCCCAGACCAACCAGATATTTCCCCAAATGCAACAGCAGCCCCAAGAGTCCCAGCAGCAGTTCCCGCAGTTTTCCCAGGACATCTTCGCGCAGCAACAGCAGCAGCCCATGATACAGAACCAGCAGCAACAGGCCCAGCAGCCCATGTTCCAGGTGAACGCGACACCGTTTTTGTATTAACGACCGTTTGTTCCTTATAGATTCCGGTGATGAACCCCTCGGAACCGATCCAGATTGACCCTCCCCAGCAGCAAAAGCGCGTGAACGACGACTGGAAGTCGTGGGTGCCGGAGAACCGCGCCTGGACCCACCAAAACGTTGACCAACAGCTTCCTCAAATCCAGCCCGACGTCAAAACTTGGCAGTTGACCCAGAATCAGCCCTCGCTCGAGCCCTCGGTAATGTTTTAGCTAATTCGGGTCGGGATTTTCTTGAACTAGCAATGGTCGGTGGTGCGCATGCTTCTCTTCCTCGCTCGGACCTCTCTACCCTCCTCTTAGCTCTCCTAGGTCTTCGTTCAAAAACGGACTCACCAAAAAAACCTTTTTTCCAGTGGGAGTTTCCAGTTGAGCCAGCTGTCAAAAGCGACGAGTCGGCCGTAGCTCCGGCCGCCGCTGAGTCGGGGGATGAGGCCGATGTGCCGTTTTCGAAAACGTCCGAAATCGAGTCTTCCATCGAAAATCAGTTGAGCGAGAACAGCGTCGACGACGGGAACATGCACACCATCGCGCCTGAAGCGGATCTGAAGTCGGATAAGGTCGCGCAGCCCGCGGAGGAGTCCGCGCCCGACTTTTCCGAATCCCATTTAAAGAAGTTTCCCGAACTTGAATCTCTTCAGACTCCGTTCGAAGCCTCCGACAGCGTCGACCACGAGCCCTCCGTCACCAAGACCAATGATGCCCCTAACGGTTTCCAGGTTTTCTAGGCTTTTAAAAACTTCAAACCTCAGTTCCTCCATTTAGATTGACTTTCCTGCTGTCAAGTTCCCAGCGAACGATCACTTGAACCAAGACGAGCCTCAGCCGATCCAGACGGAGTCCCTGACTCTCTAAACCAAAGGGCTATTTATTTCGCACCTGACTGTATAGACCCTGTCCCATTCACCATCCCAGTTGGCGTTTCACCTTAGTTATTTTGTATATACCCATCCATCGTCGATGTGCTCTTCAGTCCATACTTATCGGCCGCTCTCTTTGATCATATAAACCTTGCACAAGCTGCTTGCGTTCGCATCGAGCGTCTGCAAGAGGGAACGACGTAGTTTGTAATAATAAACTTTTGATTTATTTACAAAGATTGCTTTGGGCCTAAATGTTTACTGAACAGTCGACTTGAAACCTCTAAGAAACAAGAGCGCACTAACAACACAATCTTTGATTTAAAATTTCGATTTTCAGTTTGGAATGTGACCACAAAAGGGCAAAAGAATTTGTGCCGAATAAAAATATTTTGCTCGTTTCGAGACCAAACTTACCAGTGGTCAGAAAACACGCAATTTCCCTTTCTGGTCAGCCGCTACAGTTAGCATTCGGACACATCAAACTAGCGAATGGTGTAGTGAAGATCTTGGCAAGCAATCATTCAGCATTTAATCAACAAGCTCTTGAGCTATTGAAAGAGCCAGACGCCCGAGCTTTGTCGATCTCTACCATTGCAGTAATGGTGCTATAACTAATCGAATGTTTTGTATTGACGTTTTGATACACAATTTTGCGACCCATTCCCCAAGTGCGCGTGAGCAAGCGCCAACCGTTCCGGCGAAAATTCATCGTTTTTAGTGTACTGTATACATCAGCGTAAAAATCAGGGAATTAAGTTTGGCACCAGCAGCTGAAGTTTTCTGTGACTCAATCTTGGGCTTTTCAGAATCATCACATGAAAATGAATCGGATAGTGCACAATTTGACGAGATTCAGGCACGTGACCAATTTTGGCCATTTTCACAGGTCCCGCCACGATTGTATTGCGATACGCGACCGGGTGTACCCGCCGCTTCACGGAATTTTCAGCGGTGCTGTCCGCGCTTGCTCGTGGAATGGGTGCGCTGATTTTTGAATCGACTATTCTCATGAGTGAACGTTCGGTAGTTAAATTAGAGCAAAGAGCAGCTTGACTTTCGTACCCAAGAACTTAGAAGATCAAACTGGTGCTTGAAAATTGAAGTCCGAAAGCATTTTTTCAGTTTTGAGACTGTCTTGCAAGAGAACTTTGCTTTGTTTGAAATTTGCCACAAACAAGCGCAATAATTATTCTTTGTACTTCGACCGTTTGGGGTACCGACTTTGCAGGTATTTCGCTCTTGTAATAGGCTGAAGATTAGGCTGGGCTTTAAATTTTTCATGGCCTTTATACACGAATTTGCGTTTCCCTTTTTCCGAGACAATTTCGGCCTCGTTGTCAGCAGCCGGCGGTTCATAGGGTTCTACTTGCAAACGAGCAACGTCTTCTTCTGCGTCACAGTTGGGAACCGGCGGGGTTGCGGGTTTGAATCGGAGTCGTCGAAGAAGATCGTAGGGATGATCAAAGAGTTGGCGCCTCCCATGTACTATTTACGTGAAACGGATTAAGGAAGTGGCTGTCGCGGCAAATTGGCATGGACCGCATCGCGTCCGCATCCGCGTCTGTTTCCACCTGTCGTCCGCGTCTGTTTCCACCTGTCGTCCGCGTCCGTGTCCGCGTCTGTTTCCACCTGTCGTCCGCGTCCGTGTCCGCGTCTGTTTCGCGCAAGGGTGGACATTCACGTCCAATGGAGCAATTACACTCATTACTAAAACTGAGTGCTTTTCTTGGGTGATTATTTCGACTTTTTAGGTATTAATAATGACACAAGAAAGCTAATATTACGTGCAAAAATCTCGTCAGCAAACTGTCAGAATTCATCTAAATTGACAAATTATGCTTTCTTTAGGCAGTTCATAAAATGCGAATAATTACTATTCCGAGCGGCTCAACATAAGAGAATTTTACTGTTTGTTATGATTAGATCAAAAATGCTCTTACTATCTCGAATGAACAATAAATACAGACAATTCCAGACGGCTCTCCCCGGTCGAACAGACGCCGCTGGAATTTGCGAAGCAATACCAGTAGGAAAACTAAAGTGGGGAAAGAACAACCCTGTTGCGAGAACGAAGTTTCATTTGGATAAAGACTTTGGTTAAGGCGGTAAGCTCATAAAGTTGCTGAGGTCGAATTGTAGTTGCAGAGAAGTGTGGACTAGCTTCGGGGCACTGATGAGTAGGGCAGGAAGTGGAGGAAGCAAGAAGATCAGATGAATGTACATTTGAAGGTTGCACATCGTGCGAAAGACCCGCAAAAGGAAGAAGAAGTTTGGGCAGGAGGGGCCGAGGTCCTAGTCGCTTTCGTCGTCTCCGTCGCTGTAGTCGTAGTTGTTAGGAGCGGCGTGCCTCCGCATGAGGGGACTAGCGTCGCCCCGGGAGGTGAGGCCTCGCGACGAGAGCGAACTGTTCCCGTTCGGGTTCGCGTAGTTGCTGACGTTCTGGCTGATCGGCGTGCTGTGCACGATGCTGTTGCCGTTGTTGGTCAATGTGAGCTTCGTGGCGGTTCCCTGGCCGGGCGCGGGCGAGGGAACGCCAAAGTTGTTGACGCCGACCCCGCGAGGAGGAGGTCCGCTGCCGCTCTGGGTGGAGGAGGATGTCTGCCGGCTTCCGCGCACTCCACTTGACCCTCCGGAGTGAGTGCTGCTCGCCCGGTTCTGGTGTGAAAGGATCGACTGCGCCGGACTCGTCAGCGACCACGACGAAAGTCTCGCGTGGAGCTCGGCGAACGTGGGCCGACGTTCCGGGTGTTCGTGCCAGCATTCTACCATCAATCTGAAGCAGTTTCGTTTTAAGCAGCTCTTAATTGAGTCATCTTACGAGTAAATGTTCGTCGGGCATCCGTGAGGGGGCTCCGGCAAATTCCGCATGTTCAGCATCTCCACGACGTACTCGTTGCTCTGGTTGCCGTACGGAGTCTTTCCGTAAGAATAGATTTCCCACAACGCGACTCCAAAGGACCAGACATCCGACGCTTGGCTGAACCGGTTCCTGTTGAAGGCTTCGGGAGCCATCCAGCGAATCGGAAGCAGACCGCGCTGGTCGAACTGAAACGAAGAGAGCCATTCGTTGATATCCTAGTCTGAATCTTACCCAGCAGTAGTCTTTCTCGTAGTTGTTACGCAGCGGCCCGAAGTCCGAAATCTTGATCACACGCTTTTCTCCCACGAGACAGTTGCGGGTGGCCAAGTCGCGGTGGACGTAGTTCATCCCGGCCAAATACTCCATTCCAGAGGCGATCTGGATTGCAATGCGCAAAAAGTCCTCAGTGTCAGTGCACAGCCTCTCCTGATCGTGTTTTTGATCGAGTCTGCAACCACACTCATATGATTAGCCAGCCTCCGGAAATAAGATTCTTACTGTGGAGCTCGGAGACGAAGCAGCTCGTGGAGATCTCCGTGAACCATGTACTCATAGACGGCGCACAAGAAGTGGCCTTCTCGGTAGGTCACTCCAAGTAGACGAATCACGTTTGAGTGTTCAAAGGCGGCCACGGTGCGGACCTCCTCTTCGAAGTTCCTGACTTCCTCTTGCGACGCGTTCTCGTTCAGACTCTTCACGGCAACTTGTACAGCTTGGCCTCCATAGGTTCCTCCGTGCCAAGACGCATATTCAATCGTTCCAAAATGTCCTTTCCCAATCACATCTCCAAAGTCGAGCGCCTCATATTGAATCTGAGGGATGTGGTACGGTTCGAGCGGAGGTTCTGTAGACGGCCGAGAGCTGTCTCCGTACGGTATCACCGGCATTCCATAAATGGGGTTTCCGTTTTGCGATGGAGGGAGGAGGGAGGAGAGTTCGAAGGCCGCGTTGCTTTGGTTCGCAGGAGTGGCTGCGCCGTTAAGTTTTCGAAAATAGGCGCTGTTCGCCGCGCTGTTCGCTAAAGACGATCCATTGCAGCTCTGCAACGGGACTCCATTCTTCTGCACACTCGACATTACCGAAGACGACGCCTTCCTCTTTTTCCTGCAGCTGCACATGCAGCAAATGAAGAAAAGCAGGAGCACGATTGCTAAGGTGGCCACGCCGCACATCGCCGCGATGTGCCACTGCGACGACATCGAGCTCATGAAGTTGGTCATCTTGTCCAGGAATGGGTTCTGAAAGTGGTGTGGTGATAACAGAACAAAGCACGAAAAACACTCACCTCAACAATGGGTCCGTTTGAGGTGCCTACGCTGTTGTCGGACGAGTCGCTTGATACCGTATCCCTCAGATTCGGGTAGTAATTCGAAGGACACTTCGCCACATCGCACTCTTCCGGCTGACTGTAGGGGCTTGTGTAACACCACGGACTCGATCGAACACCGCCCGGATTGCGACAGTAATTCTTGCTGTTCTTCAACTTCGAAAAGGTCTCTATCAGGTCGCTAAATAGGACGGAATGAGACCTTGAAATACCGTATAATGCATACCTGGCTTTTGTAGATTTTGTCCAGTACATGCACTGTTTTCCACTCTTGGAAACCGAAACCGATCCTTCGTAATTTGAACCATTATCTACGTAGCACCAATGCTCTGAATGATGAATAGCTGCGTCGTCTTTGTCCACTGGAGCGCTTATAGGAGGCGGCTAAAACGCATCAATCAGGAACCCGAACTCACAAAAGTTGAGACTTACCGGAAGTGCAGGTGTCAGAACCGGGATACATTTGGGAGCGTTCAGCGAGAGGGAATCGCATTTGGGAAAAAGCGCCTTTGCATCGTCTCCGACCAAATCATGTTGCGAAGCCAAGGCCATTTCTTTTGGGCACACTTCATCCTAACCAATTAAATTTAAATCTCGCAAACATTGCAGAATCGAACTCACCTTCAGTCGATCGCAGTCTTTACGACAAATCGAGATGACTCCGTTGGACGTTCCGGGAACGACTTGACTCGAGGAGGGTGACTTGTCGCAGACTTTGTACTTGTGGTAGCAGGCGACCGAGTGCGAGAATCGCTTGCACTCCTCCGAAATATTCGGCATTTCCCTGATAAACATCATCGCCGCTCGTACATTTCTGTCTAAAAGGGGAAACTCGGTATAAATGGCTTCGACAAGCGAAACTAACCAATATCGTACATATCTTCGCGGTTGTCGCTTGTGATCATCACGTATTTTCCGCTGAGGAAGTCTCGACAAGCATCTCCGCGGTACAGAACGCAGTCCCCGATTCGGAGAGGATGTCGATCGAGCCATCGGTCTCCGGACGCGTTGGGGCCATTTAGAGGCACGAATCCGGGGCCAGCAGCGTTGTCGGACACTTGGAACATCTCATCTTCCTCCGAGGGAAGTCTTCCCCGGTCCATGGAAAACTGAAAACCAAAACGCAATTATTGCCATGGAGGCTCGGGGCCAGAAACAGCGTCGGATTGGATGCGATACAGGAAGTGGATATCAAAGGAATATCGACGAGGACCGTATGCCGCATAGAGAAAGAAGAATGGGAGCGCTCGGATCGGCGGAAATAAATCATGTGCAGGGGAGTGATAGGCTGATAAGCGCGTTGAAACAGTGTAAAGCCGAGTTTCGATAGAAAAGGAGCCCGTGGACCAATTTTTTGTGGAGCAACTGTTTGTTGTTCCTGGGAGCAATTTGCACTCCGGAAGGGCAAAATTGATGAGTTCAACTGAATAATCAAAGCTGCCGAAAAAGCACAAATCAAAGGCGAGAAGGGAAAAGTGGGCAAAAGACGGGCGGAACTTACATCGTCCAATTCGTCGTCGTTGTCGGGCTTATACCGCTGCTTGTTTCCTTTGTGGGGTTTTCCCTTCGCTGACCCTTCCGTAGAATGGTTCACCTTAAACACCGAGACGAGATTAAAATACGTAGAAGCATGTGGAGTCTAGACTGCGGGCTACGCGGACCAGAAGCAGATTGGCTACAGAGACAAAGAAGCGAACGGCGGCGACAGATTGATATCAACACTGCCTGCGCATGACCCAGGCACACATGGTGGCTTGCATGGTCATCGCAGAGGCCGATAGGGGCGTGCAGAGGCCGCGCCACCCGCACTGTATGTAAGAAAATGGCGATAAATGATCCTTTGAATAGAATTATTGAGGAAGCGGAGGTCGGGGCCGAAGACCGGACGAAACAGACAGAACGGCCCGGACGGCGGCCGACGAGGCACCCGAGGGCAGCAGCGAGGGAGGAATTCAAAATTGGACCATTTCTCGCTCGCGCCTTTTCCCCGTTCGGCGACAAAGTCTCCGTCGACGTTGATGCTGACGCTTCGAAAAATCATTTATCATGTTCAGAGCGTACAATGTCCTCAGTAGGTTGACACGCGTGGCGGAGGACTCAATTCGCCCATCGGGGAGATTTGCGGCCGAAAATATGAACTGATCAAAGGTTCACCGTCACGCGCTCCAAAGACACGCTTGCAGCTTTAGGGACGCGTGTGGCCCGCAGGGGTGAAAATCTAGCTAACTGAGAGCGCAGTGATACTGAGAACTCTGGAAAAGGTTGCAACAGAAACTGGATTTGGGTAAATGACTCACTCAAATCTGAAATGATAGATCACTCGATGAGAATGGAAAGCGCGTTGAATTATGGCCCAGTCGTATATACAGAACCCACGATAGGCTCGACATCTGGCCAACAGGCGTTGGAGGGGAAGTCTGGGCCGGGCGCGCGGAATTGGTTATCAACCGTCGAGCTCGGACGATCACTCGCAGAGCTTTCCGCTGTCCAAACCGGACGGGAGACCGTGGCCGGCCCCGGTGCGGAGCGGCCGCATGATGGATGCGCCTATCAGTTGCTTTATCAACGTGCAGGCTGCGCGGTGTCCCCGAAATGAACTAATCCCTCTCGCGGGTTCCTCTCCTCCGCCGGCCTGCGTTCGGACCTTCGTCGCCTATCGCGTCCCACCGAACTCATCGCGACGCAATCAAAACGGACTGGGTTCAGGACTCCAATTATTATGCTAATAGATAATCGATGGAAACTCCCCATGCATCGGTTAAAGTGGAGGGGAAACTGATCAGCGCTCAGTTGAAGAAGACTTCCAAGAAGGAAGGGAGCGGAACACAAGCTAAACGCAAAAAAATGGGCCAGCGGAAAGTAGGCGACTAACATAAGCATCGCTGTGGACTATGAGAGCATCATCAACAACGCATTAGTCAAAGTTCGCGAACAAATAAATTTCACATTTTGTTATTAATGGCGCTGAGCCACAAAACAGTTCGCTGAGAGTTGGGACCTCGGGAAGTTGCATTCGCTTAGAGACGTGAGTTCCTGCGATTTCCTTTTCTGTTTTAATTTTGAAAATGGTTTTCTTCACAATTAGCAAATATGTTGGATATTGAAAGCATTTTTCAAACGCACAAAAATGCAGAACTAATGCGAAAGTGCGAAGTCGTCGTGACTGTATCAAAACTTAATTGAGTTTTAAAAAATTCTGGCAAAATGTATAGCGCGAAAAAAGAAAAAGTGACCATGGGCCGCAGCGCATATCGACGCCGTCGGCGGGGGATGTGCGAGCAAGACCAAATGAGTCAGCGATGGTCAGACTGGACCAATAGAAAGGCTACATAAAACAATTCCATTCTTGGCTCTTATGACGGCCTATTTCAAACAAAGAATTAAAGGAAAAAAGCTTTTAAGGAAATTTGAAGGGACTTACTCGAAGGACCGAGGTCGTATTGACCGATCCGGCCACATTGCTGACTATGCACTGGTAGTAGCCGGAGTCCAGGACGTCGAGCTCGCTAATGATCAGCTTCGACCAGTATTCTCTGTTGCGTATCTTCACTCTGGAGTCCTTTTCCACAGGCGCGTGGTTCTTCAGCCAGCTGAAAGGGTACGGTAGAAGTGGAAGTCGTGTTTGATTCCGGCTTACTTGAACGTCAAAGGCAGGGGCGACCCGGCCGCTTCGCACTTAAACTTGACTTCGCCGCCAACATTCCGGGTCATGTTGGAAAGTTGGGCGTTGAGCCGGATGTAGGGCCTCTTCCCCGAGGAAGTTCTATCTTCCATCCTGAAAAAGACGGACGTGAGACCTACATTTATAACGGCAATTTTTCTAGAGACCGTGAGTGCTTGTCTGTGTTCACCCCTCTTTGGGAATCCTTTACGATTACAAAAAACCACGCGGAAAAAACACCAATGGAGAGTTTTTTTGCTTTTCTGGGTGGACCTTACGCGTCCGTTTTCGCACACCAGAGGCGATCAGTGCCCGCGCAGATGCAACAGTGTGAAGCGAATCGTCGAGGCGGTGATGCTTCTGGCCATTCGCGTAATTGATAGATGAAAAAAGCACTCGAGGACTGCATGTCTTCCGGAGAGCGATTCTCATTTAGTACGCTCGACAAAGCCATTCCGCATTAATATTATTAAGGCCCGGGTCGTTGCGGACACGCGCCACTTCAATTACCGACAGCTGAGAGCAGCGTGAACGTTGTTTGTTGTTGTTCTGGCTGAGGAGGGCGCCCGGTGTCTTTATTTACGGGTCGGTTGCAGGGAATGCGTTAAGGATCAGAAGCCTAGGTGCTCGTCCCGCTCTAAATTCTTGGTTGCAGAACTTAATTAACGCTTTCTGCATTGGTAAAATTGGTGTCTCTCACACAGAGCAAAATGGTCTCAAGAGAATTCGTTCTGGTTTCAAAATTGCATTTTGATTAGTTTCCAGACTTGCGAAATTTGAGCTAACTGCCGCATTGACACGTCAATGCGTCTTCTTCAGCGGAGTACGAGAGCATGAAGAGGCACAGAATGTGAGAAGTTACCGACGAAAGTGCAAAACATTGATGGACAACTCGTGTGAAAACAAAAATCGATTGATCTGAAAAGCTTGGCGTTCTTTTAAGCCGGTAAAGCCGGTAAACGGCGGGTATTAACGGGGTATACGATAACACTCAGTCAGGTCGAAGGGTGTGTTGACTGAGCAAAGAAGGGGCGCCTCCCTGCGGTGTCCGTTTTTGTACGAGCCGTTGTCCTCGTCGATAAGCCGTGATTCCAGGCGCGACATGCTTGTATAATGAGTTATTTTAACTGAGATGCTGCATTTAAACGGTCAGAAACTGTCTACCGTCTCTCCTCGTTCAGCTCTTGTGAGTTTGTAGAATATTAAGCAGGTTACTAGAGAGGACACCCGGTAAGTGCAGATAAGGATTCGTGGGCGATAAATTGGTTAACGGAAGCGCAAAAAAAGCAATAAATAACAATTATAATTAGTCATAGTCGGAGTGCTAAGCGATAAAAAGCGGCGCGTAAGGGTCATAAATCTACGGAACACGTAATAAACAGAGCGAGCGATAGGCAAGGCCAACGGGTGGTCGTCTCGTCCGCGGTCGCCGGCCCTCTTGCGGTCGGCGCTCGCCCGCTCACTCTGGGAGGTCTGCGAGGAAGGACCCCTCCCCCTCATTGTTTAGTGTCTCTTGCTGGTCAAACTACTGTCTTCCGACTTGTCTTAGCGCGTGGTTTGCGTACTTGGCGGCCCAAATCCGGTCGCCGAGGCGGCTGCTGACGCTGCCCCCCGAGCAAACGAGTGACTGTATCGTTTTGCATATCTCTTCCGGTCGATCGACGGCCGAGAGCAGATCTCGAGATAGTTGTGCGAACGAGCGGAAGGAGGCAGGAAGGGTGAGATAATCAGCCTCAGTGTTAGGCCGGCCTCTCGCAGCCTTCCGACCTCTCGGTTGTGCCCACTCACTGTCCTTCCTTCCTCAAGGCCATTCATTATTTCAGTTGTCATCCGAAAGTGACTACTCGTCGAATTGCGGAGATGTATCGCCGACGGATCAGGAATATATGCACAGACAGACACTCAGCCTGACGAAGCTCGGTGTCCCTTCCTTTTAGGAATCCCAACCACCGCTTGTTCGGATAGCCTCTCAGGCGGCATCGAACACCCGCATCAGGAAATTGTGCACACAGACCTTTCGACCGGGAATATATTCCCTAACTGGAGGTCGGTCGGGTGTCCGAGCTATTCCCTTTAAGCGAGCAGTCTGTACACTTGTTTGAAGGAGCGCCATCTGCACATATAAGCACGAAATTACCATATGTCCATATAAAAGAGCATTGAAAGTGGGTCACGGAAAGGGCAGACCAGCAGCTAATGATGAAGACGAAGACTTGTGAACCAAGAAATTGGCATCCCAAAGTCCCAAAAATCACCACTTGCAACTATCACTAATTTCAATGGGCTGAGAACTCTGTAAAGGTTCTTCAAACTACAAAATCTTCTTACAATTCCAAACAAGTTTACAAAAATTCCGTTTTCTTAAACAAGTTTTGGTCACTCTTTTTCTGTAAAACCATTTTAAAATTGTTCAAAAGGCTTTGAATGTTCTTTTCAACATGGTTTTATAAAATTTGGAGGTTGATTGACGATCATGTCACCGAATCGGGAGCACTACAATTTCTCTCATGGAAGAGCAGAGGCACACTCATGTGCAGCGAAGGGTCAACCTACTTATGACCTCAGTAAAGACCCAAATAAATTGCATCGTCTGTGCTAACGATTAACGCTCGCTATAATGAAAGGACTTGATGAGGTTTGGTGTAAAGAGCGCATTTGCACAAACAGGCCGTTTGAAGTCACCGCTAAGCTGTTTGTGTTTTTTCAAAGGTCTAACACTCATATGGAAGTCAAACAACATGACTGTGGGACACTGTGTAAACAGTAAACACTCGGCGCGGAGGTCCAATTTTTGCGCCTTGCTAATCGGACTTAGATAAGGACATCTGGAGCGACGAGGATTATGCGAGGGGCTATGTCCGATGAGCGTGGGAAAGAGACGCGAGCGACCACCGCGAAAAAGGAAAGTGATCAGCTCCGAGCTCTTAAACTGCTGAAGAATAAAAGATACGAAGAACTGAACCGAGCAGTATTTGACAGGTTTTCGTGGTCGTTGCCAGCATGTTTTCAAAAAAAAACTCAGGGAAACAATGTCACAAAAGTGCCCATCGATCATTTTGATGTTACCAGAGTGAGCAGCCGGTTCAGAAACCATTTGCACACGACTGATGTACAATTAAAATGCATTGAAAAGACCAAGTTTTAACAGTTAAAACTATGTTTGGGACAGTCTCTTCGTAGCACAATAAATGTCCAGATATTGCTATCGAAGTCGTGTTGAAGGTAGTTTAAACAGAAAAAGCGATACAAATCAACAGTGAATTTGGCCTACTTTTGGCAATGTCAGAAAAGAAATTCAGGCTTTAGCTGACAGTAGTCTGAATCATTGAATTTTTCAGGTTTCAGGAAAAACAAGTAAACATATATCTGTGGTTCTATTGTCAGGACTGAGCAAAACTAGAGCATGAAGTAGCGTCGTGTGATCTTTAACCAGTTTGGAAGCACTTCAAAATGTCTTACTTTCACATTTTAAAGCCTCAAAACTGACAAGTTGATAGATTGCGCGAAATTGGAAATAATATCCAGAAACCCATATTAAAATTGCCCTAAATTTGCAACTCGAAAAATTGCAACTTTGGACTTTGTACAAAACGTTGAAAGCCAAAGACCCACTTCTATTCCTTTGACTGGTGTGCTCATAACATTGTTCTGCGCTTCTTAATTAATTTAAAGACTATTTTATCGGCGATAATGAAAATGTTAGACAAAAATATTGTCCCCATCAAATACGACTTTTCAAGACTTTTTAAAAGTAGAGTTTTTTGCTGCGGATAAATTAGTTCGGCTGAGTCTCAAAAGTTTTTACAAGCACATGGACCATGACACTCACTTCAAATTGAAGAGAGGTTTTGACTTACGTGTCGTTGTACTCTCCGTAGACCACGTCGTCGTCGTTGGCCGGCTCGATGAACAAGTCATCGTACGGTTTTGGAGGCATTTCCGGGTCACCGTCTTTGGACGCTGCGTCGTTTGTCCACTCCACGGAGCTGGCTCTTCGCTTTTCTCTCTTGGCACCTAAAATGCGAGATGTAGCCATGTGAAGAGGCACGTCTTTTGGCACCTAATAAGAGCCGAGACACAAAAAGCGTCCGGCGGTATTCGGCGTCGCGCCTATCTCGCCGCGAACAATCACTAAAGCCAATTTGCTCCTTCGGAAACACCGACAGAAGGTCGCGCGTGCCGTGGTCTCTCTAGCAGCCGGTGGCCCACTCTATTCAACTCAATGAGTCTCGTTAACGCCTTTTCAGAGCACGCCAATTATAGAGAACTCTCGGAAATCCTCAGAGCTCGCGCGCTCGTGGCGTGTTCCTCAACCTGCGACCCGCGTGTCTGAATTATTTATCGGCGCTCCTCGAGCACCAGTGCTCTGGGCTGGTTCCTCAAAGACTTATTGGAGCGACTGGAGTTGTTTAAAAATTAAAATAATTGAAGACGAAGGCGACGCAAACTTTCTTGTGACTCTCAAGGAATTAAGCGCGGAAAAGGAACTCGGAACGGAGCTAATTTGGGCACACTGGTTAGCTTGTTCACTCGACACAACCCTAGATAAATTTAAATCCTCCAAAAACTCGTATCCAACCCGAGAAGAGCTCTTTGGAAGGTCAAACTGACTTCCGCTGTAAATTCAAGGAGTTGATCGTTGATCGGGAAGACCGAATTAGCGCCATGGTAAACAGAGCACTTATACATAATTTAAGTTGACTTCCGGCCGAATCCAGTACTATTTACGTATCAATTTCGGTGGAGCCTTTCGTCCAAAAAGGGAAGCGCAAGCGGGAGATCTTCCGCTGCAGCAGTAAGAATTCATCCCGTCCTCAACTGACCCTAATGCTTTCCGAATTAATTTATTTTCATCAGACATCATTAAGCAGCAGAATTCCGGCAGCTCGCCGGTCGTCAAATAAATGCCGCAAAAAGATCCGCTTGTTAGATTCGCAAAAATGAATCGATTACCTTTGAAAGGGTTCAGAGAGCGTCACATTGAGGACAAAACAAACCTTTAAATGAAGCTGTACGCGAAATTAGTTTGACTGTTTTTCATCGTCAAAATTTATTTTTAAAAATTATAAAAATTTATTTTTAATTTGGATTTTTGAGCTTCTCGAAAAAGTGAAATTGCTAAAAAATTACAAAAATTAATTAAAAGCTTGAATCTAAAAGGTTCTCCTGACTAAATGCTTCGGCATTTTTACTACTCAACAACTTGTAAAAAGAAAAATAGGATGACTCAAAGCAAGACCTACACGTTCCCGGTCAAGGTCCTCCAGCGGATTCCAGGGAACGGAAAGTATAAACATTCCATGAAGGAGGCGAGGAGAAGCGGCATAAACACGCCGACTAGTTTGCACTCAAGAAGACGGCGACACGCGTAGCCGGGATGACGGAGAAGATGCAGCGAAGGCGCTGGAGAAGAGGCCGCTTAAAGCGCCTTTAGTGGTAATAAAGTTTCAACAACGTCCCCATCAAATTATTCCTTTTTGACTTTTGAAAACGCGTGTCAGATAAGATTTAAGCTGGACCGAAAGAGTTGGGCGCGAGGAGGAACGAGACAAAAGGCCGACCGACGCCTCCGGAGCAATTATGGTCGGTAATGATTGCAGAAGGCGGCAAAGACGGTAGGAATGCTGGAAGTGGCAAGTGCACCCTGAGGCTCCGTTTTGCAGGCGAGGGAAAACGAAGCCCAAATGAGTCTGGCCGAAGGAGCGATGTGCTCGAGAAAGAGAGCAATCATACAAATGCATCGTCTCACATAATAGAATTAATGCAGTCATAATTATTGTCGCCAAATCGAATTTTCGGCAGTTCGTTTCGGGCGCAAGTAGAGTGAGGGTACAGTTCTGGGCCCGGCAGCGAGCGCAGGAGATAAGTTCGGGTAATTGTGCCGCGGTTCCGAACGGATTCGAGGTCGGCGGAGGGAGGCCGCGGAAAGCGAGCGAGGAGTTTAGAGGCATTATCGTGAGCGTGATTATCTCTTAATTGGTGTCGACAAATTGCAATTAGACAGGTGAGAGCGTGTTGCGGAAACACCGTACATTAGAGCAGCGGGAGATCAGCGAGGCGGAACGGCTTGAGCGCGGAACGGCGGCGGCTGCGAGGCGATGCTTCCAGCCTAGCGAGGCTAATCCGGGTGCACGAAAGGAGTTTGCGAGCGGGATTACAGGTACCACAAACCGAGTCTTGGGATTCTTAATAACCCTCTTCTTAATGGCGACGAAGTGATCAAAGCGAGAAAGACGCGAGTTCGAGGCGCAGATTGTATTTCCACCTGATCAGATTGGATTTCAATGATCCACAAGAACATATCAAGGACGGCGACTTTACACAGGCGACCATAAAGCGGTGACCAGCCATTCGCCCCTGTCTCTATTTAGGGTTTTGGTGCACAAGTCGGCTCTCGGCATGGACTCACTCAATTTAAAACAAGTTCTACTCGACCCTATTCACAAAAACCAAAAACGCAGATTCGATAAGCGACCCCATACTTTCCACGAGTTTCCCGTTTTTTCTCCATCGCGTTCACATCAATTAATTGATTAGAAATCCAAAATTTTGGGTCGGTATGTTTAGAATCGCATCATATTCAATATACTACGAGCGACATGCGTCAGTTGTGGTTTGCGACATCATCATCTTGATTGACAAGGAGCCGCTTAACAGCGTACATATATATTCCCGACTAAACTTTGCCTTTGCTTTTGCTTCTTCTCTACTCGATCACAGATTTCAAAAGAAGTTGAGTGTTAAATGTCCTATAAATAATTCTGCTTCTTAATAAAGAAAAAGAAATCTGGTTAGGATTTGGAGGCAACCAAATCGGTCGCGTTCAAAACCACAAGTTGATTTTCGGTTATGAAGCGAAGCTTTTGAAATTTAAGTATTTTATAAAAAGACGTTATAAAAACACAATTTGAACTGACGATCTGTCAAAATTATAGCTCTTATTATGTCATTGCCAAAAGTAACAGCTCAATATCCAAATCAGCATTCCAATGTGATTTATTTAGACCTGCTGATAAAAAGAAGATAAAAAGAAGGAGATGCCAAAAAACGCACTAGCGGAAGAAACCTTACGAAAGACGCAAAGGAACGGGGAGCATACAGATGCTAATTAGTGCCAATGCCAAAAACGGAGCGCGGCAAAGGGCTCTGCGGCCAGCTTAGTCTCCTTGTATAGTCAGTGTCCACCTATGGCTGGCGACCACTGTTCCTTATGCAAATGCGGCTACTTACGCGACTTGAATAGTGTGCCTTTGTTACATAACCCTTGAAGGGTGAACGGAAAGGGCGACGAGGACCACGAGTGGAGGAGAAAGTGGCCATAGTGTGAATGTGAAGGTGCACAAGAGGTTACTTTCCGCGCGGTTGGCCAATAGGAAGCCAATTATTTTACGAGACCCATTGTCACGCGGCGAAGAACGTAGTCTCTTTTGTCACTTGTCGCCGTTCTGCGTTTGACCCAAGCGCGGTAGGTGACCAGTAGCCTAGTGACGAGTTGTGCAACGTAAACAGCATGTGCGAACATGAACAAGTCAATATGTCGTCCGTCGGTGCACTAATGCGCGAGGCTCCTTAGTCCCGGTTGGTCCCCACTCGGGAGCCTCTGATTTTGTCGTCAAAATAGGAAACCGAAGAGGTAAATAAAGAGGCGGCAGTCGACCTGAGGATTGATGGGCTAGCAACAGCTTAAGCACGCTTTAAAAAAAACTGCCAGATTTCAAACAAGACTACAAGTGCTTTTCAAAAAATGAAAATTCACAATTAAAAAATAATTGAAACAACAAAATCCTTTTTGGGTTTGGTTTCCAAACAGCTAGAGACTTGCAAAGGACTAAAAAGAGCTGTTTTGAACAAAGTAGCCGCAAACATCGGAAACGGGTGGATAAGTGTGTTTAGGGGACGCTCGCCTGTGACTTCCTTCAGATGCCGTAAGTAAATATTGTAGAACAACGGAGGTGCGCCGAGTGCTCGGATCAAAGTGGGTGGATAGAAGTAGCACCGGTAACGTCGCTGGTCCTCGTTACCGATATTTGTTTTTATTCCCCTGACGGACAACCGAGAATAACTTGCAAACAAGCGCTTTCCACTCAAGGTTTGAAATAGAGCGCTCTTCAAACCATCCGCTGGCCTCTCGGAAACAACTCCGAGAGCCACCACGATCCCCTCATTCAGCTTTGACTCGGGTCTCAAATTCCGAGGCTCGGTTCCGAGTGGACGAAAACAAAATTTGCAATTCAAGAACAAAGTCTTATTGCGGATTCCGTCTCCGATCCCAGCTGACCGGCGGCCGGCAAACGACCACTCGCTGGAGGGACAGGAAAACGTCGTCTCGAATTACGCTCGATCCATATTGTACTGCTGCTGCAGCTGAGTTGGGAAAGTGACCCGATGTTGACTGTTTCAGATGGATTAGTGGAATCAAAAAGAGCTTACGCATTTTGGGTGTCTCGTTGGTCTTGAAGTCCTCAGTCCAGAATCCGTTCTTGAGGGTGTCAACTTCAGACTTCTCGGCGATAGCAAAACATGTCCCAACGACGGAGACGGTGTTCCTGTAAAGGCAATAAATCAGAACGGCAACTGTGTAACTGATGAATACTGGTGGAAACCGTCAAAGGCGCGAGAAACAAGACGGCGGACGGACTTGCGCAGTCAGTCCATCCACACTCATCAGCCCTCTTTCCGTTTACCGTCCTGCGCAAGAATACCGTTGAAACCGGGAGAACCCGGGGCAAGGGACGGAAATAGTGCGCAACTTGGAGAAGGCGCTCGACAAGGGCACATGCTTCTACATGTCGCGCGACAAGGTTCTCCGCTCGTGTTGACAGACTGACTCCCTGCAGAAGAACGCGGGTGATGGGGAAGCGAATCGGCGAATATGATTTGCCGCCGAAGGTTATCCATCATTATGTGACCAGTGACAAGTGCGAAGATGTATAGTGACAAGTGAATGGTCTCATTCTCATGCGCCGCGCTTCTAATAGGCACTTAGTGGAATCGGTGATTATGTGTGTTGAGAAATGAGAATGCCACTTCGTTTAGCCTCTCGGAGGCGTTTTTTGGGTGTCAACTTTAATTACACTCTCACCCTCCCCCTGCGGCACGAGAGATCCTCATCTCGAATTCGACGGAAGATTGGCTGCGAGAGCGGCATGAACACCTGAGTGCGCGAAGAACGGAAGATGTTGTCATGACGACAGTCTCCGTGTGTCGCAACCGAAATTTCGTATGCGTACCCTAATTTCCTCAGTCGCCCGTAGTTAGCCATGCAGGCGCAGGTCGCTCGCCTCCGTTTTGGCCTCGACCGACGTCAAATCGACGATTCGTCGTCTCCAGACCAGGAGTCAATACAACAGCCGCCGGATGAACGCTCGGATTCGCTTCCAATCGGTGGCTTTGCGAGTTCGGTGATGGCCTTCAACCTGAAAGCGTCCAGCGTCTTTGAGTTTATCAGTATTCCTCTAGCCGAGTTTTTTGGAACTCTCCTTTACACTTTCTTGAGTAAGTCAGCAAACGTCCGAGGGGCTCAATGGATTATTTTGTAGGTAATATGCTCGGAGTGGCAAATGAAGTGACTCTTCTGTCCATCAGCCTCTTTGAAGGGCTTCTCATTTACATGCTTTCCATTTTAATCGGGCCGAAGAGTGGAGCACATATGAGTCCAGGCGAGTGAATTTGACGTGAAAAAATCAGAAACTGAAATATAGAGCGTTTGCTGAGATTGGACTTGATAGTTGGAACGAGTGGATATTACTCATAAAAGTAAATTAAAAATTATTGACTTTTGTGGTTTTTCTTTCTTGACGACGTTTTTCTTTTTAACTGACAGGAATAAAAATGGACCAAAGCCTACTGAACCTTTTCTTATCTTCAACACATCTTAAATTTTGAGCAAGCTAAAGCACACAAAATCAATCACACAAAAACTTTATACCTCAAACTACAAGTTAAAAAACGGATAAACATATTCTTAAATTCGTTTCATTGAAATTGACAACTGTGTTGAAAACAACAATGCTTGTGTATCATCCTGGTTTATACAGCGCTCACTCTAAGCAGCTTTATGGTGGGACAATGTCGTCTGATTCTCGCCATATCTATGATGTTCATGCAATGCTTCGGCGCCTTTTTCGGTGCTCTCTTCACTCGTGCCGTCCTCAGTTACACTTCTTTTGTGGACGTTCTTCACTCAACAAGGATTCTTCGAAGCGAAGTGAAAAGTGGTTCGACGGACGATTTGCTTTTCCTCCAATCCAGTAGCGCTGAGGTGAAGAGCCACTTTGGAGAAGTTTATTAACAAGGGCTGTTCAGGACTTTTTCTTGACTGTAGTTCTGAGTACTGTATTCATAATGAGCTACATTATCCCTATGAAGACCTCGTCGGACGGTTTTGCAACGGCATCGCAAAAGTGAGTCAACGCTGACCAAGGCTGGATGTATCAGCTCTTTCCAGGCTGTCACAAGTTTCATTGGCTACCGTACCCTCGGCCAGTCGACGAACATTGCTCGAACGCTCGCCAACAACGTCGTCGTTTCAATATTTGCCATGGACGACCGCAACTGGTCCGTCTTCTACCTTTTCGTACTGGCTGACGTCCTCGCCTCGTTTGTAGCGGTCATCTTTGCCAAGTTAGTTGCTTCAACGAATTGCGTTACTCTGTGAATTTTCAGGGTGCTGACGATTAATGAATCCTCAAGGAACTACAATCGTAGCAATTGATCTTGTTGGCGCTTGTAAAATAACATAATAAATTCGAGCTTGCGAGTAGTTTTGCAAGTGGATACAGAAATGAGATTTCTCAACTACCCCTCATTCCGCAAAATGAACTCGACGACATTTGCAATTAATTAAATAACCCGTATATTAGCACCAAAAGCATCAAAGAAAACACCTAGAACCGTTCGATGAATTCCGTCTCCTTATTATCAACGTTTTTCCTGTCCTCAACGGTTGCCCCAAGAGGGAACTTCTTTCTCCGCACGGGAGCCGTCCTCTGCCTTTCCGCCGTGTTCCTCGACACCATCTCTCTGCTGGGCATCGTGGACGTCTTCTCGAGAGGTCGGGTCACGACGCCCGCACCCCTCGTCCCCACGGTCACTTCAACTTCTTTCCTCTTCTCGCTCAAATTTCCCACTTCTGGGTCTAAAATAACAAATCGTTTTTCACAATGGAAAATCTATTGGATAAATACCTAGCGCGGTTCGTTCGTGCACAGACGACTTGTGGGATCCGGAACTACTCGCTGTGCTGCTCTGGTGGGAGTCGCGGTCTTTGGGGCGAAGGATGTTCAGCAACTTCCGTTTGCTGCTGAGGAAGGATTTGCTGTTGTATGAAGAAGTGGGATCCTGGGCGCAGCAGAAGCCTCTGCGGAAGAAACGAACCAAGGTGAGGCGAACCTTTTCATTGAGCACCACGTGGAGAACGAAGATCAAAAAACCCTAAAAAGCAGCTGTCTTTGAAGTTCTCACATCAGCTAATGAACAAACCTGAAGAGAATTCAAAATGGTGAAAATGTATGCGAACGCCGGTTCGGCTCTCGTGACCGCGATCAAATAGCCAAAAACCCAAGTGATTCCCAGGAGACACAGCAGCGTCGCCGACCCCTTCAGCCAACCAGCCACGCGCTGGCTCGTGGTTCGGTCGCGACTACGCACGGAAAGAACCACTTTCAAGGCGAGGAAAAGGAAGACGACGTTGATCTGAAACGACGATTCAGTCCGCGATTTTATAATTGAACTTCATACCACGATAACGACGGTGATGGGAGCCACAAAGGCCCAGATGGTGGGAGTGGAAACGTCGATCCAGCAGCTGAATCTCAGGTCATGAGGCATTTGACTCACTCATCGAGACTTACTAGTTCGCAGTTCCATAGTGTTCCCACGAGATTCCAGCGCTGATCGCCACGACAACGGCGGCCAAGCCGTATCCAAATGCGTAGTAAACTATGATACGTGTCTTGTCGGGTTCAAACACCTGAAACGCCTCAGTGATTATAGATCCACATTGTCAACGAACCTGAATGAGCATAAGGTACAACTGGTATCCCTCGAGCAGCATCCATGTGAAGGCAGAAAGAAAGAAGTAGTGGAGGGCGACGGCGATGCCTCGACAGACCCCAGGGTCCTCGGCGCGGTTGATTCCGACTGCGAAGAGCAGTTCAGCGACCAAGAGAGAGATGCACAGGTTCCTGTGAATCGTGTTCCGGACGTTCCACAAGGATCTACGAGAAGCTGTTCAAGAAGTAACGCTAGAAAGCACCTACCGGAAGCAGCTGAAGACGAGAACGGCCAACACCAGGAATATGCTTGACAGGGCGCATCCGATTATGCTTAGGAAGTCAAGGGCGACTGCGGCGGAACCAGTGAGAGCTCCTTCGAGACTTCCTGTGATGTCCATCAAGATGGCGAAACTGAACACAAAAGGATCAAGAAGCAAACTGGTCAAAATTACCTCGTCAAATGGTTGCAAGAGCAATCGGTGAAGTTGTCGTTCGTTTGGGTCAGAAAACAGCCGTTTTCGCTCCACAACCTGAATAGACACATATAATTGCCTTTAGTCGTAATCTTACATCGTATCGGCATCCCAAAATACGCATCTCGGGTTTGCAACTCCCTTTTTGTGGATGTGGTAAAAGGTGAACGTGGCCGGACTGTCGTCGGGAAGCGAAACACTTCGCGTTGGGTCGTTGACAGAAGCGCCTATCACGTGACTGTTCACAATAGTCCGATTATCCGACGTCAAAAGTGATCCTATCGACGTAAACAAGTAGTACCCCAGTCGAAGAGAATTACGGTCAGGAGTTGGAGCCTATACAGCCCCGGTTACATCTTCCTTCAACATGCATAGAACACTTACTTTTGCCGGAGCTGCAGCAAACGAGAATGAGTCACTCAGCGCCATTTTGGGCATTGGTGGAACAGATGAAGACTCTGTAACAACCTATTTTAGCATTTTGAACCACACATATTCATACAGTTGACGATAATTTTAATTCTATTAGTTTTTGGTGAACGCAATAAATATCAATTCTTACAACTTACAACATAAATCAACTTACGAAGGACGCTGAACGAAGGCAATCTTATAACGGGCGACTTGGAGAAACTCGAAAACGAGACGGGGGGCGATTCCTGAGGCACGTTCATGGGACCGAATGCAGGGACCGTTTCAGAGGTGAACGGAGTGATCGGTCCCGAGAAGCTTCGTCCAGTGTCGTCGCTGACAAAAGGTTCAGGTTCTGGTCGATGAACCTCGATCTCCATTGCTAAAAACGGCATTCATACAAGAAATTTGCCGAAAAGCTCACCCCAATTTTTGTATCCCAGTTTCTCTTCGTTGCCCGAGATAAACGTCGCCAGTAGAATCGCGCTTTCCTCCAGAGTCCGCATCAAACTCGACGCTTTCGTGATCCGCACCTTCTTGTCCAGATCGTTCCAGACATTTCGGAACGAAGAACTCAGCAAGTGGTCGCCGGAGAGTCCGATGAACTGAAACGTTCCAAAGCGACCATATTACAAAATAAAACGCGGATACCTTCGTGAAATTGTTCGCGTGCTCGCGCTTTCCCTTTTCGTTAGAGATTTCGTAAAGTTGTTCACGCGCCAGCGGAAGCAGTTTGGAGTGAATGTCAACGCTTCCCACGATGTCTCCTCCGAAGAGAGTACCTGAGTGGTTGGGATCCAATTCCTGGGCCAAGCTATCCGCGATTGGCACAACAGGATCCTTTCGGTGAACCGCGTTCACCAGCTCCCCGATCCATTTGTGGGTACAGTTGTTCGTATTCGGTTTGTCTGGCCAGGTTGCCGATTCGCAGTCGCACTTGAATGTCACAAAACCTAAACATTTAAATTTAAGTGAGGCCAAATTTTCGCTTTACTACCTTCCACCTCATTCTCGTCGGGACACCGAACCACTGCCTCGGCACAAGCCCTGGTTTTGGGAAAATGCAGATTCTGCCAGGTCACCTCGGAGCAGAAGGGGCCTTCTCCGAACAAGTCCTTCGAGTCGCTTGCAGATCTAAAAGATAAGCAGTAATAGAAGAATAGACGCGCACTACCGTATCGTGTCGGACACTAAAGGGTCCGAGAACTGGAACGTGGTCAGGACTAGGCGGAGGAACATGAGGAGGGACATTGTGCGCTTCATCGCCTAATTTCTCGGAAAAAGTAAATAAGCTGCTATCGCGCGAGGGAGAAGACAGTGAAACACATATGGACGCTGAAGGAAATGCAAAAGACCAACAGAAAACTAGTTCGGAGAGCGGCGATCAGTAGAAGGCGATGGCCTCGCTAAGCGCCCCCCGCTACCTCTGACTCATCCATCCGGAATGACTTCAGTTAGGTTCGTCAATTTGTTGATAAAATTTTTTGCGACATTTTGATCGAACGAGCTGCTATTGTACACATACCCGGTGCCGGTAAACACGCGCGATTCCCCAAAGTCTCTGGGGAGAGGTTCCGTGGGACGAGGGCTGTCGTCCAGCGGCGAGAACTCGCAGACCCAGTTGTTGCGGGCTTCGCAGGACCCCGTCGACCATTTAAGGGTTTGAGACAATGACTCGTAGTAGCCACAACCCACTTGCTCGCCGAGTGTGGAGTTTGGAGGTCTGCAACAGGCAAACATAAACGAGTCCACAACAGTCCGTCCTCACACAAAGTCGCGGACTTTCAGTCCGTTAATCCACGCTGAGTCGTTCGCCGATTCCGTCTGAAATCCGATCCAGTATTTTGTCAATTTCTGGTTTTTACGCGTCATGTCTATTCGAAGAATGTTGTGTACGTTTCGGTTAATCGGACCAGCTAGATCACCTCCCTGAATGATCTGCGATGTTACATGACCTTTTCAATGCCAATATATACCATAGCCAGACAATTCTTCCTCGCCTTGGACCACGACAGTTTATCGGCTTCCGCGGAATGAAAGTGGACGGCGTAGCACCGGCCTTGGATGTAGATTGTTCCCTTCGGGCACTTCGCTAGTGGTTCTGCAATAACAATAAGAATTCTGCAATAAGAATTCTCTGTTTCTTGAACATTTTAACGAACCATCGGAGCATCTCAGCCTATACGAGATCATTCCATTCCTGCAAACGCTGTTCGGGAATAGACTCCGCACGGACTTTGCCTGACAATACCGTAATCCTTGGCATCTGGAATGGCCTCTTAGAAAACGACTATTTTTATTTACAAACCTTTGAGTCAAAGTGATGAGAGCGAAAGGGTCCGAGCAGGGCTCAGATTCGACTCGTTTACTTTCCTGTTGTGTACACGGAAGGGTCGAGGTGCCGTCCTAAAAACTCGCGAAAATATAAAATGACCGGTTTGTACTGAACCCACGTTTCCGAAGAACGCGTAGTCAACGTTGATCACCCCTCCGGAGATGCAGGAGAACTCGAAAGCTTCGTTTTCGCAGAGTTCGCTTTGCACTGCCAACGATACTTCTAAAGTGATTAAATTGTCTAAAAGAGGTGTAAAAGGAACTTTACCTGCGTTCGGGTTCTCTGTCTCACAATATCGCCCCTTGTAGCCGTTCTTGCACTGACACTGCAAGTTCCAATTCTTCTCTTAAGAAGATGAACTCTTAATTTGCAGCCCTCGATCAACAATCATACCTTCATAGCTGTCGCGAGAGCAAACAAAGAAATTGAGATCCGAGCAAGTCTGCGAGTGCCACTGTCGATAGTCCGATTCCGCGCGCAAGACAATGCAGATGTCTAAATGGGGGTGGGGTCCAATTCAGAGACAAGACCACCATTACCTGAATTGTTCTCGTAAATGTTGGGCTGTCCGTAATACCATTCGAAGTCTTCGATCAAATAATTGTTGGGCATCCAGACGAAGGCGGGATTGGTTCCGTTGAGGACCGAGTGGCCGGCTGTCCAGAAACCTATGTTGCGCACTAAGCAAAAATTAATTTTCTACCGTAAAATCAACAAGTGGAAGGAGTATATCCGACATCACAAGCTGCATGTTTTTGCACCATATTTTGAGCAATTTCGGCAAATTGTACCATTGTAACCAAAACTTACAAGCTCTGGATGAGGCGGCGGTTCGCTTCAAGATCAAAATGGACATCCATCGCTGGACTCCCTTCGACTGCAGACTCGTAAGATGAGACCCTCTCGATTCACAAATCTTCTTCGCTTCGTCCCATGAAAGCGGACTTTCGTAGACGTGGTAGCAGCTCCGGTTGAAAAAGAATTCATCCTCACTGCAGTGAGCGGGCAAGAAGGTAGCTGAAAATTGGCAAATTTCGATCTAACGGCTTCACAAGAGACTTACGACTGGCCAGGGAGCATCTTCCCTCGTTCGCACAAATCTCCGAGTCGCTGCATGGCTGTGCCTTCTGAGCGGCGGCACCATAGAATCCTGAAATGGAAAAAAGTACAAGTCGTCCTCAAAACTCGACTTACCGAAAACAGCTAACAACAAGAAAATAAAGAAATCGCGCCACATAGGCTTGATTAAAAGAAACTCATCCGAGTGGGAGTTGTTTGTTCGGTGATAAAGTCGAGTGTTTGTTGAGAGGCGACGAGAGAAGACGAAGATGGAACTTGAAAATGTAGACGAAGTCAGAACTATTTTTCGCCCTCGATCACATCGAAGCGAAGGAGTCTTATCAATCATCAGGCGAGCTTTTCGGCGAACACAAAGCAGCAAATGGTTAAATATTGAAATGAAACTGAATTCAAATCCGCGACGCTCCCCACTAGTGGGCTCAGAGTGAAAGGGTAATTGAATAACGACACTTATTCCGATTAAAATCACGCAAAGCTGCCCTCAGACGAGGGCCCGGGAGCTGGTGGGCGCGGGTGGACAGAAGCCAGCCACAAGCAAAACGCGGAGTTGAGAGGAACATCCACACCGTCCGCTCAAAGCAAAAGAGATATCGAAAGTCCGCGCGCGCGAACTGGATGAGTCAGAAAGTCTCCGACTGCACAGTACGCGCGAGGGGGCATAAACCGGTAAATGAGCACAGCAGCCGCTGGGACTCGAGAAGAGATGCGGAGATAAACTCGCGCGGCTGAGATTTGATGAGACGAAAACGCGGTGGATTTGCAATTGTTGCGAAATGGGTTGGCGATATAAAACGACTTTGAGGAAGCGGCGGAAGTCCTTCATCCCTTACCTTAAGTCCGCGATGACAACTCAGGCCTCCCACAGACCAACAGGCTGCAATTTATGGGTTTCGTGATCAAAATGACATTTATACTCCTCAAAAGGTTTCAAACGTCAGAAACATTAGCATATTAATTGACTTGAAATTGAGAGGTACTGTAAATTATCCCTTGGATGAATATTCATTAGTTGGTTTCTAGAAAAACCATTGCAAACAGAATGTGTAAGAAAATGTAAAGAAAATGTAGCTTGAGAGGCCGGATCTTCGGATTACGATCGGAAATCCAAGGTCATCCAATCGAGGAGATGGCGACGATTATTAGTTGAAATTACAAAAGCGGAGATTTGCCTTGAGTAATGGAAGGGCGCGCGATTGTGAGTGATAATTGGGTCAGAAGTGCTCCGTATGAAAACAGTGACGTGCTGTCGGACGCCGTGGGTTCACTTGTCGTTCGAATGGAGTTTCCTGGAAACAGCACCTTCCTTCTGCTTCTCACCGTTCTCATCGCAATTCCCAACTTGCTCTATTACGTCCTCTCGTCCCAGATCTCCAAAGAAACCTTCTATCGCGAGGAATTGAAAAGTGATGCTGCTTGCAACAAATTCGCCCTGCAATGGATCGTCATAACTTCGATTGCTCATAGGCCGACTAAAGCGATTCGAAGGCTTTCGCAGGAGAAAGACTGGAATATCGTGGTGGTGGGGGACAAGAAAGGCCCCTTGGAGCCGATCTCCCCGGAATGGTCGGAGCTTGGCAACGTCTGTGTGCTGACCGTCGAAAACCAAAAACGTCTAAAATTTAATATTCTAAGAAAACTGAAATACGGGAGCTACACAAGGAAAATGATAGGGTATTTATATGCGATTAAGTTCGGTGCCCAATGGATTTACGACACTGACGACGACAACTTTCCCATCAGTAGGTTATTGATAACGCTTCAATTGATTAATTCCGGCTCCAGATCTCGGAATCAGCCAGTTCGATAAAACGGGCGTCTACCAAGGCATGTCGTATGTTAACGTTGCCAAGAAGGGAGGCTTCAACATGAGGTAATCCCGTTCGTGGTTCTGATCAATTCAATTCTATTCCAGCAATCATCTCTTCAATCCCTACGAATTTTTCGGGCAACGAACAATTTGGCCTCGTGGTTACCCACTTTCTCATATCAGAGTCAGTGTAATTTGGATTACCTGAATTATCTCATTTTTACAGATTTCTAACGACGTCCACCGGCACAAACTCTGTTTGTCGCTTCCCCTGCCTCTGATCCAACAGGGCCTCGTGGACAAAGACCCAGACGTCGATGCCATCTACCGTCTAATCAATGCTGACCCCAAATCTGGCCTCAACATGTCATTTTCAAGCGTAGCTCCTCCAGTGCTCCTGGGAAATGGTCTGTTTCTCCTCATGAATTTGCAGTTTTTATAAGTGGCTCTAGACTGTGTTGCGACATTACCGCCACTTTTCCATAAGCTCTTTTGTAACACTAATTTCCAAGAGTACGGCGAACGACAGAAATCGATGCTCCGAGAATATTTCCAAGATTGTCAGTTCTTTGTTTTTTCGCAGAAAGTAGTTTGTTTTTTATGTGAGTTGCGACCGTATGCAGGATTTTAGCGGCGGGACCAAGCGAGCCCATTTTTGGGGTTTTGGCGTTTTGCGGATGAAATATGGTTGATCGTTGTGCTAGCGACAAAAATGTACTTGGCGGCCTCACCGCGTCGAAAACAACCACAAAACGCTGAAAATCCGAGGAGAAATACCAAATTGCCGCTCGTTTGGTCCCGCCGCGAAAACCCTGATCCAGCTCCACGGTGCGTCGCGCATACTGTCGCAACTCACATAAAAAACACACTAAACTTTTCAAACAGCGGGGATAGTACTTTAGGCTGCCAGGTTCAAACAGGCTTAGGGTTGGACATTTTCCAATGTGGTTCTTGCGGCGAAGCCGCCTAGCAGCGGGTAAAACAGTATGGATAGTAGGCTGGGGCTAACATTTATCAATGTGATTTTTGCGGCGAAGGCGCCTGGAAGCGGAAGCGGCTGAAAACAAAAAATGTTTGTTTTTCGCCGCAAGAACCACTTTGGAAAATGTTGGCCGAGACGTTAAAAAATTGGCGGCAATGACATGCCATCGTTCTAGGCATCTACGCTCCGTTTAATAGCCAGAACACGCTCTTCCACCGCGACGCCTTTTTCGGGCTCTTTCTGCCGGTCTCCGTGGCTTTCCGCGTCACCGATATATGGAGAGGATATTTTGCCCAAAAACTTCTTCATTTATCAGGAAACTTCGTCGGATTTTACCCCGTAAATGCAAGACAAGAACGTAACGTTCACTCCTACTTGGACGACTTCAAGGTGAGGTCACGAGTTGCACCGCTTACGCTGAAAGTTTCAGTTATAGGAAGAGAAGGCGCTCTACGACGATGCTGAGAGAGTCGTGCAATTGATAGCCAGGTGGAAATGCTCGGAAGACACGCTGGATGGATGCGCCATGGAGCTGAGTCGGCTGTTTGCAGCAAAAAGCTTTTGGGGAAACGAAGAGAATGGAGTTTTGAAGGTGGGTGAGATAAGATAACAAGACAAAGGAAAATTTATATCTAGGCGTGGTTGGACGATCTGACAAGCTTGAACTACAAATTTCCGAAAATTGTGAATGGTACCACCGTTTTCAACCAAACGAATTGTCGGAGGTCGTACCTAAACTTTATGGTCGAATCCTCGGAAGAACGTCAAATACGGAAAGGAAGAAACATGGCCCAATTCGTGCAGTGGTGCGACGAAGTGGCCGCAAATGAGCTCGCCGACAACTTCACGTTCCCTCTCAAAGAGCAGATCTCTACGAACGGACGAGAGAACAGAGCTCTCATTATCACGAGCAATTACCAGGTTATCAATATCACAAAGAGCTCCCTCACCTGTGCGTTAAGTTCATTGCTTCGGTCGGTATTCTGGACCGTCTCTACGACGGATACTTTGCTCACGTCATATTTTGCGGCCCTTTTTATCCACAATTTGTCCACCCACAGTAGTAAGTCGCTGGCCCATTTGTTATCACTTCATTAGGTCTTTTTTAGCAGCGACAAGTTCCCCTCAGCGCGGAAAGTCAGTTTCATCCACTTGTACGAGCAGGAGATGCACGAAGGCTTCTTCGCCTATTTCTGCACTACCAAGGCGATTGAAATGCGGCTTCAGAACATCGAAGGGTATCTGCAAAAGCAAAAGGCAGTTCAGATTTACTTGAAATTTTCCCAGATTTATCGTCGTTGCTGACGACGCTATTTACAACTTTTGGAACCACATCAGCCTCGACCGATTCCGTCTGAACGGAGTCACAAGGCGGAAAGGAACGTGGTGGAAGGGACCTTATGGGGCAACCGCCATCAATTCCACAATTAACGATCTGAGAAATCGGTTGCAGTCAAATGATTCAGTTCTGAAACAGGCGTGGAAGTCGTACGAAGAAGGAGTAAGCTATTATACTCGATTGTTTCAAACGCAAATTATCTTTTAAGGTGCGCATGGACGGTTTCGAGTTGCTCTCGGAGCGTGACGTGTGGGGTGTCTCGGACTGGTACTACGTTCCCTCTTCAAACTTTTCCACGTTTCACGCAATTTCACAAGTGCTCTTTGATAACAACGTTTTCCATGAAATCGCGGTGCCGAAGCTGGGTGCTGGACTCGGCTGGCTCGAGTTTTACAAAACTGAGAATCTGTCGGTTTTTGATGTAGAGAACTAACTTTACGACTGATCGAAACGTTTCAGAGATGTTCCCAACAGCCTCCACGTGTGGTTCAAGCGAAGTTCTTGGCCATCGATGTACCACGAAAAGCTGATCTACTTTCACCCGGTATTGCATTCCAGAGTTTCGATAACAAATCTTTTTCTATTTTCAGGTGAAAATGAGTGCGTTTGGCCAAACTCTGCCCCGAAGATTGGACTTTTGCAAATCCGTAGTCACGGCTTTTGCTAAAAACTTGTTTGGATTTGCCCTCACTTACGAAGATAATCTATCTGAGAAAGCAGTAGAATCGATGAGAAATGAGAGCAACGGAACATCGAAAGAAGATCCAAGCGGTGTAAGTTGAGAGGATAAAAAACATATTAGTTACTCCGTTTTCAGAGCAATCCGGTCCGCGAATGCTGCAACACAACAGCTTCTTTATCCCCAAAATGCCTTCATCTCTGCGACGTCAAAGCGATAAGTTCAAAAAAGGTTGGTTTAATTTCTAACAAGTGGGGCAGGATCACACAGCAGACACAGACATTACATTTTGCAAGCGGTTATGCATGCGAAACCGGTCGTTCTATGTTCTTCGAGTTTTTCTTGCACAAACTGCAGAGTCCACAGATGCAGGCCAAGATGAAAATGACGATCAGGGCGGAGACAAAGGTTATCAAAAAGATCTTCTGGATCTTCGACCACTCGTCGTCGTCCAGGACGTACCGGTCGGGAAGACTGGCGGCCGAAGGCCTGAGGAAATTCATCCCCGGGTTCTCGGAACCGACTCCGACAATCTCATCTCCTGCGGCTTCATTGTCCAGAACGGCCCAAAACGGAGGATAGCTAAAACTTTCACTTCCTACTAACCTTTACCTCCGCATCCTGCGATGAAGTAGAGTAGTCTAGCGTAGTGGTGAGATCCTCTTGTTGGGTTGAAACACCCACGTAGAGAAGCAAAAGCCAGAGCGCCTTCATCCCGACAGGGAGACAAATGTATTCTGGTTGCCGAGGCCTTCCCGCCGTCTCCAAGCACTTCACGTTATTGTTTCAGATATATGAATTGCTCACGGCGACGGAGCCGCAGTGCGAGATGGGCTTCGAGCAGATTTCGGGTTTCATAAAATGCTTCACGACGCATGCGAAATTCAACGAAACGGCGGACGACTCGTTGAACGAAACGAGATTTTTACCGCCGAGTCTAGTTGAGGATCAAAGCAAGACGACGCCTTCAGACAACCCAACGAAAGATGAGCTCGATTTGAGGAACGCCCTGCATAGATGCTGCTTCAAGCGGTACGTGTACCGAGCGTCTCGGGGGAAGAATTGTGTCGACTTTTGCACTGGGCGACTGGACATCGACCGGCTTAGAGATCAACGTTATGTGACTTGTGTGGAAGTTTTCAGTGATATTGTGCAATGTTACGCTCTTCAGTTGGAAGGAGTTTGAGAAGTCCTTGAAAACTTAATAAATATTTTTCAAATGTACAAACAACGTGTTTGGAGCTTGTGAAAATGATCCACTTTGTCAAAACCCCGTTCAAGATCCCGTATCATTTAGGAAAAGAAATGAGCCGATTCATGCCAAGCTGAAAAACATAATTCATATTAAGTTGAAAAGGTGTGTGTACAAAGGTGTGTTTTTTCTCAAGCAGAGGGAAAATATTGGCAGACACCAGATCAAGTGCTTGTTGGACCTTTTCCTGAGGCGCGTATTTCACTCGTGGAAGCCTTTGCTTTCTGGGCGTTGTCCACATTTCCTCAAATTCTAGAGAAGTGGACGTCGTCGGTTATGGCAATAGTGCAATGTGTGAGAAAGCGTTGTTTTGAATTGAAATGCGGGGAGATTTGCGGAGAAAAATTATAGACGGCGTCGCGCGTACCTCATGCTTACTCCCGATCCCGTTCGTGACCCTCCAACAATTTGAGTGTCCGAACAGCCGCTAGGAAGGGTGTTATTTTGAATTTTTATTACGTCTTGTGTATGATAAATGCGGTCGAGGCAACGTGTCGATCCTCGCATGTAGACAGACAAACGTCTTCAATGGTCTCGCGTTGGCTGAATTCTTGCGCTGGGAATGTGCTCTTGTCGGACTTTCCTCACGCAACGCTGGGTTTCTAAGGTCACGTTGATCTTTTCCAGTTTCACATTCGCTTTCGATCAAGGCCTTCACATCTTACAGGGTGCCCGTGGCGAAGCTTGTATTGGGCACCCTGTTTACAGCCTAAAATCCGATGTTCATATTTTCAATTCAAGCTTGCTTTTTGGCAGCATTTCTCTGAACGGTCATGAGAATTGGCCAGAGAGTGCGTTGCCCATATAATAAATATTGGATCTTGTTGCTTTTGAAATCGTGGCTTGGTTTCCTGAGTGGGCGCACCGTTTCCAGCGAAGTCCGAAATCTCCTCAGTTTCTTAGCTAACTCGACAGAGTCAAGCATTGTTCGTGTCGCCAGGAGTTCCTGTGAGAGCCGTTGTTATTGTCTGGAATCGTGCGAAAATCGGGTTGCGTCAATACAGTACTCCCCTCAGATGCACATGTTAATCATTTTCGCTGTATTTCCATTTCAGGGATGACGGCCGAAGATAGTTTCGAAAGCACCGATTCCTCGCACAAAATCCGGAACATCCTCGTGGTGCCATCGGCGGACATTCTGCTGGCGAAACACGCCGGCTTCAACGACGCCGCGAAGAAATTCATCGCGTTCGTCGAGGAGAAGATGGGCGACTGCCGTGAGGTGAGCGACGCGCCTCGTGTTTGCCGGACTACTTTTCCCGCCTCGTTTTCGTGGTGGGACCCAAAATGTTGAGCTTCTCAACGCACTTTCCGCGGACGTTTCGATCCTTGCTCGCGCGACCGTTCCGAAGATTCGCAAAATCGATTGATTCTTTTTGGGGCCGATGTGCTCGAGCGTTCCTAAAATTTGGCTCAATTTAGGCAATGGCGAACACGTTGGCGGTCACATTCGCTTTGAACCATCTGCAGAACCGGTCGATCCCCATCGAGATCGGCACCCACCTTACCAGTGTCTACCAAGAACTCCGCGTGAGCAAAACGGAAGAATTCGTGAAGAAAACAAACGAACTGCTCGCCGGAGACCGTTGTGCACCCGAGACCGGTAGGTTTTTTTGTGTTTTCGGACCGTTTCGATTTCGAGTTTCAGCTGCTCTCGCGGAAGAAGTCGACGATGTGATCGCGAAATGGGACGCTCTTCTCCAGGAGATGGACGATGTTCTCGAACCATACGTGGGTCGTCCTGAACCTTACAAGCGAAGCGACGGTGAGTTGTGATCGACAAACTATCCTTATCCGCAAATTTAAGATTCACAAAAAGCGGTTACTGGAGACAACTTGGTTCCCATCCTAAAGGATAGCCGTTTCGACATGCTCTTCATCGGAGTCGTCTTGTCGTTCGCGAACCCTGATGCCACTGAGTACGTGACGAAGATTTACCAGCTTCGGCGCGAATTCAACTTTTACGGGTGTGACATTTTCCTTTTGACTAAAGGTGAGTCCGACAGGCGATAAACTTATCGTTAACTGATGTGATCAGACGGCGGTGGTTTCCTGAAGCTGATCGGGGTGCCTTCGTCCACGATTGACGATGGTGATGGGGGCGAACAACAGCTTCAGATCGGATTTTCGGCGTTGGAAGCGGCAGGATCGAAGGCTCTGCACATGGTAAAAGTGGTTTCACGTTTGAATCGATTTGTACTTTCGGTTTGCAGTGCGCTGAAATCGGCTGCAGCGCAGATTCGCTGAAAATGAAGGGAGGAACCGAGGATGGGGTAGCTGTCGATTACCGCTCTCTGGACTTGGCTACTGTTGGAGGAGCAGCCATCGTGAACAAGCAGGGAAAAGTCCTCTACAGCTTTACTGGGAGCGAACCCAAGGAGTGGCCAGAAGTTGACACTGTGCTTAGGAAGGTTCGTCCCATTTTCGTTCGGTGGTTGTTTCACGACTGTCGGACGTTTAGGTAAAAAAGCTAAACGGGTCAGACGACTCTATGAGCGAATGTGAAGAAAAGAAGTCACCTGAAGAGAAGTCTGCCGTTACTCCGTTGCCCTCGAAGTCGTTATGCCTTCCAAGATGTACCATTCTGTGAGTGACAGCAACCGAGAACTATCGCAGACATTATTTTATCTCTAATAATTTATTATTCAACAGCAATTTGCACTATTATTCGTATATGTCATAAATTTAATTCTTTTTATGCGACATTTTTCAGTGTTTCATCGCCAAGTACTTTTATTAACGGGAGTGCTTATCATACTCGTTTTGAGGTCATATTCATCTTTTTAGAGAATGTTTTGGGTAAAGCGGTCATCGCGGGCATTAAAACACTCTTCAGATGTAGAAGAACTCAAACAGAGCACAAAATTTGTCCAAGAGCAATAGAAAATTCGCTCCCAATCGCCAGGATCGTTAATTTTGACCTTTCGTAAAGCCATAAGGCCGTTCATTGCTAACCCGTTGGCTAACCCGTTCATTCCAATTTTTCCGCGAAATTGGGCACACTTCTTATAGAGCGTACTGAACAGCAGTTTTATAAAAGATAATAGTAAGTGTAAAATTGGAATGAAGGTAATTTGCAGTTATTATGCTGAGGCTTAGAAAAGGATGACGCGCCGTAAAAAATTGTGATTCAAAGTTTCTTGTGAAGAAGGGCGTTAAGGGTATTTTTATGCACATAAGCGGCGGAATCTATTTTGAGTGAAAATTGATTGAGCAGATCACCGGGAATTGCAATAGCGCCAACGGAGAGCGTGTAAAGAAAAAGAGGAGAACCGACCGGTTTGATGTCAGGAGCGCGAAAAGTCGACCGACTTTGACAACGGAGTTATCGAAGACGAAGCGCACGAAGCGCGGTAAGCAGATCCGATTCGCTTATCCGGGTTACTGAGTTCTGACGGTCAGCTGGTTGGTCTGGGTATTCTCTTTCCGACTAGGCGGTGGCATGCGATGGGCGCGTGAGCATTTCTGGAATAGCACGGTTACAGTAAAGACGGCAGAGATCACGATTTGGTCACTTGTCGAGTTTTTTTTGCGTTACTCGTGAGTTCAGTGAGCACCATGGTTCTCTCAGCTGTTCTGTGATCCACACAAGACTCTACACAAAACTTAATTTTATATTTCAGCGTTCCGGGAGCTCATGAGATGGTTGAGCTGGATTCTCAGACCAAACGCGTAAGTATTTTCATGTTGTTTTTGTTTTATCCTGTTATCTTTTCGATGATCCGTGTGTTTGTGCCTCAGCTCCTGATTGTCACTCTACTCGTCATTTACGTGATCAGCGGAGCCTACGTCTACACGCTCATAGATCCTAAATTGGCCGATGAAAACTTCACGGATCTTGTTCTCTTCACCTTCTCGACAATCACCACAATCGGTTGGTTTCAGCTGTTCCACGTAAAACTTAAATGCTTCAATTTTAGGATACGGTAACATCAGTCCCTCGACGGAAGCTGCGCAGTTGTTTACGATCGGCTTCGGAATCCTCGGTATCCCGCTGGCTTTGCTTACTTTAGCCAATATGGGAAAGTATCTGACGAAGAGCTACTGGATGATTCTCGTCTGCTTGGGAAAGGTTTGCATCTTTAGTTTTAAACGTGGATCTCGGCTTTTTTGCAGAATATTCCTCGACGGCCGACCGGAGATGCCAAGTTGCCCCTGAAAACAATTATTATTCTGTTCTTCATTACGTTCATCTTTGGAGCGGTTCTGTTTCACCATACCGGCCGGAAGATTACGATGGACGACGTCTACTTCAGGTAAGCACATATTTATTGTTGCTTTTCCATTCGTATTTGAAACCATAAACCGTCTTTTATCGTATTCAAGCTTCTCTGTTGTCTCATTTTATTTTTTAGTGTTATCAGTTTTGCTACTGTTGGTTTTGGCGACAAGTTCCCCAAAGCCGGCAGCACGATGAGACTGATCTCAATGATCATCTACTTGACCTGGGGCATGATTTTAACTGCCACTTTGTTCTCCGTCCTTAGCAGCTATCTCAGAAAAGTTTGTTCTTATCGGTTGCGGGGTTAGTTTTTTATTTAATAGGTGCACTACTTGGGCCGACGATTCCGCGGAGCCCGCGACGTGCACGTATGGTTCGGAGGCAAGAGCATGAAGGTGTCGCAGCTCCTAGAAGTCGTGGCCAAAGAGTTCAATGTGAGTCTGCTGAAGCCGAGCCTTGATTAAGTGATAACCGCTTTAGGCATCTCCTCGCCAGGTCGGTCGCGTGCTGCACGACCTGGACAACCTGATCACCACCGCGATCGCCGAGAACGAGGCGAAGGCGAAACTTAACGCGCAGCTGCAGATGCTGCAGCTCCCCCACGAAACACACTCCCCCTTCTCGAAGATCAAGTAAGCGACAGACAAATAACCATTAATCAATGCTCGAATTTCAGAAATCCGCTTCTTATGTTTAACAACCAGAACAGAAGCGATAACGAAGAGGAGGCTGAAGTTTAGCGCTAGATTCCGGACTCGGCGTCTTCCCTGCGGCATTGGCCCCAACCCATACGTGTATCAACAATAAATAATTTTGTCGAGATTGTCGGAACGACATCTGAATGTTTCAAACACGCCGGGCGAACAAAGAGCACCCACGTGGTGCCTGCTCGGCGGGTGCTCTTTAAGACAGACTCGTTGTCTTCGATGCTCGATGGTCGCAGAGGGGATGTATAAAGCAGGCGATCAGCAGATCAGTTGCGATCTTCTCACTCGCAAGATTCCACTCGCCGCTCGCAACCAAACGCCAGAGACTAAACTTCGAAATCAGAAGCTCGGCTAGACAAAATGTTTTTTTCAGTGTCCTCAGCAGTTGTTGACATTCGTGCTCAGTCTGTAGTTGACGCAGAATTGATCGCATCGCGTTCTGATTCTCTCACTCTCGTATTTTCACGTTTTCTTTGTCACTTTTGTCCACGCCAATTTTTATATAAGCGTCCGTGTCAGACGTGGATTCAGTGCAGAACCTATCAGAAAGCATCATGTCGTCCGTCGGTCAGAAAGCCAATGTCGCCCGGAACCTCCTCAAGCGTCTGGCAAAGTTGAAGCAGTGCTGCCCTCACCACGCTGCCGGAGGCGACGGACCCATCTGCGTGGCCCGCAAGGTCGGAAGCAAGTCAAACGGTAAATCTGAACGACCCGGCGAGCGACTACCTGCAACCACCCTTGCACGCCATTGCTTAGTCTCCTCTTTTAGCCAACACCGACTATGCCTTCGAAATGGTCTGCTCCACTCTCCGTTTCGGACGCGGTGTCACTGCTGAGATCGGATACGACATGCAGAACTTGAACGTCAATAATACCCTGATCATCACTGATCCTTGGGTCAGCAAAACCAGAGCCTTCAAGTAAAATTGGCATCACGATGGTGCATCTTCTAATACAACCGTTAAGGGAGGTCGCCGACTCTCTCACTCGCCAGAAGATCCCCTTCACCGTCTTCGACAACGTGAAAGTCGAGCCTTCCGACAAAAGCATGCGCGAGTGCGTCGACTTCGCCCGCAACGCCAAGTCCGACAGTTTCATCGCTGTTGGTGGTGGTTCCGTCATCGACACCGCTAAGGTTTTTTTCTTAACTTTGGAACATCTCTTAGAAGTTGACTCTAGGCTGCTGCCCTCTTTGCCAGCAACCCCAAAAACGATTTTCTCGACTTCGTTGCCCTGCCATTTGGGAAGCAGATGGTGCCCCAGAACCCGATGCTCCCTCTGATTGCCGTCCCCACGACTGCCGGAACTGGAAGTGAAACCACCGGAGTCGCGATCCTTGACCTTCCCGAAAAGAAGTGCAAGACCGGACTTAGGCACAGATGTCTGAAACCTCTCTTGGCCATCATCGATCCTCTGAACGTTATGAGCATGCCCCGCAATGTTGCCATTTACAGTGGCTTCGACGTCCTCTGCCATGCGCTGGAGTCGTACACCGCCCGCCCTTACAACATGGTAACCATTCGAAGTTGTGATTAAGATTAATTTTCTGATTTCCAGCGTTCTCCTCGCCCTCAGCGTCCCGAACTCCGTCCCGTCTACCAGGGATCCAACCCCGTCAGTGACGTCTGGGCCCGTGAAGCTCTGACTGTAAGAAATCATCTGTGACCGCTGTGATTTAGAACGGCTGTTTAGATTATCTCGAAGTACTTCCGCCGCGCTGTCTTCGACCCCGAGGACGAGGAGGCCCGCACGGAAATGCTCAAGGCCAGTTCCTTCGCCGGAATGGGATTTGGAAACGCCGGAGTCCACCTCTGTCACGGCCTCTCTTACCCCATCAGCTCCCAAGGAAAGAGCTACGTCGACAAGGACTACGACCAGAACGCTCCTCTGATTCCCCACGGTCTCTCCGTGGTCACTACCGCCGTTGCTGACTTCCTCTTCACCACGGACGCCGACCCGGAGCGGCACGCGAACGCCGCTCGCTTCTTGGGAAGTGACATTCCGGTGAGTCGAGGAAAGAAGAGGCAAAAATACTGAGTAATTGCTATTTCAGGTCTCCTCCAGCAACGAGTACATCGCCGAAAACCTCGCCGACCAAATCCGCGGATTCATGAGCGACTTCGGAGTCCCCAACGGCCTCGGTGCTCTCGGATTCACCCGCAGGGACGTCGACAAGCTTGCTTCCGCCGCGGTCAACTCGCTCAGCGCTGTTCAGATTGCCCCCAAGGACACCGACAAAGATGTTATTTCCGGAATCTACGAAAAGTCTCTGAACGTGTATTAAATTATACGTGTTATTGTTGGCAGTGTAAATTTAACGTAAGGCATAAAAGATTGAGGTGAGCTTACAACGTAAGTGCAAACGTCCCTTTCAAAAGTTGATAGAGGTCTTTGGCTCATTCGAAAGCTCTCGCTGCTTTGAACAACTGTAAAATTACTTTTCTCCTAATGTAAACCCCGTGTCTAGAACGCAATATAGGCAGCCAGTCAGACATCAAATCCGCAGTTTAAGACAACTGATTCGACGGCCTATTCCATTCGTGCTCACGGTCTTTTGGTGAGCTGTTGTGCTCAGGATATTAGAAACTACTCATTTTCTGCAGCACGTCGATTGGTACCTGCGGGCGTGATTGAGTTAATCGTTAAAAATAGGTTTTTCAGTCAGAAAATGATTCTGCGTCGATTAGTACCTGCGGACGTGATAATTTCATCATCCGGAATTTTCATCATTTTCAACTTTCAAAAAAAATGGGTACGAATCGACGCGGAATCAACTATTTGTCTGAAACAGCGGGTTGGGTGTCTGACAGGCTGTCTATATTACGTTCTAGACACGCGTTTTTTTCGGTAAGAGTAGAGTAATTTAGGGGAAAAGTAATTAAACAGCGTTGTTCAGCGCAGCGAGAGCTTTCAAATACTACCAACTTTTGAAAGAGACTTTTGTACTTCCCTTGTTAGTTAGTTCGATATTTCCATAAACGTGCTACCAATGAGCTCGTGTTTTTGCAAAATGCAGTTTGCTAGCATTTTTGTCGTCTTGTGTCTTTGAGTGCAGCCAATCCCACTTGCTCGTTGTCAGAAATGCGTAGCAACTCGACTGTAATTTAACCTTTATACTTTCCTTAACCAGCTGACTTCTGTGATCAGACGAGTTTTTCATTCGTCTACGAGAATTTGTTGAACCAGCGGACCAAATTAATTGAATGATCGGCCTCCGAATCCAGTTCATGTAGACTGTGGCCGGATCGTGGATACAGAAACATTCTAGAACCAAAAAAGGAATTTTAAAAATGACACTGTGTAACTCTTACTTGAACGGAACGCCGTTCAATCCGAGGCTTCTGACATACGCGCGGAAGTGAGGTGCAACACGAAGGTCCAGTTCGCCGACGAGTAGCATGTAGGGGGTTTTGACCTGAACAAAGTTGTAAACGCAACTTACACATTCGCCATATACCTTATCCACATAGGCAATTGGAGACTTTTCGTATAGCGTCCTGAACTGCGCACTCGTTAACGGTTGCTTATAGTTGTGCTCCTCCCCAGTTCCCTCAACCATGCACCAGTCTGTGATATCGGTCGTATCGTGCATGGCTGCAATATTCAAAATAGGATTAACCGCGGCACAAGCTTTGTAGAAGTCAGGGTACTGGCTGATCAGGTGACTGACCAAAAAGCCTCCGTGAGAAGCTCCGAATAGATAGACTCGGTTACGGTCGAGACGGGAGTTCGCGTTTAACACAATTTCCGTGGCGTGATGAACGTCTTTGACGTCCAGGTCACCAATGTTGCCCGGAAGAGAGTGGACGAAGTCGTCGCCGAATCCACTCGAGCCGTGGAAGTTCACGAAGAGGACGGCGTAGCCGGAGTTGAGCAGTAAAAGGATCTCACGGCAGGGGAACCTAATCCATTGTCCAGAGCGTGAAACATAGAACTTCATACCCAACGACTGATGTCCCATGGGGCCCGCCGTGAGGCTTCACAAATAGAGGCACATCAGATCCGGTGTTGGGGGTGATAAGAATTCCTTCATAAGGTGTGGTTCCAGCACGATTAAATTTGGGGATGGACCAGGTGAAATTAAGCAGGTCCATAGGTCCGTTGTCTTTTTGGAGAGGTTTCCAGACTAGACAGTGTTCTTCATTATCTTTTGGAAGCCGAGCGATGAGCAAAACCGGCGTTTGATTCGGTGCCGAGCGCTCCGCAAGAATCAAATCATTGAATACGTCCAGAACCCTCCAGGATCCAAGCGTGATGCCTGGGTTTGTCAGCTTCAACACCTTGCCCGATTCAATATTGACTTGAACAATTTCCTAAACGGAAAATTACTTCTGGTTTTCAATCAATGCAAACTACGTATTTTGATCCCCAGGTGGTCGTAATCAGAATCCTCTTATTGTCATTCGACCAACAGCCTTGCGATTCCTGTCCCGTGGAAAAGAAAAATCCGGGGAAAGCGTCAGAAGGGTTCGGAGTGCCCACGGTGGGTACAACAAGCATCGTCTCCTTTGTCCTCCAGTCCATTTTGCAGAGAGCGAGACAGGCTTTATTGGGACCTCCAGAAGGACGTTGGAAGTAGACGAGAGTGTTCATGTCTGGACTGAACGAAGGTTGCTCGATGCCGACTTCGGAGTCGCTGAGTCGAGTCAGTTCCGCTGTTTCCAAATCGTAATAATACAAATGTCCTCTTAAGAAACGATCCTTCGTCAGGTCACTGGCTTTAAAGTTGGCTTACCTTCGGTTGTTGCAAGCGCCTTTTCCGAGATTGCACAACTCATTATCGATTCCGTAGAACACGATACCTTTGTCTTCTGGAGCCCAGATGCTCTTAATTAATGCTCTTTTTCACTGATCTTATACAAAAAAATTTTTTACCAAGGTAGGCGAGATGTTTTCGGGAATCTGATCGAGTATTCGAACCGATCCACTAGCAACGTCGAGAATACAAAGCACGGGCTTCCTGACATGTCGATTCCCGTCTCCATACGAGTCCTTAAAAGCAAACGCGTCACCGACGCCTTTATCGACGATCTCTTGTTCATTCGCCCAATCCAAACCCACGTCGAAATATTTGGCAGCTTTTGTGTTTCGCTCGGCTGTATACAAGAGTAGATCCACTCCCCAGGACCAACGCAGACCCCCGAATTCTCCGCCTGCATGAATGCGGCCGTGCTTCTTCAGCACCGAGATATCGACGCAATGCAGTTCGGAAAACTTATCGGAAATCCGAATGAACTGTTTACTCTCTTGACCATTGGGAGTAGTCAGAAGCTGAGCGATTATTTTATTTGAACGGGAGTGAGCGACGACTACAGAGCTGAAATGAGTTTTGTTAGAATACCGCTTTTCAATCTTTAAAACCCGGCCAAACACTCCACACAACCCTCTTGCCCCAACAAAACCACTAAACCCCGTTTCAGACACCTAAGCCTTTTCCAGACACGCCCATCCCACAACTGTCATTTCCAACAGAAACATAAACATCGGACCGGTCGGTCAAACTTCTGGTCAATCTCATCTTTTCCTGTGGGAATTTTCTATCCTCCTGTCGATTACCCACTTCTCACCTCTTTCTCCCCCTGAAAACTCAATTCCAATTCTCCCAACCGCAGCATTTCCTGTGACTTTCTTCGCTTCTCCTGAGGAGCCATCCTAACCATCTCCCACCCACCATCCACTCAACTGTTTCTCCTGTGGGTCACTCATGATCTCCTGTCACTTTCACCTTTTCCCAGAATTCTTTCTGTCCTCCTCTGGATCACCCAACTGAACCCTTACTTTTCTGACAACGACTCTGGCGCCTTTCCTGTGGATTTTATCATCAGTCCTAGATAGCTTGGAGACATTGTGAGAGTCTTTTGAGATGGTTTGAGATAAAGAGTTGTGAGTTGGGTTACAGGAGGGTGAGATGAGATGAGAGGTTAGGACTGACGATAAGCTCCGCAGAGAAGGAGTCTACAGGAAAAGTAAAAATGAGAAAACTGTGAATGAGAGTTCAGTTGGCTGATCCACAGGAACGACACAGAATGAATCCAGGGAAAAGGTGTAGGTGACAGGAGATCATGAGTGACCCACAGGAGAGACAGGTGGTTGATGTTAGATGGTTAGAATGGATGGTTGGTGTGAGATCGTTAGAAGGTGTGGTTAGGATGGCTCCACAGGAGATGTTGTGGTTACTCTCACCTTTCCTCACAACGACTCTTGCGCTTCTCCTGTGGATCTTATCCTCAGTCCTAACCTCTAATCATATCTTTCCTCACACTAATTCAACCCAACTCAGAACTCCCCCAACCACCCTCCACACTCAAAACTCTCAGTCAGCATTTACCTAAACCACCAATCCACTCTACCCAACCCACCTACCTCCTCAACTCCCCCGACCGACCGGTCCCCCGCACTCCACCGACTCCAAATGACCGACGTCCCCCACACCCCTTCGACCCTCAAAAGCTCATCCTAGACACAAACCGGAAACCGACCGCTCAACTCTCTCCCTCCCTCTTTCCGAATGACTCCCCCGTCAGACACGGATCAGCATGGTCACACGTACACCAACACACACACAGACCCCTTCGTCACGCCATATACTGGTGTAACTAGCTGAAGAGAGAACTCTTCGGCTAGGATGGCCTTCGGACACCGTCATATTCAGCAACGGCCACTTTTCAATCTTCGAAATCCACCCGAACACTTCACACTCAATCCTCTCACTCTACCAAAGCCCACTTCAGACATCCAAACCTTTCCCACACACTCACGTCATTTCCAACAACACCTCAAACATTAGATCGGTCGGTCAAACCTCTGCTCAAACTGATCTTTTCTTGTGGACTCAAAAATTTTTCTTTAGGTTATTTCATTTTTTGGGCTATAACTACACGTTAGATGAACTTACTCCAAATGAACGGCTGGTGACTGTACAATTGTCAAGGAGTCCAAGTTGACATCCAACACGAAGGTTTTCTCGCAAGTTACGGACTTTTCTAGCGTCAGTGATCGATTCTTCCACAAACTAGCTACCTAAAATAAATTTAACTCAAACCGAATTGCTTAAATAGCACTCACCTTTATTACATTTCCTTCGATGAAGATTTTGCCATTCACAGGAGCTTCAATTCGAGCTACATTCTCATAGGTGCGCTTCAGTTTCGCAATAAATGTAACTTCGGAAGAATCCATTCTACAGAAGGAAAGTGGCGTGTGGCGGAAGTTTTGCCAGGAAGGGAGCAATGTAAGCTGAAATACAAAAACATTTTTTTAAACTGGCGTAAGGAAGTGTGCTTGCAAGCCGCCTGCCGTAACATATGCTTTATTTAAGACTGATCGCGATTGCGCGCTAAGGCACTGTAGGAATTGCATTACAGTACGCATGTGGTTGGCTCATGCGACATATGCGATGGCGACCGGACGCATCGCACCGTAAATAAACGGATAAGCGCTTCTTCTCTGTAACAATCACTGACCCGTTAATATTTTGATTTCAATCATGGCGCTTTGATTCTTTCTTTTAAGAAGTGCGAGCATGCACAATGGAAGAAAACGAAGGAACTAGGATAAGCGATGCGTTTATTAACGGCTCCAGTAATACACAAATGAGCATAAGTTTCTGCTACGGTGGCTGCTGGGCCTCAATTACTTGCTGTAAAAGCCTTTTCAACCGCGGTATTCGGCGTACAGCGGTGTAGGATGAGGATGGAGCCAGAGGGCGAAGGCCGTTACGAATGCTTTTTGAAATTTAAACATGAGGTCTTTAACCTTGTGATTCCAGAGGTAACTTAGCTTTGAGCTTGTGAAAACGGAGGTCCTTGTAGCAATGCAATCACATCACAACATCGGACTTGACTGAGCGCTGAGCGCCCATCAACCCGCGCGGAAACGGTTGAAGCGATAACAGATCAGGACAGATGTCATTGAAAAAGATCTCTTAAGGAAGGTATCAGTCTTTGCGCAATACGACCATAAGACTTGGTCTGTTTTGAAGCGCGTATTGGTTCATTTGTAGTCCAACATTTGAAATCACAATCAAGGCTGTGCGCGACACTTTTTGCGATAGATTTTGTTTTCCAGCTAATCAAGCCACGCGTTTAAAAGTATCGCACTTTGCGATACTGCGATACATGTAAAATAACTGCACTTTTTTATTTAATTTTTTTCCAATTTGCGGTATTTTCGTGTGGTATTCACAAAATTTCAAGTTCAACTTTTAAACGTGGCTTGATTAGCTGGAAAACAAAAAGTATCGCGCACAGCAATGATCAGAAAGCTTGAATTTAGACGGTTTTGCTTTTCAAATGTGCTAAAAATGCGAAGCTACAAAGCTTCATGACTTGAACACAAGTTTTGGAAGACGTTTGCGACGCAACAATTGTGTCGGCAGTTATTAGATCCGATAACATCCATATTACTTGTTTCACAAAGCATCAAATACATCAATGAATTGTCGTGAATGAGGCCAAGCTAGTGGTATATAGTCAATGTAAGCAAAACAAATTAATCCGGCTTCTGACTCGAAACAGGTGTACTTTCCTGAAGTAAAACTGTTATGAAGCGCCGCCGCGGCCAGTAGAAGTGATGTCCCTTATCGGAGTGTTTCGCACACATTTGGAAGCATGTAGGGCTGGAATTCACGAAAGCTGTGTCGGTCAGTTGATCGGACGCATAACTATTTACTGGAAGTCAACAAACATAAATTAAAGGCATTCAAACTTCGTCAGTGCAGTCCTCTTCGTTGCGATCCTCGTTGACGTTGCCTCCCATCAGGTTCATTAGGTTCAGACTTCGTAAGAGCGGATGATCGCCTTGCTGTATTCGAAGCCGGTGTGTTCATAATCGAATTCGACGTTTCCGATTTTCTCTTCTCCGTTCCGTGTGAACGTGAATGACCCATTGAATCCTCGAGTGGCGTCGCCGATCGGCAGAGACAGACTCCCGTGCATGGATTTGATCTCGACCTTACAAAAGCGTTTATTGTCCCTGAGGCTCTGAAATTGAAAGATAAGGAAGAGAAAGTCAAAGAAGAAACCCATCGAACTTCTGATTGCGGACTCACCTCTATGAAATGTCGAATAGCAATGGACCCATCTCCGGCATTGATACGCGTTTTGTTAAGGAGAAAGGAAGCCTTAGGGCAATGGACGGCGTTCTTGCACATGACGTCGATCATCTCCGCTACGGAAAATGGGCCACGGACGAAGAGCGACTCGAATAAAATCAGTTATTTCAATGTTCGTTCCGCCTATCACTCACATATGAAAGCTTCGAGCCGACGTTCTTGAGGAACGCGAGGCACGTCGCGAAGTACTTTGCATTGCTGGTGACACGTCCGCCGTCGTACCAGTTCAGATCGAGCGCCTTCAGCGGGGCCCGTTCGATGAGTTTCATCAGGCTGAACATATTGAGCTGAACCAGCACTTTCATTCCAAAGAGTTTCTGGACATGAATACTTACTTGCTGCTTGTGCCACGTCAAGCTGACCTTGCTCAGCGCCTGAATTCCCTCCGTCTTGAGAATCTTGACGGTTTCGCCGATGCGCGCGCAACTGAGGAACCTTGCATCGAGGTGGAGCTCGCCGACGGTGATGAAGCGCGGCAAGTACTCCACGGGGTCCTTCTTTCCTTCTTGGATGTCCTTTAGGTGGGCTTGGATCGTCGCGGAGGGGATTTCCCGAAGCTTTGTGTAGAAATTGCGGAAGACGACGTCCTTGTCCTTCTCGACGTGGATCTGGACGGCGAATCTTTTCTTGTCCCGCAGAGTTTTGTCCGCCGCCTCCTTGAACTGTCTGTTCACCTTGCGGCACTCGAAGAGGGTGTCGTCGCCCAGATTGTCGAAGACTTTGAGAAGAAGGTTGTTGGGCAACATCTCTGAAAAGGCACACAATTTGATGACTATATGACGCTTGCGCATTAAACACGACGGAACAGCAACGCGAATTGTCAAAGATAGAACGAAACCTGAAAAGAAACCCGCGCGAATTTGAGAGCTGAAACCAGAAACGCATCGCCCTGGAGGGGATTCTGAGAGGCATCGCAGACACGTCTGTAGACACGCACACCTGAACGACGACCACATTCAGACTCATCGTCTAAAATCGCCTTTCAACGTTTGTAAAATTAACAAAAATAAATAAATGCAACCCGAAAATCAGCAAATCGCGCTGATTTTCAATTCAACCGTACTTACAAAATGTCGCCTCTCGTACAAGCGAACCGCGCCAGGACCGAAATTCGCCGTCACTCGCGGCCCTCTGTCGAAAGATTCGATTTCACCCATCTCGCAGACCGAGTTTCTCCCGTTTTAGACAATTTTCACTCTCTCACCCCTCCCCAGTCGACCCATTACGAGGCGTTCGAAGCGGTCGGTCTTCAACAGCGATGGCGTCTCCTCTATCTTCAGACTCCTCGGCTTCAATCGCATTCGAGCCTCTTGGTTTCCTTTGGCTCGGAAAATGAATGAGGAAACGTAATTCTTTCCCAACATCTCCTTGGTGTTGGTACCTTGGAACCAGAAATCTCCTAATTTCGCTATCGTAACCGCATTTACGTAAGACTCCTTTGAATTCTTCATTGAATTTTCAACTCTAAAGATTTCTTTGATTTGTCCCCATTGAAAAAGTAGTTCTTTTTATTACCCGCATTATTGTTTTGGTGAATTGTTATACCTCAATATTTTAATTGGCATTATCCTAGATTGGGTGTCTGCTATCTGTCTGCTGTCTGGTGTTTCTGCAATAGGCGTCTGTTGTTTTTTCGGTCGTCTTTGAACTATACATATACATAGGTGTCTTTTCAACAGTGAACGTCCCCCGCTTTCAGGCGCCTTCGGCGTAAAAAAATAAAGGTCGTCTGCGGTAGCAACAAGCCTAAGCCTATTGCGACCTGGCATCCTGAAGCGTTATCCCCGCTGTTCGAAAGTGGCAGCCTTTGGCGCAAAAACCACATTGAAAAATTTTTATGCGTAAGCCTAAGCCTGTCTGAATTAAAACGCCCAATTTAGGATAGGAAGAATCATCTATTTTAGACTGGGCGTCTCTGGCGAAACGACATACAACAGTCAAACAGGCTAGGTAGAGTCTAGGTAGTAGAATCGAGGCGGCCTCTTTCAAAAACTGTGGATAGTACTGCAGCCTGCCAGGTTGCAATACATAGGCTAAGGCTTACGCATAAACATTTTCATTTTTTTGGAGGGACCAACTTTTCTGACAGGCTTCGCATTGCTTCTCATCTTTAGCTCGTAACTGCGCAAAACGCCAATTGCAAGTAAGAGAAGACGCCCACAGTGACTAAAGACGCATATATAGAGACGGAATAGTCGGTAGAGACACCTATAAAGACGATAATAAAGACAGATTGTTTAGAGATGCTCATAGTGATAAAACGCCTATAGTTTAGACGCCTAAAGTAGACCTCCTAAACTAGAATATTGCCATTTAATTAAATATTCTTGCTGTATTAATCCTTTATTGTGAATTTTCAGTTTTTCAAATTCGTACATTCGTAATTCGTAACAATATCGTAAAAAGTCACTGACGCTATTATTATCTACTTGATTTAAAGATGGCCGGTCGGGTAGCTTCACAAATCTGTAAATAGGTTTACACTTTGAACGGTTTGGAATAATTCAAAAGTGTTTTAGAACTTTGTCTAATTGATTACCGTTACTAGTCTGTCCGAGGAAAATATCCTCGTTTATGAAGCGCATACTCCTCGCGAGACCTATTGGAGTGCAAAAGTGGGCGCGAACGACTTCCACAGTGATAAGGATCCCCGAGTGCGTCACGCAACAAACACCTGCGGTTTCCCACGATTTCCCCAAACGAGGAACCCGATTCAGACTCATCGATTCAGTTCAGTTCTCGTCCAATAAGATGATCCTCAGGTTACTGGCCGTACTCATTCCCCTTTTGGGACCCGTGAGTCCCCTGAATATTCTCATGTATGGACCCACTCTCGCCCACAGTCACGTCACTTTTATGGGCAAAATCGCCGATATTCTTATCGACGGAGGTCACAGTGTGGTGAGTTACAAAAATTTGGTTTTTTGTTTTAAATTTATGAAACTTCCAGACAATCTTGAATGCTGTGTTGGATCCAGACGTGACCACCGTGGGCACTCCACGTGCTGAGACAATCAGATTTGTTGGAAACTCCGTGGACTACCCGATCTTCGCGAACCTGTCCTCGAAGACTTCGGAAGTCTTCGATGTGAACCGCAAGGGAGTCAACGAGCTTCCAAAAATTACTCAGATGCTGACTGTTCTGTGCAAAGGTAAGATTTGAATTTGGAAAACGATTCAAGAATGCTTTTAGACTTCTTGAATGACGCGCAGTTGATCAACGCTTTGAAGGTCAAGAAGTTCGACATTGGAATGACCGAATTCTACGAATACTGCGGTGACGGGTTGTTCGAACTTCTCGGGATCGAGAAGCAGATTATGGTCAGCGCGTTCCCCATGTTCGAGCCGACCCATCGCGCCTTCGGACTTTCGTCTTCCCCTAGCTACATTCCAGGTACATAACAGCTTCAAACGCAAATTTCAGTCATGAGAGCGATTTCAGAACTGTTCACTCCTTTGAGCGACTCGATGACTTACAAGCAGCGCGCCATCAACACACTCGTCAGCTACAAAGTGGATCAACTCTTCGAGAGTGTCATGCAGGAACAGTCGGCTCTTTTCGAGAGCTTCTTCCAGGTAGCGCACTAATTCCAATATTTGATCGCCGCGTTAATCATTTCAGATCAAGGAGTCGCTGTTATCAGTTCGTCAACGGAAAACAGGTGCTGCATTCATCAACGCGGACGTGAATCTGGAGTTTGCTCAGCCGATTACCCACAAGATCCACTATGTGGGAGGTTTGAAACCGTCTTCAAAGCTGCCATTATCTTCTGTTGGTTCCTTTCACGATTAGATTCATTCATTTATTTTTGTAGGAATTCGCGGCTATTGTGAACAAGGCAAAGAAGGGATTTGTCGTCTTCTCCTTTGGAACCTTTGCAAAGTCCTCCACTTTCCCAAAGGAAATCCGAAGGAACCTTTTGAAGGCGTTTGCGAAATTCCCGGACTACGAATTCATCTGGAGGTACCAAGAGAGTTCTGACGAGTCAGCAGAACATCACACTCCCAACGTGCACTCCTTCTCTTGGCTCCAGCAGAACGACCTTCTCAGTGAGCGACTGAACTGTTTTGGCCTTTTCTCTACTGTCCATTTTTAAGATCACCCGAAATGCAAGTTGTTCATCACGCACGGCGGATACAACGGAATCCTCGAGTCAGTAGAGGCCGGAGTCCCCTCGGTCAGCGTCCCCCTGCTCGGCGACCAGCCTCACAACGTCGCCGTCCTCGTGGCCAGAAAGATCTCGCGATTCTTGGGAAAAGAGAACTTGAACGAAGAGGGAATGACCGAGGCTCTAAAGGAGTTGCTGACCGACGAACCGAGGTAGGTCAAAGACAGTTAAAAAGGTTTTGAAAAGCTGCGTTATCCAGTTGACAAAACGGGTGTCTTTTTATGCTTAAGAAAGAGTCATATTCCAAAACCCAACAGTCGTGAGTCAATATTTTTTTGCAAATTAGTTTTTGCAGCTGCATTTCCAGCTCAAATTTGGCCAAGGTGATAAATTATTACCTTGAAACTGCTGCGATAACACGTTTAACAAATTTTCCTTTCCAGCGTCTATCACCAAAACGTCAAAGTGGTCTCACAGCGCATGAAGCACCGACTGATCAGTCCTGAAGAAGTTATTCTAAAGACCACTGAGTTCGTAGGACTCTTCGGCGCCCTGGAGGACTGGACCCTCGCTACGGTCAACCACTCGTTCTTCAAAATCTACATGCTGGACATCATACTGCCCCTGTTCGTGCTAGCATGCTTCATTTTGATAGCACTCTTCAAACTGATCCTCATCGTAATTTGGAAGATTAACAATGTTTTGCAGGCAAAATCGAAGAGCGACTGATCGTTTGAATAAAGTACTGAATAAAGTAGACCGACTGAAGTATTCAAAGTTCGGAGTGTCTCTCGTTCTCCCGCAGACACTTGTCGTCCTCTCCTCGAATGATCACGAAGAAGTAGATGAAGAGGAACATCAAGAAGAACACCGGGTACATCACTTTGCAGAAAGCGTCAAGGCCTCTGCCCCAGCGATGGTACATTCGACTTTCCGTGACGAGCTTGTTGTAGTCATAGATGCTTATCAGCGCTTTTGTGTTGTCCGCTTTCTTTTGCTGAAACGACAGTATCAGATTTGAAGAAACCTGAACATAAACTTACAATCATACGGCTGTTGTGCTCGAAGGAGATGACGATGATCGCTTGAAGCATTGTGCTGAAGACGAACGTTGTTGTGAAGCCGAACCAGATGTCTATCGCCTTAACATTATCCAATTGTTAAAAAAGTAGTAAGAAATTTGTTTCAAAACGATGTACCGGTTAAATTTGCCGCAGGGATTTCTCCCGTCTATTTTACGATCCCCAAATTCCCGAAGCCAACAACAACAACAACCAAAATTGCTATAATCAGTCAGCGTGAAGAAAGAACCAATTACACCTTTGAAGATACAATGAGCGTAGACCAAAGAACCAGAATCGGCTCACCTTTATGTAGGACACCTTCGGCAGAACCTCTTTCGCGGCGTTGTTTTCAGCGCTGAGTGTGAGGAAAACAGTGAGCGAAACGAAGACGCGTCCTTCGACGAATTCTTCCGGGAGCCAGACGCTAATCCACGAAAAAAGAACGCAAGTGGCAGTCGGAACGTAAGTCTGAGCGAGGTGGGATCCGAGATTTCGTTTCAAATAGAACTTCGCCTCCAAGCACGAGAAGTTTCCCGACTTCCTCGCGCCGTTGCACGTCTTCTTCTGGTGGTTGAAGACGTACAAATCCGGGAACTGCACGTTCTTGTTCATGAAAATCGCGTCTTCTTTTCGAGAGAACCAGTAGAACTGCACTAAGTCGTTCGTAAAGCCAACTAAAATTAGGTGTTCAATTTGTAGCCACAGTTGACACCAACTGGATGTGAGCTTCACGGAACAGGCTTGGTTGTCGTGAGGATAGCGGCAGAGAAGCAACTGGCAACTGGGCTTCAAATGAATTCTAAATGTTGATAATATTTCTCCAAATCAGTAATAAAACACATACCTTGATTCGAAGAACATTTCGCCGTTTGGAAAAATCAGCAGGTAGAAGTTGGGGAAAGTGACTTTGTGGAAAAGCGAATCTTTCGCGTTCGAGAAAAACGGATCCGGTCTCCAGAATTTCCTGAAAAGGGAGGTTGATCACAATAAAAGCGAGAACGATACTTCAAGAATGTCTGCTCGTTGATGAGAATGGGACGCGGAAATCCGTGAGCGAGTCGTACGTCTCTCCAGGTCATGCGAAGCCACACATCCATGTCGTAGTCCTAAAAGTAAACCAAAAATCACAGACTTCCAAACAGATCTACTCGCCATTGTTGGCAGCTCAAAGTTGGACATCGACTGGACGTGGATCCCCACACGGACGTCGACTGTTTGTCCCGCAAAAAGCGTCGGAGGGGTCCAAAAATGTGACTAGATAGTTAGAACTGCCCCGATTATAGACCTACCTGGGATCGTAGTTGCTTCGCTTGAGCACCGGAAGGGCGAAAGAAGACGGAAACGGCTTTTCTCCGGTCATCCGCATTCTTACAAAACGCTGGAAAATGTTGTCCAAGTCGGTGTCGTTCTTCAGTTTTGTCGCCAGCTGCTTTATGTCCAGGCTGTCCACGATTGACAAGTCGATGCCGATGGGCTGTTCGTTGGAGGCATCGGAGTCTGGACTATATATGATTAACACGGGCATGACAAAGCTAAATACTTACCCGTATTCTGTTCCTGGGATTCGAACTCCAGAGGAACCGAAGTTTCGCAAATTTCCGAAATTCCGAACACGACGCCGCCGAAGAAATCGAACATCCAATCCGGCAGATCCGCGAACTTGATGAGCGTGTTGTTGAGGAGGGTCAAGGAAATCGAACCGTCGTCGTCATTTTTGTGGAGCTGCAAACAAAAAGTGGAGCTATAGTTAATTGCTTTGAAACTGCCGTTGCAAACCGCAAATGATCTTGTATCGTCCTCCGAAACATTCCGCGCCCGTCGGATTTTATTCCTAAACAGCCTTTTATTCAAAAGTGACCTCAAACTCACAATTGCTTGTCTGGTAACGTGTTGTAGACCTTCTCTTCCGCTAACAGAATTTCGAAGTCGGTTAAAAGGGGCATCAGCTTATCCTTGAAAGGTTGACAGAGCCACTCTTTGTCCAAACCCAACGCTAGAAACGACTCAACGTCTTTGACCTGCAGGGGATTTGTGAGTCCCTTGCAGAGAAGGGGCAAATCCAGAGTCAAATGTTCCTATCGAAGAGTTTAGTGAGTAGTTGCTCTTCAACATTTCACTCACCTTGCATTTCCTTTTCCTAGTTGTGATGTCCGAGCAGGATATATTCAACGTGCTCTCAGGCACCTCTTCCACATAGTCTCTCTAAAAGTTCAAAACGTAACAGTGAGGGTGCAAACCACAAACCAGGTCAACCGTCCAGTTTCCGCATGTTTCGGTGGCGTTCAGCTCGAATTTCTGTGCTTCTTCGCTCGTGGAAATCGTCGGATCGGCATTCGACACTTCGGCTTTCAGAAGAAATATTACAATCAAAATGATTGATTTTACCCACATATGTCGCAGTCCGGAAAGATCTCTGATCTGTAATACCGAGAAGACAAAAGACATAAAATGAGTTTAAAAGACAAAGTTGCGCGGAGACAATTGTACGCGAAAAGTAGCTGCAAAAGACACGCGATCGCCTGCCGATCGATCGGCGGGGGGTTTCTTGAAGGTTCCAATTAGAAGTGCGGCTGCGAATGTGACTTGAAAACCTGAACGAGAAGACATTAATTCGATTGATTCTTTGCTCTTCGCTCTGTGTGTGGTCAAAAAACAAAATTAGAAATGGTGGAAACATAATTTGCAACAAATTACAAAATTGTGGGTTTCAAGGAGTTCGATAGCACTCAGTCAGGTTGTCTGAGAACACACAACCGGGAAGATTGATTAGAGATCATTAAACCCGCCTTCCCACTTCGGCGCGAGTTTTTGACAAATTGTTAATAAACACCCTTGAACCGCTGACGTCGAAGAAATTGACTTAGAGTCGCTGGTAGCCGGTGAGTTGTCCTTCTGAAGCATGCCGACGTTTCGTGTTCCACCCAAGGATGTTGCTAAGTTTACTTTTGTATTTTTGGATGTTCAGGTAGTAATGAACCCGCCTGCCTTAAATCAAAACCGGCGCAGTTTCACTAAATATTTTTTTGAAGGTACGATATTTAGACGTTGTCGCTATAAACTTTATGCTCTTTTTCAGGCCAAGAACTCGAAGAAGGGCGCATCGAGGAATTGAAAACTATCCCCGAAGATGCGTCGTTCGATCAGAAGATTCTGATCAAATACAGAAAGTTCATCGCGTTCCTGATTCCGTTTACTGTGGCGCAGGTTTGGAACTTGAGCAAAATACGCCTGAAAACACTGCCGCTCTACAGCACCCACTGGCAGATGCCCCTTACGATGATTTTTGGAGCCACCGTGGCCGGCATGACCAGCGAAGGTGGAGGCGCTGTCGCTTTCCCGGTTATGACATTCGTGCTCAAAATTGACCCCAAGACGGCCCGCGATTTCTCTCTGATGATTCAAACCGTCGGTTGGTAGACGGAACTTGAGCTCGGGCTTCATTTGTCTCTTTCAGGAATGTCAATGTCTCTTTTCGTGATAATTTTTATGCGGATTCAAATTGAGTGGAGGGCAATTATCATGGCTACGTTTGGTGCGATTCCCGGAGTCGTCATTGGGTTCACATTTGTAAGTTCAGAGCACTAAACGCATTATTTGTCGAGTTTAAAACAATTGCAAAACTTCTGAATTTGAATTCGTCAAAGAACGTTGTTTTCGAACATGTCCATTTTTTTAGTTTGACCCTCTTTTCACACCTGCGGTGAAGAAAATGATGTTTGTCTCGATCTGGTGTTCTTTCGCGATCGCCCTGTGGATCCTCAACCGGCAAAAGAAGCGTCCCACGAACGTCGTCATCCAGAACTTCTGCCTCTGGAAGGCTTTCGTCCTATTCCTCACTGGTTTTGTCGGAGGCAAGTTGTCCTCGGTCTCCTCTTCATCGAAAACATCGTTTCAGGCATTTTCAATTCGTTCGCCGGTTCCGGGGTCGACATTTGCGTCTTTTCCGTCATAACTTTGCTATTTCGAGTTTCCGAAAAAACAGCCACTCCAACTACGGTAGTTTTAATGGGTAATTGAAGCAAATCCACTCGTCTAGTGCACACCATCCCCTGTTCCAGGTCTGAATTCACAATTCGGATTCTTCTGGAGGGCCGTGATGGAAGGCAACATCGACCAACTCGCCTGGGACACCTTGAAGGTGTGCGCGCCTGTGGTGGTCACGTTCGCACCTCTAGGCAGTTTCCTCGGCTCCCACTTCCACCGACTGGTAACCCGACATCCAATACCACGCATCTGAATTCACATTCCAGATCCTCGCGTCATTCATCTACTTCGTCGAGATATTCTCGCTGGTCGGATTCCTGTTCACGAAGCCGCACTGGACTCTTGTTGTCACGGGCGGCTTCATCGTCTGCTTTGGCCTCCTGTTTTTCTCATGCCTCAGCCGGATAGGTCAGGTTATGGTCGACCGCGAAAACAAGAGCCAAGTTACGAAAGATGAGCTCGAGGAATTTATTACCCCCTAATAATAATTTGTCCCACTGTTCTTCCTTAATAACATTCGTCATGTTCCATTTGTGCCAGAGCTGGTGGACGTCGAGTCGACGTCAAGTTCCGTTCCTCCAGCTCCCTTTTTCGACGTTTCTTCGCCCTCGGGACGTGTTTGCTTACCACGTCATTCGGTTACCGCCGTTGCAATTTTCACGTTTGACAAAATGTAATCCGACGAACATTTTTACGTAATGGCCGCTTGAACCCACCGTCTGTGGCAGGACTACTTATAAAGTGGCGCTACAAACTCAGTTGTATTCCGAAGAGTGAGTGTGCGGAGAAGGACGTCGAAAGACGGCAGTTTCTCCCGTACCACTGTCGAAGGTGATCTCCTCCCCTGGACACAACCTCAACTGTGTCTGCATGCTTCCAGAATCCTTTCCTTTGTTCACTCTGTATTGGTCCTAGTGCAGATTCTGCGTGAACCCATATCGGTTCAGCAAACGAGGTCGCTGAGTCACCAGCTTCCCGACCGACGCCGAAGTGGCTCACCGTTCCCGTCCATTAATCGTTTAAGGAAATTCGCGGGCCAAACCACATTGTTAGTTAAAAGAAAGTCAAACGTTTTGCAAATTGAAAACAAAAAACCAATTTACCAAGCGAGGAGTTTACGGTCGTTGCGCAGTCTTATGATGAGGTCAACAGTCGTGAGACTCTTCCGAGCTCGTTCCGCCGTTCGCTCTACGGGTTTTCGTAGCTCCAAACATTTTTGATCCAACTTGATTACAGGGAAATAGTTCCGTCGTTGACGACGCCATGAATATCGTCGGATTCATCTTCGCCCTTTTCGCAGTGGTCTTCGTCTGCGCCCACGCTTTTATCCTCCAAGAACTGCCCTTGGACCGGTCAGAACGCACGCTCCGGACCGTCGGCAACATGCACAACCGGAAACTTTTCCGCACAGTCCGAGCCTTCGGAGGTTACCCACGGTTTAGTAGCTTCGTAAGTGTCTCCCACACGTCCCTTAGACGCCGGCTCTGTTTCAGAAACGTTCGGAATTTTATGACGATCTGCCGGAGTACTCTCGTACCCGGTAGTTGTGACTCCGTCTTCCCTGGTGCCAGTGCCGAACGTCTCAAGCCGTTGTTCGATCTCCATGTGAACCATTATTTTGCTTTATAGTAATATACGTTTGGACATTTTGGTTGGAAATACAACTGTTGAACAAGACGCGGAAAGTCTCGGGAACGCAGCCTCTAAATTACGGGAAGAGCGAAGACGCGATGAGTCCTGTCGCCTCTCAATTCAATCTTCTGCCGCCGCGATCCGCGGCCCATGGAAGGGCGTAAAAAGGATTAATCGAAAAACACTTAACCGAAATGACTTTGGGTCGTCTTGTTCCCTCGTGGTCGGTGTTCAATTCCCTGGGTTGTTCGGTTAATAATCGAGCGAGGGTGTAGAAACGCGCGCGAAGGACACGACGAAGCGGGCGATTCAACTCTCGCTTAATTTTGCCCGCAGGCGAGAGAGCCGCGGAAGAGACCTTCTGGCCGCGGACTCGACCTGTGGCTCGATCGCTGCTCGGCTCCATCCTATGGCAATTACGTCGTAGAGTCGCGCTGGAACAAGTAGGCGAAACATGGCCACGGAGGTCAATCGGTGCTTCTTCCCAGTATTATGACATGCGTTTGCCTCTCCTCTCTTTGGCCCTCTGCTTAAGTGCACTCCAAATTGGTGTCCATGGCGAACCCGACTTCGTACGGTCGCCGGAAACGCCGATCATTCGCCACAAAATTGCAATTCTTATTTACCACTCAAGGAATGGAAACTACGAGAAGATTGAGAGACAGGTGCAAGTAAGTGTTCCGGGACCTTAGCATATACGCTTCATAGCTTGAAGGACCCACATCTCCGATTTCCGTTAAAATTTCACAGATTTCTTTTAAGCTTTTGAATGTCTTAGATTTTCTGTTCGGTTTAAACGTGGTTTTAATCTTTCATTTGGCCTGTCTTAATACGTATTGCTCAAAAAGAGAGAATCAATCAAGCCTTTGCGAGCGACAAATATATGAATTTTGGAAAAGCAACCGGCTTTCATTTCAAACCCTCGAAACATCTGCGTTGACTCTCTGTTTCGCCTTATTTGATTTTCGTTCAAGGAACTTTGTCAGTGCTGCTCTCAAGTTTCAGGTCTGTGGCTGATGGATCTTTAAAAGGAACACTTTCAGCAAACATTTAACGAAGTTCTCGGTGAGGCGGTCGTGGAAAATGGGACTCGGTTCGAAATAACCGCAAAGATCATAACGGCGGAGAGTGGAGATGACAACAGGTAGACATGCGAATCCTGGATTTACCTAGTTACGGCTATCTGCAGGTTGACCAATCGACTCCAAGTAACAAAGGATGTCGTCTGCGGGCAGCTTCTCAACAAGTCCATCGCTGTGGTCCTACTGCAGCACGGCGACAGCCATCCCGAAGTGTTCAGCTCCATATACGCCACGGCCGCCTACGCGCTGGGTTTCTACCGACTTCCGACGATCGGCGTCATGATTCAAGACGCAGAATTTTCCAGAAAAGTACACGCATTTTTCGTTTGTGTTTCTGTACATAATTAGCGTTTTTCAGACTGTGTATCCGACCTTTCTGCGCACATCCCCTCCGTTTAGCAACGAGGCCAACGTGATCACGAAGCTGCTCAACTCGCTCGCCTACAGACAGGTCATCGTCATCCACATCAACGGCGATGTCAACGGATTGGAGTTTGTCACGGTTTTCGAAGCGAAACGCGCGAAATTCAAGATTCACGTGAGTCTGAATATTTAAAAATCAATGGCAATTCAAGTTTTTCAGGTCCAAAAGTACATCGAGCTCGATTTGACTAATCGAAATCTCTCGGAAAGTATCGAGCGTCACTTTGAGGAACTCACCTCTAACATAATCGTCTTATATGCCGAGTAAGTTTGAGGGTTTTCTTGCGTCGCTAATTGCGATTTATGTAGATCAGCGCCAGCGGAACAGATTTTGGAGGCTGTCGAAAAATTCACCGGACCAGGAAAGCTTTGGATCGTCACAGAAAGCGCTTCGAAAGCTACGAACCTCCCGGACGGTAGAGTAAATTATGGAATTGGTGAAAGTGCGTTTGGTTTTTTAGGAATTTTGTCGGTCAAACTGCGCCAGAATTCGCTTTCGGCGTTTCGGGATGCGTTGATCGTGATCAAGAACGGAATTAAATTCCTGAGCGAGAAGGGGACGTCGGTGCAGCCTCCGGAACAGTGCTCCAACTCGACGATCATCGACGACGAGTGGACGACCGAGATCGGGATGCAGTTCTACACGTGCGTGCTTTTGCTCTTTCAGCGTTCCCGAGTTTAGTTTAGGTATCTCATAACGCACATCGTCTATGGAGATAATCAAATTTGGTTCAACGAAAAAGGCGACAGAAAGTCTGTTTTTTACGAGATCGTAAACAAGCGAAATGGTCAATTCCAAGCTGTCGGCGTTATGGTGAGTGTGGACGCAATGTATTTAATTTCTGGATATGTCTATCCTAAACTGAACTTTGATAACTCTCATGCCTCGTCTTTCAGAATGATAATGGCGAACTAAGCATCGACGAAAGACTGATTGAGTGGCCCGGACATGGAACGAAACCTCTCGAAATCACCCTTCCGAAGCATCTCCGGGCGGTCACCGTTTCGGACCCGCCGTTCGTGTACACGGTGCCCACAGAGGACATCCACGCCTGCAAACAGTTCGACACGCTCATCGTGGACGGAGTCGACGTTGTGAGTTTTATCCCAAGAGGGACTTCCGCTGATGCCCTCGTTTAGCCCGGACCATGGATACCTTGTCCCATGAAGACCAGTTCGGGATCGAGGGAAATGTACTGCTGCGCCGGATACGCCATCGATCTGCTATCGAATCTGTCTCTTCCTGAAACTCAGGTTATGTTTAAACCCTAGTTTTGAGCGATCAGTGCTATTATTCGTTGTGTCGTTACCCAGCTAATCGTTCGTCTCTTACAGTCACAACCATCCATCGACACGGGATTCACGTTTGACATTTATTTGAACGAATCTTACGGAGCTGTGCTCCTGGGCGAAAACGGGTACGTTCTGAACGGAGTGATCGGAGAATTGGACACGGATCAGGCCGATCTCGCCATTGGTGCGTTGACGATCAATCCAGAACGAGAGCAGTACATCGACTTCAGCGAGCCTTGGCTTTACCATGGCATTCGAATTTTGGAAAAATGGGTAAATGTTACAAAATAAACATTTGTTGTATAATATTGACTTAGAAACCCCGAGATTCGCCCATGGAGTCATTCTTGCAACCGCTGAAGGGAACCCTTTGGACCACTTTGTTCGTCTCAGTGTTCCTGGTGGGACTTGGAATTTATGTGTTAGACTTGAAGTGAGTTTGAAGTTGAAAACGAATGTAATCGATTTCCAAATAGATCTCCGTTTGACCGTTTCTACAATGTAGACAAAACGCAACTGCATCCAGACGATCCCTTTTGGGAACGAAACGACGACGACCGAGTCACATTCGGAGAGTCCATGTGGTTTGTGTGGGGAGTGCTGCTCAACAGCGGCGTGTCGGAAAGTAAGCTTCATTCCTTTTGTTTAAAGCCCAAATCTCCAAATTGCAGAAACTCCGCGCAGCTTCAGTGCACGTGTGTTAGGAATCGTTTGGTGCGGATTCTGTATGATTATGGTCGCCTCCTACACTGCCAATCTAGCAGCCTTCCTTGTGCTTGACCAACCCGAAAAGGGGCTGACCGGAGTCACCGATCCCAGGGTACACGGGCTAATTTTCGACTAGTAACGTATCCCAAAATATTTATAGCTACGAAATCCAAGCGCCAATTTCTCCTTTGCAACTGTGCTGGACACGAACACCTACCAGTATTTCAAGCGACACGTGGAGTTGTCAACGATGTTTCGTAAAATGGAGGGCCACAACGTTCGGAAGGCGGAAGTTGCGATCAGTGCAATCTTGAATGAGTCCGTTGAGACAATTTTAACGTTTTAATTGGTTGATTGCAGAACTCTGGGTGCCTTCATCTGGGATTCAACTCGGCTGGAATTCGAGGCTGCTCGCGATTGCCGTCTTCGGACTCGTGGGACTCTTTTCGGGAGGTCTGCTTACGGAGTAGGGCTTCAGAAGAATTCGCCCTGGACTCCGCACATCACAATGGCTATTCTGCGTCTGTCCGAAAGCGGGATGATGGAGAACTTGGACTCAAAATGGATCTCATCGATGGGTACGAGCGGATGCATCCAAGAGACCCACAAATCACCTGCTCGACTGGGTTTGACGAACATGCGGGACGTTTTCATCCTCGTTTTCGGAGGAGTTTTAATTGGATGCGTTTTGAGTGGAATCGAAGTTAATAGTGGGGCAACAAAAGCTTCGAACGCGTAAGTAGACTCAGTTTGATGTGAAAAAATCAATTTAATTTCAGAAAACGAGAGAAATTGGCCCTACAGTATGCAATAAAATGGCGAAAGCTAGTGAGAGATCGGAAGCAAATTGTCGAGGGATATCCGGGGCTTCCCCAGCCCGCCCTTAAAGTCAGGGCTTCTCCCTCTGTAGGTTCTTAGGTCAGCTTACATCTGATCATTCGGGGCTTTCCAGGTCACTCGCAAACCCTCAAAACACCGCCGTGGGAACGATCTGGCGGCCTGTACAATCACAATCCAGCCACGAATCGCGAAAACTGACCTGAACTTTCGCACAAAGCCAGCGCGTGTGTACTGTAGCAGGTGCCGGGTGAGTCTCTATTCATATGTTCTCTATGTTCATATGTGGTGACCATTCGCAATATGTTTAGAATTTGGTCGACACAGTTCCGCATCCCGTGACGGGGACATTCGTCTACGTGTCGATGGCGGTGTTCATCATTTTGTTCCTGTGGCCGTGTGCTCCGATTCCTTGTTTTCTCACTTGTTTTGCAGATTTCATACACAAGTGCCCGATTTGTAAGCACCAAATCGGGCGCTATGTTCGCGGCCGTGGGTCGCGCTTCAATGTTTAGTTTTGTCGTTATTCTAAAGCGTTAAATAAGTGGCAAATGTTCAATTTGTCTTTTCAAGAAATGTCAGTCTGAAAAATTATTATCACGTTAGAAATCGAAGGGGTAAAGCATGGGTGAGATTGTTGACCAATTGAAGGCCATTGAGCAAAGAAACAAAAGACGAAAAACAAGAATTATGCTGTCATAAATAAATGTACAACGTATATAAGGACCTGGTGATAGTATACCACTCTTAGGTCATACTCGTAATGCGTATAGACATCTGCGGCGGCTTCTTCTCAATCGCGCTCGAACTTTGCACTTTCATCAGGCTGTAAGGTCGGCGAATGCAGCTTGACGAGCTTGACGTGACCAGCGGCGAGGATTTGCCTGCAATGGAAGTACTTCCGTTGAAATGTTCGAATCCGGTAGTCGTCGTGGCAGAACGCCTCAAACCGGTCGACATCGGTATGCTGCTTCCTGTAAAAAGTGTCATTACATAAAAGTTTTAAGTGCTGGTTTGAATTTCTTGCAAAAACATTTCAAATACAAGCAAAACCAGAAACCTATAAATGACTTACGAGATGAAGTTCCGTTTGCAAATGAGCTGCCTCCTGGGCGGTATCTGGTCAGCGACGGTTCCATAGACGTTTTGGATAAAGAGGACGACGTCGTAGTTATACTATTGGACGGCTTGTATCGCGCAGAGAGTGGGCTATCTGAACAAGGGATAGATTAATTGTGATGGAAGCTCCACGAACTTGTCGCCATCGGCAGCCTAGATTTTCTGTCGTCTGACGCTGTAGCCTTTGGCATCGGGCTCGGCGATCGCTGCGTAACGACAATTTGCGGCTGAGGCCGCACCACGGCCGTTTTCGGCTTCGCTGTTCTCGAAGTTCGCCACATTGAGGGCGGTTTGCTTCCACTGCTTTCAGGAATGCGACTCCTAAATGAAACACTTTGTGATTTGTTTTTAAATAGGGTTCGGAATACCCGTTGGGAGGCTTCGACGCGGGAGCGGAGCTTTCTTTGGTCCCGGCTTCCTCCTTCTTCGGAGGCTCTGCGACGACTGGCTCCACGTCTGTCCAAAGCTTCTTTTCTTCTTCCAGCTTCACTTTGTTGGATGGACTGACTCGGTGTACCGTCTCCGTTCGAGAAAATTCACAGGCATACTGTAACCTGATGTAAACGAAATGCACAAACTCGGGAAAATACCGTCTGGATAAGTTGTCTCGAATTCAGACTCTCTTCTTTCGCGAGCAGCTGTCGCACCAACTTTTCCAGATCGAGCAAGGTCTGCTCGTCTCCCGGGAGAACCAGAAACTCTTTGATTATTGGGAGTGTGCGGCACAGTTGTAATCTGCATAAAATTTGGAATAAAATTCTGTTAGAGTTGCTATGGGGCACCTGATGTTCGACACTTTGTCGTTAGCCATGTCGAGAACATGTTGCAAGATGTGTTCCTTGAAGAATTCAAGACTGAAGATGTCGAGAATGCGGGGGACGACGTCAAGGAGCAGACGGCGTCGTTGACAACTCTCGTGTTTTGCGACTGCTGAAACGTGTGCGAATGAGAAGCAAGATTGATGGCGCTTCCTTACTGTTGCAGAAAAAGTCGATAACAGTCTGGCGACTTTTGCTCATTGGGTGTTCGCGCATCATCAAAAACAAAGTGTTTGCAGCGGCGATGCGACAAGGAAGTGCTCTCTGCAAAAGACACTTGAGCCATGACTTTCCCGCCGAAGACTTACCGAAGTAAGAACCTCCTGCTTCAGCATGGGGAGGAAACTGACGAAGAGGTCATGCGAGGGCACCAGATGGCGGATGCAGGAGATGTTGTTCAGATACGACTCGTGCGACCGCCAGGAGCCCGTTCCTCGGATCAAGCGGTTGCATCCAATCACGATGCGATCGAGCTGGGAGCGGTTGATCTTCTGAAAGTAATCATTTTATAATGGATGACTAGCAATAATTTCAAAGTGTTTGAAAAGCTGCTGTACTGAGCAACTTGCTTGAAGGCCCGTGAACCCAGTTATGACTTGTTTTCTGAAGTTCACACATTTCCGCGCTTACCGGAGCATTCGACTGACTGTTCGCGCACTTGTACAAGGCGGGTAGAATCTTGTGCAGGCTTCCAGTAATCCTGTCGACCACCTCGCTGGCGCCTCCTCGGATCAGCTCGATGAACGGGGGAATTAACGTCGGCTCGTCGGGCCGCAGGGCCACGATCTCGTGGAACCCGGCGGCTATCGCGCTTCGCACCTCATCGTCGCTGTCCGAGGCGAACTTTTCCAAAATGGGAAGCAGACGTTCTGTGAAATGAGCGTCACCGTATTTTTGAACAAAACACTAAAAACGCAATTAGGAAAACCTGTTTGCTAATGTCTTTTACCGGAAAGTTGTAAGCACACATGCGGCGACTGATTAGGACGGTTACGTTGCGGGAGTCTGTCAGCGATTCCGTCATCGATTGGTTCATGGAAAGCCCAATCATGCGGCAGTAGGTGTCCAGAAACCATTTTCGTTCCTGGTCCGAGAGCACGTCTTGAAGACTGTCGAGCCAGGGTCCGAGCTGCCGCGCGACGACCCCCAAAGAATCGTCCTTTAGAAAAAGCGCTTGTTCGGTGCACTTTCGAAGTAAGGGTACAACCACCGTTTTTCTACTCTCTGCTCATAAATTATATTAATTGGCTGTAATTATTTCATTTACCTTTTGTAAAATATGGCAGACAAATGGCGATCGTGTTCAAGATCGCCTCGCGGACGCCGGCATCATCGTCTTTGCAGAGTTCGATGAGGCATGGCAAGAGGAGAGACACGCAGTCCGTCGAGTTACTTAACAGACAGCTGTAGCTGTAAGAAGACCGGAGAGGAAGCTTACTTGAGGGACTGAGCGATGATCGAGAGCCTCTGAGCTATGGAGGTCCGAACCGTCGGGTTCGGGTCTTGGCAAAGCATTTGAGCACACGGCGCCAACTCTTTCCGCACCCTAAATGCGGACAAACTTTTTATTTGGAACGCTTAGCCAAGTGGAAATCAGGCACACCCATTTTATTTTTGACGAGTTTTGGCCGGACGCTTATTGCGCAGGTAGTAAGTGTACGTGTCTACTTTGCTGGGAACTATAAGATACTGGTTAGACAGACATTTCTGTTGCTATACATTCTCGTTCATTCGTTCACGAACACTGGCGTCGCGCGAATAATGAGCGGAAAAGAACAGAACGCAAAAAGGCGAACTGGAAGGGAAAGCAGGGGCGAAGGGGAGGATGCTAATTGGATCACCGCTGAAAATCAACCGAAGCTAAAACAAAAGAAACGGTCAGAAGGTGGCCGGCGAGAAGACAGCACCTTCGCATTCGAAGATCTAATGAGGTTTTCGCTCGGCTTAATGACCTCTAATTGCGGTTTTTGAATAGCCGCCGATTAGTGAACTACACATGTAATTCTAGAAATTCGGCTGGTCCAGCGATACAGAAAATTGAGCGAAAACGACCGCAAGAAAATTCTAAGAAACTCACTCTTGTGGAGAAATAATCGTGCACAGCTTTTCCACGAGCTTCGTCGCGATCACCCTTCGCTGCACTCGTTTTCCCGGATCGGCTTGGCTAACGGCGAGTGGAACAATCTGAAATGAGCGGAAGTCCGTTTGAAAGCTGCGACGTTGGGTGAAAAAGGTGTTCGAAAAGGCAAAGATAGCGGAAGAGAGCAAAAAACGGACTACAACACATATGACACGAAAACCGGATTGATCCTCATAGGGAACAAGCTATCTAAGTCGAATAGTTTCGCATGCGCATGCCGTTTGCCAATGGGCTCAGAGCGCGGTCTGGTCGGGAGGAGTGCAACAACAGACTGGTACTATGTTAGTATAATCGAGCCGAGTACAAGACATGTACCTCACGCTGCTTTGCTCAACTTCTTCCGCGAGCACCCGCTTTCTCTCCTCCTGAGGTTCACTTTTTCTCGGTGTTCTGACGTTATCAAGCAAAAAATGGAGTTTTTGTTATCAAAAGTAAAGTTTACGAAGATTTCAAAATTTGTTATGAAGTAGCGATGGACTCTGATCCATAGGCGAGCACAACAAGAATTGGAATCGCAGTCGAGAACTTAGACATTGAAGACTCAGTTTTATTTTCGTGTGGATGAACACGCTCAAGAATATGAATACGGAATGGGCTAAAAACGCTGTTTGGAGAGGAAAAATGTGGTTGGAAAAACAGATAAGCAGGCTCCCTTGCCCCTCCGCGAACATTTCTTTGAGTAGCCATACAATTATCACTTCAAAACACAAGAGAGAAACGTGCGCGGAGAGTAGCAAACAAACTGGAGCACACCCGCTGTGTGCAAAAAAGAAACGGAGTAAAGGCGCTTTGCGGGTGTTTTCCTACCTGCAATTTAAAGATTTCGCAGTTCAGCGGGCGCTAATAGACGTAGTAAAAACTTACAAGTTCGGTGACAGCTTGCACAGGGATGTGATCCGCGATTTCCACGAGGGTCTCAAGCCAAGCAGCGGCGGAAACTGAAAGCAAAGGCTTTATAAGAGGAGAATCAGACACCGCCACTCATCGACCCTTTTGTCACGTGTGAACGAAAACAGTCACCCCCACCATTCGGCCATATTTTATTCAAATTTGGCGGACTGGGAACACGTTTGATGATCGGCCGCCGGTGACAAAGCGATCCTGCACGAAAACAAGATCACTGTTTGGTCACGCTTTGGCCCCGGTGTGCGTGATTTATGCAACACGTTTTGCGGAAGAACGAGGATTACAACTTACTGTGCTCCTTTTGGTTTTCCAGATTGAGCAGGATGTAGTTGAGCAGTTTGTCCGTGAGACCCCTACAAGCATAGGGTTTCAGACACAACAAATTCATTCGAAAAACACTTTTCTGATAGGAAAATACAAATTTGATCACTTAAAAAAGTTGGGAGTTCACCAAAAACCGCTTCATAAACAATTTGTGGGTTTACGAACTCACACAAACTTGTCGGTGTATCGCTTGTCAGTTATTATGCTTTTGAAAACAACCGCCGCTTCACAGTGCAGGTCAAGATTGGTCGCCTCCTCTTTCAGGACAGTCTAAATCGGTTCCTTCAGAATGTTTTCATTTTCAATTCTTACCTGAATCAAAGGAATCACTTTCTCGATGCATTCTGCTCCGTCGCTGTCAAGCAACTCCGTTAGCGTGCGGATCACGGACAGTTTCTGCACCTCCTTGCCAGTTCTAAATTCAAAGTAAGGCACTAAAGCATAAATTTCAGAAATTATACGTTAGAATGTTTATGGCCGAGTCGATTGCCGAACGCATAATGTCGGCAAGCTCAGGATCTTCGACAGAAGCGAAAAGTGAATTCCAGTCGATCGCATTCGATTTCTGTACGATTTCTTCGTCCTCGTCGACACTCAAGTCGTTTTCGTCGTGCGGCAAAACCGCCACTTCCTCGGACATGGCTTCCGACGTCAGATTGGAACCCTTGAACGATGTCTTGCAGTACACGAAAGTCGATTCATTTCATCCAATCGGCCCAACTTCAAACGCGAACCCGCTCGTGAAGCAACTAATTGGCTTTTGACAAAATGTTCAATTGGTTTAAATTATTGAAAAAATGAAAAATCAGAAACTTTAACAAACGTCACAAGTAGTGGGAACCCGATGAGTTTCACGAGAGCTGGACACAAACTTATGCTAAATGCGTAGTTAACCCTGTTGCGATGGTTCACAGACGGGTGAGAGAGGGAAACGGGACTAGCCGAGATTTAGTGTAGGAGGCAGATGTTTGATGTCGACAAGGAGATCAGTGCGGGTAAGTGAGCAAAATGCCGAGGTAGCAGGCTAGGAGGAGAGTTGTCCGATTCACCGTCGCCGGCTGGCGCAATGCGAGCGGTCGATCGGCCGGTCGACGGGCGAGGGAGGCGAATTCAGCGACGGAACGAACGCCTGTCTTGTCGATCGGCTTTTTCTCGACAGCGATTGAGGACGAACGGATCGAGTGGCAGCCGAGACGCGGCGGAGAAAATATCGAACTTTATCTGCTGATTATTACCTGTCGTCAGGACACGACTTGCGGGATATTTTACGTCATGGGTTGATGTCCGCTTCCCTCTGCCTTGAGTGATCACAACAACTTAGTCATCGACTTATCCTGACCTCAGATCCGCTCATCTGTCAATTGAACAGTCGCCGTGTCGACGCCGCATGAAAACTTATGTCATCGAATTTTTGTTTTCCAATCAAATAAAACATAGCGTCGTTTACTTTATCCATCCTGATCCGGAAAAGGCGTTATCAAGCAAGAGAGCGTCGTCGGTCGAACACTATCTGTTTTGTTTTTAGTCCCAGCAAGAAAACATCCCGCCGTCGCTTGGCGCTGAAATTAAAAATAAGACTCGTTCGTAGTTTGCCACTGCCCATCTATGGTCTCTGAACAGTCGACTTCGTGTTTTGCCGATCATTTGTGACGCTATTTGTGTCGAGACTACGTGAACTTCTGGATGCCGTCGCTCTCTGCGGACAACAGCGGCAGTTGTCTTGTTATCGTTATCGGGTCGCTCCGTCTGGCAGGAGGCCTTTCCGTCAGTGGTCACCGCCGACGGACACCGTCCCACCCTTCTTATTCGCACCACCGACTGCACTCGTTCACCTGATTGACTTTAAAATCTTGCAGATGATTTTGAAGCCCGCGATGATGCGCATCCCGCTGCGACAGGCTCTTCAGCTTCCAGCCAGATGTGCCGGGACGCTCGACGTCCCCTTGGGGTCCCGGTCGTCGTTGCAGCCCCTTTTGCCTGAGAAGGTAAACGCCGACGCTTGACTAAACCGAAGCATGCCACAGCACCGCCAATATCGCAAAGACTTCTTCTCTCAAACAGAAATTGCAGAAAACTGTTCGATCCTCGTCTCGAATGGCCACAGCTACACAGCCGAAAGCTCAAAGAGTCGAACCCCCCGTGGAGCTCGTGCAGAGCGCCTATGTGCCGAGCATCAGGCTGTACGGCCCAGGACCGAGTAACATGCCTGAATCCGTCCGCCAATCGCTTTCGGCTCCACTTTTGGGACATCTGCATCCTCAGTTCCTAAATGTAACTTCTTCAGCTTATACTAGAGGATCCGCTTCTCAAAAGCATTGCTTCCAAAATCTTAAACAGTCGGCGTTACTGCTTTCTGTCCATGACTCTGCATGCTGCTTCTGACTAACTCTTTGCGCCTTCTGACTAACTCTTTGCGCCTAATTCACCGCGCATAATGTTTTAGATTATGAACGATGTCCGCAAGGGACTTCAGTACATCTTCCAAACTCAGAACAAACTCACTTTTGCGCTTAGTGGAACTGGGCATGCTGGCATGGAGTGTGCCTTCGTGAACCTCTGCGAGAGGGGCGAGAAGGTCCTGATAGTGAAGAACGGAGTTTGGGGAGTCCGAGCCGCGGATCTGGCGAAGAGACTCGACTTGGACGTCAGCGTGCTCGACGTGCCCGAAGGAGAAGCTGCTGATTTGGAAGTTTTCTCGAAGGTAAATAATCTCTACGGACAGGTTTTAATACTGCTTTAGACCGTCAAAAACTTGCGTCCAGCCGCCGTCTTCATCTGCCACGGAGAGAGTTCAACGGGCGTCGCACATCCTCTTCAAGGATTTGGAGAAGTCTGCCGTGACGCTGGATCTCTGCTCATTGTGGATACGGTAGCTTCCCTTGGAGGAGCTCCTTTCCTCTGTGACGACTTGTTGGTAAGATGATGTTATGGTTATTATTGTAATACGCCGTATTCAGGTGGACTGCGTTTATTCGGCTACTCAAAAGTGTCTCAACGCACCTCCTGGACTCGCTCCGATGTCATTCAACAACCGAGCCATGTAAGATTTGTTTGCGGGAACATCTGTGTACCTTTGGACATTTCAGAGAGAGGATCAAGAACCGCAAAAACCGCGTCCCGTCATTCTACTTCGACGTGTTGGAGATCGGGAACTACTGGGGCTGCTTCGAAGATCCTCCGAGGTACCATCACACGGCGCCGATCTCGACCGTCTATTCTTTGCGGGCGGCTCTCGCCAACTTGGTCCAAGAAGGAATTGAGGCCAGCGTCCAGCGCCACAAGGACAACAGCGAATTTTTCTACGGGCTGCTCGAGTCCAACGGGCTCGAACTTTTCGTCACTAAACCGGTACGTTTACCACGTTTTTAGAGAGAAAGAACACGCGTAGCATTGGGCATTGGCCGCGATAACTTTTTTCGATTTTTTTAATCCTGTAAAATTTCAGGAAATTCGGCTGGCTTGTCTCACTACGATTAAAGTGCCGGAAGATGTCGCTTGGAAGGACGTCAACGACGCGCTCATGAAGAAGGGCGTCGAGATTTCCGGTGGTCTAGGTCCCACCGTCGGGAAAGTATGGCGAATCGGCACTTTCGGAGAAAACTGCCAGCGCGACAAAGTCGAGAAAGTCGGGAAGATGTTCGTAGAGGAAATCAACAGTCGCAGGAAGTAGGAAGACTGTCCGTTACCAGGTCGCTTTGCATGTAATTTTTATGTAAATTAGTAAATGAGCCGGGTTTTAAGTCGAGTTGTGGTGCGATGTGCGTTGCTTCACTTCTTAATTAGCGTTGCTTACGGGATGCCGCTTTGTGCAATGGGAATTTCAGAATGAAGACTGCTGAGATATCTGAAGACAACCGGAAATGTCTTGTAGTAGCAGAGCGAGTTGAGAGATTGGCTTATTGTCGAACCGCAATCACCTTGACAAGCCGACGCCCGATTTAGTATGGAGAATCACGTTTTGAGGCGATTGTGGCGCTGTTTCCACGGTTTTCGGCCTGTTTTCGGGAGAAGGTTGCTTTGGGACGTTCGACGGATTGTAGCGGCGACTCTGCCGCGTGTTTTACGCCCAAGCTTGCCAAAATCCGGTGCGTTCTTTGAAGCGAAACATCGTTTTCAAGCGACCACTACCTATTCTTCGCGTTTTTTGTTCGGTTTTGAACATGGTTTTGAACGGTTTTAAACTAAAATACGCTTCTCACTCCGATAAAATAGCGGCAGTCGTAGCTCTGACGGAACAAGCATTAAGCATTTTCTGCTCTTCCGCTGGAACATATACCGAACTACTATGCGCACGTATCGCGGATCGAGGAGGAGTACACATAGCTCCATTCATCAAGCTTTTCAGCTCACCCGCTCTGAAGGGTGAATATTTTCGTGTGTTTAGCGCTTTTTAGCGAAGAATAAACATTGAATAACTCTTATAGTACGCGAAGAATAGGTATTCGTGGCTGATATTTGACCGTGGTCGCTTGAAAACGATGTTTCGCTTCAAAGAACGCACCGATTTTGGCAAACTTGGGCACGCGGCAGAGTCGCCGCTACAATCCGTCGAACGTCCCGAAGCAACCTTCTCCCGAAAACCGTGGAAACAGCGCCACAATCGCCTCAAAACATGATTCTCCATATAAATCGGGCGTCGGCGGCGTTAGCATCGCTTTTTCGAATTTTCGAAAAATTTGTCAAGGTGATTGCGGTTCGACAAGTTTCGCATCGTACGGTGCTTTTCAAAGCCATTCACAAAAAATGTTCCGTGTTGTGCTTCAGTTTTTGCGAAGGCAATCTTCACAAGCAACAAAAAGTCCGTTTCTCAAGTCTGAAGTCCGTTTCCTTAGAATCTACGTGCCTTTGGCGCCCGGCAAGACCTCCAGTTAGCTGAATATCTAAGCACTGAATCTCATGACAAATATTAGGCCTGTTAGGCATCCAGTTTCCTTTATTTGTACGTTTAGGGCTCTAAAGGCACTCATGTCCCCAATATCCAAAAATGCTGTATCAAATGACCAACAAAAGCTGAAACACCTAGTTTGGGCCCGATGGTCCCGACACGAAAAGCGTGATCTCGGGAACACGATCGCGTTGTTCGCAATTTGCAGCTTCCAAACCTGGCGACACGAGCTCGGCGTTAAAATGCACTGCGATATTGCGATTTATGGACAAAATATAGAAAATGAAAATTTTTCCACGTATTTCGAGAAAATCAGTGGATGTTTCTTTCGGGAGCGTTGAGCAAACGGGGAAAATTGAAATTATTCGAAATTATACGAAATTCAAATGAATTTCGACTTGTCGTTTGTCCTCGAAATCAGTGCAAGTCCGCTTGTGGCGTTCGTATAATATTTGCTGTAATAAACAATGCTGCAACAGTCCAGTCGAGCGTTTGCCATTTCTGAGCGTACGTGGTCTCGCCCGGAGTGCTCTGATGGAAAAGAGAACTTTTTAATGGCGCTAATTTCGATGAATTTGTACGAATTTTCGACATTTTGTTGAGATGCTGTTCTGTATTTTCCGAGACGGTCGACTTTTGCGTTGTCAGCATCGTGTTGCCTTTTTTTCGCGGTAATCGTGAACGCATATGATATTGAACGGAAATATTGTGTTCTCGCTTCATTTTAGATGAAGGATAAAGAGGTTAAGGCTTCCACGCCCTGCAAGGAAGAACCTGAGACGCAGTCCGAAGTTCAGGCACCCGAAGAATCAACGCGAAAGGACCATTCGAATGCCACAACTGATAGCGAAAGCGAGGTTTGCGTGCGTTGCAATTGCATAATATCATAATAGTGTTAATTTAGCCGGAATACGTGCTTGTAACGGATGGAGATGACGGCGAGAGAATCGAGCTGCCTGCAGATCCTGCCGACAATACGCTAGGTTTCGCTACTCTCTCACATGCTTTTCCAGGAGCTCACGGATTGAAATTTCGCACCGCTACTGGGGCACTCCGCGCTTTATTGTTGGTTTGTGTGTGATACCAGAAATAACCAAATTTTACAGGGTTGATCCAAGCTGTTCGAAATTTTTGCCTCCTCCCGGCGGTTGGGCAGACAAACTTTTTTACGTTATTTACCAGTACTCACCTGCGGGATCTATATGCTCTTCGCGTTCGGCCGGGAAACACAGCGTGGGCCTCAGAACTGTCGGGCAATTAATTGATCATGAGGATCTTAGGGGTGAGTTCAGCTTTTGGTATTGTTGCGATTTCGATCCACGGGGATGTGCTTATGTGAGATCTGCGTTAGCAGAAAGAAGAGTGAGGATAAAGATAATCTTGTGATTGAGTATGAATATGTGAACAAATGCTATGTGCAGGTGATCAGTCGACGAAGCGAAGAAAGATGATGGAAGAGAGTGACTCCAGCGATACCGAGATCGGACGTGGGTCAACTGTTGCCGGGCAGAACACCTACAAGCTGAAGCGGGTTGAAGTTCCTGGCACTGCTCCTGGCCGGTCGGAAGAACATCGTCGCTGCACAGATCTCATCGTTCTCGGTCTGCCCTACAGAACGACCTTGGATCAATTCAAAGATTATTTTGAGCAGTTTGGGAATGTGGTTGCGTGTGAGGTGAGTACCGATTGCTGGAGACATGCTCTGGCTTTGGTGTTCAATGTGTGCTTGTGGATTCATTCATAACGACTGTTAACAAAGAAAGTCGTTGTGTATGGAACGTGTATCTGTTGCGGCGTGTTTGGTTCAGGGGTGTGAATGTGCGTACAAATTCTAATGAACAGATCGTTGTAGATTTGAGCTTTACAGTTGCTTGAAGCTCAGAAGCACGCCTGTCTTGTGTTGTGTTGGTATTGACGTTTTGTTTTAGTTAAAACGTGATGATTATGGAAATTCGAAAGGATTTGGATTCGTCCATATGGATACGTACGATGCTCAGTTACGCGTGCTCACCAAACCTACACATGTCATCGACGGTCGGAAGTGTCAAGTCCGATTTCCCAGCTCGAAGGTAGTGTCCGCAATTTGCCAGTCAGTTAAATTCCGTATTTTAGGCAAAGGATGCTGTGAATATGATGAATTGTAAGCTGTTTGTTGGCCGCGTCTCGGAGAAGGCGACACCAGAGGACTTGCGAAACTTCTTTTCACTTGAAGCGCAGAAGATTCATACTGATGCCAGTGTAGTCGACGTCTTCATACCGAAGCCGTTTCGAAGCTTTGCATTTGTGACGCTCTCACATCCCGGCGTAGCGAAGGAGCTTATTGAGTGAGTTTTCGTGTGAGAGCTAGTGTTTCAAAAAGGATTTTAGAATTGGTGACTTTGTGATGGACGGTGTGTCGATAAATGTGCTTACCGCGACCCCGAAGGACCCAGTCGACACGTCTCCCGTTTCTCCACGCTACAGTTCGGGATCGGAATCATCCTTCCGGGGACCGAAAGGACCCTCTACATCTAAGACTGTATGATTTCGCATTCGTTCTAAGTATTATTTGTGTCGGTTTAAGCAATATACACAAGAACCTTCTGAGGCGTACTATCCTACTCCAACGCCTGGAAAAGTTGGTGGAAGCGTTTCACGGAACCGTTTCTCCAGTGAGAACCGATTTAGCCCGGGATATATGCAGCTAACGCAGCAGCGGACTACGGTAAATACGACACCGTCTGTTCCACCTTCGTCTAATAGAACGTTGCCGCCTATCCCCATGCCGTCGCTGCCGTTGAACAACAGTATCTCATATGGTAGCAGTCAAACGCTTGCATCTGAAATTGATGCTTTGAATCTGAACAATCCCGGTGTTGTTAATGCTGCCTGGCAGGCGTTTTGGAGTACTGTTCGACAGGGAAAAGAAGGTCCGCACGGAAAAGGAGGACAGCCTTCTTCTTGATTTATCTTGGTTAGATCATTTTATTGTTACACTATATCGTTCTGAGATTATATAAGGAGACTTCTCCAATAACTGTGGTTGAATAGAGTCTAGGGACATTTGTAATAACAGTCGCAGTCACATCCACATCCTTTCTTCGCTCGATTTTTGTGGATAATCCGCACTGGTTCCCGTCCGTTCCCGCACGTATCTATGCCACAGTGACACGCGCATTCCGGGCACAGTTCTGCAAGCAAAAGTCTTTTTCCGACAGCTTCAATTAACAGGAGTACCTCTAGAAGCTACGCTTCCGGAAGCCGAGTTTTGTTCTATCGATAAGTCGGTTGAATAGCTGCAGACTTCCATTTTCCACACGAGATCAACTAGGGTTTGGTTGGAATTGTATTGATGCCAACACCGGAGTCCTCTGTAGGCTAAATCTGTGGCGATTCCATGTGTGAACGTGTTGCGAGCGCCATTTAAGCGATCTTCTATACACGAATGAGCATCGATTCGTACAGAAGGCGCCGAGCAGCAAACAGGGTCAAGTCTAAAAAGAAAACAACAAGCATTAAATAGAAGAGGGATTCCAAAGGAGTTCATACAAGACTGCGCTAGTGGCGTTTTCGATGAGGTACACATGGAAACCTCCGAGCCACTGTGATCCGGCGCACCCCTCGGGAAGTCCGTTACATTGTGGAACATTTTGAAGGGCTTCACAGGAAACCTAAATCAGGAAAAATCCAAACTTTTTGTAAGAAAAAAAACCAACCTCGTTTTCCTTTTCATGTATCCTCTCACACTCAATAGTCAGAGAACCGAGTGATTCGTTATGGTAGACATTCCCAACGCGTCTGATAGCTACTACCCTATATCCTCTCTTGCATTCGAGAGTAAAATCCGTGTCGGCTGCTGAAGAGTGCATAAACAGCGCCAAGCAAAGCGCGAATATGAGTCTGGGAAGCATGTCTCGCTAAGGCGGAAAGTGAATCCACGCGAACGAAAGGGAAACCGACAAGCAAACAATGGAGGTGACCCAAATAACTGACTGACCAGTCGTGATCGCCTCATGATTCAGCGATTTCATTGCTCAGATAAGAATCGCGAACTCGCCTGGATTTCATCCAGAAGCGAAAAAAACGATGTTTCAAAAGACGGAATGTTGCCGTCGAGTCGCTGCGCGGTCGATCGGAAAAGCGGCGCTTGGGTCTCCGAGTTCGCACCGCTCGCGTTGCAGGAAATCTGTTTACGGGCGCCGTCGATGTTCAACTGCAGTGGTCTCTGCACGCTCCGTTCGATTTCAGCCATGCAAGGAGCCGGATTTCACTGGAAGTGTCGCCAGACCGGTAAGTTCTATAAGTTTGGGCCTGATAAGACGACTCGACTGGTAAGCCAAAACAGTTCCTCTGTTTCGCTTCCTGGCAGAAGACGGCCTTTTTCGCGCTTTTCGGCGATTTTCATTTTTCAAAGCATTTTTCGCAATGCTACAGACAAAAATGGAATAAAAAATCAAAAGTATTAAAATATCTCAGCTTATTTCTGTTTTTGCGGCAAACTCCAGAAACGTATTTAACTAATTGTCCAGATTGTTTAATGTTCACGTTGCAGAAAAACCCTATTTGTATAGCGACGTGTGTCGAGTCAATGTTCCGGACGACAAAGTGCGGTGGTCGGCGACTTGGCCTGAATATTCTCCTCCAGATTACACTTCGAAGGACGCGAAGAACAAATCTTGGGCCGACGGAGATGACCTTGCCGAAATCAAGTTCAACGAAGTCGATGGAGACGTGGATCGTCGATCTCACAAAGGGTTCGTTTTGGATTTTTCATTTAGAACTCATAAAATGTGGTTCAGGGCGTATGAGATTGGAACTCATGGACGTCCACTGAACCCAGAAGGACGATGCGGTCTCATGGGACGCGGATTGCTTGGAAGGTGGGGTCCGAATCACGCGGCTGACCCAATTGTATCCCGATTTCACAAAGGGCAATTGCAGTTCATTGCCATCCAACGCGGTGATATAGGTAAGCGGTTGTTTTTGAGTTTCCTCACTGCAAAGTTGATCTTTTTGGGCGAGTGGGCCATCCCAGGGGGAATGGTGGATAAAGGAGAACAAGTCTCACAGACGCTGAAACGTGAATTCACAGAAGAAGCTTTAGGGAACGTGAACGCGTTGCAGTTGGCTGACCTCTGGACGAGCGGCAAGGAATTGTTCAAAGGATACGTGGACGACCCGAGGAACACGGACAACGCGTGGATGGAGACTATCGTGGTCAATTTTCATGACGACCGAGGGCTCTTGGACACAGTAAAGTTTAAGGTTGGTGATTCTGTCGATGTATATTCACCGTTTTCATCCATTTAGGCGGGAGATGATGCCGTGAATGTCGGATGGGTCGATGTCAAATCCGATATCCCCCTGTACGCATCGCACGAATCGTTCATCCGTTTGCTTGCTGAACGTTTCTAAACCGAGTTGTGATTATTTGCGGGTTTACATGATAAATGAAACTTGAATCGTCTGTTGTGTCAGTTGACAAGTCCCCACATCGAAAAAGGGCTTTGGTCTTGGAAACACGATTTAACTCAGTCAGTGAACACTTTTTGTGGTCAAAACAAAGTGGTAGCTAAACATAAAAATGTAGATTTATTCATCTTTCACAAACATCGTTCGAAAATACAGCAGAAAGATGGGGATTGATGGGATGTTGATGAAAGAAAGATGGGATGTTAATCAAAACATTTGACCACGTTTTGATTATCAAGAATTAATTCTCCTTTTCAGAAGATTTTCCCTTTAACTTTAATAATCCACAATTTAACGGAACGCGTCCACAATATAGTCGTATGAGGTCATTTATTGAGTACTTCTTAATCCACCGGCTACAACACATCACTTCGACCTCCTTGACGGGCGGATCACCCCCGCATTCTGAGGCATCTGGCTGCTGTTCCTCCTGTGCTTGTGCAAGTGAGGGATAAGTCTCTGCACCGCACTGAACCCTTGGCCGCACATGTTGCAGTGGAAGTGGATTCGCTTGCGCAATTTACAAAATGGACGTCCACATTGGATTTCAGGCCTCTGTTGAACGTAGGACACCTAAGGGACGTTTTAAACAGGAAAGGCAACCTTAACTCACCGATTTGATCACACAGCAGTGTTCCTCGCTTTTGTCCATTCGGAGAAGTGCCTAGAATTCAAAATGTAGCCAAACGGTTTCAGATAAAAGGATGTGTGGAGTAGTTTACGACACTTATAATACGTCTCGTCGAACCTACTTCGTAGCAGCGGTTGCAGTGCAAGTGGCTGCGGACAGAGCTGAACTCGCAGTTGAGGGGGCACGCGATGTTCTTCGGAAAAAACGCGAACCGGGGAAGTTCAGTCTGTTTCGTGTGCCGTTTCACGAAATGAGCGTCCATCTCAATTTGTTTGGTTGAATGGAAATTGCACCTACGTTATAGAAATTTGGGTTACATTTTGAAATAATGTATCGACTCACTCTTTTTGGGCACAGTGAAAGTGGACAACATTTTGAAGACAGCATTTCTCCTGCAGACAGTGGACAGGCGCCGTGATTTTCGGGACTTCCGCTTCTTCCTCCTTCTAGAAGCGAGTAATGTCAGAAGCTGAAATTCGAGTTAACGTACCTTCAGTACGGTTAAAGTGCTATCGGAATCAGCAGTCCGCTCCGACTCATTCTTCTTCGTCCACAGACGCCGACAGATCTCGTCCACAGAGTTCATTGTACCTATTTTCGAAAGGGGCGCGAGGGGGATAAATTCTATACTGATAATGGATTCACACGCATCCGTTCCCAACGAGCCACTCGAGTCTGACCCGTTACCAAGACATCGGCCCTCAATTCCGGTTGTTTGGGGCAACTGACAAATGCCAAACAATGGACGCTGTCGAGGAACACGTCAAGCGCACCCTTTCATCGGCAGAAATATAAATTTGGTGCTATTTGCACGGCGGCGGGAACGGAGGCAGTCGTACATTTTAACTCTGTCAGTATGAAGTTACCATTTCCACAGATAAGATGAGAAGAACGGCTCTAGTTGATCAAACTATGGATGAGGCTTCAATTAGTTTATTGTAATTTGAAGAAGTGAAACCAAGTTTGCTATGGAAGTCCTTGTCGAAAATGCTTTTCCGAGAGGTTCGAAATATTCAAATACCTTTACAGACGGACTGACGCTTCTTTACAAATCGTGCGTTCACCACACCGGTCACTTGCACAGTGTGTCAGCCGCGCACAAGTTGTCGTTTCAAAAAATTGTCGCACCGTTTTGCACTTCGGTCAACCATATCTTGGCTGAGCGCACGGATTTCGAAAATTCAAACGGAATGCGCCGTTTGAAGCCTAACGATTGGTACCTGACTCATGCGAATCTGAGGAAATGGCCTTTTTTACACCCTGTTTTCAGCCTCTTTGGACCGATATCTCGGCAAAAACTGAAATTATCGAAAATTCCTCTTTATGAAAGTTTCTAAAGTTCATAACGCATGACACATTCAAAGATTATGGCGATTGGTGCAAAATGGGCCGAGAATAAATGGAATGAAATTCGCCAGTTTGGAGGCAAAAATGGCTCATTTTTCCGAAAATGTGAATTTCTCGAATTACATCAATTTAAACGAAAATTCCTCTATACGATTTGAAGATCTGCTCTTTGCGGTTCGAAATCGTCAACATCGCTTTCGACGCACCCGCGAAACGCTCGAAATCCCTCGTCGCGTCACTGGACTGAACAATTTCTCACTTTCATATACCTTGGTCCACCTTTGAAATGTTTCTGTGATGAAATATTTTAGCCGAGAACCATTTGAACCCGTCTCATGACACCTCTCACATGAAGTCAAGTTTTTTCGGCTAAACCGAGTTGTGCAGGGGTGGCTTTCGGCCACTCGTCTGCGCTTCCTATTCTTGCCATTCCCACACTCTCAATTTTACCGACACCTTTCACTTCGATCCGCTGTTTAATCACTTCTCTCTTCCACTTCCATGTTTCAATTTTCAAAATCAATCTACCATGTGCAATTTGCATATCAGCGCCCCTACTTTCCTGCGTTTCAGTATCTTTGCTTTCTGTGCATATTCCCACTTATTGCGAAACTTTTTTATTAACGCGTTCAAAACGCTGCGATTTGATCAGCCATTTGTAGTGCTCAGCTCCGACTTCTGCAGCTGCAGATCACTTTTATCACATCGCGCATTCACTGCTGGCCTCCTCGTTTCCTAGATCTCCGCTGCTCCCCTTACTCGTTTCACTCCTCACCTTCTGCGTGCGCTTTCTACTTTTGACTTTCCCGCTTTCTACTTTTGACTTATCACCATAACCCTTTCACTCTCATAACACCGACCGCTTGGAAAATTTTGGGAAAGTTAAAGCGGGATAAGTCGAAAGCGATAGCGCACGCATCGACTGGTTTGAGTTGGTTGGACTCGCCAGCTGGTCGAATTTTGTTAAAAGGGCTTCTAAAAGCGAGATTCGAACTTCGCGGCTGCCTGCGCCTTGCAAAACACACAACAGCCCGAAACTGCCGAGTGTATACCAGCAAATGGACTTTTCATCAGAGGTGGCGGATCGAATCCAACTTGGATCCGGATCCGGGATCCGAAACTTGGATCCGATCCGGATCCGATCCGAAATCCGAAAAAATACGGCCTGGAAAGGCGCTCCAAACGCGGCGAAAAAGCGTAGAATCTTCTCGTTTCTTGAATAGGAGTCGTCTGCGAAATCCAACTTAGGTATCTCCATCATCGTTTCTCTCCGCGTCCTGCTTCGATTCGATGTTTCCGTGGATCTTTGCGTGTTTTCGCAAAGTGCCTGTCGATCCATCAACAGGCTTCTTCAGTCGGCTTTCGCATCTTTTGCATTTGTAGAACCCGTTAATTTCTTCAAAATGGTTGTTCGCGCCGAAGAACTCCGAAACACGAGATTTCGAAACACGAAGCTCGCGTTGCGGGAGCCCGTTGCGGAAGATTCAAATTCAGCGATTTTGCGAACGAACGTGCGGAAAATTCATTTGCGACAAATGCGATTTTGCGGACGAATCCGATCCGCCACCTCTGCTTTTCATGCACCTGAATCCCAAACACAGCCATTTCACTTGAAAACAGCACCAAACCCACAAATTTCAACGTTTGCGATCTTTCCTTTTTCACTTCTCGCTTCGAAATCCTTCACCTCTCAGGCGCAGAGCTTCACGTCAAGTACCTCCTGTCGCGAGGACCCGGTCGCGTTCTTTTTTAATCTAGCCCAAGGCTCCCGCAGCGATTTACCTGGACTAAATCGTCCGACAAAAATGGACGCACCCCGGCGACGCTCGCTTGGTCCCGTCGCGAAATTCCTGATCGAGTTCTGCGGCTTGTTTCGGCGGTCGCACTCCACATCGAAAAAAAGACTGCATAAGCAAACCGAAATTTTGATGCGCTTGGCAGACCGTGTTTGTCACGGTGTGTCAAGCGTGTTAAAATCGCGGTCAGCAAATCGCGATCGCCGCCTCCCTATTTCGCTACCAGACCAGTGCACGAAACGGCAAACGATTTCATCGAAACGCCGACGTGGTCCCAAAATGAGGCCCAAATCACAGCCAAACGGCCATCAACAGCTGTTGTTTCAGTTGTAGAGGTACCGCGAAGTGTTGAATGACAGAATAGAGTCCAAGTTCAGAGATTTTCATGCGAAATGATGGAATTTGGGATGTTGGAAATTTCGCCCGACATGACCGTCTTGTTTACTTAATTCCGTTATCAGGAGTGCACGGACTTTCTTGTTTTTGGATTTATTCGAAGTGCAATGAGTTGATCTACAAAATGGTCGTTCGAGAAATCTGCAATTTTGTCCAAAAACCATAATTTTCGGGCCAAAACTAACCAACTTCAAAAGTCAAGAACTCGACGGTTTTCTCACCAATTGTGCTCATTTTTGGATATTTTGTGTGTATTGACCATTAAAATCTTTTGGTCAGAGGAATCTGCGAGATTTCCATTTGAAACCGAGATCAGAGTCAAAAAAGGTCACTTTCACAGATTTTCATGAATTAGGTATCAAGCTACAAATGGCGGAATCTGTTAGAATTTACAGATCCGTGCGTTCCTAACTGAAAACATAGCCAAAATAGGGCCGACCGAACGTGCGAAATGTGATTTATTTATGACACAGCTTCTTTGCATCTGACACATCGTGTTGTCCGTTCTATTGCACAACATGGTTTAAGTACTTATCTACGCCATTTTAGTCCACATTCGACGACAGATCTCGTTTGCAGAACACATTATATTTGCTGCTGAAAGTGACGTCTACGGGGAATAGAGTCGGAAGGCTTCCTATCCACATTCTGTAGACGAAATGTTTTGCAGACTTTTTCAGACTCGCCGGCCTTTCCGTCGTTCAATTTCGAGGCTTCCTACTTTCGTTGTTGCGTGAGTCTTGCTTCTAACTTTTACGTTGCTTACAGGCCATGATCGACTGTCACTGCCATCTTGTTGACGAGAAATTCGCGCACGACATCGATGAAGTCATCCAACGGGCGAAGGCCAACGGCGTCGTCGGCGTCGTCGTCTGTGCCGAATTCCAGGACCAGTTTGAGGATATTTTGAATCTCAGTGAGAAGTATCCTGATTTTGTGTCTCCAGCTTTGGGAATCCACCCCGTCCAACGAGTATGGGTTCGTTCGCGCCATCGGTTTATCACCCACGTTTCAGAACAATGTCAGTGCGACTCTAGACCACTTCTATGGCGCAGAAGAGTATTTCGAGCGCGAACACGGGCGTCTGGCCGCGATTGGCGAGGTTTGTCGTGCGGATTTGTGTCAAAAATTCCAAGTATTCAAATATTTAGGTCGGTCTGGATTTTACTCCTCGGTATATCAAAGACGAAGCCGATAAAGCCGTCCAACGGGAAATATTGGCAAAGCAGGTGAATGTGTCTAACAAGTTCGATCTCCCGCTGTAAGTCACTCCTGGAATTGTTCTATGATGCAATGTTATTTCTTCAGCAACGTCCACTCACGATCAGCAGGAACTCCCACTATCGCCCTGCTGATCGAGTGTGGAGCGAAGAAAGTCCTTCTACACGCATTCAGCGGAAATGTAAAGAGCGCCAGGCCAGGGATTCAGGCCGGATTTTATTTTTCGATTCCACCTTCCTTCTCGTTGAAACCCGAAGAAGTTTGTTCGTTTGGTTTTTCTTCTAATGTGCTATGTTTTTTTCAGAAACGCGAACTCATTCGTGCGATTCCTCTGGAGCAGCTCTGCCTGGAAACGGATTCTCCCGTTTTGGGACCATCGAAGACCGAGCAGCCGATAAACCTGGGCTACAGCGCCCGGTTCATCGCTGAAATCAAGGGACTGACAGTAGAAGAAGTCGTTCGGGTTACCACAGAAAACGCATTGAAGCTGTTTCCACGTCTGAAGAGGTTTATCAAAGTATGATTGAGTCCGTACCAGATCAGATGTGTGGTGCAAGTTTTTGTTTGTTTCACTTTCTATTTTGACGTTTAGAAATCATCTTAACTTCTTTGTTATAATCGAATGGTCTCATTCATTCCGCAGATCAAGTTTGAACGGACGTCGTGTCCTTGAATTGCCCATTTCGTCCGTATATGGTCTACTCAATGAACCGGTAATTGATTCAGGTCCGAAATAAGGTTGGAATCCTTGGTAGACGGTTGTTGTTGTTGTGAGTGCTCCTGTCGTAAACGTATCGATTCCGTGGTCTAAATCAAATCCTTTTCATAAATGGCGCTTCTGAAACTTACGTTTTTCGACGAATCTGTCGGAAAGGGATCCCTGGGCTTTCTTACTTTCTAATGCAAACTTCTCCTCTATAGTGGCGTCTGGTCGCAGGGTGTTAGCATAAATGGGCTCAGGTGCGGGTTTGCCTGAACTTCATTGCTCGTATGATGTTTCAAACGTTTTCATATTACTCAGATATTCCTTGAGGCCGGCAGTTATTGGATGAAAGGTTTGCGGTAAACCTCGGTAACGTGCGTTTTGGTCGATCCGGAATCGCTCTTCAAGTATTTCTTTCTTGTTGATCGGGTCGATGGAAAGTGGGGGGAATCCCCGGACGCCATTGATCGTTTGTGAACTAGTCGGTGGCCTCCCAGCTAAAATTGTTCCTAATAAAGTTCATTTGCAGACGACTGGTTGAAAGAAACTTGTTTTGAGAGGTACACTGTAACTTAAGGGCTCCTCACTTTAAAGTACTTTTCAAGACGTATGTATATAACGACTTACTGTTTTGGTAACTGTTTCCTTTCTCATTGCTCGCAGCAGAAGACCCTCCACCACCGGCGTACGGTGCGACGAAGATTTGCGTTTTGGATATAGGCGAGATGTCCATGTTGCCGCCCAGAAACTTGACGTTAGTGGGAAACGAGATGGTCTCTTTGGAGAAAGAGGCGACTTTGAGTTCGGGGAATGGAGTGGTCGGTCGGTATGCGAAGGGAGGTTCGAGCGTTGAGTCGTCGTTTTCCGGATCGCCTATCTCAACCACTTAAAGAGTCCCCCCACAGATTGGCTTACCAAAACTGTGAAGCGTCGGTTGAGGAAACTTCTTTCGTTCGGGCACGGTCTGTCGGTCTAAGAAGAAACGAGATTCATCCAAACGTTTTTCCACAGATTGATCGTCGTTGTGTCTCAGTTGATAATTTGGCAGAACTAGCGCTGCGAATGTTTTTGAAGAGTGGACAGGGTGATTAGCCCCTAGTTCCGCATGAAACGAACCATTAATGATGGGAAGAAGTTCTCCCCTCACACTGTCTGGGACTTCGTGAGCCTCGTTCAACACGTTGATCTGTTGTTGGGTCTTATGATTCTCGCTGAGAGACGAGTCGCGCTCAATGTCCTGGATCTGCTTGACCACCCCAGCCTTTCCAATGTTCTGGCCTCTGTTCCACGCAACACCTTCGAATTCCGTCCGAACGTTTTTCTCGGCATTCGCAAATAACGCATTCCGTTCTTCTTGTTTAGCATTTTCCAGGGCGCCATACTTCAATTCAGTCCACGTCTAGTTAATGGCTGTTAATTCTTACCCTTTGCAGCAAAGCGTTCGCGTCATCCGTTTTAACATTCAATTTGCCGAGCGCAGCCGAAAGTCGGAATAGCTTGGTCACGAATGATTCATCTCTGAAAGCTTATTTACAACTATTTGTATAAACCATTAAAAAAACTTTGATTCCAAGAAAACAGAAATTTCTTGCTGGTCGGTCGTATCAGCGATAGTTTTTCCCAGAAGGCTCTTAAATGCCAATTCATCGTTGACCTGAAGCCCAGTTGATCAGAGTTTGTTTTCAGTTATTGTCGCGCGCCGACCGAAATGGCCGGGTCAAGGCGGGACCCGAGCGGCCGTCGTGCCTCTAAATTTTCAGTGCTTTCGACGCCCGGATAAACACTGATTTCACGGTGCTGCTGGCGTGTTGGCGCTGCTGGCGCGTCTGGCGTTATGAGGGCTCGGAGCGACCGGCATTTCATTGTGCGTCGAATGAGTCTAAGATCTCCGAGAACTGTGAGATGTGAGGAAAGTTCGTCGCGTCGAGCCCTCAATCGCGCAGAAACACGCCAGCAGCGCCAAGAAATCAGCCTTTATCCGGGCTTCGTGAGCACTCGTAAAACACCGATGCTAGCGCGGCTCGGGTCCCGCCGCGATCCGGCCATTTCGTTCGGCGCTCGACAATAGTTTTGAATGGTGTGGCGTCATTACCGCGCCGTTTGTGGTAAAAAAGAGAAAAATGTTAAAGCATGTTAACCCATGTTAAAGCTGGGATAGTATTTTAAGCAGTCAGGCTTGGACATTTTTCAATGTGGTTCTTGCGCCGGCTGGCCATTTGAAGCATCGAAAAAGGGAATGACGCAAAGTGCCCTCTCCGATCGGGCTGAAATTTGGCACAAATGCAGCCCTATATAAGACTAGAAAAACCCCAAAATATTAGCTGCCCTAACGCAAACAATGAAAAGTAACGGCCATTTAAAATTAAGAATTTTGGGGCACTCAAGGTGTAGGCAGAATTGAACCTTTACCTATAAGTGATATGTCTGTTTGGCACGGTCGGTAGTGGACTGGACTGGCAGTTTGAAGGTCAGGGGTTCGGTGCCAGATTACGATTTTGCTTTTTATTTGGTTTTTGTATTTGGTAGTAAAAGTCGCGAATTTCACTTTTTCGTGCTCAGAATCTGATTCCGTATCAGATTCGTTGCTGTCTTCGGTTCCCAAAATAAGCGCGCCACCCTCATCCCCAGTTTTTTCATCCGCGCCATGAATTAAACGTTTTATGTTCTCGAAAAGTTGGATTTTGGACATCTTTGCAGACAGTCGTCTGGCGCATTGCTGACAGGCTTAGGCTTGCCCTTTGTAGCCTTTGGTTTTGAGCTGTGCTGTCGGTTTAATTTAAAACAAGGCTACAAATCTGTTTGTGCTTTCAGAAGTTCCGATTTCGGACACAAAGAATGTCATGGAGTGCGGCTGTGGATTAAAATAAAAGCATTTTTTCAAATTTGGCGCTAAAGCCAATCTCAAATTAATCGAGCAAACGCTGAAAAGCAGCAAACGGCGCGGTAAATGTTCGGCGCGGTAATGTCATGTAGCCGTTTTGAATTGTTTATACTACCGTGCGAGCTATACTCCAAAACTGCCAGGACAAACTCAACCACAACACTCTAACCTCATGCTCCTTTCCGCCATACTGGGAGCGAATATGTTGACAGAAGCTTCTCTGAACAACACATTGCACTAAATACAATGCAAATAGTGAACACAGAATCATCTCCCGCAAGGATACTCAAATAGGGAAGCACTGGTCAGCCGAATTTACAACTCGCCAACGAAAGGACACTACGCTGCAACACGAAGTAATCCGTTGTTAGCCCAGTTTTTAACCGGTTCGGCGGTTTGTCTAATGTTCAACGCGTATCGTGTTTCTGCTTATTTACCTATTCCAGTAGAGATGGGCGAGTGCAAACAAGATCTCATAAGACGTATTGACCCCCCTGTTTTGAAGGCGAATTGCTTAGAACGCATTTGGTAGCTGTTTGGGAGCGACCGCGCCGACCGATCCGGGCTGCTGAGAATGAAGCCTACGTGAGAAGGCCGCCAGCAGCGTCTATGAGACACCACGGATGTCTGAGGAAGGTCGACCGGGCTCCATATAAGGCCACTACGAGTGTCACTTGTCGATCCCTCCGGGACGTGTTCGTTGTGTTAATAAGTCGTACTTCCCGTGATCTGCTAGTGTGCGACGACTCAACAGTGGCGATCAGGATGATCAATAAGGCGGACTCGTGGTCCTCGTACATATCACGCAATGTTGTCATTATGTCCTCATAGGGTTGGGCCTCCACGTTTTTGTACATATTTCGCAGCTCGCCATAGGTGGCGGTGGCTATCTCTGTGACAAGCATCAACACCAAATCCTCTGGATCGGTGATGCGTCGGATTTTCATCACATTTCGGAATGTCAAATGAGTGCATTCCGAATACTCGAGTGCAGAGGCAGGAAGTCACGGCCAGGCAGAGGGCATTCGCCAAGAGCCGATTCGCGTTCCACAACCTGCCCGAGTTCCGAGAATCACTCCTCCCGTTCAACAACTCCTCCCGTTCAACAAGTGAGAGAGCGTCCTCAGAGGAAGCGGAAAGCCCTGAGAGATACTCTCCAACACCACCGCTTCGCAAGACTCGCACACCGTCCGCATGATCGGGACGATCGAGGCGGGGGAGAAGCCAGTTCGAGTCGGGCGATGGGTGGTCCTGTCTCAGACGCGTACAAATCAAACTCAGACGTCTCATACAGCTAATAAGTCAAAGTCCAAAGTCCATAAAAGGGGGAGCAGTGAGGCGACCGGCAGAGCAATGAATCCACCAAATGTGATCGTCTACGCCGGAGGACCCCAACCAGGACACCGACGCGGTCAACGCCGAAAGGATCGCCGCCACGGAGGATACAATGGCCGTGGAGGCTACGGAAACGATTCCGATCCCTACGGGACGTGTTCGGTTGTGTCAATAAATCGTACTTCCCGTAATCTGCTAGTGCGCGACGACTCAACAGTAGCGAGATCAGTGTGCTACTGGAACGGTCGAAGGTTGATTTTTGTATCATGCATTATGTACATGACAGAGAACATTTGAGCCAATTAATCTTTGCTGCCACACGGACCTTCGAATCCAAACTGGCGGAAATCCTTGGAATTCGAACGTGAGAGCGAGTGGAGGACCGAGGAGATCGAATTCGCTGACTGGCGAATCCGTTCGTAGAAAGGAGCGCACATCCTTAACGCGACCTGAAGAGTGTTGTGCAACTCAAGAAGCTTTCATTCTTATTACCTCGTAGGGCGGTGGTGCTTCGTCTGAAATTTCGTGAAAAGGCTCCAAGAGAGGTCTTCTGTCGTCCGAGGCTACGTCCTCCTGTCTTCCACCAGCCTGACGCCAGTTTCCGTTGGCGATTCCTCCGATAGATATCGACCGTTGTGGCCCTTTGATTTGAGCAACTCGGGGTAAAGGCACTGCCGAAGTGCTACACTGTTGGACGTGGGTCGCTGCTCGCGCGCTTCTGAAACTGACCGGTCTTTCGACTTCAGAAACAGAGAAATCACCCTCCGTTGAAGAAGGTCATGGAGCGGCTGCGTCCCGGAGTGCGAAGTGAAGTGCTGGAAAGAGTGTTGGAGTAGGTGCACCGGCTCAGGAAGAGGTTCTGAGTCCGCAAGTTGTTCTCCGCTGTGGCCCCGTAGTTCTGGATCACTGGTTCGTTGCAATGCCTGATGGGCTGATTCATGTTGCGGATGGTCAGTCGGGGATGCGAGAGAATTTGCTAAAGTATTCAGATAGTATTGAATCATTCAACTCAAAAGTACTTGATTTGTGCGGTGGTTCGGAATGGGGTCCAATAAAATCGCTTCGCTGTAGCTGGGCACTATCAGGTAGTTCTGGCGTACTGCCATTTCCAGCTCTCCGGACTCCATAGTCGAAGTTCTGGTGAGAGGACCGGTGTAGTTCATGCTGGACGGACTGAAAGAAGACATTCAAGAAGCCGACAGTTGGTGGTTTTGATCACCTCAAGTAGTTGGTGCCGAAGAGTTTCGTCACTTGGTAGTGGAGGTGGGCTGTGCTCCACTCAGAGAACATCCGCAAAGGCCAACTTAGCAACAGACATGAGACAACCCAAAAGACGATTGGATTGAAGTACCACGGATACTTTCGGGTGGTGTTCGAGAAAGCCATTACCTGCTCGTCAAAGTCGCAGTCAGCGAAATCCAAACCCTCCCGGACCTGAAGCACCTTTTTTCTAACACGTGCCAGCTTGTCTTCCTTACCTCCATGTAATCGTCACGTACCTCGTTTTCGTTGAAGAAACGCATCCGCTGCTCTTCGAACTCGTTCGCCGCCTGGACGCAGGCGAAGACAAACCCTTTCGAGAATCTGATCCTGACCACTGGATACTTGTCTATGTCGATTAGATTCTTCGAGATGTCCTGAAAATAAACTAAGAAACAAGCATCCAACTTCTAACAAAACCTTGTAGCCGCAAATATCAAACAGAAAGACATTTCCTGACGTGTGCGAGTTAACCCGTTCGTAGTAAACCTGTGTGGCCGTGATAGCGTCTCCGTTCCGGTATCTGCAAGAAGGGAATACGTCAATTTCGTTTTACAAAATGTCCCACCTCGTTATTTGGCGGGTTCTTCTCAGATAGTGGTAACAAACGCACTTCCACCACACAATGGGTGTTGCTGACCTCATCTTCTGAATGTAGCTGTTGACTTCCCGTATGTCCACCTGAAATGCGTTACATTTCTCATTTGAAATTTGCCACCTATACCTTCTTGATCTTATCCAGCTTGGTACGGTAGTGCCAGCACTCCATCATATAGACCACGTAAAGGAGGACCCCGAAGGCGATGGGGATGAAATTGTAGCCCTGGGCACAAGGACCGTGAGCATAACTGCAAAGAGAAAAATGCGACAAGGATTAAAAATACAATTCCTGACGCGAAAACGAACTGAGCAACATAAGCGTAGTGATTGAGATGACACCAGATCGCATAGGAAATGCATAGATGGACGAGGATTGTGGAGAGGAGGCATTTCCAGTGGAAGTCGTTGCGGACCGACCGCAATAAATTATGTCTTGAGGGTTTCTGCTGAAACGAATAGGGTCATCTGAAGCAGCACCACGCCGAGGGTCATACCGTCACTGAATCAAAGTTCACTTCGCGCGTTCTCGTCATCCCTTCATTGTTTTCCTGGCTGTCGTTTGAGGCCCCTTCTTCCTATCATCTTGCCGTCGGCACCATCTGAAACGTTGTCTAATTATCCGTTAGGAAACAAACCCATGGACGCGAACTTGAGGCGAAAGCGAACAACCACACGAGGGGAGACGAGCGCCGTTGTTATTCCGAACCGATAAATTATTTGGATTTTCAAATCTTCGAAACTCCTGCATTATTTCATTCCCTTTAAATGCACACCCGAAGGTTTTGGGGACGTCTTGACGTCTTGCATCATGCGCGACAATTTCCCACTATCGGTTTGCCTCTTTGTGGCTAGAAAAGAAAAGTCGCGTGCGCAGATTAAGGGAACTCCGTTAAGTGCGCGAGAGGCCGAGAAGGAGAGACACTAACAAAAGCGCGAGGAGGCGAATAGTTGGAGGGATCCATTGGAGGCCGAAACGAAGCAACGCGAAGTGCGCGAGGGAGCAAGTCGCTGCTGACTGAGTGAGAGGGTGGAAACGAACTGCTAAATTAAAGTTGTGCCTTCAGAATCAATAATTAAACGTGGTCTCGAATTTATTTAGGTAAAAACGCGCGCACTTACCGATATTATTCTCGGACGGGCGCCCGTTTTCCTCGCGACGCCTCATTGTTCACCGGAAAACAGATGTGCCACTCAAGAAAAACGCGTGACAACCGTTCGCCTTTATTAAAAATTGATTACAGGCGTTGACATCATTTAGTCATTAGACAGACTAACAGCTCACGGGCTGATATGATGATGCGCAGCGCTGAATTCGAAAGCCGGCCAAATTCAAATGGCTCCGAAGCCGTGAAAGGTCAGAGCGAAGACGCAAGTAAACGCCTCCATTGGTCAGAGTGGGGCCACTCGGGACAGCGCTGTCGGAGGGAGGCAATGCAAGAGTATTCGCGCGTTCGTAAATAGACGCCATCCGGCACTGATTTACGACAAACAGATGTTGGAAACGACGACCCAGTGAGTTGGAAAGATGAAAAATGCTCAAAACACTGCGAGTCTTGCAATTTCAAAAAGAGGTTCAATGTATCCGACTGGAAATAAAGAAATCTTGCTGAAAAATTAGGGTACTACTTATTTTACTTATTCAAAACGACCATCATGCCTAATGACTCCTTGCTTTGACGATGGAAACATTGTAAAAGGTGAACTCCACAAACACAAGCAAGACGAGCGCCAAAAGCAAAAAACTTTCGGAACTCTCCCCTCGAGGATCTTCGCAGAATGACCCGAAGGCCGGAATTTGCATTAGTGACAAATTGAAAGCGACGCGAAAACAAGACGATCAATTTAATACAAACTTAGGCATGAAACAAGAACCAGAGGGAGCAAAAGCGGCGTCGAAAGCTGTGCGTATGGTAACTTAATTACCAGCCACAACCACCAACACGCTTGCCAAAATGCTTTGAGACAGACCTCAATTGCCAAAGCGCAAATTAGTTGTGTTCTGATGAAGCGCCATCATTGGAAGTGGGCGCGTCCCGGCTTGTCGCAGGCCCGGCAGAGTCTCAAGGAACCGGATAAGGCCCTTCTTGTTTATACTTTTGTTCTCCGCGAGCAAATATTCGATAACGGTCCGGCTATGTGTGAATGTTTGCCGCTTCGGACTCGGAGGACCCGTTGGGCTGATTGCTGAGGGTAGGAATAATCTGACGTATCTCCTTGGGGGACGGTCTGCATTGGTGTCGCGACAGCGATAGAGCACAATTATAACTCGTTGTTGGTGTCTTGGTGCCTGACAAGAGTCGCTGATGGAAATCGAACTGCGAGAACGACAGGAGCGCCTCGGAGGACCGCGCATTGATCCTCTGAACGAATTGCCCACGCGAACGAACCGCTCGCCCGCTGGGATGAATCAATCACGAATCCCGTTTGCACAGGCCTTTCAAGCCTAGCCATCCTAAAAAGAGTTAAAGTGAGTAGTAGGATTAAGGGGAATCTTACTTAAACCAATGATTTATCGTCTACATACGTCTCCTCGACAAGTGTGTTCTTCTTCAGTGTCCTAGAAACGAAAATTCGCACCGGAAGACGGCCAGAGTGTGGAAAACGGGAAAAAATCACGATCTGGCAATGACCAAGCATATTTAATCCTTTAGTCTGGCCCGTTACGGCATTCACCATTACATTTATTTGGAAATGTCCCTCATTCAGATTATCTAGAAAAGAATCTCCACGTTTTATCAAATTCCACAACAAAATGCGGTGGTATTTTCCCATTTGTCACTTATCAAACTGATGGAAAGCCCATCAACAGTCAAGTTACATAAACTTGCTGTTCTAAGGTGCCATTTTGTTCCGCATCCCGTCCCAGCGCGACACATAAGAACACTATATCGCTCAAATTTATAGGTGGTTGTAAACAGGATGAGTGAACGACTCACGTCAGTGGAGTCGGTCAAAGTCCACTTAATAAACCCCGTTCGTCTTCTTAAATTGAGCGATTGTAGGACCCGTCTTACCGAAGCCTCCACAAGGCGGCCAATGATCGAGCTTGAAATGTACAAGATTCACTGCAAGCAGAAGTTGCCGCAGCTTCAAAATAGTTTCCATTGCTAAATGACAAACAATCCTTCCATACATGTTTGTGAGCATGCACCACCCACTGAACCACAGAAACAATAACTTGCGCCCCAAACACCCAAACCTCGTCCCCTCTCTATGCAGTCAGCAATCGCCTAGTTGAAGTTTCCGTGGCATGATGGCTACAGTAGTCCTCACGCAATCAGAACGCTAAACATGCAGTTTCGCGTCGTAAAAATGAGTTCGCAGTGCACCGAACAGATGACGCGCATGATTTCTCACGCTTTCTTCCGTCACCACGAAAACTAGCTTGGAACCAGTTTTGGAAGCACTGAGCTGCTATGGAGGTGCGTTCAAGAAGTCATTTTTTTGAACGATGCATCGTAATCACAAGTGGAGCGTTCATAATTGTTTTCTTTATTTTAGTCCAATCGGCTACAAGCACCATCCGCTAAAATCATGACACAATTGAATTCTTTGGAAATAAACCGTATCGTACTAGAATAAACATAAAATTAGGTTAAACGGCAGCGACTAAAAATAGGAGTGCTAAGATAAACATATCCACGATATCAATTGAAAAGGTTAGGAAGAAATACAAACAATCGGAAACACGAAAACTCAAAGATAAGGAAGATTACAGAGTTGAACGATAATCGGCTTAGACCGAAACTTTCGGCGACGTCCCTTGGTTCATCATACTTCGGCGACGGGTCAAAAGGTTGTTGCACGACTGTCTCGGGTTCTTTACAAAGATGTTGTCGTTTCCGAGACGCATCATATCCAGAGCACGGCCAACTTCCTCCTGGATGCTGTGAAGACGAGGAGCCTTCACTCCCTCCTTCAGGAACTGGACAGAGCGAGGCACTGTCTGCAGCGGTTCGATGATGCCCCGAATATCTGACGCATCGGGACTATCGCAGCCGCTCTCGCTCGAAGAAACGACGGTCGCCGCTTCGACCTCCTTCGACTCTTCAGGCTTCTTTCCCGTGACAAGATAGCTGTTCATAAGCCCGTCGATGGTGGTACGATTCGATGGGTCAGTTTTCAGCAGGCGTCGAATTTCGTCCTTAGCTAAAATAGAGCGTTGAGTTCGGTTTCCAAAACTAGAGAGCGGCAAATATTAGTCAAAAACACTTACTTGACTGCGAGATATGATCCCAATCTGCAGGCGGAAACGCGTAGCATCCAGCGGTGATGCGAGTCTTCATGCCCGGTGACAGGGGCAATCCCTTCATGGAGTAGAAGGGTGGGTAGCCACACAGTCTAAGGACGCATCCAGAGTGAAATGAGATTATTCCCAGGCATCTTACAGAATGTACATGACCACTCCGACCGACCACATGTCACACGACTTGTCGTAGCGCTCGCGGCCGAGAACTTCCGGAGCTACATAGTAGGGAGTGCAGCAAGGAGACTCCATCAAAACGTTTCTTTCTGGACGCTTCGCAAATCCGAAATCGGCTACCTTGTAGACGCAGTTTTCGTCATTGGACCTTTACAAACACATTGTAAGAACGGAAAATGCGGCTGTGGACTTACGTGCACAAGATGTTCTCAAGCTTGATGTCTCGATGGGCGATGTTCATATCGTGAAGAAACTTGACGGCGCTTCCGATTTGTTTGATAATTTTTCCAACTTCTGAAAATGGAACGGACATTGCAACTGCCGTTTGATAAACTTCGAACTTACTTTCTTCCGAGTAGGGCTTGCTTCCTTGGTTCTCAAAAATGGTCAGCAAGTCACCTCCTCCAACAAATTCCACGACCACGAGCAGGTATTTCGTGTCCTTGATCGTGTTCTCGTAGATGTCGATGATTGTAACAATGTTCTCATGGTTGCTCGTGAGGTAGTGGAGTTCGACTTCTCGGCGACTCTTGGGTCCATCACGCAGCACCTTCAGGGCGAACTTCTCGTTCGTCGATTTACGGTAACACGCCATAACTTTTCCACTCTCGCCGACTCCGATAACCTGAAAATGAATCCAAATTACAAAACGGTTTCCTTTATTTCCGTTACCTCATGGGAGATTTGGTAGTCGATAGTGATATCATGGATATGATACGGGAAAGACGTTGACATACTCGTGGTTCGCTTCCTCATGGCTATTTGACCATCTTCCTGGGTTTCCGTCTGACGTGAAGAGGCACATTGGCAGAGCTTCTTCTGCACTCCGACGGGGTTCGGACTTTCGACTTCTTCATCAGACGAGACATTAACGTCCACGGTGCTGCTTGCATTCAGACACAAGTTCTTCTGAAAACATCCGAAAATAAAGGATTAGCAGACCTCGAAACGCACCTGACGAGTAGTGGGAGTATCCACATCGATGGCCGAGGCCGAGCGAATCAGATTCTCCGACGAGGCGCGCGAAGGGAGCACGGGGAACACAAACGGATTTTCCGATTTTGCCGAAGAGATTCCGGAGGAAGCGGATTCAGGCGTACTGACTTCTTTGATTCCGTCGAGTCTGACGTTCAAAGATTTCGTGTTGAGATTTAACCGATTCATGGCAGACGCTTATTTAAGGCACTTGGAATCGAGATGATAACCAAGAAAGATGCCGAGCGGTTAAGCAACGGCGGGGCCGAATGGTGCTTGTAGCCTTTTGGTAGAAGTCGAGCTTCAGATCGGAGCTGCTTCTATGGAATCTTCAGATAAATTATAATTCAATAAAGGTGGTCGCGCGGTCCTGTGCGATTGCAGAAATCGGTGACGATTCAGGTGCGACGAAGCCAGTGTACTGGACACGGAAACCTTAGAAAGTTACTCCGTTATTGAAGGTGGTCGCGAGCCGCTTGTGGCCCCAGCGACAGAAGAGAAGCTGTCAGGCTCAACGAACAAGGACAGAAGTGGTCGACGGAGGTGCTTGACACGCGGACTTCCCGTTTTCCGAGCGGCCCGAGGACGATCCAAACTTGGAGATCGGATCGAAACAGCTGACTGCGAATGAGGCGGTTACAGACACGTGAATGTGAGTGCTGCAGGTCCCGGGGTAGCCGAAAGCAGGTAAGCCTGAAAACAGTTGGCATTTGAAGACACAAATCAAACAAATACATGAGGAAACAAAACACGAAAGCAAATCACGATTAAAACTCCAAAAACAAAACGCGGTCCGAAAGAAACAATATTCTTAGAAGCAAATGAATACGAGCTGGAAAAGGTTTCAAAGTCCCAATGGTCCGAAGTATCTGAAGCGGAGCTCGCCTTTCTGAATCCGTTTATCTGATCGTGCAAAGTATAACGAGTTTCGAGCGCCCGCGCGCTGCTGATCTGCTTCGCGTCGCTCCGGCTGCTCCTCCTCCGCTGCCCAAGTCCCTTGGTGGTCGCGCACAGACGCACATGGTAACTGATATCACTCCCTCACCCAATCACATCACCATCGTGTTGCCATTCGGGGCGTTAAGATCAGAGAAGACTACGTCACGAACTCGTCTAATGAATGAGAGAATGAGAAGGGGTACTGTGGAGCAGGAGAAGAACCGATAGCGGATCGACAACAACACGCCAGTTCATCCATATACATCATCAAAAGCGAACAGCTGAGGACAGCGGACTTTGTACCATGTCGCATCATCCATCGGTTGGCGAGAGATTGCGACTGCGGATCGGAACGGATCCTCAATCGGATCTACGTCACTGGCCGTCTCGCGAGTGACCTCGTGATCAGTCGATCTCCCACAATTGCCAACTCCGCAGACAGGGTGGCAATAGCACTAGATCATGTAGAGAGCACGATTTCCTTTTTTCTTAATCCAGATTTCAAATTTTCCGGAAAAGAATGCCGACTTCCTCGATGCTAACACAAAATTTTGCACCTGATCGCGCCAAAAAGCCAACAAATTCTCACTAATTATAGACACAAAGCAAAAATCACGACCAAAAAATGCGTACGTGCAGATCGCGACAATAATTTGTAATCAAAGAGTGACCAAGCGACAAAGGAAGAAAACAGAAAACCAAGTCACAAATTTGGCCGTCGTCATGTGCGATACGGTGCAGAGGTTCACAAAGCGACGCCTCGTCGAAAGCGAAACATTGCATTTGCAGGACGACTGGCCGAACTTAAGAACCGAATATTCGCGACTGGGAGTTTGCCAAAAGTGAATCGTTTTCTATCGAAAAGCGCAAATGTTTTGCTTTTCAAAAATGTTCTGTTACGAGGGACTTTTATCAAAACTCCACCGAACACCTCGTGACTCTGAGCCTCGTGTTTCTGAAAATTCCCACCGTCGAATGCACTCGAAAATAACTCTAAAGATTACTTAGACTGGGGAGCAGCGAAAAACAACCTCGCGGGAGTGGAAATCTGTCACTGGTCAGTACTTTCAGCACAGGAACGGTCACCTGAAGGTACAAAGTACGCGCTGGACCTCCGTTCAGTGAAACAATCGGCCACTGGACGCAACGCTTTGCTGCACTGCAGTTGTACAGATGCTGAAGGAGTGGATCTGCGCGATAAAACGGCCAACACGATCAGGGACAAGGGAGCGGAGGCCGACATGGGAGCGCTGAAAGAAATGTCGCGAGGTAACGGCGGGAAGCAGCTGAGCCACTAACGATGCGGGTCTTGAAGCAGTCATCCGCGCCACGCGCGCCATTGATTGAAGGACTAGCGACGGCAGATCAATTTTTGAGGATGAGAAAAAGTACGGTAAGCAGCAAAGTAGCACATGTACTTGCCAAACCCCTGCTCATTTTTGTCCTATGATGGTTACCTTCAAAAAGTTAACATTCGACGTCTAAAAGAGAAAAAACGGCCTAAAAGCCGGATAATCACAAAATATTACAGCTGATCGCGCACCTCGGGGGAACGATCAGCTGCGCATCGCCTACGGTAGTCGCATCTTTCTTTGAAAGGCGTCGTCGCCGTCCATAGACGCGTTGAAACAGCGGTCCGAGTACACTGTAGGTACCATAGCACCCGAAAGACGGATGACGGCATTCGGGGGAAACCCCACCGCCAACGTGGGTCGGTCGATCACACCACCAGCGGTGTGAGGTGCATACAGGCTTTGTTCGCCCATATAAGAAGGGTAGTGCACCGGTTCGACTGCCCACAGGGAGGGGCGACCGGTCGTCAGTGCATCTTTTTGAGAGAGAGCAGAGAGTACGCGATCGGCGGTGAAACCGACGGGGAACACCCTTCCCCACGTGGGGCAGCGGTCTCCCCCGCCCGCCCGATAAGCTGTTTCGCTCCACAGAGCCGGTTCGATACCCAGTTTGCCATCCGAGGAGACAAAAAACACACAGCGCAGCACAGAGGAAGACCACATGGGCTTCCACCCTTTTCCGTGTTTTATTCAACAACAGCTGAGACATCAGGCGCAAACTACCGTATACACACTTCCAAAACTGGAGGTTTTGTGGACTATAACTGATTAATTTTTGACTTCCTTCGTTGAACCTACCGTGACCAACTCTTTCAAACAAATTCTTTGTAGCGATAGTACACTATCATAGCATGACAATGGTGCAGTGTCAAAATTGTGGAGATAAGACTTTTTCAAGTTCTTCTGCTGTTTTACGATTACCCAGACTTTTGTGTGACTCTTCCAACCAACGGTAATCAGCTCGCACTCGCAGTGCGAATCGCTATTATATGAAACGCCAACGTTTTTCCCCGTCGCAGAGCACCTCTGCGGTTCAAAATATGGAGTAAGCGTCTGATCATTAAAGAAACCTTGTTCTTTCCCCACATCTCATCCGACTTACATTACACTAAAAGTCGGTTGTACGTATGTATGTTCACCCTCCGCTCCCGTGTGCACTCAGACTCTCGCCGGCGGTGCTAGGAAGGATCGCAAAAAGACAAAGTCGAGAAATCGCAACGCCATACTGCGAGTTATAAAAAGCAATCTGGCTACAAATTCCCAGCATCAATCTGCTTTCGTTCTCCGTTTCCTCGTTTAGGGAATCGCCCATTCAACCGCGGTGGCGTTGTTTCCAGGTTTAATTCGAGCGGTACGGCGGTGGAGGAAAGAACATTGTATCTTTTGTACCTAGGGTGGGTCCTCTCCGTCGGCGAATCTGGTCTGCGATCAAGGTTACAGATTTCCCGTTTGCTTGCGTTTCACAACGCTCCGGCGAACACGGCGAAACAGGCCAAAAGTCGCCGCGGTGCCTCCCTCCAACTCCACACAAAAAACCCTCAGGAGATCACATATCGAAGCCCTCCCGAAACGAATGCACGCGAAGCGCAAATCAGTCTCGGAAGTATGTGGTAATAGGGTGATATCGATTGCATCATCGTGAGATACAGGCTGGTAAACAGTTTGGAGGAAGGACGGCTTCCGAGATGGTCATGGTCGTTATAATTCAATCTGTCGCCATTCGCGGCTGCACATCGCGCGACAAACCGAACGAACGATCGCCCGTCGTCCAGTCATCGCGCGATGCAGACCGCCAACAATAAACTGCACCCCGAAGGGATTAAACACCAGTCTGCAGAACACTTCGATTTGCATAAAGCGCCATTAAACGCTTTTTGGTTTCTGAGCCGCGCAGACTTTGGTCGCACTTCCGGCAACGGATGTTTCCGTTCCCATCGGTTTGAGTGCTGCGTCGGAAAACAGACTCCGCCACCTCCGGAAAGATTTTCAAAACAATGACGTGTCCGTTCCGAGTATCGAAGTTGTATTCCGGAAACCTGTATCCTGTGCCTTTTCAGAGGGTACACGCACTACGTTGGAGTCTGCTGCACACCTACACTTTTTCTGCTACACCGTAAACAGCACAGAAACCAGTGAACACCGTGTAAATAGGCCCCTAACTTTTGATCTTAGCGGGTCGCGTGCGCGAAGACGACCAGAAAACAAACGGCCCCCAATTGAACTCATTGGTTTGTCGAAAACAGAATGAGCGATTGTTTGCAATATATGGTGTGACACTACCTGTGAGGTAATGAAGTCCCGTGCCGAGCTGCCCATAAAATTAATAGTGGCTGTAAAACTGTGCCCCTTGGACCCATAACGGTGTTCCGTCGATCACGCAAAGAAGAAGGAGTACCGTATCGAGTTCACTCTCGCCGAGGGACTTATTGTGTCGCCGGCCAATTAACAACAACCGCTTAGAGCAGAGCAGATAGCAGCGCGATAAGCACCTGGACCCTCGGTCGCTCTTTGCTTCGTTCCCTTGTTTGCTCTTCATTGTTGTCCTTGACGATTTTGTCGGCACAGGCAAACAGGCGTTTCAAGATGCCTCGCAGCACGCAGTCACTCCCGGTTCTCCTGATAGCGCGCAACTGATTGTAGCAGCGCCGGTAACGTAAATGTTAATGGCGACGTGCATTTTCCGCAGTTTAAAGTTTGTTCCTCCCGACCCGCACCCGAGAGAACTTCAGTATGCCTGAATGCCTCGAGACAGGAACCACGAGACTCCCCGGGGATCGCCCATAAACCGGGCGCCAAACTCCTGTCAACGAAATTTGGATTTTGTCCTTTGCCGTGTTTACCGTAGAGGAAGTGATCGACAGGTCATGAAGCCGAGAGCTGAAGTAGCGCATAGCGGAGTGCACCAGGGATGTCGTCACCACTCACGTGGTCTCAAAGTACACGTGACTTATGTTGTATGCTGGGTGCGATCTGAAAGAACCAACGCTTGGGAATGAGCGAGAAGAAGCGATCGCTCGGTCCCGAGCGCGACAGAATAAATTAAGTCCGTCGATTTTCCTTAAATGCATCAGCGATTGGACACCACTACACCCAATGTGACCGTGAGTCGCACGATTCTTAGAATAAACCCCTCAGTTTTTGCGGTTTTGACGGAAAAGGATTGTTAAGTCGACAAAAGCGACTTAAGTGCGGTTGGCAAGAAACTTCGCTATAGAGGGATTTGCGAAGGAAGTGCATTTTTGAAACGTGAAAAGGTCTTCACATAAACATGGCTGCAAGCAATCACATTGTGGGCATTCAAAAATATTTTCGAAACATTGCCTTTGGCTCTGTTTTCTAGTTGCGGAATGCTCTGAATGATTTGGGAAAATCGAACATCCGTTTTGGTGTTTGATCCAAACAAATGGAACATCCAACAAAGGAACATTTGAAAGTATGATTTGGGGATGGTCTGCACTTTTTGTGGTGCTTGATCCGTTCGATTTCCGATATTTTTGTGTCTCGAACAGAAAAAACGGAGACGGCCACATTTTTACACAGCAAAATTTACAGTATTCTCAAAACACCGAAAAAAGTTTATGTCTTTCTAAAGATTGCGCATTTGATTCAAACAAAGGAAATGTGAATCACCCAAAAAAACGTTTTCAGTGGCTGAACCGAACAGCCAAAAAATGTTGCGAGATCGCAATTGAATCGATAGGCTAGCAATAGGGCGTTGTAGAATTTACAGTCATTTCAAGGCTTCTGGAAACCTGATGTAAATTTGTCCGCCTCATACGTTGAACAAACAAATAGCTGAAAGCAACACTGACATCAGAGAGGCTAGAAACAGGGAAAGGTAGAAAATCAGCAACAAACGAGGACTAAAAAGTAGAAGTATAGTAGCGCGTCCCTTGGAGAAGCACCCACACAAAATTGTCGGTCTTTTATCTCATTGCTATCATATGTAGATATCGTCGTTCAACAATGACTCCAATGAAGCAGTTTAAAACTTCACTAGCATCAAGTTCAAACCAAATGAATTTTAAGGTGACATGGTCTATTCCAAGGCTTTCAGGTTTATTAGACGCAGCAGCACAAGTAGATAACGGATTACATGCAAATTTAGAAATTTGTCGTATGTTGCCAGTGAAGCCTTCCGATTGCAATCCAGGTTCCGTTGTTTCTCTTTGGTGGCTTCGTTCAACGCATCAGAATATGATTTTGCACGAGGTAGAAATACCTGACTTAATAAACAAGGACGAACCACAAACGAGATATCTATAATGTTTTTATGACTTTTTGTTTGCGTTATGGCCTAAATGTCGGAGTATGGAAAGAAGTTTAGAAATGGGACTGAATGGACTATAAATCTTCCATGCGTTCCATTTCATTTCGACGGTTTATTCCGTGCACTTTGCTCGGCATGAGTGGCATTAGGAGTTTCTTTAGATCCTTCTGGCTAAAGAATTCCTTTAGATTTCAGGTTTCCCAGTGGCTTCGCGATTTCAAATGTATTAAAAACATTTGGAGGTAAGGAAGTGGACTTTTCTTTGGCTTAAATCAAAATAAGTTATGGCCAGCATTCCAAGCACTTTTCATATCCATACAGAATTAATTTTTCAGGTTTGCACAGCAAGAATTTCAAACACACAGTTCATATAAAATTGGGAGACAGTTGTTGACTTTAGTTTATTCGTTAGACAAAGTCATGTGCTCGATTTCGTTGGCTTAATGCCAGTATTTGGTATCTTAAACTGGTAGCTTAAAAGCGCCTGTAGTTGCTGCAATCAATCTCGACTACTACTGATAACCACATTAAAATGAGTTTCTGTCACTGGGACTGTTAAGCAGTTTACTTTTACCATGTTTTCATTGTTTAATTTGTTAGTGATCTGCTGGCGAGAGACATCGTTATTTGAGAATCGGGGATGTCCAACCTGGGATAGACCGGTAAGCGCCTAGCGCGAATGAGAACGTCTTTTTCGTGACCTATTTTTGTTACTGTTTGGAGAAGCATTCATTAATTTCAATAACTTCTAAAATTCCTTATTTAAAAAAACGAAGCATTTACAAGAGTGAGAAAATATTGGACACGCCAGAAGTTTATCAATGCTTGATTGAAATTGGATCGTTTGCTTGTTTTGATGTTTGCTTGGTGTTTCATTGTTTGTCATTTGGAAAAACGCTTTAAGCAGAAAAAGCAACCACCATTCAGTTCAAATTTCCCGTATCTAAAATATTAATTTTTTAATACCCCACTGTTATAAGACACCGTCATCCATACTTTCCTGCGCCGAACACTTTTGTCTGCATATAGGACCATAAATTGAATGATGCAAAAAAGCGGCTTCTGCGTTGGTTCAAACGGTGAGATCTAGCTAATACGCTTGTTATCTTTCCTTTGGTGTCGATTTGTATTGCATCTTTTTGAGACGCTAGTGTAGCACAGTTCTGTTTGGCGATGGCGATAGTTCCGCTTCCCTTGCATCTAATCATGTATGTGTTCTGCCCCTGGTTTGATTAGATTCACTGATTTTTAATTTTTGGTTATCCGTTTTCATTAAAAATGTTCCTCCGCTCTTCAAAACGTGAATTTGGAAAGGTGTAACAATTCCGCGCTTTTTAAGCATAATGGTATCGAATCATCAAATTCGACTGAGCGATCCTCGAGTCGTTTCCTATTTGGCAAACTCGAGTGATATCATACTCCGTAGAAAACGCAGTCGAGTGATTTCAAACGGAGAAGAGGCAGCCATCTCCGTCAACCTCCACTTTTTCCCGGCGCTCCCCAAGATAAGATAAGCCCTCGTGGTTACCAGAGTCACTATTCTTCTCACTCTTCGAAGGTCATATGATTGTGTTTCGCATCTAGGCTCGCGTGCTGACCCCTTTATTATTGTGGCCCGTGTTCTTCTGCTTGCTTGATCACTCGGTTTTAGGTTTCCTTGCTGGTTCATCTACCACCCGCGTTAGTCCCACCGTAGTTCTTCTGATGGTTGCACCCTCAACGTTCGATAAGCAGAGTACAATCTTCTTCCTTGGATTGAGCAAGTTCTTTAATTTCGTCTCCATTTTCGGATTCTGGTCAATATAAACCACCGGTAGAGTTTCCGTTCTGTGCCGAATCACATTTTAATTTTGTAGAAAAGATGTTGGACCCGAAAGGAAACGCTGTCAAAATCATCCTTTTGTTTGGAAGCTTGTCCTGTCTTACAAACTTCCAGGTTCGTTTTGTTGCCATGGCCTATACGGCACATTATTGATGACATTTTCCTGGTGTCCAGTTGGGTTATTGGTCAGTAATTCGTTTATGTTTAGGAAGGCTACTCGAATTCTTACCCGAACACGGCCTACCAAAGTTTCAAGGATTACATCAACGGTTCGTACACCGAACGAGGAAACCCCGACGGACTGCAGGAATGGCAATTCACGTGGCTCTGGAGTGGAATCCTGAATGTGTGGTTCCTGGGATACCTCTGCGGCACCTTTATGACTCCGTTTTTGACGGATAATTATGGACGCAAAAGTAAGTTTCGGAACGGTTCTTTGCGTTGCAAACCATCGTGTTTGCAGCCTCTCTGCTGATCGCCAACATCGTCAGCCTCATTGGCACCCTCGTTGCGACTTCGTCCATCTGCCTTCGCTGGCCCGAACTCTTGTTCTTCAGCCGCATTTTCGCCTCCTCGTCGTGTGGTCTCTCCTTCGGTTCACTTATTTTATTCCTACAGGTATCCATCAGACGTTTTTCGGGTACAAAATATAGCGAAATTCAGGAAACGACGCCAACCGAGCAGCGTGGTCTCACCAGTTTCCTCTCCGAGGTTGCTTTCATCGCGACAAACGTGCTAGGAATGGGTTTCGGAATGGACGTCGTTCTCGGAAAATATCTGGCTGGTCTGATTGGAGTCGGGGCCATTCCCGGAGTCTTGGCGATCCTCGTCACGTTGCCATTGAAAGAAACGCCGAAGTTCTTGTTGATCAACAGGAACAATCGTAAACTTGCAATGCAGTCGCTGATCTACTACAGAGGTAACCTGGGTGTATACCGGAATGGAGAAGACTGAACTCATTCCAGGTGATCTGCCGGATAACGAGAAGATCCTTGAGGAGATGCTGAAAGAGTCTGACGACAAAATTGGGATGCCTCTGATAAAAGCGATTAAAGAGGTCTTCGTTACGCAGCACTTGAGGAAGGCTTTCCTCATCGGAGTGCTTTCGCTCCAGGTATGCTCATCCGTCCTTACCTCGAACTAAATCTATTGGTTTCAGATCGTTGTCGGCATATGGCCAATCATCTACCTTTCGACCGACCTCCTCGAAGATCACTTTCCCTCGGAAATTGCCCAGTTTGCCTCATTCGCATTCATCCTGGCCAACTTCGTTGCCAGCGTCTGCGGGATGTTTGCGGTGGACAGGTAGGAAAGAAAAAGTGGGCGGCAATTTTCCAACTTCTGCTTTAGATTCGGTCGCCGGCCCATGATAATCTTGTTTGGAATCTTGAACACGATCTCGCTCAGTGGATACGTCGTGTTCGACCGACTCTCGGCCTACGCCGACGACTCTTTCCGTTACGGGTGCATCGTTTCGCTGGTCGCCTACGGCATAACTTATGGGTCAGTGGAACAATATGGGGCCTTTTCTCATCTGTTTTCAGTGCCGCCCTTGGGCCGATCGCCTTCTTCATCACGAGCGAACTAACTCCCCAGCGCTTTCGCTCGCTTGTTCAGTCAATGGTCTTCGCCGTGAACACGGCGAACAACTTCATCTTCGGCTTCGCCACGCTGCCCGCGTACAAGCAGTTCGACGTTTGGAGTTTCATCCCCCTCTTCATCGTGCCCTCAGTGATCTGCCTGTTTTACTTGATCAAGACGATGCCAGAAACCAAAGGCAGAGAGATTCACGAAATTGTGGAGAACTTGGCGTGCCGCTCGCCCTCGAGTTACGCCAAAATCAGACCCTCTCGGGGTCTCGACGACCGTGCGATCACTGCGAACGAGAAGTCGTACGGAACAACGAAACTGTGAACCTGAAATCTGCTCGACCTTGGCTAATTCGAATTATCTGTTGCTGATATCAAATTGTAAAACTTGTTTGTTACCCTCTGCGCCATAAACATGCGAAGCGCCGAGTTTTCTTCCTCGTTGTGGTGAACGATAAGAAGCAGTGGTGTATAGTTAGGGCAGTCACACCAAATAAAAGGTGTTCGCTGATCATAGGAAAAGTCGAGGATAAGTGTTTATAATGTACGTTTATAATGTATAATGTAGCAGTGTTTATAATGTGTAATACAATGTAGGCTGGTCCACATAGCTTATCTTATAAAGATGGCCTCGTCGAATTTACTTATGTCAGCCTATACATGTCTCCAAAAGCACGCCTAACGCTCACTCATTGATTCAAGAACCATTCGAAGCTCGCGATTGCAATCCTGGATCCAAATTATACATTTACAAATAAAGTAACAACATTATCAAACCAAGCATATATGTATATCTACATGAAATCTTTTTAGCTCTTGCTGATTCCGAACTTGTCTCCAAGCGCATTAATGTTCTCGTCGAGGGTCGTCATCTTCATAAGTTCGCAGGCTTCCTTGATATCGTTATAAAGAGTCGTGCTTCTGAAAAACACACGAAAATATTTGTGTCTGTCGAGACGGAACCTACAGGTAGCGTTCCCCAAAACTGGCGAGCGAGGTGACGATCAATTTGCCCTTGTTTTCAGGTCGCTTAGCGATCTGAAATTGATTTTTATAACAAGAGTGATAATATATCAATATCATGACACGATACCTGAATCGCAGCGCAGACATTAGCGCCACTCGAGATCCCAGCGAGAATTCCTTCTTCGAGCGCCAGTCTCTTGGCCATGGCAATAGCGTCGTCAGAGTGAACGCGGATAGCTTCTTGGAAAAGCGATTTGTCTAGGATTTCGGGAATGAATCCAGTCCCCATTCCTGAAAAACACAAGCTTATCTCTTGCTGCAGTGCAAGGCCAGAAACCTTGAATCTTGTGAGGCGAATGAGGCAGGCCGTTGATCACGGACGACTCGTAAGGCTCCACGGGGTAGACCTTAACGTTGGGGTTTTGCTCCTGCAAGTAGCGTCCCACACCGGTCATGGTGCCGCCGGATCCAACTCCGAAGCAAACGATGTCGACTTTGCCTTCCGTTTGCTTCCAAATTTCAGGACCCGTCGTATTGTAGTGAGATTCTGGGTTAGCGGGATTCCCGAACTGCAAATCAATTAGTTTAACTGCCGTATCCCGTACGATATTTACCTGGTTCAACACCACGGCGTTGGGAATACGCTTCTCAAGTTCGAAAGCACGCTCCATCGCTCCCTTGACGGCTGTAGCTGGATCCGTGAGCACAACTTCCGCTCCATACGCCTTCAAAAGAGTTCGCTGAAAAATTACTTTTAGGACGCGGTACGCTGCGACACAGAACTTACTCGCTCAATGCTCATTGATGCTGGCATGACCAGGATGAGCTTATACCCCTTGACGGCGGCGACAAAAGCGAGAGCGATGCCCATGTTTCCGGAGGTGGGTTCGATAAGAACGCTCTTTCCAGGTGTGATTCTTCCGGCCTTCTCGGCAGCGTCGATCATCGCGAATCCGATACGATCCTTCACCGAACAGGCAGGATTCATGTACTCAATCTTCACGGCTAAATACACTCACGTCAAAAATTGTTGCTTCCTTCTGAAACACTCACCAATAGTGGCTTCAAGACCTTCGGTAACCTTGTTCAGCTGGACCAAGGGACTGTTTCCGATCATCTCGGTCGCATCCTTGCAGATCGTTTCGAGGGGCATGATAAAGTTTCTTTCTGAAAATAAATTCGAATTGCTCCAAAGCGTAAATTTAGTGGACAGGAACACACTTAAATCGAACCGTGACAAGGAGTCCCGCTGACGGTATTTAAGTATTATGAAAGGGGCGGCGCAAACCTTTGACCAAATTGGTCGATCTCTTCGACGGTTGATTTTTTCACTACAACACCTTCCGAAACGGAGTTCTCTCATGTTTGACCGCTCGATGGAGTTTGCAATTATCACGTAATCGGTGTAACCGCATGAAGAACACCCGCGCGCTCAGGAAAATGACATCACACCTGCATCACACACAAAATAGGCTGTGCATCAAATAAGTCAAATAGCGTCAAATTAAACACACGGAAATCAACGATTGAAGATCACTAGTGTCCCTCATCCGCCGGAAGAACGCGATAAAACTCGCGTTTCTGCAAAGTAAGTGGGAAATTGGAAATTCCCGTTCATGGAGATTTCGTTTGCAGCAAAGTTTGCAATGTAAACTCGTTTTGCAGCGATCGTGTAAACTGAAAAAACTGCCAGCCACGCGCGGTAACGAAAGTTCGCAATATGCGGCGCAATTTGAGCTAAATAGTGCTAAATAGAATTTCGCCAAGAGGGGTCGAACTCGCCGAGACCTCGTGCGCCTCAGTCTAACCCTTTACCACTCACTCAGCCAAACGATCAAACTTACGGCGACCAGCTCCACTACACTCGTCCACTCTAGCAACACCTTTAGAGTTGTTTTTAGGCCAAAACGACGGGGTGCGGCATGGTCACAACGATTCAAGACGACTTGACGAACATTGTGAATGGTAACAAGTTATACTTTCAACGTAAATTTGATGTTACGTCTAGTCCGAAGGCGCTCGCTAGAGGGTCTTCGTTTTATGCTTTCTACCGCCCGCCGTCGAAAATCCGCGCGTTTTGGGTGCCGACCCTACCGCAGCTTAGGGCCCTAGCGACCTTTCGCTGCGGTAGGGTCGGCACCAAATCGCAAGGAAACTCGCTCCCAAACCCGTTTCTAGGCGCCTTCGGCGCAAAACCCATAATGAAAATGTCCAAGCGTAAGATGCTCCAGCTGGCCAGCCTCAGCCTAGTATCCCCGCTTCCAGGCGCCTTCGGCGCGGAAATCAAAAGTATTCGTCTGCGGTAAACCTAAGCCTGTTGAAGCCTGCCAGCTTAAAGTACTATCCCCGCTGTTTAAAAGAGGCTGCCCTAGCCTACACACCCCAAAAGTGGGAAACGTTTCAAAAGCCAAAATGGCAGGTCTGACACGTTCCATCGTTCCAAAGGCACAACTTGCACCTGAAAAACTGGCTGCACATCTGAAAAGCGTCAATATCAAGCCACAAACGTAAGGCAACTGTCAAATTCACAATATATCAACATTCACTACCTAAACTAAGCAAATATCGCTCGAACTAGAATCCGGAGACGCCTCGTTCCCGTTGGGAACGACGGCGGCGGCAGAGGTTAAAGCACCGCTCTGGAATTGGCGGATTCCTTCTGAAATTCCACAACATCAAACTGATCTAACGAATTGTGCTCCTACCGCGCGAAGCAAAGAGACGCGGGATGCTGGTTTCGACAGGGGCCTTGATCAGAGAAATGAGGCTCGGCTTCGACTTCTTCGCTTTTTCCGACGACAAAAAGATTTGAGAAGTGCGTTTGCGGAGGCGGTGCCCCTTGCCCAACTCCGGTTCCTGCTTGTCGTGGGAGTCTAGGAGGTTTTTCCAGTAGTGAGGGTCCTGTTCCTGGACCGGCTCGTTGACGAGTTCTTCCTCCTCGTCCTCTCCACAGATCGTGTACTGAGCGACCTAGAGTCAGAGACAAAGGGTAAAAAGCTTAAGCTAAGGAGAGCTTACTTTGAACGAGCTAAGATACTCATTGGCCCAGTTCCTGTCCTGGCTATCGGAACTATCCAAGGGCTTCTCTCCCTCCAACGACTCGCGTTGACTCAGCAACGCGTTCACAGCCTCGTCGTCCCAGTGGATCTTCTGTATGCCGGTCTTGCGGTCGCCGCTTTCGTCGAAGCTGACCTCGTCTTCCTTAAAGAGCGCTTCAGTGCCCCAGCGTAGAACATCCTCCAGCTCCGCCTTCGTGATCGACGCCACCTTCTGACCGATTCCGGAACGGATGACTAGATGCGTGAGGAGCATCTTCTTCTTGGCCACCGACGCCATCCGCTCCTCGACGGTGTTGCGGCACACGAAGCGGTAGATCATCACGGGCTTCCGCTGGCCAATGCGATGACAGCGGGAGAGCGCTTGGATGTCGTTGTGCGGATTCCAATCCGAGTCGTAGATGATAACGGTGTCCGCAGTGGCTAGGTTGATGCCAAGGCCTCCAGCGCGCGTGGAGAGGAGGAAGATGAACTGCTCGGAGTGGGGAGCTGCAAAAATTCTTAAAAACGATCTCAGAAATCTCCCAAACTCACCATTGAATCGGTCGATCGCCTCCTGACGCTCCTCTCCTGGGACGTTTCCATCGATGCGCTCGAATTCGTAGCCCTCGCTAACGCAGAGATCCTCGAGGATGTTCAGCAATTGGGTCATCTGCGAGAAGATAAGCACGCGATGGCCGCCTTTCTTCAACTTCGCCAGCATCTTCTGCAGAAGCGCGAACTTCCCGCAAGCCTTGATCATCGCGCTGCCTTCGTAATATCCGTTCGGCAGCGTGGGCGCTTCGTCCTGGGCCTTCGGAAGCAGATAAGGATGGTTGCAACACTTTCGGAGATCCATGAGAATGTTCCGCAGCGACATCTTCGAGCCGACGTGCGTGGTCGAGTGAAGCGCGGCGTAGTTGCGCGTTAGGATCGCTTTGTAGAAGTGCTTCTGCATGGGCGTGAGGTCGACGCGCACGATGAGTTCTTTCTTCGGGGGGATCGCCGCGAAGACGTCGGCTTTGAGACGCCGGAGCATCCGCGATCCCAGCAGGCTGTGGAGCTTCTGGATTTGGTCTTCGTTCGAAATTTCTGCGAATTCCTTGGTGAACGCGTCGAGGTCACTGAAGCATAGGATTAGGTCAAGAATGAGGCATAGGAACATACTCGAACCGGTCAGGACTCAGGAAGTTGAGGAGATTGAACAACTCTTCGAGGTTGTTCTGCAGAGGAGTGCCGGTGAGAAGCATGCGGTAGCCGAGTTTATATCCGCTCAGGGTCTTGAAAAACAACGATCTATTGTTCTTCAAGCGATGTGCTTCATCGATGACGATCGCGGCCCAATCGATGTGCGCGAGGTAGCGCTTGTCCAGGTAAATGAGCTCGTAGGACGTCAGGAGCACGTGGAATTCCAAAGCGTCGGTGGTCTTCTTCGAACGGTAACCTCTTCTGTTCTTCTGGAATAGTAACTCACGCTGCCTGAAACGATCTTAGGTTTACTGATGCGTGAATATAGCTTAAGACTTACTGTATCTCATGGCGCGAATTCTTGTCACCAGTGTAGGTCAGCACAGTAAAGTCAGGGCACCAAAGTTCGGCTTCGCGCTTCCAGTTGATCACTGTCGAGAGGGGCGCAGCGATCAGGAACGGCCCCTGGGAATGTCCTTCCTTCATCAGCGAATAGAGCAGCGTCAGAGCTTGGATCGTTTTCCCGAGGCCCATTTCGTCGGCGAGGATCGCGTCGATTCCTTGGCTCCAGCAGTGCCGTAGCCAGTTGACTCCTTCCAGCTGGTAGGGATGCAGCGTTGCTCCGATTTCGGTGATGTACTGGGGCTGCTCTTCCCATTTCTTCCGTATGTCGTATTGTCCCCCAGCCCCCTTGAGGCCTTGGTTGCTTGATCGAGTGGAGACCATGCTCGACCGCCAACCTAGAATAGGAAAAGAATGGTTAGAGAAATGTGTTTAAGATTAGCGCGAAACCATAACAATTTATGGAACCGACACGTCGCTTATATCTTCGTTAAGCGATACGCTTAGCAGCGATTTTTAGCGGAAAATGACCCTAAACACTGCGCTGATTGCTCCCAAATAGCCTCAATTTGAGAGCTTAGCGCTCCAAATCGTTTTGTCGTCCCCAGCAACTTAGAATCACGCGCCACCGGTGCTCGCAACCCACCCAGAAAACCACTCCAGAAGCCAAAGGTTCACCGAAGTCAAGGGCGAAGCGAAGTAAATTCGCAAATTTAGGCAAGCGAACGTCACTGTTTTGTCCTCAGCTGGTGAGGGACACACGAATTCCTTGGAGATTAGGAGACGTCAGACTTGGGTAGTGAAATCTTTACCTGATAAAACAATACACACAGTCCGCGAGAAATAGGCAAACAGAAACAGAAATAGGCAAACAAAGCAATAATGAGGAGAACAATGCAGAAAGCACACAGGAAAAAGACCTAACAGCGGTAGCAATTTGCGAGGTAGAAATGGTTAGGCTACCGTTGGCAGGGCGAGCGTGGCAGGAGTCAACATCGCCATCGAAAATATCGAAAATCGTCCTCGTGCATTAATCTGTGCAAGCTTACAAGGGAGGTGTCAAAGGTGACACATTCAGATCGGGCTGAAAATTTGCATACTGGTAGAGTTTGAGGCGCTCTGATCAACGTGCACCCCATACTTGCGGTGCAAAATGAGCAAAAACGGCCTAAAACGGCCGTTTTTGGTTTTCCCTTACCCACATATACCGATACTGAACAATAAAAGCATCGCCTGTTTGGTTGAGTGGTTATGCATCCTGGCTCGCATTTTTTGCTTTCGGGTTCGAATCCCCCTCGGAGCCATTCATTTTAGAATGTTTTTAACTCCATTTTTTCAACGAGTTTTCGGCGTTAATTCACTTAAAATAACAACGAAAACAGTTATTGAAGAACTGGACACCTCTCTTTAATCCTCGAAATGTCCTTGCCCTCTGTTGACGTGAACTCTTCGCTTGCTTCTAATTGTCGACACTTTTCTTCGAAATGAGAGCGCAGTAGGAAGAAGACTCGGCTGGGATCCACGGCAATCGCGTTTCAACAGATTTGAGCAAGAATCCACGCAAAAAAACGACGTATTTCGCCGAAGAAAAGCGTGAAGACCATCGACAAACGTATTGGTAAAAGTCTTTCCCCAAGGGGGATTCGAACCCGAGAGCAAAGAGCGGGAGCCGGGATGCATAACCACTCGGCCAGACTGGCGATGCATTTTATTGTTCAGTATCGGTATATGTGGGTAAGGGAAAACCAAAAACGGCCGTTTTAGGCCGTTTTTGCTCATTTTGCACCGCAAGTATGGGGGTGCACGTTGAGCGCCTCAAACTCTACCAGTATGCAAATTTTCAGCCCGATCTGAATGTGTCACCTTTGACACCTCCCTTGTTAGTTTCTAAGATTTCGACATTTGCTTTTTGCTTGACCGCATTGCTGCACATTGCGTGACTGAATATCACGTTAACGGGTGCCAAAAAGCTGAACTCAGTCTTCACATGGCCAGCTTAAGCAACTCACGTGTTAGACGTATGGTGTAGTGGTTAGTGTCACGGGTTCGAAACTCGGTGACGGCCTTAGTTTTGTGTGATGTTTCTGTTGGCTTGAAAATATCGGCGGACGGAAAACAAACATTGCATAATGTTATTATATATGAATGAGAGCAGCTAATATTATTTACAGAGGGGTTTGCGCAGAGCAACGGCTGCTTTCAGCTTTTTGAGGCGATGGAGCAAAGAATGAAACACCAAAGTCATCGTTTGGTTTTTAAGGGCTGTTTCGGGGTCGTGGAACCGTTCGCAGGTGTTTTCTGAATTGAATGAATTTCAGCTCGTCATTTGGTTGATTTTCGTGTGTTCCTTGGAGACAGTTAAGAATTTCAGGTGTTGTAGTGATTGTTGACCAGATTAAGCGTGAGCTCATAACTGACCGCTCTTGCTTTTGAAAGAGGCCCAAGCTCCTTTTTTAAACTCTTTTTAGGCGCCGAAGGCTCTCAGATTAAGAAGGCCTAATATAAATGGACAGAGAGCGCTTTTCGAACCACTTCTTTCGAATTACTACCCTCCGACGCGCTTTTAAATGACTAGATCAAAGCAAAGCTTTCTGAAGAAGTATAGACCAGATACACTTTTTGAAAACATTTAAATAATTCCCAAGACATTAGCACTGATTCTCACCGTGCCACGGCCCAGTGCGTAGCACTGGTTGTTTGTTAAGAATAGACTGTTTTGTCCAAGTTTCGAAAAGTCTTGAAAATCTTTCCAGGAAAGGAACGGTAATCATTTGAACCAGAGTTCTTCGCAAGATGTTAAATGAGTGATTTGGATTGTGGTGACCTCTTCCTAAATGCAAGAAAAATACGCTGTCAAAAAGCAAAGAAAAGTCCAGTGATAACCCCACCCCAGTTACAGTTAAAAGTTCCAAACCCGGCCTTTTGCATATGAAGACTCTTAAATTCGAAATTTTAAATTCAAAATTACATGGAAGCGTCGTAACCTGACATCAAGAAGTCACCTCATCTTCACAAAATGGTTGATATCAGTGCTCGAAACTTTTGAACAAAAACTACAAAACAGAAATGACTGCTCATGGACATTTAGTGAAAACTTTAGGCCGGATCCGAACATTTTCATTGTAAATGGGGTGGGGGCCCCACCCCATTTAGACATGAGGTGTCAGGTTACGATGCTTTCATGTACAGAATGGCGCTAAAAAAAACAAAAAAAAACAGCGCGCTTATCTCGGAGCCGTTGCATTTTTGAAGCATACAAAGTTAAGATGAAATGTGCAACTGGCAATTCCGCGTCGAATGATTGAGCTATAGCACGCTCCTGTTGGGTCTAACTTTGTGCACTTATGTTACTGTTAAAAAACTGTTAAAAAAGTACGGTCAATTTTTGGAGGCTCGTATCTCGACGCTGATGTCCAATACCGTTTTTGGGTGCGATCGATAGAGGAAATCGAGAACAATTTTTCGCAAAAAATCTGGCAAAAAAAATTAATTGCATTGCAAAAACGTCGTTTTTGTAACTGAAATTGGACGTGGGCTATGTCTGGAAAGGGACGGTTGGCCGCCATACATTTTTCAGACGTGTCTGATTCGGTCAAGAACGAAGGTTAGGGGGGACCAAGGCAAAATTTTTTGATGTTTTGACAATTTTTGTTTTGCCAGATTTTTTGCGAAAAATTGTTCTCGATTTCCCCACCCAAAAACGGTCAAATCGGACAGATCAGCGTCGAGATACGAGCCTCCAAAACTTTACCGTACTTTCTTAACAGTTTTTCCAGACATTTGGCTATAAGTGAACAAAGTTAGACCCGACAGGAGCGTGCTATAGCGAAGCGGGATTGCCAGTTGCACATTTCATCTTAACATTGTATGCTTCAAAAATGCAACGGCTCCGAGATAAGCGCGCTGTTTTTTCTTGTATTTTTGAATTTAAAATTTTTTAACAGTTTTCATATGCAACAACTTTTTTACTGTAACTGGGTTGGGGTTATCACTGGACTTTTCCTGGATTTTTGACAGCGTATTTTTCTTGCATTTAGGAAGAGGTCACCACAATCCAAATCACTCATTTAACATCTTGTAAAGATCTGTGTTTGTACCTTCGGTTCTTGTTTTGACGGCCACCCCAAAGCTTCCACCGCGAGGCACGATAAGCCAGTTGTTAACGATATTTTACAGTATTGACGCTTATTCGAGCAGCCCATCGCTTTTGGTGTTTGTTTACTGCTTAAACTCGGTGTACTGAAGCCACTCAAAATTTATGACATCTCCTACAAGCAGCCGGCTTCATTGCAAAGAGAAGTGGTGAAGACATACATTCATAAATTCATGGTGAGATCATTTAAGAGAAGATCACAGAGAAGACAGTGAGCTTATGGCAAATCATGGCATTCTTGAAAAAGACGATTACATCTTCACTACTTTTGGGTGAGCATAAAGCAACATGTATTCACAACACAAAAAATATTCACGACCCTGTAAACAATCCCTTTCCTGATAGCAAAGTGAAATTACATACTCGTTTGAGAACTTTTGCTAAGGTTAATTATAAATAAAGCATTTGTTAGTCATCCTTTGGTATAAAACAGACCCATCAGTTATAAGCTCGATTGCAGTCCTACGATTTGGGAGTCTCCGCCCTGGCTTCGCGAATACAATCGCTGAGGAAACGGCGACACAGCTGAGAATACTCCTCGGGGTGCGCACGGAGATGCTGACAGTGAGGCGAGTTGAACCAACACTTGGACTCGATACGCAGGGATGGACGACGCTCCTTCGCAGCAGCCATAAATTCTTCGATGCTCACCGAAGTACAAATCTGAAAATTAATAATTAGTTCGACACATCTCGAAATGTTTGCAACCTCGTCATTCTTGGAGTACAAAAACAGAAGATTCTGGGGAAGATCAGTCAATGCACGCAGGCGGAAGAATGCGTGATTGTTCTCGTAGACGTTGGGTTCCCACTGCGATCGAAGCCAAATCGTAAGGCGTTGGAGAGAGAACGCAGTGGCAAGCAGAACACGGTAGCTTTGACGCGTAGCCGCACCATACATCGAAGGGGGCAAACTAGCAAGAGACACAGCGTTCGCTTCCTGCCAAGGAGAAACGTTTGCAGGACTGCTTAAAAGGGTAAATTGGTATATGTAAACAAATGCCGAAACTGCCCACCTGTCAAACATAATGCCCCTGGTGCGTTGCTTGATGAAGGGTCCGTTAGCAACAGTACCCAGAAGGTCCCACAAAGCCGCAAACAACGTGCAGCCGTTCATGCTGAACAAATGGAAAACAAAATGCGTCTGGCTACTACACTGGTCGAGGATTTTCTCGTAGAGCTCCAACGCCAAGGTTCTGTACGACGCAAAGGATCGAACACGATTGATGGGCGCGGTGAAACGCACAATGGACGTGCTGAAAATGAATATTAGAGAAGAATAAACACTCGATCTTACTTCTGCTCATAAATTCTGGAGTACTTAGCGAGGTAGCGGTCTTGACATCCGGCCCATCCGAACAGGAAAACCCACGGAGCATTTGGATCCACGTGAATCTTCACGGTGTAGTCGTCGGGATCGGCGTCCAATTGGACGCCTCTGGCGAACGGCATCATTGGTCGACGCGAATCCATACTCGCGTTCAAATGGGCAGAATAACGGCTACCTACAATGTTCGAACAGGTGCATACAATCGATGTAAATTGAAAACAACGCCTAAGGCCACAGAGAAATGAAATCCGCTGAGCATAATATGGGAGCAAGGGTATAAACAAAGTCTCACAGCACGCACACTATATAATTCGCACGTGTCCACGTAGCTACATGCCACAGAGAATTCACATCGACAGCTTCAGGAAATCGAGTAAATTAACTTTCCTGCACACAATTGGGTTTCAGATCACCCATACATTTCCCACCGCAATCCCCTCTATTAAATAAGGGAGAACGATCCAGACACCGTCTTTTCGTCACGAAATCATGTCACTCCCTGATTGGTGAGGGGTGGTGTACGGTAGTTTTCCGATTGTTGTTTGTCGCACTTTCGCGCGCGGCGAGCGACGATGCGGTGTTTTGAGCACCAGTGGATGAGCAACGCAGAGAATTTTGAGGCAGCAAACGCGGTTTCAGGGTTGAACTAAAAATGCTTTGCAACCAAAAAATTACGTCAGCGAGGCGTGTAGCGCCGAGATTGTCGCAAAATGAATATTGTGAGGCGCAAAGCGCCGAACTGTTTTGAATTAAGGAATGAAGCACGTCCCCGTTAATCAGTTAAATACATTTTGGTACAATGCTGATGCGAGCCATTTTCCGACTTCGCTCGAAGCCGCGCGAATTTCGCCTTCCGCGCCTCCTTAAGGCAATGGTTCAAAGCTAACGCCATACAAATATTTATGGGGAATTTTTGAAGCGCGCGCGCCATGGGCACCCACGACGACGCGCAGGGGGTGGTATAGTTGCATCAGGCGCGCGCGTGAAGCGCGTTTCAAAATCGGAATCGGCGCTTCATTTGCCACACACGACGAATGGCGCGCGCTTCACAAAATGCTGAGACCGGTTTCATCACTTTTTCCGGATGAAGGGGTTTTCGCGGGTTTGAGGCCTGAATTCTGCGCGTGGTGCATTTTCATTGGTTGCCGCTGTATTTTGACAAAGAATGGGGAAATTTCATGCAAATTTCTGCACAAAATTTGCGTTTTGCTCTCTTTTTCGCTATCAGTTTCGCATTTTGAATGTCCTGAAAGCCAGAATTTCAGCGACTTTCTTGCGAAACGGCCGATTTTCGAATGTCTGAAATTTCGCCGGGCATAGCCATCTACTTCTTAATTATCCTGGATCACGACAGCATAGATTCGCCTATTTTGGGGTTTAATCGAAGCACAGAGAGCAGATCTTCAAATGATGAAAAGGAATTTTCGAGATTTTCACTTTCGACAAAGATATCGATTAAAATAGGCCAAAAACAGGGTCAATTTTACAGATTGGCATGAATCTGGTATCAGTCGAAAGCTCTCGCCTTCAAACGGTTAAATCCGCTCGAATTTTCAAAATCCATGCGCTTCTGACCAAGAAAACGCCCAAAATCGTGATTTGCTGCTGCGTTTTTCGAAGTTGAAGCTCGCGCGTCGACGCGGCGGCGACATTTCATGGTGGTTACGGTAAGTGGCGGCGCGCGACTTCGAGCGATGCCGTACGAAGTCGGAAGATGGTTCGTATAGATGCAGTATAGTGACGGGCTCCTCTCGCGAATTGCGCTGATGTTTTGTTTGCAATTATTTGTTCGGCACACATTATACAGACAGAGGTTCCGTTATGGTATAAATTCACGCCAGTATCAGCTAGATATATCATCGTGGTATCGTAAACAACCACATTTCACAGGAACAAACGTTGAGATATTCACGTTTATTCACATAACCGTATAACATAATTAAATACCCCACTAAAATACATTAAAGCACATCGTAGAATGGCAAATTTAAAATATTTAGTTCACTAACCAAGCTAAGTCGGAACAAAGCCACGCCGAGTGTAGATAGGACCCGAGCTCCTTTGATTCATGAACATCAGGTAGCCAAGGGCGGGAATGAGAGCAGCTACTACACCCACGAAGATCCAGAAGCTTAAACTGAAAGAAAATCATTAGTTAGAGACATTCACCGATCTGAACAAAATACAATCGTAACGTGAAAAGTAACACAACGCACACAGAAAAACAACATTTCACCTGTTCCGTGAAAATAAATCTGCTGCTTCAATGTTTGATAGGGAAGTTCTCTTTCATTCATTCAAACAATTCCAGTCAATTGCAAAAAGACAATGGATACCAAAACAATGGATAACCAGGGCAGGTATCAAAACAAACAAGTTATAAAGTCAAGCAGAGAGGAACGCAAACAAATCCCTGAGTATCATGTAAGTCTCGTATTAGCACAGATAGCATACAGGCTCATAGTAGCATTTGCGAGGGTTTCAGCATCCAAAGGCCCAGCATGCATGAAATAATCACAAACGAAACCAGACGAGAAAACAGACTACCCCGAAACCCGTAGACGGATATAATCACAATGTGAATTGGTATATTAAATATAAAACTTGAGAAGATATCACAGCGTTCGAAGACCCGATCGCAAGACCCGCTTTAATAACATTCCTCTTTGAGGAAGAGATACATCACCTGGTTGTAGTCGTAATAGGCCATTTTGAATTCTCGCTGCCGCCTGAACCGGCGCTGAGGCTGCCGTCCGCACACAGAGTCGCACCAACTGCACCCAGAGAGATATCCGCGTGACGGTCATTGAGCTGAAAGTTTTATGACATTCGATAACGTTTGATTCGCTGTATTAACAAACCATTTTGTAGTACGAGCTGGTCATTAGTCGCTGCTCCTGCTCGTTAAGAATGCGAGACGTGTCCAGCTGCTCTGTCAGCTGAACGATCTTCTTGTCCTTCGCTTTGACTTCATTCACGAGCTTTCTGTATTCAGCCGATAAATGGAAATCCACGGAGTTCTGCGAATTTTCCATATCGGATATGACGATTTGGGCTTTCTCTAGGTATTCACGATACGTTCGTTCCACAGTGGATATTTGTTCGTTCTTCGCAGCAACCTCATCTACAATCAAGCTTTTTATATTAATTAATAATTACTCCGAAGTTCAGCTACGGTCTTCTGTAGACCATCATAAGAAGCTGCAGTTTCCTTCAGCTCTCTTTCCAACCGCGTGATAGTGACCGACATCTTCTCATTGCTTATGCGATCGCCAACATCGGTTTTCGTTGATTCGTAAAGCTTCTGCGCATTGTTAGCCCTGAACCGAACAATCTTCAAAACTTGCAACAGAGGAATCAAACTGACTCGTTTTCCAATCTTCTCCTTTGAAATCCGCAATTCTGTGCTGAGTTCCAGCATTTGTCGCTCTAAGTCCTCCCTTTCCTCGGCGTGCTTGACTTTCATTTCAGTCAGCTCTGCCCGCAGGCGTTCTGTTTTCAGCTGGAAGTCGATCCGCTCATCGAGTTCTAGAGGCTCGCTAAAATTTTAATCACGACCATTCAAAACAATATCAGAGAGGGTACATACAGGGTAGAACCGTTGTGGCCACTCATTTCGAGGTCTTGTTCAAGTGAAGGAGAATCTAAAACAAAAATATGAAGTCGAAGCGCAGGAGAATACAACTGAAATTCATCCGCATCAACACCACTTATTAACATAAACCTGTTTTAAGAGAAGACACATCAAAACATTTTCTTCATCGACATGACACCACCAGATCGATTTGAAGTTCCTCACATTATACTTACTCTGACTAGCGATTTCACTCTTCAAGTGGACCTGTTCAACGATAAGGATTTTCTTCTCGTTTTCAACTTCCTCAAGTCGCTTCCTCGCCTTTGCCAAATCATACCTAATCTAAAAACCTACGCAATTAATAACCCCGGTCATTCTTTCATACCTTTTCATTCATCACGGTCTCTTCAGTAAGTTTTGCTTCAAGTTCTGTCATATGTAACCTTAGTGCTTCAAACTGAACTTTCAGTACTTCATTCCTTCTCTTGTCGTCTTCATACGCAACAGCGGTTGCAATGTAGTTTTCCATTTTCTCCTTCAAAACCTTGTTTTCGGACTAAAATGAAGAAAAAGGTAATGAAAGCGAAATATAATTCACCTTCAAGACATTAATCTCTTTCAGCTTAGGCCGAAGACTTTCCGATTCCGACAAACCTTGTTCAGCGGCAGTGAGACGTTCTTTGAGAACTTTGATTTGCGTAGTCAATTGCAAGTTTTCATCGGAAACCTGATTGAGAATGTCAGCCTAAAATTTTTTTGTCAAGCATATGAATACTTCGGGCATATGGTTGACAGAACAACAGAACACACCGTGCTGTTATCCTCCAATTTTCTGATGGTTTCGTTGCACCTCTCGAGTTCGCTGTTGAGCTTCTGGATTTGCGTATCCTTGAAGTCAATACCGGCCTCGTGCTGATGCAACTGCTCTTGAAGCTGCACCATGGAACGCTTATAAGCATGAATTTCCTGCTGAGCAATTTCAAAATCAAGAAGTTTAGAGTTTGCATCATTGAGCTGACTTTCTAATTCTTCTTTCTCATCCCTCAACGTTTTTATCTGAAAATGCAACTATAAAATAAACGAGAATTACAGTATCCTTACCTGCACTTGGTAAGAGCTGATACGGGTATTCAAACGGGCCTTGTCTTCTTCGTGTTCGACAGTAGAATCGCGGTAGACCTGCAGCTTGCGCTACAACTTATGTTCCACCTCCTACATATATAAGCTTAAGACTTACTTCGGAATTCGGCTTATCGGAGCGCGCCTCGGGCATGTCTTCGTTGATTTCCGTAAGGACTGACATCAATTCCTTCTGCACCACGGGATTGAGCTGGAGATAGCTTAGCTGTTGAACGAACACTGCAACACGATTGATGAAATGACAGTTAAAAAATTACCTACTTGTCGAATTGGGTCCCAGGGTCGCAGCTGAAAAGAGAAGCACCAGCAGTTTCTCAATATGCGCGCGGTCCTGATATTCCGCTAAAAAACAAGTGTATTTCGTCTAAATGAGACACGATAATACCGATTTTCGACGCGTCTACAGTCCATTTCTCCGAATCGCGAAGATTTCTCTTCAGCACTTCGTCAAAATAGTCGTTCAGTCGACGGCAAATTTTGCGGATATTGCTGGCTTTTACTCGAATGTTCGAGTCACCGTCGATCTGCGTAGACTGCAGCCATTCACCGGAGAAAAATTCAGGAGCACTGCAATAATCACCACATAAATAAGCGATCATCGGAGAGAAAATCGCTTACATGTGATGTAGGCACATGGCGACATCGCGGCCGGAGCAAATTGTATCAATCGTGCTCTCGGTACCAATTGTTTGCATCTAAAAATTATGCGAATAAGGCAATAATTCTGCAAAAAACTGGAGCGACATACCCATTTAACGAGCCCGTTGTAAAACTCCTGGCTGAATCTGCTCTGCTGGTCTGAGAAATTCACGCATCTCAGATCCTCGAAGTCTCTTGCGAGAAGGTCCATGCTGAGAGACGTCGCTGAAACAAACGCAGAAATCAGACGTGGAACGATGAACAGCTGAAGCGCGGAAAGAAGGAAGCGAAAGCGAACGCGAGCGGCGGATGGCGCTTGCAGCGGAGTCGGGTGAAGCGAAGGCCGATCGTGCCGAGACCGACGGACGACCCGACGCGTGCCGAATCCAGGGCCGCGACGATCCTATGATTGACGAAACCCAAATTCCGTAAACGGCTGAAGCCTGCCAGCCGATAACGGTGACGTTCTTTGTCTCAAGGCTTCGGATCGGCCCGGTGATAGCCCCGCCCACTGGTGAACGGTAGGTCTGGGGAAACATGAGGGTCGGTTCGAAAGCGGCGGCGCCTTCGAGAAGCCGCCACTGGAGCGAATTTGGCGGGAATGTCCACGTAACAGCTGAAGACGTGAGCGCCGACGATTGACACACATTCGCGTTTTCGTCACATTTTAACGCGTTGAATTTTAATTGATTGTTTCAGGAGCACTGCCTGCACTCACTGCATTGTCTAGCAAATTGTTTCAGAAGTTAAATGACTAAAAATGATTAAGCGATTAAAGACGACTGCAGAACGGGGCTTATTTTTGTGAAGAGTTCAATGGACATTGGCTCGCTGGGAAATCGAAGAACCGTATATATCATATCTTGAGGGGAAAACAAGTACGTCTTGAGTGTGTTTTCGGTGCTTTCGGAGATTTTTCCTTCAAGAAGGTTTATTAGGCACAGTTTTATTCATCATTTTGTGTGAAATATATATTTCGTGAAAATTCAGCATCTGCAACAACAACTAGGGCGGATACTCAAAGCTTCGGTAGGGGATCAACCTCTGCATGCTTAGTGGTCGTTAATGTCACCTGGAAATCATTTTGTTCTATCTTATTGTTCTGTTCTGTTATTTGTGTTTTTTTTATTCCCGAACCCGGGAACCGCAAGCCCTTTGTCCCACACTCAGATCTGAAGGAATTGGAAAAACGGAAACTTTGTAGAACCCAAAGCACAGGAAATATTTAAGAGACAGTCAAAGAACCGCCGTGGAAAACGGCCCCTCATGCCTCCTGTTTTGACTACTTCGGTATCAAATGCTGAATCCTAAGTGTTAACTTTCTTGAGATGTGAAGAATTGATTTTGCAATGAATTAATGGATTGAAAGGTGATAAGATCGACGACTATCGTCAGCAAGATCGACAAAATCACCAGCACGGCATCGCCACCGTTCTTTTGCGCAAAGGAACAGTTATCCAATGATTTACACAGAAAAACCAGTTATTGTCAGTTATTCGCAGTTTTTCTCTGATTTGCTGATGAATCAGCACCGAAAACGAAGGCTTGCATGTTGTTTCTTCCGGTGCTCCTCGTGTGTTATTTGGAGGGGCGAAGAGGTACGGTATTCAAGCGCGATCGTGAAAAGGCGGTCCGAATAATGTGTCCACCGAGCGATTGTCGTAAAACGTGCAAACGTAAAACAGTTTTTGTTTTGCCAGAAAACGAGCACCTCTTCGCCGTCTGCTCCGATATTCAGAGATCAGAGGGAAGGAACGTTTGAGCCCTCCTTGTCTGGCCACGTAGACTGAATACGGCTGAAATTGTCGCCGCTCCCGGCTGCCTCGGCTGAGAGAATTCTTCCTGCTTGTCGCAGGGGTCATACTGGAGAGGTCCCTCCACGCAAACATCAAGTCGTTACGCCAATATAATTCCGAACGTGTCGCCCCAAGTTACTTGTCGCCAGTCACCGATGGGGTTCGAACGACGAGCGCATAGGCAATTGGCGGTGGTAGTGGTCGTGCTCGGAGATGAGTCACCCTCTCTGCGCGATTGTTTGTCTGTTTTGATCGCTTCCATGAACCAGCCAACCTCGTGTGTCCTGGAGGAGACGGGCAAGGACGGACGTAGATGTGCACACGGCTCCGCGACAATGACGCCGTCGCTGACTGTTCGAATCGCAGAGCGTCTCAAGCGCGATCCACGTTGTGGATACATGATGTAGATAAGTGTTCCTCTGAAAACCTCAGTGTTTTTTTCGAGTTACAGTAGGTTCTGGTTCACCGCTCGGTAGCGCCTCACTCAGCCTCTGTTTGCCGAAGCAGCGAAAGTGCCGCTAGACGTCATCGCTTGTGGATTTTTGGACACTCCGAATGATTAGCGGTTATGGGTCGAAGTAGCTGCTGCCGGCGGGATTATCACTAGTCGATTCGGCGGCCGTTTCCGCCACCTTCGTCGTCTCCTCTTTTCTCTTCGCGAATTTGCTGCCAGTCTGCGGTGCATCGCGCGCTTTATCATCTCTCGTTATCAAACGGTGATCATTGCCCGCCTGTATGTCAACTGTCACACCGCTCAGCTGCTCTCCGCGGACGCCTACTCTCTTGCCGTCATCGCTTGCGGCGACTTTTCTCTTGGCTTAAATACACCCCACCTTCGACGACGTCGTCAGAGGGCGGAGCAGACGACCAGAATCTCGTTCGTTCTCTTTAGCGAGAAAGAGAGCGGGCGAGAGAGAACACGAAGAGGAGAGAGACGGCGAATTTCTGAGTGTTGTGTGTGTATTTGTGTGTGCGTGTGCGGTGAGTGTGCGCCGACTGGCGCTGAGTCAGAGCCTCGCTCGCTTCTGTGTCTTTTTTCCCGCAGCCAGCCAATATTGATGACGGCGCAACGGATTATTCATCCCGAGCCGCTCTACTCATCGTTTACTTCTGCTTTTTTTTCTGTCGCCGTCCGTCGTTGGTTGCCGTCTTTGACTCTCGGTTCCCAACTCCTTATTTTATGCAAACGCCACTTTACAAAAAACGACGTTTGAATGGAATTGATTACCTAACATAACACTACTCACACAGGGAAACGGGTGGCCTACCGTATGTTTTAGGGCTTCAAATGTTTGGTCTACCACGCAGAGGGCAAAGCAACCGTTCTCTTTCGGAATCTTGATGAATTTAAGGGAAGACATGAATGCTTTTAAATTATCCCCTCTGTTTCATATGAGAACGAAAACAATGACTAATCAAGTAAGGACTAGGGAATGTTAACGGGAAACAAAGGTTTGCGTCTGCAACCAACGTAGTTACCACACGATTGTTGCAGCAGGTGCTCCTCAAATGCTTTCGATTAACTTCAACCAGAACCCAACCTGGCCTGGTGGAGGAGGAGAACTGCGTATAATAGCAATTGCTGCGACATTCAATTACTACAACCACACATGAAAGATAATAAACAGGGTTATACCGCGTTGACGCAGAATTGGAACGTTGGCGCCCTTCGCGCGCCCATTTTCCTTCTCCAGATTGTGACTATTTGAATACGCGTGTTGCTTTTCTCTTTCTTGCTCCTCTTATCAGTTATTATCATTCTTGACACAATCGTGACGCATGTCTTCCGCCTGACTCCTGTGCTCTCAGAAAGTCCGAGAAAATGGTCATCTCTTTGGCTACAACCCTATTTGCTCTTCACTCTTCTAATTCGAACGCAGGCCCCATTTTCCCCTCTCACGTTTAGGGCCAACCACCAGCAGAACCAATAGTGGAATGCGTCGTGCCTGTGTGTGGTCGCGAGTTTTTCTGGATAGTCGATCAAGTGTCAATGACTCAAATCCGCGATCGGAGCATTTTTTGTACTGTCACAACGCGCATCTGGTTTGTTTTATCCTATGGACTTTAAAGTCGAACCTTCTGGGTCCATGTAAATACCTGTACAGTCGGCTTTTTAGTTCAGAACAGTCCAACAGGGCCCTTAATTGACTGGATCAGTGACAACGGCTCTTATCAGCTCGGCTAAATTTTTTGACTGAGTATGAATAATACCGATGCACTTCTCTAAAATCATTGATTTTTTGCAGTTCTCTTCAGTTCCTTGCTTTCTTTAGACAAGTAGAACTTTCACAGGCCTATTAGTCACCGCTACCGTATTGCAAATTTTCTGATTCCAGTCGCTTCTTACCTTCCAAGCCTCTGGTGTTTTCTGCCTGCATCTGAGATTATCGAGCTCACCTCATTCGTTCAAGCAAATAACTTTCTGCAAGACAGTCGGCGACTGGCGACGTTCGAATCTCGCGCGACGCCTTTTCGGTGTAACTAACTGGACGCTCTGTAAGCGGCCAGGGAGCTCCTAATCATTTAACGCCAATTAATCACTGGGTCATGAGCTTGCGTTTTGAAGGTAAAAAGTTTGACGCGCGCGCGATCCCGCGTTTCCTGGTCCTTCGTCATTGCCACCGCCTGCTCGCGCGAATTCTTTGTGGTTAATCTTGGCGGTGATTTGTGCATCGCGAAACTCACTTGGTGCAATTCGACAATTTGTCACCGACGCAGCAGCAAATGATAACCATCCTGGTTCTGTTGTTTTGGGCAGGCAGAGCGACACGCCGCCGAGCGCTTGAGTAGGTAACACAGTTATCGGATTAGTGGTTGGTTTTCGGTGACCTTCGCCGTTTTGCACTGGAATAAGCCGGTTCCGTGGTGGATGGTCAATTGTCGGAGTTCATCATTGCGCGTGTTTTGCATGAATTGCTTGAAACCGGCATTGTTGTTCGGGAGCGAACGAGTCCCAGCCAGGGCTTTCGGAGCAACAAGTGGTGCGTTCCGGACACTGTTTGTGTTCTGCAGTAAATACACATCGACCAACTCACCACGCGAGATTCGCCACCCTCAACTCGTCTGACTGATTCTGTTGCCGATGAAAGCCGACTCCTTCCGTTTCCTCGGTGCAGACTGACTGAGTTTGAGCCAGTGGCTGTGGAACGCTGGAGTCGTCGAAGTACGCGGCGAAAAGACCAAAGAAGGAAGACGCGGTGTATGTCCCTCCCGAGAGTCATTCCCTGCGTTGCACTATTCGGTAATAATACTTTTCCAGCCCTGCTTGGGGCAGGTCGTCTCCAGACAGACAGTCCTGACTGAGTCACTTCTGCTTCTTTCCGATTGCTTAAAATATCTCCAAATTAAAGTGATCTCTTGAGTCCCGCGAAAAGTGGAAACATTGCCGTCCTCGGGTACAAGCGTCAAGATGTCAAGAATGAGGAGATACGACACGCGAGGAGGATCAAAAAAGCGGCGCAGTGAAGCCGGCCGGACGGGTTACCGTTGGCGCAAGCGAACCAGGCCGGTTGCGTCCGCGGCGCAGTTTTCTTGTTTACACAATACACCTCGAGCGCAGCAGCTGATGCTACAAACACCGAAGTTTTACTTTGCCACACTTAGCGACAGCCGCAACTGCCACATAGAGTTCTGATTCATTTCCACTGTTACCGCACCGCATTTTTAATTCATCATTGATCGGCGTTGAGTCATGTTTTCGTTTAGGGCGGTGGAAGCGCGGGCGAGCCGGGAAGAATGTAGACGAGCTGGCCGATCAACCGGCGGAAATACTAGACGGCGCTGCTGAAAAAGGGTTAGGCGAGGGAGGACTGCATGGTGGTTGCTGGTTTTTAAGAAAACTTTCAACCAAAACGGTAGAAAGAAGACAGGAGGGAATGAGCAACCAAACGGCGTCTAAGCTTATCGGGAGAACAGAGCCGGTTTATGACGTATTTTATATGAACTAACGAGAGGGACAAGAGACGCGTGATGAAGTAGAGGCGACGAACGAAAAAGACGATCGAATGTTAAGAGGTTGAGATTGCGAATTTATTCGTTTGTTCATTAGGCGCTGCGATTATCTCTTTCCGCCTAATCAGCGCAGCTGTAAAACTTGCGTTCCGTGATAGCCGGCCGCCACGATGACGCTGAAAGCGAGGACGGCGACCTCGCGCACTAATTGTGTATATGTAATTTGTTTTTTGCGAACTCGTTTGTTTTTGATAGACGTTATCGACATCCGAAGCTAAACCAATGAAATAAGAACTAAAGTTGACGTTTCCTGATATCTGATGCCAGCCAGGGCTCTTCGAAATTAAATGTCACAAACGAGAGCGGCCCCTTCGCGTACTCTTCCTTATCCGAGTGAGTAATCAGTGAGCGTGTGTGAGCGGGAAATACTCGAGTTCTTTCGGCATTTTAGGCCGACCGACCGGAGGATATCCTCGCCGGCGGCCTTTCACACGTTCTGCGTCATATTGATTCACCACATATTTTGCGATTATTATAAATGCCCTCAGAATATCTTAAAGAGCCGGTGCCTCTCCTCGCTCCCTCATCGCTATTCTTTCTTATTTTATAGTCTTTGTTTTTTGTTTTATTTTGCTGTCAATTCATTTTTTGTCCCCCTCCTCATTGGCTTACTCCGATTTAATTCATTCTATTTTGTTTCATTTTCAACCTTTCTACGTTATTCAAATTGACCTTAGTTTTTGTCCGAGTTTTCATGTCGCTCCACACGTTTTTAATCTTGCAATACTCGCAAATAGGATCACTTATTCAGTCCCGAAATGCGATGACCATTTTCTGACGCCGAGGGAAAGGAGTCCGTTTGGGTGGCACAAATGGAACGCGCAATCTCGAACGCACAAGTAGCTTGAGGCCCCGAATTCGCGCGATTGATCTTCGCTGACTCACGGGAGAACATTGCGAGGGGTCGGATTCCCAGTGAGGCACGATGAGAAAACGCGGATGGCCATGTTTTTGCAAGGCTGTGAAACAGCAAACGGTGTTTACAGAAATCAGACTCATTACTCCACGGGTTCTCACCGGATTAGCATTAATTATGTGACAAAGTGTCCGGAGGAAAGGTCTGGCGCGAAACGTTACGTTATGTTTTTAATTAATCAACTGCATTGTTTTCCGCGCCCCGCAATCCGTTATTTGTAATTTACACTAATATTGTTTAAATTCAAAAGGCGAATGTGGGCGACACTGGCAGGCTGACTTTAGTATGTAGCACAATCTTCTGCTGCTCGCCCGGCTTCGAGACCCGAGGCGACCCTGATCTCTGGTTAGCATACCATAACGTTGTGTTTGCAAATTCCTCTGAAACCGCAAAGTTCAAATTTCAAAATTGCTGCAATGTTTTAGCCAGTACATTTATATATGTATTTGTATTTTCTGTTGCGAGCTTTAAAATTAGGTTTCAAGCGGTACAACTAACGGTCGCTTTGATGCTTGAACCTCGTTTCCTAGAAAGCTTTACATGACATAATACTTAAAGAGTTATTATTGGTAGTTTGAATTGCATGATTGGCTCAAGTATGGCCCTTTCGGATTTCACTGAGGTAGAGTAGAATGCTTTTAGAAATAATTTTCAGTTTGAAATTTCTTTTAAATATCAATTTCTAACCTTTTTCCTGAAGACTTTTCATTTGGTATGCTCTATATCCCAAATTTTTTTTTGGATTTTGAGCCAACATAATTTAACTCAACCTTGCAATTACTGATCTCTCCAGCTTGAACGATCTCAAACTGTTTTGTGCGGCGTCACTGTTTTTTAATTTATTTTGAATTTCCAACTTTAAGGTTTTGTGTATCGGCTCCCCTCGACTCAAAGATCTCGTTCGATGTACTCCGCAACACGGATTACGCGCTGCGTAATCCCCAGATCCGCGTCCAATGCATGTTTACAAGTTTGAAGAAGACGAGTAATGTTTGGCTCTAGACACAATTCACACCTCAAAGGTGAGACGCAAAAAGACGCATTGCATTAGAAAATTACGCATCCAGCCTCCCAGGCGGCCCTTAATTACGGTAGCGGTGTCCTCGGATTGACTTTTTCCGTGAACTGAAGACGTAACGAGTGGCGAGAAAAACATCTGCGCTTGTTTTGTCCTTTCGAGTTGCGCGAATTTGAAATCTCTTAATGGCATCTGGCATAACAAATACGTTTATCGATTACGACGTTTTCTGTTCGTTAATACAAACGCGGCATTCCACGCGAAACAGGTCGCCCCGCCTTTGGCCTTTGCGCGCATGTTCTCGGTACATGTGCCATAAGTCGCCGTAGAGATGGATGCAGCCGCCGCAGCAGCAGCCTGGAGCTTATCTTCGCGCTTGCAGATGAGTGCTGGTGATCTCCCGGTGGCAACATCGGCCTCCTCTTATCAGCAGCTGAAATCGATGCTCACGCTGGACCTCACGTCCGAATCGCCACCCAAGAAGAGGAGGACGGTGCCGTTCGAGATCGACTACGAGAAGCTCCAGTCGCAGATCATCTCCCCGTTAAGTGAGTTTGCCCAGACTGGGCCAAACCAGTCACCTTAGGTTTTGCAGTTGCCAGCCTCCAGACCGTTGCCACTCCGACGCCCTCTAAGATCTTCGGGCCGCAGGACGTCTCCCAGGCCCAGGCTCAGTACGCTCAGGGCTTTTTAGGTAAGTCTTCGAAATTCGAGAATCGATTACTGCACTTACCTCTCGCTTTAACCTAAATGATGAGGTCGGCAAAGTACACGGCTTCAGCCATCCATGGTGATGGCAGACTGCCTACGCTCAAAAGTACAATTCGAAGTTATTATATTGAAACTGTCTGAAAAAGTGGTTCGGGCCGTGGCTGCCGTGCCGTATTAATCGGAATCCGGTTGAGCGCTTTTCCACTGGCACGGAAACTACAAATTTTCTGTACATTTTCGGAGATAAAATCCTTCGAACATTATTTTCCTAGCAGAAAATACCTCTTTTCAAGATTTGAAGGTCTAATTGAGAATTGATTTTTGGACCACTTTTTAGTCAAGGAACTGAGGTAAGAGAACAGTTGAACTCGGTTCCGATAGTTTTAAAAAAGAAGGACAGTCAAATCCTGGCTGCTGTTATCCGTTAAAAACGATAGGAGGTTTGGATAAAAAACGTCCGATGCAAGGGCTAAAATGCCAGTCAAATTTGAATTTTCTAGTTTAAAGAAATTAAATATTTTTGATGCAAGCAATTTTCAAGCAAGGCTATAAATTCTTACAAGACTGCAGTTTTCTGGCTGCATTACGTGGTTTGTCCACATTGACGTCAACCTGAAGACGTCGCGAAAATTCCAAATTTCGGATTTAATTACACACAATCAGGAAAGGACCGTGTTTTCTGCGCTTCCTGGCGTGACGTTTTATTGTTTTGTGCCAGGCACATGCCTAATTTCTGCACACGTTTGTTGGTGTGGGTCAATTGCTATTTACCCAGGAACTCAAATTGTTGTTCTCTGGAAGCAGAATGCCGTTCCAAACAACCAACAAGCCAGAGATCGCTCTAATTTGGCCACTTTTGTCACATTGTTTTCAAAGTTTGAGGCGATCACGTCCGCACAGGACATTTCAAGGTGTTTTAATAGAACGCGAAATAACCTGAAAACAATTGACTTACGTCAAAATCAAAACAAACGTTTGGGAACATTTCACGCCACGTATCCAGAGTTCCGTCAGGCCAGCGGGAGCCGCCGATTGTTTTCACGGAACCGGTAAGTTTGCTTGCTTTGAACTCTGCTCAGACGCCTTCCGAGCAAAGGTTTTCGCCTACAGTAAATTTGTGCCTATATCTTCAATTCACGTGCGACTCGCCGGGCGGCGCGGGTGAAAAACCTCAGGAACGATGCGGCGGGACCATCTTGCTGGTACAGTACACGCGGATTTTGTCGATTCCGCCATACTCCGCAGAAGCGAACCTGTAGCATTTAGGGTTCCCGCCGAGCCGTTCTTGAGGCTTTTTGCCCTGGTCGGACGCGAATCGAGGATGACAAAGTTTTAATGTCGGGTGTTTTTTTAATACAATTTATGTCGGAAAACCTTTCTCGAAACAGCCAGATTACGTTAAAAGCGGTTGGGCTAGCAAAGGCGTTAAAGAGTTTGATTGCCTATCAACTAAGGCACTAAACGCTTTTTAACAGTTGAAACGCTTTGAAAAGAGCACGGAAAACCTGCTTGATGCTGATTGACTTATTTCATAGGGTTTCCCAGAACTAATATACATCTCGGAGGGAAGAACTATCGATATGCAATTCAGAAAACCAAAGAATATTTGATGTTACCTGCAACAGTCTCAATTGACACATGAGCAAAAGAGTCACTGCCAGTAACGTTAACATGCATTTAATGTTTTGATTTTTTAAGATACGCAGTACCAAAAAGAATCTAAACGTTTAAATTTTTAAATTCTGAAATGAGTTTACATAAATCTAGCATTAGACTTGATTACCCATTTGAAGTGCTTTGTTTAAATACTAATTTACGCTTTTTTACATAAAATTCAAAATGTGATTGCAACACACCGATCACAACCCGAATAACCAGGAAATAGTTTGAAACATAGTAGCACTTAGCAAGGCAGAAATCGCACTTTAGAAATTGCACTTAAGAATTTCTTCTGATACAGGATTCCGACCGTTCCTTCACCTTTTTCAACTCTTTTTTCAAAAACGCAAAAAGACATAACGGGCCGAATATTCAAATGAACATTTTTATGTATATTGACATCAGCGCCGAATGATACCGTAAAACCACAAATCAGAATTCGGATGGGACTCCTTTCAAAAAAGAGTGACTTAGTCAAAAAGCAACTTAAACCCATGTTCTACAGCTTCTTCGCTTTTCAGATGCTCTGAATCACGTTCAACGGCTTAACAACTTTATCCCGAACAACATGCCGTCTCCGAGCCTCCTAAATCCTGCTCTGCTCAACTTCAGCACGACCCCGACGCTACCGACAAACCCGATCGTCCCCACCACGACCTGTCCCCCGACCACGTCCGCTATCAAGACCATCGACGCAAGCTCGGTTTCGAGCTCGAGTAAAACCACCACGACTACAAGCACGGCGCCCAAGACTACAGCTTCAGCCGTGACCCTTCCGCTGACTAAAGCATCCACCACGGTAAACACGAAGGCGTCGACCTCAGAAATCCCGCCGGTCCCTCCACCAGCTCCCGCAATTCCCACGATCTCAGCCTTACCTCCGACGTCGCCGACCACGTTGCCCACTTCAGCGTTGCCCGCGTCCACATCCAGCTGCTCAGCTAATGACATGTAAGTTGATCGAACTCAGTCAATCAGTCCAAGAATAACAGCAAGGGGGACAAGAACAGATTCCGCGATTCTCCATAAAACGAGCTCTCAGAGGGGAGGAGATTCACAGCGCTCTTTGTGCGTACGGCGACTGACGCAACTCTCAAGTCGCCTGCACAGTAAAGGACAAGTGAGCCCTAACGGCTACCGTATACCACATAAACAGTGACGCAAATGAAAAGGCGCTTGCGCTCTGAGTCATCATCCACGGGCTAGGAGCAACAGAGGCCTGGAGAAATTCTCACTGAAAATTTATTTTTGAGCGTTATGTAGTTTCCCTTCTTCAGAAAACCAAGTATCGGAAGTGGGCTTCCCGGAGCAGCTGGATTTCGTCAATAAGAGAGATAGTTGCGGAATGATTTTCGCCGGCTGATGGTTTCGATGACTCACGCCTCAGTAGCATCTCCTAGAAGCTGTTTGTTGTCTCCTGGAACGGGCGGGTACAAACAAACCTGCTGATATTCTATTTGCTTTTTTGTGGGGCGGCCTGCGTGGGCGACTGCGGAAATATACCTGCGATGCTAACGCGGACCGGTAAGAGAGCGGTGACTCATCCAGATGTGGGTCTAACGGCCAGTCGCTCCTCTATCGCGGTGCACTTTCGCGCCGGGTTCTGACCGTTCCACTCGCCGCGAGCCTTTTCTGGATGAGGCTGCCATCCTCTCCCTCTGCTCGCGTGTTGCCAAGCCCACCTTTCTTCTGATAATTGTTCAAGCGTGTCCTCAATTTGCCGGTGCTTTGTAGCTCACTTATATCCGAAGTCCGGAACGGCAATTCTTCCCCTTACGAGCTTGCGCCCCTTTAGCCGATCTGCTCGTAGATCTTGTTTTTGAAAAGTGTTTTGGATTAATGCGCCGTAATCATCCCAGTAGATCGTTTTACAACTAAATGTCAAATGAGTCTTATTTTCCTAGACATTTCGAAAATCAAGTGTCTGTGTTTTGAAATTGTGGTTGTTAGACTTTCTTAGTTCTCCGAAGAGTGCGATCACACAGAGGGGTACGGTAGCTGTATGCGCAAACGGGTGTGCACAAACGCGAGCACGCGGTCGGGGCGGTGTCGAGGTCTCTTCGGTTCGCTCCATTTTGCTCCTACCATACTAGGAGCAAGATGGAGCGAATTTTACTGGACATCACAGTCTCGTGATTGCCGTTTTCCAAATACTCGCGTTGACTTTCCAACTAAAGTCTATACAAAATTTTAAAGTTCATTTTTTGCTAAGAATGGAAGATATAGCGACTTTAAAAATCTGACTTCGTGAACTCTGGTTTTTGTGTCTTAACTTACTTAGCGTCCTCGGAAACACAAAACAAAGGCATGGGAACGAGAGCTCCATAAGCTCAGTCAGCGCCACAGAGCGAGAAGAGCACTTTCGCTCGCACAACTTTAGCTGCACAATGTTTTGTCTCCCGCCGCTCGACGTGAGCGGTCGTACAGTATCCCGCGTTGTGGATTCAGTCAAAACGAGGATCTGGAGGCGCCGCCGATCGCAAGGCGGCGGCATCAAAGACTGCACCTTTCCTCGTTTGCCGCTCGGCTGCGGCCTCCATGATTCACGCGTTTGTGCGTCTGCGTAATTCGCGACGCACACGGACCGATCTGTCCAACCTTTAATCGAAAACAGCATCTCATGAGTCATCGGGAGCGCGCGAGCGCGGTTTGGAAAAACGTCCCTGCATAGAGATATAATCCAGCTTTGCCCCAACGCAAAGAACAGTCATCCGCGATAGGACAGGTCATTCGTTCCCTCACGGACGCCGTCGCTGGCCGCCGGAGTTTTCGCAATGTCCATCCCCACTCACTTCTCATTTTCAGAGTCCGTTACATCGAGCTGATCAACATGCAGAACCCTCACCACCACCAGGACTCCGCCGGGATAATGCCGCCGTTCTTCTTCCCTCCGGTCGTCCCCAGCTCCTCCAGCAACGCCATGATGTCCAATTCGAAGGCCCTTCCGCCGGGAATGCCGAATCCCAACATGCTCTCCCCTCAACTCCCTCAACTCTTTAACCAGATCCAGCAGAGGGACTGCGACATGCCGTCTTCTTCAGGTGCTTCGCTCGGCATGAACAGCATGTTCCCGGGCATGGCGGCCCCACTCCCGCCACCGTCCTCGATGGACGACGGCTCCATGGATGGAGCGGCCAGCTGTTCCTCGAGTCGAAGCCAGGAGGACCTGAGTTTTATGAACGGGTGAGTGTTTTGGTTGTTTGGTCGGCAGAAAGTAGGTCAGGAAGCCCTAGAAAGGGTGACTCATTTCCTCGCATTGCGCATTGTTAATTACTCCTCGGATGACTCAACGCTGTTGCAGGGTCGACCTCGACGACCAGGAGCGAAAGAAGTTGGAGAGGAAGCGGGCGCGGAACCGTCTGGCCGCCACGAAGTGCCGCCAGCGCAAGCTGGAGAAGATCCAGGAGCTGGAAAACCTTGTGAGCCACGAGCGGACGCGCGGGGCAAACCTCCTGCAGGACATCGAAAACCTGAGGAAGTCGATTTCCTCGCTGGAGAACGAGCTGAAGCACCACCAGAACCAAGGATGCAACATCGTGTCCCACAAGCCCTGAGTGACTACCGTAATTCTTGTCAGACCGCCAACTCCTTTGAGCAATAAGCTTTCCTTTAAATGTGATCGAAGTCGTACCCCTCCCCCTCAGAGTCCATTTGATTCTCTCAAACCTTATCATAGCCGTCATGTAAATGATTCTAGTCATTTCCGAATCAATTGCACAGTACAATTTCTGAACCTCCCAGGAACCTCTCTCTTCCTTTCACCCAAAGTTGCGTGTTGTGACTGTTCAGTTCCTTTCCTCTTTGTTAAACATACTTGCCATCTTCCCCTTGTTGTACCGTAGCTCGTTTAGGACTAGATTCTCTCGTTCTTTCCTTAGTATTTTCTGTACATACAGCCCCTCTCTCAAGCGAACCCTCTTCTTACTCATGAAAACGTTTGTGTCCCCCAATTCGTGTGTGTCATACTTGACTAAAACTTTTGTTTGCCAAAATCGCGTTTGATCTCGGCGATTTCGGAGAATGAGTGTTTTGGTCCTTTCTGCAAAACGGTTGTGATTTCTTCCTTCTTCTTTCTTTGAATTTTCGAATAACGTGTAACAAAAATAATTTTTATAACTAACTTTGTGGATTTTAGTATTCTACGGGACCCAAGGTGAGCCAAGCATAATGAACACTGTCCAACATGACCTTCAACTCGAAAATTGGGCAACTGACACTTTAGATTTTTTCGCAGGTTCCCTTAAATCAAAGTAAACTTTGTTCTTTAACACGTCTAAGTCTTTTTCTATTTTCTTAAATATGATCAAGCACAACCAGAAATTGCGGAAACGATTTTGCCGCAACTGAAAACCTTAGAATTGTTCTAATTGAAAGTGGCTAGGTGGCAAGCAAACCAAAGTGCGCATAACGAAGACAATTACATATTTGTGACTCAAGCAAGAGGGTAATTGGTTTGCTTCACAGCTTGGGCTGCTTCGAGATCGAGGCCTCCTTGCCTTTCTCGATTGACTCCATCAGGCGTTCGCCCCAGCTGCTGAGGAAGGAGAAGAAAACGAAGCCGCCGACAATGATCAGCGACCCGGCCACGAGGAGTCCCAGCGAGGGTCCGGTGAACAAAAATCCGACCAGCGCCGCGGCTTCCAGCACATAAATAAAGACTGCCAGCACCTGAAAGACTCGCGTTTGCCTTTTTTAGTTAAAAAGAAGGAACTACTAGTCTGTGAAAGTGAGATCCCAGGAAACTGCCCAGAGGAGCAAAAGTGACCGAAACGGGAATGGTGACCTTCAAGTAGTCCCAGGCCAGTTGAGCGATGTCGCCCATCATCACCGCTCTCCAGTACATCGCGATCACCGAGTTGATGCCTGAAATCAAAGAGACGTTTGTGTAAGAAGCGGTTTGTTTACCCATCAGCACTACGGTAGTGGGAGTGGCGGTCTTCTCGCTGATGCGGAACAACAGAGTGATAACGGAGAAAGTGCAGATGTCCACTCCGGAGCCGGCCATGCTGTTAAGCACTCCTGAACAGGGATCTTTCCCTTGGCCAGAAATCGGGGTCCTTACCTCCCACGAATCCGGTCGCCACAAGAACGACTGCCTTCCAAAGGCTGAACTCTGGAATTTTGGCGTAGGTGGTCCTCTTCTTTTGTCGGTTCAGAATCCAGAGGCTAATTGCGAAAGCACACCAGCACGAAACAAACATCATTTTCTTTTGGGGGCCGCTGAATAGGGGATCGAACTGAATTGAATGACTGCTTGTGGTTCAAGTGAAAAAGGTTTGCTTGTTACCACGGTGAATCCGCTGATGACTCCGGGAACAGCTCCGACGGTGGCCAGAACGATGGCCCTCCACTCGATTTGGATTTGCATGAAAATCACGACGAAAAGGGACAGCGACATGGCTAAAACCTTTTTTCTGTGGATTTTGTTCCAATTTACAAGACAACAAACCAATTTTGTTTTCAATAAGTTTTTGAATGAAAATGTTTCGCTTCTTTTTTCGATCAATCTTTTTTGGTTTTTGTAAGCGCGTCATGGAGCTAATTATAGCGTCTGCTATAAACACCTGGCGCAATTGACGCCTTCTGAATTCAATCGTCTCTTGTTTGCATCAAGTGGTCGAGGGAAGTCGTTTTCAGGGAACGGCATAAACAAAGTGGGGACCGTACGTAATAGGAAAATGTTTTAAAATTACCAAGTTAGGTCTTTCAAATAATGTTTGAAAAAAGTTGAAACAATTTTTTTGTTTGGATTAAAAAAAGTTTCAAATTGTAAATTATGCAGATGGTCTAACTAAATTAAGGTATGGTTTCTCACAATTAACGGATTGGACCTTTTAAAGCAGATCTTAAAAACAGCATGCTAAGATTCGATGTAATGAGTGATCGGAGGCCAACACATACCTATCGACTGAATCATAAGCGAAAAGTCCCTGGCCGTCGTCGGATCGATGTGGAGAACAAACGTCATTACGGGGAACGCAACCGCTCCGCCACCTTCGCTAGTCATTCCTTAAATGTCCGGCTAACCTTTTTCATTTTAGAACGGGGACTCACCGGCTACCGTAGCTCCTAAAATCATGGTGACAGGCATGTGCCAGTGGGAGGGGTACAACGAGAAAAAGTGGAACTTAAAAGCGGTCAGCCACCACACCGTCTGAAATTCAAATAGAGAATATGTCGGTGTGTCTGACGAGTACCTGAGCCACAACGAATGGAATGAGGAAGGCAATGAACTTACGGTATTTGATGAGAAGCACCTCGTCGAATGTCAAATGAGTTGGAATGGATGCCTTTTTCTCTTGTGTGGTTTCTTCAAGAGTCTGGCCTGAAAAGATGAAAATTACAAAGTGATGGAAACACAATCACCTCACCTTCCAGAAAGTACTTCTTGAAGAACTCGTAAGGACTTCTCTTGCATGACATCGAGCTTTCTCGGGTCATTTCTCGGTTCTTCGGATCTGTTGTCGGTGTTGACGAGTTGTAAATGCCTGAAAAGTCGACGCTCGATTCGAAACAAACCAAAATTTATAATTATCAGCGATATAAGAGAAGGACAAGAACAAGCATCTTCCATCGGCACTCTAAAAGTAAATGCACAACTGCAGCGAAAGGACCATTTTCTTAATCTCCTGCCACATTGAGAACCGGTTGGTTGATATGCATCAAGCGGATCACATCCAGAACGCGCATCTTCCGCGCCGGCCGACTTGAGTGAAAGTATCCGTAATTGGCCGTGGATCTCTGATCTCTAGTGTAGTTTTGACCGATACAATGTGGTTCCGTATCCGTGTTGGAAGAGATTGGGTAAATGGATAACTCAAAGGCGGCATTAAGGATAAGTTCCACTCCTCCGCATTCAAGTTGAATGTTGGTTATAGATTCGGAGTGGAAAGAGTTTTACTGAAAAAGTCGCGGAAAAAAGAATTCAAATTCACCTCCACCTGTTTGAGCTGGAATACCGTAAACTCGGCTAATTTGCATTTTAAACCTTTTTCTTGTGTTGGAAATAAAAAACGAATTTAGTCTTTGTATAGAGGTAATTTATGATCACGCAATGATTCTACTTGAGCGACACTTTGTCTGAACGCGCTTCCTCATCGAGCTTCTCGTGCTCCGTCTTGATGTTCTCCAAAATCTCGTGGATGCCCACCATCAGCGACTCCATGACGACGGCTCTTTTCTCTGATTCGCTCAATTTTTTGTTTCGCGTGTTGGCGATTTCCTTTTCAAGTGCAAGCGCCGAGCCGAGATTTGTGGCCAGTCTCCAGAACTAAAAAAGGGCACAAACGATGAGAAATCGGCGGTGTTCCGCGTACCTCTGAAGATCGTTTTCTCTTCATACGCTCTTCAACGCTGTCCACAGGTTCGTCCAATTCAGTGCTGAAAATAATTTTGAGTTACGTATGTGGACAGCAACGTACTGGTGCTCAGACCGATGACTCAAGCGAGAGGGCGCGTCGTGTCTCACGTGGCTGATGTAGGTGAGGTTCAGCAAGTTGCTGTCCTTCTGGAGCAGGCTGGGATCTGAAACAAACTTTGAGATAGCAAGGCTGGAACCAACCTCGCTTACCATCGCCAATCGTCCGATGCTGCGTGGATTCCGGGAGCGGAAGGTCGCTGTAGACGCTTTGGTCCTCGTTAGCTGGCTCCATAACTGCCACACTATTCAAAAAGGCTAAAGAAAGGGTCGATCTTTTTGAAGAAAGCACATCAAACCTGGTAACGACATGGATGCCGAAGAGGATGACTCGATAGAGGAGAGTTTTGTGATGGATCTCTTGGGCTGGACTGAAGAGTCGCTGGAAGTCTCCGCTCCCTTAACGAAGTCTCCACTCGGCAGGTGCTCCAGCTTCGTTGGGGTACTGGCAGGCGTCCTCGGCGTCGTGCTCGCTTCCGACTTCTTCGGGGTAGTGATCTCTGTTTCGTCGGTTTCGCTCTGTTCCGAAGAAAAGTTTGGCCTTAATTCTAAATTTTGGAAGACGTCTTTTGCGAGATGTCTCGCCAGTTTATGAAGTTGGCTTAGCTGCTCACTATCCGTACTTGCCTAAATAAGATATCTTAGGAACTTGAAAATTCGCGCAGACCGACTCACTTTCTGAGAAACTGAGGAGCAGTCGGAACGAGGAGTTATCGGCGCTGTCTCCTGCAGCAGCCGCTCCACCACCGGTAAGTGGGTAACCATCGAAAGTTTCTCGATCTTATTTTCTTTGGAAACGTTTTTTGAGTTCGAAAGAATTCCCGACTGAGCGTCGTGTTGCTTGACTGGAATCTTGGATTCGCGTGGCTTCGAGGGTTCATGAGCCACTTTGACGTTTTCCTTCACCGAGCTCTGCGGCCGTTCGGGTTCCAAACATTCAGTTTCTATTGTTTCGAATCTTTGGATTACTCAAAGCAAAACATACCAGTTTGCGAACTCGAATTGGTGAGTAATTTAACGGGGCGACTTTCGATCCGTTTCCGAAACTCGAGGGAGGCGACGCGGAGAAGCGGCGTGAGCGAGGGAGGGAGCCAGTGCTTTGTGAGACTGTTCTCCTTGAAACGCGACAGGAGGGCGTCGGCTTTGTTCAGGAGCATGTTGCTGGTTAGGCCGTTTGTTCGTATTTCATCCTGAAGAGGGTTCACTAGAAAGGTCACCCGAGATTCCAAGTTTTACCCCGAACTCTCGTGACCAGGCAGTGAACACGTTGCAGACCTTCACCGACTCCCGAGCGATCATAGCTGCGTCTCGGACCACAGGCAGAATCATTTCGATCTGCTTTATCAAAGGCTAAAATTTCTTGTTTAATTCTTTTGTTCAAAATGCTTCAATAAATATTTTAAAGTAGCTAAGCTTTCCAAGTTTTAGGAGCAAAATTGGGCAAAGGAAAGTCTTTGGCTTGTTCCAGATGTTTTGTTCTATCGACTGATATTTGAGTGTTTTAGATGTATCACCTGAATGGAGTTCTGCATGAAGCTCTCGAGCTGCTGGTGGGCGGCTTGCCGTTCGCTGATCAGGAGATAGCGACGGTTGATGTTCTCCGCGCATTGTTTTTGTGTCTCCTAAAACAATTTTTTGAGAAGATGAACGCAGCTTGGAAGCGAGCGCTTGTTTGATTTATGTCTCCTAAATTGAGCGAGACAAAAACAGCCAACTTTGTCATCAATCCGCCCGGGACCTTCTCGTATGGGTGCGCGGGCGATCTCCTCCACTTACCATTACCGTGTAGGAGAGCGGTTCGAAAAGGCAGCGGGTCATCTCGCTGAAGATGTCCGCATAGTCCCGCATGGGAAAAGACAGCAGCCTGGAATATATTTTTTACGTTTGTCGTGCTTTGGGGTTTTTTACCGATCATTCAGTGTGGTCATGCTTTTTGCCAGGAGCTTCAGGAAGTCGTTGCGCACCTCCAGTTCCATTTCGTTCATTCGGTCTTGATTTGACTCGAAGGAGTGGAGAGCGGAGAGCGGCTTTAAAGGCCCGGTTTGAGGCGACTGGAGTTCGATGGGCGACCGCGGGTGGCTGTCTAAACCTGGTTTTGAGCGTGGTTTTTAAGCGATACCCTTGTATTTACCTGTTCGTTTGTAGATTTTGTCGGGAAAAACAGCATCCATTGGAGAAAGCGGGTGCGTCGTCTTCTGCGAGAGTTCCGCCGGCGTCGGGTTTACCAATATTCGGTCTCGAAGTTGGTTAATCTCGAGGTCGCGTCTGTGGAGTTCCATTTGAAGACGAACCACGCGTTGCAGCAGATTCGTGTTCGTGGCCGCTCCGTAATCGACTAAATCAACTTTGAGGACGCACGGGAGGTCCGACTCACGTGAAAAAGGCGTCCCGAGGACAGTGTTCCTCCTGCTGTTCGAGAACTCAGCAGAGCTGTTGGCGCTGCTGGTCGGCGACGGGGTCACGCGAGCTTTCGACGTCAGGTCGGTCTTCGAACTCGATCTCCCATTCTCCGCTTTTTTCGCTCCTAAATTCGTTAATCATAGCCTATCAAATATTGCGAGTTACTATTTTTGGCCATCGAGGGATCCATGCTTGCACTTCGGACACGGCTCACAGGTGAAAAACGGTCGCTCGTCAGCAGGTTCCTCTTCTCCTTCTCTTCGGCTGGTTTCACCACGTCCGCACTCACAAGACGCACTTTCCGCGGTTTCGGGGGTTGTTGAGCAGTCGGCTTCAGTGGCAGAGCCGGCAAGATCTTTCGCTAAAAAATCGGCTTTAGACCAGCAAGCGACAAGATACCTCTTTTACTCCAACGACTGGCAGTGATACGGAGGAATCCTTGGCCACGAGGCAGCCTTTGTGGCCTTGTAAAACCTAAACAGCACCTAAAAGAAAGAAACGAATCTTCCCCACCTTTTTGGCTGACTTTGGAATGGCTCTGGGAATCTCAAACACGTATTCAGGACCATAGCCGAATCGGATGACGTTGTTGGGCTTCAGTTCGACCATGCCGTAGACGGGATCGCCATTGCAAGTGGTTCCGGAGAGGGTGTCAAAATCGCGGAGAAAGTAGGCCTGGGGCAGAGGATGATATTCAATTTCCGCATTACACATAAATCTGTTAAAAATATAAATTTTAATGTTTTCGGCAAGCCCGATAATGGCCGTGAGTCACCAAATCAAACGATGGTGATTCCAGGAGCTGCTTAAAAAGGAGACGTTTAGCCACCTCCGGACTTACCGAAATCGTAATGTCGCAGTTGTCGCCGTTCCCGATCGTGATCACGGTCTTGTTGAGCGGCAGCGTCTCCATGCCATTGGCGGAGTACCGGCGCAGCATGCCGACGGCGCCCGCAAGAACAGCAGCTGTTCTTCCTCCCAAGTGATGGAAGATTTGAGCTCGTGAAGGGTGGCGGAACGCGGGCAGCCGCAGGATTCTTAATAGGGTTTTCGAGTAAAGGTGCGCGCGAACGTCATCGAATCGCGGCCTTCGAGCGATCCTTCATTTAATTAAAATAAATCTCTCCGTACGCATGGCAACTAATTGGAAATCCACCGAGCTTTGATGAGTGGAGCCCAGCGGGCAGCAACAAGCGGAAGTCAGGGATCCGGAGTCTCTAAGCGCGAGACTCGGCGCCCGCTTCCCAGGCGTTTTTATTTAAACGCCTCGGCGCAACTTGCATCACCAGGGGCAACAGCCATCTATAAATACGCATTTTGATAAACAACAAATTCTTTTATTCCGAATTTGAAAGTCGAACGCCGTGAAGAACTGCAGGCACCGATTCAAGGTTCCAGCTTCGCGTACGGGAATCTTCCGGCGCCAGGGGCATAAAAACAATTGATTCCTCCTATTGTTCCAAATGGTGAAAAAAATGCTCTGAAAAACGGTTTTAATTAGTCTCTTTATGCAGCCAGCGCCGCTGGTAATCAAAGTCCATTCACAAAAAGTTTGCACTTCTGGGAAATCTGCGATCACTTTGTTTGTCTTTTCTTGCTGCCTCCCGCGCAAAGGGTCACTTTAGCCGCTTGTCTTCTTTTAAAGCATTTGCCGTTGCTGGCGTGCTTGGAAAAGGGTCTTTGAGCTGACTCAAACTAAATGCCACAATTGGCAATTCTGCGGCTTTTCTCGCCTTGCAAATTTTCATAATAAACATAATTTAAGGCAAATTTTCGGTTTTCTTAATTTCAAAGTTTAATGAAGCATTTGAAATAATTTTAAGTGTGCTTTTCATTCAGCGTAAGTGCGAATGCGTTTTCGTGCAAAGTCTGCTTTGTGTCCACGTACTCTAATCCTTGATTTCAGAAGCGATTCGGCGAATTCGAAATGGCGCTCACATCACTTCTCGACCTCGAAGGGAAGCGGAGAACTCTCGGTATTATCCTCTGTCACCTCTAATGTGAATAGGTTGTTTTCTCTGGTTTCAGCGTATAAGCAAATGTCGATGATCCTCCTGGCTCTCGCTCTCCACATGGACTTTTCTGCCGAGTAATTCGTCATCTCTCGCCCTAACGCGTGTTCGTTTAGTGAATGTGACGACTTGCTGGAGGACGAACTCGACAGCTCCGAGATAGCCACCTGGTATCGGCTGCAGTGCTGGCTCAACCCGGAAGCTCACGCCATCAAGATCCACGACGGCAGGGACTTGGAGTCCCTCAACCAGCACCAGATCGTTCTGCTCATGATTCGTTTTGCGCTGCTCCGCGTGTAATAAAGCATTTGAAAGTACCCCATTCGCAGGTGATTGTTTACCGGTACGCGCTCAAACGCTCACACGCTTATGAAAGCAAATGACATAGGCAAGTAACGGCCACAGTACGATCATAAAGCGAAACCATAGAACAACTGGAGACCGACAAGTGAGGGTGCTTTAAAAGGACACAGACATCGCGTTTTTGGACGATTTTCGGGTCCTTGAATCGCGCTCATTTTTACTGGAGAGGAGATGGAGATCACGATTTTTACGGAGAGCACGTACTCGGGGACGGAAAGCACGATTCAATCAGAATCTCAAAAGACTTTCAGGAATGCGCAATTCAGCACAACTGACACTGCTTTCAAACTCGTGGGCGACAGCGACAGCGACAGGGTGTTCAAACTCGTGTCGCTGTCGCCGAGGTCGTCGTCGTCCTGTCGCCGGACGACACGGCGTTGAACACCCCTCGGCGACAAGTTGGGCGACTGTCGCCCGGCGACACATGCAGGATAGGATGATTTTTGGCCAGTTTCTGGGTCGATTTTGACGGGTTTTGTGCTGTTTTGCAGCGTCAGTCATGATTTCACATGGTTTTGGAGGTGTTTTACATAAATTGCTGCGTTTCACATCATATTTTCTACAAAATTTTGGGCTTTCGTGCGAACCGATCGGGATTCCGTTCGAATTTGCGTGGAAAATACAGGAAAATCGTGCGAAATTCAACGCTTTTCTTCCTGATTCTTCCCGCAACCCCTACTAGGCTCATATCCGCTTTTGGCAAAATTTCGCCCATTTTTTGGCAATTTTTTGTCCGCTTTTGCTCCGATTCCACACATTTTAGAAGCAAAATGGTTGCGGAGAAAATCAGGAACAAAAACGATGAATTTCGCTCGATTTTCCTTCGATTTCCGCTCAAATCCGGACGGGATTCCGACCGGTTCGCTTACAGCGCGCGAATCCCGAATGAGTTGCACCAGACACACCGGCACCCGCTCATCCCAGACCTTCCTCACAAGAATTTGGGTGGTGTCGCTCACGGTGTCGTCAAGGGGTGTTCAAACTCAAATTTGGCCTTGTCGCTGTCGTCGTCGCTGTCGCCATCGCTGTCGCCATCGCTGTCGTTGTCGCTGTCGCCGTTGCTGTCGCCCACGCGTTTGAAAGAGGCATGAGATAAGCCCAGAAGTAAAAGTTTTTCCAGTTTTCGAGTGGTCCTGACGAGACTACCATACAACCGGTTACGGTGGTCCCCGTTTGTCAACAGTAAAATTCACACGTTCGCTGATTTAGAACAGCTAGATAGAACAGGGTTTTCGATGCGGGACCAAGATGAATATCAAATGGTGTTGACATTTTTGTCGGATCTTTATTTAGTCTAGTATTAGTCGGCGGATTTAGTCTAGTAAACGTCGTACTTTCGCTAGTTCGGTGTAGACTAAATTGCGAATGTGGCGCGCTGAGTCCATGACCACGCTTTCTCGAGTTTGGAGAGGCCTTGGAGCGAGATTTAGTCCATGCTCGGACTTTTGGAACTGGCGCTTTCGGCGATAGCCCTCTCGATTCCCGAATCGCTATTTTGCGTTCAGTGGACTTCAGGGTTGTTCCGAAAGCCATAAACTCAGCGATAACAGAGACGAAATCCGAGAAGAGTAGCGATAACTTCGCTCAGAGGGACGCGCCTGTTTGCAAGGACTTCAGCAGAAATGGCGGATTGGATCCAAGTTGGATCCGATCCGGATCTGCATCCGCATCCGAAAAATCCGATCCGAAAAATCCGATCCGATTCTATCCGCCATCTCTGGACTTCAGTCAGCTCTAGAAATGAGCTCGGCCATAACAAGCGACTGTTGTAAGACTTCGTCACTTCTTGTGCGCCTTATCAGCAATGATGGCAAGATGGTGCGGAAAAACGGTGAACTTGTCCCTTTAATCTATGCTAAAGCATCAAAATGGGGTCATGATCAAAGCTGAATCCTCTTGAAAGGAAACATTTTGCAAGAACCTTGAAATAACCAAATCGGCTGTATCGGCTGTATAAAATGTGCACCGATGCAACAAGCAATGAATTTACTGCCATTAAATAGTTAGTTTACTGGTTATTTTAGGATTTCATGGGAATGACCGAGACAGACGAGGGAGGGGAACACTTGGAATGGGAGGGGATGACCAGGATGCGGCGAATGAGATGGACGAAGAAGCAGAGGACGACCGCGAGGAAGATGACCACCAGAGTCATCGGACCAATGGTGACATTGAAGGAGAAGGATTGCGAGTCGACGGGTTCAGATTCCTCGCCCACAATCAGGAGCACCTCGGGTTTGGACTCGAGAGCGAAGCGGTTGTCCGCGATGTGCTTGCGCTTGGTGGGGTCGTCGATGCGGTCGGCAGTGGGCGCTGCCATCTGGATCAGAGGCTCCATGCTGCTGTTGTCCACAAAATCGCTAGCCATGTGTTTCGGGTTTCCGTCCAGCATGATGTTGTTGGTGACGTAGTTGGTCTCGTAGTGCAGAGGCGCCTTCGGTTTCCTGCGTTCTCCCGATCCGCTGGAGTCTTCAGAGCTGCTGCTTTCTGAACTGAAGTGGCTGAACGAAGATGGTCGATGGGGAGGACGCTGGTGATGCCAGCGGTTGTGGTGCGGACGGCGGTCCCAGGGTATCTCGGCGGATTTGGAGGAGCGGAAGAAGTGGTGCGGAGGCCCGCGCCGCTCTTGTTCCTGAGAATCAGGACTCACCACGATAATTGCCACATCTTCATCGCTGTTTTCTTCGCTGTCGTTGGTCTCCGCGGTACTCACTTCCGTGGAATTGTCTTCGAAACTGAAGCAGTCCGAGTGAATCTCACGCGAGTCCACAACAAACTCAAACGGACCGTCGTCATTCTTTTCAAACGAGTTGAACACGTCTGATTTGCTATCTTCCTTCAACCAAGGCGCCAAGTTCCCCAGGAATTTTTCATTGTTGTCCGAAACACTCGGTTTGAAGATTTCTGGAACAGTCTGCATTCCGCTTTCATAGTTTTTACGGCCGCTGGTCAGTGTTTCTTCGGAATTGTCCGGTTTCTTCAGTCCAAACTGGGGCGCAGGAAGGGGGAGCGTCTGTTCAGTGTCCAGAATGGGATCGACCTTTGTGGTGGGCAGACTGCGGTCGAAATCGTCGAAGTTGCTGGGACGCCACTTTTTCCCGGTCTCCCTCATTTCGCCCAAAGAATCTTCGGCCGAAGAGGATTCAAAAACCAGAAGAGGTTTCGCAACGTTGAAAAGTCCCTCAGGCTGACGATCCATAAAACCAAACCGTTCGCTGGGGTCGCGAACTACGCTCTCTACAAGTATGTACATATTGTTGGTCGGACAGCACAGCGACCTTTCCAGGTACCTGGAACCGCCCGCTGAGACCTATCTCTAGGCGAGGAGTTACTGTGGCTTCCATGCGAGGGCCGCATCTTGGTCGCGTCGTCATTCCCGTTGAAGTCGACCGTGTAGGACAGCCCGTTCGCCGTCTGCTTCTGGTCGTGGACATTCAAGTCCGACTTCCCCGGTTTCAAGTCCAGATTGCCCGAGTTGGTCGCAGCTCTCTTTGGACGGGACTACAAGGTTGTTTTTTTAACTGATCGGAGATAATAACCCACGTTTTGGTGGTGAGGACTTGAGGACTTCGCCCCGTCCATATTGATGTCCCAGGCGACGCCGTCTTTCCCCTTCTGCACGTGGTCGACATGCATGTCGGCGCTAGCGCCCTCGCTCGCACTTTGCTCTGAAACAGCGTTTCGTTTCTTTAGACAATTCGCGTTTTCTTGGTCTAATTTCGCACTCAGTTTTTCTAGAACAGTCAAGTTTTTAGTATCGCTTTCTAAACATTTTGTCTCAGATAATATTTTCAAAGACGCGCTGTAACATACCGTTGATGCTCGGCTTGACCGGAGGAACATCGCTCTTGGCGGCGAACGCGGCCGCCAGAAGGACGGCAAACAACGAAGTGTCCCAGAGTAAACGCATCTGAAATTCTACTGAAACTAGCGAGAAGTACACATATTGCGCAAGGGGAAATAGAACGCAGATGCGCACGATTGCGGAGCGCGATAATTTATATAACAGTTATATGTGGACATCGACATCGAGATCTCTCGGATACCTGTTTTTAAGGGTCGGTCGTTCGGTTTTCCGAGATCATTATCCCCTCCGCGCTTTGAGTAATACTCGTTTGTTTCTCGCTTATCGCCAGATAATCCTCCTCATTAGTTTGTCCAAAACAGTAACGAAAGACAACCACAGACGGGAGACCTACTGGATTTGTGCACTTCGAACCTATTAACGTGGAACAACTAGAAACTAATTTGGGATCACATTGGTAGAGGATACTGTAACATCAAGCATTCTCGAATATATGTGAACGAGTTTGGACTCATTATATTGCTCTAATCACAAACAATGGTAGCGACGGGATACAAGTGCCCAAACAAGAACACGGCAAGAACTTCTGATCAGTTTCTGCAATTATATGCACCTTTCCCGAATACCTTTACATAAGTGATACCTTTAATGCTACGTTACTGATGGCTTTGTGCATAATAAATTGAATTGAATTGAATAGTTCACTTTCTATTCAATGCTTTTTGAGTCTTGCCCAGTCTTCTTTTATCTATTTGCCGTTTTTCGTTTGCTGTTGAAACTTCAAAAGATGGCTATGTCGGTTGTCGTTAAAACTAGACGTGTCCTATAGAATCGAACATTTTGCAAATCACAAATTTTCAAGGGTCATTGAGTCTCTGACATATTCGACGTGTTCTCTTATCTCATTATTCCCAATTTTTATCACTTTTCCACTATTTAACTGGTAACTATAAAAGTCGGCAATTAGCTCTTCTCTAATTTTATACAATTTCCCAGAACCACTCTGATGTCCGAGATTACGAGCTAATGCTGTTTGTGTCTGCCGACGGCACCCCATTAGAAATCGGCATCTTAGCTAACGGCAAACTTTTATCTCCCCTCTTCTCAAGCGACCTCGAGCACGTAAACACAAACACTCGGGCCTTATCGGGTCACCGGAAGTCCGACGGTGACCTTACTTCGTTGATTAACTCTTGGTTCACATGGTTTTGGTCTTACTCTCTGGTCTCGCAGGGAGTTCCTGCTTCTTGTCGCATGTTTTCGAATTTAAGTGTAATAGCAACCTTGCAGTAATGTTCTTGGAATGAACTGAGAACGGAGCCCTCAAGTTTAAATGATTCATCTGTTTGCAAGCAATTACGAAAGGTGGTCACAGTTCAAAACGCTTTGGAAAACTGTGCTGAAGATGCTCTCTAAAGCAAGTGTGACTTTGATCATCGCTAAATAAGTTTCTTTGCGTGTCCTGCAAACTGCAGGACCATCAAAGCGGTGGTCCTTTAACTCCCAAAACGTTTTTTCAAATTGAAACAATACTATTCCAGAAAACAAATGTGCATTTATGTAGAAAACTCTTGCTCAAAAGCTATTTTTTGTCCGACATTAGTATTTTCACGCTTTTCTGTAAATACTTTTTTGCTAATGCTGTGTTTTTTCACATTTCCCGAAGCTAGATTTATTCTCAAAGTCGAACTGTTCCTATAATTAAGGAAGTCAAGCTCTTTGAACTTGTTTCCTTAATTCTTTACTTTGAAACTCGCGTTTCACAAATATCTGGACTGGACACAACCATATGGTCACATCGGACAGTCTTGTTGGACACCGATGTCAATACCGTAAATTTGTTTGTTGCTTTATTGCTCCCGCGGAGTGTGGCAGGCACCTCTCGGCGCTGCGCCCCACGGCGTCCAAAGCTCGAGATCCTCCTGGTCATGCAGGGTTTCATTTGGTCCAGTTTCGGTCCTCAGTCAAGACGTCTACAATAACCAAACAGAAGGACTTTTTGTGCAGTCGTAAATTTGAAATATTGAGAATTCCATTTACAGTTGAAGCATGCTACATTTCCATGCGGTTAATTTGGCTTAGCTATTGCATATGCACATGAAATTAAACTTTTCAAGAGCAAATTTGCTTACGTAGCACTCACATACTCATCACGAAGCCCAATTTAGCTTCAGCTAAAAAGTGTGCAGTGAAGCACACATTAAGTGCATCGGTTTCGCTTTTTTCATCACACGCGTCGACTCATCCTACAACTTCCAGCTTTGTTTACTATGCAATCTTGAGTGAGAAGTTAACGCCTGCTTGGGCTAAATTGCCTTTGTTTGACACGAATGAACACCAAAGTAGGCGAACGTGCTTAAAAGTGTAAACAAACCACGTTCGAAACCGGATTAATCACGAAATTTGACGCGTTTTTTCGGGCGACGTGATATTACTTTAGAAACTAAAATAAACTGCGAAGCCGATTGTTGTCGGAATAAGTGTCGGGTGACCAATCGGAGATTAAAGCCGTTTTCTTCAAATCGCATAGTTTTGAGCTTGGAATGCGGAGGCGACCCACCGCAATCTTTGGATGTTTTTGTGGTCCAGCATAAGAGATCTCTGCTACGACCGAATCAAAAACGAAATCCTTGCACATGCTATTTTAATCTGATTTGAGTGCTAAATTTAGAACGCATCCACACAAAGATAGATTTCACCAACAAGCAATTGTGAAATTTCAATGCGTGGATCCTGTATTTCTATTTTGTACTAACAAGAGCTTCAACATACCAGCACTTGAGAGTGCTGTACAAGAAAGTTTTGTTGCTCATGGCTTCCGTAAGAATAAATTCAAGATGTGGAGCCGACATTAAATTTCTTAGCTTGTTCTCTACGAAAATTCACTCCCAAAATCTTTGAACCTTTCACTTAGTGCGTATTTAGGACATGGCAAAGCCGGTCCTCGAGAGCAAGCGCGGAACGTGGAATCGGAATGTCCTTTCATTCAAGCAGACAAAACACCGAATCCGGTTGTTATGACCTCTTTCCGGCTATGAACTTTCCACGTCAAAAAAGGCCCAATATCCACCTGCAAAAGGCGTCAATCGGATAACCGTGGCGGAAGTTATGTGTACTGCGGAGACCAAGGGTTGAGAAGAACACCCACGTGGGCGTTGCTTTCTTTGTTTGGTTCCTCGAACACCTTTTTGGCCAGACTTATAATTAAGCCCAGGCCCTGGTGTTTATCGAAAAGAGTCACCGTGTCCCAAAAGAACCCAACGAAAAGCTGCAGGACAAACTACGGGGGGACCAGAGTCAAAGGGCATTGCGGATGGATGGTCCGATTTATGAACGTGTTTTGGAAGATGTGCGAGGCTAATTAACGATAATTCACAGCACGTTCGCAGAACGCTCGTCGAGGAAGCGATCGCCCTTTATTTGGATATCATCTGTTTCAATCTGCGTCCGATGCAAACGCCCGTGTAATTTAATTAAAGATCTCCGCCGCCCCCCGAACGGCCACTGCAAACTCTCTTCCGACCATTCGCGAAGACGCTCCGTGCGGGGCGGAGCGTCTAAAGTTAATTTGTAACGCCCTTTTGGCCTAAAAAAAATTGTCCGTTTTTTAAAAGTCGTTAATTTTGTTGGTTCCCCTAGACCCTCTTTGCAACATTCTCTCTCATCTCCGCAAAGTTGTTGTTTACCTCCTCTATGTTCGAAGAGCTCGAAGATGTCCTTTTTGGCTGTTTTAAGAGTTTAATAATAAGGCAAACATTTTCGTACAATCGCGGTGTTGCTGCGTGCATATTGTGAAGTTACAGAATCTCAGCTTCAGTGAAACGACAAACAGCCGTTAATTTGTGGCCTTCCAATTACAATCTTAAAGGACAGTTTTTGTTGCTTTTTAACTCTCGTAGCCTATAACTTTACTTAAAACACTTCACGCGTCTTATTTGCGCTTTTCGGGAGTTTAAAGTCTAAATTAGACGTCGTTCCATTTTCAAATTTTCATTGTAGACCTTAGGAGCGGAATTATAGCAATTTAACAGGCTGAAAACAGAGAACTGAGAAATACTGGGTGGAGCTAGAGGTCGTTTTGTCCGAGGATTGAGACGTGTGACGTCAGCTCGGCTTGGTCAAGCGAGTCGCGATTTTATTAGAGGGTCTCCATACACGCGTCATATGGTTTCCAAATAGAATATCCACGATTGGAGCAGCACTTGCTCCTTTGCTACTATGTTATGTTCGGAGGTGGTAGTGTTTCGGAGCTTGGTGTGTAAACAAGCGAACCTGCGCCTCAGTGTTCTGAGCCTTTTAATTCGCGAGGCAAACTTTTCGCGTATTTTTTCGCCATTTTCTGCAGTTCACGCCATGAGCAGTTTAATGTTAAAATCGCTTTTGCACTCCGTAATCGTCTTGTTTTTTATTGACGACTTTGCGACGGCGCTAAATCATTCCATACGCGGTCTGGCCATATCTCTTCGTCTGGTTACGGTCAACACGACGACTCGTCGGCCGCCTACATTTGAAGTCTCGAGTTGTATGAGTTGTTTAACTTTTATGAATAATTGATGGTCGTGTTTTTTATTCGGAAAGCAACTCTTTTTCAGTTTCATTTACTTAGTTTACGCACATTAATTGTCGCACTCGGCGGCTGCTTTGGCGGACCGCGTCAGCCGCCGTTCGGCCTACTTGGGGGGCAATCTTCCTAATAACCAATCGCGGCCAGTTTTGAGCTGCCAAAGACCGAATGCTTATTAAAACACCTACTCGCGTAAAATGGCCGATTCCTTTGCCGGAGCTTATAATAGAAATGATGTGCTGTTTCAGGAATCGTCAATTACTGGGTCAACGTTCACTCCACGTAGCCTACGCATCGAGAAATGAGCAAGATTAGCAGCCAAGCCTTCGTCACGGTGGTCGCTTTCGTTTTGCTTGCTCAAGTGCTCTTCGCAGGGTAAGCAGCTACCGTACCCCTCGGGAGATGGCTTCGTCTATTTAGAACTACGTTCGGATATGTGCTGAGAGTCGGCGGCGCCGTGCGTCCGTTCAGTTTCGATCGCTTCGACTCGAGGCCGCTGGGCCGGAGTTACTTCGCAGCACCCTCAAAACGGCGTCTGGTGGTCCGAGTGCCTTTCGCTCAGAACCCAGACAACGAGCAGTTAAGCCGCATCTACAAGTCCATATTCACGCACGCTAAGCAGAAGAAGATCGGAGAGTACAGTCTGCGCAATTTTCTGGGAGAAGCCTAAGTCAGCGACGAAGAGAACCTTCCGACACTCCTAGGTAGATGCTAATGCAAATCCGTTGTTTCATATTTTCTGTGATGTCAAGACCGTAAATTTGTTTGTTGCTTTGTTGCTCCCGCGGAGTGTAGCGAGCACCGCTCGGCGCTGCTCCGCACGGCGTCCAAAGCTCTCGAGAACCTTCTGATCATGTAGGGTTTCATTTGGTCCAGTTTCGGTCCTTCCAGTTGCTGATTCCTCAAAGTGATCTTGTAAACATGCTTCTGATCACCAACTCTGTACAGACTCTAGTTTTGTGTGGTTTTCAATTGTTTATTGAATAGTTGTTTGAATGACACACAAACGTGAATATGTTATTTTTAGTTTCGGGCAAGTTTTTCTATGATTTTTTCAAAGATTTCTAAAAGCTAGCTACGAAATATCCGGAAACGCATAAAGGTCATCACGCCTCGTCTGAAAGCTTCCGACGCCTCCAGAGTCAGAAGACGCAAAGGGTTCAAATCTGTATGAGAGACTCGAAATTTTCGCAGACGAACTCCGACCCATCGGCTTTGGAGAGCCACTTCGAGTACTGCACTTCGAGCAGATTCTCGTACTGATTCAGGTTCGGCGTGCCGTTGTCGATGACCACTTCGTCGTAGTGCCGATAGGTTCGGTTGAAAAGCAATTCGTGCATGCAGGAGACGACGCCGTGGTCGAAAGCGACGTCGATCGTGAGCGCGTGGAGCTCGCGGCGAGTCCTAAAAGTACACCCGATTCGGACACTGGTTTAACAATGTCGCAAATGAATCATGGAAGCGTTGGTAACCGTCGTTGGCCCGGGTGCTCGAAATTTTCCGCGTGCATTCATTTATCTCCGTGACGTAAAAGGTACTACGTAAAACGGAACCAGGAACGAGGTGGGCGAGTTTCACCTTTGCAAACGAAACCCTTTGTGACTGGACGCCTTTTTTAAGGTCAGTGAAACTGCTTTGAAAGCCAGGTTCACTGTAAAGTGATGTTTGATTTCTGGGAAACGTATGAGAAAGTCCCAAATTGTTGCGCTGTTTATCCAAAAACAGAAAGATCCGCCTGTAGAATCCAATAAATATGCACAGGTTGTTCAATGTGGGTTTTGTTTTTATGACGTTTCCTTGATTGACTGTTGTTTTACCGAGTATTTGTCATTAACGATTTAAAAATTCTTTGTCTCCAGGCAAAAACAAAGTTTTGTGAAAGCATTCTGGTGGTTGTTTATATGCTGAAAACTCCAAAATACTCACGAGAGTTGCTGAAGATGTTCCACTCCGAGGATACAGTATCCTCGAGCGTCGGTCTGATTGCTGTAACAAGCCTGGAAGTTCGCCTCTTTCTTCATGTCGATCAAGTACCGGCTGATTCCCATGTAGGGCATCTTGTCCACCCGAGACTGTCGGTCGATGCATTTAAGGGGGAACCCAACTCCCGGAGCCGGAAAACAAAATTCAAATTTCACATTATTTAACTTACATTTATCGTCGGATCAGTTGCGATTGTCGCCCAGAAAAACTCGTTCGCGTAACGGCCTCGATTAAGAAAGTCCAAGAGAAGCGTTAGGTCCAATTTCTTGAGGATGAAGTCCACGAAAGTTCTGCTCAAAATCACGTCAACGCAACCTCGCGCCATTTGAAGAGATTTTGTGAATAAATGCAGATCTACAAAATTTGTCAAATATGTATGACTTTCAGAGTTTGAAGGGGACCAACCATAATTGTCCTGGAAAATTTTGAGATCGGCCAGAGACCAGCGTCCTTGCTGATACAAGTGTTCTCGGTTGTTTTCGGCCCAATAGACGTCAAGATGAGACGCTCCACGAAGTTTCTTTGTCACAGCGATTATGTAGCCATTCGTGTGCAGAGGCAACGCGTCTTCCTGCATTTTTATTTTGAAAGGAGGCTGCTTTCTACAAGCCACCTACCGAGACGAAAATGGCGTACTTCCACTCAAACTTACGCATCTTCTTTAGACACGCCATATGCGCGTCGGGAATAAATTGACCTTGAGGGCCAAACGCGAATTCTTGCTCGAGAACGTGTACATTGATCACGCAAGCACTCAGGTTCCGCATCTGAGTCTTGAAAATCGGTGCCGCGGTCTTGTCGAGCACAAAGCAGTATTGGTTGTAGGGCGAATAGTTCATCGCGAGCACTTTTTCCATGAACAGATAGTTCTGAATAACCGGTCAACGCCGATCAAACGGTCGAGACTCCTACCTTGCTCACTATTTTCACGTAAAGCAACGGCCAGTCCACCTCTCTCGGGTTCTTTGGTTCGACGGGGAGATAATTCCGTTTTTTGAGGGCTTGGCAGGAAGTGGGCACACTGAACGTATCCACGCTAAGCTCCCGGCGTTCGCGGTAGTTCCTGAGGGCGACCTCGTCGAATTCCACGAAGGATTCGCATTTCAAAACCGTGTCGGGAGGATTTGGAGCGGTCGAAATCAGACTTGAGCACCATATACAAATTCGCGAGAGTGAGAACCACTTACATTCCAAGCATGTAGTAGAGGAAAGTGAGAATAGGGATCGTGATTAAAGTTGTGAGCACGACCGTTCGAAAATACTGGAATCCCTTATTTTTAGCCATGGTTCCCTGCCCGTTCGGACAAAAAGCAATACAAAAACACTTGGTAATGTAGAAGCGATTGCGCAATGTGTGTCGAACCGGTTTGTCTTCATAAGAAGTAGTTCGAGGACACTTTCGAGGGTCTCAGAAGAACAAGATAAAAGCATGTTCGTGTCGATAGCTTTTTTCTGCTCTTTTTGGTGATGACGATGAGAATGACGTAAAGAAAGTCCATTCTTTCAATTGCGTCTCAGAGTGGAATCCCCGGCTTCGCAACATTATGCGCCTGAAATGCTTGGCGCCGATAAACACATGTTATCACTAGAAACGAAAACAATAAATCTTGGATGAGTATGCGAGGACACAAGTCGTTCTTATGGCTGTTGAACTTAGATAATCTGGAGGCCGATCAGACCGCTTTCATGTCTTACAACAAGTTGCGGGATTAATGCATAACAGCGCCTCAGCAAGCCAACGCCTGCGAAAGAACGGTGAACAGACGTCATTAAGTCCAAGTACCAATGTTCCCTCATAATTGCTCTTGAGCTCCAAAGGGCCATTCGCCTTGCCGATAACTGATTTCGCGGAGACGCAGCCGCGGCGGGCGGATTACGTGTTTAAAACAGAGGTTTTTGATGTCCGCTCTCGAGTTTCGCCCTCCAAGGAGCGACGGTCTTTCCGGGTCGCTGCTTGCTTGCCGCCTAATTCCTGGTACCGTAAGGCGATATGCTGCTCGTCGGCCCTGCTCACCTGTCACTCCGCTTCGCCAAATGGCGCTGCGCGACCGGAACTTCTCGAGCAGGCATTCTAATGCTTTCAGGACATTGCCATGATGGTCTCTTGGGTCGACTCATCATCCATCAAGCGTTGCTCCACGTTGCAGCAGTTCCGTCCACTTCTTGGCTATTTTTTGTGACGCATAAAAATGGTGACGTCTAACTAAATCCGCGCCGATCAACCAACTTTTTCTATTATAAGTGTTTGGTAGAGTCGTAGTTTCAAGCGTGAGGGCGGCTCTGACCGGTCGCCCCGAGCGAGGATAGGGTAATGCAGTCCCTCCTCCTTCGCTGCACCAGTGTTCACGAAGGCAACTGTAATCCCATTTTCCATTTGCGTCTCGCGATTCATTCGTCCTTCATGCGCTTGGCCGCCTCGCTCGCCCTGACGAATCCGCGGAGCCGCGGCTTCTCCCCGCGAGGAAACGCTCCGGCCGGACTCCGTCGTCGAAGTGACTCACGGCTGCTCTGTCGGTCGGAACGCTCATCCAGAAACACTGACCAATGTTGCACGCGGGATACTGCGCGACCCTTGAACCAGCAACAGCCCTCAGCGGTTTCTCGGGGCTCCGTTCCCACTCAAGCTGTGTGCCTCGCGCACTCGCTCGCGGCCTTCTGCAAACCTGTAATTATTCCTCGTCGGCGGTGCGGATTCTGCAGCGGAAACGTTGAAAGTCGCACGCTCGCCGTGTTGGTTTTTCCAGCTCAAGTTGTTTATTTGATGATGTTGGGACTAAATTTGGAATTTTTGTTCGATTTTACGAGATTTCGCGAATGATTTTGCTTGTGTTCAGTCACGCGGCATGTTTGGAAGTGATCTTGAAAGTGGTCAGATCTTGTTTGAATATTTGCTTGTCCAAAATTGAAGGAGATGACTAAACATTTCGCCCCTCTCACCATTTCTTTCAGCTTACAGCTGTTATTCAGAACTAATTTTTGCTCGTTGATTCATTCATTTGTTCACGTGTTCATTGTTAAGATTGGCTCGTTTCCGTCCACATAATTTCGTGTATTCAGGGCGTTCATGAGGCACTGTGGTCTGAACCAGTGATGCGTCGAAGTTTTCCTTGGATCACTTTTCTCATCGCTTCAATACGCGCTCTTGAAGGAAGCTCTCGGTTTTCCGTAAGTGCCCTTACCTAAGCCAAGTTGCCTTACCTCTTTCCCAGGTGTACTGGAATGCGCCGACCTACAATTGTCACCGAATGAATATTTCTATACCTTTGGAAAAGTATGGCATCCGCGCGAATCGCGACATGGCGTTCCAAGGAGAAGAAATCGTGCTGTTCTACGAGACGAAGTTTGGCATGTACCCCTATTTCGAGAAGGTGAACGTGTCGACCTACACTGCTGTAAATGGTGGATTGCCTCAAGTGATTAAGTGTTTGAACGACATTTTGCAAATATTTGGCGTTTCAGAAGGGCAATATCGGCGACCATTTGCTGAAGGTGAAGATGGATATCGAGAGGAGCATTCCGTACTCTGGATATTCGGGTCTGGCGATCATCGACTTCGAAGACTGGAGACCTCTTTGGAGCTTGAATTGGGGGTCAAAAACTATCTACAAGAAGGAATCTGTCCGTTATGTCCTCGAGCGGTACCCGAGCCTCAGCAAGAAGAGCGCCCGGCGACTTGCTATCACAGAATTTAATAAAGCTGCCAGGTTGGTCGATCACAATTAATCGCGACTATTGTAATTCTCATTTAGGAATTTTATGGTGCAGACGATACGCTTGGGAATGCAATTAAGGCCGAACGCTCAGTGGGGCTATTACGGTTTTCCGTACTGCAATTACGACGCCGGAAAGGCGGGCGAAACCGAATGCAACTCGAAGTTTATGAAGCATAACGACAAGTAAGTATTTATGTGTGCATTCCTATTGAAAAATGCTGCTTTCAGACTGGGTTTTGTCATGCGCGAAGGGAACACCTATTACCCATCTATTTATTTGAACCAAGAAGACAAGACGGGAGGAAATTTCCGATATCTTCAGGCGATTGTGAAGGAGACGATCCGCACTCGGAAGCGACTACGATCCACGAGCCCGATTTACATGTATACGAAGATCGAATACGAGCCATACGACCCGCTGCCACACGAATTCTACACGAAGGCCGACTTGTGCAACAGTTTGAAACAGACAAGCGACCTGGGAGCCGTTGGAGCTATAATCTGGTCAACTTCGAACCAAATGACGCGAGCGAGATGCGAGGGGATTCAGGCCTACGTTAGCAACACCTTTGGACCCTATGCCGAGATCGTGACGAAGCACGCAAGCAGGTATGGACCAATTTCGGACATTAAGGGTTTTATCGACGTATTTCAGGTGTGCACGAAAGCTCTGTTCGCGGCATGGAAAATGCGAGCTCGAGCCTCAGCTGCAGTGCTCTTCGTTCAACGAATTGTTATCCTACAAATGCGAGTGTGACCCGTTGTTCTACGGCCGAAACTGCCAGAAGCACAAGCACTTCCCCTGGTTGTTCGACTGGAAGCGGTTATCCCATTTCATTTGAAATTGTAAATATAGTACATATCCCCGTGCACTAATAATAATATTATATGTGTGACTAAAAGTCCAATAAACGCGAATCCCATTTTTTTTTCGTCGTCTGGAATCTTCCACAGATTCTTCCCGACATTTCAGCGATAGCCTTATTCGCCATTTGTCAATTTGTTTCGCTAGCGCCTTGATTCGCGTCGTCCATATTTTCACAATTTACGGAGACGTTGTTGTAAAGATGGAGAAGTCGTCTAAACTCGCGTGACTCAAGGCTCACATTGCTCAGATTTTTCGTTACTTACTGTCGTTCCAGCAGCTTCGTCAGCGAATATTCGGATTCTCTTTGTTTGCAGACCGATTTCTGTCTGAAACAAGATGTCGGCAATAGATTCTTCTGCAAGCTAATATGGGCACCCTGTAAAAGGGCTTACCGGCGGTAGTAGTAAATGGAGAATACGATCCAAACGAAAGAAGCTAGCAGATATACGCCGAAGATCACCCAAAACGTGAAGAGAAACTTGCGCCAGTTCTCCTCCCGCAACTCCTGCAACCTCTTCGATTAGCAGCCAAACACCTCGTCTCGCCGAGTTCACCTGGTTGGAGAGAAGCTTCGCCTCCTTCGCGGCGCGAAGTTCGTCCAGGAAGAAATGGTCCTGGACTTCCGTTCCACTGAAATAAGCGTCTTAGGCAAGCGTTTAGGAAAGCTAAATCACTTCAAATGCAAGGCGACAAACGTGTCCATGGTCGTTCTTGGCTTCCTCCGTCCCTCTACCGTACACTGCAAAACGAAAAACTCAGAAAAATTGCCGTAGTTTGGGGTAAAAAACGCTAGAATCCAATTGCAACCGTGCCAGGAAAAGACCATTAATGCAGATCGGGGTGGTCGCGGAGAACTAGTCAGTCTTTCGTGGCAGCGGCAGCAAGAAGAACTGTCAAAGGTGGCTAGCCTAGCAGTCGGCGTCAACATGGGCTGCGCGGCCGACGTGGTCGTCACTTTCACGGAGGAGGTGAGGAGTCGTGAAAAGTGCGCGAGTGGAGGTGGGCATTGCCGAGTGCCGAATAAAGGACCAAGCGGGTGGCTGGTGAATAAACAAACGTTAAACCAAACAAAAAAGCTTTGTTTACATATTGTCAAATTAACTGATCCGCCGAGTAGCATTAAATGGCGTTCAGGAGCGACCCTTGCGCGCACCTATTCTTATCAGCAACATCGACGTCATTGCGACTCAGAAAACAGATGTTTCTTAGAAAATCTTTGTAGACGCCACTCACTGACGTCTAGTAGGAGTCAGCCAGGTGGGAAGAGCTGGTAAATCCCAAGAAGGAACTTCTTTGTTCCATAAAGAGAGCGCCACAGAACCGTCTGTATCTGGCGCATCTGATACGTTCAGGAACTCAGATGTCATTCAAAATGAACAATTTGCGCGAAGACGTTTGGCGCAATCGATCAAGCAAAACCGGTTCCAACGGTGCAACTTTGGAGTACAAAATTAAAGCAACACTGTATCTGAAAAATCCTTTCAGGAATTTATTTAAATTAGAAGAAAAACTCATTTTAGTCGTGGTGTCATTTAGTCGAAACTTATCGACGAGTGTTCATGTAGTGCCTCTCTGCCCGTTTTAGTGATTGTAGTAGAAAAAATGCAAAAAATATGCCCGCGTTTTTCGGAATTTCATGGTCACGGCAAGCGTTTACTGGAGAAATTCTAGCAGCAGTCGTTAGTTTGGGCTAATTTGGGCCCTCTCTCTGAACCGATTTCCGTCTATTTTTCTAATGGATGGCTTTCGATCATAGTTTGAGCGTTGAGATACGCTAGAAGTACAGTGATATAGTATTATATTCTTCAGTGTCGTTAAATCACTTTTGGCAGATGGTAAAAATATGGATGTTTTGATCCTGTTTCAGGAGCAGACCTTTATGAAACCAATGGTTGCCATCATCCACGGCCGATTCAAACAAGCCTTTCGGTTCCGGTGAATACGAGCGTTTTTTTCGCATCGGGCATTAGAAAATCCAACGGAGTGTCCCCGAGTCGCTTCGCCCAGAACCCGCCGTGCACCTCGAATCCTGTGCAAGCGCGTCCATCGCTTGGGTCCCGTAACGAAGTGATTGAGAATCGAAATGAGACGTTGCACACGAGAACATCTGTGCAAACGACCACCGCCGCAGTTTTCGGAGCCAGCGGCAGCGAAACCTTCTGCAGCTCGCATTGGATTTAGCCAGGCTTCTCCCTCGAATTCGTTCCGCGACGCGGGTCTGTCTGTCATTCTGCTTTGTATCGCCCATTTCCGCCATTCTCTGTAGTATATTCTGCTCATTTCAGCGACGTTTCCGAAGTTCTCCCTGCAGCGATGGCGTCGAGTGCTCGTGGATTCGGTAGGAAATACACCTTTCAAATCAGTTGAGTGATCGGTTCTCCTTGTAGGAGTGAAGCGTTTGATGCGCGAAGCCATGGAGCTGAAGAATCCGACCGAATTGTACTTCGCCCAACCGTTGGAGGTCAGTTTCCTATCATGTTTTCGTGTTAATTTTTGGCTTTCGTTCAGGAAAACCTCTTCGAGTGGCACTTCACCATTCGCGGACCTCCGGACAGCGACTTTGCTGGGGGAATCTACCACGGAAGAATCATTTTTCCCGCTGAGTACCCCATGAAACCGCCTACAGTGATTCTACTTACGGTATTTATGTTTTGTTTTAATAGTAACCGACCTATTAACTGCAGCCCAATGGTCGTTTTGAGCTGCACAAAAGGATCTGCCTGAGCATTTCGGGATTCCACCCCGAAACGTGGCAACCATCGTGGTCAAGTAAGATTTCCGATTTATCAGTTGTAAGTACAATCGTAATTTTCAGTTCGCACTGCTCTTCTAGCTTTGGTCGGTTTTATGCCTACGGATGGATCTGGAGCCGTCGGGAGTCTCAACTATCCCCCAGAGGAACGTCGTAAACTCGCTCAACAGTAATGATCCGTTCCTTTCTTACATTTTAAAGCGGATTGTTTAGGAGCATAAACTGGCACTGCGAAACTTGCGGCTGCTTCATGAAGGATGTTCTCTTGCCTCTTGGATCTTCGGAAGAGGAAGGCAAAGATGTAGCTGAAGCCCGAACTTTGGGAGCGAAAATTAGTTTAACGGAGCCTGTTAACAAGGTGTGATAATTCTCCAGCGTAATAACTTATTCTTGTCACCGTTTAGACAGTCAAAACTGCTGAAGAAGCTTCCCCATCTTCTTCGTCCACTTCCTCGGAGCCGGGTAGCACTGACTCGTCTGAAATTGCTCGAGTGTACCTCACTCTTCCCCAACCAGTGGCCCCCGCTTCCCGGAACGACCATTTCGAGTTTACCGTTGCTTCGGTCTCTCGAATTATCATCATTCTGGCCCTTCTGGTCGTTCTCGCGGCTATTGTCATGCGTCGTCTTTTGAACTGAATTCCCGAGCCATATATCTAACTAATCCGCCAAACTGTTGTCCTCCCATGCATCCAACCGGGTCTGTACTATCAAGAAACTGGTACCTTTTCGCATTTCAGCAAATCTTACTACCATCTAGTCATATGATCGTTATCATTTCCAATAAATACATTATCAATTTTTCAGGTGAACAGGTTCACATACAGTTTATATGTGCTCTACATAATTTTTTATTTCAGATACGATCGAAGTATTTGCGAGGCTTCGAATTTAAATAGATTTCAAGCAGTCGTGTGGCACATAGTTTTGTTGACGATGTCCGCGAGCTCGAACACCATCTGCAATCTCGGCTTTAGGCTTCTTCTAAATCAGCGTCCAACAAGGACTTCACTGCCTTCGTCTGAAGTTCGAAACGCCCTTAAAATTGCGATGTATTGTTTATTCCCATCATAAATTCAAATCGTACGTGGGGAGTGGAAGGATGCCAGAAGGACCAAGCTGCTTGTGGCGCTAGTAGCGTGTCCGAGGAACCTCGATGACTTCGTCGCCCTTGGGTTCCCGGTCAAAAATCGAGTCCGGAACCCCGAACGGCTTGAAGCAGAAGCACAGATACCGCTGCAGGAATTCTCGCATCTTATCAACCACTGAGTCTGAGTCGTAAGGGGACAAAACGAAATCTGGAAGACAGCAAGGGAATGAATAACTCATTAAGAGTTGTCAAGAGCGCGGAAACGCCTGAAACACTTGAGTGTCGAATTGCCTTCCCCGCCTCGTTCCTTGTGCGTCAGTCTTCGCGAAGAGGTGGTGAAGTGGAAGTACAAAACGAATATTAGCATTCATGGTCGAGGAAAGCAAAGCATAAGCAATTGTTTCGTTTTTAGGTGGACAGTTGTGGATGCAAGGAACACTTCGAATGTTCGCAGCTGTCCAGGGCAGCTCATACATAGATGCTGTAAGCGGTGGCTATTAATGTTTATTATTTATGCTTCCAAACAGGTGTCTCAAACAAAAAATTCATTGAAGATTTGCCATGATTTCTTACCTTCTCCGTTCGGAACCGTGCCGGTGTGTTCGCCTTGTCAATTTCGTTCGAATATTAAAGGGAAATAAATCGTTGCTTTGCTAAATGGTTTTATTGATTCTCATATGATCTGTTTGATGCGTTCCGCCACTAGTTCATGCTGTTGCAAAGAGATTTAAATCTTTAATTGCTATGAGTGTGTGATAACGGTCTGGTTGTATGACTTTTTTGGAACGAGACATTTCTGGAACAGGATGTTTCCGGAGCGTTTGGACATTTCCGGAACGGGCGGCTTTTGTTTAAAGAAGTGCGAAATCCACATGTTCAGCAGGTTTCCTCCATTCGCGCGGTAGAACAAGGTCATAAGCGCGCCAATCATAAGCCTTCAGAATAGCAAAGCCTGTCTGCAAAGTCGGTGCTGCCAACTGTCGCGCCTTCGGCGCTCCCAAAAAACATAATGATCCAAGCCTAAGATCCTAAGATGCTCCAAGAGGTCAGCCCCAGCCTACTATCCCCACTGTTTGAAAGAGGCCGCCTCGAGCCTACACACCCTGCTTCCAGGCGCATTTTTGAAGCATACAATGTTAAAATGAAATGTGCAACTGGCAATTCCGCGTCGAATAAGCTAAAGCACGCTCCTGTTGGGTCTAACGTTGTGCACTTATAGCCAAATGTCTGGAAAAACCGTTAAGAAAGTAAGTAAGAAAGTAATTTTGGAGGTTCGTATCTCGACGCTGATCTGTCCAATTTGACCGTTTTTGGGTGCAATCGATGGAGAAAATTGAAACAATTTTTCACAAAAACCTCAGAAAAAACAAAAATTGTCAAAAAATCACAAAATTTTGCCTTGGTCCCCCCTCCTTGACCGAACCAGACATGTCTGGAAAATGTATGGCGGCCAACCATCCCTTTCCAGACATAGCCCACATCCAATTTCTCGGCCAAATTGGACAGATCAGCGTCGAGATACGAGCCCCCAAAATGACTTTCTTACTTACTTTCTTAACGGTTTTTCAAGACATTTGGCTATAAGTGCACAACGTTAGACCCGACAGGAGCGTGCTTTAGCTTATTCGAAGCGAAATTGCCAGTTGCACAATTCATCTTAACATTGTATGCTTCAAAAATGCAACGGCTCCGAGATAAGCGCGCTGTTTTTTTTTTGCGCCACTTTTGTACTATCCCCGTTGTTCTGTTCCGGAAACGTCCGTTCCGGAAATTTCTCGTTCCGGAAATGCCCGTTCCGAAAATGTCTGACCACCAACGGTCTATGGACCAGAATTGGAAAGGATTCATTCTTTCCAAGATCATTTGCTTTATATAAATTTTCTTCTGATTTCAGCAAACACTATCCGTCTGTTTTTCACGAAAAGACTATTTAGAGCATTTTGATTTTTACTTTTTAAATTTTTTTTAAAAAGAAAGAAAGCGACATGTTTTCGGACTCCCCTCGTGGTAAGTGGTAACAAAGCGTTTCTTGCGAGATCTGTTCACTCAAAAACAAAAAATATCTTTGATCAAATGTATTTTCGATAAAGTTATTTTTCGATTGTAAGGGTTAATACATGAAATGATGGCCACACGATATTTAAATACTCCGATACACTAATCCGATGTCTTGTAAAATTTCCGTAATCGCGACTGATTCCAACGAAACCAATGACAAAATAAAAATATTTTGCTACAAACAAAAACAAGTAGCGTTTGCGAATCGATCCTGTAGCGCTTCGGCATCTAACGATGTTTTCTGCTTTAATAGCCCACCGAGAACTTGAGTGACAGTGCCGCACAACTTGTATCCAATTCGCTTAGCTTGATTGTGGTGGCGTTTCCCGAAAGTCGCCGGGCGTTGTTTATAGGCAATAAGCCCATGGAGTGGAGTTGTTGCGGTCGGCATTGTGATTGTGTGCTGAAAAGACTCTTTGGGCGGCATTTGATAGGCCCATTGTTGCTGCCAGGAGTAGCAGCAGCCTGGAAGTGTGATATCCTTGTTTTGCTGCAGGAGTGCCTGCTCCCGCTTGTTATGCGAATCAATTGTTGACACTTCGGTTTTGATGACGGTACGCCTGGCTACGCTCTTGCGATTAAATGTGTCCACACGTGCATAATAAATTCTAAATGAAGTAATCGACTACCCGGTGGAGCGTACACCCCTCCCACCGGCGACCTCATGGATAGTCTTAATCTGTGATTCTCTTGTTTAGGGTGGCGTCGCCGTCAACAAACGGACATCAGCTGTCGCGACACTCGACTCCGCTGAGGGTTGAGGTGACAACTCTGGAAGCACATGACTTCTCTGAGAATAACGATTAATTCCTGCTTGTTTTCCCATTTCCAACAACAGCGCTTTGTTTTGTTTTGTTCCGGACAAAAGGAAGTTTTTTGAACTCCTTCTAGTGTGACGTCTCGATATGAGCCGCCAGCGATAGTTGCGTTTCGCATTTTTGTTGCAACTGGACCACAAAGTCTCGGCTTTTTTAGTCTTTAATTGGAGCGATGAAACCGGGCAGATAACAAAGTTTTGAGCCACAGCTATAATTGTTTACTGGTGCCATCTCCCTTCCGAAAAGCGTATTCTCGTGCCGTGCGATTCCCAGATCCCGCTTACAAAAGAGTTTCAGAACCGCGAAAATGCTGGAAACTTTGCGTGCGAAGCTCAACATACGGCACGAGCTAGGCCGAGCCCTGATCGGCGAGTTCGTCGGAACCGCCATCTTGGTGGTAAGTGTTTCGATGTCTTTTGTGGTCTGAAAAGTGTTTTCAGCTCGTGATCAACCTTGTGGTCGCCCAGTCGGTCTTGACCAGAGGGAAGATGAACGAAATGATCAACATCAACGTCGGCGTCGGACTCGGAATCGTCTTCGGAATCGCCATTTGCGCCCGACTCTCCGGTATGCGGTTTTAATGAGGCAAATAAAATCTCGTTCAGGAGGGCACATCAATCCCGCGGTCTCTCTCATGTTCCTGAGCTTCAAGCAGATCAGCTTCGTCAAATTCGTCCTGTACACACTGGCCCAAACCGCCGGCGCCTTCATCGGAGCCGCAATTGCCTTTGTTGTTTATTACGGTTATGCGCTCGTTGCCCGCGGCCAAAATAATTGTTTACCGTTTAGACGCAATTAACCATTTCGACGGAGGCAACCGCTATGTGATCGGCCCCAAGGCGACTGCTGGAATTTTCGCATCGTACCCAGCGGATCATTTGGGCTCAATTAATGGGCTCTTCGACCAGGTGCCGTTTGTCCACAAAATGAGTCTTGCCGGACAGCCCATTTAGATCATCGCCACCGGACTCTTCTGCCTCTTCATCTGCCACGTGACTGACCGCCGGAACCACTACCCCAAATGGGTGCAGCCGATCGTGATCGGGACTGTGTTTGTAATGGTCGGAACCGCCTTTGGACTCAACTGTGGATACCCGTGCAACCCAGCTCGAGACTTCGGACCTCGTCTCTTCACACTTATTGCCGGATACGGAGGGGATGTGTTTAGGTAAACAACTAAAGTCGTACACGAATGTTTTCACTTGCACCCCTTTTAGCTTCAAGCGATGGAGCTGGTTCTGGGTTCCCATCGTCGGCCCGTTTATTGGAGCCCTCCTGCGGCTGGATCTACCAAATGACGATTGGATTCCATCTTCCGGACGACGAAGAGATCACGAGATACGAAGTCGTGGGCACACGCGAAATGCAGCCTCTCAGCAAGGCCTAATTGAGCGACGCTTGCGTACCAAACAGTTTTCGCTGGCGGCAACCGCACCTTAATCTCCCTCTGTTCACATTTTAATCATGCTTTTCCCGCTTTTCAAAAATCTCCCATCTTAGTTTCGCTTTTGGATTCTTTTCAACTGAACAATAGAGAGCAAGCAGTTTGCACGCTATAACTATTTCGACTTTTTAGGTTTGGCCCATTAATGAAACTTAATTCCGAACAAGCATCACATCATTGTGACTCTATATTTAGTGTGTTGAATGTGACTGGAATTCCAAATAAATTCTCGTTTCATCGATTATTTACTTCGTTAAACGGAGATCGCAAAGAAATAAATTTAGCCGTGGATACAGTAAAAAGTAGGAGAAATGCTTAGTCGTCCATCTCGAAGTCGCTCTTCGAGGTCGCTGGCCTCGTCCTTGTAAGTGATCGTGGTGCGCTTGCGGCCACTCGTAGCTCGCCGAGGCACTTCTTCGCTTTCGTCGAACTCGAACTCGTCCCCCTCGTCGTCGGAACCGTTATCTTTCTTCTGCTTCTTCTTCGGTGTCTTTGCAGAAGTCTCAGTCTAAACAAAATTTTCTATCAAAATCTACCGTTTTGGCAAGTACCACCTTTCGCTTCTTTGACGCACTCTTCGGTTCGGCCTTTGCTTTCTTCGACTTTTTCTCAGGCTTTTCCAACTCCTCGCCATCCTCTTCGTCTTCATTTTCAGTCTTGGTCTTTTTCTTGGGAGTCTTCTTCGGCTTCGCCTCTCCATCTTCTTGGCTGTCTTCGGTCTTAATCAAAAACGATTTACACAAAGGAATTCAGCTTTTGCCTACCTTAGCCTCTCCGTTCTCCTGCTTGTCCTCCTTCACCTTGCGCTCCTTTGGCTCTTTCTTGACCCTTGGAGCCTTTGGCTCGTACTTTTCCTTCATGGCACCATCGTCGGCTCCACTCGGATGCCATCAGGGTGCGGGTGAATCTCCTAAAATGACATTTCACACTGGCTTAGCAAAGCAAGCTAAATACATGGAGGCCAAGAGCAGCGTGGGACTTGCGAGCTCGTCCAGTGCCTCCGGTTTCTTTCTGCATCTTCTTCGCGGCATTTTTCAACGAAGCGTCAATGTCGCTTTTCTCTTTCTTTTCCTAAAGGTTATAAAAGTTGATAAAAGTCTCTGATCAGTTGTTTCAAACCTGTTTCTCAAGTTCAACGAGGAAGTTGTCGAGGTCGGCGGTCCACAAGTCGGCCCAGGTCTTCGCCTCGAGCAATTCACCTCTTGCAACTTGCTTTCGCTCTCCTTAAGCAGTTTGTCTTTCTCTTCCTCGGACAACTTAATGAGAGCCATTCCCACAAGGTAGTCGTAATCCGACAATTTCGATTCAACCTGTTTATGGAGGTCATCTTCCTCTTCATTGTCCAGCTCCTGAAACGGAAAAAGCTTTACCAGGTTTCAAAAAGACGGTTACCTCATTCTCCTCGATCCCGATTTCCCCGTTCATTTCGAGCTCCTTCTTCTTCTGCTCCTCCTTCCACTTCTTCACTGGATCCGGGTCGTACTTGTTCTTCACGAGCTGATCGACGATGACCGCCTTCCTCTTATTCTCCATCACGATGTCGCCCTTGATTTTAGCCATGATAAAGCGAGCCTGGTTGGACAAGCGAAGACCCTGCGCACGCAACATTCCTTCGAGGAACGCTTTGCGTTGGATGTAAACGTTTTTGCGTGTTTCAAAGAACTCTTGGCATATTTCTGCAGGAGAGTTGAACTTGCGCAGACAACCCGATGCGTCGAAGAGCACCATCGACGTGGTGTTGATTACGTTCTGAAGTTTGAAGACCTTGTGGAGTCCTTCCATTTCCGCTTCGCGAAGTTTGTTTGCATTCATTTTGATGACAAACTTGACGGTCTGATCCGTATGGTACTCTTTGAAGTCAATGATCATCTGGGGAGATTTGTCCGTGTTCTCCATCATTGGCTCGATCACGGACTCTTTGTAGTTCTGAGTCCACATCTTGATCGGAAGTTCGGTGATCTCAATCGTGTCGCTGCTGATCACGGCGACCTCTCCGCTGCATACGTACCGCTGGTCGTCGAGCTGGGTGATCGTGCCACGGAAGTTCTTGTACCAAGGAACCTGAAAACAAATGCGATTTGAAAGCTTCTGAACTGCAAACGAACCATTTTCTTAAGCTCCTCGCCAAGGATCAGACGCCTCATGTTCTGAACGATCTCACGAGGGTTGAAGTTTGGAACTTTAGTGGGTTCCGATACCCTCGGCTCCGTTGACGAGGACCGTGGGAATGATGGGCAGTACCTAGAACGAGAACATAAGTATGCAGTATGCTGTTCAGATGCACTACATTCACCATTCAGGTTCAATCCGCTGGTTTTCTTCATACAAAAAACGAAGGACATTTTCATCCGGCTGAGGGAACAGAGCTCGAGTAACTGGGCTGTAAGGATAGGGTTTAGGAAACGATGAAGCGGAACAGGAGCTTACTTTAGTTGGGTGAAAATGTAACGGGGACTAGCTGAGTCCTTTCCTCCCTGGAGACGTGTACCGAATTGACCAATGGGCAGCAGAAGGTTGATGTTGTTAGAGCCGACGTAGTCCTGGGCCAAGTTCACAATGGTCATCATTAAAGACTGCTCGCCGTGGTGGTAAGCGGACATTTCGCCGACCGCACCGGCCAGCTGCGCCACCTTAACTTCTTTCTTGTCGGCTCGCTTAAAGCATGTGAACAGGACCTGCAAACTAACGTTCATAAAACGAACCCACTCTGGATAACCACCTTTCTTTGACCAGGTTTCATTCCGTCTACCAGACTGGGAATCGAACGCTCATTGTCGGTGTTCGAGAATAGAATCAACTCTTTGTTGATGAAGTCCGAAAAGGTGACCGCCCGAGTGTCCTTGTCGTACAAGTAATCTTCGATGAGACCCTGCTCGCGACGTTCCTTCCGGGTCTCCATCCACTGAGTGAGCCAGACTTTGCGCTCTTCGATCTTTTTCTTGCTGAATGCCAAATCGACGGCTTCGTCGTCGTTAGGGCCGCTGTACTGGAACTTGATGCGGTGTCGGAGCATGTCCGAGAAGTACTCTTTAGCTTCCTTGGAAGTCGAAGTTCCCAGACCTATATTGGGGGAAGAGGTTATTCACGACGTTTGTCTAAGAAGATTCCCGGACATTTTAGCAAAACATTTTGAGTAAAAACAATTTGAGCGAAAAACCATAATAAGGCGTATAAACTATTAACGCTCTCGCACGTTACTCTGCGTAATTTTAAATTTTGAAATTTGGTTTGTGAGTAGCATGTAGCTTGTGTGCCAATTTTTTGTGCTCACGGGTGCTGCTATTGTACCATGCAACCGAATTTCACATTTAAATTGGGAGTTGGTGATTATCCTTGCATTTTCATGTGCCAAAAATGCTGAACGCAGTCGTGGTTTACCCAACTTGACCAACGGTGCTTTTAATAACCGTATGGGGCAGTGGTCGGTCTCACGGGCTGCCGCACTGAAGGTCACGGATTCGAATCCCGATGGCGCGTTTGTTTTGTGTGCGGTTTCTGATCGCCCGAAATGAAGACCAACCTAATCCTAAGCCTGTTAGCAGTGGGTTGGGTTCCACTGTATGTCGCGCCTTCGGTGCTCCCAATAAACCATAATGAAAATGTCCAAGCCTAAGCTTACAGCAGGCGTCGCCTTATTTCACTTACCCCGCTGCAGACTTGTGAAGCCTTTAGACAATTGAAATAGCGCTAAAAGGTTGTATCACGTTTTGAACAATTTTGCTCAAAATGTTTTGCTCAAATACCGTCTAAGACACGAACCCTTGTAGTATTTGATGCGATTAAGTGTGCCAGTTCTGGTTGTTTTGGCGCCACTCGATGTATTCAGGGATACTGAAGAAACTGAGCTCTTCTCTGCCTTTTGTCGCCTAAGTCACAAATTTGTTCGAAAATATTTCGATGTGCAAGAAATACCTTGATGATGGGAGTGATGAATTCTTCGATGAAGTTGCGACGGATGAGGGAAGGCCACTTGTTGTGAATGAAGTTGATGACAAGACCTTGATGTGAGAACCGTCTTGATCCTGATCAGCCATGATCATGATCTTTCCGTACCGCAATGTCTTCATCTCCTCATTAGAGTCATACTTCAGTTTGTACTGCAGACCAATGATCTTCAGAAGAGCGTTGATTTCGGCGTTGTCGCTGATCTGAACAACCACACTCAATGATTATGTGGGTACTAAAGACTGATTGACCTGCTTGTCGCTTCGCGGACGTTCAGCATCTTTCCGCGAAGGGGGAAAACTCCGAATCGGTCGCGTCCGACCACACCAAGTCCAGAAACAGCCAAAGTCTTGGCGGAGTCTCCCTCAGTGAGGATCAGAGTACAGAGGTGGGAGTTTTTGGTTCCAGCGTCGTTGGCGTCTTTTCCAGCTTCGGGATTCCCTTCAGCTTCGACGTTTTTTTTGTGCTGCACTTTTTGTCTTGTTGCTCGAGTTGCTTGAAGTTGACCCAAGAAATGACGCTTTCCACGATTCCGCACTTGTTGGCTGCGTTGAAAAACTTTTCGCTGAGTTTGCAAGTGGAACCGAACGACTTCGACTGGAGCGTCATCGTCTCCTTTGTTTGGGAATCGAAAGTAGGGTTTTCGATGAGCGCGTTCACAAACACCCACATATGGTTCTTGATTTGAAACGGCTTCACCTTGAATCCTCCTTTTGCGGTCTTCTTCTTGACCACTTCGATCAGCTTCGAAACAATTTGGTCCGCGACGTAGTCCACGTGACGACCTCCTTTCGTGGTGGCGATGCTGTTAGCGAAGGAAACCTGCTGGAAGCCCTTGTCGCTGACGGCCAGGGCCACCTCCCAGCGATCGTTGACCACTTCGTGAATCATTTTAGGCGCGTCGTCGCCTTCGAAGACGTTCTTCATGTAGAACTCGACATACTGCTTGAAACCACGAACGGGAACCTCTTTCTCGTTCAGGAAGACCTTGACGCCCCTGGTTGAACCTGCAACGTCGAAAGCACGCGGCACATGAGGGCGATGATGTCGTCGTCCAGCTGGGTCATCTTGAACTTTGCCAAGTCCGGCGTGAATGTGACTTTGGTGAAGTCTTCTCCTGTTGCCTTCGAGATCTCGCAGTCCTTGTCTTTGGTCATGTTGTCTTTCCAGGTCTGCTTGAAGCGCTTCCCGTATTCCTTTGTCGACGTTTCCAGGGTGAATTTGGAGCTGAAGACGTTGCACAGCTTTGCTCCAAAACCGTTACGACCACCTGAAATTACAGACTGAAAAAAGCAGCTACGAACACTCCAGTACCGGTGACTTTCTTCTCGGCGTCGTTGTAGTTCGAGGAAGTGAGCAGAGTTCCGAATATGAGTTCGGGCACGTAGAGTTTCTCTTCTTTGTGCATGACCACGGGGACTCCCTTTCCGTTGTTGTACACTGAGATTTCGTTCTTCTCCCTGCACAAACAGGCCATTCTACAGAAATTCATCTAGTTTCATTAAGCTTACTTATCGATGTTAATCTTGATTTTGTTCATCTTGGGGTCTCGCTGCTTGTTGTCAGCAGCGTTCACCAGGATTTCGTCAAAAATCTTGTACAACCCCGGGACGTAGGAAATCTCTCGCTGCACGATGGTGTCTTTCTCGGCATCGTACACCCATTGCATCTGAATTCGCATGTTTGAAATGACTACCTTCAAGCGATTGGGCTCACTTCCTTGTCGGTGTACTCAACAGAGCCGACATACGTATCGGGACGAAGCAAGATGTGTTCCAGTTGAGACTTCTTCTGGTAAATCTGCTCGATGCTCAACGCCTTGTGGGTGCCATCAGGGTTGTCGATGTTCGTGAATACATTCATAAAGTCATCGTCGCTGTCGTTGAAAGCCGAATCATCTGAAAAACGAATTCGGATCAATTCAACCGCATCTTAGACAAACTAATTTTCTTGTTCGGCGTCTTTTTCGGCGCGGCTTTCTTCTTCGCCGGCGTCTTCGGCAGCTCGTACTAAAACGTCTACTCATGGCTTGCCTCCGAAGACTTGGAACTTACGTCGGATTCGTCGCTGCTCATCTCTAGTTTGCCCACCAGTTTGGTCTGAAAATGTCCAACCAAACCTCAGAAACTACAGTGACAAAAAAACGCACGAAAAAACTATTTCTGTCACCGAACGGACGGAGTGACTCTGTGGGCGGCAACGCACACAACCAATGGCGGGCTTTGGGCTCTTCCCGCCAATCCTGACACGAAGCGCGCCTGTCCACTTCCACAAAGGTCACAGAGACCATTTCTGTCTCTCGTTTGACACCTGAACCATCGATATGTGGAACTGTATTTTCCAGATTAGCTGCCGACGCACGTAGAGGAGAGAAGAGTGAGCAGGCGAGCCAAGAGGTTGCGGACACAAACAAGACGCGATTCACGGGTAGGAATTCTCAGCCCGTCAGACACTGAGACGGCATTGATCGGCCTGCTTTGGTTTGTGCCGATTTGGCGTTTGCAACTCTGATTTTGACGCTGTTGCGGTTGCAAAACCGACCGGACCGAAGCAACGGCAAAAAGCGTGCAAACGCAAACGCCCGTAACCCGCACTTGCTCGGTCAGTGACATCGCGTCTGGAAAATTTCGTGACGGACATGGCTGGGGCCGATTTCAACGTTTACAATTCACAATTACAATTACAATTACAATTCCACAATCACAATTACAATTACAATTCTACAATCACAATTACAATTACAATTTACAATTCTACAATCACAATTGCAATTCACAATTCACGACTTTCACGACACGATCTTCTAATCATAAAAAGGAATTTTCGAGATTTTCACTTTCGGCCGACATATCGATCAAAATAGGCCAAAAACAGAGGGTCAATTTTACAGATTCGCATGAATCTGGCATCAGTCGAAAGCTCTCGCCTTCAAACGGTTGAATCCGCTCGAACACCAAAAAACGCGTGAAGCGCGCGCGTTTGAACTATACCATTGCCTTAAAGGAGCGAACATGGGAGAAAATTCGCCTCGAACTGGAGCAAGAGAGCGTAGTCACTTTCAAAACAATCGAATTCACGTTCGCAACCGTTAACACAACCTCAGGCACGTTCAAACACCTCGGATAGTCATCCCCCATCCCCCGTTGCACCGGAACGGTCATCTCCGAGGAATTGTAAAATTTACCACCTACTCCGACCCACATGGGGAAAAAAGCTACAATTCACAATTATCGCGGTGTGTGGCAATTCACAATTGTGGACGTTGAAATCGGTTTTGGAATTGTGAATTGTGGATTGTGGACGTTGAAATCGGTTTTGGAATTGTGAATTGTGGATTGTAGTACAATTGTACCGGGATTGTGGACGTTGAAATGGGCCCCTGGATCGTTCTCCTTTATTTAAAAGAGGGGATTTGAAAGGTCAGTTATTAATGCTTCTGATACTGTTTGTAGCGTTGTTTCGCTTTTAGGAGCAAAATAACGAAAAAGCATTTGAACCGTCAAAAATCAGGCATAGTCCATCTCGAATAAAACGTCCTTTAATCGATTGATGAGTTTACTGGATTAAGCATTGGCTTTGTTTTACATACACAACTTCAATTTTGAGAAACGAATCCACAAAAAGGCGAACTTCAAGAAGTTTTGTTTATCGTAAGAACTGTTTATCGTAACCAAGCACATTCGTAAAATGCATCTCTAGCGTATATACACACGTCTATTTACATTCCAAGATCGGAGGAATCAGTGCTGGAAAAAGGCAGTCGACGGGTTCTCCGGCTCGACCACAGACGTTTGCCCGATGGGCATTTTCAGCATCCGCGAGACGCGTCGTCGCTCGCCCTTATTTCGAAGCCAACTCTCGGCGCGGATGAGCAGGTTGCTGAACGTCTGTCGGTAGCGGGAGCTCATGAAGCAGTAGAGGACGAAGTCGACGCTGCAGTTGATCAGCGACATCATGTCGAGCAGTTCGCCCACGTTTCTGTAGATGTATTGGTGGATATCGGCAGTGTAGACGCCTAAAACAGAGCTCGTTGTATCCAAGCTCTTGTTTTCAAAGCTAATTACCGTTAAGCAAAGCGAGGAACCCTTGCGGCAACTCGGTGACGAGAAAGACTGTTAGCATCATGATGAGCATGTAAGTGGTTCTGTCCGGAACCGTCGTCTTCTTAATGTGCTTCCGGAAACTCTTTGAGTACAGATAAAGTCGCTTCTCGTCGGTGGCTCGTAGTTTTGCTACCAGCGCGATAGTAAACCAGAGGAGAAGAAGACATGGAATGGCCTGCAGATAGTGAGATGAAGACGTGAGCTGCTGCACAGATTCTACCTTAAAAACTATTGCGTTAAGCCAAAGATTGACTTTGAAGAAGACACATGACTGCCGGTCGATGTCCAGTGTGTAGTACTGTTGCTTCGGAGTGACCGCAGCGAGTGGAAGGAGACCGTGGAAGCGGCTGCGTAGGAAACCGTCGAGGAGTCCACCTCTAGGGCTATGGGGACCAAGGGCTCATAGTCGTAAATCCTGTGGATCATCATTGTGGGAATGCAAATTATGGACACAGCGACTGTGGTCACCAAGAAAATTGTCCTGGAATTCAATTTTGAGCTCAAAGTCCATTCTGTTTGTGTTTACCAAGCGGTGGTGGGCTGCAGCCACTTGCTGTGAATGTCGCCCAACGCCTGCCATCGTATGTAGGCTAGGGCCGCGCCCATGTAGAGTGTGATTGCGTGGAGCACGATGCTTATGAGGACGTGGACTTGTAAGTAGACCATCCAAAGGTAGGTGTACCCGATCGAAGACTGAAACTGGTAACATTATCCCTCCATTAGCAGCGTCTCATTTATGCCGGCGCTAATTTCGAAGCGTGGGACGTCTGATAATTAAAACGGAATAGTGATCTTGCAAGCGCTTCCTAGTAATAATCATTTTTGCATTTTTATAAGCCATTAGAACAACTACGGTACTTTTCAATTTCCTAGGTCGGCTATAAAGTCAAGCCATTAACATGTAATGTCGAATGGCACTTACTTGCATTACCATTATTCTTTATTCTTTACCCCGGTCTGATTCGAATTCATTGAATTTCAGTTGACATCTTAAAGTCTTCTGGCGACACCTTAAGCTAAATTTAGATTGAGAAGTAAAAAACAGCATTAATTTTTAAGGTTTGAACGCAAGCAAACATTCATCGCACTGATTAAACCGCATGCCTCCCACTGAATCTGAGGACACGTAGGAGAAACGAACATAACTTTCTTGGCGAATTTGATTGCTACGGATAAAGTTGCAACCGCATGGTCCCAAGATTTAATTTAAGATCACTTAATAATATGAACATGCGTTTTTTAAGAGAATCAAAGAATCAGAGAATCAAAAGCGTCTTTCGAACTGCGGCTAATTAAGGCAAACTCACCTGAAAGAATCGGAATCGAAGCAGATAAACAAGGTACGAAGTCATCGTTATCACATCGCACATCGCCACCGCCGTCAAAACACAATTAACTGCGCATCGCCTCATCCTGGGTCGAGTGAGCACGGCCATGTGGATGAAGTTCGTGAATATCCCCACCACGCAAATAAAACTACACGCATAGCGGTGGAATATTGTGTAAACCCTGAACACAAAGCAACAGTCGAGCATGAGGTTACGGTAGGCTCACCCGTTGAAGTCCTCGAGGCCCTGCAGGAACAGTCGCGTCTTCTCGTCGCTGATGTCGAACAGCTCCCGCTGGTTGTCACACATCGCGGCGACTACGGGGAATTTTCAAGCACAGAATAAAGTCAGATTCAGCGTAGAAGCGCGACTTCTCCGACGCATCCCTTCAGACGTTTCCAGTCTTTGCAAAACATTCTGGAAATACTTTGAACTTACTGGACGTGTGAACTCGAGTTCGCAAGGATGTGAATGGGAGGAGACGTCTAGGAAAGATGGAGAATTAATGCAACCGAAAACTGTTCAATATAGCAAAAAATTTGATGAAGATAAGGAAAAAGGAAGTACATTCACGGACGGTGAAGACGTGATAAGGAACAAAAGTGAGATGAGTGGAAAACAATAAGTAATCAAAGAAAGTTGGACAAAGACCGAAATCGGCTGTCGGAGATGACATTTTTTAAAGTTTTAATATGTAAATGAGAAGGAAGTGGAGGGCCCACGAAAGAAGCGGTCATGGGACGCGGCTCCTCAAAAGTACAGTAAACGAAAAGCGGAAGGGGCACTCGGGAAGACGGCCTATCCAAGACATTAAGGCGATGATTGTCGAAGGACTTACTTTAGAAACGCTAACGAGAAATGGATATCTTGTATCTGGCATCCTCTCACTTCCTCGGCCTATGCAACTTGAAATATAATCCAAATTCAATTACAAGTTGACAAGGACGCGAAACCCGCGCGACCGAGGACAATCTTTGAAACGATGGTCATGGTGGAAGTGGGGAGGAGCGGAAAAACGCAAATCGTCGAGTTAAAAAAGTGAGTAAGCGATTTTCGTCCAAACTGTCAACAACAATTACAAGCTAAAAAAACGTCAGGCACGTGTCCATCCAGAGTTTGGAGAGAGGGCCGGATTTCGGGAAGACTCGCAGGAGCCTCTGGGATTCCAGGAAGACGTTGGCGCCGAACTAAAAACTTTGATCGAATGTGGGAGGTGTAACACGATTCCCATTGATCACCTTCCTTTCTCCACTGTCCTAGCCGGCGGAGCTTCGGGCGGCTAGACCCTTTTTAAGATCCTCAGTGCATAGCAACTTTAGGCAACTTCCCGTCCCGCGGCGAGCGAATAACGCGAATGAAAAACGCACTTGGATGCAAAACAACCCTTCCCAATTAGTCCAAACTATCTGAGCCCAGAACGACGTCGACGCGGAAAGGCTGGACTTGATCGAAACCTTTTAGCCCGGGGTTCAATATATCCGAGGTTTAATGACGCCTTTGAGAGATGACGATGTGTTTGAAGAACTATTGTTTTGGGCTTCGCTGGTACCAGAGCGTAGGAAAAGACATCTGTAGACGCAAATCTGAAAACGGCACTTCGTCCGCGTACGCCGGCAGCATAAAATTTTTTGGAATACTCAATCTCCTAATCCAGAAAAAGGACAAAACTAGTCTTAAAATTTGGCGGGGGAAGGATTTCGGAGATTCTCACGATGTCCTCGCGCAAAGATCAAGCTGAGTCGGCTCTGGATACATGTTGCACACAAAGAGCGGCGCAACGCATTAATTGCGTTGGTTGATTGAAAAGGGCTCTCAAAGTGTGTCAGCTATCGGCTCTAAGTAGCACCCGATCTGCCAAAGTGAGAACAAATAACCATTATTCCCATCAAAAGCGGGCGACCAGCAAAAATTCGAGCGCGAGAAGCGAACTTCAAACGGAACCCTGGTGGGATTAGCTGCTGCTTCGGTGGATGTGCCTTAGGTCGGCAAAAACCGCGATTCGTAAATCAGGCGAGTGGAACAGAAAACATTTCCCCCTGATGCGCGTCCGCACAGTCGAGAGAAAAGCACAAAGATTGAGTCGGATAAAACACGTCAGCCAGCCGAGGAATTCCCTCCCCTCAACGCCAGCCGTGATTGAAGAGTTTTCAAAACATTTTTTCGCATTAAAATTTTGCTCAAACGTTTTGAGTTGGGCTGGAAGTGGGCAAACTGAGTCTAATTTTTGCGTTTTAAAGATTAGAGACGCGAGAGAGGGAGAACACGCGGTAAACCCCTGTTTGACATGAGACTCGGGGACGGAAGGCTCTCCCTCTTCAGGAATTAAATGTCTTTACTTTAAAATTTCGCAAACTTCGGACTTCCTCTGAGCACTAACAGAAAAAATAAAAAAGTTTCTGCAAGCAACGACTCAAGGATCTTTAGGACACAAACAGCCTTCAAACGCAGAAATAACGTTAAGGACGACTTGCTAATGAAAAGGTCAATTTATTGTTCTTTGAAGAGTGTTTTGCACGTGTTAGGGCCATGAACAAGAATTTTTACGAGTCTGACGCCTTTCCATGTAGAGCATAGATTGGAAAACGACTGCTCCAAATGCCGCAAATTCAAGTATTGTTATGGACTCGACCTGCCTTTCAGGCGCGAACACCTCTAAAAGCAGTTAAAAAATCTCATTGCACTCCAAAATTCAAATGGAACCAAAAGGATGAGGAACCAGAAAAGTGTCTATCCCTGAGTCATAACTTTCCTTTTTTGTCTTGCTACGCAAATAAACGGCTTCGAGGACCTTCTTCTGGTCCAAACATTTACAAGTCACTATTAACAGGAAATTCTAATTTAGACTCTCAGATTGAAGTCTCAATGGTACACAACCTCGTCTGCGTTCCGAGAAAAGAGGGATCATCCGCAAATGAAAAATTTTTGATTGCAGCAATGAAGCGACCATAAACCAACGGAGTTACGCAACAAGTGGCTTCCCTCCAGTCGCTTGTTTTAACGCTTTTTATTGTGACAGTTGGCAGTCGAAATTAGACCGCGATAAATATTTCTCAGATTATTGCGCTCGGGGTGTAAACTTCGACAAGGTTTCACATACACACGTCTTCTTTCAGTTCGTAGAACCAACCAAAAATCAACCAACATTGGAGGCAAATCACAGAGAACTAAATGGGAAAAAGTGCGTCAGGTTGCCAAACTCAATGGGTTCGGAACATTTCAAACATCACAAAACGCCCACAGTCGATAGGTCAGGATGGCCAAGAGGTTGAGGACAAAAAGAGGTTGGAAGAACTTTGGGTAGTGTGTGGATGGAAGGGGATCTAGGGTACCCATTGCCTTAAATGCGAATAAAAGCAAATGTCACTAAATCATCGCACGCGTGTTTGTCAACAGATTTAATTTGATGAACGCGCGGCAGGAAATCACTTTATGTCACAACAAGTCGCGCTTTCTACCACCGCCTCCTCATCGGAAGCTTTCGCTTTTCACGAGCGTTCGTAAATCAAAAATCGCGGTTGTAGCGGAAGCAGCGATGACCGAAGGTCTTTGGGAGGAGGTCTTGAGGAGCTTCGGGAGCTGAAACTGGGATCCATCGGTCCGTGGGCCAGAGCGAGAACAACAATGCGTCCAGTGAGAACTTTAATTGCGCGAGGTTGATTAAAGTAAACATCCAGATTCGGGGAATACGGTATCGGGAAGCGGTCGCAGGGACTTTGAATGCTTCAAAGGAGGGGTATGACATTCCGGGTTTCCATATCATCTCCAAACTCTTGGACGCTTGCAAGGGACAAAACGAACACCATTTCATTGCATTCGTTCATCATTTTTTGGCAAGACCCTGGCATTTTTTCGCCCGTCATTAGCGCCGTCTACTCAGCAAAAAAGAAGGTCTTAGAAAAATTGGCAGAAAACGACCCTTGGAACGGAGATGCCGAAGACCCATTTTTTGAATTCTGTGTACATTGCTAAGAGAATGGTCATTGGTGACCCCATTCTTAGGACAAGCTCGGAGGGAAGTCCGCGTGTCGACGGAAGAAGCAGCGGCGTCTGCGTGCGTGGGAGTGGGAGAGATCGGTGATCGCTGGATCGGGAGATTAATAATGAATATAATGAACTTTGCTTCGATTTGGATTTTGAATGAATGACATCACGGCCTGATATCCGAACTGCGTGAATCGCAAACACACACGATTTACAACGAACTCATATATTTTGTGTTTTGCTCTCTGAATTCTCAGAAGACTCATCCACTGATAGGTCACGCGGCCGAGGATTTCACGAACTTCGTCGGTTCGAGAGCTCGCAAGCACACAAACACGCCTTTCCGGAATCCATGCAGCTCGCGGAGGACAACACTGAATTAGGGTTCGAACTCAACATCAGCTTGTTCACAAATCGTGCTGAAATTCGGAAAGTGTAACACCAGTGGCTCATAAAATTGAAGGGTCTCATGGTTTTTGTGTGCTGAAGGCCGAATCAGCTCAAACGAAGAAACTCAGAACGGTGCTTTTTTGCTTTTCGGAGTCCGACACCCCGAATGTGATCCTCTCGATTTGAGGTGAAGCCTATTTTGCTGGTCGAAGGCAGGTAGATCGACGGAGAGGAGCGGCGAGGGCCGAATGTGCGAAGTTTAGTAACGCCGCAGTTCGGATGAGTGTGAGCAGAAGAAGAATTTGACCGATTACGCCGAACTCGCCACGTTCCGCTATTTACCTTCCAAGTAAGCCGTCTCATCCAGATCAGAGATCTGCACTTCTGTGCCGATCGCTTTTGACTACAAGATCCAGAAAGTTGTAAATTGAGGACTAAGTTCACGAATCAGACCGTTTTTCGCGACCGAAAACAGTTATTTCCGGCGATCGCGGCGAACATATCGCGAACTTCTCTCTAATCTATCTCTCTGTAATCTACGCCCATTTCAGATCCACTCCAGCCGATGCCATTTACTTCGCTCAGTAGGAACTCACGGTATGTGTCTTGCTGCTTTTGCGCCCTGCATTTATCGCGGATTTTCAGACTATTTCGGTAAGAATTTCAGCAGACATCAGCGACACGAAACAGTTTGACCCAGCGTGAATGAATCTGTTGCTGTCAATTTGCCGCTCCTGGATGTCTCTCATAGTTAGAGCTGCTCTTCTAAGATCCGAACTGCATCTACAGCCAAGCGCAAGAACAAGAGCTCGCTATGAGACTTGAACACCGTCGGGAGCTGAATCTCGGATCCATCGGTCCGTGGGCACTTCTCCTGCTTCAATTTGTCGTCTGCGATGCGTGCACCGAAGATGTCCAGCTCCGTCACGTCAACAACAGTTCGATCACGCCGAAGCACTACATTGAGAGCGACACCAAAAAGTGTTCGGACAACTACCCCGATGTGACGCGCACTTGTCGAGCTGACGAACTCGACGTTTCTGTGCGTTCGGAGGCGGTACTTCCTGAGGCTGGAGTGAATACGTGAATTTCTGTTCTCGTGTTCGAACTGTACACTCTCCATTTCAGGCTTCCTTACGTCGTGCTAAACGTCTCCACGGTGGTTCACAGCGACGCTTCTGCCGTTTTCCTCCGGCTACAATGTGTACATGCTGCAGACAAGGCGGACGACTACTGTCACAACCACCAAGTTCAGATCGAGAAGTGGGGCCGCATGATTTGGCCTTGCCGGAGCTTGAATCTTCTCGAACCGGAGGTCACCGAGGTGGGTATCTATTTGTCGTGGAGGTGTTAGACAAACGTCGTTGCAGGTTCCCTACCGCTTCGCGTACACCTGCTTCCGGATGTTTCGACTTTCCCATTACGCGATCAACATCACATTGTCTCCTCAGATGTGCAGGTATTTCTAAATGCCTCTACCGCCTTTTGAAGTCTACCGTTCTCTAGCTCGCTTTTTTACTTCACGATCCCCGAGGAAAATCAAGTACATCCCAAAATCGCCAAGTTTTATGACCAAAAGAACATTTCATGGGCTCCTCTGGTTGTCGTCGACACGAATCCGTCTGACGTAAGTGAATTTTTTTTATCACATTGTGACGGAATTTAATAGCTTTCAAGCGCTTGAATGAAAACTTATGTGTCGAATTGAAATGCATAATTAAAAGTTGTTGAAATTACTAAAGAGTGGCATTTGACGACATTAATTATTTTCAGGGTGTGTGGATTAGATACACTGAACACCAGTCGATTCGGCACAACGACGTCAATGTCACAATCTACAAGCAAACGAGCGCCACTTCTCTTCAGTTCGCCCATACTCAATTAGTGAAAAAACCGAACACGGGATTCAAGTGGAAGGACGTCAGCAAAGGAACCTACCATGTCTACGTCTACGTTAATCGTCAAGACTGCGACTTTTCCTGCGAAGATCACGTGCAGAAGAGCCGCTGTACACCATGTGCTCACACTCATGTCAATTTCACCATTCCGGAAAACAAATATTCTTCGGAAAAGTTGGATGAACTGCTCATAAAGGAGGCCACTCGGCACCTTGTCTTCTCGCTGACCGGTAAGATACACAAATCAGATTGTTATGACATTCGGTTCATTCAGGCGTTGTGATCCTTGTGGCGTTGGTGCTCGTGTCGATCGTAATCTATTTCCGCATAATCCGACCTCGGCGGCTGGCCAGACTACCGCCCCAAAACGTGGAGCTCCAGTACCGGCCGACGGTCCTGATTATCTACTCCGACGACTGCAACGAGCACAGCAATGTCGTGCTTAAACTCTGCGAAGCCCTGCAGGATTACGGGAAAGCATGTGTCAATTTGGATCAGTTGGACCTTATCGATCCGAGTAAGTCATTGATTGGCCCGGATATTTGTATCCCTTTTTTCAGAGCTCCAACCAAGAACATGGCTGTTCCGAACAATGGCAGATGTAGATTTCGTGTTGTTCCTGTTTTCGGAAAGCAGCCCACGGGTACTGGCAAAGGAAGTAATGCAGCCTAAACGGCACTATCCAGATATGTTCTGCCTCGCGGTCGACGTAATGTTCTCCGTAAGTCGGCCTTTTCCACAGAAGCTGTAACAAAACCAATCCGTTTGCAGGACGTGCATCAAAATAACAACTGGAACAAGTACATTTTTGCTCGGATGTCGTACTCAGACGCCAGCTCTATCCCTCCTCATCTCACTTCATTCCCTGCAAAACGAGTTGTGTTGCCTGACGAGTTTGGCAAACTCGTGGATGATCTTCACCGGGTCGCTGAACACACTACGGTTGATCATAACGCTGATCTCAGAAAATTAAAACTAGCCATATGTTCTTTCGAAAACTTTAATCATCTGCAGGCTGGGTGGCTCAACGAAAGGTGATTTTCCATATGTTAAAGGTAAATTACGCACATAATTTGTACTTCAGATTTGTCTCACTGGAGAACGAAAACACTGCTCTTCTGAGTGCAGACCTGGGTTTCAAGCCTCCAGAAGAGCTGCCTACGACCGAAGAGCAAATCGCTTTAGCTGGGATATTCGGACTTCAGGTGCCTCAGGAGGAAAATGAAGATCTTGCCCCATCCGACAGCGGCCTTTCGACACATCCCACTTTTGACGTGATGGGAAGTCCGGACGATTATGACTCTTCATCGACCACTTCATGACTTATGCTTAATGCTTCAATACGTGTACGTTGGTAATGAGATTGTTTGTGATATAAGTTTAAACAGAGATGATATGTCAAAAAGCATTTCAACCAACCTTTGAGGAAAATAGCAAAATACCAACAATTGTGCGGTCTTTCATACAGATCTGCGAGAACCCACAGTGTCTCACCTGGCGGCCTCACCGCGTGGAAAATAACCGCAAAACGTTGAAAATTCGACGAAAAATACCGCATCGCTTCGAGCTTGGTCCCACCGCGAAAACCCTGATCGAGCTTCCCGGTCCGCCGCGCGTACTATCGTACTCAACATCGAAAAAAAGACTATTTGGAGAAAATCATAAAACTGCGAAAAGGTGGCGTCGTTCTAGGCGATCTAGCTTTGAGTTAAGCTGACCACGCTCCTTGAACCTAGCGATTATATTTAAGAGACATGAGGATCCCCTGCCGGAATGTGCGAGGTGCTTGCTTTGAAACGAAGACGAATCTCACTGCGGTCTCGTCGCGATGCCCATGCCTGCCGGAGGCGCCGCCACTGTAATCCAACTCTCGTTTCGGCTAGCGATGAGAACTCGAAGTCTGTTTTCTTGTGGAATCTCAGTGCTTTGAAATCACTTCTGCTTTGCACGTGTTGTTTTAGCGCTTTCTCAGTGTCCTGGAGCGTTTCTTACCATGTTCATCGTATTTCAGAATCTCAAAATATGAGGAAACTGGTGATTCCGAAGTATTTCGGTAAACCATCCATCGGTCTCGCACTGTTTGGCTGCTCCAATCGTCCTTTTTATCAGATCTGTGTGTTTCCAGACCGCGCGTTGGGCCGCCGACACGAAAGCAGCATACTTGAGCAGGTAAGCGCATTGAGAGACTCGATAAACTGCTAATTTTGTCTTTTCAGGTTGGAACTTTCGATCCGTTACCGAATTCAAGGAATGAGAAGTTGGTTTCGCTGAATTACGGAAGGCTGAAGTACTGGATCGGAGAGCGAGAAGCTCATATTTCTGTTCCCGTACTCGAGTTGTTAGGTAGGAATGTTTCATTGACATATTTGCTCATCGATGATGCTTCAGGTCTCTCAGGTTTGTTCCCTGTTCATCCGAAGACTTTCATTCGTGCTAGAAATAATCGCGAGCGTCTTGAATCTCTGGAAGCATCGTCAGGAACTTTGGAAGGTCGGGGAGAAGAAACTGAAGCGTCCAGCTCGGCGTGAAGATTCCACACTCGTCCCATTTGTTGCATATGATTGTTATTAGATGAATAAACTTTGAACGGATTAAAAGTACCTCAACAAGGCTCTAAGCTATCCTTACATACCTAGACTGTGGGATCGACAACTCCATGAGGTGTCTCCTTTAGGCATTCCGAATCCTCGCCGACGTGAACATGGAAGCGGAACCGGCTCCAAAGCGATACAGGTGCTCACAGTGCGTCAAATCGTATGTAACGCCTTCGAAGCTGGAGAAACATATGCGACACAATCATATGGGTTAGTTCTTTACATTAATCTATTCTTTGCGGATACCGTAACCTAGAAAATTGAAATTTTAGGCGTGCTGTTGTGGTTTTTCGTATCCTAAGAAATAACGAAACATCTGTGCGTCGAATTGGTCGAAAAGTTGAATGTTGTAATCGCGCGTGTGCAAAGTTTTCATTTCCTTTGGCGAGATGAACATACGACTACTCCTGTTTATCGCCATTCGCGACGGGACCAAATACATGAGTCGCCAACTTTTTGAAATGGGTACGCAGTGGCCCCGCGGTGGGAACTTGAAGCTGTCTTTCGGTTCGGCTTTGGAAGCATCGACGCATTAGAAGTCGATCTCGTTCGTCGATCACTGAGATGGGTCGCAAAGATGCGTCAAAACGCGGGCAGAAGCCGTCGAATGGCGGAAAATAAGCCGAAGCGCGTGGATACTTATGCAGCGTATACAATTTAATTCAATTTATTTCAGGCTTATACGAGTGCATGAAGTGCAAGGTCACGTTCGACCAGGCCAAGGAACTGCGGACGCACATGGCCAAGGAGCACAAGGAACCGTTCAAGTGCGAGATCTGCAACTACAGCCATCACAAAAAATACATGATCTCCCGTCATATGCGAAACTGTCACAACAACAAATCCATCGTGTGCGACATCGATGGATGCTTCATCAATTTCGCCAAGAACAAGAGAATTCAACACTTCCGCGATTTCCATCCCAGTCACCCCGTGGCACTGGCTGCCGATTCTCGTAGATCCACTCCGCGTCCTAGTGAAGATTGTGAACAATCCGATGACGCGATCAGCACTTATTTGCCTTCTACTTCTACCGGAACTCCCGAGGGATCTTATGAACGCGATCTGCACGACGACTCCACGCCCGCGTCTCCTGCGTACGAATTCAATTCCCGCAATGCTGCTCCGAAGTTGGAAAAGGGATTTTTCGAAATTAAAATCAGTCGTAGCTCCGATGCTCCCAAAGGTACGTTTTTTTGTTTCTACATCAGACTACTCAGACTGATATTTTCAGACGCACTCCGTTGCCAAAAGTGCGGCAAGTACTACAAGGGTCCTGCTGAGCTTACGAAGCACATCATGACTGTGCACGAGAAATGCTGGAAGGCATCAGCTCAGAAGAAGAGAACATACGCGTGCACAGTCGAAGGCTGTAGTAGGAAGTTCAGGACGCCACAAGAGTGTAAGGATCACGAGAATCAACATCGTGGCGGTATTTTATACTTGTATGTGCAGTATGTCATCGATGATTTCAGGACCACCACCTTACAAATGCACCTGGTGCGAAATTAGTTACTATACCCGTCGCGTCTACGCTGATCATCTCAATAAGGCGCATAACGTTAGCATCAAAGACCTTTAGTTGTTCTTTCCATATTTGGTTGTTGTGTTTTCATGATGTAAAGCGTGTTGATTTTCTACATTTATTTGCTATAGTCACCCTTTGTAGTCATAATTTTCAGGCTTGCGCACGTTGAAATGTAGCCATCTTATGTTTAAGTTGGCGCAGTTGCTCTGTGCTGCAAACAGGCGGATCTTTCCTATTCGAGGGATTTTGGAAGCGGTGAGGCGCTCATGTCGGGCGCGATTCCCAAACATCAGAAATTTGTCAGTTCGCACGAAAATCCCCAACAAGAGCCTCTCCAAGTGTGAATTCCAAATCGAGCTGAAAATTAATGAGCAGGTAGACCTCGGTGCGCTGATTCCGAAAAATATAGGTGTTGCCTGCTAATGCGAGATCTAAAGCGCCTAAAAGGGTATGTCTAGAATGGGAAAACCGACCGGTTAGCAGGCAGTCAGCTCGAATGACCAAGCCTGACTTAAGAAAACAGGCCATTTGGGACCAATTTTCAGCTCAATTTGAAATTCACACTTGGAGAGGTTCCCTTGTAAGCTTGGTTTGAATTATGGCTTTTCGCGATACCTCTGCGCAGTCAGTTATGTGAACGGGCCGCCCGGCCCGTTTCAAGCGGGCCGACCTGGAGTGCTCACGAAGGCTGGACAACCGTCGATTTCTCGGCAGTGCTGACGTGTTTCCGGGCGAGTTTGGGCTCGGCGTGATCAGCATCTCATTCCGCGTCACATGCGAAAAATCAAAATCTTATTCTTAAGATCGTCGGAATCTTGAGTTGTTGAACAAATTAGTTGTGTGCTAAATTCGCATTCGACACGGAATGAAATGCTGATCACGCCAAACTCGTCCAGAAACACGCCAGCACTGCCGAGAAATCAATTTCTCCAGACTTCATGAGCACTCCGGGTCGAACGGACCGAACGGCCCGTTCGCATCACTGCGTCTGCGTCCGAATGATCAACTCTGGCATGATATAGAACTCATTCAGGAATGGAGACTACCCCACGCGGGTAACATCTTCAATAGCAGGGAATTCGAGTCCTTCTTCATACATATGAATCGCTTTCAAATTCGACGTCCGAGAGGTGTTGATTTTTTAAGTGCTGGCTTGTCCAGATTAGGCGATTCGCGGTCGCTGGCAAAGCAAGTTGTCCTTCCTTCTCTGAATTGCATGCTCTTGGCCAGTAACATACAAGGTTGCCTCGTTGCCGTGGACGGTAGCTGAACTACCGTACTTTAAGGCGGTGAAATTACCGTAGTTCGCCGGCATCTTCGTTTCGGGACCCATCTTCCAAAACTTCACGAAGTCGCGAATTCGTCGTTCGTCTGTCGTTTGAATCGAACGCCCCGAAACGAGGAGGGATGCGAGAGACGCCGTATCGCTTAAGAATCGCCCTATCGCTTTCGGCCAGCCGAGGGTTACGGTCAGCAACGAAAACTTCGCAGAACTTTAACAAACTGAGCTGTTGGTCAACTTTAATTGTTTATTATACAATATCCACGTCACGTATGCCTTACAAAAAATACAAATGAAAAGTGTACAAATGATTAAATGAGTGATCGGAAGGAAAACCGAAACCCGTAGTCATACGGTAATTTGCTTGCTTGATAATCTGGATTACATCTAGTTGTTGGAGAGCCAGCAATAAACCGCTGTACTTATTTGCCACGCATCATGTACACGAATTCTGAAAAAGTTAGTGGTTAGATGGAAAGGTTAATGGGATGGTGGGCGGCATCAATTTCCACGTGCACAAGTAAGCAAAAAATATCCTCCATTTCAAAATCTCTTCCACTTTTTGAGCGCGTGCAATTGAGCGGTAGCTTTCCGCGATATTCGGCGATGACCGTTGCACCGTTTAGTCACGCAGGTTTTTCCAGGTGGGACCGCTTGACCATACTGGAATGCGCCAATTTCTTCGCATCGCTTCCATCCAAAATATAATATCAAGATGTACCGCCTGGAATGACTGAACGGTGCACCGGTCGTCGCCGAATATCGGTGTGCATTCACTTCCCTTGACGATTTGCAACGGATTGCTGCACTAGGAAATCGTTGCGGGACTCAAACCATTATTCAAACTTATACTAGCTTATTTTCGACCAAAACGCTCCATTCTTGGCTAAATTCACGTGCTTTGAAAATGTAGTGTTCTGTGACAACAAGTTTGGGTAGTAAATTAACGATTTTCATAACTAAACATGAATAAGGCATATCGACATAACCAACGAAACTACAGCTTTCGATCCATTTGGCCTCTGTTACGATTCGTTTGGATGACTCATTTGATTCACGAAGATTAGTAAAATATGAAATCCATGGCATTAGCCTTAAAAATTGGCAGTCTAAGGCTCAATTTGGCCAAATGAAACCAATTATCGGAAATCCGGGTGGGACAATGTTCATAACGGCCATCCAAACTTCTGCGTTTCTTGATTTCCGGCTTCTAACGAAAACAGAAAGTAAGCGGCAAAGATTCTTTATACAATAATTTTGGTCCATGTTGAGGAAATATTTGGTTTAAATTGTCCTTGGCCCCATACGGGCAGTTCTGAGCATTTTTGAGCGAGCCCGAATCATTTCTGGCAACACAGCGATTTCCATGCACGTGAAAATGCGTGCAAAGCGACAGGTTTTGGGCGACGCAAAACTTCAATAATTGCAAATTAACTCAAGGGAAGTGCTACACCACGCGAACATCGCGCACAGCCGCCGCTCGATTGCGCGCGCTAAAAAAGGGAAGCAGATTATGAAATAGAAACGGAACAATCTCATATTCAGCTGCCTTTTAGGCGTTTTCTGTACCTCACGCTGTACCTGTCAGACAACCCATAAAACGCACCTGCAAAGTTCACTCGTCCGTCGCCATCGAGATCTGCTTCCTTGATCATGTCGATTACCTCGTCTTCGCTCAGTTTCTCTCCCAGATTGCACATTACAAAACTGAGTTCGCGGGCGGAAATGTAGCCGTCGTTGTCCTTGTCGAAAACCTAAAAAAGCGAGCCCAGATGACCGGTGTTAGCCTACTAGGCTGAACCTGGAATGCCTCGCGCAGTTCTCGCTCGTTCTCCGATTCGAGCACCTTGCGGCTCATCATCCGCACGAACTCTTCCAACTCGATCGTCCCATTCCCTTAATATTCACAAATAAAATTCTCTCTACCTCATTTGCTTACCGTCTTCGTCGATCTCGTTGACCATATCCTGTAGCTCCTGGCGAGACGGGTTCTGCCCGAGGGACTCCATCACGGTCCCCAGTTCGTCCGCCGTTATCCGTCCATCGCCGTCCTTGTCGAAAAGCTCAAAGGCTTCCTTGAATTCCTCGAGCAGGCGAACTGGTTCCCGGGTGAACTTCGAAATTGTCGCGGGCGAATACGGCGAATAAGGGCTTTGCACATCAATGTTGATCAGCAGCGCCAGCACAACAGCAGGGAGGCTGGCTGAAAATGGCTTCACAAGGTAGAAAGGTTGATAACTGCAGAATGAACGAGGACAAACGAGGCTGGTAATCCTGGTTAATTGTTTTAATCCGGTATCAACGCGTAGGCAGCGCCGGGCGACATCGCGGATGCGGGTGCACGAACAAAAACGAGCGATGAAAAAGTCGCATAAATCGTAAAACGGTCCCTTTTTGCGACCGTTTTGTGTTTAGCGACCAGAACGAACGGTGCTCGGGAGCGAATTGTCCGGTGCGCCGACCGGGAGACAGGAAAGCAATGAGGGTGAACTTGGCCGGACTAAATTTGGTCTCGGCGGATATCAGCAAAACTGAGAGAAAACAATAACAACGAAGACAGAGAGCGTCCCTATAAACTAATCAACTCGTTAAGCAAACAAACTCAAGACGCAATATTTCTGCAGTCTGGGCGGTGCGTGCGCGAGAGACGAATTTAAATAAGACCGATTTAGGTATTTTCGCCGGCTGAAGCCAGACAGACAAAACCGACCGATCCGGGCTCAAGGTAAACATCTTGGAGACAATTAGAGCATTGTTTATTAGATCCGCCTGGAGACACGAGACCACAACCGAAAAACGAAAGAGGCGTCAGTTGGCTGAAAGCGGCAAGGGGTAACCGACGATCAGAACCGATGAAAAACAGGTAAAACGAAATGAGCAACAAAGACCCTTCAACGCGCCATCGACGAGCGAATAAGTGCTCGCACTCCAAGTTTAGGAGCTTTCAGAAACAAAGCTTCGAAGATCCGCTTTGCTTGACTTCTCGACCAGGCAAGGGACAGATAATTAACTCGGCCATCTACCTTCGACTGAACCTCCTGTGGATAACTAGCCATAATGAGCGAGTGAACAACAAAGTTGGCAATTATTGTCGTCGCGACAAATTTTTCGAAAATTCGAAAAAGCAAATGCTAACGGTCGATCGCCCGATTTGGTATGGAGATTCACGTTTTCAGGCGACGGTGGCGCTGTTTCCACGGTTTTGGGCCTGTTTGTGGGAGAAGGATGTGTTGGGATTACCTAATAAGGCGCCTCTGCCGCGTGTGTTAAGCTCAAGTTTGTCTAAATCGTGGAGCTCAACACCATTTTTAAATTCAGATGGCTGTTTTGCGCTGTTTCTGGTGGTTTTCTTCAGATTTTTTTGATTTTATTAAATTGCAACGAAAGCTTCGAGCCCAGGGAACGCAAAAAACAGGGAGAAAACGCCCAAAACGGCTGAGAATTTTAACTCATTTTTTTGGCTGATTGGTTGATAAAGCGTTTTTTTTTTGTGGCAAACTTGTCCTCCTTTCTTGCGTTGGAATTCAAAATGGTGTGGAGCTCTACAGAACGCACCGATTTTGGCAATCTTGGGCTTCAAACACGCAACAGAGGCGCCGCAACAATTCCTAGGTAATCCCTATATATCCTTCTTCCAGAAATAGGTCCAAAACCGTGGAAACAGCGCCACCGTCGTTTGAAAACGTGAATCTCCATACCAAATCGGGCGATCGACCGTTAGCACTGCTTTTTCGAATTTTCGAAAAATTTGTCAAGGTGATCGCGCTACCACAATATATAGTTGCTTCGTCCGCCGCTCCTTCGAGCCTCCTCCCGTCCCGACTTATGGTAGCGTGGGCATATTGTGACCGGCGCGAAGCGAAAAATTACAGCGACATCTTTAAAACCTAGTTGCAAACGCCGGGACACGAAAGGGGAATGATAAATGGTGCGCCGAAGGGGCCGCCGGCATGAGTTAGTTAAAAATGAAATGCGCAAGGGACACCAATTCTCAAGTGTCGGCCCCACGATGTTCTATTTAGGACAAAAAAGTTCAACGTATCGTGAGATCGCATCTCTGGCTAGCCAGTAGTCAAAACTGGGCACCGCACTTGTCGTAAATCGTCGTTGAAAAAGACTTATTAATCGGAGATGATGCCGCCGATACGCTCTTCTCGAAGATGCCGAAACCTTTCCGTTTGGAACTACCGTTCAGGGCTCATTTTCCGTTAGGACCTCATTTATAATTTATCGAAGGAAATGCTCTAGAGACGCGCGCAATTGTCCAAATGAGTCATGTCGACCCGCGAACATCTCCTCGCGGTAATTACGAATGACATCGATCTCGGAGACAATTAGTTACAGAAAATTCTTCCCTAATCGAGCGAAGTTTCAGTAGACGTTTAAAAACCACCACCGGGATATTTTCTAATTATAAGCCTCATTTAATCAGCTGCTAAAAAAAGTTGGCGACCGTCGGCAACCAAGTGCAAAACGGTTTTTCACAGGGGAAATGCGATTCTGCAAAAAGGGGACGCAGAGTAAAGTCGGACTGGAGACTCGCGTGTGTTGGAGCCGGAAAAATGTGGCAAAAAAGTTTAAAAAACCGGCGGCACAAAGTTCTTCACACTAGTTGTTTACTTGTTATCCCAAGCCCGATGATTAATGATCGATGATGCCCAGTGGCGCCTCCGGGAAGGTCGCCAAATCAAAGCGAACTCTGGCAGAGCGACCGAGTTTAAAGCGCCGGAATCGAAATGCGCTTAGCGGCGGTAAGTAAGTCGGTCACGTGCAAAAGTTGACACTCTTGAGCGGTAGCGGGGGAGATGCAACCGACGCGAAGCGGTTCGAGATGTCAGAGGTACTGTTTGGCAACCTGTTGTTGTCGCTTGTGGGGTGCTTGATGGCTTTGTTACACAAGGCAAGTAACGGTCTCCCACTCGCGACACCGGGCTGTGTGATTCCAATAAAAATAAGAGCCATTGAAGCGTCTTAGGAAAAAAAAACTCTAGGTAAATCTCCATTATTCAACGAAAAATGATAACATTCAAAGTGAATTAAAGGGATATAAATGAAGATGTGCGTAGGGATCGTTGCGACGCTTCTCGAGACGGCCTTCGCCGCTCATTCACCAGACATCATCTCTCTGAATTCTAAAAACAGATCATCGCGATTAAAAACCTTTCCAGCGCAGTTCTCACCGTCGAAGTCGACAGTTCCCGAGCCGTCGGCGTCGATCTCGGTGATCATTTCGTCGAGTTCCTCCTCAGAGATATTGTCGTCGAGTGCTCTCAAGATGTCGCGCAAGTCGGAAACGTTGATGTAACCATTTCCCTGCACAAAAACGCATTAGCACGCCCAAGGCAGAAGCGAGTGTTTTTACTTCTTTGTCGTACAGACGGAAAGCGTCTCGAAGCTCGTCCTCAAGACCGTCTTTGTCGTTGTCGTTGACCACAAAGTTGGCCACCATGGCCGCGAACTCCTCGAATTCGATCTCTCCGGATCCGTCAGAGTCGAACTCCTTGATGAGCTGCTTCAAGTCTCGCTCCTCGAACGCCTGGCCCATCGTTCGGAGGATCTGGCCGACCTGCGTGGCGCGGATGTAGCCCTTGTTCTCCTTGTCGAACATGTTGAAATATTTGCGGAACTCTAAAATACTTAATTGATTGCTCCTTTCCAATATAAGGAAGCATTGTTCCGTTTCTTAAGCTAATGCAAGATGCAACATAATGACTCACGGTCGATTTGTTCAGCAGTCAGCTGCTCGAGAGCATCGGTCACGGCGTCACCCTTAAGAGAACGCGTTAATAGGCAGTCGCAGGCAATAAACTACGGTAATTACTTCGAAAACTCACCATGTTTGGAAGAGGAAGGAAGACTGAGGAGCAACGATGAATGTGGATCGAGGCTCGACTGTCTTCTACGCGGGGATAACGCGAGTGTCGGAGGCTTGGATGAGTGAGGACGGTCAGGGCCAGATTTCAGTTTGTTTTACAACGTGCGCGATCGCAGAGAACTAACTGAAGCACCGTGCGCCGGTTGTGTCAACTTCAAAGAAATATCCCAGAGGATTCGCCTCCCACAACCTCCGCACACAAGGCACATCCGGTTATATGACATTCTTTCTTTCGCAGGTGAACTTTGCTTTTTTGCCGTATTTTTGCGTTGAAAGGAAAACGAGAAAATTCGATTTTTTAGAATAAAAATATTTGCCAAGCTTTGAGGTGGTCTTCAATTAAATTGTTCCAAGCATCGCTCTTCGGTCAAGCAAAGTAAACAGGAAATTCGTTTCGAGCTGACGGCAGTTTTAGGAAAGGAGAGGTTGAGTCACCACGTGCCATTTTAATTTAGCACAAAAAAACTACAGAAACAGGTTGATTACAAAGGATGAAGAAGTTTAAATGCTGATGGAAGCTTCGAAGTTTTTTTCAAACTTTGAAATTTTTTCTACCAGGGTCATGTACCGGATATCGCTGAATTTTAGGAAAGCACAGCGCAACGAGGTCTTCGAGAAGTCGATTAGGGCTTTTTCGGTCAGTTTGAAAGCCTGTGAAGCCAGGTAGTACTCGTTGGAGAGATCAGTCGCCATGAGTCCTTTGTCGTCAGTCTGCAAACATCAAATTAGCAAAAATTGAAAATACGGTTCTGCATCAAATAATGTCCAATGAAAAGTTTTCATCAGTAAAACTGTTCTGAACAGAACAGGGAAAACGACATTAAGAAACTAATTGTTTTTGACAAAAAAAAACTCATTTCTGTTTTGAAAAAGTTTCTAAAATGTAGCGAGCAGAACCAGCGCAGGGATATTCTCCTCGGGGCAGTTGGCGTTCGTTTCTGTTTCTGTCTCAACGGCTCAATCATAGTTCAAAATAGCTCAGTCTCAAAACAACAGAAGTAAAATAAATATGTGCACTTCTGGTTTATTCGAAAGGATGAACATACTGAGATGCAAACGGGGTTTCCCAGCCGTAGCCAATCTTGAAGGTGGCTTTCCGCAATCGTTCTTGTCGTTCCGCACAGCTGATTCGAAGAGAGACAAATTTCTGAATTTGAGTTAACAATGACGGGTTTCAAAATTAACACTACCAAACGGAATTTTCTGAGATGCCACTCGTTCTACAATAGAATTTTCTGCATGCGAATAGATAAACGTTCCGTGTCCTATTCGGTCTGGTTTGAAGTCGATAAAGGTGTCCAGTTCGTCAATGTATTCGTTCAGCTTAATCACATCTTTACTTTCCTTCCTGTTTTTTATGCAATTTTGGCAACAAAAAAACGATTCATGCAGCTTCTTGTCACCCACCTCCGCCAAATGCAGTGTCACTTTAAGACCCATTGCTCTCACTTTTTGAAGCAGTGGAATGTACACACGACCGTCCGCTTTTGGGTTGCCACTCAAATCCACACCAACAATCAGGTGTTCGCTTTCGGCTACTAAATTTGTCCATTTTTCAACTTGTGAGTTTTATTTCAACTTGTGGCAGACCTTACCGAATTTCTGCAAAATGTTGACGGTTTCCTGTGCATCATCCACACCTCTCGCGCGATCGATGCTCAAGAGAAGTCTTGTGGTGATGTTATCGCTTTCCGCACTTCTGATGGCGCTCAGAACCGTGTGCACATACTCCGTTTTGGTCATATGAGCTGTTGCTTTAGGTGTTGTTCGCAGTTCGAGGTAAATCACGCCGTCTTCCGCAAACTCTTCAATCACGTTCATTGTGGCCTGAAATCAATTTTAATTTTGAACATGAATTAAGATTACCTACAAGCTTGACAGCTTCTTTGTGAAGCGTTAATGAGTGAATAATAGGGAATAGCTGAAACACGCTAAAACAGAAACATCATCTAGAGAACTCCAAATAAAATGCTCACCTGTCCATTGTGAGCACATCTTGTGGTTGCAGGAGCCGCTGCTCATGGTCCGATAAGCCGGGAGACGTTTCGAACTCGCTTTTCAGTTTTGCCAATTCCTTGATCGTTTTCAAACTGATGCTTCCGTTCAAGTGCGCGTGGAGCTCCTGTTGCAAAATCAACAAAGTCAAAGTCTAGAAGGGTCAGAATGCTTGCAATTTTGGGTAGCTTTTTGCAGAAGGATCTCAGGCGCTCGTCGTTGATGCGGTTTCCCATCGTGTACTTGCCAACCGTTGTCTTTTCAATGACAAAAGAAGGACTTCTGCTACTGCGCCGCTCGGCTAATCGATAAGTGTGAACGGAGAACTGCTCTGATTGAACAATGCTTTACAAAGGAAAGTGCGAATTGACATGCCAAACGTATTCTTGCTTTATCTAAGTTCAAATCGCAAATCTTTCAACTTAAGTCCTTCTAAGAGATCAATGCTGAACTTACTATGTTCGCCAAATTGACCTCTCTTTGGAACCGGTTTACCCTTTATGCCAAACCCATGCATGGTTCAGCAAGATTTAAATCGAAATTCTCAGACTGCATGTTCAATGCTAGTACCATGTTGATTTTTGTTTTCCTAAGTCTCCTTTTTGCTTTGGTTCCGGTGGAAGCTGCATCTGGCGGCAAAGGTGGCGGAAATGGTGGACGCGGTGGCGGAGGCCGCGGTGGCGGAAGCCAGCCGCGGCAGCGGAAATCGTGGAGGCGGAAATCGCGGAGGCGGAAGTGGCCAAGGAAGCCGTGGCGGAAGTCGAGGAGGTTTGCGAGTGGGATCCCGAGAAGGATCCAGGGGAAAAGTAGGTAGTTACAGGTCGATTCTAGGTCACGACCACGGCCACGATCACGGCCACTTCCACGACCACCATGACCATTTCCATCACGACCACGACCATCATCATTGTGAGGGCTCACGGTCACTGAAATAATAACCTGAAATTGTAGATACCAACAACTATTATAATAACAGATACTACGGACACGGTGGCAACAGCATCAGCAGCTTCGACAGTGGAAAAGGTGGGTTAGTTTATTTGATTTCTAGTCAAAGTTTAGAATAATGGTACGAAATCAGAGTAAATGTTGGTCTTGATGGGGAAAACAGGTTGATCGACTGAAAATTAACCAAAAACCACCAGTTAGTCGTGCTTATTTCAGCTTTCGAACCTTCTGCTGCTGTCAGAACGGGTCCTCCAGAATGTGAGTAATTGCTTAAATCAGCGGCCGAATCTATTCGCTCTTTTCTTCAGGCACCGGACTGCTCCTTCTTCTAAGACTCTGCCAGCCGACGATGCCAAACTACCATTATAACCCGTACGGATACCAATACGGGAACCAGTACGGTAACTATTGGCAGAAGTATCCGTACAATTACGGCCAGTACAACCAGCAAACGTACGGAAACTATTATAACAACTATCGCTATGGTCAATAGCGAATCCAGCGGTTACCATGAGCTCAAGCTACTTGTGCTTTGGTTATCAATAAATTCCTTTTTTCGTTTACCAAGCCACGGACGTGATCGAGTAAAGTTTTTCGCCGAAGTTGCCTAGCGCCTCGGGCGGTTGTAATGTGGAACGACCCTGATGATCGACGCTACCTTCGGACTTTTGAACCGCGTAGACTTCGAAGAGACATTTTTTTGTGGAGGGCGTTAACAAGCGTACACAAGATACAAACAGACTTGAAAGCCGCGCGAGGGTCGTAAGCGATCGGTTCACTACACAAATTGGTTCATCTTCGCCGACTTTTGCGGTGCAATCAAAAATAATCTTGTTTTGCGGTGGTGACGCGATGAGACTCTAGTACATCACGTTTGTCTGCCTCCAGCGCCTGAACCAACCCGCTTTGGCCAGTTGCCACTTTGCGTTTGCTGGGTTGTAGACGTTTTGTACACTTCTTTTTGAAATGAAGATATTTCCCGGCAGGGTTCGTTCTTACCTCTGTTTCACTTTCAGATGGCTTTTTGTCTGACCGTGATCGCGCTGTTGTTAGTATCATCGAAAGTGGCCACCGAATGCGTCGATGGAATTCATAATGTTGTTGTTGTGGAGTCATTCAAGAACCGTAAGTTCCGATAGATTGCAGACAACCACACGAAGACCTTTCCCGTTCAGGCAACCGTCCTGTCATGATCAAGAACCTGGTGTGTCGAGTTTACGACCTGGACATGAAGCCGACTTGTGCGAACGGCAGGCCAGCGGTGCAGATGCCTGGATACGTGAAACTGCTCGAAGGTAACGTTTGAACATAGACAGTAGGAGCATGGCGACCGCAAACTAGTTTACGCAGGAAATTTACGATTAAGGGCTCCTCCGTTTGCGTGTTTGCGCAATAGAAGTGCCTTTTCCGACTTTGACAGTTCGACTTCATTGAGTCAATGATCATCTGCGCTTAATTTAGGCCAAGTGACGGTGCCTCGACAGTACGACCTTGTGAAAGACGGTGAAATGAAAATAACAGTGAAAGGACTCGACTACAGTGACGAAATATGCTCAGATGGGATCAGCAATTACATGGTGATTCCGAACCACTACTGGTCAGCACTGTGGTGGTAATTCAAACTTGATTAAACGTTATTTTTTCAGCCACATTAAAGTGTGTAGCTTCATCGGGAATGACATGTGCAGGTTGCTGCAGAGTCCAGGCACGCACACCGTCAAGGAACTCGAGGAGAAGTTGCACTTCAACACCACCCTGAGGCTGCCCGACCCTCCGTCACTTCTAGGAGTCACGCTCCTTGATCTGTTTAGTGTAGGTGACACAAATTTTATTTGATTGCCGAGTAAATAATTGTAGGGCGAATTCAACATCGCCTTCAGTCTGGAAACCGAAGGCGAGAAGGTGCTCGACTGGGACGTTCCTTCAAACGAAGATTTCTTGCAGATTGGCGTGGAACCTGAGTCAGAAAACGACGATTAGTCCGGCGGTGATTTGTTGAGCTTTACGGATTTTTGTACAGTTTAATAAGATGGTTATACTCATGTGGTGACCCGTGCCTACAACATGAATGACGCTATCAATTTGCATTTTGCTTATGGAATAATTGGATCCATTTGTGGCTTTTTAGAAATGTCTCCTTCACACTTGAAACATTTGCTCCCCACGTTTGATCAATCGATGGATGGAAGAACTTGTACAAAGAGCACTTGTCCCCTCTGTACTTTCGGAATCCGAGCTGATATTCACGTGAAGAGGGTTTTCCGCTCACGGCTGTTACTACTGCAAAGAACTTTTACAGCAGCACTTTGAAAGTGCAAAAAAAAGCAAACGGCGACGCAGGAAAAACATTGGCACTTGCTGATTATTTGCGTTTTTGGATGGCGCACTGGCGTTATCGTTTGCATCAAATCTATGACGATTGCTGGGTTGATCGAATGATCTAAGCTGTTTGGTGCGATGGAGTGGTCAAGTGAATAGTCAGCAGTCCGCCGGGTCATAGGGCACTTTTTATCCCCGCCCAATGTCTGGAAAACTTTGTTCTTTGGTCGAAGAACAACTGATAACATTATATAAGAGTGCGGCCAAGTAGTGTGTAGATCAGTGCTGTTTACGTGAGTTTTGTGTGGTCGTCGGGTGTGCGTTTATCCCGACTTACACTGTCCTTCAGATCCAAAAATGGATCTGTGAGATAATGCGAAGGAGAGAGCGAGAGGGTGGCGGCTGTGCTGCGAAGCCGTGCAACTTGACCCGAAATTCACCGGTGCTACGCAAATAATTTTTCTCCATTTAACCGGGGCGCGTCGGTTCTTTTCCGTCTTCTCAGTTGCAGCGAGCGTCCGTTTAACGGATGGTTTGTTGAAGCAGCGATGGTCTCTGTGCCGGCGGTGGTCACTAAGGGGCTCTCGCTCGCGAGCAAAACAAGCTCGCCGTGTCATGGACCGCCGTGGACCGCACGAGAAGAAAGAAGTTTGGTTGGCGTTCGATTCCGTCGTTTTCTGCCCGCATTCTGCAACTTCGCTTCTGCATTCTGCAACATTCGATCTGCAAATGCAGCATTTTGCTGATTTGCATTTGCAGGTCGGGTTCTGCGCGTGTGTGCTTTTCTGGGTGCTGTTGTTTTGCTTTTGCGGGCGTCCGCCGCCTTCGTTTTGCGTGAGTGGGAAATTCTGGATTTTCCGTCGGTTTCGTCGCGCACTTTCACAGCCAAGATGCATCCGGAATAAACAAAGCCGATCGCGGTCTTTGCTCCGATCGGCGCGGGTGTGAATTTAGAGATAACGCTTGTGTAAAACGTCTCACGATTGCAGAGGTGTGACAAATAACACCTCAATTCAAATGAAGTCGTATCGTAGCGATTCTGGCCGTTATGGTTGGTCACTTCTTCCATTCCACTTTGACCTTTGCAAGACTGATATGCATTTCTGCTTATCTTCACTACGCGTACAGGAAAACCTGTTTACAGTCCCGATGAGAAGCGACGACACCCATTCGACTTTTGTTATTGATATTACTGTTTGTTTCGCCTTACGGCGCTTTTTCTGTTTTTCATTTGATGCGTTGATGGTCGTGCGGAGAACCGTTTCTCTCCCTATCGTGAGTGCTCGTTGTCGTGTTTCGCAAGTAACCAAATTTGAACCGTTGATTCACTGTGAACTTTTTACAGATTGGATCGTTATGTTCCGCATTGAGAACGTTCTGATCGCTGATGAGATCGAGCAGGAATGTATCGATATTCTGAAGCGTAACGGAGTCAACGCCGTCAAGAAAACGAAGCAAACTAAGGAGCAACTTCTCGAGGAACTTCCGAAGTATGATGCTGTCGTTGTCCGTTCGGCGACGAAGGTTTGCGAAGGACATAAGGCAATTCATGAAAGGCATTTTAGATCACACGAGAACTCATTGAAGCAGCCTCCGGAAAGCTTGCGCTGATTGGCCGTGCTGGAACTGGAGTTGACAACATTGATGTCCAGGCCGCCACCGAACATGGAATGATTGTTATGAACACCCCCGGTAAGTCGCTAGGCCAATGGTCTTTTTTATTTGTGCTAAATTTTATTTTGATCTACTGGTGGGAAGGGATTAGCTGTTTGCATACAGTGGTGTGTCGGTTGGCGATCTTTGCACTCGAGGACCAAGTAGAATCGCTTCGTTCCCCTATAAAGGTTGAAGTGGGTGTGCACTGATATATCATTTTCTTGGCCGCGTTTTGTCGTCTCGAAGGAAGCGTTCGTTGACGTCGATTGTTGCGGTGTTCTTATTCGATTTGACAGGAAACTCTAGATTCGCTCCTTTTTTGTGGAGAAGGCCTTGGCCGCCTCCCCGTTGCGCGTCCCAATTGATAAACGCCAGCCGGCGGTCTCGTAATCGAGAGGCGATAGGGAAACTGGTTGTTTGGAGCTCGGAGACGACAAGAGTTGCGTGGCGGTGTTCCCAACTGTAGGGTGCAGCGACGAACGTGAAATGAAGGCCAAATCAATCAATAGAGCGACTGTCCTAATATGGGCGCAGCCGGCGTATTGGAAATGGGAAACGACGGACGAAGGAAACTCTCCCGCTCGTTCGTTCGCTCCGTGTTCTCCTCTCTCCAGCAATCGTCAACCGCTTTGGCGATTGTCGATGTCGTCGTGGCTGTCGCTTGTGTGCTACGTTCGTGTGATGTCTTGGTGCTAAGGTCCAATGATAGTGGGGACGGTAATGCAGCGCTCGTCTTGTGATTAGGAAGAAGTCATTCAAGGAGAGAAATACACTAGGGTTGGTAATTGGGATTTTGCTTGTCGCAACCTTTATGCTGCGATTGAAAAAGTCTTAAATTGCATATTTTCAGACCCTTTGTGTTGGGAAACCCCTTAAATGATTCATTTTTTGCCATTGAAAATTACAAGGGCGCAATTTCGGGACGGTTTTTCCGCAGGAGATAGTTTCCTAAATGAGTGGCCATGGGCGGTGTTCGGGCAACCTTGTCCCGGACATTACTTGTGGGTGGGGTTAGCAATTACGAGATGGTGCTAGAGTTTGTCGGTCAACTTTTCGATCCATCGCAAATCGCCACTTATGACCGACGGTGACCTTGATCCTCTTCCCCTATTGAAGTCCCAAAGAGTCCTTTTCTTCTTCAACACTGTGCACTTCGCCTATTCTAGCCGCCAGATGCGTTTGCCTCATGTACAAATATCTATTTTATGGTGGCCTTACATTCAAAACCTTGTTGAATATTTGCATGTTAGTTTTTTTGTTGAAGTTTTCACAAGGAGTACATTTTTGAACTCGGAACTAAAGTCTTATGTTGTTTAAATTTCTTGCGGCTTCTAGTCAACCTTGTCTATGAAGCTTATTAAGTTGGTGCAACCGTCCCATATTATCTTCGTGGTCTTATCGCAAACGTCCATCGTTGACCGTAAATGACCTTTCCCCGAATGTGCCAAGCCTCGGCATGGAAGGACATCGGTCCTCTTTATGGCCGCTGACACATCTAGTACGCGCTTCCCATTTCTGCATTCGAGTGTTGTTCTGACCGTAATTTGCCTTTGCATTCAGTTTCTACGGAGGCCATTTTAATGGCATCTTTTCTCCAAAGGCATCAGAACGATGAGGCTGTTTCATTAGACCCTACCAGTTTATTGGCGAGTCTCTATAACGCAAGTGAAAATTCTCTTGACGACAGCAACCAATCTATATCCTCCCCATCTTCGCTGAATCCGAGCACTTCAAAATCGTCAGCAGTAACTTCTTTGCCTTCTGCGTCTACGCCCGTTCGAAAATCCAATTTTATGCCATGTAAACCGTGTTTTGCGCCTTCCGGGGTACGGTAGAATGGTTCTCATCTACGACAGCGTGTCACACCCGGGACATAGACGAGAGTTCGCCTATAAAACACAATTCACGAATATGTCCGGCTCGACTACTGTATATTACCGGTGCATGGCTTGCCGCGCCCTCCGGCACCGTCTGCAGAGGACGATGAATCCCGACGAGTTGCCAGCGGTTCCCTCGTGAAAAATGACCAGCTGATGAACGACCCCGACTATCCGGAAGCCAACAACCACTTTTGTTCGCCACCTACTATTGAAGAGTCGATGGCGAGGCAAAGGAATGGATACGCGAAGCTTATGCGGAAGTTGAGAGCGCAGAAGGGCCGCGACGACCCCGCGGGGAAGGGCGGCGTGCCTCCTTTCGAAGCCGTGGAGTCGGCGAATCTCCTTCTGCAGCAGATTCAGTCGAATCTCTACACGGGAGGAGAAGAGCCCGCGCCCGCGAAGACCGAGATGGAGTCCGATGCTGAGCAGAACGAGTCTATGGACGCCAACGTGAGTGCGAACGCGAGACTCGAGGCCCTCGTGAAGATGGAGGAGGACAGGTTCCAGAAGCTGAACGGCTCGTCGGCCGCCAGTTCCGTGGAGGAAAACAGCAACCTGGCTGAGATGGTTTCCACGGCTACTTCAGCTGCATCATCCGGGGGATTCGGAGCTTCGGTTTTATCCAACAAAGTTTCTGAACTCTGGAGGGCGTTGAGTCGACCAAAGTGCGTTTCAACTCACATCAACGATATTGTCGACAAATTTATCGTCAACAACTGGGAGCTTCCAGAGAATGGTTCGCATTTTACGTTTTTTCACTTCTGTATATAATCTCATTTTCCACTTTTTTTTATCATCACTATTTGTTTATCGGTATTTATCGGTAAATTCATCTTAATTTCAGCTGGGAATTCGCTAAGTGCTGCCGAACTCACCTGCACAAGCATCTTGTCGCTGGCTCGTCATGTTCCTCAAGCGGCCGCCTCAATGAAAGATGGAAAATGGGCCCGTAAGGACTATATGGGAGAGGAAGTGTTCGGAAAGACATTGGCTATCATCGGACTTGGACGCATCGGATGTGAAGTTGGATCGAGGATGGCCGCTTTCGGAATGAATGTGATCGGCTACGACGTTATGGTTGGACCCGAGGTGAGCTGAAATCGAATTTGCAATTGAGCTTTTCGATTGTAGTTGGCTGCTAAGCGTGGAGTTCGCTGGACCCCTCTGGAGCAGATCTGGTCGCAAGCCGACTACATCACCTTGCATGTGCCACTGATCCCTCAGACCGCGAACATGATCAACCGCGAGGTGTTGGCCAAGTGCAAGAAGGGCGTCAAGATTATTAACGTCGCTCGCGGTGGAATCGTCAATGAACCCGATCTTGTGGAGTCTCTGAATGCAGGCCACGCTGCAGGAGCCGCTTTCGACGTGTTCGAAGAGGTGAACCTATAATATAAGTGTTTGTTTACGGTCGGTTTTAGGAGCCTCCCACTTACCGTGAGCTTATCAACCATCGTAAGGCCATCTGTACTCCCCATTTGGGTGCAAGTACAATGGAAGCCCAGCAGAGGGTCGCTAATGAAATTGCGGAGAACATCGTTGCTTTGAACAAGGGAACTGGACTTTACGGAGCGGTAGGTTTCCTGTTATCGCAAGTTCTTAATGATTTGATGATTGCAGTTGAACGCTTCCGCTGTCTCTGCCGTTCTCGACGAGGCCAAGGCTGAATTTGTGAAAGCGACTATCGCTCTGAGCCGAATCGTCGCTTCTCTTAGCAAGACCCCCAAGAATGTCGTCGTTCGTTATCCATCAGCTGCCACTGGAATGGACAAAGCTCTTGTAGCTGGTGCCGTTGTAGGTCTTCTCCAAGCCAAGGGAAATGCGGGTTTGAACCTCATCAACGCCGAACTGAACGCGAAGAAGGAGGGTATCCAAGTCACCGTTGAGCCCTCCAAGACGGGTGAACTGAGCATTTCTGTTGGGACTGAGTCGGTTTCGGGATACCCGTCTCCCTCCGGAGCCATAATTTCTTCCATCAACGACTGCAAGGTTCCTGTTCCTGTTGTCGCCACGGGTACTGTTGTCATTATGGTTGGCAGTGATGCCATAGACTTTAGCGGCGCTATTGAGGTGATTGAACTTTGTGTTTAGCTTTTTTATTGAACGCAATATTTTTCAGAAGAAGGCTTTGGCTCAGTACGGTCTGATTGGCGGTGGAAGAATTGCTGTCTTTGGAGACCTCGACGCCCAGGAGCTGGAGGAACTCAACAAGAATTACTGCGTTGTTCAATTTTGAAGCCCCTTTTAATTGTTTCTCGACTTTTAAACCAATCAAAAAGTTTTAATGTCTTGCCTTATTTTTGAGTGCATTCCATGCCTTCATTCATAGAAATTGATATAGATGTGCAAGCGAACGAAGTGGCAATCAAATTTTAAAGAGTCTTATGTATATGTATGCAATAAATTGCTCTTTTCTTGTTAACATTGCGGTGTGATGCTTTGTAGGACACTGACAAGGAACACTCACAAAGTGCCCCGCTCCGACTTGGCTGATATTTGGCACTATAAGAGCTTATCAAAACTCCGAAAGACCTCCGTTGAATTTGAAAATCTCAAAAATTCTCAAAAGCTGGTTTGATTTGAACCATCAGAAATAGTTTTTTGGCAAAATCAATGTTACTACGTTGTTCTACGACTAAAATTATAGGTGTATACTAATTTTGAGCTCTCTCCAAGCGAATTTCAAAAATGTTGAATTTAAAAGTTTGAGCCTTACTCATTTTTGGAAATTTTTATATTTGCTAGGAAAGCTTAAAAATGGTAAACAATAATAATTTAACCGTAGAATAACGTGGTAACATTGCTTTTGCCAGAAACTTCTAAAAGGTTAAGTCGAACAAATTTTAAGAATTTTGAGAATTTTCGGGATTTAAAGCTCTGTTCTACCCATCATAAACTTTGCTCTCGAGGGTGATATGCTCCCAGAGGTCTACGTCTACCTTTTTTAGCCGAATCGGAGCTTTGGCACTTTGTGTGCGTTCCTTGTGAGAGAAGGGTCTCATTCAATGGATATGAAGATTGCGAGATTCGGAATCAGGGCTGGGCAAGTTTTGAGTTTTGAGTTTTAAGGTTTGAAGGGATTTTTGAGGTTTTGACTTTTGACTTTTTGGCAAAACTCAGTTCAAAACTCAGTCCTAAAGTAGAATCCGCTGCGGCGGTGAGAAATTCGGCAAGTTTCTTCGTTCATTTTCCTTTATTTGTCGTTTTGCTTTCGGGACTTCCGATTTAAAACAAACCCTTCGATTTTAACGTGAAGAACAAAGTTCGACTTTGAGTTCTGGTTTTGACTTTTCCAAAGCATTTTGAGTTTTGACAAAAAAGTTTTGAGTTTGCACGGCCCTGTTCGGAATTGTTCATTTCCGGAATTCACGCGCAAGTTCCCAAGAAGGTGTCATCGACAATTATCGGCAATGTCAGTTGAGTTCGCAGTGGCTGATATTTTCTTCGATTTTTCACGCTATCGACGATTAAGTAATTTGCGTTCTTTGCTTTTGCATAGCCACCCATTAAGACAACGGTAGACGCGGCGAGTAGGTCAGTCTGACCAAAGCGGCATTTCCCTCCACAAGACGCGAGGAATTCACTTCGAGGATGCCGGTGTCCGCTACCGATCGCACCACGTCGAGGAAGTTCGCAGCCAAGGAAGTAAGCAGTTTTGAGGTCATTTTCTAGGAACTCAATTCCTTCAAATGTTCTGGACCCCGTCGAATTGCGTTGGATGTTATTCGTGTCCCCCTGTAATCCTAGTTGTATTTCGGTGCATTATTAAAACCAGCTGCCATAAGTGACCGATTAGCGCGGCGGGCTCGGATCGCATGCTCGGATCGTTGCCGATCTCGCCATATTTTAGTCTACCGCGCCGGCCGCCACGATTTTAGTTAATCCTCGGCACTACAATGCACTTTCCTTGGGAGGGACCGCTTCTTTCCGTGTCAGTTCTATTGCTTTCGACAAGCGTTATCTTTTCTCAGCCCATGTTCAAGGAGTTAAAATACGAGGTGAATAACTCTTTTGCGGTCTTCCCAGCCGATCTGGAGCTTCTTACCACAAAGTCAACCTCCTAACACAACAGCTTATTTACAAACTGCCCGCAAAGTGTTTCTTTGCGTTTTCACGCTTTCTTATCTCATTATCAGCCTACCAAAGTCGGGGCGCAACACAAACTGCTGACAGCAGGACGTTCCCTGCCTCTTTTGGTCTGTTTCTCGCTTACATCAATGCGCCGCTCGTTCGCTCTTGTATGACTTATTATTTATCTTTTCTTTTTGCGTCACTTCGGTGCACCTTTGAAGTTTCCAGTTTTCACATGTTCGCCTTATAACGAGTGGTCCTCCTCCTCTTGCATCCACATTCTGCTGTAAACGGCAACTTACTTTTCATTTGCTTTCCCGCAGCTAATAACTTAATGGATGAAAGCATATAATAAAGACCCGTGTGCTTTCGAGTGTGATGGGCATGTCTTCAGGAGTTCCATTTGTGACCGCGGAAACAAGTGTCCCTCGCTCTGGCTGAGTGCCTCTATCTCCACCCAATTCTCACAATTCCGGACCTAGGTACAAACACTCCCCTTACTCAAATCAAAACTCTCATGTACAATAATGTGCTTAGCCCGAGTGATTCACAAACTTGGTACTGTTCCGCTCGCTCCACGTCCGCCTGGCTGCCCCATTCCACTTACAGTTTGGTCCATTTTCGTGTTCCGCGCTCCCTGTTTATTGATCGATGTAAATAGCCGATTTTGAAATACAACAACGCTCTACGTGAGCAGTTCCTGAAAACAGTCGCTGGATCTGCATTCCATTGATCTGCCCAGCTGATTGTCGTTGCTTCCTTGTGTCTTCCACTCGCTCTTCTTCGTCTTTAAGTTTCTCGCAATTCGTAAAGTCTGTCAGAAATTGTTTTTTGAAGACGATTTTCAATAATTTTCTCATTTTTTTGATTAGTCTCTTGGGTTGCATCCACAATTTTTGTCTCATGGTTTTTCAAAGATCTTCCCAAAGCAACACTCGTCCTCGCCTCAAAATTTTTTGCAGTGAAGTTCCTTTTGCAAAACAGCTTTCAAACACCATTCATTAATCCATATGTTCCTCGCGTCAATTTTACTGTTGTAGTAACAGATCCGTTGTTTCAGTGTGAATCACTGATGTCCGTGCAGGAAGTTGAGGAACGACGCAAGTTGTTCGCTTCTTCGACAGGACGCTCCGTGAGCGCTCCTCCACGCAAGAAATGGTACAAGCGAGGTAATGAATTCTTAAGGTTTTAAAATAGTTTTCAAATAATAATAAAAAGGAACTTTCTCGACTTCAGGTTTCTGATCAGATTTACAACTGTTGGAAAGTTTGAACCGAATTTAAAACATCAAAAGCTGAATGTTACAAGCAATCATCTAACCGGTTCAGTAAGTTGTTTAGTTCCGTACAATCTGCGTCGAATCGGCTCGCAGCAGAATATTCTGCAAGACCAACTCGTGTCCCGGCGCCTTGTTGGAGCAATCACGATGTGGCACGACATTCACGCCAACCTGCTCCAGCTGAGCATCGATCGCTCGTCGCCGGTGTCTTCGGATTCCAGCGACGGTTCGTCGACGACGTCCAGTTGCGAGAGCCTGTACATCGACGAGGAAGAGACCCAGCAAGCGAACATCAGCAAACCGAACGAGAATTTCAAAGGTTGATGCGACAGGCGACCGCAGCAATAATTCGGCTGAATTGCAGAAGACGATTCGCACCACGAGTCGGAATGCATGGATATGGTGCACGAGATCCGAAACATAAAGAGCAATACGAAGATAAACGGGAAGATGTCGATATCCAACCCAGAACTGACCAGTGTCCAGCTGAAGGCGATGTTCCCAGAACTCAGTGACCACTGGAGGTAGGCTTTTCTGCTTTTTGAGCTTGTTTGAAAATGGGGGAAAAGAGTCTTGAAAATAAACGCGGAACTTGAAAAAAGAAAACGAGAAAACGGGACGGGAACAAACCCAGGTTAAGCAGAATCACGGAGAAGTTCTTAACGTATGATTCCAAGAGATCGGGGAGCGCGGCGACAAAACATTCTTTGCAGCCATCATCTAACAGTACATGCGCCGTCCGCGCACTTACGGTCGATTCAGCCGAAGTCTGAAACATTGTCGATATAATCTGCGCGCGACTGCGTCGTCCATCGCCTTTGCGCCCACCCGTTCGTCCGTTTTTGCTCAGACAAAATACGTATCGTTTTGCGCTTTTGATTAGCGTCCCACATCACTTTGGTCCGCAGGAACTCCATTTTCCCGTTTGCATAGCCGCGTGATGACATGGATCACCGAGTGAAGTCGGTTCGTTAGCCGCCGGCGAGCCGACTCCCTCCTTCTTCCAGATGTGTTTTAAATTCTTCCGCCGAAGGTACGTGACTTGCTGATCTCCTTTGTTTTCCCATTTCTTTTTCTAATTAAAAGCTATTTGGACACGTTGTCCACGTCAACCGTATTTGATCGGCATCTTGCGCGCCGTTGGACCCCACGAAAATTGAAATTCGTTTCTAAATATTTCTGCTGCAAAACCGTTTGGTATCAAGGGACGTGTTAAAGTGACAACTCCGCGAAGAGTCTGCAACCTAACGGGGAACTGAATTACCGAGATTTGTCTGACGAAGTTTTCAAAGAGACTCTCTTTAACTAGTTTTTAATGTGCTTTTAGAATACCTTTTAAAGCATCCATTGAATCAGCGCTAGAAAATCTTTTCAATTTTGTAATTTGGAAACGTTCCTTATTAAAACCAACGCACTCTTACTAAGAGCTTCTAACAAAAGGTAATTTAATGCAGAACTTCGCACTTTAGGTTTCTTCAACTTGTTTTATAAATTGACATATTTGGTATCAATAATACCAAGTGCCCTTTAAATGCTTCTAGAGCTTAGAAAGTGTCCTTGATTACTACTTTACGTTCTGATCGCTTTTTAGCTTAAATTTTGCAAAATTCAGCGTCAGTTCGAAAACACACTCAAATTTGCACAAAAATATTTTTTTTGGAGGGACGTCCAGATGCGATTCCTCAAACCATCACATAACGGACTCTGGACTCAAAAGTTTTGAAAAAAATGTAGTGAAAACCAAAGTTTTCTCTTGCTATTTAATCACAACATGACGGCGCAAGAAAGACCTTTGGCCTTTGCTTCAGCGAATTCAGGTGCTTCCCCGATGCGTTGTTGCCCTTCAACAAAAAAATTGAAATTGATAATTTGTTAACGTAATTATAGACAATTTGAAACGTCGTTTTGAGTGCACGAAGGTTGCTTTTGTCTTTTGCAAGGCCAAGGAAGTGGTGTGCTCCTCGCGATCCGGGACCGTTAATAAGTGACGCTGCACTAATGGACTCAATTGGATTCCACAACGGATTTGACCATATGAAGCGTTCCCTTCTTCAAAATCAGATGAGCGCTAAGCAGCAAATGCTACCTGAGAGTGCGCCGCTTCTTGGCCTCACGTTGCTCGAGGAATTAGCGGGCGCGTGCGTCGCTTGTTGTGCCTGCGGAAGGTGCGACTCCAGGCGAGAGGCCCTAAACGACAACGGCGGAGTTGTCCTGCGCAAGCACTCTTCTGCTCCCGGTCGCTGCCTGCTTGTGGAAGTTGATCTGCGACAATCCTGGACGTGGATGTCTTCATTATTATTAATATTCACAAGGAGTGCCCTCGTCGTCTCTTACCTCTCGGGCGCATCCGTCCTCGCTTGCGTTCTTTTGGCCATTCAAAGGTTTCGAACCGTTCTCTCCTGTTCTCGGCCACGCCTTGTACCATTTTCTTGATTCCATTTATCCGCTTTCCGTCTTTAACTCCCTGCGATGTTCAAAACAATGTTTTTCTTGAAACGGACTCGAGCATTTGAGTTCATCTTTCCCTACGGAATGCCAGCTTTAAGCCCTTTTCATCGCTCACTAATGAGTTTCTCCGGTGTCTAATTGTTTTAAGGGATTAAATGCTACGTCAAAGTCTTCACGAGATTTAGCGAAGCCGCTCGTCTTTTTTTTGTTTCAAAATTTTTCTTGGAAAAATCGCTAAACTTCCCGCTTCAGATTTGTTCCATGTGGCTTTGAAGATCGATTCCAATATTCGACTTTTTTGTCAATTCAATGACAAGTCGCTTTTTTGCAAAACGAAAGAACGACGAAGATTCGGTGTTCGACTTCGCCGGCGGCATGTCCAGCGTGGACAAAAGACCTGTTGTGAACTGCTGCCCTCCGATCGCATGCAAAGGATCTCCAAAGGCCGATGATTCTGAGAATGTGCAGGGCATATTCTCCCACCGAAGACTCCCGAGTCTGACCGGGGTCCTGAAAAGCTCTGGTTCGTCGCCTAAGCAGAAGAAGAAAAGCCCCACAATGAGAACCGTTTTTCGAAAGACGTCGAATTCGTTAAAAACATGTGTTATCTACAAAGGCATCGAACCGAAGCGAAGTTCCAAAAACTGGACTGGGCCGCCGGAGATTACGGGCGGTTGCGTTTCGCCGTCGAGTCATAAAGGACGTGTTGCGACCGCCGACAGATGTACTTCGCTGAGGAAGAAGCCGTTAGGGCCAAGCCTTTCGTGGGACCTCGAACGGCGTTCACGAAGTCCGTCGACGACGTCACGTTCGCGTGTTCACTCAGCTGATAATGATACGGAGGAGCCGCATTCCGGCGAGTTCGACGATCCGGAAGGACTCAGTGAGCGGCTGGACCTCGAGCGTTCCTGTCTCCACTGCTCATTTTCCGCCACTTTTAAGAAGAACACGCTCAAGTTTGAAATCGAGAGTGCGGTGAAAAGATTGGCTAGAAGACTGGGCACGGGCTCCACGTCTAGCTGGCCCAGATGCCACACCGATGACACGCCATCCACGTCCACGCGCTTTTTAAGAGGAAGTTCAGGCACCCCTGACATCATAGTATCCTCAATCAGCTCCGACGAGGACACGGAAACGCACACTCTGCGCACGAGCACCGATCGAGGCTCATCGAGCATAGCAACCAGCGAAACAAGGTAAATGCAAACAGATTTTGGATTAGCTCGAAAACGCCAAAATTATGTATCACCGTTTTGTTGATTTATTTTTCATGAGATGAGAATTCCACGCACTCCCCTCTCGCTTGTCGCTGACCTTTGAACTTCAGTTCGCAATGTAGTACCACTTCTATAAGTCCAAACGGTGCTCGGCACTTCAACGACCTCTACTACGCTAATGAGCACTTGATGGATGCACCGGCGAGCGAGAGTCTTATCTACAGAATTTGTCAGATCGATCTCGAAGAGTGCCGGGATGAAGCGTTGGCTCCAATGGACAGATTGAAGCTTCCGGGGACGCATAATGGCCACAACGGCTCGGATTCTAGCAGTCCACCAAGGTCGAACAGCGTAGACTTGTCCACTCTGCGCAGAGATATTGAACTGTTCAGCGTCAGTTCTGGTGACAGCGACTGTGGATCTGACGGGGACTACGAGCCCTCGACCCCGGCGGAGTCTGTTCGCACTGTTCGATCCAGGTCCCACGAACCCAGTCAAGACCATCTTCTGCGACGTCCTAGTCGGATTGAACATCTGTCTGAAATTTTCAGGTTTGATTGGAATTCTGGTTGTGCTGTCTGTGGGGTCTTCTCTTACTAAACTGAGAATCAGTTTGTTGAAGGGTTTATTTTGAACATCTTTTTCGGGTTCCTCCACTCCCCGTAAGTTCTGTACCATAGTATTTTAGAAAGGCGTTAGCAAAATCGCCGGTGGTCAAGCGGGCGGCTGCTCTCCAGGAACATGAGCACAAAGCCGTGAACAAACACAGAACGAGTCGCTACTGGCTCGATGACTACGTGAGTTGTTGTCGCTTTCTTCTTATCAGATCCCTCTGAATTTTCTAGCTTTTCGAATCCGAACACATATGGCTGCCTTCAACCGGTCCCGGCTCTGCGGCGAATTCTTCGGCCGACACCGAGTGTTATATCGGAGACAAAGATTGCGAAAAAATCGGGGAGAAACGACGATGTGCGGCATGTCATATTGTAGCTCACACGGCTTGTTTCCCGTTGTTGTCCAAGGTGTGTTTTTTGCGCTCACGATGGACTTGTAAAGTGTTCCCATTCAGATGAATCTGAATTGCAAGACGACGTTTCGCGATACGGGATCTCGGAAGAACCCAACGAAGGAAACGTGGAACTCGCTCACCCGCCACCACTGGGTGCACCGGTGGAAGCATGAGGGAAGATGCCACAACTGCGCGAAGAACTTCCAGCAAAAGATGTTCCGTGAAAAGGTGACCCGATTTTACGGTTGTTAATGTTTAAACTTGTTCAGGAAGTGATCGCGATCACATGCTCGTGGTGCAAGATGTCCTACCACAACAAACGATCCTGCTTCGCAATGGAGCGTCTGGAGGAGAAGTGCGACAGGGGGAGTCTGCGCGACCTCATCGTGCCTCCCAGCTGGCTGATTCGCCTACCAAACTCGAAGAAACGGGACCACAAGAACGCGGCGAAAACACAGAGAAAGAAAAAGGTGAGATAAAAGGGCGAAGGCGAGGGACGAACGCAAGAGGGATCACGTGCTCTTAAGGAGTCGAATAAGCCGAATGAAATTAGCGCGAAAATTTCATTTTGTTTTTGCAGGTCAATTGAATTCCAGTCATAAGTTTACCACGTTTTTGTAATTTGCTAATTTGATAATTTTTGATTTCCAGTACCGGCCGTTCATCCATCGTGAAACCGATCGATCCCGCGATCGCGGGGCCGAGCCAGCCGCTGCTCGTTTTTGTGAATCCGAAGTCCGGTGGAAACAAGGGCTCCAAGGCTCTGCACACGCTATGCTGGCTCCTCAACCCACGCCAAGTATTCGATATTACGGCGATGAAGGGTCCCAAATATGGGTGAGTGCAAATTTATAAAAACAAAAAAAGCTAGCTCTCAAAGTTGGATAATTATTAAATTGTTGAACGTTACAGATTGGAGATGTACCGCAAAGTGGTAACGCAACTGCGAATCTTGATCTGTGGAGGCGACGGAACGGTAGGCTGGGTCCTGTCGACTTTGGACCAGGTGAGTCTCTACCACGATTCTGGATCACCTCGTGTTCTAGTTGAATTGGCCCGCATATCCTCCGATGGCGCTGCTCCCGCTCGGAACCGGAAACGACTTGTCTAGGTGATCAAGAGACTGCGGAAATCGTGTAAACGAAACCATTTTCAGGGGAATGGGGTGGGGAGGAGCATTTTCCGACGAACCCTTATCTCAGCTTCTTCAGGCTATTCTCCATGAAACTGCTGTAACTTATCTAGATCGGTTCGTTGTCTAATTATTACCGATTCGTTATCGTAAAAATACTTCCAGCTGGCGCATCGACGTCCAGCCGAACGTGGATTCGTCGACAATCGAGGGCGGCGACGATCTCAACGACGCGGTGCAGTCTTCGCTGCCCCTCACCGTCATGAACAACTACTTCAGTATCGGTGCCGACGCACATGTCGCCCTGCAGTTTCACCACTCCAGAAGTCGGTGTCTCTTTCGTCCTTTCCTGGACTAAATTAAGCATTATTACAGGTGCGAACCCTCAAATGCTGAATAGTCGCTTCAAGAATAGGATCGCTTACGGAGGGCTAGGAACCATCGATTTGTTCAAAAGAAGCTGGAAGGATTTGTCAGATTTCATCACGATAGAGGTACATTCTTCGGAACTGAAACTTCTATTTTCGAATTTTCAGTGCGACGGAGTCGACCTGACGTCCAAAATCAAGGAGTTCAAGTTCCACTGCATCCTCTTCCACAACATTACGTTCTACGCGGGCGGAACGATTCCTTGGGGCTCGGACACTTCGGACGAATTTCTGCGACCTTCGAGCTGCGACGGAAAAATTGAGGTCGCCACTTTGGTAAGTTCGGGTTGGGGATAACTCCTACCAAAGACAGCTCATACCCAAATTGAAAATGGAAAGCTTACCATTTCACTGCCAAAAGGCTAAAAGTACCCAGGATGCACCGCGAGGAGGTACAGCTAATGGCATCCTATATCCCTACCATGATCCCCCCACTTTTTTTTTATATTTTTGATTTTTGGTTTTGAAACTAATCTAAAAAGGGACGGTTACACAGCAAAACTCAAATAGTGCGCGCAGTTGAAGAGTTAGTCACTTATGGAGGTAGTCTGATAACGCGAAACGACGCGCAACAGGTTCTCATTCGCGGTCGCGTACTCTGCGCTCGTACAAGGGAACGTGGATCCCAACCATCAGCTTGGCATAAATCGTATTCACGCCCACTTGCTCAGTCTGGAGAGCAGAAATGAGCTTTAAAATGTTAGGGTGTTGGCAGCGGAGCGCAGCAGCGAATGCATGATGCCAGGACTGAATTGGGGGAAATCGTGGATTGCGGCGAGCCCGTCCTATCCATACGTTTTCAAAATACTGCAAAAAATTCTGGTGCTGTTCGCAGTCCCTCCAAACACGCAAAAGCTCCTTCGCGCGCAGAGCTAAAGCGCGCAGGAACATCAACAACTTCGCAGAAGGCTAAAGCCGCGAACTGACGCAAGAAGTGATTATACGCTTCGTCACTTTTGTAACGAGGCGCTAGACCAAGAAGCTGAATATTTCTCCAAATTCACCGGGACAAACGGAAAAAACATCCATGAAGAGACGCGTTAGGAAACGCTCCATGAAACGCGTTTTCTTTTAACTTTTCAAAGTCTATCAAAACATCCTGGAGCAACGAGGCTAGAAGCGTGCTGCTTGAGTGTCTCCAAATCGCGAAGATAAGTCTCCTCACGCTTATCGGGGAGCAAACAATACACAAATGGAAGAAACTCTTCGTGTACAAGTCCGTGAAGCACCCACAACTGAGAAAACATCTGAGAAACCACCTTAAAAGTACCATCTGCAAACCACGTAGTGCAAGAACATAAGCGATCGAAATCTGTCTGGGACGCAAGAATTATAATTCGAGCAGCGTCCTCGATCATCGTCTGCCATTATGAAGTTCTCAGGCGTAGCCGTTTTAGTACACAACTGCGGAAGCTCTCTTTCTGCCAGGCTATGCGGTAGAACCGTAGGCAAATTGACACGATCCCTCGCTCTTTTCACGTCGCGTCGAAGCGAATCGTCCGAAGGCATCTGAACGGACACAATGTCAGTAATACTGCCAAGGGAGCCTTAACGACAGTTCGTTGATTCACAGCTCGTCTACAAAAACGACGAGCGGACGGGGCGCCGCGAAGAATTCAGGAAAACTCGTAGGTTCGTTCTCGGAACCAAAAAAAATTAAAAATTTAAAAATGTGCGCGACCTAACGCCGCCTCGCGCTTTTGTAAATTTCAATTTGGGTATGAATTGTCCGGGTATGAATTGGCCTGATCCCTAAGGGGTTTTAACCATTTTTGGAGCCACAAAACCCAGTTTAGGCCGCTTTGCAAATGGGCGGAAAGGGCGAACGAATAGCGCAGTGCAGCAGAGCGAAGATCACTACTCTGAAGGCGATTCCGATGCAAGTCGACGGGGAACCCTGTTTGTTGGCTCCTTCTGTCGTGAATCTTCTGTTTCACAGCAAGGTACGGCATAATCAATCGGTGCGAACTCGATTTCGACCAGTTCAGGTGCCGATGCTTCGCCGGGAAAAGAAGAACACGTGTACTCCCGGCATCATCCGGAAAACCAGCAAGCAGCCAAAGCCTAGTGTGGTGGAGAGTCCCCTGCAGAGCACATCTGTGATTATGCAGTTGCCAGTTATTGTTGTGGGGAGACACGATTATGACATGTACAGAGATTCGTTCGAACGACTGAAGGACACCGGTTTGTTTTTAGCGGCAGCCTTCTAGCACTATCGATTGTGTTTAAGCCTACGAGATCGGAATCCTGTCGATAGAATCGGAAGTGGAACTGGAGGCAGCTAGGATCCAAATTCAGAAGCTCTTAGGCGACCACCCCTGTCTGCCTTACGAACCAGGGAAGGACTGGCGTTTCTTAGATTGTTTGTGATGGTCCAAGAAAGTACGGTATTGAAATTGGCATTTAGATGTGACGAACGCCGAGGAGGGCACCTTCCGAGTCTCGCGGCACCAAGAGCACGTACACTCGATTTCAGACATTTGCAACCTGGACGAATGTCTCATGGTCCTCGACGACGCTTTCCCCAGCATGACCCACCGCTCGGCCAACGTCGTTTCTGACGTTATTTTCACCCCTTCCAGGTGAGCCTTCGAATCCAATAATTTGTTTGAAGCATGTAAGTGGGGAGTGCTGGAGTTTTATGTAGTTGGGATGTTTGTGGTTGTGCAGGAATCTCTTTTAAGCAACTCGGACGGTAGCAAAGACGACGAAGACGCCACTACCGCCTCTCTCTCCTCCCTGGCCTTCTCGGTCTCTACAGGAGCCGCTTCTACAGTAGACACACCGTCGTCCCACTCCAGCTAGAAGCACAGTGCATGAAAACGCGCCGTCGTTTTGTGTCAAAGATTCTATCCTTATAATTTATAAACGTTCAAAGGATGTTCATTTAGAACGCACTCTCCGGCGAAGCCCTCGCTCAAAAACCGGCGCATCAGCGAGACTCTCCGCATTGTGCTCAGTAGCGATTCGCAGGAGACCCATTTGTAGACAGGTGAACTCCGCCGAGGTTTCACCTGAGGTCCGAGCTGATCGAATTCGCTCTCGCTACTGTCGAGGTTTTCTTTGGTCGCCGTCGTTTTTCGTCTTTTGTTGTAATTGTTTGTTGTCGACGAGCAAATGGTCGTCGTCAGCGCTATCTTCGAAGCTCTCCTCCGTCAGACGGCACAACTGTTCCCTTTGGCCCTCCCGCTTGCGGCATGTTATTTTGATTGCCTTTTCATTGGTTTATCTTGTGGTTCCTTTTTTCGAATATGGTACGAAGTGTGTACGAGGCCATGGAAGGCGAGCTTTGGGGAGTACCGCGCACTTTTCGCGAGTTCTCCGCTCTTTACCGTTCTTCGTTTAGGAATGTTACATGTTGAATATGTATAAAATATTCCGAAACTCTGGTTTCCAATTCCCACGTTACACTTGAACTTTCGCAGTTTAAAGGCGAGTGCAACATTCTCTTGGACGCTCATGCCGGAATAAATAGACCAAATCAGTTGATTCGGGAGACTCAGGTCACTCAATTCGATTAAGAAGTAATGTTTGTTTGGCAAATCTTGAAAAACTTCTTTAAAAAGATTAAAATTTTCGCCGAGGGACGACGCAGCGGTTGTTTTACACTCTTCGAGATGGATGAGCCGACGTTTTTCGCCACAAATTACAGCAGAAGCCATGTCGCGCGCCGACCCAGTCTTTTTTCGATGTGGAGGGCGACCGTTTCCGGAACGGGCCGGAGAACTTGATCAGGAATATCGCGGCCGGACCAAGCGAGCTGCGATTTGGTGTTTGTCCTCAGAAATTCAGCGTTTTGCGGTTATTTTCGATGCGGTGCGGCCGCCAAGTACATTTTTGGCTTCGCTGAACGTCTTCAGCACAACAAGAAACCATATTTCACCCGCAAAACGCGAAATCCCCGGTGAATCTCTTGACCGTCGCTCGCATTGCAAACCGGCGACGTTCGTTTGGTCCTGCCGCGAAATTCCTGATCGAGTTCTCCGGCCCGTTTCGGATACGGTCGCATTACCATCGAAAAAAAACTTTTCTCTATCCGAAATTTTGATAGGAAAACGCGGAAAGCCGTCTTTCCGTACGTACGGCCTGTCTCTCCGTTTTTGTATGACGACACCTGATGTGGCGTCATTTTTGGCTGTCTCAAGGCCTTTTTATGCGTGAAATCAAGAAACGGACGTCTTCACGAGCTTCACCATGTCCTAAGGAAGTTTGAGCTCTTGACCACGGCGAATGCCACGAATTTTCGTATTTTGGAGCATCACGCTTCGGAGATCGAACGAGATCGGGCGGTCAAGGGCTCAAACTGCTCTTCAGAGCATGGCGGAGCTCATCAAAGCCTTTTTTTCTCGAAAACAAACGCGTCTCGGACGGTCTTGGGACAGGATCAAATGACCCCACATCGCCGTCCGCCATACACAAAATAGGGCGGCGAGCGATGGACAGGCGAACAAATTTTCGCGGCAGGACCTCGCCCGCCAATGTGACAAATCTCGTTGCGAGCTCTATATAGACGATTATTCGCATTTGATCCAGCAAGATAAACAGGAAATACTGATTTTGTCTGAATGGGCCACGCGACAAACTTTTCCCATATCTCAGTTTCCGGCGTTCTTGGGCGCATTCGACGCAGAATGAGTTCTGTGAGGAAGTGAGGGCATGACGAGTGAGTCACGAAAAACAAACTTGCTAAGAAACACACCAGCACGGACGAGAAATCAACGTTCATCCGGGCCAAATTTTTGGGTAGCCGGCGTCCGCGTGGGTCCCGCCACGATCCGGCTATTTGGGTCGGCGCGCGACAATGCGGAACTGGAAGGAGGTCTATTTTTCAACCTGAGCTACTGATCGGTAAAATTATTGGAGCAACAAACTTGTGCTGGATTTATTATCTTTTCTCTTATTTGATGTTTTGCTAGGAGGGCGCTTGAGAAGCGTCAATTGCTACACCTTCGCTGACAACTACAGCTGACCGACCTCTCAATTCTGCCCCCTGACCGAACCAACAAACGCTGCCGCGCCAAGATTGAGGAACGCGTATCCATCATCGGTTTCCACGGATGGACATCGTCCTTCGCTCGACTCACGTCACTGACTTTTGTTGCGTTTTTTGCGCCAATTAAATTATTAATTGGCGTTGTCGGCATTGTTATCAATCCGCGAACCCGCCTGCACATCTCCCATCCCCGTGATCCCAATCGGCCCTGCAAATCATCTCAATCGCGTTCCTATCGAAGCAGAGAATTTGTGACTCTCCTCGCTATGAAACATCAGCATCATTTGTTAACCTCGGCGCTCCGAAGGCGCTTTTCTACCGTAAGCGCCCGGCCTCAGAATTTAAAGTACTTAGTGCTTCCGTTAACATCTATTAATCTTTGTGGAGCTACCCATTTCGAAGCTACCGATAAAGAATGTCCGCCACGCCGCAGCACTAGTTCCCGTTTCCGATGAGTGATTGGCCCAGTTGATTGGCTTTCATCGATTACATCGTTTCGAAAAGAGCCGGCTTTTGTCGAAACTATTGTGCTGGAGCAGCGTCATGTTTCCTAAGGCGGCCCATTTATCAATTTTTATTCCATCGGCACTTATGCCTGGCGGCTTGAGAGCTCTTACGTTTCGTGGGAGGCCCGAAAGCGCGGTCCAACGAATCCTTCAAGTTGCAACATCATCCTTTTTTGACGTTTCCGTCAAGAATTCACGTTTAAGGTGCTATCTATCGTATTCTCTGTGATAGATAACATCTTAAACTACTTTGATATAAGTTGATCCATGTCTTTTGAATGTTTCTGACAGCGTTAAATTTGGCAATTTCCGGCTCTCCGTTTGGTGCTTTGGTCCCATTTCAAGCGGCTCACGGAAGTCATTGGCTGGTAATTGTCGCAGGTTCGCTCCGCTCGAATTCGCTCGCGGCAGTCAGACCGCCGTCGTCCTCAAGATACGTACAATGATTTTCAATGTTTAAGCGTGTCGCAACATTTCGCGTTTCGTTTTTTCGTGACTCACTCGGCATGCCCTCACTTCCCCACAGAACTCACTTCGTCATGGCCTCCTCCGGGTACACTTGGAACTACTCGCGTCTCTTTTTTGCGCTTTCTGGCAATCGCTTATCTGCGATTGATATCCCCTCCCTCGAGTGCATTCCACGATGCCGCGTGCGGTTATCACAATTGCGAATCCCAAATTTGATAAGTCGTTTCAGATTCGGAATTTGCGAGATAATGCAATTGTAAAGAGTGACTGCTTGTTGAAGGAGAGCGCTGATCCCATTCGGATTCGATTGTCTTCTTTTAAGTGCTGCCTCTGATATCTTAATTGGACTCGGAGCACTCAATCCGAGCAGCGAACGATGCCGCGTTCCTCCGACCGGATAGCCCGCCACTTGATGGAGGGCTCCGGCGGCGACGCCGAGATCAGACGCCGGAGCATCGTGATCCTGAGGCCGAGATTCAACAGCGAAGGAAAGTTGCCGATGACGGTGAAGTTGCGCGAGAAGTAGTTACTGTTGTTTGGTACGATATTCAATTTCCTTTTGCAGCTCGACGCATTCATTGAATCCGCAATTGGTGACCAGCGTCACATCGGCCGACGAAACCGAAGACGTGATGATCATGCAAGACTCCATGCAGCGTATTTCTGTGATCAACGGCGAAGATGGTGAAGTGGAATTCGTGGTCGACGACGAGAAGCCCATCCTTCTGAACATTCTTGAGGAGACGAACATGGACGGCGTAAGACACCTGTCCTCCGAAAACAAGACGACACGGTAAGTGCCTTTGAAGAGTTTTTGGTCTTAAAATTTGCCTTTTCAGATATTTGTGGTCGATCGTTTTATTGAGTTTTGGCACTTTGGCCTTTATTCAAATTTATACCCAAATTTTAATGTATTACACGACGCCGGTGGCAACGAATATCGAGGCCGAATATCCGCCGCAAATTATTTTCCCTACTGTTGCCATTTGTAACAATAATCAGTATCGGTGAGGCTAAGTTGGCAACTCCAGAATTAGATATGCCCGTTTTCAGCTTGACCTACCTTACAGGACCCCGATTACAGAACCGCCGGCCTAATAAACACAAAAAGTTGAAATCGGTGGACATGAATTCGACTAACGTCTTCGACCGAGCCCTCCAGAACAACTGGGACATCGACGCGGTAAAGTTTTTGCGTAACGCTGCCCATTGGAAGTCCAGGATGATTATGCGGTATGTTTTTGCAGTTTCAGATTATGCTGATAGGATTTTTTTCAGTTGCACATGGCCCAATGGGACCGCTTGCAGAGTGACGGACTTCAAGGCAGTCTGGACTCTGACAGGTCTTTGCTGGGCGATCAACACGGACCCCTACAACCCAGCATATATCACCGGAAGCGGTTGTTGTATCAGCTCTACCTCAAAATGTAACTGCACTTTCTCAGGTCCTGGGCACGGCTTGCAACTGCTCTTGAACATCGAAAAGTACGAACGGGTAGAAAGCTGCACTCCAAAATTCCGAACGACGAGTCTTCCCGGATTGAAGATTCTGATTTACAACCAAACAGACATTCCAGTTTCTAGTTTAGACGGAGTCAACGTGCCTCCTGGGTATTCCATGGATATTCCTTTCCGAATGCAGCATGTAAACTTCGCTTTTCGTTCATTTTAGTGGTTCGTCTATCTTTAGCGCCAGAAGTTCCCCGGTCAGAATTGCATCGCAGAAACCGATACTCATCGAGAAGCCACGAAGGACTTCAACAACCCCCACAACATTCGCACGTGCGCCATCCGGCAGTACCTGAAGGAGATCGAAGCGCGGTGTGGATGCTCGCTTCGGCGCGCCTACGACCCGAATCCGAACGGTAAGCGTTCCAAGTCCATTTGGTGCAGCTGTCTCGATCTTTGAAACTTGTGGAACGTCCGTGGTCGGTCGGAAAAACGCGGCGAATGTGTAAAACCGCGCCGCAAATGAGATGACCAACGAACAGACGACAAGATCGCTTATTAATGCGTCTTTTTCAGAGAGATTTCCGTTTTGCAATGTCGATCGGTACTTCGAGTGTGTAGTTCCGCTTTTACAACATGGTACCGACACGAAATGGATGAAAAACACTTGCTACGCTTCATGTGAACAGATCGATTACATTGCGTGGCAGGATATGAATCTCTTGCCCAACAACATCTTTCCGAGCCTGATCGAGACCTCCGAGGATGACGCGAATTCTGGCGAAGTGGACGACGTCGAGTACGAGGTAGAACCCGGTTTGGTTTGAGTGGATAGCTCACCATTGAAACTCAGAAACCACCTTCCCAAGGTTCTAATTTGAATAATCGCCTAACCTTTGGTCCGTTGTAAATTTGAGTTTGTGAAGGGTAGCAGTGAGGCACGAAATTGGGGAAACAGGGGAAGTTCAGCATTTCTGTCCCATTGAACAAATTTGGACTTTGGTGATCGAATTCTGCAATGCTAACAAAATTCAGGATGACAAATCAAGGATTGTGGGTTTATCGATCTGAAAACTTGTTTAGTGAAAACGTAGTTTTGGCAAAATTATTGCCGAATGGTAATACAACGAAATTTGTAACTTTTTTAGGAATTTCGTAGTTTAATGAGGCATCGTATTTGTTAATTTCTGCCGTGATTGAAATTGCAGTTAACTGTTCTTTTATTAGGCAAATCAAGAAGAACTGATTGAAGAACATTTCCAGTGCCACAGCAGCCAGCTTCTGCGCGATGATCAGGTATGGAAGCGAGTTGTTATTATTGTTTTCAATTTGCATTTCAGATCAACCAAATTCGGAGAGAAGCGCATCTAGCATACGAGAAGCAAGCCCGCTACCAGGAGGACATCCTCCTCAGGTCGGAAAGGATGATCAGTCGACTGCAACTAGCTGCGTCCAAGTACATTTCAAAAGTCGATCCACCTCTTAATTAGAGATTTCAGGCTTATCGACCTGAAGTGGGGCTGGCACAACGACGACTTAGTCGGTGTCTTCAAACGTCTTTCGGCCAACATCACTTGCTACCAAAACATGACCACAAGACATTCTGACGTCATCAACGCGTTGAACAACCCAGCTGCTCATGGAGAGGAGCGGAAAACATCACAGATATTTATGGTTTGAATTATCGGGACCAGGAATTCCCCTCATGTTCTCCCGTTCAGATTATCGACCCGGGACACCACCGCTTGTACCCTGGACTTTACAAGACAATCAGTGAACTGCGGCGGGTTTACGGCGATGTCGTCGAGAAGACGCAAAAGGAACTCGAGGAGATCGAGGAGATGGTCGACCGACTCTACCAGATTTACGATGAGGACAACTTCCACTCGCAGCTGGTTGGACACAACCTCAACAGAATGGACAAAATCTTGGCTCTTGTGGATCAGGTTGGAGCGTGATGCGGTCGCTTCTAAGATATTCATTACAGTACACCGAGGGAAAGCTGCAGAGGAAGGCGTGGGCCGAGAAGATGCAGTCGCGAAACATGCGCCACTTTTTCGAGGAAGACTTTTATGATGTAACCTAACGTTTTTGGGAGCTGTGACACTTCTGCGCATTTTAGGGTTGGTACAATCCGATTCTCAAGGACTTGGACCAAAACATCGTAAAGGCCATAAACGACATCGAATACGATCTGCCCTCGTTTATTAACCTGACAGTAAATGGAACAGGATTAAAGGTACGACTTCCGTCAGAGCGAGTGAGTTTGTGACCACGGTTCTTTCCAGACTGGATCGATTATGCTCTTCGGGAATACCGCTCCCGAACACATTCGCAAGTTTTCCGACTTCCTCGATGACATAATCAACTGCACCAGGAGCGAAGTTCGAAACGAGAGCATTTCGATTTTAAAGGAGTTTAAGAACGCCATGCATGAATTTCAGGTTTGCAAAGGTCCATGAAAATGTTGACGAGCCCGGTTCCCTTTTAGGGTGCTTACAGTAACCTATTCAAGAAGGAGCTGCCAGACTATTTGGAGAACTTCGATTTTGGACCAAAGTTTATTAAGTCCGTTAGCCAAGCGCTGAAATGTCTAAAGTAGTTTGTGTAGGGAAAACTTCGCCCAGGTCAACGTTTTCCTCCACAAGATGAATGTCGAGCACTGGAAGCAACACAGCACCTACAGTATTTGGAGTCTGGCTTGTAAACCAATCAGCTTGTCGCAACATTGCTCTCAAATCAAATTCTTCAGGTGACGTGGGTGGTGCACTCGGCCTCTTCCTTGGCGTCAGTCTGCTCACCGTGATTGAACTGCTTTATCTCTGTTACAGTTGCTGCCGTTCGCGATGGCTCGGACCTCACGCGAAAAAATGGTGTGGAAAAGATGAACTCTGTAACGGCATGCCTAGATGATCTCAGACGAACTAACCGCCTTCTTGTCACATTTTGCGTGTTCTTGTCCCGTTCTCATAAACTAACTATTCCAAGAGTTTTGTAGTTTGAGCCGAGCGGAATCAAATGTGGTTAACAAAAAGAGCCAATTTAGGTTGAGCAACAAGAGAATGAAAATAAAAGTGATGACAGAAAAGCGGTGGAACGCGTATCGAGACGCACGCAAAGGTGACGTGATGACGCGGTCGCTGATGGAAGACAAGGAGGGACAGGCGGGCACACCTTCCCAGGACCAGAGGGCGTCCAACACTCAACTGACCGATGTGGACGGGATATTCGACGACCTGTACAACGAGATAGACGATGTTATCACCGGTATACGAGTCGTTCCCGGGTTTGAGTTAACGTTGCAATGCAGAAGAGGACGGAGAGACCTCTGCCGACGACGAGAGAGCTGGAAATTTGCGAGAGCAGTATCAGATCGCCGAAACAGATCAAGCGGACGATGCTTCCGGCTTGAGAACCGTGCGATCATCCGGGTCCGGCGCTTTCAAAAAGAGCCATTCCGATGAACCACTGCTTCTCGGCTCCAACAATGCAGATGACAAGATTCAGAATTCCTATCTGAGAGCCATCCATGGTGGCAACCTCCTGGATATGCCAGACGACGAGTTCTCGTCAACTGAGCAGCCTCTTTCCAGTTCTCTACACCAAAGTATGTTTGGTAGATCAAAAGTGATAGATCGAGACGGATTTGCAGGTGTTTCTAATACACATTCCCACTTCGTGAAGCATCGAGAGCAGAAGCCGAAAGCTGAGGTCAAACAGGCCTCGCTCCGGTCCCTCTCCACACAGGAGTCCACTTTTCAACGGAATTCGCAGAATCTGGACAATAGCGAGTCCACCAACACCATCACGAATTCCTCATCGTCTGCTGGCCAAGCCAGGCTCTTCGCATCTTCCTCTCCCCGACAAACGATTGTTTGAGTTTTTTGTTGAACTTGTACAGCGTAACTATATCGCGCACAAAGTGCTCATAAACAGTTGTGCGCTCGGACAAGCACGACTTCACGGAGCGTAAAGTGACCACCGCACACTCAAAGAAACCACCGCAACTTTTCAAAGCAGCAAAAAAGCTTGAAAAAGCGGTACTTGGGCTGTTTGCAAAGCGGTTGTCAGAAGGAAGTGATTGCACTATTTGTGTATTCGTCGAAATTCGCTCGGACACGGGTCACAACGGGGCGCACTGACCACCCGAGCCTCCACCTTGGTATATAGTTGATGACGCACGTGGTTGAGTCGGTAGTCAGTTGCAAACAGTTGCCCGGAAGAGGTCGAGTTCGACCGATCGGTCGGTTTGAGTTCGCGCGAACAGGCCGCGCTTCAAGCGGGTGTTATTATGATAATTTTGCCGTGATGATCAATAGCGAGAGGTGACTGCCTGGTTTCCGGTTATAGTGCGTCTGTCGACGCCCCGTTCTATTTGCGACTGTGACCCACACTGCGCCGATGCGTCGTTTTTGTTTTCTTTTTCTCGTCCGCAGGTAGATTTACTAGACGTCCTCGCGCGCGAAGTTTCTTTTGTCCCTCTTCAAAAGAAAATTTTTTCATAATTATAACCTCAGATCGTTTGTATGCGTGACTCTTCCGATCGGGGCTGAAACTCGATTACCATAGACAGGTTTTGATATTTGGTGAAAGTTTAAAGTTTGTTCAGGAGCTTTAAATGTTTTGGATTGGCTGTGATTGTGGAAAGTTGACACCGAAAGTGAAATGGAACCAGTGGCATCTTTAGTGGTTCGGAAAGGGTTTAATTAGAAGTCTTCATTCATAAAATTGAACATTTGACAAAAACCTGATGATTGCAACATTACAAAATGTGGGAATACTGACGAATACCGTTTGAAATTTAAATGCATTAGAGAAGCTGCTTGTAGGGCGTGGTGTTGAAAGTAAACGAAATTGCCAGTTGCAACTTTAAGCGTTTTTGAGCCATTTAATTATTGAGTGCTTGTTTAGAGAATCAAATAGAGGCACTAAATTAAGATGAACCATAGACCAATTTTTCGGTTAAAGAGCATTGCAAACGTCTTCAAAACGAATTTCAATGTATTTTCGCTAAACTTTGAAGTCTTACGCTAGCAAACCGGCAGCTCCTGCAGCTGCTTCGGGTGCTTCCAAAGTGTTCCTTGCGGCTGATCAGACATACGCCTGGAAGCCGATCACACAAAAACCGGCTTTTTTGGTACTGGTTGGCTGCGCGTTTGGGAAAAGCGAAGGTAGCGGTTTCTGTGTCGGACTGTTGCTCATTGAGTCACGTCTTCTTGCGGTCATCTCCTCGTGACCATTCCAGAGTCGCTTTGTTTGTCATACTCGCAGCCAGGGACCAAATGCCCCTTAAATGCGTTTCATGGTTGCGCTATGTGGGGGTTCCCCGGCGGGCGACCCCTCCCACTGACTCAGCCGGCGTTCGCCGAGGAGACCATCAGTTTTTAGGAACTTCTCGCCGTGTCTTTCAACTCCTTGCGTGTTTGTGAAGATGCTGACTGTCTTTTCGTTTTGGAACCCTCATTATTTTGCGCTTTATTTTGGCGACACCAATTTTAACCGGACGCTCGAGGTTATTTATGGTGGCGGCTGAGTTGTTGACACGCGTGGTTCTCCTTTGTGATTGCCGGTGCTGCGAGGAGACAAAGGTTCGGAAGGACTAACTACCAAATCTAGAAGTGCATATTCTATCGTCTCACCTTCGGTTATCTCGGGAATGCCAGTTATAAAGTGCGGGTTCGGTCGAGGAACTCAAAATCGCCCGCAACTGACCTTCAAGCACTTCTTTTCAGCCCCTCAGCTGCGTTAGGAAGAAGAATGTCGTGACGATCATCTTCACATTAAACTCCGCCCGCGTTTTCCTTTCGTTGCGCACTGATTTCCCAAATTCCGGCGGGTCAACGCTGGAGAGGAGAGGGAGGAGGCCTCGTATGAGGGATTCTCGTTCCTCAGAGCGACGGGCGTCTTCCTCTAGCACAATACAGTGCAGCGCATGATGACAGTCGCGTATTGTTCTCGGCGTGAATCCTAAATGACTCCTGAACCGTCTCCAACCGCCGAATTGCTAGGCGGACCCATTATTGATGCTTTTATGCATTCGTCGCAAAAGTGGCTGCCATGGTGCTGTTTTCCGTCGGTCTGAGACGGCCGGAACCACCAAGTGGCTTCAAGCGCGGCAAATCGAATTTCTGAGTTTCGGGTGTGGCGCAGACTTTTTCACATGTTTTCGTTGTTAATTAAGCGATGTTGTGATGTTCACGAGCTCGCGAGTCGCGATGCACGTAACGCCGCTGGAAACCTGGAAGCCGAAAAAACCTGTTTACCTCGCGATTCTCACACTCAGTCGCCGGTTTTGGGTTTCTCGCAAAGACAAAGGGCTTTCGTTTATGCTGCCTGCATCGAATGCAATTTATTTCCGAGGTTTCCTTGCCTGCGATAAAAATGGAAAGACGTTCAGGTTCCGTCGGCTGCTTTTTTTGCGACTAGGGCGAACGCAGGAAGAGGCGAACGCCGCTGGTCCTGAATTGCGATGACCTGCCGAATGAATGAGCTTAATTGCCGGCGGCGTTCAGTCTCTATCTGCAGCTAGCATCTCTTGCAACGCTCTCCCATCCAGCGATCTTTTCGCGCCGCTTCCGATTAACGACCCCGGCTTTGCTTGCCTGTTGGCACAGCTGATCGTGGCTGTTGTGCACCTCCGCCGCGTCTGCCTGAAAGAAAACGATACATTAGTCCCTCCCGCTTTCCCTGCACAATCTTCGCGTTTTCGCTCTTACTTATTTGGGTCTTGTGCTTTGTTCCAGGTCGTCGACACTGAAAGGTTATAGTTTTGTAACGCCTTTAGGCGATATTGACTGCAGCTATGGTGGTCGATGACATCCTCCGACTTTTCTTCGACTCCTTCCTTAATTGTACTAATGGACAGGCCCTGATCCCCCCAGCCAGTGTTTATTTACAAGGTTTGCCTAAGGAATTTTATCCGAGTCATGCATTTTTCCAGAGCTAAGTACCACCTTCTCCGTTACGATTGTGGCTGCTTCCCTTCTTTGCTTCACCACAATCTCCCTCGCCGTTCTCCATGTCATCTATATCCACACTTACGTCACAGACACTTACCGTAGAGGGTTCGTGTTGTTCCTCGCAGGAACGTCTCCGGTTTGCGTATTTTCCAGTTCCGTGTGTGACTTATTGTACCCTTATTCAGTTTGTGTCCATGCTCAGCTTGACGTCGATGTTCATTCCAAGAACGTGGTTCTTGTCTCACCTCCTTGGGTTCTTGTACTTTTCGATGGCGCTCTGGGTCATCATTTGCCTTCTCATGCACATCGTCGACGGAAGACACTCCGTGGTGAAGAAGATGGCCGAGTCCTCGGCCAGGATCACCGTTCAGACGCCGCCCTTCTGTTGCTGCTTACCGTGTCTGCCCAAACTGGAGATGGAAACGTTAGTGAATCTCGATCAATTATGACCAATCTGTTTGTTTCAGGAAAAAAATCCGATTTTGTGAGTTTATGGTTCTACAGTCCCCGTGTGTGCGGCTCGTGGCCACGATTATTAGTCTTATACTCTATTTTGAGTACCAGTCTGGTGCATTCTTGTAAGTTCGTGTGTCAAATGCTCGTGTAATGAAATTCGCTTTTTACAGTGCTCTCAAACTGCTCGACTTTGTGGCGCTTCCGTCTCTCCTTATAGGAATCTACGGAACCCACATCTTGGTTACAACCGTTTCCAAACTGGTTGGTGCACTTGTACTCGTCAAAGACTCAATTGTCGTTATACAAAACTTAATTCATTGTTTAAAAACAACGTTTTCAAATCGAGTTTTTTTGGGAACAAAATAGAATAAAACTGTTTTTGGGGTTTTTAGACAATAAAAACCTTTAGCCAGTTTCCCTTTAAGTCTGTTTTCGGTGCAAACGGGACAAAAGCCTACGTCTTTCACGTAAGCTTTGAAAATAGAATACGACACAAACTCATTTAGTTTTCCTTCGAAAAAGCATCTTGAAAGATATTAACTCATTTTAATTAACTTAAAGAGCTTATTTCTGTTCCATTTAAATTTTTTCTCGAGCTGTCAAGCACTGTATTAAAAAAGTAATTCGAAAGCCATTTTTGTTATGGAATTCAGGACGAGCTCATCTCGTACCGGTACATCGTCGTCTTCCGGCTGCTGGACATTTTCTTCATGTTCTTCGGAGTCCAACACGCCATCTTCGACTTCTTGGCGAGAGTCGGCATGTTTGGCTGCGGTGACGTTCTTCCCTCGCTTGAAACCGCCTACTGTAAGTTTACTTTGGAGACCTGTTTAAGACAATTTTTCAGTCTGGAAGAACCTGGCGGTTGTCATCGAGTCCTTCTTTGTATCGCTGATCTCAACGGCGCTGCTGAAGCCCAGCCGGAGTGCCTTGTTTGACAAATACCCGAGCTGTCGGTCCGTGGCGTCTTCCGTGCTGACCCGCGAGAGCACGGCGTGAGGAGACGAGCCTGCTGAAGCCCGAGTAACAAAATACCAGTATTTAGTTGAACTGTGCCCGAAAAATGTTTTTTGGTCGGGAGTTCCCAGCTGAGAACAAACTGAGCGCAAAGGGTTTCCCTCCTCTGCAGTCCGAACGTCTTGTTGTATTGTCTGCTTCGACCATTTCAGTTCTTGCTTTAACGTCACCGATTCTGTCGCTGGATGTTCCAGTGTGCTTGTACATAAGTCATAAAGGGGCGATCGAACTGTTTATTGCCACATAAGGAGATCTGATGGTGTTGAGCAACATTGATGATTTGAAGTGGGAGGACTCTAGGACGTGTAGGGGATGTAGAGGAGCCCTCCTTGGGCGTCCCTCGGACGGAATTGCAGGAGGACGAACAAGGTGAGGCCGAAGCTGATGAAGCAGAACATCAGAAACACCTCGATTCCGAAGAAGGTGAGGAACGTCGAGATCCACGTGGCATTAATCTCCTCGGTCCTGGAATATTTGATTGGGGTTAGATGCAGGCGATAGGGCTCCCTCACCTGGACTTGCGGATTTCTTGCAACGTCTTCTTGTCGTTGCTAATGTCCACAAAGGGCCGGTCGTGTTCGTTGCCGTGGTGGTCTTCGTGCCTTCGCGTGTGTGACTTGTAGGTGGCGAAGCGAACAGGATATCTCGTGTACCCTCGCGCAACTTTATTTTTCACGGGTCTTACGGTTGTCGTCGACGTTTTCCTTTCCTCGATTCCGCTCACTGGTACCGTGACCGTAGAGCAGAATTTCCGGTCGCGTATTTTGGCTGAAACGCAATAGAGCGTATGCTTTTTACAAAAATGTTTGAAATGCTCAATTCGTGATCAATACTTTAAAACAACAAATTTGGAGGTTTAGAGACGTTTAGAGTTTAGAGTCTTACACAAAACAAAAAAGGAAAGTACGCCTGCAAAAATTCTCGTTAAAGGAAAACGTGAAAGAAGCAGAGGGACAGAGTCGTTAAAGTGCTTACGGTAGCGGTGCGGCCGCTCAGCCAGTTCCCTTTTCACACACGTTATAACACATTACTGTTACTTCAAAATTACTAGAACTTCATGTTTGACAATGGAGGAAATTGGAAACTCATTGAAATGACCACCTTTAACATTAAAAGCTGAAATGAAACTACTTTTGTTTTCCTCAGCCTTCAGATTTCAGTTGAAGCTTTACAAAAATCTCATAAATGGCTGTAAAATAACTTTCTCTCAAGCAAATAGGGACATTTGAAACCTGAAAACAACGAAGGAGCATTACCTTTTGAAGTCAGGTCTTTTGTGGGCAAGAAGTGGACATAGAGCAAATCGAGCGAGATGTTCACCTGCTTCTCTTGCACAATCCACATCTGATTTGTGTCGAATTCAATTGATCCTCGGTTCAGAAACATCTAAATTGAGTTTCGTTCTATTTCCGGGTCGCCGTCACTCACATTAATTGTGGAGTAGTCGGCGTGGGATGCGCCCGCGTTTTTCGGCATAAAATCGTACTCGGATGAGGCATTCACGCTCTTCACCGACAGCTGTCCTTCTTTACTGAACTGAATTTTGAACTCCACGGTGAGGGGCTGCAATTTGAGCGCCTCCACAATTCCAAATATTCTGAAAAGGCCACTCTCAAATTTGATTCCACAGGAGAGGAAGCCAGAAAACACACCTAAGGCAAAGGGACCACATCCCAGCGGCGTAAAAGTCGACGCAAATGCCAGGAGTATTCTCGTTGAACGCTTGATTCCTGCCCGCCTGACAAAACAAACAAATACGAAATATCCAACGAGTGCCAATCCGGCCGTGACAATGTACGTTTTGGAATATTACCCGATTCCCGAACGTCCTCACGCCTTTACCTCCGTCAGAGTACACGTTTTGGGAACACCTCTGAAATGGATAAAATAAGGGGAAACAGGCGCGAAAAAAAGAAAATAAAAGTTGCCGTTTGCAGGTGCCCGAAATCAAGAGATGGAAATCGATGAAACGCAGTAATTGAGGACGGGCGCACCCATTAGGTGCAAGAGTGCGCGTTTGAAACATCAGGAGAGAGCGCCTGATAAATGTGTTCTGAGAGTATGAGATATTAATCGGCCTGAATCCGGCACACAGACGCCGCCCGACCCAGGCACAAAGCCGAGCATAAAACAATCCTAGTTCACCTATTCAATTTGGGTCCGAAGAAGAAAGGATTCTCCATGGCACTCGCACTTTACCTTCAGATTCGATATCGTTAGCTAAAGTTTGAAAGCCACCACTTCAATCGCTTTTTGGTGTTTAATTTGGCGACAGATGAGAGCGGCAACAATTTGGCCGTAAAATGAACGGCGCAATTGGAAGTATTTTTTGAACTTTGACGTAAACGAAGCCGTAACAGAAGCAAATGCACTTGAGCCGAAAGCCGGAATTCCAAAGGAAGTGAGTGATTTTGACGCGTTTCATCTGAAATTTGTAAAAAATGTAAGAGTCAGAAATGCAGAAAGGCCAAATAAAGTCTTTCACTCCTCAAATTGTCCATCAAATTGTTTTCGCACTTTAAATGGGATTTCTTCGCCGTCACGCGCGGAAATATTTTTTGACCAACGTTTTCGGAGCTTGTGTTCATGATTTATTCAGCCCTGGTTTTTGACAAACTGACGTCTACACGTAAAATTAACAATAGAAGTTCGAGAGAAGTTTATTCGACCACGTACCCGTGGTTCTGTCCCTGAGTCCCGATGTTCTTAGTCTTCGTGTGCCACACCATAATCTCCTTCGGATCGTCGTCGTATCCGAAAGGTTCGCATTTCTCCTTGCTGATGTTGAACTGGCTGAGGAAGCACGATTCAGGAACCGATTTGATGCACTGCTGGTTGAATCCCGCCCTAAACAGATGGGATAAATGTACTCGATAACCAAGAAGTACGTGGGGTGGCTCCGTATCAAATCGAGGTTCACGGCAAATCCTGCCATGTCTGTGGCGAATTTACGTTTGGGAGCATAGACCACATCCCAGGACGTAATGGTGCCGTTCTCGACGTGTGGGGCTTCGACTGCAGCTGACCCCGCCAGACCTGTAATATAAACGGGAGCTTTTAGTTAAATATGTAGACTTTTGTGGTATTTTAAGCGACGACTCGTTAGCCAGAGGTAGTTTGCCCATAAGGGTCATTTCCAAATTTATGTATAAATAGCTAAAAACGTACCTACAGCCCACAATCCGACCGTTTTAACGTTGCGAATGTAGTTGTTGAACAGCCGGATGTCGTAGGAGTTGTCGTCGTCGGCGAAGTAAACGACGCCCGCTTGCTTCGGATCGCGGTAGGTCTTGCGAACGTACTTCAAAGCGACGTTCCTATGAGTCCATCCTCTTTCTCAAGCGGACAGATATTTTAACCATTAAAAAAAGCCGCCAACTTGGAAATCCAGGTGCAGTAGTGGCGGAAAAGTAGGCGTAGGTGAGACCCGAGCGGAAGAGAATGCGTTCGACGGCCGAAACGGTGTTCTCGGCGTCTTCCACGACGATCCAATGAAGATCCTTGATGTGTGAGAGTGTTTGTGAGAGTCTAAAACGAAAACAGCATTGAAGCATCGCCACTAAATAACAATTGGCTAAAACTTTAATAAATCTTTTGAAAATGGGTTAAATACCGTACCTGGTCATGTCAGCAAGCCGTTCTGGCCTCTTGTGAGTCGGCGTGATGACGACGATGAGAACAGGACGCTCGTCACTCCAACCCCAGGTCAGTACAGCATGGAAGGCGAAGAGGAGGAACAGTGCCAGAACAACAAAATCCCATCGGCGGAATGCCCAGCTGAGGTAATTTCGGGTGTGATAGAGTCTGCTATAAAGGTGCTCTCCTCTCATTGTAAGGCATCTGAAAATGGATATCAGCCGCATGTGTAGTCGTGTGTCAGCGGAACCAGAATCAACAACAATTTCCGTTCTCGAGGAATAAAAATATCTTCAGTTTAAGGAACTTCACGTTAGGAAAAATCTCTTGAAAAAAAAGTCGGAAAAGCACACATAAAAGGAGTTCGTATTTCAGACTGAAACTCACGTCTATAGGTAGCACAGCTGCGTGGGAGAAGCACTGTACAACGATAGACGGCCATGGAGTCGCTGGGATGTTTTGTCTGCAACTTTTTTCCCCCGGAAAGCACAGAGACGGAAAGCGTGATGCACTTGCGCTCGTAAAAACGAGAAAAGGAAACATTCCGAAAGGCCCCGGAAGCATCAAAAACGATCCCACAATTCCTTTGCGTGAAAACGAAGCAAGGTGAAATGAGGCTTTGTAGCTAATTCGGAACGAATTGGAAACAGTGGAGAGAAGCGGCAACTGGGCAACTGAATCAAACCAGAACAGACTTTATAAAGCGACTGTACAAACAAACGAAACCGCGCTAGATGTATCCGAATCGTTGGCACGCAATTACCACGTTGGCACGATCCAATAAGGCAGCCATTGTTTACGGTCTCTTTTAAATGGGTACATTTTGGAATGCAAACTAAAGGAGCCTGCTCTAAAACACGCGGTCAACAAAGAAAAGCGAAACACGCGGTCAACAAATCCAGGAATCAAAACCTGCACATACAATAACGCGCGTCACAATTGTTTATTTTGGTCAAAGTCGACGGCACTGTTTATAACGCAACTGTAAAGTCCTGTCTGCCACGAGGGACTTGACGTGTTGCGAGGCCGCGCCTTATGCAGCGGGGATGCAGTTTCGTGTAATCGCATTTTGCACGGCGCTAAAACACTTTGAAACTATACAAAACACGCTTCAAACGAGCTCTAGCAATCGGCTTGCGGCTCGAAAAAAGTTTACACAGCAGCGGTAAATGACTCAAGGCTATGAAAAAGCCATAAAATCCATATTTACAGCCAGCGCGTGGAAAGTAGAGTCTCATAATGCTAACATATTAGCATAACTTTTACCTATTTACGAGTAAAATACTAGAGTAAACGAAGTTCGCGTCTAACAAGATTTGTTTTTGATTTTGCGGTTGTAAAAATAAGACTTTACATTAGACACTTCTGGAATTTGGACGAACGAAGAACATAAAAATTGCGATAATGAAAGAGGTTCATACGTCGCCATATTATTTTGGAGTACATCGAGTCGCAGGTCTGAAATAAGAAATCGTCGAGTACGACCGTACTGCACTCTGAAAAGTGCACTATTTCGAAAACTGCTGTTGATCCAAGCATGAATTTTTTATTTGTGTTCCTTGAAAGACTCTGGGTAAATAGATTAGCTCGTATATAAATACAGAAATTTGTAGGATTTGCGGTATTTTCTCATCCTAGCAGCTTTGCTTCAGCGACTTCACTTTCAGCTTGGCCAAACACGTTCGGTTCACAAAAACGAGCGTGAAGGCGACGATTTGGATGACAACCAAGAGGGCCACGGTGACGATCAGCGCGATGTACATTCCTTTGGGCAAGCACGTAACCGGTGACAAATTGCCCTCCGGCTGGTCACCGCTGTTGCTTCTCAGTCGCTCTTCTGAAAACAGAGAGGAGAGGATTAACCGAGATCGCTGGAGCTAACCAAAGTACTCCACGTCTTCGGGGGTGTCGAGCACGCGGAGCACGCCGACGACGTCCAGTTCCGGGAGCTCATCGGCCAAGTTCTGATCCTCCTTGCGGACCGTTGCGAACTGGCTTCCGTTGCCGAAGAGGATGATTTGACGGCGGTCGCGGTTGATTCTGAAACAAAACCTGGGTCAAATCCGACATGAAACTCCAGGGCTACTTGTTGAAAGTGTTCTGGACGCCGTGGACGAAGGAGGTGGGGGAAATGGAAGGCGGCTTCTTGTCCACGCGGTCGTACTGGAGCATGTCGTCGTCCTCGTGGATCGAAGAGCTCGGCGGCGGCTGCAGGGCGATCGGCTTCGAGTGGACGGCCGCGTCTTCGTCTTCTCTGGTGCCGCAATTCGGCGGCTGAATAGGCTTTTCTTTACTTTCTCTGAATCGCCGTGAGTCGACCTACCGAAATTCCATCGCATCCGTTTTCGTGATTCATGCAGAGTCGCAGTTGGCATGTGAAGCGAGTGACTGTTTTCTCGGCGAATTTGAAAACGTGGGATTCCTTGAATAACAGATTGAGAGTGAAAATAACTCAATTTCATACCTGATAAGCCGTTTTCAGATCGCTGGAATATTGTGGCGTCGAAAGTACATACTGGTCAACGCCGCATCTACAATGATCGGATTAAAGAGGGCATCCGCAAGGAGATATTTATAGTACCCGTTTTGGTCGACGATCAGAATTTTGTTCCCTTGCATGTCTTCCACGTAGCAGTTCTGGACGAGCATTCCGATGTGGTCTTAACAGGAATTGTTAGGCCTAAATTAGAAAAGCACAAGTCACCGTTCTCGCACTGCCACACGTGGAACACCTTCTCTCCGATCGTGGCGTAATGGATGGGGGGGCCATCGACGGTTCCCCGGCGAATAGAATATGAGCACCGAGGAGTCGAGAATTCGTCGAATTGAGGGTCCAGCTCGTTCGGGGCAGACTCGCTGCAAAAAAAATCGCAATTATTTTTACGAAAAGCCAAATTTACCTGACGGCGATCGTCTGCTGAAGGTCTTCCACGACGTTCGAATCCATGTAGACGCATTGGGCGCAGTAGGATCTGTCCGCCTCGGTCACGAAGAGGGGATGGATCTGCACGGCGAGGCAGATTCGGTACGTCGTTCCCGATGGGTTCTTCTGAAAGACGACAAGGGTAATTAAGCAAGCGAGATCGGGAGAACCATTTTCTCGGTACTCATTCCGCAGTTGTTGTGAAAGATCTGGATCTTGTTCATATGTCTGACGACACAGTCCGGATTCTCGTGGTATTCCTCGGCATAGATCAGCGACGGGTTTGAGCTGGTGGTGCGGACCTGAAGTTAGGGGAAAATCAGGAGCTAGACTGGAGCGACAAGCAGGTAAAACAGAAAATTGGAGATAATATTTTGCCTCTTGGATACCGACAGGCACTCTGACTATTAATTCTGAAAAGTTGTTATTTGCAAAGGATAAAAATTCTGAGTAGTTAAAAAGGAAGCTACCTTGATAATAATCCTGTCGGACTCACAGACGACGGTCGGAGTTTCGATGATTTCATTCGGGTACTTTGAAGCAGCTGCGAGCGCCTGCAACAAACTCTCAGAGCTCAATCGGCTAATCCAGAACTTACCAAACTGAAGAAGATCCAAAGCGCGAAGAGAGCCATCTTCAGAATGAAACACTTTTCTTCGGGACGAGTGCTCCAACTTACTTTCACTTTCGAACGCTTTCCTTTTATATAAGTAAGACTGGAGGGCGAACAAGTTTGCCTCTGGCAATTTGGGTCAACAGAGTTCTTGACCACTAATGGTGCGATGCCAACTTGAAGGAGGCTTTGAACAATCCCGAACTGGAAACGCGGCTACTCGTCCTCGTCAAGACATTTTGACTTTCTTCTGCAGTCTGAGAGTCTTTAGTGCACCGAAGTTGCAACAATGAACAAGTTCTCACTAGCAAAAAGAAGCTGAACGACGTCAACAAGATTGAATGAGTCAGAAACAGGAAAACGTGTTCCACAATCCTTCACAATCCTTCTGAATCCACGGCGATAATTTCGATGTTTTCGTGCTTTTACCTTGTAATAGGATTAATTCGCTTTCCCGATGCACTCCTCTCGCTTGTTGCTGCTTTTGTTATAGATCCGGAATAAAAGCGCAAAATCACGCATCCGGGGACTCTTGCTGATCAGTGCACCTTATGGTTCTGGTTTTCGTTCTCGCCTGCATCTTGGTCTCCGATGTCGGTTTTCTGCTCGCTCAGAACACCACGTGTGTCGATGGAAGGGACAACTTGATCACTTTAGGAGAATGTCAGCCCTGTGAGTTTTGCATTTTGCATTTCTCTGTAAACTTTTTTATTGAGTCGGACTGCTGAAGGCGTTTGACGCCCGGAGACTCCGCTTTTTCTCCTACGACACCAACATGCGACCGATGTGCCACACGTCCTTCGGCGTCACAAGACCATCTCTTATTTTCCCCGGATACCTGAAAATTGATAATTCAAGTGTGATTCAGAACTTTGTGTGTTTCTAACGACTTTCTGTAGGCACTCTGGAGATGCTCCACGCTCTGGATGCCGAGAGCACCTTCATTCATCTCACGATGACGAGAACGTACCCGTATTTGCAGTGGCTGTGTTTGAGTGGTTTTGGAGTGTCCATGTTTAGCAACTTTTGGTAAGAAAAATTGAGTTGTGAAGGTCGAAATGTGGCACTTTTTGGGTCGACTGCACCCGATACGCGATAGGAAAATCCAAATTCAGTTTTTTTTTTAAATGTTTGTACACAGTTTGAAAGAAAAACAAAAAAAACTGGTACACTTAGAGTCGACATTTGTGTAAGCTGAGATCCCCCTATTTTACACTTTTTCCAGGACAATTAAGCAGTTGCCAGTCTCTTTTTTTCTGATCTAAAGTGAGAGCCTCTTTCTTGAAAGTTTTTCTAAAGTGACAGCTTTTTATTCAAAAAAAGCTTTTTGAACATTTTATAAAGGTCCGTTTTAATTTTGAAACAGTCAACCAGTCAACCGTTAACTTTTCAGTCGGTTCAACATCTGTTCGATTATTGGGAACGACTACTGTGACTTCATCTCGCGCCCCGGCGTCTACAACAACACCAACGTTCCCGACAGATTCAACCACACAATCCATCTGCCCCCACTCCAAGTGGACAACTTCCTGGCTTCTCTTCTTGAAGGAAACTACCGCATCGAGGCCCACTTCGTCGCCTTGCTCGAGGAACGCGGCTGCGTCACCCTTCCGGCCGACGGTTCCCTCCATGTAACGACGTCATCCAGATCTAGTTATAGACCCTGAGAAACTTTTGTGATAACCCATTGTTAACTGCGATAAAATACCTTTTACCTGCATTTTCCGTATACTCAAGAAACCGTAGTCACTAAAGATGACTATAAGCGCGCCGAAAAGGCGTTCCAATGTGGGTCAAGGCGACGGCGGCAAACTTCGCGCACCTTTTGACTGTCGAAAAGGGCAGCGGGTACACAGAAATCGATTTATCGCGACGCGAGTTATGTCTACGGAAGAAGAACTTTCGGAGTCCGAGAAGACAATCCGAAGGTGTCTGGAGAAATGCTTCCGCCTGGCGATTGCCGTTTTTGTGAGTCTCCAGATGTTCGACTTCCTCTTCAACAGCGTCTGGATGCACGGGTACATCTGGTAGGATTGGAATCCATTTTGATACCTTTTTAGGCTGTCTTTGTTTAGGTCGCTCAATCAAAAAGTGGAAATGGATATGAGCGAGAGGTCAGCCGGAGCGATCGTCGATCACCAACTTGGCAAAGTGGGCAACAAAGAGAGATTCTTCGCCGCGGTGGTCTCGGCACTCTCCGTGTGGTCCCTCCTTGCGTAAGTCGTTTTTGGAATGGCTCACTCTAATTACGTTGTTAAGAGTCCTCGGTTATGGCAAAAGGGATCACAGCGTTTGGGAACTGCTGAAACATAGTGTGATGGTGGGAATCATGGCGGGATGCGTGAGGTGTATGCAGATGCAGCAGAGACTCTATCCGGCGATCCACGAAGGTTTCTACACGTACCTGTTGACGTTCTCCGTTGGACTTACCTTTTCTATACAGATTTAATAAATTGAGAAAGAGAAGCATCTTGAAAGCATGGTCACCAGACATATGTTGACAACGAAACCAATAAACTTAAAAAAATTAAACGTCTTTCAGCCTTGAGTGAGTATTTGTTCGAAGACATAAAGTAACTTGCTAAAAACAACAGTAAGCCTCTACTGGGTAAATTGTAAGTAAAAATAAAGCTAACACTTTGTGGGTTTCGTCCCATAAATGAAGATTTTTGCACCGTGAATTTACCGCTTAACACCATTTTGATGTGCACTCGACATAATTAATCAAATCTGTCAAATCGACCATGAAATATACTCTATGACTAGAACAGTATCCAAAATACTCCTTTTCTTTAATTTTCAGCTTTGCAAAATGTTTAGCTTTCTTATTACAATTATTACGAGGCATAAATACAAACAGGGCGAGAAGCCTTGAAGCTGTTGAACATCGATTATTTCTTTCCGTAGCTTCCGGAAGAGCCGCCTGGGTAGCTTCCGACGCCCTCCGACTGGTAGCCGACTTCCATCTGCATGGGAATGCGGGGCTGGTGCGAACCGGGGTTCACGAGAATAATAGAATTGACGTTCTGGCAGACGCAAGTTCCGGGTTCACCCGGAGGCCCTTGGCTGCCGACGGGTCCTTCGGGGCCAGGGTATCCCGACTCTCCCGGCTCTCCGGTGTGTCCAGGCCATCCGCGGTCTCCTTGAGGTCCTTCAAACAAAACCATCAATAACTGCTATGAAAGGTGTCGTAATTATACCGGTGAGTCCATTGCGTCCAGGTAGTCCGGGAAGGCCGGGGGCTCCAACAGGTCCAGACGGTCCGGCGTCGCCAGGGGGTCCTTCGCGCAGTTCGCCTTCCGGGGTCGGTCCCTTGTCACCAGGAGCACCTGGGCCACCGCGGAAGCCAGGAGGACCCTGGGGTCCGGGCTCTCCGGGGGCTCCGTCTTCGCCGTCGAGTCCGCGTGCTCCGTGGGATCCGATCGGTCCCGGGTCGCCGGGGAAGCCAGGCCATCCCTTGATTCCAGGAGGTCCCTTGGGGCAAGGACGGCAAGGAGGAGGCTGTCGGTTTTCGTGACTCGGGCAAGTCTGGTTGGGAGAGGTTCCTGGAGTTCCGGGACGACCAGCGATTCCAGGGTTGCCGGGCTTTCCGGGGGTTCCCGAGGGTCCGCGAGGTCCGGGAGGTCCGGGAATGCAGCAGCCTGAAATTCTCTATGACATCCGTCTCGTGAGCCAGACGCCTCACCTGGACACTCGGTCTCGATGGGGGTTCCCGTGACGTCGCTGGAGTATCCGTTCGACGAAGGATGGTGCTTGCGTCCGCGTCCGTAGCTGGGCGCCTGTCCGCCGGCGCCTCCGGAGCCGTCGTAGCCGCCGTTGTACGCTTGGCGCTCCGTTCTGTTCAGAGGGAGAACTAGCTTGCCGAAGTCGAGTTCGTTGAGAGCCTCGACGTTTGATTGCTGAAAAAAATTTATTTTCTAAATTGCTTCAACGTGTTCTTACCTCGCAAAATCTCATTTCGGCCTTAACATAATCAATTGTAGACTGGATATTGTTATACATAACGGGTAAACTGATACAAAGAACGAGAAGAGAAACAAAGCTGAAATGAACAAACTAAAATTAAAACAAAGGAGGGAAAGATTCACCTAAAAGCAATCTGTAGCCCGGTAACAAGCTGATACATCTTTTGGCGAGACGTCATTGTCGGGGACAACGGCAGACACCCGCTGCTGTTCTTTTCGGGTCTCATCGGAGCGCCGAAAAGTGAGGTTCCGAAAGAAGCTAGGCTTTTTCTTCTGCTCCTCGAACGCTTTCTCTTGAGTCAACTGGTAAGAAGCGCGGCCACCCAGATGAAGTTTGCTTTTGATCTTGGAGCACAAAGAATTCAGCAACTGAAATGCACTCGCTTAAATGCCACTTAATAAAAGTTGAGTTTAAAATAAAAAAGTCAAAAGCGCACGGACTAGATCGAACAGATTGGTTTCAGGGACTCCTTCTAAAGAATTGAAACAGAAAAGATACCTTTGGTTCGATCTGTTCCACAGCGACGTCGCTATTCTGAGATCGAATTTGTTCTTTTACGCCAGCCGATTTTAACGGGTCGTCAGCCTGTACCTGCGGTCGAGACATATGGCACGATGACCCAGTTCTATCCCCGTACCTGCGCTTTCGCTCCCGAGAGCAGGTCGCAAAACACGGTGAGCGGAAGGCGTGGCCCGAAGGTGCGCGAGAGTCGAGAGGAGCGGGAAACGGTGATGGAACTAATCAGGGACGAAGAGGGGATAAGGGTTTCACCTGAAACTAATTTGCACTTTTTTTGGAGGCGCAGATCGAAATACCCGATATGGATTGCAATCAAAAGCAGGAACGGAAATTTCTGTTCCAAAAAACACGCGAAAGGGGGAATCGAAGAATACAGCGGTGATTGAACCGTACGAAAACACGGACGATTAGTTGCAAACGCGAGTTCGGATGCGGTCCGAGTCGAAGTTGAGGCCGGACGTCAGAAGCTGACGAGTCGCCCGTCAGGCGGCAAAGACGCGTATATAGGATAAGTAAGGTTGAAATGGAAACGAATGTTTACAGTTGGATCGAAGTCGGCGAGAGATTTTATCGACAGTGTGGCCTTGTTTTAAGGGAATCCGGCGATATAATGCGCATAAGTTCATGACCGTATTTGTGACTCGGGAAGGAAAGTTTCGTCGGCAGCTGTATACATCTGCCGCGCCTAATGAATGCGGGTATTACGACGGTGGAGACAAACTTGGAGCATTTATGCAATGAGATGGACTCGACCATTTAAAGAGAGCATTCACAACTGCCACCCTTCCTGAAATGCTATGCAATAAGAAAGAGAATTGGCATTTTCTTGAGATTCGTATGACTTATACTGTAGATCTGCAAAGCCAAATTCGTTTGTTGTTGTGACTTCTTTAATGTCGTTTTCTACCAAAGTGGATGTATTGTGTTACTGTAGAAAAGGCTCACAGCGTTATTTTGGGTGTCTCGGTCACCTATTCAATCTTTTTGTGTCTTGCAGCGACATTTTTGGCTCGCATGACCGCATACCACAGCGTTGCGTAATTTACGCGCCTTACACAACCCTTTCTTTTTATCGTCGTCACCGAAGCCCCGAAGTCTCATATCGATTAGCCTTGACCCATCACCGGCTACTCCCGACCTAGTCCCGGGAACCACGCGCTCGTCCGTCACATAACTGTGACATAAATCTCGCCCATTCTGACAGCCGACTGAGAAGAAGACCGAGATATACAAAAAATGGAGGCAGATCGCGTATGTTCAAAAATGAAACTTTTTTGCAAGCCGCACTACATTCTCGTGTCCACAAGCCATCGATTTTTTCTGCATTTTACAAAGCGGATCAATGCCAAAATCTCCAAAAAGGCAAAATGTGCTGCTTTTGAGAAAACGCGAAAAACCGGTAAATTGTGTAACAAAGCGCAACCCAGTGACCTCCAGTAATTTGTAATTTTTTATGCTTTTGGTGTCTTGCAAGATGTCGTGGGAGCGAGAACTATGGATAACAGATTTATTATTAGATTATTATTACAATTTTGCTCTTTGAGCAGCAAACGATAATTACAAGCACATCTTTGAACGAGAACTGAGAGGTGAGAAATCGCGAAAGACTGGGGTGCACCTGAACTGGGATTCAGCGAGCGGAGGTCAGGAGTCGGTAGCAACAGTCTAGTTTTTGTAGTAGCCGCCTCGCGCTGAAGGAGCGGTGTACTCTTGGACTTGAGGGCCGTCTTCCGACTCGTAGTTTTGCTGCGCGGGAGACTCGGCCGCCGGACGGGAAGCCGGCATTTGACCCCTCGTGTCGGCGATTACGACTTCCGTATCTTGGCACACGCAAGTGCCAGGAGTACCTAAAACAGTCTTTACATTTCCATTCTTGGACCAATCCACTCACCAGTTGGGCCAGCCTCTCCTTGTGGGCCCGCGGTTCCAGGGAGTCCCATCGGTCCCGGCGCTCCGGGGGGTCCGGGCCATCCCTTCTCTCCGGGAGTTCCTGCGTATCCGTCTTCTCCGGGCGTTCCCGAGTGTCCGGGAGGTCCCCAAGGTCCAGTTTCTCCGGAATCTCCAGGGGGGCCGGGAATAACGTGGGCTTCAGGTGTGATTCCTGTAAGCAAAATTCAGTCAACCGGAAAACTACACATTTCTTTACCTTTGTCTCCGGGAGGTCCAATCGGGCGGCCCGGGGGGTCCGGCGGGTCCATCTTCGCCCATTTTGCCGGGGAGTCCGTCGAGGCCGGGTCTTCCGGCGATTCCAGCATCTCCTGGGTCTCCGGGAAATCCTGGGTGTCCAGGAACTCCGCGAGGCCCTTGAGGGCAAGGCAGACATGGTGGAGGCTCGAAGACACGTTCGGGAATGCAGGACGCGTTGGGCGTGCTTCCGGGTCTGCCGGGAGCTCCGTCGGGTCCGGGATTTCCGGGCATTCCGGGAAGTCCGGAATCGCCGATCGGTCCGCGTTCGCCGGGAACACAACAGGCTGGAATTTCGTGTTAAGCAAAGCAAAATAAAACCATCCATACCGGGACATTCTTGGAACTGAGGAGATCCAGAAACGAGCATGCTGGGGTTGTATCCCCCATAGGCACTGTGTCCGTGTGCGCCACGTTTTGTTCTGTTTTGGAATTCAGAGCGGACGTGGTTGAGTTCGAGGTGCATGTCTGACGCGGCTTCCTAAAATTTGACTATAAATAACCCTATGCGAAAGCAGCCCACCTCGCAATACAAGAAATCTTGTCGGCCGAATTGTCCGATGTTATCCACGTAGTTGTACATCGATGGGACAACCAGGCAGAGGACCATCATGCTAAAAACGCTGAGGACCGCGGAGAAGGAGATGATTACTTTGTAGGCATCTTCTCGTTGCTCGTTCAGCTCGAGTTCCTGCGAAGCGTTGCTGAATCTCCTGTGGGAGAAGGGAGGATTGAGCACTTCCGACTTTTTCATGTCGAAGGACTGTCGGTTCAACCAAGTGCTGCAAAAAAATTACTTAGCAGTAGCACTCTGAAGCGCGACACGGCCCGACTTGTCTTCTGTCTTCTGAGACTTGGAAATAAAGCGACAAAAAAACGGAATGAAGGTTATCCTAGTGAAGCAGACAGAAAAGGGCGAGTGGGAAATGTTACAAACAAATCGAATTTCGGCCACTGCTCAAGAACAATTACTCACTGATATAGTGCGTAGGGTCGCCAAAGTTCGCTAGATGATTAGAAGCGAAAAATTAGGTAAACCCGTGGAAACTGGGTCTTCCGCTGCGGCTTTCGCGCGCCTGCGTCGCGGTCGTGCTATGAACGGTGTTGAACGAGTGGGCGAGTCGAGACTGCGCATGCCGGGGAATAACGGAGTCCGGGGATACGACGCCGAAGCCAAAAGGTGACCTACAATCAGTTAGGTACATTCGATTGGAGGTCGACGCTCGTTGCCACACGGCGCGCACGCTGCGCGGAGCCACCGGGAATTGAAACATTAAGAGATTTTGATCAATCGACAAAGGCGACAAAAAAGCATAGGTTCCGATTAAGAGGGGAAGAGATCTTCAAGGGAGATTCTTTCAATTTGACGAGATGACCGAAATGAAGCTCAGGTGATGACGGTCAGAAATCACGCAAAGCACGAAAGAGCTAACTGAAACGGGGAAACGAATAAAGCCGAGGTGAACACTAAAAACCTTGAGCATCTTTAAACATTCCGACAAACCCTTTCCAAGTGTTATAGAACAGAAACCAAAACTTGTTTGCACTTTATCCCTCGTCGACGAATTCAACTCTGTACGAAACTTTACATGTTTCAATTTTGTGTTTTTGAAAAGGACATGCTTAAACTGTTCAAAGTACACAAACACCAACTAACAAGCGTTTATTTGTCCCATTAAATATATCTCTCCCATCAATATCACAGCAAGGGGTATGGCGTTGGTTTGGAGATGAATATGCTCAAAGCTTCTTGCAGGTGTCCTTCCGTTCTATGTTTCGAGTCCACTTTCCCGTGCTTAGACACTTATATATGTTCACCGGAGACATGCTGTAAGCGAAGATGGATCCGCTGTTGCAGACGTGCATAATCATCGTGCCGGTGGTCTGGTTGCCGCTGAGTTCTTTCGCGCTTTTGGCCGGCACCTGGCTGTTGTCCAGGTTGATAACCGGTTTAGGGCAGTGGCTGGCTTTTGCTGAAACGGGAAGATTGAAATGAGTTTCCTCTGGAAAGGACAACTGGTAAAGAATGAAATCACTTACGAGTGCACTTCCACTTGCGAGTCCGTCCCCACGTTCCGTTCGCTCCGCAAGTGTGGTTCCCCGAAGATTCGCCGTTGGGTAGCACGAAATTCGGTTTGCAGGTATGCTCCACCATATCGTCTGTTTGGCGCCAAGCGTCCGTCGGTTGAGTTTCGGTGTTCTGGAAGTTCAGTTTGCGGGGATGGCAGAGGGGCTGGCACTCCTCCTTGCCCCCGTCTCCGCTCCAGGTCCCATTTAGGAAGCACATGAGCAGCCGCTGCACGGATCTGTCCGGAAACTCGTAGCCCTCGTTGCAGAGGATCATCAGAGACATGTTCGTCTCCGTTTTTCCAAAGCGGCTAGCGTCCGGGTCAATAAAAATGGTCGGGCAACGTCCAACTGCAAGCGGTTTTCAGAAGATGCTTAATATAATGAATCACCTTTCGGAGAGCCTTCTCTGGGTGCTTTTTTGGTGCTTTTTGGTTCGTCATTGAAGTAATCGTCGGGTTCTTCTCGTGTTGTTCCGCGGTTTGCGGCTGTGGTAGTTTTGCCTAAATTAAAAAAGTACATTCACAAATTGTAGGTTCTCCTACTATTTGACGTCGTTTTTTTTGCTGATACGTTTTGGCCGCCTGCGTTGACTGAAGTACTCGTGATCAGATCACGTAGAGTCGAAGTTTGTTGGGGTCGGAGAGAGAAACTTTGCGCTTTAGGAATTGAATCGTAAGCGAATGGAAATTGTTTAATTTTTACTTGGTGCTGAAGACGTGGTAGTTGTGGTAGTTGTTGAAGGAGGCGAAGATGAGAGCTTTGAGGTCGATCCGGTCGCTTTTGGGGTTGAGGAGGAAATCGCTTGGTCTGGGGTCTTCGAGACCAGTGGAGGGACAACGACGGCACCGCTTCCACCATTTGCCTGCAAGCTTTTACTTAAACCATTAATGAAAGACAGTCATTTACTTTAAAGGTTGAGGATTCCGCCGAACTGGTCGTTGTCGTAGTTGTGTTCTCGACACCCGAACCAGGTTTCGTTATAACAATTACGTTCGATGTTGACAGAACGGGTTTCGGGCTCGTTGTCATCGTCGTGCCGTCTCCTGAAATACAAAATAACATTCCCTATTTCAAAAACCTATCAGCATTTTTTGCGAGAAGAATGTGGATTAAAGTAGAAGGTGGTCAGTTGCCAATCCCCTCCAATTTGAAACTCCTCTTGGAGTCCAGCGGTCATACCTCCTGCTTCTACACCCGGTTTTTCAGTCAAAGCCGGCTTTTGAGTGGAGCTCGTCGTCCAAAATGGCGAAGACGAGTAAAAGGCCATATTGGGGGCGGTAGTGGTGGGGTCATGGCTTAGTGATTTCGTGGGAAGAAACTCGTTCGCTCCATCGGTAACGTTTTTGAATGGGCTCGGCGTTGGAGTCATTACACTTGCAGGTGCGTCCAAAAGTTCGGAGGTCGTGGAAGTATTTGTGGCGTTTCCAGACAACGCCGTCGTCATCAAATACCAAATTTCTGACATGTCTAGTGCACGTTCCGTAATTTTGAATGTACTTTCCCTTGCACGGAGTGCTCCCGAGGAAAACGACGATTTTGAAGTCGGTAGTTGGGTTACTCCTAGAGTAGGAGGAGGAAGTTTGGGAGAAACTAAAATGGCCACATTAGAGTATGTGGAAAAAAAACAAGTTTGAAAAACGTTAAAAACGGTTTACCTGTCGCCAAATCAATTTTAGTTTCGGTTGGAGTGCTTTCGGGCAAATCGGATCCGGGCTCGGAATGTGCTGCAGTCGGAGCTGCGATGGCGTCCGCGCCGTTTGGCTTTCCGGAATTGCCAGAACTACTCTCCTTTCCTTTCGTTGGAGAACCGGTTACCGTAGCGATATCGGTCACCCCGTCCTCGTCCTCTTTTTTTTCAGTCACGCCGTTTTCGATCTCTTTCTTCTCTGTAGTGCCGTCCTCCATTACAACAGCCTCAGCGTCCTTTTTGGTGACCACGGAGTTTATGGCGGTTGGGACCTTACGCTTCGTTTCCTCTCCGTCGGTGATCTCATGTTCAGGATCGGTCGGATCGTCAACCTTTGCTGTGGTCAGAAGTGTTGCTGAACGTAGAAAAGTCACCCTCACGCAAGCGGCAATTTTAAGACAGAAATCGACACCCACACGAAAAAATGAAAAGGTCTAAAAAATGGTCTGCCTAGCTCCGTCAGAGAAATCATTTGGCCATACCAGCGGAAAGGAATTCAAAATAGCACTTTTTCAGTTGAGTGGGTGTGGTTGTAGAGCAACAGCGTGTAGGTTTTTAGACTTAAAAAAACCTGTAGGTTACGGTAGGCTTTGAGTTTTTTCAATTCCAGATTGTGTATGGAAAGGTCGGAAAAATGTGGAAAAGTCACACCTGCCAACCGAAGCTGTTTTGGGGTGTTCGGAGAGTCAATTTTTGTGGAGGTGGGGTGAACTCCGCGAACGCTCTTTCAAGGTTCCTAAAACGGTTTAAAAGCAATTTCAGCTTACTTTGAAGTTTTTTAGAGGTGTTATGCTCAAGCTTGTCCTCTTAAGTCCTGCTTTCGGCAGTTTATGTAGTCTTTACCTCTTGCATGCCACCCCAAGTCGGCCAGAAGCTTTCCTGTCTGGCTTTTTTCAATGAATTCAACAAAACTAGGCCAGAAAAACATACTTTTAAAGTCTTTAAAGAAGAAGAAAGTGCGTTGACAAATGAGCCTCACAAGAGCCTTGTCAGTTGTTTGCGTTAACCAATAAACACATCTATGTATTTCTACTTCTTTTCAAGACTTTTCGAGCTCCAGCGTCTTCGATTGACACTAATAGTGCGGAAGGAGTGGAACAAAAAGCGATAAAAATTTAAACCAGTTAAAAAAATTTTTGACATATATTTCAAACATTTTAAACCTTATCCACACGCACGCTCCCGTCCCCGAACCCACACGTAAAATTACCTCTGGCTGTGGGCGATTCGGATGAGTCCGTCTTAGGCTTTTCTTCTAGACTAGCAGTGGAAGCGGGAGTCTTACTTTCTTCGGGATCGACTGATTCTGGAGGACTCGGTTTGTTGTCGTTATCATCTTTAAGCGCAGTCGAAGTTATCTCCTCTTCGGGTTTCGTGGGCTCTTTTTTGTCGGTAGTAGAAGCGGTAGGCTCAGCATTCGTAGTCGAATCCTTTTCCTTCCCGTCGGTCCTATTCTCAGTGTCGGGGGAACTTCCAGAACAAAGACAAAGTATTCTCGTCTCTACCTCCTTCCTGGTTTTCTGAAGTCGGTTCAGTTGTAGGCGGAGTGTTGCTGAAAGTGTCTTTTTCCACCGGCTCAGTCGTTTTCGCAGCAGTCTGAAACTCAATTCTTAAAGGTTTTCTAAAAGGTCGAGTTAGCACAAAAATATATTAAAGGCACTATTGTTCGTCTGGTTAAAAGCACAAAAATGACTGTTTAAACAATTGACGTGGGATATTGGAAAATCAACGGATTATTATGCTGAATTGGTGGAAGCGGGACATTTGAGGCCAGTTTTTTTCCAAAAGCGATAAAGCGCACAGTGGTGAGTCATTTGTGGATCATACGCGGGTCATTGTCCGATTACCGCCAAACATCAAGAACTTTATCTTAAAGCCCTACGGTTAGTTCTTTAGTAAATAACTCTTAACGTGACCGCTGCGACAGGTGGTCACGTGGAGAATACGGGAAGAGCATTTTAGACTGCCAGGTTGAAATGGACTTAGGCTTTGGCTTAGGACTTTCCAATGAAATTTTTGCGGCAAAGCCGCCTGGCAGCGGGTGTGTGTAGGCATGGTTTTTTGAAAGCGCCGAAAACGCGACAGTTGGCGGCACCGAGTTATTAAAAACCTTAGAAAGAAAACCCTGCCTATCAACAAAACTATATGAAACAAACTGACCTCTGGATCATTTGGCTCCGTTTTGACCGTTGTGGTGCTCGTGACGCTGATCGTCGGATCTCCGTCTTTATCACCAGACCCTACGAGCGGATATTTGGTCTTCGGCTTAGGTTCTGTGGGTGCTATTTCAGTCGCCGTTGAGGATGAGGGTTCTTTGTCTTTATCTTCCGTTTCGGGAGTCGTCGTCGCAGGAGTCGTGGCGGAGGTGGTCGAGCTGTCGGTGGTCAGAGAAGTGGTCGGTTCAGCTGTGGTCGAAGTAGCGCTGGACGAGGTCGTCGTGGAGGAGCTCACGGTTTTAGAAGTCTCCGAAATCGTCGACGTGACGCTCGTAGACGCTATCGAGGTGGTTGTGGTAATGGGGATCCTCACCGTTTTGTAGCATTTTTCCGCCGTGGTCGTGGGCGGGAGAGTCGAGGTGGACGTGGACGTGGTCGTGGTCGAGTAGTCCAGAGTGATCGTCTTGTAACAATATGAATCCTTCATTGTAATACGCGGTCCGTGGTCTTCTCCATGAGTGGAATGGAAAAGCCAAAGCAGGAATAAGTAGAATACGGTTGTCATTCCAGCATGTAAGGAAGAAGCGGGCGGCGTAGCAGCGGGAGTCACGTAAGAATGAAGTCCGGAGGCAGGAGAGCTAAGCAACGTCCACGTATCCACGTTCCTCAGCAACCGTTTTATGCGCATCCCAGTTGCGGATGAAAAAGAGAGCAAGACATTAACATTTATCCATATCTGAGAACCCTTCTGTATGGCAAACATGTATATCACAGTTCATCGAGAGGCACTTTGGAATCCATGTTGCATTCATTGTCCGAAACGTTGTCGATGTACTCTTCGAACCAATTCTGCAAGAGCGGGGGAACGAGTGAGCTGTGTTGGTGAAGCCAGACACTTACAGGACGAAAACCGCTCTCCCTGTAGTCGTACTCTTCAAAATCTTCGTCGTCGTCGGAACGCGAATTCGGATCGAGAGTCACGGCAAGAACAATGATACCTGAAAAAGAGCTTCAGTGAAGATGAGAAACGAAGAGTTTCGACGCAAATGGAAAGAAAACTAACGACAAATACCCGTAATCAGCAACACGACACTGAGAAGTGAGACAACGAGGACAACGGCCACGTTAAAGGTGATCTTGGGCGGCGCGTTCTGCGTGCCGTCCGCGGCTCCATTCCCGGCGTCCGACAACAGCAGGATCTTTACGGCTTCGTCTGAAACTACGGCCACGTTATTCACAGGCGCGGTGGAATTAAGCGTTGACTCACCTGTTTCGTTGTTTTCTTCGTCCGCATGAATTTTTGAAAATCTGGAGAGTGCTAAGCATATGAGCAGGAAGACGACCGCACAAGCTGCGAGACCAAGTCTAACAAGCAAGCGCATACATAACACCGAGAAAGGGGAAAAGCTGCTTCAGGGTCCGTCGAACGTCGAAGTACGTTCTGAAAATTAGTATGGCATAAGCATCAAGAGGGTCTTCTACACACAGACACGATTTCGTCTCGCTGAGGGACTCGGCGGGGGATCACCCGCCGCCTCGAAGTGGTTGCAACGAGAACATCAGACGGCAAAAACGAGAAAGGGGTTCTGAGTTGAGTCACGGCCTTATGATAGACAAAAAAATATCGCAAACGATCTGTCCAAGCAACACACGAAGACGGAATCAACGAGAGACCATAAACGAATCTCGAAACAAACCGAACGTATCTATAAGCGGCAATAAGGGAGTGGATTGAATGGGCAATATCGCAATTTGCACCAAAACGACAAACGGCCGAACGTCAAATGCAAATTGCGAATTACGGAGCGCCGGTTGGCCGAAACACTCTATGATTAACGGCGGCCCTTTGCAGACCGCGGAATAGTCCGCGACGTGGAAAAAAGGAGCGAACCGAAGTGTTTATTCGCGCGTCGTCCTTTCCCCGCGTATTATTCTTCTGTTATTATGCAAACAGATTGAACACATAAGGGTGCCGCAAAGAATAGAGCCCGGCCGAGAATAATGTTCGTCCTTCTCGCACAATTATGTCGAAATCGAAGTGGAAAACTTTTCGCAAAAAGGGATTATTGCATTAAAGCAAAAACAGTTTTGCGGGATTGGGAGATACGAAACATTGAACGAGAACCGACCGATTTGCGCCTGAGGAGGGATCGCGGCAGATCGACTGAGCGGCGCCTCGCGGAGATCACGCGACTCGCCGAAGGCGCCTCCGCCGGCTGCTTCTGAATCGGCTGTGAATAGCTTTCTCGCACTTCAGGTAGAACGTTCTTCCCCGCGACAAAGTGATGCGCGCCGTAAGATCGATAGAACTTCACTCAGAACTGAGCGGGAGAGCTGAAAACAGGTTTTCTTCTAATCTATCTGTTATGTTTTTGTCACGAACTAGCTCGTGTGGAATAGTAAATCTGGCGCGATCGCGCTTGTTTCCACGCTGGATGAAGTGTTGCGAAAAGCGCCCCGAACTGGAGGGAGTAATTTGCATCTAGCCAGGCATAAAAATTAAACGAAAACAAAAAAGCTTTGATGAGGCAGCCGGAAAGGGATCAACAAGCTACAAATATAGAATCGAAGAGGGTCTGGGCGAATTCCCTGCCTCTGTCGCAAGCTCTTAGACTCACAATTCCTCAAGATCTAATTACAATGTTTGAAGACCATTGGAAGTCTAATGGAGTAATTGGTCCACCAAAAGCCGGACGGATACCCAGAAGCAGAAAAGCTGTGGGCGCGTGAACGCATCAGTATAATTGAAGAGTTCCCCTTTAATAAAGAGTGGAGTTCAATACGACTGCCAGTATGATTTGTTGATGAATGCATATCTGATGCTGACCCCGCCGGAAAGTGTTTGTGGCTGCAGCCAACATTCGGAACGCCGGCCAGGATCAAGGTTACCTGAAAAGACAGCGACAGAAGCGAGCAGCGGCGCCCGAGAAAACACCGAATAAAAAGATGAAGAGAGCTTCGTGAATGAAGGATGTCTCCAGCGGTAAAGGATTAGCATCGCAAGGTCTTACGTCGTTGTGCGCGACGGAAGCATTTCGACCATCTTGGCAGGAAGCCGTCGTGCACTTCTGAATGACGAAGTGTTGTCAACTACATCGCGCAAGAGCAACAAATAAATAAACGCGGATAATGGGAGACGAGTGAAGCGAGGGGCTTCCGGATGACGTTATCAAGTAACACGGCGTCATTTGCAAAAAGAAGACTTTTGAGAAGCCGTGCCAAGTCAAAGTCTCAGATTTCCGGCATTTGCCGGAAAAGGAAGGTTGGTGACCAATGTATTTGAAGACCTATATTCGCAAAAAGAAAAATAGACAGACATTCAAAAGCGACAAATTGTTAATGTCAAATTTAAGAAGCTTGTTTCTGATTGTTGGGATGTAATTTCCTTAGACGGCAATGTATACGGTACGTTGATTTTTGGTTAAAGTAACCTAAACAGTGTTCGAAAAGCACAGAACATAATTATGTGTACACTTGTTGCAAGCAGCAAATTTTTTTATCAGCGTTGGAAGGCCCAAGATAGCGTCTCGAAAAGCCACGTCCTCTAAGGAGATAAGCGAGAACCAGGAGCACCTCAACACCCTTCAAACATAATCAATCATCCACGCTCGGTGTCCGTGGAGCAGTGGCTTCTGCTTCTTTCTGGTCCACTAATTCGGTGCTAATTCTAATACGACCCAATTTCAGATGTGCTACCGTACACTCCTTCTGCTCTTCGCCGTTGCCTTTGCTCTCTGCAGCGCCAAGCGCTACAAGTGCGTCGACGGCGTGAACAACGTGATCGAAGTCACCGACAACACCAACGGCAAGTTCTTGAAAAGTCATTTGAGCTAATTGAAGCGACGATATATCTTGTTTAACGACGCGTTTCAATCTCGTCGCTTAACGCGTTTCAAGCACTTAATCGCTCATTGCATCCTTATCATAAGATAGTGTTCTCAATTTAGGAAAAGGAGCCGTTTTGTTCCACAACGTCAAAATTCTGACCTACGATGCTAAGAAGCGACCTTTCTGTCACGAAGGTGGACCCTCCATCCGATTTCCAGGAAATCTAAAAATCTCCAGCGGCGAAATCGAGATTTCGGAGCCTCTGAGGAACAGCAAGTCGCCGCTGAAGATGGAAATGTCGGTTGAGAAAAACTCGTTCATTGTGGGAAAAGTCTGCGAGAAGGGCGTCAGCAGGAACCAATTTGTGCCCTCGGAAGTCTGGTAAGCAACAGCCCGTCCAACGCGAGTCACAGTTTTTCCAGCAACTTTGAAATCTGCGCTCTTCTCGGCGAGCAGAACTGCGCCATTTTCGAGAAGAAGGCTGTCCTCGAAATCAAGGACCTGCCCTCCTCCGTCTCCGACTTCATCGATATCGGCGCTCTCCCTCTTCCTCAGCTCGAAGTACCTGCTACTGCTCTGAATAAGACTGAACAAAGTGCATTTTAGGGCCAGTGGAAGGTGACGATCGACCTGAAGCAGAAGGGAAAAACCAAGGCATCCATCAGCTTCGGTTCCGGCGACGGCTGGGTCAACATCGAGGCCGGAGCTGTCGAAGAGGACGACGACAAGTTCGAAGAGAACACGCACGAGGAGCTCTAAGTGCTTTTGTTAAGAGCTTAAATCAGAGATACGTTTATTTGTTGCTCAATCGTTATGATAAATAATCTATAGAACACCTCTGATAAAAGGTGCAGTGATGCGCCGCTAATACCGTCCTGGCGTCAGAATGCGTGTCGGATAGTGGGAACGAAATATGTGGTAATATGCGGCGTCGAGGACACGGGTCTTCTGTGCTTGGACTCTAATAAGTGGAGCCGCCGTTGTTTTCACACGACCGATGGCTCTCCAGATACTGCCACACGTAGCACTCGATGCGTTCCAGGCGATATCCGTGGTAGAAATTAGACTCGTAGTAGTTTTTTTCCAGAGGGTCGGTTGTGTACATGTGGTCTAAAAGATTGCTGTAATCCTTACACTGATTGCTGTAAAAGTTTGCTGTAATCCTTAAGAATTTACCTTTGGCAAAACCATTATACATTCGATACAATGGCAAATAGGCTCCACAACCAGGACTGGTGGCACAGTAGCCTTCGATCGACTCAAAAGTGTAACCAAGAGAATTTTCTGCGAAATCCCGTTCCGAAAGACTCGTTGTGTAGAAATGGTCTTCTAAAAAAAGCACATTAAAAACTCACATTTTGAAAGGCGTTACTGAAGATGGTGTGGAAGAGCCTGTACAAGGGGGTCAAGCAGGAGCATTGAAGGTCCACTTCGTTTTTGGCCAGGTAACCCATTTGTCCTAAAAACAGCAAGACTCGTTTTACTAAACTGCAGAAAAATCAAACTTTGGATGACATATCCGTCGACAGCCATCGTCTGAAGCTCTATTCTGTCAGTTGTGTAGAAGTGGTCGGTGACTCCAAGTTTTTCATTGTATGCTCGATATAGCGGAGCGAGTTCTCCTGAAACAGACTTGGTAGTAAAAGAGCCCGAAAACCACAAAAAATTTTTTTAGTGCTAAAATAACTCTTTGCAAGCTTTTGATTGAGTAACGCACCCGAATAAAAACAGGCAGATCCACAGTTTGCGTTGGTAACGTTTTGTAGCGACGGTCGTGATACTGGCAGAGGTCTAGATTAGAGGCATTGAGTGATCTGTGTAGAACATTTTTCTAATTTACACGATAGGTTTTGGAAGCATAGAAATAGGTGCAATCCCGGTCGACAGGGTGGCCGGTGTAAAGCGGGTAAAAGTAACTACTCTTGGCGCTTGCGTTGTGGTTGGAAATGCCCTCGTTGCGGCTGTGTATGGCCACAGAAATCCACTCGGGACGCAACGTTTGTCAAAGTTGTACGAAGCCTGAGGACAGTTGTGGATTTCGTTGATGTACTGAATGTCACACGTGCTGAACACTTGCTTGAACTTGAACGGCGGGAACATTGGTCGAATGCAGAATTCGCCGCCGTTCACGTCTATCTGTCCCAAGAACTTTTCAAATACGTTCCAACATCTGAAATTCGTTTTTGGTCGTAAATTCGGGGCGTTTGATTTACGGTGTGTTTGATCCCATATCACTGAAGACGATGTAGTCTACCTGGTTTGTTCTAGGGACAAACCGGAGACACGTTCTCGCATTCAGATCGAGAAGGGCGTTGAATAGCGCATTTTTCTGATTGATGTTGAACGCGATGGAGGGATCGACGAGATAAGCGACTTCTGTTCGCGACTGCGCTAGAATGGGACAGCGATAAGGAGCCGGAAGGTATTGTTACCTGTTGAGGCAAGCACACCGAAGACTGCAACTAAGGACAGGGTCACACGACTCTCCATCGTTCATTAGTCGGCGAAGGAGTAGGTGAGGAGTACCGAAAACTGGGACACAACACAACCCGAGCGAGGGACAATGTTTTTGAGCACAAACCAGGCGTACTCCCAATAGCGATTATGTTTATTTACCGAGAAGTGACCAAACCTGAGAGCGAGAAGTGCATTGTATTCAGGTGCAACTCCATTGGAGAGCGTTGGTTCAATAAACGTTCAAAACAAAAAAAAACGATCAAGCGTTTGTAAAATTTAAATATTACTTATTTGTCATAAACTCAGTTTTTTTACTCGTGCCACGTAAACCGTCTTTTCATAATTATGGTCAAATTCTGGTAAAACGGCATAGCATACGTTAATCAATGTCAAAAACTGAACCAGCATCTGCAATTGTAACGGTTCCCCTGTCAGTTTTGTGTTTCATTAATTTTGTTTGGCTGCTCGAAAATTCTCATCTTGGTTTGGTTGCATACAACACAAAAAACATCCACGGTCATGCACCTTCGACGTTCTCTCCTGTTTACTTTGCTTCTTTCAACTGTAGTGACCTCTTCTGATAAGGCGAGACTGCGAGCACGTCAGATCGACGCTCTGACCAAAACCCTCATCGAACTGTTTTTTAGAAAGTGACATGCGGTTATTGATTTGGGTTTGGAGTTTGATATTATTTTCCCGCGCTGAAGATGGCGTTGCTGCGATGGAAGTTCTCGAAAATGTTGTCGGCTACTTGGGAATCCCGTACGCCGAGCCCCCGCTGGCCACCAAGCGATTCGAGGTAAGTTTTAAAAGTGTGGCAAACAGCTCAACGGGTATTTCAGGACCCGCGGCCACTTCGCGACGAACAGATCATTCCTTCGGAAAAAGCACGTCCAGGATGCTTCCAGATGATTCGAGGAAAACTCGAACTTACGAAGGACCAGTCGGAGGATTGTTTGTATCTTTCGCTGCTTCTGCCACGAAACATCAACGCAGACAAGGTGAGTATTTCAAGGAGCGTTTTCAGAATAACAATTTGCAATACACTTTCAATTTAGAAGCTCCACGTCTTGGTTTTCTTCACAAACGCGAACCCCGATTTGAAGGAACTGGCGAGACGGGTGACCCCGGATTTGGGAGTTGCTCAAGTTTCGTTCCGCGAAGGACCGTTCGGTAGGATAATAGTAAATTCGAAATTTTGAAATTCAACTTTTAGGATTTTTCAAAAACGAAATTCACGGAATCAAAGACATTCTCCTATCCCTGGACGTGATCAAGAAAAAGTTGTTGCCTCGTTTCGGACTCGCCGGGGATGTGACTGTGATTGGCGAGCACGACGCAGCGTCGCTCCTCTCGTTTGCGGCGGACGTCGAGGGTTCTGGCACGTTACTTATTTATTAGAACAAGCAAACAGTGGTAGGAAGGATCAGAAACGGTTCTCTTGGTGAAGGTCCCAGTCGTGACCGACGTCGCGCACCTTCCTCGACTTGATCAGCTCGGAGTCGACGGAGAGCACCAACTGAAACAGACACCGGTTCATTCTGGCCTCAGGTATCCTTAAAACTTACGTCGCCATCGTCCACAGCAAGTTGGGCCGAAAAGATCGAGACGAAAAGAACGGCGAGAAAAGCGAAAATGAACAGAAAACGCATGTCGAATAGGGTCGTCGCCCGCTTCGTGGAGGTTCTGGGTGCTTGCGTTCCCCGCCTCGAACTTCGAAATGGGTCAAGGATGGGCGTATTTCGGATCTTTCTCGTGAGTCACTTCAATGATTCTTACTTTCAGCTCCATTCGACCGGGCGGTTTTTCTCAGCGGAAATAAATATGTGGGACGGTTCAATGAGCGGAAGGAAGTCGTAGAAAGAAACGCAGACAGACTTCTGCGGGCGACGGAATGCGATCTGCCGTCGGAGACTCAAGCTCTCGACTGTTTGCGGACAAAGTCAATCAGCGAAATTAGAAATGCGATTGGAGAAATGGTGACAGCCAGAAAAAGTTCAGAAAAGGAAAATCTGTTTTAGAAGTTTGAAGAAGTTCATGGAGCTCCGTTCCAACCACTTATAGACGGCAATGTCAAAAATGTGTTTCCGGCGATTGTCGCTTTGAATACTGAACTACAAAAAGGTAAAAGGGAAACATTGCTGGTCCAGGTGTACCTGCAAAGCGAGAACGCTTGTGAGTCCATGTCTATAAATTCGGAGAACACATTCTTACAGATTCCAAATCATTCGGTTACTTCCCAAAATGAGTAACACAGCAAAACGTTTCAATTTTAGCAAAAATTAGCATTCCGACAAAGGAAAGTTTGAAAGGTGACACGATTTCCAAATTCGGTCAAACACAAATATTTTGAAGCCTTTTTGAATTGCCTCTAATACTTCATCTTCTCAAATACTATTCTGAGCTTTAGACTACCTGTCGCCGGAAGAGTTCGACACTTCCTACTCATACACCGACTTCAAACGCTTCCTCGCGCACATAATATCCGAAAAAGACTACTCCAACGCTCCCCTCCTCCGACGTCTCGCCCTCTATGAGTACATCCACTCCATGGGGGACAAGCACGACACTTACTTTTTGTTCGAACAAACCAGAAAAGTGGGAATAAATGTGCGTTCCTGCTCACAACGTCCAAATTCAGATGATCCTCGACAAACATTTCTACGCGCCGACCTTCCGCTACGCGATAGCTTTGAATTCTCCGCAAAACTCGGTCTATCTTCTCGAGCATCCTCAACAAGACATTCTCTACAAATGCTTTTTCACTACTCCCGACGATTCTACCGAAGCATTCTGCAAACGGTTCCTGCAGTACATTTACCGTTTCTCGACTAAAGGGTGTTTCAACTGTGTCCATTAATTTTTCAACACATCCCATAAGTGCTTTTAGTGCGCCGACGGATAGCGCCTGCGACCTAAACAACCCAAATTGGCCTGCGCTCAAATCCATTAAAAGAGACTATTTCTTGGTGTTGAACGAGGACGGGCAGGTGGAGTGGGAGTTCGACTTTCACCTGAGGGCTATAGCCTTCTGGGAAGATTTGGTGAGACTCAACTTAAAAACCGAAATTGCTTTGAAGAATTCTTCAATTTGTTTTTACGCAACGTTAACCTGAAATAGAACAGCTTACAATACATTATTGCAGGTACCCGCAATGGCCAAAATCGAGCTGACCGGGAAAAGAGAAGCCTTGTTCGAGGAAGTTTCCGATCTGACAGCCTACGAGGAAGAGGACGACGTCCAGCTGTGGCACACCATGGAACAGCCTGATCTGACAGAAGAAAAAGCATTAAATGACATGCCTTTGCATTTCGATTTGTGATAGCGATTTGTAACAGTTTGTGCCGATAAGATAACTAAACGTAAAATGCTTCATTTGGTTCGGTTCTCTACGTGCAGTCGCCTGTTTGCCGCGCCGACTCAGCTGGGGCCGACGGTTGCTGCTTGCGCCGTGGTCCTCTCAAATATCGATCCAATCGCCCGTACGTGTGTGGGTACAGTGCACCCGGGTGTTTGTTGTAGCGTGTGCATCCAGGTAATTAACACTAACCACGTGGTTACAGGAGTATGATAGGCCTGCTCTTCGTGTTTCTGGTCGGGGCGGTTTCATTCTACAACTGCTACTGGAAACGACGCCATTATCCACCAGGTTTGCTAGATTCGAACGCATACACGCTTTAAAATAGGTCCCACGCCATGGCCCCTAGTCGGAAACGCCCTCACAATCAACAGGAACGCTCCCGGCTACAAGGCCTACCTTCAATGGAAGAAGCAGTTTCTCGGGGAGCTGCCGATCGTGGCGGTCACCGACCACAAACTTTTGGTCGATACGTTTATCCGCGACGGGGACACTTTTGCCGGAAGGTACAACAACGAGCGCTTCACGAATCAGTTTCGCTGTGAGTGAAATCTTCTTTGATCCTAAGTAATACGTGATTAAGACGGGAACTATGGAGTTGTCGACACTGAGGGCGACTTTTGGAAGGAGCAGCGACGGTTTACGCTCCACACATTCAGAAACTTTGGAGTCGGTAAGAATTTGATGCAGGAAAAGGTAAGTTGGATATGTTATATTCAGCGAATTTTGAGAAAGAACAATTAGATTTTAGACGAAATCGGATGGTTTATTGACAGAATCGACAGGAGAATCGAGTGCAATGACAGCACTGTGGACATTGTGAACGAGTTCGAAATTTGCGTTGGATCCATTATTAACAATATTCTGTTCGGGTACCGCTTCGACACGGTATGTTTGGTTTCCGGTGGAAAGTATAAATTACCATAAAAGACAGTAAGAGACAATTCAACCCTTTTCGGAGTCATTACCTCTTACAACCCAATTTTCCCATCGTGTTTTCTGTTTAAAGCATCGCAGTTCTTTTTTATAGTTGTGAAAGAAATGTTAAATTCCGGTTTTTGTGGTCTGTAAAAACCATACTAATTACATTCCAGTTTTAGCCCACGCGTCTACGAGAATTCGACCACCTCAAGAATCTTCTCAGCAAGTTCCTTCGCACGGTGGTTGAACCTCTCACGGCTATTTTGGTCGTCTCTAGTCGGTACGTGGAGAATCTGCCTGTTTTCCGAGACGTCCGTAAGAACTTGATGGAAAACCGAGACCAATTCTTTGGGTTTTTCGAAAAACAAATCAAACAACACGAGCAGGAACTCGATTTTGATAGCACAGACGAACCGCGGGACTATGTGGAGGCCTACTTGAGGAAAATGAGAGCAGACTTCAAAGAGAAAAGTGGAAGCGAGACTTTCACGCAAATTCAGCTAATAAATGTGTTGTTCGATCTGTGGATCGCCGGCATGGAAACCACAATCAACACTTTGAGCTATGGACTCATCTGCATCCTGCACAATCCCGAGGTCCAAGAACGACTCCACGAGGAGCTGAACAGCGTGGTTGGAAGTGACCGGCTGATCACGGTGGACGACCGGTCGCGACTCCCCTACTTATCGGCCGTGATAAACGTGAGATGTGGCCGAGAACAAGATTGTGGCAAAGACGGCATTTCAGGAAACTCAACGATGCGCAAACGTTTTGGCGCAGAACCTCTTTCACAAGACGACGCGAGACGTTGTAATCGAAGGTCACAGCATACCGAAGGGAACCTGTATTATTCCTCAAATTTCTTGTGTCCTTCTTGATCCGACTGTAATTTCTTGTGTCCTTCTTGATCCGAGTGACATTGGAAAGCTTATCAGTTTGGCAGTTTTTTTCTTTCAGGTTTTCTCTGAACCAGAGAAATTCAAACCGCAGCGCTTTTTGACCAAAGAGAACAAAGTGATCAAGTACGAAGAATTGGTCCCCTTTTCGATCGGCAAGCGACAGTGCCTGGGAGAAGCACTGGCCAGGATGGAGCTTTTCCTAATTATGGGAAACCTTTTCAATCGATACAAAGTACACAGAACACCCGTATTTCAACTTCTCTTATCTTTGCAGATTATGCCAGCGCAAGAAGGAGAACTCCCCACGACGGAGAAGCAGGCCGGAATCACCGTTCAGTGTTACCCGTTCAAGTGTAAAATGGAAAAGCGTTTTTAATTAGTCTTGCATAAAACGTGTGGCTACACTATACTCTGCTCGTTCTCAATTCCCCATCACTATGAACTCTGGAATTTCCAAGGAGCGCTGTTTGATTTGGGCAAAGAATGTGACAGACCACAGAAGACTCGCATAGAAGTCGTTGAGGAAATGTGTCTTGCGCGCTGGAGTCTTTTTAACAGAGGCGTTTCAATCAGAAATCACGCAACTACAGGCTTGGTGAACCCGCCGATATGACCTTCTCAGCTCCACCGATACCAGACTCGTCCAGTCGCCGCGCTTCCATTTGCCACTCTGCGCATTGCACTCCTTTTCGTGTCAGCCGTGGTGCTCTTCGCTTATTACCATTTATATCACAAGCGCAAGGATCTTCCCCCTGGTGAGACATGCCAATTCCGGCTTGTTCCGACTGCTAAATTTAGGCCCAACTCCGCTGCCTGTCGTAGGAAACACTCTGACCATTGCAAAACACGCTCCTGGATACGACGCTTACCTGAAATGGTCGCAACAGTATGGATCGGTGTACACTTACTGGCTGGGAGAGATTCCAGTCGTGGCTGTGACTGATTACAAGCTGATGTACGAGGCATTCGTCAAGGACGCCGACAGCTACTCGGGCAGATTTCAAATGGAAGAATTCTTGAACGATTTCCGAGGTAATTAACAGTTTTCAAGGCGTTTATTGACATTTTAGGTGGTCTCTATGGAGTTATCGACACCGAGGGCGACCTCTGGAAGGACCAGCGACGGTTCACCCTGCACGTGCTTCGGGACTTCGGAGTCGGGCGAAACGTAATGCAGGAGAGGGTGGGCAGCTCCGACTGCGAGCCTGGAATAATCAGTATTATCAGATAATCGACGAATTGGCTGCGATGATCAAGTGTATCGACCGGGACATCAAAGCTGGGATTGTTGGCCACAACATCAGCGGCCACATTGACACTTGCGTGGGATCGATCATCAACAACATCCTGTTTGGATACCGTTTTGACGAAGTGAGTTTTGCCCCTTAATTAATAATGCCTGATCTTCTGCTCCAGGACCACATCGACGAGTTCAAAGAGATAAAGTCTCTTCTCAACGAGCACATGCGACTGATCACGTCACCCACGAGCGCAGCCATGAACGCGTTTCCCATGAAGATTTCCAAACGGCTGCCTTTCACCGGGCAGCTCTACAAGCAAGTCATGGCTAACCGCGACATTCTCTACGGGTTCTTCAAGAAGCAAATTGAAAACCACAAGCAAGACATTGATTTTTCCACTCAAGAAACTGGCGACTACACAGAAGCTTACTTGAAAGCGATGAAAAAAAACCCAGAAAACACCTTTTTCACGTAAGCGAACACTTTCTTGGCATTTTATTTTGTGTCTATTACAGCGATCTCCAACTTGAAAACTTGTGTTTCGATCTCTGGATTGCTGGAATGGAAACGACGTCTAATACGCTTTCGTGGGGTATCGTGTATCTCCTAAACAACATCCACGTCCAGGTCAAGATCCATGCCGAGCTGGATCGGCTTGTGGGAAGTGACCGTTTAGTTACTCTCGCAGACAAGAATGACCTCATCTACCTTCAAGCTTTTGTCAATGTAAAAGTGGTCAAAAATGTGTGAACTAACGTTTTTGCTTGTAGGAAGTGCAGCGATGCGCCAACCTGGTCCCTCAGAACCTTCTCCACCGCACCAACCGAGAAGTGACCCTTAACGGCATGAGAATCCCAGAAGGTACCTGCGTCATTCCTCAGATCTCCTGCGCAATGCTCGACGAGCGTGTGTTTGACAATCCCTACGAGTTCCGACCTGAGCGCTTCATCGACGAAGAGGGGCACCTAAAGAAGATCGACGAGTTGGTGCCTTTTTCCATGGGAAAGAGGCAGTGTCTGGGTGAGAGCCTCGCCCGAATGGAACTGTTCTTAATCACTGCAAATTTGTTGAATCAGTATAAGGTAGGAAAGGAATGCATTCTTGCTTTTGAAACAACCATTTCAGTTTTCCACGTCTGGTTCTGTTCCTCCGTCACTGATGAAACGCTGTGGTATCACCGTCCAAGCACTACCGTATACCTGCAAGATTGAGAAGCGAAAGCACGAAATGTAACTTTTGAGTGATTTGGTTTGAAGCAGTGATACGAAGGTGAACGAATAAAATATGCAAATGTCTCAAAAAGCTGAAAACAGTTTCGTTAAGGCACTAGTAATTTGGTCAAACTCAAGCTGCATTTAGCAAATCCGCTTCAAAACCACGAAAGAGCAATTACGTGTCTCAGTCAATTCCGGACGGTCCTACTCTTTGTATGCTAGCGATGGTCACCGGCTGACCGCTCTTCACGCAGTTTCATCACGCCTTCTCAACCACATGACTTGTTCGCCGACTCGACGCCGCGGTTCCTCGAAAGTTCAATCCGCCGACATCCAGGCAGCCGAGCGCCGCAATCGAAACGATTGCGGTGTGCATTTCACCGCACAAAGACTACAAACATATCCGGTTTGCGTGGATTCTCCGAGATCCTTTCACGTTGGGAATTGTCGCGACCATTCAAATCATCGACCTCCTTTGATTCCCGAAGACGCGCACTTTCGATTAATTTGTTACTTTTCCACCCAGACGGTCGCAAGAATGCAACCCGCGCTCCTGCTTTCCCTTCTTTTCCTTTCCGCCAGCGCTGAGTTCACGGAAGACTTTGGCAATTGGCTTTCGGAGAACTTTGGCGACGATGTGAGAACGAGACTCGAACGGTACTGAACACCGGCTACTTTTCTATTTGCGTTTGTGACCATTTTCAGAAAAGACCTCGGAAGCAAAGGGTCCTTTGGAGGAAAAGCGACTCGCGACGAAGCGCTCACCAACCAGCCCGTCGTCTTCGTCCATGGCGTCTCGGACACTGCTGGCGACAAGATGCTTGCTGCGGCTAACTACTACAAGTATGACACTTTTTTCCGTTTTTTTATCTTGTTTTGTTTAGAACAAAGGGATACAACCAAGCTGAGCTTTATGGAACCACATACGCTAACGGCGCTCAAGGAAACCCCCTGCAGTGGGCTCAGTATTCCATGGAATGTGCCTATGTCAAGCAAGTGCGTTAACTATTTTTGTTTTTTGTTTGACTTTTTGCTTTTAGGTCCGCGCTTTGATCGTCGCCGTTCGTCTGTACACTGGAAGAGCCGTGGACGTCGTAGGCTACTCGCTCGGAGTGCCCGTGACCAGAAAGGCGATCCTCGGAGGTCCTCCAAAATGTGTGAATTGGGCAATTTCTAACTGTGCTTTTCAGGAAAATGTGTGGACACGGGCGAAGACCTCGGGCGGCCGTTAACTCGCTTTATCGACACTTACGTCGGAATCGCGGGGCCCAATCGCGGCATTTCACTCCAAGTCGGCGGAATCAGCATTCCGGGGTGCCTCTTCAGCATCATACCGGTCTGCAACACCAAAACGGGACTCTACTCCGGCTTCTGTCCCAGCGAAAGCGAGTACCTCCAGGACATCAACAAGCAGTCAAACTACGAGGGTAAAAACGTCTTTTCCATTTACAGCAAAGCCGATCAACTCATCGGATACCAAGTGTGCAACCGGGTACGCGTCAACAAACAGTTCCTCATGTATCGCTTATTTGTTTAGATCACGACGCAAGTTCCTGGACAGCAAGGCGAAAAGGTCTTCGCCGACAAAAACCACGACGACACTTGACTCTTATGAAACCCAGAGACAGATGATTCTCAACCACAACGTGGTTTGAAGCCCAGTCTCTCGAAAAAACTAAATTATTTATTTATTAAACTCTCATGTACAGGGTGACACAAAAGTTCTGGAACATGGTAAATTGCTTCTAACTTTTTAGAGCAAACACAAATTATTCATTCATTTGAAAGCTCGTAAAATTCTGTTTTAGCAGTGGTTAACGATTAAGGATAAGTCAATTTAGGACAAGTGAAAATTCTATTAAATTCAATTTGACAATTTGAAAGACCTTGCAAAGCAAACGGTTATCTTTAGCTTCAAACTGTTCAAAAACGTTTTTGTTTGAACAACGGGAAAAATTGGCTTGTTAAAAAATTTTAAAGACATTTTTCAAACTTTGACACAATGCAAATTCACCAAGTGTCATAAACTTTATTGCTTACAAAAACCCAATTTAATAAATCCCACTTATTTTGAACCTTTTTCTAATTTGAATTTTGCAAGATTTGTGCTTCAAGACTTTTGCGTTTGGTTTTTTAGTGTATACATCGAGCTATTTCTTAATAATTTTAACTTTTCAAAAACTGAATTTTAAGCGCTTTCAAATAGAAGTTTGCTTCAATTCGTGCTTGCTGTAAAAGATTAAAAGCAATTCATGACGTTCCAGAACTTTTGTGTCACCCTGGATATAAATGGTGACTGCGGAGCGTGCAGGGCGACGAAGGGAAACTTCGCGCCGCAACAATCGTTTTGACCAAAGTCCGTGGTTACAGCAAAACAAAAAAAGGAACGAAGGGAAAAAGCGAAGCGCGTCAGAGAAAGAAGGCGCAACCAGTGCCTTATCGGTGCTAGCAAGAAGCGGTACTTATAAACAGCAACTACGGCGTAGAAAGCGTTTTAGTCGATGCAGCGTTTGTTGCTTCGGCGGCCGCTCCGCGTGCCGAGGGTGCATCGTGACAATATTCTTCAAGGTCGAAAAAGCGGCCGCGGACGGCGGAGCGAGGAAGGAAGGACCGGTATCATTTGGCTTTGATTCTCTGTTTTTAGCTGATTGTCATCGGCACTGGCGTCCTGTGTATCCCCGTTCTTTTCAAAACAGATGAAAAACTGGTGCCCGACTGATCAAAGCGTTTTTGACGACCCTTTATTTGTTGACTTTGTTTTTTTCTAGAAACGCACCAATCTGCGTCACTCAAGAGCGACACAGCGTTCCTTTTCATTTTCAGAATAGTTGGCTTTTGTGCCTGTTGCTGACGATTAAGCACAGCGGATGGAACTAGAAAACTCACTCACAATATTGTCAAGATGCGCCCATAAACCCTCAAACTGTGATTAATTTACTGTTTTTATGCGTCTCGAGCTAATAATGCAGGCAGGTGCAAGTGTCTTCTTTTGTACGTCTTTGAATGAAAAGTTGCGGCGATTCTCCACCGTAAACAAGTAGCATTTCCACTTCGATCACTCCAATCGCCGGCCGCTTTCTTCAGTCTTGGTCGCTCTTTGTTGACATCGTCTTTTTGTGCTCTATCTTGCACTGTTCCTGCAAGCCGATCGCGCACTGTGCTCGTCCGTCTTTGGGGTTTGGCTTCGAGGCCTTCGATGACCGACTAGGGTGACGTTTGTCTGTGGCGAACATGAGAAGTGCGTATTTATAAGCAAAGAACACTGAAAGTTGGGTTGCCGCGAAGCAAAGGTCGCAAACTTTCGCCGGCGGTGCCGCAGGCCCTTCGCCGAGTCAATCGCTTCCCCTTCCACAACTTTCTCTCGCCTTATCTAAAGGTTCACCTTTCGTTCGAGGATTCTACCTGTGCCCCATGATCAAAGTTTCCTCACACGCCACTCTATCATACTTATTTGTCTTCTTTCCTTGACACGCATCATTAGCACTTTAAGGAGCTTCTTTCCTCTCTCCTCTTTGTTCCAGATCGGTTTAACTTTCCTGGTTTTTCTCTCGTTTCGGGCGTGCTCCCACCCAATCGGTATTTTCCGCTTCTGACTTTCCGCCGCACTTCAGTTTCCTGAGGCAACGGAACGTACTCTGTACTCTGGACTTTGTTCTATGCATATGCACGCACAGTGAGCGGCGGCGGTAATGCGGCAAAAGCTGCTGGGCATCGATTCAGAGCGATCGCCGCAAAGCGGCGGGTAGTGGCTGACGAGGGTCACTGTTGTACCGTCCATTGGCCGCCCTTCTTGGCTGGGCGTGTTCTCGCACCTCAGTGATCCTTCACGTGAATATCAGCTGAACGCGGCATCTCCATGTTGCATTTGTTGTTTTCGCATTATTTGCAACATGGAACCGCCGCCGAACTCGGATCAGTTTGCTTTTGTTAGTGTGATCGTCGCAGCTATTCTGTTTACAATTTCGCCTCTTGTGTTCTTTCGTCACGTGGTTCACCAAGGTTCACTCTTCAGTTCTTCATTGAAAAGTTCAATTTTAGGTCGGCACCCGATGGCTCTCGAGGAGAACAACCATGACTCCGACTTCCGTAGGAACGGAGCCGACCCCTACAGCATGAAGAAGATTTCGAGCTTTTCTTCCATCGGATCTCTCGACGAGGTATCCGCCCCCAACTCCTCCTCTCAACTCATTCTTTCGTTTAGGAAATCGCCTCCTCCGACTACTACTCCGACGATCTCGACAAACTGAGCATGTGTCTCAGCGAAGTATGTTTTTTACCACTTTCAAAACATCAAACGTCTGCCCGTCGGATGTTGAGGGATGCAGACCCTGTTGAACAGTTTTTCGCGACATTTGGTCTGACATCAAAAGAAGTCTTAATGTTAGACACAAATAACTTATCAGCTGCTGGGTTCCACCGAGCAGATTCCTCTGAAGAAGTTTTATCAGTCTCTTTGGTCTCTTTTTGCAACGCTAGTTCTGTAAAATATGGCCGATAATTGCCTGTCTAGGGTGGAGGAGACCTCAGAAGAAGAAGGGGAGGTACAAAATTTGTATTGCTTTTAGACAACATTTTTTAAATTTCGAATTTCAGGCGGAATCTTCGGAGAGCGGAAACGAGGCAAAGCAAAATGCGCTTATTTACGACATCTTCCAGGCCAACCTCGCCCTGTGGACGCTCGTGTTCTCGCTCACGTATTCCTACGCCTGGCAGCAACACCGCAAGAAATTCCTCTTCTCGATGGTAAATTCTGTTTTGGCTGCGAAAAATCAATAATATTGTGATCTAGGTATTCGTCATTCCGTCAGTGTTCCTCTTCGCTTGTGGTCTCTCAGTTTTGATGTCATTTATCGTTGTTTGTGGCCGGTTCCTGTCCACGCCGTTTGGAATCGACCACATAATAGGAGGATGCACTTCTGAAGGTGAGGACACCATTTCATTTCACTGCTGAGAAAAATCAAAACACGAAAACTTTCAAAAACTTGGTTTTTGATTCCAGAAGAGACGTTTGGCGGCCGAAGACGCACCGCCTCGGGCAACTCCGTCCGCTCAAGCCTTTCTCTACGCTCCCCTTCGCTGGAGGAACTCCCGAAGCCGCTCTGCCGAAGGCACTCTTCGAGTGGATCGCTCGCCGGTTCCGTTAACGGAAGCAGACCCCCTTCACGTCTGCGAAAATTCAGCTACAGGTGCGTCGAGTTCCTCGAAGGTGTTTAATCCACCGAGGGACGGACTCTATCCGAATACTGATGTCTCGATTCTAGCTACAGCCACTGCTCAGGAGGTGGCGACGAATTCGCCTCAGCTGAAGGCAGCAACGGCAACTGACGTGCACTCGATCGGTTCCAAAAGCGGGTCATCGTAAATCAATGAACAAGTGAAGCAAGCGATTATTTGTACATAAGGTTAAAGCGCGTGCAAGAGACGAGACGCGTGGCATAAATCGACTGTAAAATGAGGTTTATTTGCCGATTTCTATACGGGTTATGCTTGCTCACTTCAACAAACCTCCCCTCCCTATTTATTTATGGTTGTATTTCCGACCCTGTCACAATGTGTTCCCGGTTCTGCATTCCGAATGCTTCTCAGTGTCATTTTTCCGTCCAGATTTGTTGTTGTTTTAAATTAAAACTTGTACTCACAACTTTGCATTAAAGCCCTCGAACTAATAGCAGTCTAACAGGTGGAACAAAACGCGACCAGAAACGAAGAGCGTGTTCTCTTTCGCTGACAAGCGAGATGAACGTTCGTGATTCCCTCGGATGTTTCTTTAATGATCGACCACCGGGAAGTCGGAGCTCGTCGCGGGGATCAATCGTCTCCTCCCGCGTGATCTGGGTGGACACTTGCTTATTCGCTCTTCCGGACTTGTAGAATTGTTATAATCAATCTTCGATGATTTTTTCTTCTCTCCAAGATCATGCGCGCAAACAACTCGCTTGATCTTTAACTCTTTTAGGAGGCGTCGTTCTCGCACTCTCTAAAGCAGGTTCCGGCAGCGTTCTTTTTTGCAAAACTTCAGGCTCATCTGGAGGAAATCTATTCAATAAGTCGGCGTTTCTTACGCTCTGACTCAAAATTCTTAAGTTACTCTTTTTTCCTAAGGGTTATCGGTCCAACAAACCCTATTATTTTTATTGTACACAAAAAATGCGCCCAGTCTCGTACTCTTCTCAAAGTTCATGATTGACACGAAAATAACGAGTTTTCCCAAATAGGAAGGAAGTTCTTTTTGCTTTCCTAGATTGTTTTACTTCAGTGCGAGATTCTTATCTGCTAAACGTACGAATCAAAAACACAAAAAGGAGGTCATCTTCTTACTTTTTCATTTCGAAATTAATGTAAGAAGAAAATCAGGTCCACGCCAAGACCTTTTTGAAGTTGTCAATTTCATCACAAACGCAGCATAGGAATGAACTTTTCAAATAAAAACACAGCATAGAGGTTATCATTTTAAACTTTGCCTTTCTTACTGCTATAATCGTTGCTTTCGTTATTTATCCAACGTTTTCGTCGACGCCACGCGAGGTCTCCTTTTGGTTTATCATCCGTATATTCCAAAAACGCATTATGCACAAGTCAACGGACTTATGGCGCAAAAAAAACAGCGCGCTTATCTCGGAGCCGTTGCATTTTTGAAGCATACAATTTTAAGATAAAATGTGCAACTGGCAATTCCGCGTCGCATGAGCTATAGCACGCTTTTGTCGGGTATAACGTTGTGCCCTTATAGCCAAATGTCTGGAAAAACTGTTAAAAAAGTACGGTCAATTTTTGGAGGCACGCTGATCTGTCCAATTTGACCGTTTTTGAGTGCAATCGATAGAGGAAATCGAGAACAATTTTTCGCGAAAAATCTGGCAGAAACAAAAATTAATTGCATTGCAATAACGCCGTTTTTGAACTTGAAATTGGATGTGGCTATGTCTGGAAAGGACGGTTGGCCGCCATACATTTCCAGACATGTCTGGTTCGGTCAAGAACGAAGGAGGGAGACCAAGGCAAAATTTTGTAATTTTTTGACAATTTTTTTTTTTCTAAAGTTTTCGCGAAAAATTGTATTTCCTCTATCGATTGCACCCAAAAACGGTCAAATTGGACAGATCAGCGTCGAGATACGAGCCTCCAAAAATGTACCGTACTTTCTTAACAGTTTTTCCAGACAATTGGCTATAAGTGCACAACGTTATACGCGACAGAAGCGTGCTATAGCTCATTCGACGCGAAATTGCCAGTTGCACATTTTATCTTAACATTGTATGCTTCAAAAATGCAACGGCTCCGAGATAAGCGCGCTGTTTTTTTTGCGCCACTTTGTACTTGCCCTTGAAAGTGTTCATTAACTCTTTCCGAACTTCCCCAAGCGTCAATTGCGTCACTCTGTGCTGGTTTGCGTTGTTGTAGTTTCTGCTCGCACAAACAACGAAGACGTCTTACAAAAGAAAGCGAGAGGTTCATTCGAATGCGGATATCTGGTGAATAAATTAGCCCTTGAAGTGCAAAAGCAGTTTTACGAGGCGATCCGCCTTTGTCCCAACTGAATCTAGCTGACGCAACATTCGTCCGTGCTTGCATCACGTGCAAAAGCGTTCGTTAAAATAGACAAAGCGAAACAGTGCACATATTTGTTTAAAGCACTGTTATGGCGCGGGCGCGCAAGATCCTAATGTATAAAATAAAGGCGCCGCGTCGAGCAGACCTGGGTGTCATCCGCGGCTGGACATGGCCTGTACTCGTGCCAGTCGCTCGTCCGAGTCGCGCTGTTTTGTCGGCGTGTTATGTGGGTGCTTTGAGCCGCAAGCGAGTGCGAGGGCAAGGCGGCGCCGGTCCACGTATCCCGGATCGGCGATTCCACGTAATTGATCCATCAAGAACATTCCTGCGTTTTGACTCTCTGTCCTCTTTCGCTCGACCGTGAACTGCAAAAGTGCGAAAAGAAGTGAGTCCAGTAGGGCTAGAGATAAAATATTAGCTGCTTTTATGGCGACCGCGGACGCACGTGAACGAGAGGACTTCTGATAGGATCGATACAGAAGCGGACCATTCTCTCCCCTGCACGACCCCGACGATTTTCTTGTTCGCTTGCGGCTTTCCGCCCGCTGCAAGCAAAAAAACATTTTTATTTTGCCTTTTTGCTCTCCGACTGCGTTCGTCTCCCGCTTGCGGGTACCTCTAAACGGTGGCCGTGGCCGCGTTATTCGTGTGTGGCCGGCGTCGGTGGCCGCCTCAAATGTACTAAACGATGGCCGTGGTCGGCGTCGGTGACCACAGTTTTCTTGCGTGGCCACTGTCCTTGGCCGCTTTCCTGTCGCTGCGTGCGGCCTTCGGCCTGCATTCTGAAGCGTGCGGTTCATTTTCCACCACGTTGATGAGTTCACTTCAGAGACTTCGAACTTGATGCTGGATAGCTGCTCGCCTAAGTCCTTATTTTCATCACCATTTCTGATATTGTGAATAAAAAAGCAGCCAGAAGGACATCTTGCTCCTGTGGAGAACCAGCCTTTTGAACGGTCAACACATTCACGGGGACAAGTTTCACTTCCATCCCAAATGAACGAGCTTCACTACTTATCTCGCGGCGGCTCAACGGTTTTTGCGTGTATTGTCTAAATTAGCTGCTACTGAAAAAGACTAAATGTTGCAATTCAAGTCAATTATTTGCTTTTATTACGCTCGTCTAAATTTTACGAATTTAAAAACCTTTTTTGTTTTATACGTTCCCACTGGAACCGAGACAAAACAAACAAATATTAATCCGCTTAAACGGGCTTAATTAGCGCAAAATGGAGGAGTTAGACAGTGTAATAAGGTTTAAAGATTCAAAGAAGTCAGTAGTATAACGAATGGTGACCTCAGTTGTTGTTCACAGAGACACATTGCGCTGTATTTCGCCTTCACTGAGCCGACTGAACATATCATGAATTTATGCGGTAGGGAACGCGAAAGCGGTAGCAAATAATCGCCACTTTTACTGCATCTCTTCGATGAGCTGTTCTTACGCTTTGTCTCACTTTCCCGCAATCTCTGCGAACAAAAGCTGGGATAGTCCCTACTCCCGGATGGATGAACATTACTTGTTTGAATTTTAAGTCACTTTCGTGCTTGTTGGTCGTGCTGGACATCGTTGATTAGCCTCTTTTCCAGGAATGGCGCGGAGTGTCGCCTTCGCTGTATTCGCCCTGCTCCTCGCGGGCTCCGTCGCCCAAAAGGCGAGTCTCCGTCCCAACGATCAACAGCTGACTGTTGAGGTAGGGCAGACAAAACATGTTTCATTCCACGCCGAGTGAGTGCAAAAGACAATTTCGCAAATCAATATTCAACTTTAGGGGAGATCTCGAAGGCGACTTGGTCGTCTTTTTCAGCCATACGGGAAACATCGACATTCCACAAAACGCGACCATTTTCGCTTCGAACAAAACGGGGACCATCGAAGTCACTGGAATCACCGTGACCAGTCTTACATATGTCAAAGTGACCGGGTGCCGCTACGAAACAGGTTCTCAGGACTCAGAATGTCCTCTCAAGTAAGAGATCGTCTGAACTACAAGCACATTGTCTGATTTTGTAGCACTGAAGATTCTTTTGTGGTCGTGAAAGTGGTGCACAGCAATGCCCTGTCCATCGTCATCATCGTCGTCGGATGGACGTACTTTGTCGCTTGGAGCATTTCATTCTATCCACAGATTTACCTGAACTTTAAACGTACAAGGTTAGTTGCCTTAACTTTTTGCAATTGAAAAATTTGTTCAGTGTGGTGGGACTCAACTTTGACTTCTTGCTGCTCAACATCATCGGTTTCACGTGCTACACCGTTTACAATGTTTTGATGTACTTCGATTCCTACATACAGGTACCGTAACCTTTCCAAATCACTTTTAGAATCCTCTTTAGTCCCTTTACCACCAGGAGCACGCAAGATCTCTAAACCCTGTTCTCCTCAACGACGTCGTCTTTGCGGTCCACGCTCTCTTTGCCTGCATTGTCACCGCTGTGCAATGCTTCTTGTATGAGGTACAAGTCACAAACCTTTTTTAAATCCTAACTCCAGCTTCTTCAGCGAGGAACCCAACGTATCTCGTGGACCTGCATCGGACTCAGCTCCGTCTTCGGGCTCTTCTCGGTCATTTCCCTGCTCCTCTCCATCATCAGCGTGTTTTCGTGGCTGCAGTTCATCAACAACCTTTCCTACGTCAAGATGGCCGTTACCCTGTGCAAGTACGTCCCTCAGGCTGCTCTGAACTACCGCCGCAAGAGCACCATCGGATGGTCCATTGGAAACGTCCTCTTGGATTTTACCGGAGGTACGCTGGACATCTGCCAGATGGTCTTGCAGGCCCTCAACACCGGTGAGTTTCCCTCTACCACCTTCCCTCAGCCACCTTTTTAGACGACTGGACCGGTTTTTCCGGAAACCCCGTGAAGTTCGGACTCGGACTCGTCTCGATCGTGTTCGACGTGCTCTTCATGATCCAGCACTACTGCTTATACCGACATGTAAAGGTTTCGTAACTTCGAAACAATATTGCTCTACCCCTAAATCGGGGTCTTTTCGGAGGCCTGAACTCCGAGCGCTTCTTTCAGTTCCAACTTTCGCTTCTTCTCATCCTCATCCTCAAACGCTGTTTCATTCGCTTTTTTTTTTCTTTTCGCCACTCATGCAAATGCTTACAGGTTAACGATGCAATCTACGAGGGAATCAACAACAGTCCGACTAGTTCGACCACTCTCTCGCGAGGTGGCAACGAGGCCGTTAACGGCGAGCCGGAGAGCGCGGACTACGGAGCGAACGCGTCCACGATCCCCGTGCGCCCGACTCCTCCGTAAAGCAATGAACCAAAGAGTTTCCAAGTTGTTCCACATTAACTGTACATACTAGACATCGCTCGGTCTTTTCCGAACATTTTAAGTTGTTTGAAACCCCGTGAGAACGTAATAAAGGATCACTCACTGTGATTGATGCGAATGTATTTTGAGAACCGTGAACGCGTGAATCAGTGAAGCACAAAACGTCATTCTTTTGATAATAAATAAGGTTTCTAAAGCAAAAAAGCGACAAAATTGCATCGAATTGGAAAACGCCACGTAATTTAAATCACAAACTTCAAAATTCGAGAACTGAAACAGATCCCCCAACAAGAACAACTTAGATAAAATAACAATGAGAAGACATGTTTTCCGAAGGACAAAGGAAACACGCATTTTCCTTCCAGGTCTCGCACAATTCTCCTACTCTAACTGTGAACTTATACGTTTTGTTAAAGTTTTAGTTGTCGAAACCCGCGAAGAAACAGCATCGACGCGGCGAATAACACCTAAACCTGTCATCAAAGACACAAACTTCGAAAGTCAAGGAATTCGCGCGGCAGCGGCACCACTCACCAGATTTACAAGGTCATCTGTTGGAACCAACAATCGCAGCAGTTCGGCACGGGGTAAATCAAAAAGCAGCTTCAGTTCACGCGCTCGTCCTGAGCACATCATAAGTTAGGTTAAAAATTAAAAGATCAAAAGAGATCGAACACCTTTTCAGGTTTGAAAAGATAATTGCTCCTTTCTCAGTCCGTCGCGAGGTGTTGTGGCAGTTTTTGGAAAATCCGAGCGCATGATGGGCTTACCGAGCGTTGAACCGTCAATGCGGAGAAGCCGGCGGTTGGTGCTGAGCATAGGCGAGTCCTGTGTGCGCGCATTTCGCGAGATACCGTCGGTTTTCATGCAAAATCAAACGACCTCGTGGTCGCCTTGGGTCGTTCTGCGGTGCGCGTGAAATCTCCAATCAACGCAATATATTTCCGTGCTGTGCGAATTGTAACAGTGAATTTCGTAGTCTCGAGTGCTATGAAACCAGCCTCTTAATAATTCCCTTATAACGTTTGTTAAGTTAATTCAATATTACTTTGTGTTAAACCGGACTGAATTTGGACCGAACCGAATACAGTATTGTGTAAGAACGCACTTTCCGAAATTTGTCAAATTTACACCGAATTACCATATTGGAATGCGCCTTTCGCAGATTAACCACTCCGGACCGCTAGTTGCTGCGCTTGCGGATCGTTCGTGTAGAGGGAGATCGAGTTCCGGTTTTTAGTGGCATTATTTTTTGGCGATATATGTTTATGTAATTCTCTCTGTGTGCGCCCGTCGCGATTTTCCTCGAACCATCAAGATAGAGAACAATCGACTGATCAGCGGGAGCGCGTTCGAGATTCTCTTCTCGTTCGGCTGTCCTTTTCGGCGCAGTTATTGTTGTTAACAAAAAGTTTCAAAAAGTTGTAATTTTTCCCATAATTTCCCCCACATCTCCTGAAAGAAATGTCACAGAATCCCCGAAGTTCCGTTGGTCTTTCTCGTTGTTTGTTTTAGCTCGGGGATCGCGCGTTCCCGAAAGTGCAAATAGACTCCAGCGACCTTGAGGAACATTAATTCGGGTTATAATTAACAAAATCTACCCTTTCACATCGCAAACAAATTTCTTCCAGTTTCTTTACTTCTGGTTTTTTGCCGTTACCCTGTCCGAGCATCGGGGAATGTTGACGGAAAAAAAATTTTGGGGACCCTGATTGGCTTTTTGTGTGTATTACTCATGCTCACTTTTTTACTTTGCAGCGAATGTTTTTGTAATCAGATGCGACTAATTTTTATCACATGTATATAATTTGAAATTGACAAGCTCTCAGATATTGAAGGTGGTTGCTGACACGAAAGACCGCCTTCAACAAACGGAAGCTTTTACGAGCTTTCACAAAAGATGCACGGATATCTGTTTTCCCTGCTGTTCTAAACTTCAATCTCAGATCTCAGAATCGGTGGTTCTTTCCCAATTTTGCTTTAATAAAATCGTTTTTTCTTCTTCTTGCTTGGAGAAGAGCTGCAAACCGTGACTCGTGTTTGGAGTCACTCAATCGGCATTCATTCTGTTTTCAGATTCTCCTCTGCCAGATGCGCAAGCATGTCACTCGACACCGGTGATCTGCCGAGTTCCGATGCTCCTGTTGCGATGAAGACGTCCAAATGGAGCTGTAAGTTTTTAACTGTTTGCAAATCGGAAATTGACAGAGGGTATAACAGCTTCATTTTGAATTAAATGTATACGTTCTTGCCATGACTATATTAGAACTGTTTTTGTACAAAACGCTCACAAGTTGTTAGCATGTTTCGAATTTCAGTGTACAGTACCTGGCTAGTGCGGAAATGGATGAATGTCTCGCTGCCCTCGATGCGTTCCGTCCGCCGCAAGCGGCGCCACAAAACGTTTAAAAACGAAGACGCGTTCAACTTTCACCGGAACCTTTTGTCGGTATGCTTTAAAAACCACTCTTAGTTGCTTATTTCGGTCTTCAGGACATTGAAATCGATTACCACTGCGCCGAACACATCATGACCCTTCAGCAGCTGAGCGATTTGCACCCGCTGACCCGAGTCAACGAGGACTTCCCCGTGAAAAGCCGAGGTTTAAATACGGTGGGAAGGAATGGTTTTATGGGAGGCATCAACGAAACTCTTTCAGGATGAAGCAATCGCTCGAATGGAAGCTGGGGCAAACGTCACCACAACCCACCGGAAACAAGGCCGCCTTCTAAACTTCCTTCTGGACTTTATGAACACCTTCCGCGTGCTCATGGTATTCGCCGCCCTGCTCAGCTTTCTCGTCTTCGCTCTCGATCGATCTCATCTTCCCGAACTCTACATGGGCATCATCCTCCTTGTCATCCTCGCCTTGCTCTGCTGGTACAGTTATGTCCAGCACAAGCAGGGACTGAAGGTGAGAATGCCAATTATGTCTCCGTCTGATTTGAAAGTTTTCAGAAAACGAGCGGATTTCAGTCGATGATTCCGACAAACGCGACGGTGGTTCGCGACAACCAAGAAACTCGGATTTGTGCGAGTGATCTGGTCGTGGGAGACCTTGTTCGGATACGGTAAACATGCAAATAAAGCCTCTTTCAGCAAAGCTTTTAGACCTGGAAATCGCATTCCAGCTGACATTCGATTGATTCATTCGGAAGCGTTGAGGGTGGAAACGTCGTGGCTCACGGGAGAAGTACAGGAGTTCCGGTCGGCTTTGACTAATCGCTCGTTTGTAGATGGATCCCATTGAATACAACTGCGAACAGGCCCCTCGGGACCAAAGTCCACTGATGTCACATAATATCGTATTCAGCGGATGTTGTTGCACGAGCGGCGAGGGACTCGGGATTGTGACCAAGATCGGCAACGACACCGTATGTTCATTGAAATGTCGGGAAATGTCATTATCGGAAGAATACAGCTTTTTGGAAAAGTAGTCCAGATGACGAACCGGGAGAAAAGCCAAAAGAGTCGCCTCGAGAAGGAACACAAGAACTTCGTCTTGGTGGTCACGTCCTTCGCCCTGGTGGCCGGCGTCCTCTCCTTCCTCATCGGATTCGCCGCCAACAATCATCCTTCGTTCATGTCCATGTTTGTCAACGGGTTCCTGGTTGTCCTGGTCGTGTGCGTTCCTCAAGGTAAGTGGCCCCAGATCTGCTTCTTCTTAGATGAGTTTCTTCCAGGACTGCCTGTTACCCTCACCGGCCAGCTCGCCATCGTCGCCCGTCGCCTCTCAAAACGCAACATTTTCATGAAAAAGTTGGACATTTCGGAGACGATCGGCACGACCTCGGTTTTGGTGTGCGACAAGACCGGAGTGTTCACCTCCAATAATCGCGTCGTCCTGGGACTTTGGTGCGGAGGTGTTCATTTCACGAGTGGGGCATTGGCGGTTGCATACTGATCATCCATTCTTTTCAGCGGATGAGCTTCTCAGAGATGAGAAAACGAACGAGAACGACTTCCCTGAGTACCTGGACATTCTCTTCACTGCCATCAGTGTCTGCAACAAGGCCCACATTGAACCATCGGCTAGACAATCTTTCCGGAAACTGCACCATTCGTGGCGGAAGGGGGTAAACATCAAGACTGCCGACCTTCCTTTTGAGAAAGACGAGTAGTTATTATATCGTCATCTCAACTCATTTTTCATTAGCATTTTCAGCGCTTCCCCAAATCCGCCAAAGAAGCTCACGCAGCACGCTTTGAAGCATTTGGATCTAATGGAGAAAAGCGTCATCGGGAGGCCCATCGACGTCGCCCTCCTCAAGTTTGCAAGCAGGGTACATCGTCGCCCGAACGTGGGGGCGTACATCGTCGCCCCCACGTTCGTGAGTTTCCGGGTAATTCATTTCACTTTTTCAGATTGTTTTTGTCGACCAAATTCGAAAAGAATACGAAATCGCATACGAAATCCCCTTTTCGGGCCAAAATCGCTACCATCTGATCATCGCTTACGACAAGAACGAATCTGTGGAAGAGGAGGACGAGATCATAACGCAAGAAAAAGCCTTCAGAAAATCTGAGTCACGTTCTCCCTATTCAGGTTCAACTTATTCATCAAAGGAGCACCGGAAGAAATTATCACTCGATGCTCTCAAATCTTGAAGCCCAACGGAATCGAGGAAATCGATGACCTGGTAATGCTGGAATTCGAGGCAAGAGCACGAAAATTCAAACAAGTGAGTCCAAAGAAAATTTCAGGAAGCTTATATCAGCTACGCGAACGAGAGCAACACTTGTATCGCGTTTGCGATGGCCGAGTTTGAAGCCCCGCTATGTACCCGTTTCTCGACCGCCAACAGCTTCCCGGCCAAAAACTGGTGCTTCCTGGGAATGACCCCAATGTTCGATCCTCCGCGAGAGGACATTTCTGAGGTCGTGATCAAAGCTATAAGAGCAGGTGAATTTATCGTTTTTGTACCAACTTCAATAACTCGTTTCAGGAATTAAAGTGTTCATGGTCACCGGAGATCATCCCTCGTCGGCGGAGTCTCTCAGCCATCAGATGGGCACTTGTGGAGAGTCTTCAATTGACATAAAAGTGGGATTGACTTTTTGATTCTCTGAATTACACTTTTTCAGATGAACAACTCAGAAAACTCCGAACGGGATTCAGGAATTGGTGAAACATATGCGGGAGAACCGAACGGCTCATGCGTGATCGTGCACGGGAACGCGCTGGAGACGATGACTTCGGACCAGTGGGACGCGCTGCTTCAGAAGCAGCACATCGTATTTGCTCGTACAAAGCCGATCCATAAGGTCATGATAATTGAGGTAGGAAAAGTGTTTGAAATGAGTTTACGAAAATGACTTGGATAGGCGGACGGGTGCGGACGCCCGGTGGAATCAAACGCGGACGCGGTCCAAAAAATTCAAATTTTAGTGGAGAAAACTCAAAATTTGGAACCAAATAACACATAATTTGCAGTGTTTCGAAAAAATTTATGAAACTGCGAAATCGCCGCGCTCATGTCTTTTTGGAGGCGCGAAGCGCCGACTCACGCGCAATAGCGCGCGCGGCCCCGTTGATTAAAAAAAAAAATAAAATAAAAATTGGCGCAAACTTCGCTTTACATACACTGGTAGCGGGGAAGTATACACACCCCGCTACCAGGTCGCTTCGCCGCAAAAAGGAATTTCCAAGCCGAAGCCCAATTGAACCTGGCAGCCTAAGATGCTATCTCTTCCCGGTTTGAAGAGTTACTTCCTACAAAGCTAACCGCAGGGCATTAAGATAAAGTGTTCGATGTTTGGCGGTAAGCGAATTGATTCGGTGGTAATCGCTTTGAAGACCCACGACAATGCGCTTGACCGCTTTTTGAACAACGGGCCGCAAATGTCCCGCTTCCGAAAGATCACCTGAACACGCAGAAATGAAGCCACTAAATATATCTAAATGTTCAGTCCATCTCTGAGTTTTCTCCACAAAAATTTGAATTTTTTGGACCGCGTCCGCGTTTGGTTCCACATTTGGAGGACCTCCGCATCCGCGCCTGATTCCACCGGGCGTTCGCGTCAAATTCCACCTGTCCAAATGACTTGCAGGAATGCCAAGCCAGAAACCATGTGGTAGCCGCGACGGGTGACGGAGTCCTGGATGCACCTGCACTGAAGAAGGCGGACATCGGGCTGGCCATGGAAGAGATCGGGGCCATTTTTGCGAAGGAGGCTGCAGATATCGTGCTGCTGCAGAACGATCTGGCGAACATTGTCAGCGCCGTGGAAGAAGGGCGACTTCTGTTCGAAAATCTCAAGAAAACGATTGCTTATGTGCTGGCTCACATTATTCCGGAACTCTGTCCCGTGCTCATGACTTCGATTCTTGGCTTACCGCTCGGTCTGAATAGCCTGCAGGTACGGTACAACAGTCGTACTGTGTTATTTACGTATTTCACAGATCATCACAATTGACTTACTTACCGAGATTCCACCTTCCCTTGCGTTGATCTACGAAAAAGCGGAAGAAGACCTGATGAGCCGTCCTCCCCGAAAGAAGAACTGCAACCTGGTGCCAACTGGCCTCTTCATCTACTCGTATCTCTTCGCGGGCACATTCATTTCATCAGGGTGTATCCTTGCCTTTTTCAGCGTGTTCTGGTCGGTTTCCTTTCGATGAGATCAATTTAACGTTTCCTTGCTTAGGTACTACGGTATCAGCACGAGCGATCTCCTTTCGAGTTCTCACCATCAGTGGGCCATTGACTCGCAGAACCTCACAACCAGCCGAGGCCTAGTCTTCGACGCTACTTCGCAGCTGAGTATTCATCGAGAGGCCAGCGCAGCTTGGCACATCACTCTGGTCATTTCACAGGTCTGAGATCAACTGGAAACAGTCTTACGTGGACTTTTTCAGGTGTTCCACTTGTGGATGTGCACCACTCGTCGAGTGTCGCTGTTCCGAAACGGGTTCCGAAACGTAGTCGCCGTCCTCGCGGTGTGTTTCGAGGTCCTCATGCTCATCTTCTTGATCTACACGCCGGGAGTCCAAACCTGGATCGGGGTCTCACAACCGCCCGCCTTCGTCTGGGCGTTCCCCTTAGTGGTCGGATTCACTCTTCTAGTCTTCAACGAAATCCGCAAATACGTCATTCGGTCCAATTTTCCCTCGCAGATTGTTCCGTATATAAAGTGGTAGCTGGCTCCAAAAGCGAACTTAATAATCTACACTTCTTTGCTCTTATTGTGTGAAGATCTATAGAAAAATGACATGAATGACGGGTACTCAGTCAAAACATAAATTTATCCAGTGCATAATCCACCGCTTTATTTAAATGAAACTTCCTACCGATCCAACAATTCTATAATTACTGTGGAAAATTGAGCAAGCGATTCTGAGAGTATCACATAATTCAAATGAGGCATACGCATCCACACCCGCTTGGACACCACGTTTGCTTTTTGAACCAGTCCGTCATGTGCTCGACGTGACCTCCGTGGCGACAAGAAAGACAAGTCACAATCTGACCTAAAGTTGAGGCAAATCATAAGAGTCCTTCCGCTTTTCGACCTGCCTTTACATGGAGACTGGCATATGATGCAGGAAACATCGATCTGAGGTTCTTCGACCCACTCTTCGTCTTGGGTATGTTCCTCTTCGCAGGAACGATTCTTGTAGAATGCTTCTGAAATAAAGTTTTGGTAAATTGACAAAAAATAGTTTGTTCACTGAGAAGTCCGCAGTCGTTTTCGGACGGTTCGTTGTATTTAAGAATCTCGGCGCTCTTGACGTACAGCTGCCATCTGAAGAGAAGGTCCGCGTAGGTGTTTCGGATGTCTTCAAATCGCTCTCGAAGTTCGGGGTCCACTAATAGCTGCGACTCGTTGTCTGGTTCAGGGGCTTCGATCACGTCAGCTTGTATAATATCTTCAAAGCCCACGATTTCTTCTTCAGTGTCTTCGTCGGTCTCGCTATCCGTTTTGGTTCCGGGGGAAGAATGCGATTGATCCGCAGCATCTGAACAAGAGCATGAGGGTCTCCCTAGCCACGCTTCCCACCTTGTCCGCGGAACATCTTTTTGAACTTCTTCCCAGCTTTGCTGTCCCACGTCATAGCATTCAAAATGCTGTTCTTGGAATGCTTTGGTTGATTCTTCATGTTCGCCACGAGCGACTCCGACTCGTAACTTCGACCACTGAAAAAACACGTTTACAGCGGTTACCGTATCAAGCTCACCGTTCAGTAATGTCCAGACTAGTCACAGGTGGATGAGTGACGTCGGCAAGTCTTTGCTGACAGCCTCTGAGCTCGAAGGAGACGCCACTGTGGATGGTGTTGTGTCCAGACACTCCGCCCTGAAAAATGCAAGAAATAATAAAAAAGAAGAAGAAAGATTTGAAGTCGGGACATGCATGCGTGGTGGAAGAAACTGATATACTAGAGAACACACTAAGCACTGACCAACACAAAAACTACTATTCCTTACAAGTAACCACGCAAGTTTCATTCGCTGCGATGAACGTGCTTTGTCGCTGCTCTGCAATGAATAGTGTCTTGTTGTGTAAACTTATTGGATCAGGATTACAGTATGTAATAATACAGTAACTCTTAATAGTAATGGCCTGTGTTACAGCTGAAAACACTTCAGAAGACTTCTGCTCGAGATCACATATTGCTTAACGCTTCTCACAATCAGTTCTGACTTACGTAGGTATCTGAAGATGAACTAGCTGATCTTATGTGCCCTTTCGGCAGAAAGTCGTAGGGACGAAGGACATTTATGCTCGGTTTCTCCTCCTCATTCACCGGCAGCTCTTTATCCACAAATATTCTCCCAGGACGGCTGTGCAGGACGCAACAAATCAAGGAGGCCATTTGAAAATCGCCTGCCTTGACGTACATGCTTATTCTGGAGAAAGCGGAAGTGGGTTAATGCTTTCAAAAAGCTTGAGATTTACATGTAGTTGATGAGACGACGTCCAGAGACATTCCGATTCGGCTTCGGGAACGGAAAGTAAGTGATCACTTTGTTTTCGAGGAATTTTCCAGCCATGAAATAATCGTAAACCCCATTCACCTTCACCTTGGGTTCTCTGCGTGGCATATTCTCTTCATCATGCTGCCTGTTTGAATTGCCATTTGTTATGCCTCTTCACGTCTACAGCTTACTCTTGTATGGACCCGTGCACCACCTGCTCAATCACGTTCCAAGCGCGAACTTGGTCGTAGCGTCCGGAACTCCGAGCTACCTTCCTGTTGTGGTTCACTAGTTCGAGGGCATCCTCCCCAATAACCTTATAGTTGCCTGCGAATTCTTTCGTGATCGGAAGCAAGTTCGCTGCGTCATACACGATTACGTGCTTCGGAACAGACTGGAGCAGCCGGTAGTGATCTAAGAATAGGTAACTAACTTCCTTTTCCTTTCTTAACTTCTGTTTTCTTACCGTCGGCCAACACTCCTGGACCGGTCAACGAGTTTCCTCTGTTGCGATGGGTTATGTAGTTCAGCGAAATGTTCTGCATTCCCATGCTTCGACTGGGACTTGATCCTAGCTATAACCAACAAGTTTGAACCCCAGTTCGAGTTTTAACTCACGGTCACAGGCTGCTTCACGGAGTCCTTCCTGAGCACATTCCACATGTTTCCGCCGACGACTCCAGCTGCCATCGGCGTGCTCTCGCTATATTCTGAGCTGGTGCGTTCGTGCGGCCGCTCATAGCACTCGTTACAAGTTGCGATTTCATAGTCTTTGAGGGACCGAATTAACCTTTTTGGAACAACTTTTTCAGAGGTGGACACGGTGCGGTTCGCGCGAGCAGACCTTGGTTTCTTCGGCTTTCGACCTCCGACTGCAGCAAAATGTGTGTATATTATAATGGGTTGCCGTTAACTCACCTGCGCTTTGGTCGTCGTCGAATACTTCTGCAAAGTCACACTTAGGAAAGAGCGACTGGAGCGATTTGGAATAGTGCACCTTCCCGAACATCATCAGGTAGCCTGAATGCGTGTACTGAGCATTCAAAAGAATTAATCACTCACCAGATTCATTGAATCGGACTCCACACGTGCGAGGGGCCGGGACATACTCATCGAGGGGCGACATCACATAACCCATTGCAGAAGAACCCCTCGGGCCCAATTCTCCGTCTCCACTGTCATCTTCGCTCGCTTCAGAAAGCGGAATCGACCGGCTGTAGCAGCTGTCCACTCTATCTTTCCGTAAAGGAATATCGATATACGTTCCGGGAAGCTAATAAGCGAAACAAATGTATTGAGGAACGAGCCTCAAGGCAAAATTAGTACCTGCAGAGCGTTGATCAAAGACGGCATGTTCTGGAGGACTCGGCCAAAAACCGAAACGCATTTCTGGTCATTAGGATGAACTGGCTGGTCGTTTTCGTGCAACATCAGACGATCACTTTCCTCCTCGAACCTTTTCAATAAGTTGTTTGCCCTCTCCTCGTCCAACGGGCAATCCTTTTGATGAATCTTCACCAAAATTGTCGAATTCTTTATGAACATGGCGTGGAACCGAATTTCAATGTAAATTCGCCGTTGCTCAAACGTTTTGTGCTCGAAAGTGAATCCACAAGCGGCTCTGTTGAAGTTAATCTAAACTCCTAATGCTCGAAAGCAGGAAAAGGAACCATCTAACCTCGTTAGTAATCAACCCTTCGGTGTTCAGCTTTCGCAAAGCCTCCAGCTCACTTCCCAGATTGTTGCTGTACCTACTCTTGGCCTTGATCCAGCAACTCCACGTTCCGGGGAAGTTGGGCGCGGGGAGATTGTCGGGAGAAAGGGCTTGCTGTGACTTTCCTCTTTCGAATTCTTTCGATACATCAAATTCTGAAAAAATGCAATAGATCGATAGAGAGATGAAGGAGAAAGGTCTTATTTATGGCCATGGCGTTCCCAAAAAACCATAATGAAAATGTCTATGCATAAGCCTAAGCCTGCAGCATGTGTCGCTCTATTCCACTCACCCCGCTGCAGATATGTGAAGCCTACGTTAAAAGATACACAAAACGCCGCCATGAGACCTAAAATATTTCGGTCATGACCAAAATCTTCTGTGCGTGACTGTAAATTAAACCCTGCCATTATCACACTGCGACACTGGTCATTGGCGGCCATTGCCATACAATGGTCATGGTCATGAATTAGACCTATCCGATGAAGGATATTGTACCTTGCTCAGGAACAACCGGCACGTCGCTGGTGGGAGCGAGCATTTTGTCCACTTCTTTGTCGGCTTCAGACTGCTCGATGGGGACAGCCATGTCCAGGTTCCCCTAAACTCCATAGAACGTAAGCAGAAGATCAACGAAAAAGTACCGAAATTTCCTCTTGGGAAAGCAATGGAAACCTCTGCATAGTCCCGCTCTCATGCATTGTGAAGAGGAATTTCTTGTTGTCGTGATGTTGCCACGAAACGTCGGTCACAGGATCGCTGTCACTCTAAAACACATGAAATTGGGATTATGCATTTGAGCACGAAATCTACCGGCAAAACTTGTAGACTTGCGTAAGAAGTCGAGTGCCAAATGGTTAACGCTGCCTTCGATTGGGCTCCAGGCCGTGGAATCGTCACGAATTCTTCGCCATCGAGCTGAAATATGGACCTTTATGAACGGAGGCGAACTTGGGCACAACGACCTACCGAATATCTCACTTTATCCGCGGGGGGTGAAAGCACGCCAAACGAGTGAATCGGCTTCGGAAGAGAGTCGAAATCCCAAATCTGAAAACCGAATTTAACGATGGCTCATAATCGCAATTCGCTTACCTTAATATACCCATCAGTTGCACTTGTGACAAATGTATTTTTTGTAGGGTGCCAAGCTAACCCTGTGATACGTCCTGAGTGGGCGATGATTGAAGCGACTGGTGATGAGCGGTACTGTAATGAAAGCAAGAGTGTTTATCTTCGATAATGCGTCTACCACAACGAACCCGGTCGTCCCATATCCGAATATCTCCACCATGAGCTGTGGAGATGATGTTGGTTATGGAAGGAGCGAAACTGGCCTGCTCCGCGCCCGTAATTGCTTGAAGTTCCCAGATTGGTCGTCGGAGTGAACAGCGGTAATCCCAAACGGCAACTGGTTCGCCACTGGCACAGGTCATAAAAACGTTTTCGTTTGTGTAGCTCCAGTCCAGATCGTTGATGTTCTTCGGGTGGAGTCGGCCAGTGTTGATGGCGCGCATTCTTCCTCCAGGCCCAAATCGGTAGACACTCACTACTTGTGAGCACTAAATGAGCTGCGTAAAATCATGATCTTCGGCAATATGACTCCTAATACCACAACGGCAAACATGTCGGTTCTTTGGGGATGCCATTTCAACAACGACGCGTTGTTCAGCGAAGTCTGCTTCCTGCGTGTTATTCTGTCCAAGTCCAGAATTGAATCAACAGCGTCAGCGAAAATGAAGTGATCCCTAAAGCACTCAACTGATTACATACGACTTCGAGTTTCCTCAATGTACCCTGCGCCTGCTACGAATTTTCCGCTCACGTCGACTCCAACTGCGGTTGTCTAAAGTCACTGATTTTTGTTAAATTGTTACTTTTATGATTCATACGTACGTTTACTTTCGCCCAAGACGAAACGCCGTCATCAGTCCGGACGACGACCATCGCTACATGCGCGCTCGGTCGGCGTCGGAGCTCGGAAATTGAGTGACGAGCGTTGTTTTCGCCGAGATTCTGCTGTCTGCACCCGCGTGCCCTTCCCCGCGCAAACACATGCAACGTCTCACGTTTGCAGTATATTTCCGACGTTCGGTCGCCCGCCGCCGATCACGGTCTGTCAAGCGTGTCAAAATCGCGATCGGCGAATCTCCCGTTTTCGCTTCGGGACTCATGCGCCTATTTCGTCGAAACGGCGACGTAAATCCACAAATGCGTTCAGATCACGGCCCAGTGGCAATTATGAGCCGTTATTTTTGTTGCAGAAGCACCGCGCAGTTTTGAATGCCAGAATCCAAGCCAAATTTTGAGATTTTCGTCCGATGCGGCCGAATTTCGGACTTGGGGGGGACAAGCCTTTTACATTTCGTTATAACTTGGATGGGAAGACATGAATTGCGCCGTTCTTAGACTTGTTTGCACCGCAATGATCACATCTACAGATTATCTTGAGGCATTTTCATTTAAGTGTGTCTTGTCGGAAAAATACGCGATCTCGCGGTCTCAAAATCGACCGACTTCAAATCGTTTTAACTGGATGGGTTCATCACCAATTGTGCTTATCTTTGGATATGTTGTGCACAACGACCAATAGAAACTTTTATCTTCGGGAATTTTTGAGACTTTAATTTCTGGCCGAGATACCGATCCAAATAGGCTAAAACCAGGGTCAAAAAGGTCATTTTCACAGATTCGCATGAATCTGATATAATCTAGTATCAATCGATATCTCTGGGCTTCAAATGGCGAAATCCGTTGGAATTTTCCAGATTCGCGCGCTTCTGGCCGAGAAAATAGCCAAAATAGGGCCGACCGAACGTGCGAAATGTGACTCACTTTTGACACAGCTTCTTTGCATCTGACACACCGTGCGCTGACCGTCGCATCCGTTTCGCCTTCGTAGCGGTTGTCAAACGACGGAGAAACTGCGGAGGAAGCCGGATGGACTCGTCTTCTCGCTCCGCGTGTTCTGTGTTCTGGTGCTTCGGTCCTCTCCGAGCAAGCTATCTTTGTACCGTCCATAAGTGCGATTTTGTTTCAGATCGTGCGAGCCAAAGCTCCGTGATTCTTTTATGACGTCTACGCCTCATTTTGAATCATGAGTGATCCTGACATTAACGGAACCACGTCAACGAGAGCCGCCATTGGAGGTGCACTTCGAAACTTGAAGAACGCTAAGAGATACGCGTTTGACATAGGTTTGCATCGTTTCGCGAGGATCATCGTAAAGGTCGTTCTTTAGGTTCATCCATCGTGAAGGTTGCCTACGTCTCGTCAGTTCCCAACATCCTTGCTGTTTCAAAAGGCGCGCAGGTATGTTTATAAGCTAAAAATTGTACGTTTGTTGAAAGTTTTTTTAAGAACGGCAACTCTGACCAAGTCAATGAATCTTTTCGACTCCACTTCATCCAGTTCCATATATCGAACTTCCAGCAGTGTCTTGAGTACATCCGTGAGGTATCTTAAGGTGTGAACTTTGAGTGTGAGACGCTTTCTTTTCAGGAATGCACCTTGAACTCGATCGAATTTACAGCTTGTACTGGCAGCAACATCGATGCTTATCAGCAGTTGATTGCAGACCTTTTATCAACGAGGTTTGATTGATAGCGTGCAAAGTTTCCATTTCTAGATAGCATTTTCAGATGTTTCAAGTTGAGTGAAATGGAATGTCTGGTCAAGGGAAACAACTTTCTGCTGAGGAACGTGTTGGACGAGTCCTTCATTTACGATCACAAAAGTGAAGCGTGCAACTATGTATTTGAGACCATCGATCCTTCCACTGTCTATCCATATCTCATTGTGAACATTAGTACGGGAGTTTCTGTCTACAAGGTAACCGTATCATATGTAAGTTAGATATTTTTAAATATAAAATTTAAGGTCGACAGTGATGACAAGTTCGAGCGTGTTGGAGGGTCGTCAATCGGCGGAGGAACGTTTCATGGGCTGGGAAATTTACTGACTGGTTGCAGTGGTTTATAAGTTTATTTAATAGCTCTTTGTAACCTTTGTATTTCAGACTTCGACGAACTGATGAAGTTGGCCGGAGCAGGTGACCATCGAAAGGTGGACGTTCTTGTTTCGGACATGCAAGGAGTAATGCTTCAAAACTTTGCTTTGAGTGAAGATTTGATCGCTGGATCATTCGGCAAATGTGAAGATAAAAGTGAGCTTGAGAAAGCTGATCTTATCCGCAGTCTCCTTCTCATGATTAGCAACTCCATAGGCCAGGTGAGGCATTAAACTTAGTGATTCATCTTGGGTTTTTGTTTAGATTTGCGTATTGTATGCTCAACAGGCAAGAGCAAAAAGCATATTCTTCGGTGGCTATTTTGTGAGAAATCACGCAATTGCCATGAGAACGATCAGCTACGCAGTCAACTATTGGAGCCAGGTTTGTATCTCTTTTGATCGATTGTTTCACGTTTAACAATTTCAGGGGACGATGTCGGCTCGATTTCTCCGCCATGAAGGATACACGGCGGCCGTGGGCGCTTTTATAAAGCAAAACGAAAACATCGCTTGTGAAGCACTCAACTCCAATCGTTTAGGTAAAACTCCACTCATATTCATGTATTACCGGGGCCATGCGCGCTATTGCACGAGAATTCATTCCTAAATTCAAAACAGTTTGGCGCACAATATCTATTTTGCGACAATCTCGGCGGTACGCGGCTGACGCAGAGCCTTTTTAGCTCAAGCGCTTCCGTGAAACCGCGTTTGCTGCCTCAAAATTCTCTGCGTTGCTCATCCACTGACGCTCAAAACACCGCGTCGTCGCTCGTCGCGCGCGCGATAAACCACACTCGGAAAACTACCGTATACCGCCCCTCAGCAATCAGGGAGCGAATGATTTCATTACGGACGGACATGTTTGGATCGTTCTCCATCCTTTAATAAATAAAGGAGAACGATCCAGACGTGTCCGTCCGTCCGTCCGTCCGTCCGTCCGTCCGTCCGCGTCCGTGTGTCACGAAATTTCCAGACGCGAGTTGCCTGATTGAGCGACTGCGGGTTACGGTAGCGGAGCTATTTGCGTTTGCGCGCGTTTCGTTGTCGCCGTGAACCGGTCGGTTTCGCAACCGCGTCAGCGCCTAAATTAGTGCCGCAAACGCCAAATTGGCCACAGTTGCGGGTGTTTTTGGGCTCAATCGAATATGCGCAAAATTTAGAACCGAATAATATTAATTTGCAGTATTTCGAAAAGATTTATGAAACTGCGAAATCGGTGCGCTCACGTCTCAGGCGCGAAGCGCCGACTCAGAACCTATTTTGAAACTGAAACCTCGCGCAATAGCGCGCGCGGCCCCGTTGATTATTTAATATATAGGGGATTGACGCTCTCGCGCGTTACTTTGCGCAGGCTTAACTTTTTGACTAAAAACATTTGAACGCAGACTTAAAAGTTTTAATGTTGCCTTTGCTTCTTGCTTGAACGCATGCTGTGGGACAGATGCCAAACGAACGGGTGCCAAAACGCTGAACTTGGTCGAGATGTTGGTGCACACTCTCCGAAGCACAAGATATTCCCCAAAACACGAGCGCGTCGCTGCCAAATCGCTTGATTCCCAAACTAATCGCCTTATGATTGGTGCGTTTCAAAACCAAGTTACGAGAAATTTAGTGTGTCACAAAACTTTCTGAACACCCTGTAGAGGGAATAATTTGAATACTGATTTTCAGATACTTGTCATGAGCTTTCATGGAAAGAACATTATGCAGGTTGTTCTGCTCTCGGACGGTTTGTGCCTACAGCACCTTTGTCTTCCAGTTTTGAGGTAAATCTAGAGAACGTTTCTTTAATCATCTCGTTCATGCAGGCTGGCATCTTCGAGTTGGAATGCTGTGATATGAAACTTCAATCTTTTCCACTTCTAACAAGTTATAAAGACTACATCCCTGATACCGTGAATTTGAACGATGATGTGGAAGCACGGGACTATTGGATCTCATGTATGGAAAATAGCGTAGCGAAAGTATGGATAAAAATGTTCATAAAATTGACTTTACTTCTGCATTTAGACGCTAACGAAAGCGATTGAATCTCAAGCTGATTCTTCAGATGCAAAGTTCCGTGCAGAATTGTTCAAGGACCGGTATCTGTCTCACTTGAAAATTTTGAAGGAAAGCTCATTGTAAGCAACTCGACCGTGAATAGTAGTTCTTTTAGTTTCAAATTTCAGTGCCTACGGGTGTTGCAATGTTCGAAATCTCCTGGATCTGCGCGAACAAATTTTGAACGAGCAGTTATTCGACGATGCTTTCAGCTGCGTAAGAACATCCATTGTATTCCTTCGTCATCTTCGTTTATTTTAGCAAAAGACAATGGAAAACGTTATGGCTGTTCGCGAACTTTCTTCTGTCCTGAAGACTATCGATAACATTGAAGACGACCATGCAAGACATGTCTGCGTCGCTAAGGGCATTCTTGCGGGTAATGTCTTTGACTGGGGAGCCAAAGAAGCTGTCAAGATGATGGAAGCTCACGGTGGTCTCTCCTTCTCAGCTGCTATCGGTATCATACCAGGTGTGATTGTTAACTCTATTTCGTTATGTCTTAATTTGATATTTCAGAACGACCTTGGCTGATAGATGATTTGGATATATGGTTGGATGCATTGACCAAGAAGACTTATCGTTGTGCGTCCGTTTTTGTTGATAATAGCGGTGGCGATGTAATCCTCGGTGTGTTGCCATTTGCCAGAGAACTGTTGAAGCTTGGAACGAAAGTAAGCCGATACAGCAGAGTTCTTTTATGGCTTATATACGAATTATAGGTTATCATCGTCTGCAACTGGTCCCCAGCGCTAAATGACATCACCTTCATCGAGCTAGTAGCACTTATGCCAGAAATATGTGCATTGGACCAGGTTCTGGCAGAAGCGGTGAAAAGTCATCAGTTGGTTGTTTCACACAGCGGACAAGGTTCGCCTTGTTTGGATTTAAGGTTTTATCGCATGATGTTTGGGGAAACTTATAATTATGTGATTTAGACGGGTTGATTCAAAACTCTGTGAGCAAGTCGAGCGTAACAATGTTGACTTGGTTGTGATTGAAGGTATGGGCCGCGCTCTCCACACGAATTTCGATGCACAGTTCGAATGTGATTCGTTGAAGGTTGCTGTGATCAAGACAAAGTGGCTTGCCGACCGTCTTGGTGGAAAGATCTTTTCTACGATATTCAAGTTCCGCGAAGGCAAACGAAGGCAGTTATAAGAACCCCATGAATAGATCGCTCATCATGTGCGAATATCAGATATTTATGTATAAATTATTTCATACGTATTAGTTGTATTCGGAGAATGTCTTAGAAAGGACGGGCCTGGCTAAGGCACAGAAATTATCTCTCGACATGTAGCATCCACACATCTTGCGATGTCCCTAAACGAAAACATTTGGCATCAATGGGTCTGTGCGCGCTATTTCGCGAAGTTTCTGTTTCAAAATGTTTTGAGTCGGCGCTTCGCGCCTCCAAGGAGTGTGGTTAGCTTGACTCGATGATCAGTCTGCACAAGTGCAGACGCCGTTTTTGCAGTTTCATAATTTTTCTCAAAATATTTTAAATCACATATGAATTTCGTGTAGAACTGAGACCAAAAACACCCGCAACCTTTGCCAATTCGGCGTTTGCGGCACCAATTTAGTCGCGGTTGTAAAACCGACCTCCTATTATTGTCGAACCGCAATCACCTTGACAAATTTTTCGAAAATTTGAAAAAGCGATGCTAACGCCGCCGACGCCCGATGCCCGATTAGTATAGAGAATCACGTTTTGAGGCGATTGTGGCGCTGTTTCCACGGTTTTCGGCCTGTTTTTGGAGAAGGTTGCTTCGGGACGTTCGACGGATTGTAGCGGCGACCCTGCCGCGTGTTTTAAGCCCAAGCTTGCCAAAATCGGGTGCGTTCTTTGAAGCGAAACATCGTTTTCAAGCGACCACTACCTATTCTTCGCGTTTTTTGTTCGGTTTTGACGTGATTTTGAACGGTTTTAAACGAAAATACGCTTCTCACTCCGATAAAATAGCGGCAGTCGTAGCTCTGACGGAACAAGCAATTTTCTGCTCTTCCGCTGGAACATATACCGAACTACTATGCGCACGTATCGCGGATCGAGGAGGAGTACACACAGCTCCATTCATCAAGCTTTTCAGCTCACCTACTCTGAAGGGTGTAAAATTTTCGTGTGTTTAGTGCTTTTTAGCGAAGAATAAACATTGAATAACTCTTATAGTACGCGAAGAATAGGTATCGTGGCTGATATTTGACCGTGGTCGCTTGAAAACGATGTTTCGCTTCAAAGAACGCACCGATTTTGGCAAACTTGGGCTTAAAACACGCGGCAGAGTCGCCGCTACAATCGTCGAACGTCCCGAAGCAACCTTCTCCAAAAACAGGCCGAAAACCGTGGAAACAGCGCCACAATCGCCTCAAAACGTGATTCTCCATACTATCGGGCGTCGGCGGCGTTAGCATCGCTTTTTCGAATTTTCGAAAAATTTGTCAAGGTGATTGCGGTTCGACAATAGGGACATCGCTTCGGAGGCGTGACACACGGACGGACGGTGTGGTATCTGATTTTGCAGCTCGTCTAATTTCGCCGCTTCCTTCAAATTCAGGGTGATCGTTGTGGATAATCCCCTCTATTGAATAAAGTAGAACGACCCGGACGTGTCCGTTCGTCACGAAGACGCGACTGCCTGATTCAGCGAGCGCGGGTTACGGTAGCGGCGACGCTTGCACGCTTTTCGCCGTCGCCTTGAGTTTTGTGGTTTCGCGCGCCGTGTCAAGCGGCGGGAGAAGAGCAACGGTGAAAATTTTGTGGCTTCAAGCGCACTTTTGGTGGAATTCGAAGCGCCAATGTCGCTCTTAGCCGAGAAATCGTTCAAACGAGGCGCATAGCGCCGAGGCTGTTGCAAAATATAAATCTGTGAGGCGCGAAGCGCCGAACAATGCTGATTTAAAGAAAATACTGTCGCGCAATACGGCCCCGTTAATCATTTAATAATGCTGCTGCGCGAAGTGGCATCTGATTTTACGACTGTGGTCAGCTCTCAGGAATCCCAACTCTCCGCTCACTCGCTTCAATGGCCACCTTCCGACTTCGTTCACCTTCATCCGACGCAAAACTAATGCGCAGAGCCATGTTTTACACCAGCGACTCGATGAATCGTGACCATTTGACGCTGCTTCGGGAAAAACCGGTATCTGTCAGGTTAGCCGCAGCCACTCTCTGACCTAGCGAAGCCAGCATAATCTTGATTATGGTCAAGAGCCAGAGAGCAGAGACTCAAATAGCTTGAACTCCCGATTCAGTGATAACGTTCAATCAAAGTCACCTTTTCGATCTTTTTTCGATGCGCCGGACTTTACATATTGTCGAATTTGGCTGGGGACCTTCCATGTCGCAGGCGCAAGTACCTTGAGCTTCTTCTATACCACTTCGTTCCTCTCTACAGACCACTTAGTAGCAAAATTAAATGGTCCGTCGCCTGGCAGCTTTATTAGCAGCTAATGACTACCCTGAATTTGAAAGAATCTACCGTATTGCGGCAAAATTAGATACAACAATGGACACGTCTGGATCGTTCTCCTTTATTTATAGCCGAATCACCGTCTTCGGTGACTCATCGGCTAGGTGGCCTTCGACCACAGTTTCCCTCACTCACCTTCCAAAACGCTCAAAACCCCTCGCCGCGTCGTCTCCGCCGCTCACGTACGCGCAAATGCGAAAAATATCGCTCGCCGTCGCCCCGCATACTCCCCTTCCCCGCACAGGCAAATCGCGGCGGGACTACTGCACACGCACGCGTGCAAACAAACCCCTTCGTTTTGCATTTTAAGGTTGTAATGAGCCAATTTGTACGGAATTACCTCGAAAGACGTGCGTGCGTGTAACACACGGTGGTTGTCGATGAAGATTACGGTACCTAAGTGGGTCTCGGTTAGTCCCTGAAAGAAATGACCAAGAGTCTGTTACCTGGTCTCAAAGATATTTGCACAGCGTAGAGGGGGTCATGGATCATCTTGGAAAACTTCTCATAAGCATCGTAGTATTCGATGGTTTTACGGCACGAATCCGGGTCGTTGAGGCGCAGAATTCATCGGCGCGCGGTCGTAGGGATTAAATCTGTTTACAGGTGTCAAAAACATAGACAACATCAAAGTCACTGACCGAATTTGATAAAGAGCACCGGTTTTGTCCAACTTGATGACTGGATTTGAGGTGGAACGGCTGTAGATCTTCAGCTTTCCATCGTTCGACTCTTTGCTACGTTCCACGTAATGGTGTTCCAGAGGAACAGTTCGCAACAGGTCAAATTCTTTTGGAAACTCTTTCCTAAACTGTTCTGCCACCATGAATCCGTCCACCAAAATTGTATCGCCTCCGAAAGTGGCCTGTTTCAGGCAGTGAAAAACCTAAGAGCTTTTCAAAGATTCATTATTCACCTTGAACTTACTTGAATTCCGGGCGTCTGATCCAGATAAGTGCCATCAGTGTGGGGACCAATCTCTTCATTACTGTAGGCCGTGTCCTCGTGTCGCCGTTCCTGTAAATTCGCCCATTAATGCATCAGGATCGTTCTAATGAAAAATCTAACAGCTCCGGGCACCTCGCTTGTGTTGGCGAAAGTCCAGAAGTCCCCGAAAAAGGTGCCTTGGATGGGTCCGATCGACGTGCACAGTTCCTTAGTCGCCTTTTCGTTTCGCGAATCGACTCCAGCGATCGAAGCTACTCCGAACCGTGCGAATAATCGTGCGAATACCGGGAAATCCAAGTTCTTGCTGAAACAAACACTGAAATTCATGCTTAACTCAGTGGCCACCTACGCCGCCACAGAAGGAATATCCTTGAGGGAGTCGCTGTCCCAAAGGGTGATTCCTCTGCGCTCTTGGTTGTTTTGCGACCAGCGCTCTTCGATACTCCATCGCATCAACTCGCTCCAAGTGAACACACTCTGAGATTCATCGCTCCATCTCAGTTTCAACGTCTCATCACGCTTGTCGAGCATAACGGATTCTCTGAAATCCGGGGATGACTTCTGCAGTCAACTTGCACTATCTACTCACGACTCTGCCGCCAAGCGGGCGATGTCGAACAGCTTCATCGCGCGTGCCTTCCGCTGGCTCGTTTCCCAGTTGTAATTCTTCGCGCTGCGGCAGTGGTCTCTCAGCCAGACGAGGGGAATATCCAGGAAGTTCTCATTTTCTAGAACACCAAAAATAGATTAGTCGCATCTAGGGACCCAATTCGAACCGAGCTGTAGGCGGATGTACTTTGATCGCACGTCGTCGCTACCTCCACATACAGTAGCTGAAGTGAACTGCACTGTTGACGCCGCCGACGAAGAGCAGAGACGAATGGCCCGTTTACTCGCTGCACCTGCCAAGCTCAGAGCTCGTGGCGTAAGCGTCATTTCCTGAAAGTGGATGCCGTTAGCCACAAGCGCTTACAGTAACGCGCCAAGTGTCGCCAGCTGCTTGCAGCAGGAGACGCGGGTCCTCGACGGCCTGTCCACCGTGCAGCACGGGAGTCGCGTGATTTTCATTAGTTTCCTGCACGCAAACGCGACTTCTTGCGACTGTGATAACGTTCTTCATGTGGAAGACTATTTTATCAATCGATAAGTCTGTGGAAGCGGTGAAAACGCGAAAAATGGGTGTTTTTACACATGTGCTCCCAATTCAAGGGGCAAGCATTGTTTCGAGCGTGCTTTGACAATCAGCTGACTAGGGCAACGTTAACTGCCGACATCCTCGAGCTCTCATCACATGCTTATTGTTTTGACGCGACCTGCTTCCAAAATCTCTGGCTGACTTGCTTTACCTTGAATCACAGATAGTTTATTCATTGCAGCGAATTAATTTAAGATCATATTACATTATGGAATGCAGAAAGTGGTTAGAAATCACATATATCTATAGGTTCACACATCCTCTACTTTCTAAAGCAATTCTAAAATTTAGAATTGTATCACTGAGTATCGCTTAGAAATCTCACTAAATTCCTGAGAGTCAAGTCCATCGAATATGGCCAACTGGCCGCTTCCGACGAGTCCGTACTGGGCGAGCAGTTGAGCCTGTAAAACCAATTTAGCATCGGAATTTGCGACTGTTGCACTCACCCGAGCACTGTCGCTGAATTCCAGAGGCACTGCGTTGTGACCCGCCGAAATTACAAACGTGCCCGTTGCGACGACTGGGACCGGAACCTTGCTTCCGTTGACGGAAGAAATGATGGCTCCGGAGGGCGAGGGGTATCCCGTCACCGACGCGGTTCCAACTATGATTCCCAGTTCACCTGTTTTAGAGGGCTCAACGGTGACTTGAATGCCCTCTTTCTTTGCATTCATCTCAGCGTTGATGAGATTTAGACCCGCGTTCCCCTTCGCCTGGAGAAGGCCGACCACGGTACCGGCCACGAGAGCTTTGTCCAGTCCGGTGGCAGCCGCCGGGTACCGCACGATCACATTCCTGAAGTTGTTGGTGAGCGAGGCGACTATCCTGCTCAGGGCAATCGTGGTCTTCACAAACTCGGCCTTGGCCTCATCAAGGACAGTCGCGACTGCCGCGGCACTCAACTAAAGCAATTGAGAAATGGAAAAGGATTGCGGAAGCAAACTAACTCACCGTTCCGAATTGCCCTGCTTCCTTGTTGAGAGTTGCGATGTTCTCTGCAATTTCGTCGGCCACGCGCTTCTGAGACTCTGCGCTAGCACCCAAATGGGGAGTGCAGATGGATTTAGGATGGTCAACAAGTTCGCGATAAGTGGGGGGTTCCTGAAACCAAACGTAGAAAAACGAAGACATTCATGCTTTACCTCTTCAAACACGTCGAAGGCCGCTCCTCCAGCGTGACCTGCGTTCAGAGACTCCACAAGATCGGGTTCATTGACGATTCCACCGCGGGCGACGTTGATAATCTTGACGCCCTTCTTGCACTTGGCCAGCACCTCACGGTTGATCATGTTCGCGGTCTGAGGGATCAGAGGCACGTGCAGGGTGATGTAGTCGGCTTGAGGCCAAATCTGCTCCAGAGGGGTCCAGCGAACTCCACGCTTAGCAGCCATCTAGAATCAAAAAACTCAACAACTGCAAATTCGAGTTCAGCTTACCTCAGGCCCGACCATGACGTCGTAGCCTATCACATTCATTCCAAAAGCAGTCATCCTCGAAGCGACCTCGAGTCCAATGCGCCCGAGCCCGATGATCGCCAACGTCTTTCCAAAAACTTCGTCTCCTTTGAATTCGTTTTTGTCCCATTTTCCATCTCTTACTGCGGCGGCAGCCTGTGGTAGTTGACGAGCTAAGCACAAAATTTGTGTGCAGGTTAATTCAGCAAGGTTACGGTAACATTCAACTAAATCGTTTCATTACAGAATGAAATCTAGTGAGTTCACTTACAGCTTTCAGGGAGCTCCCAATTGTTGACAATGAACTTATCGATAATTTCACTGATGTGCGTTGAGACACCTTTTGGTCGGCTGAGAGCCCTCCAAAGTTCGGAAACCTTGTTAGATAAAGCGGAAGCTCCAAAACCCATGTTGGGTGTCGCTGACACTGCCGAAGAAGCCACGGAGACGATATCAGCCAGGTTGTTGTTTTCCTCCACGGAACTGGCGGCCAACGAGCCGTTCAGCTTCTGGAACCTGTCCTCCTCCATCTTCACGAGGGCCTCGAGTCTCGCGTTTGCACTCACGTTAGCGTCCATAGACTCATTCTGCTCAGCATCGGACTCCATCTCGGTCTTTGCGGGCGCGGGCTCTTCGCTTCCCGTGTAGAGATTCGACTGAATCTGCTGCAGAAGGAGATTCGCCGACTCCACGGCTTCAAAAGGAGGCACGCCGCCCTTCCCCACAGGGTCGTCGCGGCCCTTCTGCGCTCTCAACTTCCGCATCAGCTTCGCGTATCCATTCCTTTGCCTCGCCATCGACTCCTCAATTGTGGGTGGTGTGCAGAAGTGGTTGTTGGCCTCGGGATAGTCGGGGTCGTTCATCAGCTGGTCGTTTTTCACGGAGGGAACCGCTGGCAACTCGTCGGGATTCATCGTCCTCTGCAGACGGTGCCGGAGGGCGCGGCAAGCCATGCACCGGTAATATACAGTAGTCGAGCCGGACATATTCGTGAATTGTGTTTTATAGGCGAACTCTCGTCTATGTCCCGGGTGTGACACGCTGTCGTAGATGAGAACCATTCTACCGTACCCCGAGACTGGTCTGATTCCAGAGGCTTTACCATTGCCCCGTACATGGACGATATGAGCAAGGACGTGTCCGCGGCCGTCGACTCTACGGTGGAGGCCATGACTCTGAAATGTCGTTAACGAAAATTTTGGGAACATGACAATAGAGATAAGGAACAATACGAACAATTTTTTGGATAACGCGAAAAGGGGACCGATTAATACGCGTTCCGTTCACGCACTCTCTGCCCAAAGGGCATGTATGCGAGTCGATAGTGGAAGTACTGGCCCCGGTCGCGCCAAGGCCAACCTACACTGACGCGCCACCCTAATCATCCGCACAGCCCACGCTTCAGGTATACGATGATGACACCCGGCGACGGTGGTTGGCTTCGGTCACCAAAACATGGGCGCGGACCCCGAAAGAGGATGAGAATCGGCCACCGTGCGGACCAACAGTGCTCGCATATTAGATTTGCTCCACTCGCTATGGGAAGATCCGATTTGCGCCACGACCGATCGGCGCTGACAGCGCACTCACTCATGGTCGCATAGGCCATGGCGATCTTCCACCCGCGATCGTCGTTTTGGCCTTCATTTTCGCGACAGAATACAGCACACGCAGCGCCGACGGTTGAGGATCAGCGTCATACAACCGGTTTGTGCCTGCCGCGGTCTCCTTAGCACTAATCGTTTGAAATATTCAAAAGTAATCAGGACCCCAAATGCACTAACTTTCGTGGAACAGTTGCAATAACAAAAGAGTTCAACCACCACTCAACCCCGCTCGCCTCGGACCGAAAACGTCGTCGTCGTGCCGCGGTCAAAGGCACCGGGACCACCGCGAGACTGGAAGATGTTCGCAGTTGGTTGTCGACCTATTTTGGAAGTGCTGTAGTGCGACTCAGTCGGCGAGCAAGTACAGAAAAGAGCGGAGACAGGTTAGTCCTCAGGAATTAGGACGCCGCGTGTATATGTGTCGACGCTCTCAGCAGAGCAGCGGCGGCAAGGACGATAGACCAGTGCGCAAACCGCGTTTTGCCCTTTTCGATGAGGTTAGACCGATCTCGCCTGATAGGGTTCGCGGGTGCAGATAACAGGAAAGACTTTAATAAACACTGACTATCACGATGAAGAGGTTTGATCATGTTTGCTGAGCATTCGAGTTAAAACCGGCACGATAGAAATCTTCTTGCGCAATTTGGGAACGGGCGTCGTGGGGGTCGACGAGGAAAGAGAAGGTGAAAGTGAAGTTCGGAAGGAGTCGGTCACCGCTCCGGGCTTCCGTGAGCCTCCGCCCGAGTTCTGGTACAGTTTCCTGACTCGGGATTCGCGGGGCTCGATGATGTCGTTGATCTGAAAACTCTTGTTTTACTTCAGCTCGAGCCCGATCGCTCACCTCGTTTGCAATTTTGAATACCTCGTCGCTGGGAACTTCCAACTGAAGCGTCTTCCAATTGACAGATTCGTAAAACTGAACAATAATCTACAACAACGACAGGAACGGGCAACTCTTACGTTGCGAAGCATCGAATCATGGCTTTCGAAATCGATCGATGAGAACTGGAGACTCATCGGAGAGGGCAGTTCGCCCTGCTCGGAACCAGAAAAATAGTAGTGGAGGGTCTCTGGTACGGGCAGCCAAATGATCTTTAAAATTCGCTTTGCTGAAACAACCCATGAAACAATTTTAAATCCTAAAAATCATACAGCTCGTTCGATCCGCTATCTCCACTCCTGCAACAAAATCCCAGTCGATCGAGAGCGGCTTGGCCGAGGAATGCGAGAGAACAACCGTGCGACGACGCTCGGTCGAAACTGGAACAATGTCCAAAGTGTTATCTCTGAAGAGCAGCATCGCGTGGGATTTCGGCTTCAGACGATGAATTCGTTCGACGGCGTACTCACACAGGACAGAATCTTGGTCGAAGGACTCCAGGAGTGGGACTTCGTTCCAAGCGGAACTCGCTATACGTTTGTGTTCGGGAGTGCGGCTTTTCGAGCAGGGTGAACTGGACACGTCGGGAACACTGGAGTTGGGATCCGACGTCGATCTTGACGGAATTAAATCTCCGCGTGAACTGTTTTTCCTTAGCAACACAAAATCCAAGGTCTTCGCCGAGGCTATTGTGTTGTTCAGCTTGAGGGGATCCTTGTGGCCTTTCAGAGTCTCCAGAACGTATTCATGCACTAAAATAAGTAGAAATCAAAAGGTTCCCAATAGAGTTCATACTTACAAATCCCTACATTTGGATACTCTTGCATCTGGTTTCTCTTGATCAAAGCGTTGTCGAAAACCCACTGAAGGGACATTTCCAGTGAGGGGACTTCCAAAATGAATCTTTTTTTGTTAACCAAATGTCTGAAAAGAAAACTAAGCGGGGAACTTGCCGCTTGTCTCACATTGTAATCGTAAACATCTGCAAGGAGATTGCATTCCGCTTCTGGAGTAGGGCTAACGTCGGAAAGCCACACTCGGACATCGTTCTATTGTCCTCCAACGGCGGCAAGAAGGTGTCGATCTCTAAGTTGTCGTCCGCCAGATAGAGTTCGTAGTCACTTGAGTGTGTGCTAAAAGTCGATGGATTTATGAGGCATATTACCGATTCCCTAACCATTTCGGAGTGGAGCCCGAGCGGGAGTACAAGAGACAACAGAGGCCAATGAAGTCGCTCACAACCGCCGACCCGAGAACCGATATTTTCAGCCGCGTTCCAAACCCTTGCTTATTCTTGGCGAACGGAAACAGAATCAGGAATTGCTTCGAATCGACAGATCCTTCCTGCAAGCAATCTGAAAAATTGCCGTGAACAAGGGGCTATTTACCGTTGCCTCGAAGTGGGCGAATGACTGCAAGTGCGAATCAACTTCATTGGCATCTTCCAGTTGGTCCAGCAACCTGAAATTGAATACTTTAAAAAAGTAAAAGCAAAAGAGTCGCAACTCTTCAGTAGCAGATTTTTGAGGGAGGTCAACTACCGCGGGAACGACTTCCGCCAAGTCGCCCTCGTCGATTTGGGGAACCGAGTCTTCGACGAAATCTTCGGATTTGTCGTCCTCGATCTCAAACTCCTCGACAATCTCACTTTCCGTGGTCTTAGCACGTTCCCTTAGCCGCTCGTCGACCAGATCATCTGTAGATATCATTTGCAGGCCATCGCTGTAGTCCAGCTGCATTTCACAAAATTATAAATTGCAGAACAAGGTCCATGCGCACCAGATAGCCTTGAGACTCCACGCTGCCGTCGGAGTCCTGGTCGCCGGCTTCTTTGAGGAAGTTCAGGGGCAGCCCACCCGCTCTACATTGCTTAGATGGACGAGAGATCACTGCAGAACAAATACCCGTGTCATCTTCGGTGCGTAATGTGTGACGAGTCGAATCTATGAGACTGTGTTGGTCGAAGTAAGCCATGATTACTGCGTTGACCGGTTTCGGGACATATTTGAGCAGGCGCTGCTGAGAGACTAGTGTGGGCGGCGGGAATACCCGGTTTCCTGAACAGATCTGAACGAATTAGGTGCGTGAAATTACGACGAGAGCGGCGATCGGAGACGAAGTGCGAGCGAGAGGCGAACTGACCGCAAGGGTGAGTCGTAGTCGGCCGAGGAGTGGGAAATCACCCACGTTCGTCCCGTGTTGATCAACAAGCGGCTCGTTTCTCGTTTCGAAATCATTATATAACTTCGTTCGCGTTTTCGGTCGTCGGCCGACCGGCGCCGCGTCCATTCGTCCGCGTTTCTTTCCGTATTCGGCTTCTTTTGGTCCGTTCGCGCTTAAGACGTTTTCTCCGTCGGCTCCACTTCGCAACGACTCGCGTGGTGATTCACCCTTTTCGCGACTTCGTGTTCAATCATCATTTTTAAATTGAAAATTCGCGTTGTTTAAATACACATTTATTTTCAGGACCACCGAGACAAAATGACCGATTACGACCGTTACTCCGAGCAGCTCCGCCACCCAGATAATCCCATTGTATTTTTCGAAATGACTGCCGGTGGAGCCCCGATCGGTACGATCATCATGGAGCTGTTTGCTGACGTCGCCCCCAGAACCGCGGAAAACTTCAGGCAATTCTGCACTGGCGAGATGAAACGCGATGGCATGCCGATCGGCTACAAAAACTGCCACTTCCACAGGGTTATCAAAGACTTCATGATTCAGGGAGGCGACTTCGTCAATGTAAGAATTCGAAGGCTCGTGAGAATAGCGTTCTCATTGTGTGCTTTTCAGGGAGATGGAACCGGAATGACGAGCATATACGGAGCCAAATTCCGCGACGAAAATTTCAATCTGAAGCACGAAACTCCGGGACTTCTGAGCATGGTGGGTGGCTGGGGATCAATTGGTCTAGTTATTTCTTGTTGCAGGCGAACTCGGGTGTGGACACTAATGGCTGTCAATTCTTTATTACATGTGCTAAGTGTGATTTTTTAGATGGAAAACACGTTGTTTTCGGTATGCCCTTCATATTGAGTTACCATATTGAAAAATGTCATTTCAGGGCGGGTGCTTGATGGACTTCTAACAGTGCGCAAAATCGAGAATGCCCCGACTGGCCAGGCAAACAAGCCGGCCTTGCCTATTGTCATCGAACAGTGTGGTGAATTGTGAAAGCATCTTGCAGGCCTGTTGCAGCTTCTTACATATTGTTACTTTTTCTGTTACTTCGTTTCCCGTTGAAAAGATCTCTTACGCCTCTTTCGTTCGACTACGCTCTGCTTTGTTGGGAACTGGGTTTGGGAATTATTCCGTGCACGGTTTGTTTATCTGTGTATATTAGCGACCACGAAACTGCGCTATAATCAATAAATTCGATCTTCACCTGGTGCGTCGTCATGCTTATTCCTTACCGCAGGCAACGGTAGTTCATGTTTGCTTCGCGTGGCTTTTTCACCTGTTTCACGTTAATGCGTGCGAGATTTCTCTGGTTCCAGTCCTTCTCACCTCATTAACCGAACGCGTTTGCAGCTACCGTTGGAAACTATGGACGGAATAGACGCTGCGGCCCACAAATTCAAAGTCGTTCTTTTGGGCGAAGGAGCGGTTGGAAAGTCGTCTCTTTTGCTTCGATATGTTGAAAATAAATTCAGTCCAAGGCATTTGTCGACCGTGCAGGTAGGAAAGTCTGGTTGAATATTCTGATGTTTTGAATATAGGCTGCGTGTTTGACAAAGAAAATTCTTGTAGACGGGACATGCGTAGACCTTAACATCTGGGACACGGCAGGACAGGTAATTAATTATGCGGAAGTCTCTTTTTTATTTTTCCTTATGTTTAGGAGAGATTCCATGCATTGGGTCCAATGTACTACAGGGACAGTCAGGGAGCTCTCCTGATATTTGACATAACTGACCAGCGGTCATTTGAAAAAGTTTGACCTCTTGGAAAACGAAGAGTAATTGAGAACCGTTGCAGGTGAAAGTGTGGGTGAAAGAACTGAGGGGCATGCTGAAAAATTCCGTAACGCTTATGATTATCGGAAACAAGACCGACCTCGAGCGCGAACGAGTAATCGAAACCGATGCGGCCAAAGAGTAATTTGTCTTCGGCTTCGAAAATTTTGAATTATTATTTTAACTTAAGGTACGCCGCTTCTGTAGAGGCCGAATACCGAGAGACATCCGCAAAAGAGAACTTGGGGATATCTACCGTGTTCGATCAGGTTACAAAACGTACGTTCTCAGGAAGTTTGAGTTCAATTCAAAACATCCCCTTTCAGTGATGATCGAACGGAAGAAGCTGACAGCGAACGCCGAGCCGGGGTCGCCGACGACGTCGAATCGGAGGACCCGAAACATTCTCGTCGTGGAGGACGACCCAACGCCGAGCAAGAAATGTTGCTGAAACCAGTGCTTTGATTAATTCATTAATGAATGACCCAAGCGGAATATCTTCAACCACTGTGATAGTATACGAGTAAATCAGTCAGCTGACTTGCGTGCATTACGTTTGAATAAAAAAAGATACGTTTAGCCAGAAAAGGCTCTTAGTGTTCTTTGGTAGAAATGAAATCCAGCTTGAATCCGATACTGCGGCTCTAAAATTTCTTTGGCATTATTAGTTTGGAGAAGTCGAAAACTTTATATTGCAATCGATTTGAAGTCGCGTTCTCGATAGACTTTCTGCTCTGTGGGTATGAAATTCTTCGAATGGCTTTTAATTTGACATTTTTAAAGATGAGTCGATAAATTGGAGTGTTAACAACGGGTTATACAACATCTGCGTAACCGACATTTGCCGAACAGACATTTGCGTAACAAATCATTGTTACGAAAACGTCGGACCACGTCAACAATGTGGTTGCTCAGGGAATCAGCCCTAAAATACATTTTATGTTTTGACACTTTAAGACATGACTCACATCCGTAGTTACCATCGTTGTTGGAGGAGTCATCCGAAGAGCAGCCGTCGTTTTCAATTGGCCCATCTGGCGGTTTCTTGTTTCTTCGGTCCGTTCGACGGGGGTTCCCTCCACAATATTTGGCATGACTAAAGAGTCAGGCACCGCAGCAGTTGCGTCCACGCTGCATCCCTAACACTCGATTTGAAGTGGTTCTTTTCCGTCTGTGGCGATTGAATATTTTCGTTGGATGGAAAGAAGCGATTCATGGTTCTGGCTTAGAGAGGGAGTTTGGATTTCAGGTGTTCTTCTTTCCGACGCTAAGTTTTGCGCCGTTTCCTTCAGCGGCAAACACTCCTCGACGGCACTCGCAGATTTCCGGCTTGTCGTGCCATCGGAAATTCCATTAGGAAACGAGGCCTAAGCCAGAAGCAATAAAACTGGTTCCATTTGTCGATTGCTGCTTACCAGTGATTTGTTCCTCCTGAACAAAAGCGAGGCGTCGTCGGTGTTGATCAGCGTCCTCTTTCCGTGACTAAGCTTCGCCACTTTTAAATGATTGACGAACGCATTATTCGGTTATCTCGAAAACAATAACAGATTGCTATCCCACGCTTCAGACACGGTGGACGTGAAGATTTTGACCACGTTGGCGACGGCCTCCTCCGCGAAGTGGATTTGCTCGCCCGTCTCCTCGGCGACTTCTTGTGCAGAGTCTTTCGCGACAATTTCACGCAGTTTCAGAGGCGACGAAAGGCAAATCCTAAATTTTCATTAATACGGAATAACCTAATCTTTTGCGCTACCATGTCCGCCGCCTCCGCTGGCCCGCTTGTTTCCGATTCAGAAGGCGCGCAAACGGGCTGTTTCGGGTATATTTCCTCATTTTCGTCGCTGGCTAACTTCTCCATTCTGAAATCACCGGACAAAATAATGCAGATTGTTTGCGAATGCAAATGGGAAGATACACGAGAGCGACCAATTTAGCCATGCGAAATCTGATATTGTGACTCGTAAGTTCTAGCTTCATGTATTTACTCTACGTATTTACATTTGACACAACGTCTCATTAGTGGCATTACTGCCATATTATACGGTTGAGAATGACAAGACGGGGAAAATGGAGATCTTCGTCGAATTCCTGCGGCGCTCCCTTTTCTGCGGCTGCACTGCGCGATTTCTGCAGCGCTGCATTCCACATCGGGTTCTCCACAAGCAACACGTTCCATTTGTCTCGGTTGACCTTTGACAAAAATAGTTCCAGGCTTCCCTTGCGTTTTGGAGCCGCCAAGTAGACCGTTCCACCCTCCACGATGAGCTTCTCCATGCAGTCAATTATGCAGTGGTACCGCTCGAAGTAGACGCAGTCCGATGCGATGATCGTGTCGAACTTCTGGGCCACCTCGGGCGGACTCGACCAGTCCAGCACGTAGCTCTTCACGTTTTGGAGTCCATTCGCAGCTACAATCCTCTGCACGTTCTCCATCGCCCTCTCGTTTCCGTCGGTGATGTGTACTTCAGTGCCGGGATAGTTGGCTGCACATATTCCTGCGAGGCCCGTTTTCCCCGATCCGAGCTCAAGTATGCGCTTGTTGGCGAAGTTTGCGAGGAATGATCGATGGCCGCTCTGCTGAGCTATGTGGTAAGCAAGGCATTCTTCGGAGAGCCACACCTTGGCGTTTCCAGTATTGTCGGTGTCGCTGAGGTGTTCGCGGGCAACCTGTCTTTCGTAAAAACCGAAAATAATTAAACGACCCGCCACTTTCGTGGATTACTGGATCGGGGTGATCCTCGCCGGCGAACAGGTGGAATGGTTCCTCAAACGTGGTTACACCTGTTTTAATTGCCTTGAACGCCTTCCGCCAGAGCTGTACTGTTCTCTAAAAACATCACTGGCCATAAATCCTCGCATGGCTATTACCTTTCCCGAGTCCGCCACGCGTTCAAATGGCATTTCGGAATGTCGACGCTGCTCTGGACGTTTTGTGGACGATGGGATTTGGAGAACAATCGCGCAATACGCGGAAGCCCGGGCGAAGGACCGACTGATACCAAAATAACGGCAATGACCTTTGCTGTGAGATCATGCGAAGTGAGAAATGCGTGATATGACAGAAATCACTGAAAATCGTGCATCTAAAGAATGGTGCACGGTTTTCGCAGGGGCAAAATAGTGACAAGCCAAGCGTTGTGTCACAGAAAAATTCCCACATTCGGTTTAAGCAAACAATGAAATGGCGGGTGCCGTTGCTCAAAGACCTGGATTTGGGGCTATACGCTCAAGAAACCGTGTTTATTGTTACAAATATTAATTATAGTTAGTTTGAACATTGTTTTCAAGCGGAGTATGTACAAAGAATGTAGATAAGTTTCTAAGTCTTAAAGAAAGACGCTCGGGATACATTTCTATACAATTGCAATTAGTTAACCGTAAGATCCACTGACTCAGCGTAAACAGGCAATCAAAGTAAAGAAGTTGGGAGGAAAAGGCAAAACTAGCCGGAAAAAAGTGGACGGGGAATCGGACGAGTTGGAAGGGGTCGGTGAAGACAAGAAAAATGTCTTTTTGATATGTCTAATCTCTGCTTTGAGAACGTTGCGAAAGAACCGAATCCGCTTTTTCAAGTTCCTTTTTGGACACTTTAGGAAGCTCAGGCACTTTGATTGGCAGCTTGGGCTCGCAGTGAGACGCGCTTCCAGAAGCACCTTTATCGAAGGGGAGCATGGTAAAGACGACCGGGAGGACGATGAGGCCGTGGAAGAGTCCCAGCGAGACGACTAACGTGACGACCTTCACGAACACTTGAACCATATAAGCAGGGATAATGGCCAGAACGGCCAAGGAAAGGACAGTCGAAAGACCTGCTTGGCACATCGGCCAAGCAATCGAAGCGAGAGCATGGCGAAGACGCTCTCTTTGATCCTGTAACGGAAGCAGTTGAGAGGCACACGAGCATTCACCATACCGGGATTCCTCCTTTGTAGTAGTGGAAACTGATGTGGGCGATAAAATCCACAGAAAAGCCGATAGCCATCAGGGTTGTTGCCATCGAGATAGGGTCCAAGTCCACGTTCCAGTAGCTAAGAGAGCCAAACACTCCAGCATTGATCGAAAGAATGGCCAACGTGGAGGAAATGATCGTTAAGAGGTTGGGGGTGAAGAAGATGAGAACCGTAGCCATGCAGAGGAACGCGAAGATGACCGTTTGTTGGGTTACAGGGAGGATTGTAAGTAGCTGAAAACTGGAATGATTCGTTTTGTTACGTTCAGCCGTACCTGGTCGGAATACATGCTGAAGTCTTCGTAAATCGTCAGATTCAAGTGGTTGTACTCGGCCGCGATCTCCCTCCAGTTTTGCAGAAGGGCCAGTCGCTCGCTCCAGGCGACGGCGTTGTGGAATCCAGTCGAGAAGAAGAATTTCTGCACGCAGGACGGCTTTTCGTCTGCACAGTCTCTGAAAAGACAGGCTTGCACAACAGAACGCAGATCAGTGAGGCATACTGTGGCTTTCCAAGATTGACGAAATGACTCCATCGATGGTACTCCGGAATCGAAAAGAAGTCCGGAAGATACTTGTACTTGAAGTCGATCGCTCCGCGGTTCTATAAGGGCGCAATAGTAAACCTTTTCAGAGGAGAAGCGTACCTGTAGACCGACAAAAGGAAGATACGGTAATAGCCACATGTGGGTGCTGGAGGAGCCGACGCTTCCAGTGGCGTGTTCGAATCTGTCGAGGATGCCCATAATCTCCGGAACCGCTTCCGGGTCGGAGAGGTTTCCCGGTTTGTTCACGAACACGGCCACCTAAAAAGTGTTTGATCAGTTGCAACCACAAAACAGTGATTACTTGTCCGCCTTCTTTAAAAATGATGTTTGTCTGCATTCGCACAAGGTCAAGTAGAGGCGAGTCGTCCAGGAACAGCTTCTCGGAGCTCAAACCAACTTTGATTTGAGTTACCCCGTAGAAGGAAATGGCCCAGTAGATGACCATAATCACGCCTATCAAGATTCTTGCAGACCAACTCATGCAGAAATCGACCCAGAGGTCGAGGAACTTGTCTCCTACCCGAGCAAGCCATGCCTGCTCTTTCTTCGAAGCTGCCTGAAGGAAAACTGTAACTGGATGAACAAGGGCTTCCTTCCACCTGTGACGCGTCAGGTTCAGGCACAACCAAGCACCACGCATACGCGTTTACACGTTTTTCTTCTCGACGACCACTGAAAACCAGTATTGCAGAGAAGAAAAAGATCTGGTAGAGATAGTCGAAGACGACTGCGACGGAGATAAAAATGCAAAACATCTGAATCAGGGAATAAGTTAAAACAAACAAAATGGATTTTCGGAACCTGGATGGCCGGAGTTGGCGCATACGCTCCGATTGCGAACGAGAGAATGTTCGTGAGCGAGGTAATCGTAATCGAGGGACCGGCGTCGGCTAATGTGTCCGCTAAGCGTTCCTTGACTGGGAGATTGTGATTGCATCGGTGCCAGCAGTGGAGGAAGATGAAAGCATCGTCCACCCCGATCGCGAGCACCAGGAAGGGAACCACCGTCACAATGGGCAGAAATTCGAACCCGAGCTGTAAAATCTGAATGTAGCCCCACAGTTAACCCGTGGCCATCTTACCCAGAACATCGTTCCGAATGAGGCACACAGGGAAAGGATGGGACACAAGACTCCGAAAAACGCTTCCCATGGCTTGCTTCTCACGGGATCTTTCTTCAGAGAAGTGGCAACCGTGAAAATGGTGATGACAACAAAGGAAACCGACATAAGTGGCAGGGCTTTGATTCCTTTAATTACATGTGCTACTTTCGCGGTCAGACAGGAAGGGGATTATTACCTGTGCGCCGCACTTCCTCGGAGACGAGGCCTTCCGAAGTTGCATAGACACGGATTAAAGGGTCTCCTATGGTGCTCGTGGAGTATTCGAACACGGCGTGTTCCCACTTTTTCATGAGCGCCTCGTCCGAAGAGTTCGCGTAGATCGCGTGGAAATTTATGGCAACAAGTTTGCACCCCTCGATCAGCTTTGAACTGAACCAAAATAAGTTGAAAAAATTTTACAAAAAATGGCTCCTACCGGTTGTTCAATGACACTTGGAAGATGTTGTTCGCGAGGTAAATGCGATGTCCAAAAACGTCCATTGTTGGATACGTGAGCTTCACATTACTCGACTTCCCCGCCTGAATGTCGCGAAAGATGGTCAGAAAGATGTTCACTGCATCGCTGGTCTCGCACTGGGTTCCGCAGAAGTCCGAGTAGGTGTAAGTTCTCCCCTCGTGAGTGACGTTGATGCGGTACTGTAGGTAGTCTTCGATTTCGAGGGCCTTTTCAATATATCTGAAATGTTGAATTGCTTCGCTTGAAATTTGTGTAAACGAAAAAACTCACTTTGGCCTGAGCAAGCTGCCTCCATCGGTGGTTTTCATGGCCACGACGACGTGGAAGGGGCTCCCGAGCTCCTCGAAGAACTCCCTGGCCACGCGGAATTCGTACCTCGACGGAGAGTCAGACGCGCTGAAGTGATCGCGTACATTATTAACTTCTTTGAAGTTAATCGCTCCGACGGATAGAATCGCAGCTCCGAGAACCCTGAAAATAAACCATATTTGTATTTCAAAAATTTGATTTTTTAATACGTACGTAACTAACAGGCAAACCAAAGGATAATCAGCGATCAGGAGCCCAAGTCGATAAAAAGCTTTCTGCGTCTGAGCTTCGAACTTCACAAAAATCCGCCCAAAGGCGACCATCTAAACAAACGGTTTTCAATGGAACGGGGTGACGATAGAACTCACCACTAATTTAGAGCGGAGTTCTTTGAATATGGGGCTAGCTCATGTGGTTCAATCAAAAGCAGAAGACCTGAAACAATCGATCTCGGAATGTCAGTCAGCTCTTACGCGGAGAAACTCTGCGTCGACTCATCTCAAAATGTCTATCGCATCATTTAGATGACACAATTACGATAAACAATTGGAAACACTTTCCCGTTCGAATGTACGAAAACGGTACAGTCCGGAAACGCGCGCGAGAAGTAGTGATTTTAGAACGCGTAGCTGGTTGAAGGAGCTCGGGAATGGCTAAGGGAATGCTGCCAGATCGACGTCCGACCCGTTGCAAAGTGGGTTCTCTGGGAATGGCGATTAAACCAAACTGTTGGTCTAGTGAAAGTGGCGAACCGAGAAAGTGCGCTATAATGACTCGAAAAAGTCAGGAACGACGTCGGTGGATACCCCACGCAAGTGGCCGTTGATCGGCCTTCGGGGGCGAAGGCGCAGGAGGGTCGTATTCCCATTGTCTGTGACCTCTCGGAAGAAGAAAATGAGTGGGGTTGACCAGCAGCGCAAGTCGGCGTGCGATCTGTCGTCGCCGGTCTCCCGCCAGGCGGGCAGGTCGCCGCTGGTCAGCCAGCAGCCCGTAGGCACAAATCCAGCAGCATACTCTAAAAGGATTAGTCTAAAAGAGTTGAATGCGCGGCGCGCATTTCAATGCAAGTGCGAACGGTTAGGATTGCTCTTCAACTTTCTCGCAGACAGCGCGCGACTGGCGAACCGAAGGAGCGAAAGAAATCCCGAGGGGCTTGCGAGTGAGCCCGCGCGTGCGGAATAGTATCTCGAACTGAAGGCTGCGGGCTCTGGATGTATGAAGGGATGCTCATGTAACACGCGGTTTGAAAACGGGATTTGTTTGATCTGCACAGGAGAGGAGCAGCGCCAGAATGGAGAGTGATTCAGTGTGTTTGAACTGGGATGTCTTGCTAAAAAGTGGACAACGCGTGGTTTCCACAATGAAAAGGGTAGTATCGGTTGACCATTAGTGGGAACACATGTCACCGGAAGGAAAAAAAAGGAAAACAGAGCGTCGAGATTTGTGGATATGAGAGATCACTTGTAATGAATAAAACATTTATTAAAAATTTATCGCTTTATGTATAGTAGTTGATTTATTGATAACACCTAAGCGAAATGGTGAAGGTAGTGCTCTAGGGACGCTAATTCTATCGCATCGTATGCTGAGTGGATGTGTATTGCTGTGCAGGCTGCTGAGTCACGGTTGTAGAGGAGTTGTTCTGGTTCGCGGGCAGGGGCTGTTGCCGCTGGTTGTGGACGAACTCGGAAGAGTACGTCTTGCACTGTGGACACATCCAAGTGACTTGGGTGCAGGTGGAAAGCGCTTTGCATCTGAAATCCGTTTAATTAGCAAAAAAAGGTCTGATGGCTTCATTGCCTCAGGCACGTGTGCAATTGCAAGCCGGGCTTTCGAAGAAGCACGGCTAAGCGGTCCATCATGGAAGAACGGGCTTTTGTTGAAAGACATTCATCTAAATTATCAAATCTCTTAATCTCGGCGATAATTAAACACACGTACAAGTTTGCTGTTGACTCATTTCGAGTAGCTGCTCCGGGCGATGGATCATCCGCAGACACTGCTCCAGCATCTCGTGCAGGTAGCAGCGGTCGAGCAAAGAGAGCCGCACGAACACCGACAGCTAAACGGCGCTAAGCTTTATAAGTCTTTCGATTCTTTCCAACCTGAGTGTGCGGCGCGAGGAGTATGGAGGCGCATTTCTGCAGCAGCCCGGGTGATTCCATCTTGCAAGCAGCCATCAGAACTGGCCCGATGTTGGTTTCTAAAGCTCTCCCGTGATATGCAAATGCTTGTACAAATACCATTGATCCTGAGTTGCGGAGGGTAGATCGCCAAAATGAATGCCTTCAGTTCTTCGTGGCTGCAAGGACAGAAGAGTTCGTCGGAAAACGAGGCTGTTCCTATGCGCTCCTAGGGCAAATATTTATATATGCAAATCGGGGAAGAAACTGACCTGGAATAGATTGGACCATGCCGCGATGTAATACGGATTCACGTAATAGATCCGCCCGGACTTGGCACGGATCGAAGCAAAGTTTAAATCCGTGGAGCGTTGGAAGTATTCCAGATCGATCGGCGGTTCCGGGATCTCCTAAACAAACGTGGAATAAACGTATTTATAGCACCGAGCAACTGACTTCCGGAGCGGTGTTTCCATGTAGACGTTCCAGGAGGAACACTTTCACCCGGTCCGAGAGGGCATGGTAGCGCGATCCGGTCAAGTCGAAGCGGTGGTTTGGCCTGATTTCACGCAGACACAAAACGAGAAGTCGATCCAGTTTGTATCGATCCGCAAGCCAGATTTTTTCGAGGAGCGGCATTCGGTGGTTAACCAGGAAGCATTCGCACCGGTGCAGGAGGCCTTCCATCTGGAAAATAATAGTCATTACGATAACCGAAAGAAGCGTTTAAAATCTGATTCGTAGATAGCTTGCAAAATTAGCGGTGCAAATTAGTCAGCGATAAACATTTGTGTGCAAAATAAAAGGCGGAAATGTAAAAAAGACGAAAAAACCTTTTCCGCAAACATTCAAAAAAATGTAAATAAGTCACGGATTCCAAAGGTGAAAATGTTTTCGTGAACTGACTCAAGTTTCCACAGCTGAACAATTCGAAAACAATAATCGAAAGCTTGCAAATGAAAGACCGCTCACCTGATAATCGAAGGCGATCGGCAGCAAAATGTGCACAGTTTGGTCGTCGATTTCCTTGTAAGTGGGGTGGATGGTGTGCAGCATCTCGAGGATATGGTCGTACTGGACATTTGCCAGGATAAGTTCCCTGTCCGGACATTCGATGCACCAAGCCCTGAAAACCCCTATTCACATTCCCTGCCTCTTCAGACTTTGCGTACCTCAGAATCGGCGACCAGACGGAGATGTAGTGTTCGTCCACGTAGAGGCGCTTCCCGTCGACGAGGAGAGGCCGCGTCCGTTGTCCATCGGGTCGCGTGAAATCCAGCAGGACTTCGATCGAGGCGTTTGTTATCGTTCGGCATTCGTCCTGAAGCATACACCAACTTTCCATGGCTGTATCCTGCACTGCAGCAGATAAATTGAATAATCCGGAGCCGTCGACATCTCAGCCGGGAGAAGCCAAAATCCGGGCTCTTATTAATAGCTTTTCTTACACATGCACATTCGATTATTTGCGTGAGTGTCTCTCTGAATAAGTGTCTCTAACTGCCCAGATGCTTGAGCATGTACGAATTTAGCTAATCCACGTGGATTAGAAACGCTCGACGACGGCACGAGCCGAAGTAGAGGTTCGAACCGACGTCCAAGTGTGAGTAAAAAACGGAGATGGGTCAGATTTCACCCTGCTTCCAATGATGCGAATGACCAAAACCACATTTTCCAATTTTGGGAGTTTGCCCTCACTTTCCCTGTCTCATTAAAAAAACTTTTCGATTCGACCGTCCTCCAAAATCTTTCGATTTCAAAAGCCGGGTTTTTTAAAAACATCATCCCTCAGCGGAACAGCGCCTTTTTGCACAGCTTAACACGTAAATTCGAAAAATTCGCTTTTAAAAATTCAGATTTGGAGATGTTTTTGACGCAGAATCGAGATGTTTGGTGCGAACATCCAAATAGATTCAACTTGTTTGCTCTGATGTTTGACTGCTCTTGGAAAGGAAGCTGGCGCGCGGGCACGAGAGAGCGGCAGACGCAGGCGAAACGCAGCAAGCTGTTCCACAATAGAGTACTAACGATTCGGTTGATTAAAATGTCCCATTACGAAAATGAAAAACGCCTGGGCTTTCGCGTCCCGTTCGCCGGCCGCAGTTACAAGGTGTGCGTTTTCGGCGATGTGTTTTTTGTTGTCCCTTGCCAGGATAAAGTTTCGTCCTTCCGGTTCCGCACAAAGAAAATAAATTATTAATCGAAGAGATGAAGAATGTGGCAAAAGTATCGATTTGGTTGTGAGGCGACGCGCGGATTCGCTACTCACAAAGCATTTCGCGCCTGATGCATGCGTTGTCCACGGGCGACATTCAAGATTTACGACCGATAAAAGAACACATTGGAACAACTTTGGATTTCCTAGATGGCGCTGTCCAGAGTCGGTCGACGTTGGGGTATGGGCAAAGCAAGAGAGAAATGAAAGACGCACCTTGGACGTGGATTGGATCGGCTCGATCATGGTGTTCAGGATGTTCGACGTCGAGGGGTACGAGGAGGACGTGGGTCCATCGAGGGGCATGGACATCGACTGCGCATTCCAAGGAGACATATTGTAACTCTGGGACAACGACATCGCGTCGAAAACTAATTTGGCAGATTTGGTGAAGAAGTATATTGACGGGTTTGTAAGTGAATAGGGAATCAGAAAGATTTGGGGCAGACAATATTGATGAGAGGAGCCATCTCAGAGATGAGTGCGGCTCATGTCCACCCGGCCGGCCGGTCGTTGATCAGCGGCTGACCAAAGCGGAAGCGGTGGTTCTCTGCAAAGACTCGGGTGGGTAAAAACTACGAGAAAGAAGCAAGACAAAAACGAATGTGAATCCGATGTCCTTAAGCGAGCGGAGATAATTCTATCTTTTTCCGTTTGCTCTCTCACTCATCCTTCCCTACGGCGCTCAACTGTAAAATTAATTCACATTGATCCCCTACTCTCTAAATATTCGCTTCAAGTCTGCAAATTAGATGTCGTCAGTCTCGAGTTGTCTGCGCTTCAGAGTACTCTCGACTGGACTTGACAACGCGCGCGCGTATTAACCGAGGAAGAAAGTGCGCGCGGATTGGCCCCGTGCGCCTCCGGCAATGGCCGTAGTTCCGCCCTTAGGGGCACGGGTCCCGCTCTCCCACCCTCACTTCGAGTGCTATCCATATACGCCCTTCTGGAGTGGCACATGCGAAACCAAGGCCAAACTTATGAAGACAAAAGCGGATGGAAGAGCATGAAAAGAGAGGAGGATAAGGAAAGATAAGGAAGGCTCCGCGAAACTAATTCTTTTCAAAAACGCCCAAAACAACGTTTAGTCTATTTTGTCCATTACTGTAATTTCGTTCGAACTGTCAAGGGAATTCGATATTGCTTGCAACTAACAGAATTTCGTCTATTAAACAGGCTCGACTCCTTTCAACGTCACTTGACTAGGATACTTTCCAGACACGAATATGTATTTCCGTAGGCTACAAGCCGATTGACGATCTTCCTGCGGATCGATGACCGGCGACAATACTCGCGGCAAAAATCTCAGATCGAGGAACGCAAACAGGGCTTCAACCGCGTCTTACAGACTCGTCCTCAAGCAGACCCACAAAAGGCATAAGAAAAAATGAAACATAATCGACTACGACAATGTGTGTCCGGACACGTTCGGCTGGCTGCGAGAGGAACTGACTTCCGAGGAGTTGAAGAGCCACTTTGCGAGTCCTTTAGAACATTTCGATCACAATTAGCAGCATTGGCGCATGTCAAACACGTCATAAAAGGTGGATTTGAAGAAATGTGAACACCTCTGGTTGCTAGAAATACTTGTATTGTCTTGAAACCATTTTCGAAGTTGAACAAAACACGTCCGCCATAAAACGGTCGCCGAAATAGAAATAAAGCGATTAGCTCTGAACGTAGAAGTGAAGAAATGCGTTATTTGAGGCCCACACAGCTCACAAAGCTAAAAGACAATCGCAGTAATTGAGTACCCATCGATTCGTGCCTAATCGTTATTTGCGCGCAAGAAATAGTGCCTCAGGCGGAAATAATTCTTCTCTGACCGTTTCTACTATATGTTTGTTTAAAAATTGTTTTTTTGATAGGTCGAATCAGCGGAATTGCACGATTGGGCTGTTGTAGACTAACTTAGTACGCTTCGTACACACACGCAGTTTAGAAACGCTTGAAATTTGAAGGCAAACGAAACGCAATATTTTCGTTTTAAACGTAAGCACTCTTAGAAGGAAGCCGTACTTCGCATCGAGCGGCTGTCGCGCAGGTTGACATGCATATTTACAAACGCTAATGCAAACAATGAAAACGCTTACGGAAGATTAACGCGGAAAGCGCGCTCTTTTGAATATTCCGCAAATATGGAATTGTTTTTTTGGATAAAAGCATTTGATTAGGTAAGCTGCGCGTTGCTCAGTCGTCGTAAATAACAAAACGACGATCAGAGCGACTACCTGATTGCGGTTTTTGTTTTTATTACAGTGGTTTAGAAAAGAATTCATGGGCATATTGCGAAGGCTTATGGCCCGGAGATACGTCTTATAAGTAATTAAAGACAAAGGAGTCCTGGAGACTTACAATGAACGGGACTTCACCGTTTCGTTCGTTAATTAAAGCTGTTTAGCGCGCTTTGTCGATTTTACTTACACAAAAAAGTTCAAAAAGCGTTTTGAATTTGGTTTACAGATTCACTACTGCAACTTGAGCTGTAGCATAAACATGATTTTTAAGTTGATTGCTCGGTGCTTCTTGAAGTATTTGGGTGAGTGTTCTGCAAGAAAGTGTTGTTCGATTCGTGATTTGGTATAGTGAACTGGAGCAACCGGTTCTTTGAAAAAACGAAGACGACGTTCGACCGTTTAGCTGCTGTTGTTGCGCACAGGTCACTCGTATGTGGGCACAATGTTTCCCCTCACAAAGCCGTTGTCTGACTTTTCCTGAAGCTATTCCTTGAACCAATCGATTATCTACGGTCTTTGTTGGAGGGTCTCGAACAAGCGACGTAAAGCGAAAAAAAACATTTTTAACGAAGATGAATTGTGAATACACGAATGTTCTTGGAGTAAAGCACGTTTATCTAGTATTTGCCTTTTGTCCATTTCAAAGTTTTGGCGGAACTGACCGATTCGATTTCTCCGTACAGAAGGAAGCCGCACCTCAACCGGCGGTCTCGAGGGTTTCTTAATCCACCGACATTTCAAAGGCCGAACACCAGTGAAGTGCTTTCGGTGAAATCGCTCTTGTGATCGAGTCGACCGTCATCGCCTACGTTTTTCCGTTGCACCGGCAAATTCGCTCTGGGAAAAATTCGCGCGGAGCAATCGACGACGGTGAAAAGAGTTCGTTTTTCGGTGCGGCAAAACGACCTCTCACTGAGGAGGACCCAGCGCTCTGCTCAACTTCTTCCGTGCGACAAAAGGGGATTCGATGAGGCGATTGCGCGAAGGGCGGTCTGAGGGATCATCCGTACACGACGCGACACCATTTCAACTCCTCAAACAACATTTTCTCCACGGGCCAGCGTCTCGAGTAGCCGCAGTGATCAGATCGTCACTCAAACCGTGTCAACTCGATCGGATCCTCGCTATGACCGCTGCGCAATGGGGCTTACTGCTAATTCCCTCTGTCCTACTGACTTTAGCTTTTGCTCAGATCGACCAAGAATGCAAATGGAGAGACAACATCACAGGTAATTATCGGTTATCTTGAATAGGAAAAAAGAAACCGTCGTTTTTAGACATCGACGAACTGGCCCACCACAAATACCAGGTTCTGGAGGACTGTCTCTTCTATAAATTAAGCCGAGAAGCCGGGAAAATGCAAGGCCAGGGAAACGCGTTGATGGTGATGCCGCCGACTGTCGCCGCGCGAGAAACGCTGGACATCGAGGTGCTCAAGGTGAACATCCGACAGATGTGGATGGTGAGTTTTACCATTTTGAGCTCATTCGTTAGTCTTATATTGAAACTAAACTAATGCAAAAAAGTAACAGAAGCTGCGTTGACAAGCTTGTGCCAAACGTAGCCTTTGTAAAACACTGACTACAACCACCACCTTTTGCTATTTTTATATTGGAAGACAAAAGACGTTCAATAATTTGAGAATTTCAGAACGAAGTGTGGAAAGAGATGCATATCGACGGTTACTTCACCATGGTCAGTTTATATTTAGTCCAGCGCGTGAGTGTGCATTTCAGTCGTGGAAAGACCGGAGACTCCGCTGGGAGGTGAGCGACTGGAAAACCGACGTGGTGAATGTCCGATCATACGGTCGCGTGTGGGTGCCCGACATTAACTCCGAAAAGTGAGTGACTAATCCGCGCCTCCGATTCAACGGCGCGTTATCTTTAGACACCAAACGTCAATGCAGTCGAGCGATTACACTACTTTCCAGGGGACTGTCGCCAAGTCGAACGGAAACATAACCACCCGAATGGAGTACCGTATGCAGGCCCACTGCGAAACGGACTTTACCGACTATCCCGACGTGAGAATTCAGCTTTATTTCAATTCTTGCAACAAAGTCTCACAGTAATTTCGAAGACAAAGGCAGAATACAAAACTCTTTGTTTTACCGCAGTTACCAAAATTTGATTTCAGGACAAGAAACATTGCTGCTTCACCCTGAAGTCCACTTTGTACCCTCACTACATCAAATACTTCCTTGTCGACGACCACATCGACATGAGCAAGATGAGAACGAATTGGCATATTGAGGAAGCCACGGTTCGTCAGCTCAGCGACTTGGAAGACATGAAGCAAGTGTGGAGTGTATTCACAAAGTAATTTTTACACTTTTCTAGAACTCAAGTCCTGCAAATTTGCGTTACAGCTCGCCGTCGGTCGTCCACTCTCCGAATTGAGCTCACCATTCCTGTCTTCATCTCTGCGCTGCTTGTCTTTATCACGCCATTTTTTGGAAAAATTGAACAACAGGTAGGCTAAAGGCTGCACTTTACAATTTATGGTTTTATTCAGGTTTACGTAAAGCTCTTTGCCATTCTCTTGCAGTACATGAGTTTCCAGTTCCTGGTGACAAGGACTCCGCAGGTCGGGATGGGAGACAATGTTCCCAAGATTTGTAGGGAGGCTCCGCGACACCCAGTTTATCTTATGATCTTTTAGACCTCTTCTACACGTTCACCCTGATTGTGACTGCCCTCAGTCTGGTGCTCACCCTGCTCATATCCGCTCTTTCGCGCATTGAACGCCGAGTTCCCCCAGGTAAATTGGTTAAAAGATACAATGCGAAAGACGGAAGTTAATTCATTGCTGCCGCCGATCACCGCTGATTGACCGCACGGACTGTCGATTTTGTCAGATCGGAAAAGAAAGTTGGATTCTGCGCCGTTTGGGACTTGCGCGCTCGATGTTCGAACATTTCGACGACACCAACGAGCATTTTTTGGCGAAGTAAACAAAAAAATCAATCTTCGTCCGAAACATTTCTGAAATTTTCTGATTTGGCCTTGATTCAGCCCACCGCTTCACTTTGCTGGCTTCGGTCCTCAACACAACGCTGTGCTGCGCCTTTGAAGAAGGAGCGAAGACCGACGGCACTTCGTCGAAGGATTACAAGAGTGACTGGATTCAGATCCACGTGGCCATCAACAATCTCCTCTCAATTTTGGTCATGGTCGCTTACGCCATCGGAGTCTGTGTTATTTCGTTTTGACCGATTCAGTTTTGTCTGTACATATCTGCCGTAACTAATCTGCAAATGACGCTCAGTAATAAACTCTTCCGCTTTGACTCCAAGATTCCATCACTGTGACTTAATTTATGGTCATGATTTACAACCTCGAAGTAAGTAAGTGAGACAAGAGTCGGTGCTGTGAACGCCGTCCGTAAAAAGTGAAAAGGGAGGAGGATTCCTCCCTGGACGCAGCGTTTAAAAGGGCCTGCGAAGGACTCTTCGTTCATTCTCGTCGGACTTCTTCGATCGCTGATCACGTCTGCTATCGTTGAAATAGGTTCTTTTCAGTGCTTTACACAAACCGCTCCTTATATCGCAGTCTGTTTTCTGCCGGCCGACAGATTCTGCTCTGCTTCGAAGCCCGGTACACCTTCATAGCCGCGCATTCCAAAGTCACGCGTTTGGTTGAATGTTTATGGCAGTCGCGAAACCGGCCCTTCTTACCACAATCAGCGCATTTGCTCCATATAGTTCCATAATTCAGCTGGCGACCATACACTAAAAAACTAAAGAAGCGTCCAGCCAGCTCTCGGCCACGCCTATATAAAGGCGCGACTAGCGCACCGATTGTCTATTATTATTATTCCGCAGCCCGATCGGTTTCTCGTTTCAAGTTTTTACCGCCGACCTCTGGTCAATCCGTTTGGTTCTAAATTTAAAATGCCGCCTGTTTATGGATCTGCCGCTTCGCTACGCAGCGACCAAGACCTGTTGGTTAGTACAGAATCCCCTCACCACCAGAAAAAGATTCGAGTGCGTATTGTAATGCGTGTTTATCAATTCAGCGTTTCGCTATGGATTCGTACATCGCCGTGCCGGAAAACACCGCTTCTGGAACCAATATCATCTTCACCCTCAAGGAGAAAGCCGGAGCCCTTGCCTCCACCCTGAAGCTCTTCGAGGTTCGTTCTTTCGTCGGTCTTAAAAGTGGGGCTCTTGCGGCTGAAGATCAGGGTTTGATGAGTTGATCACTTGGGTTCGTTGAGACTCACGTGTTGGAGAGAGCGCAAATCGGAGCTCGACCGGTTTTGGCTCAAGAGCAAGGGCTTATCAATTGTCGTACGGAGACTTCTTTGGTCGCGATGCACTGACGATCGAGAGTTGTCTCGCTTGATCAAAGTAATTAATCAATCGGTTTTGACAAGATAATAAATGAAATTCGCACTTTTACAGGCTTCAAGATAGTTTGTAAAACACTTTGAATTTTAACTTTTTGAAGCGCCGTTTCCTGTTCTTGAAACGTTCAATTTTTGCAGGAAAAGAAGATCAACCTGACCCACATAGAGTCGCGTCCCTCGAAGACTCACCCAGGATGCTACGAAATCCTCGTCGAGTGCGCCAAAGACTCGGATCAAGCGAGCGTCGAGCAGATCATCGGCCTGTTCAAGAAGAAGGCCGAGAGTCTCATGGTCCACCAGCCAATCTCGAACATCGTGCAGACCGAAAATTCGGTTCCCTGGTTCCCGAAGAAGATCTCCGACATCGACCAGTTTGCGAACCGCGTGCTCAGTTACGGAGCGGAGTTGGAAGCCGACCATCCAGTGAGTTTTCTTTTTTGAACCTTCTTTATCTGACATTTCCAGGGTTTCACCGACGAAGTATACAGAGCGCGACGCAAGGAATTTGCCGACATCGCCGCTAACTATAAGCAGTACGTTCTTCAGACTTTTTTCTCTTCTAAACTTGTTTTCAGCGGAGAAAAGATTCCACGTGTCGACTACACCGAAAATGAAATCGGCGCTTGGCGCACTATCTACGAAGAACTGGTCAACTTGTACCCGAAACACGCGTGCGCCGAGTTCAACTATATCTTCCCTCTCCTGCAGCAGAACTGCGGCTATGGCCCAGACAACATTCCCCAGCTGCAAGACGTCTCCGACTTCCTGAAGGACTGCACCGGATTCATCCTTCGCCCCGTCGCCGGCCTCCTCAGTTCCCGGGACTTCCTCGCCGGACTCGCTTTCCGAGTCTTCCACTCAACTCAGTACATCAGGCACCACTCCACGCCCAAGTACACTCCCGAACCGTAAGTCCTCCAAATGCCTTTAATAAGCAGACTTGTGCTTCATTACAGAGATGTCTGCCATGAGCTCCTCGGCCATGCTCCCCTCTTCGCCGACGCCGACTTCGCCCAGTTCTCGCAAGAGATCGGATTGGCCTCTCTGGGTGCTTCAGATGAAATGGTCGAGAAGCTGGCCACGGTAAGAAGCTAGTGCTAGAGTCGACAGTTAATTGTTTTGCTTGCAGCTTTACTGGTTCACGGTGGAATTCGGCGTTTGCCTGCAGGACGGCCAGCGAAAAGCCTACGGAGCAGGACTTCTGAGTTCCTTTGGAGAGCTCCAGTACAGTATGAGCGAAGAGGTAAACAGCTGTGGGGTTGACGAGACTTGACAGATGATGGGACCATGTGACACAACTAGACGGGCTGCCAGTTTAATTCGATAGAATTTTTTTAATGAAATTAACGCTACTGCGCGAAAAGTAGTTCCTGAAATAAGAATTATTTTGTAATAGTCTCGGCGCTGCGCGCCTCGATGACGCTATTTTTCGGCTAAACGAACCCTCAGCGCTTCTTATTCTCGAAAATGTCGACAAAAGACAAAAACGGACACGTCTGGATCGTCCTCCCTTATCAACGGGTCTGTGCGCTATTGCGCGAAGTTTATGTTATAAAATATGTTCTAAGTCGGCGCTTCGCGCCTCCAAGAAGTCACATATTATTCAATTCGGAATTAAGTGCAGAGCTGATTGAGACCAAAAACACACGCAATTGTTGCCAATTCGGCGTTTGCGGCACCAATTGAGTCGCGGTTGTAAAACCGACCGGTACGCGGCGACGGCGAAACGCGTGCAAACACAAATGGCGCCGCTACCGTAACCCGCATTTGGCCAGTCAGGGCCATCGCTTCGGGGCGTGACACACGGATAGACGGAGACGTTTGGATCGTTAAGTTCTAAGTTAAGATCTTTAAGTTAACACAACAGTTCTCCTTTATTTAATAAATGATTTACTAAAGGATAGGGCTTTCTGGCGGAAACACAAGTGCTTTTTACGAAAGAAAGTTTTTTCATGTAACCGTATAGACAACTAAACATTGAGTCCAATGACCAGACATCTTTTTCAGCCCGAAGTGTCGCCCTTCGACCCCTCCGTCACCGCCGTCACCAAGTACCCCATCACCAAGTACCAGCCCCGCTACTTCCTCGCCCAGTCCTTCGCCGACGCTAAAAACAAGCTGACGTATGCAAGCAGTTTTAAAATTCCAAAATTTCGTAATTTTTTTAGGGCTTGGGCCGCAACCATTATCCGTCCCTTCCAAGTTCGCTACAACGCCTACACCCAACGAATCGAGGTGTTGGACAAGGTCTCCTCCGTCAACCGTCTTGTCCGCGACATCAAGAGCGACATCACGACTCTCGAGGACGCTCTCTCCAAGATTCGAGCCATGTAAACTGCTCAAATGCAAGTACCATTTGTAACGGGGTATCCCAAATAAATTCTGTGTTTCCTGAATTCTTCCCATACAAATGACGTTGCGATAGGACAGGAAATGGTCAAGTCGACAGTTCATTGCTTTCCCAATCTTTCACACAAACTTTGCAAATTTATTTACAGCCATTATTGCAACAGCGCACATTACATAGGCATGTTACAGTCTAAAATTAGATCGAAACGGTCAGGGGTTGTGGCAGAGTTCATGCTTATCCAAGACGCGACTCGTTGCGATATCCAGTCGCAGTTCTGCTTTCTAAGCGGGTCTGGGTCGAAGCGGACGATGAGTTGTTGCAAGGGGAATGTGGATACTGTCTGAAAATTGGAATCTCTTCAAGTGATGGGCAAAACCACTTAATGAAGACCGAATGAGAAAACAAGTTATTTATTTACAAAAAGTTCAAGTTTCACCAAACTTTTTTGCATCAGCCCGACAATCGCATTTTAATCCTAATGAAGTTGTTTTACTGCTGTAATACAAAATTTTTAACGAGATTTTGTAACCCTGTGCTTCCCGAATCACAAAATCTGCGGCAATGAAAATGTGCTACCAGAGTCTCCATAATACATGTAACCTGTGACAGGTGTCGACTTAAAAGCGTCGTTAAGCATTGCATACATGCTCCCTTGATCCAAGTCGAAAACACCATCAAAAAACCATTCCAGAAGAAAGAAAAAGGAAAAAAGACAGACGATTAGTCAAGTGTAGCAGACTCAAGTTGTAAATTAGTTAAATTACAGCTAGACATTTTGTGAAAAACAAAGCGGTTTCAAATTTTCAGTTTCCAGACAGCTTGCTGAACTTTCGACCTTTGTCGTTTTAAAAAGTTTTTGGCTATAAAGAAGTGGCCACTGTGTCGCCATATATCTGAATTTCATTAAAATGGATACTTTTGTAAACAGAAAACATATCAGCAAATGGTAAACACACGTTTTCCACTATATTCTTGCTCAAGCACCGCTTTGATGTCATCTTTCGCGGCAAAATATAAATTAGCCTTTTAAATAAGCGCTTACAGCTGGATACTAAGGGATATATTTGATTCAGCTTCAACTTTGTTGTGTATTTTTTACTTGTTTGGTTAAGCTTCTTTCTATGCGAAGGTGACCGTACCTTCAAAACGTTGAATGCGTTTCGGTGGTCCAAGGCGTGAAAGTGGAACTGTTCCCCATTATGAGTTCTCCCCGTTAACTCCGCACATGTCCAGTAGCCGTTCGAAATGATCTGTCGTCAGAAATTAACATCAACTCGATTGGGAGCGAACTTACTTTGATCTTTTGTGGGACGTTAACAACGATCGTGAGTATTCCATGGACGGTTTCCTTGGACAGCGTGACCGTCTTCCGGCGGCGGACGGCGCACACGCCTTCCCACGTGACAAGTGCTCCTAAGAGATTCTGTAGACAGCGGAGGAAGCCATGCGCGAGGACCTACCTTGAGAGTCTAACTCGAACCAGCCATCAGTCATTCCCTCTTTACAGCGGAGACATAGAAAAGGGATTCGGAAACGTCAAAAGACGACCGCCGAGTGGGATTTCCAGTTCTACGTGTGTTTGCTTTAATGCCGCATACTCCACCCTGACTCGCTTTTTCATCTTAATGGAGTCCGAGCGATCAGCACCAACTGAGATATCAATCAAAAAGCAATGCCTAGCGTCTGTCGCACGTGATTATGTATAGCTTCGTCCTTCTGCCGGATGAAGGAACTAATGTGCAAACAAGACGTTAATATCGGAATGGCCGAAGTGGATCTGACGCTGTTTACGTTCTCCGCTTGCACCTTCGCATCTCGCAACAAACGTTTTGCAAGCCGAAGACAAATATGTTTGTCTGGACAGCAGCCTATTTGGCTGGCACAAATCAGTCGTTAAAACAAAAAGAAAACAGACAAAACTGAAACGATTCCCCGGATCCGGCGTCGGCGCTCGTGGCCGAGAGTTCCTGTATCCTTGGCACGGGGGTTCCCTTCAACAAGAACTACGAAATTACGTTATGTCTTGTAAGCAACAGGGAAAATGGTAACTTCGCCATGTGTTTGTTTTTAACTCCGAATCGGAGACTCCGTTTTGGGCGTTTAAAACAATTAAGAAACAAAGCAACAAAGCACTGCCACTTTCTGCATTTCTCGAATTACAAAGGACGTTGAAAACGTGTCATCCCTTCGTGTCCACGGGGTACCCCTTTTGCAGCTTCCCCGCGGCTCTAGCAAAGCCTCACTCAAAAGGGTGGTCGGTGGTCCTTCCTCGCTCCTTTCTGCACTCATGAGAAAAATTGGCATCAGTGGTTTCCTTGTGAAATCCTCCGCTTCGTTTGCGCGCATATTCTCAGGATCGCGACGTTGAGAAAATTCAACCGAAACTTCATTACTCAGCGCGGCAGTATTTTTCTCAATTTAATATTTAATATTGAACAAACAATGTCTGCGTATCTCTTTCCACTTGCCAAATCAATGCTCGCTCTTCTTGACACTTTAGCCAGTTTGGTGATCCTTCAGACTCGTTTTCAGATTCGTCGTTCTCACGCTCACCGCCTTACATGGACGACGTGCAACGGAAATCCTCGACCCTCGGAAAGCTGATGGGCAAGGTGAGTCTCGGACCGTGCTCCCTCTCACATCTTAGCGCTTCCTCTCGAACCACGACTCGTAGTCTCAATTGAGCGAAACCTCTTGTCGCTTGCCAAACACCGCGGAACTTTCTGGTCACCTGCACTGCTCCTTGCGGCGTCTCTTCCTTGTATGGATCCGAGCTAGATGCATGGAAAGGTTAGCGGAAGGCGTAACACACTTGCGACTACGACTTGCGCGAACCCGCTTGGCGGCAACCATTTCTGCAAGAAAATTTGTTTACTGCGGTTGCACCGTGATTATCACCTGAAGAAGGTTGACGTACCGTGCGCAAGGGTCGCACGACATTGGCGAATTGACAGTAGATTGCCGTTCTTCTCTGTTGCGCACCACCGTGCTTAATGACCACAAGTGCGCCGTCCAGTCAGCCGCTCTCCACTCGACGCCCCTTTTATGGCGCGCATGGTTTGCATTCTTTAGAGATTTTCATGCAAAACAGATCTGAGCTTAAGCCCACCGACATTTTTGTAACGGTGCTCATAAAGACCAGTTTGAGAAATAAAGTGGATGCACATTAGAGCTTTTATATTTAACAAAAGTAAAATGATTTTATTTATTTATCAATTTTCGGGCAAGGCAAAATCGGCATCTAAATCAGTAGGAGAAAACGGATCTGGCTTGCCATTCTGCCAGATCAGGAATTTACAGTCTCAAACGTGTCACTTGTTCTCGCCGGACATGGTCGCTCTTTCCCTAAATGTCGCGCGAGGCGTTCTCAGCGCGCACTGTTTTGCCTATTTTGGTGACCGATTGTTGGGGTCAGACGTGTCGACGGAAAGGTAAACAACTGGTCAGGGAGTCTCCCTCGCGCGGCTGAAAGATGGTATGGTGAGCAACTCCCGTCGAGATTCGCTTTTCTTCACTTCGTGTCGTTTTTCTTCGCATCGTGAAGGGTGTCGTCCGCATTTGGCGTCGTGGGACGCCGGCTAAAATCCTCGAATTTGATAAATTCTCTCCAAAATTTAATGTCATTAGTCAGTGGACGACCGAGGTGTTGAATTCCGGCGTTCTTGCCACTCTGCTGGACAATGTAAATTCATCTGCCTAACAATTCAAAGCGGGCCCAGTGGTCAGTGCGTTGCCCGGCACCTGGCACCTCTTCAAACCTAGGTTTACAACTTAATAAGTTGCAAGAGCGCAATTACAGCGACACCGGCTGGCGACTTCTCTCTTCTCCGGTGCCCTTTCTCTTCTTCTTCTCCCGAACAGTGTTCTCCTTTGGGCGGCGGTCACTCGGCGGTCGCCCGTTTTCTCATGTTTTCTTCCCCGACAGCCGCGGGGACCGCTGGCCTTTCTCTCAGCGACAGTCATTGCCGCCTGTCGCAAAACATTTCACCACTAGCGACTGATTGTACACTATCTTTATCCACTTTGTGATCGCCGCTTGGACGGTTAAACAGCCAGCCGGTGAACCTAATTCGAGCGCGAGTTCCTCGAGAGTTGTACTGTTCTCAGGTCCGTTTCTCGCGCCTGCCTGCACTTGTTGCAGCCTTTGGGAACAGTCGAACGTTTCCTTTTTTTGCGCGTTACAAATATTGAGTAATTAAGTCCGCGCTTTCCGAATACCGGTTGCCGAGTATCCCCTAATCCCTCGCAACTTCGCAGTTTGCGCTTCACGTGTTCTTGTTTGTTTTCTAATGTTCCATCGTTTTTCCGGCCGCCCTGCCTTTCGCTTCGTTTTCCTCTTTTCTCTTCCGTTTAATTCATAATTAAATTATCCTGCCTTCGTTTTAACGAAAGTCTTTTTAGGATTTAATCCTTTTGGGATTGGTGTCTCGTCGCCGTAGCCACGGGTGTTTTGAGAGGAGTAAGTGCACTTCGTAAGTGGATAGTGCTGACGATCCGCTTTAGGCCACGAGCACGACCATCATTCGGACGAACACTCATTCGGGCTTCTCAACAGGTATGTTAAGAATTCGCCCTGAATTAAGTCCCTCTGTCTGTGTGCACTGAACTGAACGAAAAAGCCGCCAGCTGATGATATCACCTCGAATTCGCCACTGATCTTGTCCTATATTGATGCGATCCGGAGATATTTCGGAAGCAGCGATTCGGGATTGAACGTCGATCGTGCGGCGAGATCTCGCCAATTTTTGAATATTCGAATTTTGTAAATGGGACGTGTCGTTTCCGAAAACAACTTCTCGAAAACATCTTAATTACCGAATTTTTGTTTGTTTTTTTGTTTCTATTTTTGACACAGAGTTCGCTCTCTCTTTACAACGTCATAAACACCCGCTTCAAGCGTGCAACATTTTCTGTTTTGGGCACTTTTGAATTATTTTTCTACGGTCTACCAACAATGTTTTAATCATCCATTTTTATTAAATGAGTCATTTTGATCAGTGCGTGAACAGGAGTAAGCGATCTTCCAGCCGTCTTACAAAAGAACGCCGGCCGATCAATCTGTCACGATGACCATTGAGCGGTGGTCGAGTCATTTGCTGCAGTGAAGAACTTTTTATTCGCTGCTACAAACTCTCGATCGCCGGGCGGAAGAAAAGGGAAGCGAAAAAGAAAGGGCAAAAGAGTCTTTGTCGCCGCGTTCTATCCGCTTTCTGTAATCCAATTAGAGGTTCTTCCCAAGCTTGCAGGAGTGAATGTCAGGCGAGCAAAAAAGCGGCCGAGTTGATGTCGTCCAATTTTTTCTTCTGATTACTCGTTGTCCGATTGTTGTTGTGCTGGCGCTACTGCAAGCTGAAACCGACCTCCACTGACTACACTACGCCAGAGTCCATTTGTGCTTAACCCGGCTTCGCCCAATCAATCATGTGAGAAAAGTTCCTTTCAATTCCTCCGTTTTTTCTCTTAATTCTCCTCGCCAACGCTAAAATGGTTCTACTTTCAAATGGCCTGGCCAAGTAAGTGTTGCCATATAATAGCACTTTTCCGTGGATTTCCGGCGACGTGCAAACTCGGGCAGACTCCCTTCACTCGATTACTTTTGAATTTCGCATTTTTGCATGAATGGTGTTGTGTCCCAAGGTTGTCGTGTTACACGAAAGCGCATAATTAAGACCTGTCCCCAATTCCGTTTTTACGGTGCTGCCTCCCGCAGACGGAAAAACCCGCACTTGCCTAACGTCACAATCAATTTTGATCACTGACGTCTTGCCGCCAGTGTAACACAAGTGCAGTCAGGTTGATATTGAAATCGAGATATTCAAATGGACCGCGTACTGTAATGTCTTTCTTCAGCACGCTGTCGGGCAACACGCTTCGGAACCGCAGAGGGGCCGCAGGCACGACAGTTGGACGACTGCCATTCGACAATTCGCGCAGACGACCTTCGCTTCCTGTGCTTAGCTCGATACCAGAAGGCGTTTTGGGTCGAAAAAACAGCGACGGCGAAATGAGCAGTTGCGGACGGTCGCGCTCACGGCGACCCTCGCTCGCCGATTTCAGCAGCGCCATGGTAGGTTTTGCATTTTTTGCTAGTTCTTTTGTGATGCGGTTCGGTTTTGCCTAGTGACCATTCGGGAGTAAAAGCGATTGGTCTGGGTTTGAAAGGCAAAAAATCGCATAAAACCGGTGGAATATTTGGAGTTTCAGATTAGATCACTTAAAGAGAACAGAGTGCAGTTGAAACGCGTTACGTTTTTTGTTCAAGCAATTTGCTTCTTAATGGCAATCTCCCATAATTGTTATTGCTTTTTGTTTGTCTTTTGTGACTAGCCCATTTCATTCAGTTTTCAATTCAATTTGGAATTCGGCTTAAAATTATTGGAGACCTTCAAGTAGTTCTTATTCACCAGTTTCCGCTCTTTCAACTTGTTTCTGCAGACCGTGTTTCTCTGCTCGCTCCTTAAACGCCAATTTCCAATTTTCGTTTACAAGGCGCTTTCACACAGAAGATCAAAACAAACGTGTCGGACAAAAATATCCAGAGGCCAGGGGTTCTAGGCCCGAGCGGGGCGTTTCCACGCACGTGGGAACTTGCCAGCAGCGACATCCGTGCATCTAAATTCTTGAAATTTTTAAGGGGTTTATGCTGTTTGTTTCTTGCCTTAGTTAGCCTCGTTCGCACACCCGACCAACATTTTGATAGTTTGCATCGAGGGCGGCGCGTCCACTTTATTGCCATTCGAACGTTTCCTTACATGTAAGCTATAAAATTTGCGCACTCGGTTCTTCTCTCTGCTGTTCTTCTCCTGCACGAGCGCCTACCACGTTAAACTGTTTTGCGCCATGTCCTCTTCCACTATTTACCGACGGCAGATATTCGCCCAGTCGGTAAGTGTCGCTGCCAGACGCTCCATAAACTCTGCAAAGGGCATTTATGCAAATTTTCGTTTGACGTTTGTACTTTAGAAACGCTACCAGAGCATGGAATTCGAGCATCAGAAACCAGACTGTCTGTCTTCGGCGCCCAACACGGTCACGGTAGAAATCGTCAACGACGACGACGTGCCCATCTGCCCCGCCGAGCAGGTGAGTCTTCCTTCCTCCGTTCCTTTCCGGGCGTGGGCCGTAGCCCCGTTAACCAAAACTTTGCTTATGCAATCGATAGGTTCGAGAGTTTCGAAGATAGTTTTGACGCATTCGAGGCAGTTGGTTAATCTCTGTGTGACTTATGAATAATGCATTCCGTGAATAGGACATCTTCCTTCCATGACTCACAAAAAGTTAAACCTTCTTCCTTGTCTTCCCAAAAAACGCGTCGCCGTAATCCGTCTTCTTTCAGGTCCCCGTCGTCGCGGGCATGCGCCTGGCCGACAGCATCGAATCGCACTTGCGCAATCACGGAATCACGCTCGATAGTGTCGAGTTTGGCCTGCGGAACTCAAAAACGCCGCTCCCCGAAAATAGCGACGTTCGATATCTGCTAGGACACACGGTACTTATAAGAAGTAAGTGGGCGTCGGAAAGAGGATAACTACCGGTAGTTCTTTGCGAACTCCTTGAAACCAAGAGCGGCGCGCGAGTCCGTCTGAGGGACTAAAGATGCAAGCGCATTTCTTCGCCGCCAGTCAGATAAGGGCTGAGAGGGGAGAGTTTCCGTTTAGCACTGAACCTCAGAACGGTCTTTCCGACTAATTGCTTTCGCACAATTTCTCCACATTTGTCTCTTTGTTGACAGTTGCCTTCGTATTCAGCTTGAAGGTACAGATTCCATTTCAAATAGCTGCCGATTTGTAGTTAGAGCGCAAAGTCTTTGATCGCAAACGTGTTTGGACTCAGGCTTCAAAATATGTTTTTAAATGATTAAAAACAAAACTGAAACTCACCAAACAGGAACTGTAAACAAACTATGTCTTCGAAAAGTTGTGATTAAAAAGTTTGGCGTTTTTGCAAATCTAGTCAACTTTTGATGTGTCCCTCCCACGATAATCTTAATTATGGGACCAGATACCAATGATGCTTCCGATGCGGCTGATTTTTTTATGAACCTTTATTTAGTCCCTCAAATCAAAAGTTTTGCAAATCTACCAGCAGCTCAACGGTGCTTGAGTCCAGTAAGAGTGTAGCCTTTTATCCAAGATTTATTAAAGTAATGCAGCCCTACCACGTAACATGTAACAAAAGAACACATTTTCTTTGATAACGCGTAGTTTGCCTACGAAAACGCTATTAAACTTGCAAAGTACCTAGTTGCAAGCATGCTAATAGTCCAGGTATCCGCGAAACTTGCCAGCTCCTTTTAAACAAGACCTCTTTTTGCATTGTTTGCGACCGGCGGAACTCGCGAATTCTGTTTTCTCCGAGTTCTTCGTTTTTATCCACTTATCAAACCAGCTCCATTTACAAACAGAGCTTTTGCAGGTTTTCACATTGACCGTTGTGCAGAGGAAATTGAAAGTGCGTGAACACTTCGTCTTGGATCTGTTTTCCCACGCTGTTCTCGGCGCGTCCGTTTGCGGACGTTTTTTCGAACATTTTCTCCGGCTTTAATTATTACGTTTTTAACCCATTCTATTTTTGTAATTGACCAAAGCAAACATTTTTCGCGAGACTGGACACGCTCAGCTCTCTCAAATCCTTCCATTTGGGGTGATCTTAATTTTAATTTGCCTGCTACAATTTCCGTGCATGTAGTTCCAATTCAGCGAGAGCTAATAGTCGATCGGCGGACCTTAATCGTTCAAAGTGCCATGACAAATCCATAACCTCATGACGTTGATTCCAATCTGCTGAGAACTTTCTTAATTGGAAATTATATTTGGCGTGTTGAAAACCAATTGAGTTCGGTCGGAAAAAGAATTCATGCGAAAAAATCATTCTGGAATTGTCGTTAGCCTGAACATTGCTCGGACTGAGTTCAGTCGTCTAAGAGTTTCTGTCTGTTTCAGATCGTCGCGGAGCGATGCTGCGCAGTCGGAGCCGTGCTCCCACGTCAGTCGACCTTGCGGAACACCCGGGGGGAGACCAGCCCGGAGGGGGACCCACCGGAAAGATCTCTCAGCGCAAGATGAGCGCCGACTCGGTCTCAAGGAAATCGTCGTTCTCGAACGCAAAAATGGTGGGTGTCTTTTTGTTCCTCGTTTTTGGTCCGCACCTGGCTAGGCAATCAAGAACCTGTGGGTTGAAGCCTCTGTATGTTCAATCGACCAAATGCTCCCTTTTCAAAATCAGTATTTTCTCTCAAGCAATTACTGCGCACGCATAGAGATCGTGGTTCAGGTCGGCATTGTATGTGAAACGGGATGACAATTAGGCGTCAATTCAAGACCACTAACCGTTACCGTCGCGCCCGGAGAACCTCGCATTCGGCCGTCCGCCTGGGCGACACAAACACTTTGTTGTCGGAATTCGTTTTCTAGGTTTGAAGCAGTGTTACCTAGGCAATAAAGCGGCAATGTTAATTGTTGTTTTATGCATTTTACGAAAACGTCGGGTTGTATTGTCAAGGAGTTGGGCCGATTGCGGAGCGGTCGAATCTGTAGCCTATCTGTAGATCGGCTGTTTTCGGTTTTTCAACTTTCTTCGATCCTGAAAGTTCTGAGAGAATTGCCGTTTTCCGCTCCGCCAAAATTAATGCCTCGGGAGAGCAAGGTCGTCGGTCCTTTGGTGGAGTTTCACTCTTTCATGTCTTCACCGGAGACACTAAAATATTGTGCCCTTCAGTGAGCAGCGGCGGAGTTTCGTTTTGTTTTGCCTCTGAACTGGAACTCTCGACCCGCCCCTAATGTTACCGACCGCACTTCTCTTTTTGGTTTGTTGTTTCGAGCGATTTCCGATTGTGACGTCTTTCTCCTTTTGTAAACGGTTTCCAAGGCATTTCGATCTTCGACTCGACCTTTATCCTTCTCCTCCTTTTATCAAGAATTTAACATTTCGCGCGAAGCAACATGGAAGCAGAAGTTATTATTTGCGAACAGACTATGCGCTAGATAAAACAGACTAACTAATGGGTTCACGTAGAGCCTAGTTAGCTTGGCTGGAATAGAGCATTTCTCTTGCATAATGTTTTTTATCATCTTGCCGCAACGGTTAATGTTGCAAATGCCCAATAGACATGTGATCCAATATCTCGAGAACAACATCTTGCGCCGCTTCCACTCCTCGGCTCCCAACTCCGTTACTCACTCACACACGGTCATCTTCCTCTCCCTTATGTCGTGGCGGGCAAATTCGTTCATATGCGGCAATGTTTTCTGCTAGAATCCGTTTTGTTTTTGCGGTTTGTTTTGTCTGAGGCACGCGGCAAACATGTACACTTGTGCACCCGCTTAATTCTTAAATTTAACTCTTGTTAAATGATGGAGGAAATGAAATAAAATTTTCGTTTCTCCGCTTTGTAAGACACGCTTCTCCTGAATAATCTGTTTTTGAGGGTTCCCAGGAGTCGGTTCCGTTTTCGTCATTCCTCCGCTTGAGTGTTTCGTTCATATTAATTTCAATTAGGAGTGGGCCAAACGACTTTCCAATTAATCGATGGTAAAACCTGTTAAGTTGCTTCGTCTCCCATTCTTATGATACTCGTTCTGCGTCGACAATGATGTGTGGAACTCCTCGTGGCACTTAAGTGTATATTTACAGATAAGAGCTTTGATATTGCGCCTCTTAAGGAGTGGCGGAAAGTTCATCTTTTCTTCTTCTTTTCCTTCCCACCTTGTCGCGAACACGAAAACAGTGTCGTCAGCGTTCTTTTGACTTATTTTACATCGTTTGGTCATTGTTTGTCCATCCGGAAATGAGAGCGTCAAGTCCACATAGGCACTCGCTACCTCATGCCCTGCTCACCCCTGAGTTCTCCTTGTCTCGCAAGGGGCTCGCCCTCCGCAAGACCAATTCGGCCCTTCAGATTCAGGTACATACTCGGGTGTCTCTTTGGGGTCGACCTACGCTAGATAAGACAGGACTACGGTGACTTGAGTTTCCCTTGACAGATCGCAAACGTTTATTTGTGTGCTCAGTCCATTTCGCGCCACCTAAGTGATCTTCCTTTGCAGCTCTCGAAAGGACGACAGTACTCCGCGTGCCACACTCCGCCGACCACCTCCCAGGATGGCGACAGTTGAGCCTCACGCCGGTGACAATGCTTAGTCTTCCCCCGGACGATCAGCCGTCGTGCAGCGACGATCTGTCGCTGAGTATTCCGCCGACCAGCGGAGGCGATGAAAGCGGAACGCGCAGAGCCCGTTCAACTGCCTCGAACAGAATAAGCAACTTCTTCGGAAAGGTAAATGTGCAGCCGACCGAAGTCTCTTTCGCGTGCCTTTTTCGCCGTTCGCTGCATCTCACAAAACTCGGTTCATCTCCGCTCTCGCTCGGCCTTACATGTCATTTGCGTTTACTTTGTTTACGTTCAAATCAACGCCGGGGTGCCTTCCTCCCGATGCAGTCTCAGGCGCCATTAGCTGCTAAATCGGATATCCCGCTTGCCCCAGGCGTCATCGCATCATGTGTCCATAAGTAATTAACTGTGAACTTGCACATGGAAGCGACCGATTGGTGGGAGAATTCTCGCCGTCTCTCTCGCTTCGCCCGACAAAAGAGGCGACTGGAGAGCGACGTCGAAAAAGATAAAAACGTGGCATCCATCGCCGTGTGCCGTTCAATCCGACGTCGCGCGTCCGTAGAGAATTGAACAATTAGGCTTATAGGCGCGAGCAAAGATCCTTCAATCACTTTTTCGCTTTTGGCGTCCGAAAGTGTTTACATTAAAAGAAGATAGATACATTCGACAAAAATGTAAAAGGCAACAAAATAACATTTTATGAGAGATGAGCTGGAAACAATTTAGGATAAGACAGAAATGCTCGGTCGTCTGGCTTCTCTTAAGGAGAAGAGCGAATGCCGACAGAGTCCAATGCTGAAGCTCGAGGATCACTGGACGTTGATCGTCAAAAACCACAAAGACCTCTCGAAAAGGAACATCGAGCAGCAGGAGGCCCTCTGGGAGATTGCCACCACCGAAAAAAGATATATTCAGGTACAGAGAGAAGGTTGGCAGTTTGGACTACGGTAGCTGTGACTTCAGGTCTTGAAGCACATGGAGGAGCTGCACGCCTACTTTGTGGATCTGGAGCGACTCGGCTACATGAAGGACATCGACGCCCAGCGGGTTTTTCTTAATTACTCGGAACTCTACCGCTGCAATTTGAATTTCTGGAAGCACTCCATTCTGCCCATGCTCAGAAACTCGCGGTGGCTTTTATTCTGTTTTTCCATATAACCATTCTAATTTAGGGAGACGGGAGAGCCGCTGAGGCCGTATCTTCTCAAACCCGGCTTCGATGACATCCTTGAATGGTCGAAATGCTACATTGTATTCAACTTTGGACACAAGGAGAGTCACTGCTACGTGCAGAAGCGCCAGAAAGACCACGAAATGTTCCGAGAGTTTGTCAGCGTACGTCTTCAGTTCACGGCAGTTTCCTGAGATTTGATGTTTTAGTGGGCCGAATCTCAAGACACAATGCGACGTCAGAAGCTGATTGACACATTGTCTACACCCATGCAGCGACTAACGCGCTATGTCCTATTGCTAAAAGCCGTTTTAAAAGCCACGGACGACGCCGAGGAGAAAGCTGTTGTCCAAGTTTGTCGACGTCACCCCTGACGGGAGCATAATGCGAACCGTATTATAGGCGATGATCGACCAAACGGAAGCAGCAACAATGCGCCTGAACTTTGAACTGAACAACAACGACTTAAGACTGCAATTGACCGATATCGCGAAGACTCTCGAGTACGACGCTGTGGACAATGATGAAGCCGTGCGGGTGCTCGACTGCTACTTCGACATCACACGGCCGATGCCCTACTTCCCGGGACCCCCTCGACACAGGAGACCGATCCTGAGGACCGACCTGAAGATGCGCGAGGGCCGGCAAGGACAGAAGGTGCCTACGAGTTCGGGAGGCGACGTGACCGTCCGCTGAATTTAGGTCGAGACGCACTGTATCCTCTTCACGGACATGCTGCTCATCTGCAAGGCGGCATCCAAACGAAATGACCGTTACCGCGTGATCAAGCCGCCCATGCACGTCAAGGACATCACCGCTCGGCCCTTTTCAGACGAATGTGAGTCTCTTTGGGCGCATTTTGTTTGTATACAATAGACCTCGGCCATCGGTTGAAGGAACAAATACAAATCGTCAAATGACAAAAAGTCGAAAAACGCTATCGCGTCGACTGAGTCCTGGGACAAGTAGTAAATGTCTTACCTTCGACCAATAATTTATTTGCATTTTCCGAGTGTAATTTTTCAGCCGGATTTTACCTCGCCAGCAAGAACGAATTCGACGCCCCCACCGCGTTCTTCTTGATGTTCTCGTCCGGCGCCTCCGAAACCCGTCGATGGGCCGAGTTCATCACGATGGCCAACGCCGAATTCCACCGGATGAGGGAGCGCATGTTCTGCGGCATCATGGACATCGGGGTCGACTGGTACCGGCCTCTTTATGAGAGCAGCTCCCACTTCACGACTCCCGACCACTCCGCCCGGCTCTCTTTCGGTGGATTCTACGACAATTCGCTTCCGACGCAACTAGAAATCGCTCACCGGAAGAGCAGTAGCATGGACTCACAAGTGGTCGCCCAGGCGCATGCGCACTTAGCCCGTAAGTTATTAGACAGTAGTTTGTGTAAAGGAACCAACGGTTTAGACATGCGCAAATCGGGAACCATTTCCTCCGCAGAACAACTCGATCGGTTTCGACAAGACTCGCCAACAAGGTGGATAGCCCGCGGAAAGCATCTGACCAACGGTTTGCACGCGGCTTCTATTTCCCAATCGAAGTCCAGCGTGGATTTGTACCTTCCAATCTCAGCCACAGAAATTCCAGATTTTGAAGGTAATGGATGCTCCTATTTGAGAATACGTTGTTGCGTTGTAGTTGGTAGCCGGCCGCTTATGATCCATATCGTCTTTGTCTTTTTTGCTAATTTTAGCGAATTTCAGACTGCACCCACCAACGATCCCGCTCTAATAGCTCCAGCGGAGACATTGGAATCCAGCCTCACACGGCTTCTCATAACCGCTCTGACAGCTCGTCACTTCTTTCGAATGGATCTGCGGCCCAAACCCCCAGCGACAGGCCTATTCCTCAGAGGACCCGTTCGCCGTCGTTCGTCATCACGTCGACCGAGGACTCTCCGGACGTCGATCTTCGTCACCTGGTGACCCCTGAAAGGGATGCGAAGGAGTCGCCAGGAACTCCGTGCACGAGCACACCGCCGGTGTCCGAAGCCTCATCCCGAGCTTGCACACCCAACACGCCGCCTACAACGCAGACAAGCACGCGGCGATTCGAAAAGCGCTACCACACGGCTGATTCGAGCGAACTGGTGAAGCCGAAATCTCTGTCTGGGATCCAGGGTAGCATTATGAAGAGGTTCTCTTTCAATGTGCCGAACCCGCTGAGCGGAGTGGCCAAGAAAACGTCGAATCGGATCAACGAACAGGTAACTCGCAAGTGTTTTGGAAAGTGGTGATTTGAGACTTTAGCACAATCGCCGCAATAGCCAGACTTCGACGCTGGCTTCCAGCGAGTCGTTCTGCTCCTCCACGTCCGGGATCAGCTCGGCCTCCTCGCGCGACAACAACAACGTTGTGTCCATCGACGACGGACTAGACAGTCTGCGGGACGACGTGGAGACTCTGTCCCTAATCAGCGACATGACCCCCTGCGAAGAGAAGCGCCCAGAACCGATTCTGTTGTCCTCAAAGCCCCACATCAGCACGGTTGCAGTGGGCGAGCAGCATTCGGAGCAGGGCGAGGACACGAGTACCCTCCGGATAAGCCTGTCCTCGTTGTCCGAGTCGGGCTCGTCGGCCCCTCCGCTCCCGGTCGCTCCGCCGCCGTCGCAGATCCCCAACGGCGAGTGCAAGACCTTCAGCAAGCACCAAGATCTCCTGAAGTTCATCATGGAGAACCATCTTGAAACCTCGTAAGCCGCGTCCTTGACCGCCCGAAGTAAGCACACTTTATTCAGGGATGTATAATACTTCACCACTGCCACTTTCGGACGTCATCGTCATCATTTCTGTCTTCGAATTGCCCAATGTCCATAATCACACTCAATTCATAACGATCAGTATTCACCGCACATTCTTCACATGTTTATCTCGGACGTTCGCACCTTGAACTCCCCCTTTCGTCAGCACTCCCTAGAATTTCACATTCATTTCATGCAAATTTGATAACTATCGACTTACTCAAGGGTTAAACAAAACAAGTACTTCAAAGGAACCTATAAAATTAGTTCATCGGATGTCACTCTCCGTCCGTTTGTGATCAAATATTTATTGTAATCTCCCAACCCTACCTTTTTTTCCCTCTTCTGTATATTGTCAGCAATTCACAAACAAATACTATATCCAGGTCAGTAAGAGTTTTATCCAATTAAGCAAGGCGAGATGTTACCTTAGTTATTCTATGAATAATGAATAAATATTACTAAGCGAAACGATCCCGAAGATAGGGCAGCTAGACCACGAAGAAGACGAGCTTAGTCGCAGTGTGCACAACAAAGCGCTGAAACGGTGTTTTGAAAGCGAATTAAGCGAAAAGGAGTTACATTTCCGTCGACGGCGGCGATCTTCAAACAGTTTGTGAGGCTCGTTCGATTGACTGCCGCTCGGATCATTCTATAGGAGACACACCACGAGGTCTTTGCTTAGTGGATAGAATGAAAGGGTACTTTTGCAACTTTGTTTGAATGCATCATTGAAATTTGTGACCAAATGTGATTTTGAAAGAAAACTGATTTGAAATAAAGGAAGAACTCACCGCTTGTGCTGCAAATTCCAGCTCGAGATCACGCCGTCCGAAGTGAGCGAATATAAGAACTCGGAGTGGAAGCAGAAATCGACGGTGTTCGAGACCCTCTCATCCTTGTAGCTCATTTTAGAATAAATGCGAACTGCGGGTGTCCAGTGGAACACATTGAGGGTTTGGGATTCCGGGTCAAACAATGCGAAGTCGTCGTTTTTTGCTTTAAATATTTTTAAATCTGAATCTAACATTGTTTCTTTTCGGGTTTCGTACGTGTTTCACCCCAATTTTGTGTTGCAACTGCCGTATTAAGAAAGGCGTATTTGACGGAATTTGACGATAAACTGCACAAGTCGCCCGACGCAGAAGCGGCTATCAAGCCTCCGCTCACGAGCTCCACTGCCAGAGGTCGCGGAAGTTGCGGGATAATCGTCTCGACTCTAAAGGATGCGTGCATAGGCTCAATTAATCAAGTTCAGACATGGCAGCGTTAAAAAACGTTCAATCTGATTGTCGCAAATACGATATTTGTTTGATCTTGGAATAGGTTTTACCTCAAAACCGAAAACGTATCGCTGTCCACTGTCCTGAGTTCCCCGTCTTCAAAAGCCAACAAGAGAGTCGACGCTTCAGTGACACAAAAACCAGAAATTGTCTTATCGTACCTGAAATCATTTGTGCACATAGCTCAATGGACGTTTCCACCTTATTGTTTTTACGTGAATCTGGTGTTTTATGCTTATTTTAGTGAACAGGAGATGTCCTGCGGAGACCTTAAAGTAGCGCCATTGTACCTTCGACAGGGGTGTGCTTTCTGACCGCAATGACGTCGTGCCTCGTCCGCAGGTGAATGCACTTGCTGTCCTTCGCCTCGAAGGGAGTCAACGTGACGATCGGCTGCTGAATGTCTCGGTCAGACTTGTCCGCTCTGAAGCGTACTCACAAGCATGTTTGAGAATGTCCATTCCTCGATATAAACCTGAGTTGGGTTTGCGACCACCAAAACAAAGCAGTTCTGAAATTAGAAAGTCGCGCATTGCCGGTCGCCGTCAGCGGCGCTCGAGCACTCACGGTATTTATCTTACCCGACCTTCACGAGAATTCAGGTCACAAAGTGGCACTTCGATCAATGAAGATTAGTCGTCGGAGTGGCCGATCGACAGCTCCACCATCATTTCCTTATGTTCTACTATTTTTTATTTTTCTTTATTGGTTCTTTTTTAGAATTTCTTAAGTGAACTTTTTTTGCCAGGCGATATCAATTATCTTGTTAAACACAGTTTAAAGCCGAGATTCTCACCTTAAAAACACAAAAATTAAATAAAGTGTTTTGAGTATTTTAAACTGGCATTGAGAAAACCGGTTCTCGGTATCGATTAATTAGCAACACAAAACGCTCGTCTTTAACAGTTCATCGCTACCTTCAGAAATGCCTTAAGTTGCCCCATGAATGCCGCAGCATGGAGACGACGAATAGTAGCCCTAGTTGGTGTCTACGTACTGGCCCACGTCTGCTATAATCTAGTCCTTAATGTCGAAGTTCCGGCTGTCGTCATCTCCAAAAAACCAAAGAAAGACTCCGACGGTCCGCTCATCATCAAAGAACTGCCTGCGAAGCCGAATGGGAGAAATGTGATCCAAGGATTCGCTGCTCTGCCCCTCAGCGAAACCCATCTGGAGAACGGAAACGTCGTTGTGGAACCAGACAACACGACTAACGCCGCGCCAACGCTAAAGAGTGGATTTGTTAAGGTAAATTCAGAAACGAGCTGATTCTAAACTCTGCTACTGTGTGCAAAGTTTGAGTTTGCCTTTTTGACGGGCAAATTTAGAGAACGGTAGATTTTTGATAATTATATGATCTTATTTTTCATTTTTGTTTTTACCGTGCTTTTTTAGGAGTTTCAGAAGCTGGCAAAGCAGATCGATACTTCAAACGGCACTTTCCTCTACCTCACTCTCATAAACGCGGCCTACCGGAACCTCACGCTTAACTGGATGTGCAATGTTGCCGTTTTCAAGAAGTCTAAGATCCTCCACCGTACACTGATCGTAAGCATGGATGAGCGAACCTGCGCTGAGATAAAACACGACTGGGAAGAAGTGAGATGCGTCTACCTCCGCGTCGAAGATGGGTACAACAAGGCTCTTAACTGGGGCAAACGAAATTACGTCAATCTTCTGAATTCACGGGTCAAGTTGATGAGAACATTGACGGAGGTGATCAAACATTTCTTCTGTTTCGAAAAAATTCGCTTTTCAAAAGAAAGCTTCACATTGCTAAAATTTCAATACCAATCCTGAACTGCTTTCAGATGAACCTCCCCTTCGTCCTGTTTGAGACCGACGCGGTCTGGCTCCGCGACCCTTCAAATCTCTTCATCAAAAGCAACCTCATCGACGACGCTGACATCGTCGTTCCTCTCAAAGGCTACCAACAGAAGGGTCTCACCTACTCGTTCGACCCGATGATCGTGTACCCCACCAACGGAAGCCGGTCCCTGCTGGAGGAGATGGAGAGAGTCCTCTTGGACGCCGACATGAGCTTCGACCAGGTTTTTCTCCTCCCATTTCTACCCTCGGAAACGACATTTTCGTTTAGGACGTGCTCGATCGACTGTGCAAGTCGCAGTTCAAAGGTGTCGTGTGCCGCACTTTCGAGTGGGATGAAATCGCAGATGGGAAATGGTTCAAATTAAGCGAGGCGGAAAGGACGAAACTCCGGCCGTTTATCGTCAACAATAATTATTATGTTGGTGTCCACAACAAAGTGGCCCGTCAAGCGATCAACAATTTGTGGTTTTTAACCCCCAAGGGCCGATGCGCGCTGACGAAAGTGGAAAAAGCTTTGAAAAAACGGAACAAGAATTAGTCCTTGAACGTGTCGCTGTTTCCAGTTTTCAACATAAACGTCTTCGCTCTGGTTTCCTCAAAATCACGTGTGCGCTGGTGGGTGTCTTTGATAATCCCTGCTGAGCACTCTCGGAATAAACTCAAACGGAAAACTTACTTTCTGAAGACAACACGAAGTGTCCAGAATTCTCGTTGCGGGAACCGTTCTGGGCGCGATGAAAAAGTGCGTGTTGGCGTCGAATTTGCGCGAGGCCCACATTACGAGCTAAAGTTCCTTGTTCTCCGCTTCGCTTACGTGAAATAGCCTTTCTTGCCTGGTCTTCAAATTTCAGGAAGGACAGGGTTTGGAGCACTGTTTTGAACGACGCCTGTGAAGGGATACGGGAACGGACGAGTCTTCGAGAAGCCGCTTCCGTCTGAGATTCTTTTTCCACGTGATTTTTGATTTCCAAATTTTTTATTTATTTCAAATTTATTTTATATTTGGACATTTTTAATTGGCAAAAGGCTTTGCATCAGTGTTCCGTTTTAAACATATCAAAACTTAAACAAAATTTTAGACATAATGTGATAAATTATCACAAAAGCGAGAGAAAAGGGGCTCCCCATCTACAATGACTTGTGGTGCTGACCCCGAACTGAGGGAAAACGTATGCAACTCTACCTCCAAGGTGATGTTTTTGGTTTGAGAGTGCTTGGAGAAGCGCTCCCTGCTGGACAGAAACACTTGCGTCCCCTGTTCCTTCAGTAAGGCGATACTCGCGGCGGAGGTTCTCGCTTTCCACGACGGCATGTTCAACACCTCGAGGAATGCAAACCTCACCGGGATGCTCATTCCGTTCACCTCGCGCTCACCGGAGCATTCCTCCTCGCTGGATATCTCGCTCAGTTCCTCTGAAAAAATGTCGCCGTTACCGTTGGTAAACTAAAAGTTTCGCTTTTGGCTTTATCAAAGTGCAATTCAATTTTTCGGCCAGCTGGCTTCTACTGCTTTACTTAATGCAGGTCTTTGTCAAGAAGCCAATGTTTTCTGCCGCAGTGTATTTGTAAATTCTGAGTGCGTTTTTGCGACTTTAAACGGCTCCCGTTTCTGGCATTTGGCGTGAAAAATGACGAAAGATTATTAGCGGCCATGTTGTGCATAAAATAAACAATCTTCATATCCGCCGGACGAGTTCGGCGCTTTCGGCTGCGGTTGACGAAGCCGATTAAGAAGGCCGCGCCGACCATTTGCGAGTACCCAGCAGCTTCCCTCTCGAATGGATCCGGGACCGCCGCTGGCTGGCTGAGGTGAGGGTGCAGGTCGGAACACGCCCAGTTCGGGCCATTTCTCAGTGAGCTTTCATTAAATTTTTATAGAATTAACAATGCTTATTGTTTTTCCACTTTGCCCCTCGCCTAATCGCCCGATAGGGTCTCCAGCGGGGCCGAGGACGTCTTCCCGCCGGATCACCACCGACTAGCCGTGTGATCAATGTGCAGTTCCGTTCTTGACTAAATTATCTTGGCAAGTAATCTATCTTCATATTCGCAACGTCAGCGCGCAAGAGAGTTCCCAAACTCAATCACAATTGCACTTAACTCTGTCCTAATGCGGCAAATTTGTAGGAGCTTATTTCATTTTGCTCAAAGCTTTTTTCGCGTGTTTCCTTAGACAAATAGATCGATTTGGAACCGCAGCTGAGTCTTGCTTCCGAACCTTGGCGAGATTTCGCCTGGTGATGTTTATTGAATCCGGTACGCACGCGGTGCCGTCTTTCGCTTTTTCGGTGCTCTTTTTCTGCCGCTGGTAGTGGCGTCTTCGCATCGTCGTAGTTTCCAGCCGCCTCCCGCTTCACCCTCTAGAATGGCCAGCAATGTTTTTTAGTCGTAACGCAGAAAGCTGATCCTGGAGCATCGCCTCGCAATCAATATTTATCACTTTCTCGATCATTGCCGCTTGGACCAGAGCGTTTTTCTCGGTCCTCGCTCTGCGTCATATCCGCACTAATACGATAACTCTCACTTATTACGTAGTTTTGCTCTCGCTTTCGTCCTTCTGCTCTATGTACCTACGCAGCTGAGAGAATCTTTCCAAACGAGCTATTTAATTCGATCACTCCAAGTATGCGTTTCTCCGCATTGTGGGATTTGTTTACAAACCAAACGAAAAACTCTGGCCCAAAAAGAAAAATGGCTTGTTGGAACGCACGTCGCGTTACCTCGTCGTATTTTTCACATTTTTGGAAACGAATTCACCCAATTTTTGGATTTATTGCTTGAGGAAGACAGCTCAAAACGAGTCTTTCTGCAGGTGATCGGGGGAGAAAACACTTAAACCGCAATCACGCGCTATCATAGCCGGACGGCGGCACTCACCGTCTCGCTTGTCTTCCCAGAGTTCCAACTCGGCGTCTGATCGCGGAGAAGGGATGCCATCGCCAGGTAGCATAAAATCGGTCAAAGTAAAACAGATTTTCAAATAGAAGGAAGCATAGAACGCTGTTGTTGTCACAAGTGGGTAGTGCGGATGCAAATGAGGCGAGTGGCCAACAAGTTCCTAAGTGCTTTCGCTCTACTGACTCTGTTTCACATTAAATCCATTTTTACATGTGCAAAAAGGTCCAGCAGCATCTACGGTACCATCTATCATAAGTGTCATGACGTAATTGTGCTAAAAATCGCCGGGCAAAATTGTCTGGTCGGCCGGAAACGTTCACGGACCCTTCGACGTCTGATCGTCTTTTTCGCCGCTTTTTTATCGAGTTCGAAATTGTGATATGTGATCGCTTGTCTTCTTATTGTTCCCTGGCTCTTCTTTAGCTGTCGGTTCCGAGCGTCCGACTTGTTGTTTATATGTGCTCCTCTAGGCTGACTATTGTTTCCGGCCGGAGCTCCTGAACTCAGGGAACCCCGAGATTTCCGAGGCGCGTGCGTGTGACCAGCACTGACTCAGTCAGACAACCGCATGTTGCAGGAACGCAGACGGTCGGCTCCCTCAACAGATTCGCTGGCCACTTTGGATTGCTGTAAATGGAAGTCGAGCAAAATGAAGCGGAGAAGCAGTCGAATAATGGTTCCGAAATCTCAGATTGGGACGACATGTCAATTAACGAGAAAGTAGGTGTTTGGCCGGAATCGCGGAATTGGCCCAGCGGGGGTTCTTTACTTCCCACCGAAAAATTTGCTCTTTTGAATGGACCATGAGTCGGGAAGTTGTGAAGTAATTCCGTTTCACAATTTGGCACAGAATGATTTTAATGGCGCTTACAGTACATCAAAGACATTTATGTGTTTCCCTCGCAAAGTCCCGCAGCTCTTAACTTCACCAGACCGGCTCCGATACGAGTCCGGCTTCTGTCACACTTCGCTCCGCTTGCAACAGTGACACACTCTCGGCGAGTTTTCCTTCTATTGTGATTATTGAATTATGAAGTACTCAGCAGACAACGCAGGCATCGTCCAAACTATTCAGACGCACAGAATTATTTAAAGCAAAATTTCTCTTCTTCCTATGCTTAAGGGCTTGTTTACCATCAAATATGCTCATAAAACTTATTTCAGGACGGATGCACAATCCGCCTCGTGCCGCCGATTGAGATTACGTCCACGTCCCCGGTGCCCTCAATGGTGGAGCTGAACGGTCACGTTCAGGAAAATGGAGGTAATTTTGGGTTTTGGCTGGGTCTGCAGACTTTTAAAGTCATTTTAAATTACTAATCAGTCGGACCCGTTTCAACAGAATTACGCCAGTTTTAAAAAGTGAGAGCTCACAGTTAAAATATCCTTACTTAGTCATCATTTTTAAAGATAAACCAAAATTTAAAACAGTCCAAATCCACTCAGTTGCGGACCAACTGAGTGTAATTGCTGAAAACATACCTATTCTTTAAAAAATTGCTTTTTGAATCTTTGAACGTAATTCAAGTTCGCCCAATCGACTTTTAAAACAACATTGAAAAGTGCAAGAAATTAGCGGTTTCCTGCTAATTTTCTACAAACCGGAAAATCATTTAATGGACGTTATTCTATGCTGATTCACGGACATTTTTGTTATTGCAGAGATCAAATGTAACAACAAATAGGATCAGAGCAAAGACAAACGCTTGCTAAGGGTTACCGCAGAGGTCCGCAGGGGGAGTATTGAGGCCACGCTTGAAGACGGCGTTTTGACTCTCTTGGGGGCCATCGCTTTCAAGTTTAGATTTTGCTGTATCGGTTGCGTTAATCGAAGTGATGCCCGCGCGGCAACAATTTATCTGAGGCGCAACGTCTCGCGTATGTGAAACACGCCACCGGGCCTTTGGCCATGTCCAGAGTTTCCTTTTAATACTTCTTCCATCTGCGGAAGTCTTCAAAGCTTCTTAATAAAATTTTTTCAATTAATTTTGAATTTTGTTTTTTTTTCTTTACGAGTTGACAGAAGTCAGCCAAGACAAAAAGTTGCAAAAATTTAACTAAATTTTAAACTTGAAACAGTGAAATAGTATTGTGTTGTGATACTATTATTGGAAATGTCTAATCAGTCTGCAATCAACGTCTTTTGGCAAAATATAGGGCGCGCGGCTGCTGTTAGGCGTCCCGCGAACCGCACCGAGGGACTGCGTCTCGAGCCCTCACCCGACACGAATGTGTCCATTGTCTCAAAACTTCAAAATTTCACATCACTTCTTGTGAAATACACACTCGACAACTTGTGTCATAAACATAGTCCTGAATAAAGCAATCGTCAGACGCCGTCTCCCTTCCTAACAGTTGAGCTTCCTGTTTTTCGTCTTTTTGCATATTTATAAGCGATTTTCGTTGTCAAAATTTCGTTAAGCTTCCTTCAACACTCCAAGCGTTTTCCACAAAAGCTTTAACCTGACACTCTTTAGCGCTTCTTCAGAAGTCGCAAATTCTCGGAAGCGCCGAACAGCGCTCGACCGCCGAGATTCCAAAGTGTTCTCGCTTGAAGAGGTTCTTAATTCGGCAGTTGACGATAGGTCAACCGTCCTGAGGGTGCGTAATTACTTTCGGTTTGCCGATCGAACTCGACCGGCAAACCGAAAGTGTTTCCTCGTTTGTTGATCCGAAAGGCGAACACGAGACCAAATCCCGTTTTACTTGTTTTGCTACGAGGTCATTCCGGAGACGAGGATGTTGAGGCCGTGGGGACAAGTTGATAATTCCGCTGATTTGATTAGAAACCGGAATGGAAAACAAACATCATTGTTGTTAGTTTTCACAAGTTTTTATTAGATAATTTAATCAAAATTGACATGCGTTTTGACTGGCGCGCGAGAGAGCAGTCAGCCTCGGTCGGACCCTCCCAAGTTCTAACTTTTGCCAGTTCACTTGCTAGCGTAAGTGGAGCCACGTATGTCTCCGCTAAGCGCCCTATAAAAGTAGTTCGTGTGGAGGCCATGGATCCCCTGTCTAAGGTTTCGAAGTCCGACCGAATTCGTTCGCCGCGGCCCGCTCAGTATTTGGATTACCTATGCGCCGACGTCCGGAGGAAGTGCGGTTTTATTTCATTTTTTGGCTGATCGATCGCTGGCCGCAACCGAAGTAGGGCCGAATCCCAAACTTTGCTGCAGATTCCCACGGATTTCAATGTCACTGACGGCAAATTGTGTAACAATTGGCCTGACAAATATGAGTACACAATTCCAACAACACGCTGGCGATCGGGAGCTGTTGAACCTGGCGCTGGAGTCATGTACTCCCGGACGTCACTCAATGCGGTGGCGATCCGCTCGTCCTCCTTCCCTCCGCCATCCTCAGGCTACCGCGATCCTAATTGATTAGTTGATAGGAATTCCACTTTTTCGCCACGATCGATATTCGTGTTGTATATTTGGCCCCGAGACTATTAGGACCCAGAAAGCAATTAATCCGTTGTCAGCTGTTTCTTCATTTCCTCGCCGCCCGTCTCGTCGGCCGATAACACAGCTCGTGAACTAATTCACGACAACTAGGAAGCTTGATCTGCTCATGCGGCTTGGACAGGAGAGAAAAAGCATCATCGGACATGAACAGCACTATCTCCAGCCACTAACAAAACAACAAAGCTTCGTCCACATACACATTTTTGATTTTTTGTATAAGTGGGTTTGCCGCATTACTCCCTCGCTTCCATTGACATTTCACCTTCGAGGCGTCTTTTCGCCCCATCTTTAAAGTTACATGCTTACATGCTGTGCCCGGCAGCATTAGGCAACTTTCAATTTTCGTTTTTGTCTAAAGTGCTCTCATAGTTGTCCTCGCGTTCTTCAACCGACTTTCACAAACAATGTTTATTCGCAGATATGAGCGATGTCGCTGACAACGGTGTCAATTCGGCACTTCCACCCCTCACTTCTGCCTCGACTCCAACCGAAAGTATTCACGGCCTACCTGCTAAACGACCCACAAGTCTACGGACAATGAGCGAACGAAGACCCGCGCGAACCTTGCGCAGACATGGCACAGAACCCAATTTTCGGAAAGGTGACTAGCAGTCCACGTGCCTCTCCCTGTGGCTCCCAGTATCAGTGTTTTCTAATACGTCTTATCTCGCTAACCTCCATTTATTCCGAACGCACCTCAAATTTCCCGTCCATTTGTCGCTTTTACGGTCCATATCTCTTGCCTTATTCCTTTTGAGGTACTCACCCCGACTTCTTCTGAAATTCCTTAAAAAGTTTAATGTGTAGAAATTCGGCGACGGGCGTCTCTCTGTCTGTTCGAAAGCAAACATCAATTGGTAAAAAGTTTGTGTCCACAAGCCGAGAAGACAAATTGGGTTGGAACAGTCAACGATGGACTACTGTACTCTTGCCGAAGCCCATTTTGAAGCACAAACTAAGATTTAAACATATCTTAAAACTGTCCAAACTACTTCTTACTCTAGCTTTCGCTTAACTCAAGTCTTCCCCGTCAACTCCTTTAACGCGTTCTTTTAGGGAGACCTGGACTCAACCCGGTCCGGTCGGACCTGCTCAACCACTACTACCTACGCGTGCCCGCCGGCTCCGGACGCACGAGCCCGTCGGTCATCTCGATGCAGTCTGACCCGGAGTCGTGTTTGGACGGCTACACCAACGACGAGGAGACCGACGACATGATCGGTGAGTCTTTGTTCGAAATTCAGAGTTTTGGTGCATCTGGAAATTTCTTCGTTGGAAGTGGACTCGTTTGCAGATTGCACGTCGTTTCTCCATTCGAATTAGTTTTGAAATTCGATCTGCCCTCTTCTTCCCCTCTTCTTTAGACACAATCTCTTCGGGGTGATTTGCAAAGTACGCTCCTTTTCGTTGGTTCAATATTCTTTTTTCCACGCCGACTTTGGTCTAGGTTTTAAAATATTGATTTGCAGCAGGCTTCGCCCATGAAGCGCTAACTCAATTTGTCCAACTTCTTTTCAAATTTGAATAATCAATAAAAATTTTAAACTTTAAAGTGGCATCAGGGGATTTCCCGCTGAGTTGCATCCATTGATTTCGAAAGATTTGTGGAGAACTCTTGCCTTTTGCCGCCGGAGGAGTTTCCCCTTTCATTCACCTCTCGGGTGCTCTTCGATTTTCATCTTTGCGCGGCTTCGGAGAGTATTCCTACGTAAATAAATGGGAGAAGAAGTACATGTTCGCAAGTGTCCGGACTCATATCACTTGCTAACAAATCCCATTTTTGAAAGCGTCTACGTTCTGACTTATTTGCAGGATTTTGGAATCGTCCATTTCTAGCGATTCAAAACAGTTATACACAAAAGATTTTGAGTTTCACAGGAAGTTTAAGTTTGTTTTGGCGGTTTGAATTGGACTCTCGGGCTTTCGGCATCTAGAAGCGCGAACGAATCCAAACTTTGATTACCTATTCCCACCAACGCCACGTCCCGTAATTGCGTAATTTATCTCTCTTCTCAACGACGCCGAGTGTCATGACCAATTGGCCATTGTCATTCCGTGCTTGTCTGCAATTTTCGATCTTCCTCTGGCTTGCTGTGCCCTATTCCTCTCATCCCACTCCTCTTTCTCACGTTTCCCATCATAATCTCGACCGCTTCGAACTCGCTTCAGAAGCCGTATTATTATCTGCACTGCGGTTGATTGTACCCTTTTTTCGCTCATCTTTATTTCTTTCGTTACTTTCATTGCTGTTTCCGAGCGACTCTTCTGGAGAATTATTTAAACGCCGAAGTCCCGCGCGTGCCGCGGGTCAGGCCGGCGGCGACGTCTGATTCCGTCTCCCGCTTACCTCATCTCTCGGCCATCCTTGCTTCACGCCCAGCAGCATTGCTTGCAATTTGTCTCACGCGAATAGCATCCATCACAGGAGATTCGCTGCGGTCTCCTGCCGCCGCGCCAAGGAGGTTGCAAAGTTCCTTCTCGCGAGCTGCTCGCAGTGGCCCCTTTGCTTTTCTTGTTTTCCTCCGTTTTCGATAAAATATTTTGTGCGACTTTTCCTTTTTCTCGTCTCCTCCTCGACCGTTTCCTCCTTAGGAATCAGACAATAGCCACCTCGGGTCGGCCGCGTTGCCATGGAGACCACTTGAATAGGAGGAGTCTCCAGAGGTTACGGTAGCGATCTCGAGTTTTAAAAGATTTGCTCAAAATATGTCATATTGCTGTTTTGTATCAGAAACTCTGGCTGGGTGATTGATCATCCAGATGAGCTGATTTTCGCCCATAAGCAAAAAGACCAAAATGATTTTCAAAATCAAGAAGATGCTTTTGCTCTAAAGCTCTGTTCAGAACTTTCGCATTTTCCCTGAATACAATCATTCGTTCGCTTTAAATTTGTGAAGCAAAAAATGTATAGGATATATACATCTGTTTGGAAAGAAAGACTCGAAACATTTGCGGTTTCCAAAGCGAATTTCGCAAATTTGTTTCTGTTTTTATCAATAACGCAGTACGCTTCATGGCGCCGCTCAAGCGTGTCTTGTTCAGCAAGGTACGGGGATCCGAGTAATTGCACTGTGTTTCATGTAAATGCCGCGCCTACGTCATACAAACCAGTGTAAATCGCACCCGTCTTCCCCGTTCTTTGAAATGAACATGCACTTTCCTCGAGGTCAGGTGAGGTGTCCTGAAGTTGAACGAAACGACCCTCTGGCCCTCAAACATAAGTCACTTAGTAATCTCGCATTCATAAATTTAAAGAAAACAGACGGACCCGTGAAAAAACCGCTTCACCACCTTCCTCGGCTTCCGAAAAACTCAATTTTTTGTCTTTGCACTCGGGAATGGGACTATTTATTGCCGGAACCACCAAAAATTAAAACAACCAATTGAAACTCTCGTCAAGCGACGCTCGCTTCGTTTCCACCAGTTCCTTCGAACTTTGCATTTTGTTCGCTTATGTTTTTATTTTGCTATCCTATTGTCTGCCGCGACTTCAACTATCCTGACGCAACCGCATCTAGGGCTCCCCTCCCCGACCAATAGCTCAATCCTCCTTAGTCCCAAAACTCCCGTTTCCTCCCACACGCCCGTCACTCCTAATGAGCAGTTTCTTTTCGAGTTTTCTTACTAGGTCGAATATTTTATGCTTTCAAACATTTCGGAGTAGCTTGGGCCATAGCTCGCACACATTTGCCTCCTCTTGCGGGGCGCGAGCGTCCTTCGTACTCGATCTATGTCGCCACCGCCGACTTGTTTGGTAATACGAGATTTCAAGCTCTTCGCTCATTAACTCAATTTTGTCGCCTACATTCTTTAATGGTTTTATAGCAAGCGATTTGCCGCTCACTCGCCGCGCCTGCGTCAAGAAAGGGCCGTCGCCGCGTTCTGCTCAATCCGTCCGTTTTCTCATTATGCATTTGCACCTATAGAGAAGCGCATCCCACACATGGCACATCTCTCGTGCTCCGATGGTTATCATTAAGGACAACGTGTAAGCAGACGCTTATACGTTCGCTCAGCAAATCTGGGTTCCTTCGGTTTGACTAGTGATATAAAGCGAGTCACGAGAAATATCATAAACCCGCCTTAGGAGCTTTTGCGCAGGCCGGCATCTATCCTCCAGCCCTTCTGTCATTCATAGCGGAACTAATCAAAACGGGAAAGTTTGCGTACCAAAAGTATACTTTTGTCACACTGAAATTCTTTGCTTACTTTAGTTTCTCTCCTTTGTCCGGCCGATGTTTGTGTCTCTACAACATTGGGCGTCAAAAGTGGGTTCCTGCTGGCCCACCATGCCTTCCTGCTCCCTATTGTTCACTTTTCCATTGATTCGTCACTTAATTTGCTCTTTTGCAACGCATTATTTCTCGCCTCGATACAGGAACTCCAGTTTCTTTCCAAATCCTTCCCTTCGTCTTATCAGGTTTTCTGCATACGCCCCACAGCTGCCAACTTTGGGAAGACCCCTTCAGTCTCGGATTTGTAAACCCGGCTTCTTCGACCTTAGAAACCTCACCTTACTTTTTTCTTCGTGTCTCATCTGATTTGCTTCCTGCAAAGTTTTTTTCCCTGCAAATCGCGCAGAAACAAAAGTATGGCGGCAATTTTCCTTCCATTCGTCAGCCTCTTTTGAGTCTCTTTTGACCTAATTCTGAAGTTTATTTAATGCAAAGATGTAACTTTGAAATGACCAAAAATTAAATAAGAAGAAGAAAGAGAATTCCGCCTATTTGCCGCTCGGTGCACTTCGTAAAGAAAATTGGAAAAATTGAATTTTTCATAAAGCCTAGCGGCGACGAGCAGAAAAAAGTGTACGGGACGCGAGGGAGAAAAGCTCCGACCCCTAGGCTCAAAAAATCCAACTGTGCGTACTAAGAGACTACGTTTATCGACACTACTGCCATGACTTGTTGCGTGCGCTTCACATTGTGGAGCGTCTGCTCCTCACTCTGTTTATAATTCAAAACAGAGCATCCCGTAACCACCGGCTCCGTCATTTGATGGTTTATAATGTTTAGCTCCAGACTCCTAGCCATCTTGCCAAACCGTTTTTTGGCTTATAATTTCGTAGATTTGCTCACATTTCGACAAAGCCGATTTTTGCCAAAACTCAAAAAACGGCGAAAACAAACAAGGCGGTGTGGACGAGAAAGCGGGTGAGCTGGCGAGCCTAGGTTTCTCGAGGTGTGCAGTCGTTTGAACAACTCCACGGCGTTCTGTGCAAAGAGCAACGAAGCTCCGAGACGATTAGAGGTTGTGCATGGTAACGCGAACAGCTGTCGGAGGCAGTTTTGACGTTTGTTCTCGAAATCACTATCACTTTATCCCCGAGGGCATAGAAACCAATTGACTTATAAATCAATTGTCAAAATTTACACTTTATGAAACGCACACTTACAACTTGTCTCTTGATAAAACGACGGAAGAAAAGTGCGACTGTGTAGCTTAGCCGTCGCTCAGCTCCGTGCCCCGTCCGAATTAAATGTGTGAACAACGTTCTCCGCTTGTTAGGATCTTAATCTTGTTTTATGCTCTCTTCTTGATCATTTCTTGACGTGCAGCGCTCCTTACGTTTTCGCTCCGAAACTTCGCAAAGCCTCGCGAACCATATATTCCCCGGCAGCATTCCCTACTTCCCTCAAACACTTGTTGCAAGAGGAATTACGGTCTGGCCGCATCAAGCTCTTGGTGCCGGTTTTTCATGAGACCACGCATTCATATTGCTACATCCCTACTCACAAATCGCCTTTGGCATTTTCTTCCGCAAATACGCAGCTCAGTCTTTGGGCATCCTAATTCTTTGTTTATTCCAAACCAAAATCGATACATGTTTCAGCTCTAATACACTGATGATACACGTATGCTCTGTCAAGTTTCACTCTTCTAAGGTGCAAAGCATTTAGTTTTTTCCTTTGGACGTGGTTTCTACGTGGTTTCTAGTCCCTGAAACTCCGTCTGTTGCTCGAGCGTGGATTTCATTGCATATAGCTAACTTGAGACTTCAGATACAGAGTGGACCTCTAGAAACTAGTTTCCAATGCAATTGTTGCTTGTCCATGTAGGCCGTCAATCTGTTGAATCCTGCTATTTGAACTACTGAACGAAGACCTAATCATGGCAATAGATGGGGACGAGTACGCGGATTCCGACACAGCGCCGCTGCAAATGTCTCCGCAGACACCCCCGCTCGGCGGAGACCCTTCGGCCGTCACATCGCAAACGGCGCTTCTCCAGACCGAAATGGCCGAGTCCAGCAATCTGTCACAAAAACCCAAATCGATTATCAGCCGAAAACTGCGGAAATTCGCTTCCGAAACAAGTTTCTCCGCCACACCGGCCAAGAGCGACGTGGACGTGGACCTGGAAGCGTCTTCGTCCTCCGTGCGGCAGATTGCCACCAGGACGCGCGTGTTTACTGTGCGCACAGTAAACAACATTCCGCCCCGGAACGGCGGCTCCGCGGCCGTGATTCGCGCCGCCCGGCGGTCAAGACAAGATTCCGACGACGCAAGTGGGAGCCTCGCGAGCGACGCGACCGTCGTCAGCAGTACGGTAGCCACCCCACAGGCGCGGCACAAGATCAAGCGCTTCCGGCTGAAACGTCCGAAGAGCGCCGGAAACATGGGTCAGAACAGCTACAATAGCATGAACAACAACGAGATCTCGTACACATCGGCGACCATTCATTCGTTGGACTCGCTGCAGCCGCTCCAGACACATCTCGAGAGTGACCGCCGTCCGTCAAACGTTTACATGATTGACGACGACAGTACTCACGAGTTCGACGAAGACATGACCGGTAATTGTTTTTTTTTCTCTTACCATTAATCCCAAAAACAAACGGCACGGCACACAGGAAAAAGTTCTTAAAAACAGTCCACTCTATAGGATAATGTTTCCTAGCAACAAGCCATAAATATAGAATTTTAATGATTGAAAACCTTTTCTGTCCTGATCACACGACGTCCACAAACTTTGTCTCGAGGGCGGCCACGGAGTTCACAATTGAAAAAGTTGCATGGGGATTAATTAATACTACGTCGGCGTCATCAACCGTCTCATAACTTCTTTATGTCTCCGCGTCTGTGTCCATAATAGGCCTTTCTTGCATTCTCCCAGAACACAAAACGTAGCCATATCACAGCTGCCTTTTCCGTTTGTTCAAATTTGTTTTCAGCCACATAAAGGTCCAAATTAATTGTTTGTCGCCTATAATTCTTCTTCACACAACGGAGTTCCTTTTGTCCAAACGCCCGACTGAGACGAGCATCTCCCCGGGATTACTACCTCTCTTTTTCTTAAAAACACAACACTCGCTGGAATAAAAACATAAATTTCCCATTTATGTATTATATTTATTGGATTGTTTTGTTTCCATCTGCGCAAAGCACCTTTCGACGGCAATTAGTTAGATTGACTGTTTCCTTTGCACTCCGAATTCTTCTTGCAACTTTTCTATAATCTTTCGAGTGACATTTCCACGCCGTTCGGCTTTGCTCCGTTGCAAACTTTGCTTCTAAATGGCTCAAGGTGCTCACGAAGACAAAGAAGCGGCTGTTGTGTTATTTAATTAGTCTTTTGGCAAATCGACGATCGGGCCAGTTCCGTTTTTTCTCGGCGGTGCGTACGCATTTTCGTTTTTGCCTCCTCCTGCGTTCCTATAAATGTTTATGTCAAGAGCAGTGCATCTCGATTCCAAGTTAGAAGTACCTTTTCTGTCATCCGAACAAATGGCACCATCGGAGCCAAAACGTCTCAGCGTGACTGGAAGCACCCATCGCGCCGGATGGCTCAACATAGCGCACCAAACTCTGGTGCGTCTGAGCTCCGAGTGTACCTCCTTCTCAAGAAGCGCCGGTTAGTGGAATCCGTTTGTTTTTAGTTTGTTTGAAGAGACTAAACACTAATTGGGGAAGCACACCGTCGCGGAATCCTAAAAAGCAGATTTTTTTCACAAGTTTTTAAATTGGCTTTTTGAAATTGCCCCGACGCTCCTGACACGGACATGCGAACATTCCATAGTCATAAAGATAGATTAGTAGAAGCAGATTGATTGGATTTGAGATGTATATGTCATTTAGAGAGCAGATAAATGGCCCTCGGGTGAGGGTGGGGTCGAGCGCGAGCCTAGTGCGCTAACCAAAGAATTGCTGGCAAAGTTGTCTTCTCCGTCGCTGTTGCGGTTGCTGTTATCGAAATCCACCCAGAAGCTTACCGATTTTTGCGTCTCTGCGTGGTGACACGCTCGCCGATACACATCCGCGAGAAACCATCACAAACAGAGCCGCTGCTCCTTGGCTTATAATCGGAGCGCCGTTGTTCTTGTTGTTGTCGTTTCCCTTGTCACCGGGCCGACTGACAGTCATCTATCGAATTCCGGGTCGCGCAGTTTCTTCCCGACCTTTCCTGCATTCTCTTCAATTCGGCTTTGTCTCCTGTGTTGTGCTTCACTCGCTAGTTGACTCACTTAGCGCCTGACACTCCATCCCCATCAGCAACAGACCACCGACTGAACCCTTTTCCATTTTCGAGGGCTACACGAGTCCATAGTCCCGCCTTGATTTTATGTCCCCCAAGCGCCAGATTTCACTCCGTCTCCTTTTCCCAACTCGTTAATCTCTATTATTTGAAGCACTCTTGTAATCGAGTCCAATTCATTCCTCCTCCTCTCCATCGTGTCCACTTCCTCGTGGCATCAAAAAATCAAGTATTTTAGATGCATCCGACTTTTCCCAGCTCTACCTCTAGCCTCGTATTTCCTCTTTCTTGACAAATTCCGCGCTTCCTACATTTCGTTGCGTCCCACTCAACTACCATGAACTGCCGTCCGTCGTCTTCCCGCTCCGACCCTTCTTCCCAAGTTCACGTGATTGTCACCGCAGACCCCAACAATCAGGGCTCCGACCACCAGCAGCAACTTAGCTACCGTATCCAGAGCGGTTCTCCCCGGAAAGGCGCCGTTCTCGAGGAGGCTCAAACGGAGCCCAGCAGCAGCTGTAGTTCAAGGCCGCCGGATCCCCGATTTGCTCAGACGAAGCGGAGGACTTCGCACACGCTACTTTATGTGCCTAACCGACGCCGGGTGTCGACGGCGTCTGGAAACTCGACCGCCTCGTGTCCCACCGAATGCTCCGAAGACTCGGACGACGCGCGCCAGGCCGCCGTGCCCGCCTCAATGACTTCCAACTGCAGCCTGTCTTCCGCCCAGGGCAACGGACACCTCTACATCCAGAATGCGCCCGTGAAATTTTCGTTGACCCCGTCCCCGGCCCAGTGTCGGCGCAAGTCCGTCCAGACTGGCGCCCCTGCGATAGGCTTCCGGCCGCTGAATCGCACTTTCGATCGCCGCGCCTCGCAGCCGACGATCCACGTTGAACCGAGTTTGGTCGTCCTGCGCTGCGACAACTTAGAGTCCGCGCACTCGAAAAACTCGGCTCAGTCCGCGTTGGCCGACAGCATCATTAATAAGCGAAACATGCTCACGAAGCGAGTCAGTTGGCTGTCCATGAAGAGCCTACAGGACTCCGTTGATCCTCTGGTTTCCGGCGGGCCAAGTAAGCCTCGCAAGCGTCCCTCGAGCGACAACATGAGTGGGAAAAATGTGCTAGAATCAAAGACAAATAGCCAATTTGGGAGTGTGATGCAGCTAGACGACGGAGTGGAATTCGAGTCGGACACCCCTCCGCTGGACACGCTGAGTTGGAGCTGTGCAGGTACGTTCGGGGGAGCTGTGCAGGTACGCTCTGAAAATACTGGAAACATCGGGGCATCTCCGGAAACGAGCACAGCAGTCTTCCGCTCAATTGAATTCGATGATTTATGATATCACACGGGTTATCTTCCTCGGCCGACCCTCATTAAATTTTCCTTTCCAAAGGCGGATTTCGGGGTGACCAATAACAACCTCTAATGGAAGTATTAGTGTTGGCTTGTTGGCTTGTTTGTTGTTTTTGTGTTAACAGGCTATGGAGTGATGACTTCTGACTTCTCGAATGTCACCCCACGACGCATATTAGGGCCGCAAAGCGATCCGTCTACGTACACTGAGATGGAGAAAGAGAAACAGGAATAACTAAGTTTTGAAATGTTCCGAAAAGATGCACTGAAGCCAACATAATTCCTTCCTCAGCAAAACTGGAAGTCAACTTTTCGATTTAGATGACTATGAAAATGTGACTCTGATGTATGCAAAGCACGAGAAGATCCCGATGAAGGATTTCGGATCCGAAATTCGTGCGACCATGGACATCGATCATCTGTTGAACAAGTCTGTTCTGCTGCTCGACCTGCAGGAAACGTCGCTCGAGGAAATCTTCGCAAAGTGCGTTCGCGTTTGATACCGGATCGGGAGATCAGCAGACTGAGTTTAGGATCATCCACGAGATGGACATCCAGGAACCCGAATTCACAAGCGAGCAGGTCCGCTCCGTCCTTTTCACTCAGGATGCAGGCAACCAATGTGAGTGTTGGGTTCGTCCGAAGTGGCAATTGAAGTTCACTTTTTAGTTCACATCCTGAGCAGGACTGTGCAGAGCATTTGCACCACCGGCACTGTCGGAGGCACTTTCGACTACGATCAGACCTGGATCTGTGCACTGTAGGTTTTCATTGCTGTCGCGTGACTCCTTTTTGCTTCAGATGCATGCTGAACACTGTCCAACATCGGCACGTGGCGATCGCGCGTCTGTCGCACCCGACCAACTTGGGCCGCACGATGCAGGATCTTCGCTTCATCATCATCGTGATAGCACCTTCCAGGGCGGTAAGTTCTGCTGGTCCGGTCTCTTTTCGTCCGTTTTTCGACTAACTCTTTGTCTGCTCGCCCCCGACGCGTACGCGATTCACTTATTGAAGATAGAGTGAGATAGGGCCATTCAATACTAACCGCTTTTGGCCTCGGTGCTATGAGCCCGCTGTTCTCGACCACCCCCATGGCTACCGAAGCTTCTACGTAACTGCCGCGTAACCCATTTAAGTGCTGACAAATAACATTTGGAAATAATTGCAACAAAATGACAAATACTCATGTCATCGCAATCTCGCAGCCAGTCTGAAAGCCGCAGTCGTCTGTTTTTCAGACCGTCGGCTGAGCGAGGCCGTGCGAAGAATCGCGGATAAATTAGATGTTTTATGAGCCGTCTTCAACGGCGGCCATTTGTCGGTGCGAAACTTGGCGACACTTTGAAGACCTCCAAATGTCGATTAAGGACCGTTCGGAGCATGTCCAGACTGTCCGGAGCGCGTCATGTGCACTTTTGAAAATGGAATTTATTGAACTAATTGAACTCGGGCCGAACACTGAAAGCCCTCTCAAACTCTGATATAAAAGGCTTTTGGGCAGATTATGTGCGAATAAAGACCGCTCAGAGACAACAAGTGAATTATTAATGCCGCCAATAAACTCCCGGAGTCGGTATCCGGAGACATCGAAAAAAACGAGGACAACAACAATTTTGAAGCCGGATTGGGTTTGACACTTTCGAGTATTTGTTTACATGGGAATGCGCTAGAACTTCTCAAAAAACTGCGCCAAAAACAAATAAAAGCGTTTAAACAGTTCACCTTTGGTTCTTTGCGGACTCTTCGGGAAGGGTTTTGTGATTATTTGTTAAATTTGGATTGTCTTTATCACATTTCTGTGGACGGCAATTTTGATGCGCTGAATCCCGTTCAGAAAGGCACAAAGACCGCGCTTGAGACGACGCGGACTTTTGCAACGCTCTTCGCTGACATGGACATCCGTCAACGTCTCGTCATGGCTCAAACCGTAGACCAATTCAGGTGTGCTTTGTGTTATCAGGCTGTAATCACAGTATTGAATTTCCAGGTCCACTCTGCTCTCTGCTGCTAAGGAACTTGCAATCGACCAAAATCAGTGGCGCGGACGGAAGGCCTCGATTCATCTGAGCCAAGCCAAGGAACAAGTGGTACGTACACCTGACCGTTTTCACGTTTTCGCAAACTCGAATTCAGTTCGGTCCCGGACGCTGGTTCCCGTTCCGCGGGCTGAAGGAAGACTTCAAACGTCGCTGGAAGCACTACGGATCGGACTTCCTTGACGGTATGTTTGTCGCCTTTTTCCGCCTTATCCGACTTTTTTAGGTCTCCGCGGCCACCGCACCATGCAGAAGTTATTCAGCTCGATTGTGTTTCTCTACTTTGCCTGTTTGCTGCCCGCGATCGCTTTTGGAGTTTTGAACGACGACAACACGAATGGAGGCATAAGTAAGCACTTGTGGCCTGACTACGTTTAGTTTCCAACACCATTTCAGACGTCCGCAAGGTGATTATTGCTCAAGCCATCGGCGGAATATTCTTTTCAATATTCGGCGGTCAACCGATAATCATATTGCTCACTACAGTGCCGTTAGCAATATACATAAAAGGTGACCTGAAGCAATTCATTGCAACCGTAAATGCCCGTTTCAGTCATATACAAAATATCTGAAGAATTCGGGTACGACTTTTTTGCGATGTACGCGTGCGTTGGGTTAAGTTGCCAAGTATTCTTAATAATTTATTCGGCCACGGAACTGTCAAGCCTAATGAAACTCGCCACGAGGTTCGTTTTTCTCGCCTGATCCAACCTAAAACGAGCTCGCTTGATTCAGATCCGCGGAAGAAATGTTCTCTCTGTTCATCGCGATCGCCTTCGCCGTGGAGAGCTTCCGAGCAATGCACAACAGTAAGTGGCTGGAACACGGTTCACAGACTTATTCCCGACTTTCAGGCTTCGTGAACAACTACCACAACTGCGACGACGACTACGACACGAAGCAGGCCACAACGATGGCACTGAACGGACTGCGAAACGGGTCAAACGGGTCAGCTGCCTTCACCAGCTTTCTGAACAATTACGCGCAAAGCAGTGGATTAAACAAGGTTTCTTACTGTTTCCAGGCTCAAGTTGATCACATTGCTAATTTCAGACTATGCCAGGAAACCCCTGCCACAGGGACACGTCCATTCTTTACATGTTCCTGATGTTTGGTACGCTCTGGCTGGGACTATTCCTCTACAATTTCCGAAAAACGCCCTACTTGACGCGCTCCCGGAGAGAATGGCTCGCTGATTACGCGCTGCCCGCCAGCGTTCTTATCATGTCGTTCACTGGCGCATATTGTTTCAGCGACATCGACAGTAAGTCACCTGGTGCAACGCCTTGCTCATACACTCCCTGTTCAGAGGACATGTTCAAAATGAGACCAGAAATCAGTGTCTTCCGCTTCCCAGATTTTTTCGCCCTGCCATGGCAAGGATACTGCATCTGCGTTCTTCTCGGTTTCTTCTTGTCTTTCCTCTTCTTCATGGATCAAAATATTACAAGTGCAATCGTTAGCAACACTCAGAACAAGTGAGCTTGAAATAAGGTCGAAAGTCGTCTGAATCTCCTTGTTCAGACTCAAAAAGGGTCATGCCCATCACATGGATCTGTTCGTGGTCGCCATCCTTAACATGTTCCTGTCGGTGGTCGGCCTGCCGTGGATGCACGGCGCCCTGCCGCATTCTCCGCTCCATCTGCGAGCGCTCGCGGACGTGGAAGAGAGGGTGTCCCAAGGACATGTGCACGAAGTGTAAGCGTACAGCTGGCCTTATCAAACTGAAATCCAATTTCCAGCATTATGAACGTGAGGGAAACGCGACTAGCAGCACTCATCTCACATATCCTGATCCTCGTTTCCACGTTCACCCTACTACCGTACCCCCTCCAATGGATTCCGACATCGGTGCTGCATGGACTGTTCCTCTACATGGCGCTCACTTCTCTGACCGGAAACGAGATGTTTGAAAGACTGCTCCTTCTGATCACTGAACAGGTAATCTGTTTTAACAAGAATTTGTTGATTAGAGTTTTTTTAGCAAGCGTACCCACCTACGCATTATATACGGAAAGTGCCCCAGCGGAAAGTCCACCTGTTCACCGCTTGCCAGCTCTTCCAGCTGATGTTGCTGTGTGCATTCGGATTCAGTCCATATCCCTTCATCGAGATGGTTTTCCCCATAGTCTGCTTCTTCTTCATTCCAATCAGGTACTTCAAAAGTGTCTTCCAACTGGCAACCACCTCTTTCAGACACACTCTCATACCCCGACTGATCGACTACAAGTACTTGGACGCCCTCGACGGCCGGCATTAGTTCCTCGCTCAGCACAGGTTAAATGAATCCGATGAATACGTGTTGTGTGCGGTGCTCCCCCACATCCGTGCACTTTAGTGTTTTTCAAATGTTTCGTTTTTCCCATCTGCCCTTGTTTGAACACTTACTTCGCAGAGTCGCAGGTACCCTCGATAGTCCTATATCCACCAGACTAGACCATTTAGACTATTTCGCTCTTCTCAGTCTTTTCTCCCGATTTGTCCCCTTTACTGTTGTACATAGCAGAGTTTCATCAAGAACTATACGTTCCACTATATCCTTCACATCTCTATAATTACTCTATGTCCCAGTCTCCCGGTTAATGGCGTCTTTGATTCGATCCGCACTGTATAATCTGCCTTCACAAGATACGTTTTCGGCTATAAAGATATATGTATATCTGTTCTTTCCGTTCAAATTCCTCGACTCACGAATTCTGTGATTGTCCGAATCTACCTACGTTGTAGCCGGTTTGCGTCCAACGTCCAGATCGGGCCGCATCTGGGCGGAATCTACGAATCCGTGTCTGTGATTCTTTGCAAACGGACTACAGTGATAGGATATCCATAACACGAAGTTGTTGTTTGATGAAGTTGTTGATTAAAGCTTTTATGTGAAAGACGGAGACCTCTTGACAGTCCGCTACGAGTTCGACAACCTGCGTTGGCTTGGTTCTGATCACTTTCTTTCGGTTTCTATCAATCGGGCATACAATGCTGCCTTTTATTCACCGCAAGCTTTATCTTACAAATAAAAAGGAGAGAACTTTCGTTGGATCAAGGTGGCCCAAACGGCCCGTAGATCTAATCAAACGTCGCACAGAGGAGGAACCGAAGGAACCAAACCTGCATAAAAAAGAAACACAAAATAAACATTGAGGAAGTTTGGAGAAGTGCTTAAACTACGGTACGTAGAGAAATGATGACAAGTGTCACAGTTGTTTTAGACAATGTCGAAGACGGTGAGGAGAACGAACATGGTGAAGGAGATTCCGGAGAACAGGTTGTTTCCAGCGATGTAGATGTGGCGCCATTCCATGGTGTAGTCGCGTTCGGGGTGGGGGTTCGCGGCACGGGCTTCGGGCAACTCGTCGAACTGACGCTCGTAAGCGATGCTGTCGTCCGGTTCGATGCAGCAGAGGAATTTGTTCAGAAGCTTCGCCGTCAAGTAGAGGCCGTGCATGGGAGGAACCGTTCGCCGAACGCGGCTCAGGGCGAGGGCCATCAAGGTAACCATGACGCTAATGAGACTGAGCACGAAAAGAAACTCGTAGAACGTGTCTGAAATACGCCGGTAAACAACCTTGTCGAAGCATCTCAGTTACGCACAAATTTTCGGTTTGATGCCCCCGAATCCGTTCTCGGGAGCGATGGAGCATAAGAACAGGAAGCACATCGTCTGGAGACAGAGGGTCACGAGCTTCACGTAAGACTGGGTCTTGAGATCTCCGAACAGAGGCGCAACCAGCATCAGCATCGTTGCGATGGTGACCGGAACGCGAAGAGCCATTCGGAGAGTCGACATCCGCTTTACAGCATGGACACACAAACGGAGGAACTCCGAGCGTACACCAGCAATTTTGGCGACGTCGATGGTGCGGTCCTTAAAACGTCCGGTGAGCACATGCCAAAATTCCCTGCTAACAAACCTCGACAGTCCACACGGAGGAGTCGACAGTTGTGACTACCGTAACTCCCGGTTCTTGCTCCACCTTGGACACCGCCACCTGCTTTTCTACGCTCTGCTTCGCGCGCGTGTGGATGTTGTACTTGATATCGTGATTGTCCTCAGAGTTCGAGAGGAAGAGGCAGCAATCGTTTGTCTCTTCCGGATAGCTGCAACATATTAACAGATGATATTATTTCACACTTTAAATGTATACCGATAATAGTTGATGGTGCAGAACGTGGGGTATCTGAAGGTCACTCTGGCCGAAACGGTTCCACTTGAAGAAATCTCCACATCGTTAATTTTAGACATACATCCGCTCTGCATCGTGCACGCTCTGTAAAGAATCAGTTAATTGACAGGCACTCGAATCCATGTTCACGTTTCATCGCCAAATTGAGGAGTCCAAATATGGTGTGCGTCGTGCAGGTTGAATATCTGGATGTCGCTGAACTCGCTCTCGTCCCATGAGAGCCTGTCATCGTGCCAACTCTGAAATGCAGCTGTTACTTAGTCTTCGGTATCCACTTACGATTGAGATATCGCCGTGCAGATTGAATTGCGACGAAGTCCGCTGGAGCTAAAATACAATTAACCGTATCCCATTGACAATTAAAGCTTTCACACGCAATGCTCCAAATCGGCCATCTTCGATTGCGCTCAGATTCCGCTGCTGCTTAGCAACGCGGCCAACTCGCGTTTAATTATTCTCAAAGACCCCGAGCGATGGACTTCAACTCACCAAATCCACGGTTCTGATCAAAACATCATCGACGGTGACGTTGATTCGATCCTCCGTAGGGGGCGGCTGTAGGAGCAAATGGTAGCCATCCCCGGTCCGCTTCTGCTCCCTGTCCACCAAATAGTAGTAGATGCAGTCCTCCGGGAGATCCTGTTTTTCGCCGAGCACTTTTGCAATATCTTCAAGAGGCCAAAATTATCTCCGCAGCTCTACGCTAATCACTTACCTGTGTGGTTGGTCTTGTAGACACAACTCGAAATGAATCCGCTGTTCACCTCCTTATACCAGGATAACAGAAGGAACACGAAAAGCTCCGAACGGCCGAAGCGCAACATTGCGACCACCGCTCGCTCGATACCACTAACTCAGAGTTGACGACAAAGCCAACTCGAATGGCGAACGGCCCTGTTGCCAAGGAGACCTGCGATATCCCAACGCCTCCAGCGACCAGCTGGCTCACGCACAACACATCCCACCTATCACGCGGCCTCACATGGAAGTTTATTTGGAAAACAACCAATCACGCTGACTAAAACCTAAAAAGTGAAGAAGACAGCGATAATGCAAGGTCGAGTGGATGAGCAATGTTACTGAGTCATCCTCTTTATAATAAAAGAAGACGTGAAAAAGTACCGACCTAGAACATTTTTTTGAAACTGGAACCTCGCGATGTTTGCATCCAAATTTGCGACTTGAACCTTCCATGAAATTGACAGACGCGGACAGGTCTAATTCATGGCCATGCTTATGACTTCTGTATGACCATAGCTTCTGAGTGGCCGGTCGTGGCAGGATTTAATTTATGGCCACACACAGAAGATTTTGGTCATAACCGAAATATTTTAGGTCTCACGACGGGGTTTTCGTATCTTTTTTCGTAGGCTTCACATTTCTGCAGCGGGGTAAGTGGAATAGAGTGACCCATGCTGTAGGCTTAAGCTTACGCATGGACATTTTCATTATGGTTTTTTGGAAGCGCCGAAGGGGCGATATACAACTTACACGAAGGCTCCCACTTGACAGACAGGCTTCACACTTCTGACAAGCGTAGGATTTGTAATTTTTCTTATGTTGTCAAGAGTCAAACACAGCAAGGTTTTAGTTAAAAAGGGTAAAGGGCTTGTGTGGTTAGATCGTGCCTACCAAGTTGGTGCCGCCAACTGTCGCGCATTCGGCGCTTTTGAAAAGTTATCCCTTATAAACTATTACTCTTGGGGGCAATCTAACAATTGCAAGAATCTTACGGATTTGGATTTGAGATTCCAATGACGTAATTTAAAACCTGGAAAAGCTCGGAAATATTGAGCACTTGGGATACTTTGAAATCTAGACACGCTTGGAAATAACCTCAATAAACGGCGAATCCACTCCCATCTGGCCTTCTTCATTCATTTTTTGACTTCACAAAAAATTATGGAGAACAAAATCAACATTTCAATAAAATTTTAACGCATTTTACCAAAATTGAATGGCCAGATTTGAGTTGATTCGCCGTTTATTGAGGTTATTTCCAAGCGTGTCTAGATTTAAGTATCCCAAGTGCTCAATATTTCCGAGCTTTTCCAGGTTTTAAATTACGTCATTGGAATCTCAAATCCGTAAGATTCTTGCAATTGTTAGATTGCCCCAAGAGTAAATATTTCCGACAGATTCTAGAAAATCGGAGATTTTCAAGTAACGGTCTTCGGCGGCTTCGCCGCCTCGCTTCCGCCTGCGGAAAACGCGCGGCGACTTTACCATCTTGCTTCCGCCTGCGGAAAACGCGCGGCAACTTTGCCACCTCGCTTCCGCCTGCGGAAAACGCGCGGCGACTTTGCCACCTCGCTTCCGCCTGCGGAAAACGCGCGGCGACTTTGCCACCTCGCTTCCGCCTGCGGAAAACGCGCGGCGACTTTGCCACCTCCCGTCCGCCTGCGGAAAACGCGCGGCGACTTTGCCACCTCCCGTCCGCCTGCGGAAAACGCGCGGCGACTTTGCCACCTCGCTTCCGCCTGCGGAAAACGCGCGGCGACTTTGCCACCTCGCTTCCGCCTGCGGAAAACGCGCGGCGACTTTGCCACCTCACTTCCGCCTGCGGAAAACGCTTTGCCACCTCGCTTCCGCCTGCGGAAAACGCGCGGCGACTTTGCCACCTCGCTTCCGCCTGCGGAAAACGCGCGGTAACTTTGCCACCTCCCGTCCGCCTGCGGAAAACGCGCGGCGACTTTGCCACCTCGCTTCCGCCTGCGGAAAACGCGCAAACGCGCGGCGACTTTGCCACCCTCGCTTCCGCCTGCGGAAAACGCGCGGCAACTTTGCCACCTCGGAAAACGCGCGGTGGCTCCGCCACCGCTAACCGACCCGGCGGCTAAGACAAAGACTTAGAAAGCCACAGAGCTTCACACAAAAAAGTTTGGCTGAGGTGGGCTTATTTCGTCTAAAATCCACTTTTTTCCGGCTACACATGGCACCGGGGGGTAATCCAATAGTATATTCTGAATCTCCAGATCATTCTGCACAAAGTAACGGATTCACTTTTTTGAGAAAGGGCTTGTATAAAAAATAAAAGGCAGAATGTCCGAAATGTCCAAAATGTCCAAAATGTCCAAAATGTCCGAAATGTCCAAAATGTCCAAAATGTCCGAAATGTCGCTAATTTTTGTCAGAAACAAAACGCGACTCTGGAAATCCACATTTTTGGACACGCCTGGTAGCAAGCGTATGCTCGTTTGAAAGCTCTCGGCGTGACAGTCACGGTGCACTAGACCGCAGCTCCGTAGCTATCATAGATCACGAGAATCGATGCGACCAAAAACAAATGTATGAGCGCCCCCAGAATTGAAACTCAAATCGCGCGGCCTTCGGCCGCGCGCAAAAGGAGAACGATTCACGATTCAGACGTGTGTCCGTCCGGCCGTCACGAAATTTCTAGACGCGAGTTGCCTGATTGAGCGAACGCGGGTTACGGTAGCGGCGCCATTTGCGTTTGCTCCGGACCGGTCGATTTTGCAACCGCGCGACGCCTAAATTGTGCCGCAAACGCCAAATTGGCCACAGTTGCGGGTATTTTTTGGGCTCAATCGAATATGCGCGAAATTTAGAACAGAATAATATATAATTTGCAGTATTTCGAAAAAAACTATCGGTGCGCTTATGTCTTTTTGGAGGCGCGAAGCGCCGATTTGAAACATATTTTGAAACAGAAACCTCGCGCAATAGCGCGCACACCCCCGTTGATAATGAAAATGTCCAAACCTATCAGCAGTGCGAAGTCTGTTTGAAAGTTAGGTGCCGCTGTATGTCGCGCTTTCGGCGCTCCCAAAAAACCATAATGAAAATATCCCTGCGTAAGCCTAAGCCTACAGCATGTGTCGCTCTATTCCACTTACCCCGCTGCAGAAGTGTGAAGCCTAAGATAAAAGATACACAAAACCCCGCCATGAGACCTAAAATATTTCTGTCATGACCAAAATCTTCTGTGTGTGGCCATAAATTAAAGCTTGCCATGGCCATTCAGAAGCTATGGTCATACAGAAGTCATGGCCATGGCCACGAAAAACACCTGTCATAGAGACGCCGCTGCCTGTCATCCGTGGCATCCATCGCAAACAATTCATTATCAGAATCAAAACGCAACGTTGTCGTCCGCAGCTTTCTTGGCAACGCATTCTGGAGTTTCAGTATTGGTGGAGCTGTTGGCGTGACTCCGAAAGGCGCGAGTTATGCGAGAGTCGGTGCGAGAAATGTCTGCCGCTTGACCTCGGAGTTCAGTCAAGGTGCTTCTTTCGGAATCACGATGACTATTAAGAGCTCCATAAGTTTCATGCCAATGATTCCACACAGCGCATGTCCCCAAGCCCATGAGCTGAAACCTCGCGCCATTCGCCGCTCACCAGCGGAATCCTTCACCTACACGCAGATCGCTGCTGCAACGGGAGATCCCTTCCCCTCTTACGACAAACATTTATTTACCATATACTAGTTTCGATGACGTTCATTACTTGATACGCCCACCTCTACGACAGCATACTCGAAAACATAATATCTATGTAGTATCCTAATATCGCGTAGTGGGAACTTCGACATCGCCTTGTTGAAGGAACTTGTGGGAAAGTGGGCCAGTCCAATGCCCTCCGATAGCCTGATGTGGGACCATTCCTTGGATACCACTGGGCGAAATGCGCATGTAGTGCCAGAATGCGCCGACAACGGTTGAAACGACGGCAGCAGTGACTCCAAGGGGGATGTTATCTTCTGCAAATTTGAAAAATTACGATATATACTCGCAAGTAGAAAATTTCACTCATAGTGGCCACAACAGTTCCGAGAGCCGCGCTGGAGAAGAAATGATTGTAGATATCATCCTTGTGGCGGAGGTTGGCCGAGAAACTCAAGGAGGATCCCCAAACAAACGCCACGGTCATGGGCCTCCAGGCGACCTGACAGTAGCGCTTGAGGAACGTTCCCGGACGGAAGTCATCAACCTTGACCGTGTTGTAGGCGCGAATTTCGAACATGGTGTAGGGAATCACTAAAAGGTAAAATATAGATCGAAAAAGTGAAGGAAGCTGCTTACTGAAGATTCCAGCGTACTTGGCACACGCCAGACCCTTTTCGAACGTTCCCTCGTTCATAGGCTTGTTAAAGAAACGAGGGCCAAGGTGATAGAACGAGCTAAGGCTGAACGAACGTCCCAAGAAGCGCACCTCTTGGTTTCGGAGGTCGTTCAGGATGGGGCTCACGGCAAGACCCGGATGCTCCTCGCTGATGCTGTATTTCTCGATAATATCCTTGTAGTGGTGGGAGTTGCGATACACCTATATATCATGATTTGTTGTCATGCTCACTGAAACCACCCAAATCACCTTGTCCTGGAATTCCTCCAAGGAGCCCGGCTGATCACCCTTGATGGTGAGGTTCTTGAACTTCTTGGAGTCCAAACCAAAAGGTCCAGCCATAGAGGTTCCGTCGGCCACCTTAGGATCGATCCTGAGTACCAAATTGAACAACAAATATCCGCATTACAAAATTACCAGTCAGGATCTTCTTCATGGAATCTGGGCTTCTGGTAGCGATACAAGTTGTTCTGGCCCTTCTCGTCCTTCATTCCGGCTTCCGTCCAGAAGTCCTTTCTGCCTTTGCTGAAAAATATCAATTAGGAATGATCGAGCATATATATCCTTACTGTTCGCGACCGGTCCACAGGCCGACCCAAAGAGGGCGCTGGTTGTTGTAGGTCGCGGTCAGCGGTTCTTCGTCGTGACCCATTCTGAAAAACAACAATATTGTAACTTTACTCTAATAAGCGTCTGTTTTTAAAGATATGCGCTGTAAACGATCGGAACAAACTTTACACACAAATTCGCGCAAAAATCCTACATTAAATCAACACAAACAGTGCCACAAAACCGCGCAGATTCATCGGGAAACCGAATAAACGAGAAGCTCCGCTGCGTGCACACACGAAGCGAAAAACAAGCGAAACGGTGCACCGTACTCGTCGGTTGAAATGCAGGGTGTTCACTTCGAGACCCTTGGTGGTGTGCTGAAATACATGTATTCGCGAGATGGGACGATCGCAGTGGAAGCTCGTCCCACGTCGCCCTCACTTGTCTAAACCATTTAGCATTGCTTTTCGTGCCAAATATTTAAAACTTTTTTATAGTGTTATGGCATCACATATGAGTTTGGTCGTGTTTCTGCAAGATTTTTGTTTGTCTGCTTTAACGAGTTTCTAAGGTTCGAAACAGGGAGATTTCCAAGCATAACCAAGAACACGCTCGTGGAATCGAAGCGAAAACTTGAATTCAAAGTTTATGCGGGAGAACCTAGATGAGATTCATCTTTTCATCCAGTCCCGGCGAACTTTCAAACTCGTAGCACACCGAACTTGGCGTCATTCACTTGACCAAATCGAGAACCTGTCCATTCTCAGCAAATGGATTCCTATCCCATGCGAAATTATCTTTCTTACCGTTACTTTTCGCCACTTTTCGACGCACAGTTTAAATTTTGAAACATGCAGCGAAGTCTCTGCATGTGCAAACGTCGGCTGGCGTAATGCTGCGTGCGTTTAATCAATACTGCCCTGCGCTTCACATCGACATGCCGTGAACCAAAACTTTGAATTCTTCTGCAGTTATAGCCATTTACTACGTTACGTTTTTCTCTTGTGACATTGCTTTTTGTCAGCTTTGTCATTTAAGCGATGTGAGGATTGCTGGCCAGAAATTTCGGCCATGACCAATGTATTTTGTTTCTCCTAGCAGGGTCTTGTGTATTTTTGATTTTAGGCTTTACCATATTGCAGCGTTGTGAGTGGAATAGGGCGACAACATCTCATGGCTTGGACATTTTACATTATGAGTTTTAAACCAAAAACCGATTTTTCTAACTCATTGTTCGCGCTTGTTCGGTTTGCGTGTCTACATACGCACCTAACGACCCGTACGTCAGCTTCACTATTCGATCACCACTGCTGAGTAAAGATCTCTTTTTTTTATAACTTCTTGGCTTTCAGTTGCTTCCTGGGTGAAACTTTAGCGTAATGGCCATGAGACTGCTCTCCAAGAAAGTTTCGGTTGGTGCAAAAGCCTCCATCTAACTTAATGAAATCTGTTCAGGGTTATCCCCTTCTTTCGGCCTCTCGGCTCCTCTCCACCGTCGTCAACTTCCAAACAAAACCCTACAAGCTTCACAAGCTCGACAACGGCCCGAGCAACGACGTGGTCTTGACCAAAGACGAGGCCATGCAGTACTACCGCCAGATGCAGGCAAGTTGTTGCTTAGTGATTATCAATTTCAATTTTTAAATTCTAGCTGATTCGTCGTATGGAAACGGCCGCTGGTAACCTGTACAAGGAGAAGAAGATCCGCGGTTTCTGCCATCTTTATTCCGGACAGGTACGCAGTGTGACGTTTTAGACCTTTTCAGTTCAATTATTAAGGAAGCTTGCGCTGTGGGTATGAAGGCTGCCATGGAGCGCGACGACGCTCTCATCACGGCTTACCGTTGCCACGGCTGGACTTACCTTTTCGGTTCGACTGTCGCGGAAGTCCTCTCGGAATTGACTGGTAAGACAGAAAGAATTTACTGTTTGTAGACGCCCTCTATTTAAGGAAAGGTGACCGGAAACGTGTTCGGCAAAGGAGGCTCGATGCACATGTACGAGCGCAATTTCTACGGAGGAAACGGAATTGTTGGAGCTCAACAACCACTTGGTGCCGGAGTCGCTCTGGCCATGAAGCATAGGAAGCAGAAGAACGTCTGCTTGACTCTGTACGGAGACGGAGCCGCCAACCAGGGCCAGCTTTTCGAAGCCACGAACATGGCTAAGCTCTGGAACCTTCCAGTGCTGTTCATCTGCGAAAACAACGGATTCGGCATGGGAACGGCCGTGGAGAGGGCGTCCGCTTCCACCGACTACTACACTCGCGGAGACTACGTCCCCGGTGTATGGATTGACGGCATGGACGTCCTCGCCGTCCGCGAGGCCCTCCGCTGGGCGAAGGAGTACTGTAACGCCGGAAAAGGTCCCCTCATGCTCGAGATGGCCACCTACCGATATGGAGGCCATTCCATGTCCGATCCCGGAACAAGCTACCGTACGCGCGAGGAGATCCAGGAAGTCCGCAAGACCCGTGACCCCATTACTGGATTCAAGGACCGCATCATCACCTCTGGTCTGGCCACAGAAGAAGAACTGAAGGTATAGCGGAAAAGACGACCGAATTTACATGCGAGCCGCGAATCCTTTCAGATTATCGACAAAGACGTTCGCCGTGAGGTCGAAAAGGCGCTACAGGTCGCCACCACTGAAGATGTGCTGCCACTCGAAGCTCTGTACACCGACATCTACCACAACACCGAAGCTCAGCACATCCGTGGAGCCACCGTGGATGAGAGCTTGGTGCAGCCGCACAAGAACACTGCTGCTTTCCTGAAGTCGTTGGGACGCGACGCAAAAGAGTCCTTTGCTTAGATTGACCACAGAAATTAGTTCATTATGTTAAAAGTCAATGGAACGTAGGACTCGATTCGTTTGAACATAATAAACACTGGCTCGTGCCATCTACATGAAGAGTGTCCCCAACCGATTCTGACTATTAAACACCACAACTCCTGAAATCCGAATTTATTATATGTCATTAACGGGACCGTGCACGCTATTGCGCAAGAATTCGTTCTTCAAGTCATAACTGTTTGGCGCTTCGCGTTTCATAATATTCATTTCGAGAGATAGTATGGCGCGATTTTTAGGCTAAGCGAATACCCGGCGTTTCTTGTTCTCATAAATTTTATCGTTTTTTGCTTCAAAATTCTCTCCGGTGCTCTTCCACCACCGCTCGAACGAGCTTTGAGCGCTCAAAACAGTCTTCGTGGCTCGCCGCACGCGAAAGTACGATAAACCACAATTGCAGAACTACAGTATGCCGCCCGTAACCATTCTGAAATATAATAATTATTTGTTTTCCGAGCGTTGGCAAGTTGACTTTATTAACTCAAATTGACCCTCACAAGGACATCGAAGTTTTTATCGAACAACAACACTTTCGGAGGTCAACCTTTTCTTGTCCCTCCCCACACTCATTGTGAGTTCTTCCTAAATTGGCCTAAACCAGGTGGCCATTGTGAAAACTACATTCCTGCACATATGATGCCTTTGCTTTAGTCTTCCATCCTCGTTCGAATTCCGGAACAAACTTTTCGTTAGGCAATGGTGCGAATGTTGAAGTTTGTCGTTGGAACTTAATTGGCCGTCTTAAAGCTGGCTTACTTGCCCCCGACCAAGGTGAGGATGTGTGTGCTGAGATGTTTGAAGGTCGCCCAAAATGTGCGCGACCAATGAAATAAGATGAAATCACGGAATGTGGTCGTGACTCATTCATTGCCTCAACACGGGTGGAAACGTATTGGAAAGCAGTTTTTCCGAGACTGTGAACACATTCTCGGTTGTATCCGACGCAACGCGAATTGCATCTGTTGGGTGCTAATGGAGACATTCCGAACTTTCTGCGTCTTCGCGCCATCAGCTCCACTTTGAAGGGCTCGTTTGCAAGTTGCACAAGCGGAGAACCTCGCGAAGAGATGAGTTCGAAAAACCGAGCCCGTTCTCCGAACAAAGACGCGTTCGCAACTTTTTAGCCAAATTGATTTGATTACCGTTTTTGTAGCGCGGTCGACTCAAGAACGAGCCTGCACTTAGCATTTGTTTGTCTGTAATTGGTTCAGCTATACGAGCTAAATTAATGTCTTTGTTTGAAGAAGTGCTTTTTAGCGTGGAATCCAGCGCGCAACGACATCGCGCATATTTAGCAACAGATCGCTTGTTCCGAACGTCCTTGGTACAAGTGCTGAAGTGCAGCGCGCGGGGCGGAGTCGCAAAGATTCCTAAGCTTGTCCTCTTTTCCTTTTCAGTCTGTCTCCAAAGGCCTCGAACCCTCAAGGCAATTGTTTGTCTCTTTTATTTTACGGGTGTTCGCTTCTCCGCGCGTGCTGCTTCACGCAAATCCAGCGTGATACCATCTACAGAAATAAAAAAAAAAGCGACGATCATGTTAAAAGAAGCAGCCGATAAGGAAATATTCTATCCGCCGCTTGTGTGAAACGACCCATATCCTTTTGATTTTATCTCTCCAGGTGCATAAAAGCTCTAGACACTCCCAGGATTGGGCTACGTGACCCCCGGCTGGTTCGAAGCACCTCACCGCTTTTGGCTTTTGTGCCTGTTTCTTTGAGTTGTGGCGGTCGATTTCGTTTGTATTGGTTTCCATATTAACGCCATCGGGCTGCGATAACAATCACCAATCTTGACTCGTCCGCAGAATCTATGTGGTTGTATATTTTATAAACCTGTTTCACGTCTTTTATTACCTTATTAAGACAACGATCTAATAATAATGTTCTTCAGATCTAGAATCTATTGACCGTGAATGTTTCTTGCGTCGCAGATATAACTGAATCGCGCACATCCCTTACAGTCGGCCATTTGTGCAATTAAGTGTTTTCAGATGAAAGTCCATTTTCTCTTCGCATTCGTACTGTTGGGCGTCTTGGTTCCTGCAAAACCTCAATACGGTATGTTGCCCTTAAGTGGAATGTCTACAGTAAGAAAATTCAGGTGTTGAGACGAGTTTGGATAAGGAAGACATTGTGCCACCAGGAAAGAATTCAGGTAAGCGTTATCGATCTTCTTCCGTAAATCTCGAAAACATTTCAGTTCAACGCGTCGAGGGAGAAGTTCATCCGGAAAAAGCTGAAGAGAACAGCTTGGGAGGTCTTCTGAAGGCGACATCTGAGGGTTCGTTGAGAAGTTAATTCTGGGACAAATTAATGTATTTGATTCAAGATGCTCCAGCGAGCGATGCAGTCGTGGAGCAGTCAACGGCTGCTCCCACCGACGCAAATGAATCTTCGCCTCTTGTTCAGACTGAGAATGTGACGTTAGCAGCAGAAATTGGTTCTGCTCAAACACCGAGCACACATCCGAGTACAGTTACGACCGAAGAACAAGCGACTACGGTAGCTCATACGACAGTCGTCATGGAAAAGACAGACGCAACGGTCCAGCCGGAGGCTTCCGGAACTACACTGGAAACTAAGGAAGAGACCACGATTTCGGAAGTTGCGAGAGAAGGAAACCTTGTGACAGGTGCGGCTGGAGATACGTCAGCCATCCCGGCGGCTGTTCCAGAGGTGGCGGAAGTAGGATCAGGCGAAGGAAGCGAATCCGAAAATGTCCCAGCTTTGCCAAGTCCGAGACTTCCGATGATGCCCCGGACAAGAACGACGGGGAAAAAAATGCGGGTGAGAAGAACTCAGTTGTAGCGTAGATTCTTCAGTCGAACGTTCGAACGAAACGCGTGCCGGAAACGACGCCCTCGAGGGATCGGGCACACAACCTGCGGCTGTTGAAACGACGAGTAGGACTGATCAGATTTTGGGTGTATTAAAACGGTTATTTCAGCCCTTTCTGAAATGAGTGAAACGAAGAAGACTGAGGAAACGTCCGGCTTTGAAGCGACCGAAACGACCCCTCCATCTAGGACGGTGGACTCAACGAAGGAAGAAGCTTCCGCTGCGAATTTTTACGACCAGTCCCAAAGTTTGTTGGACTACTGTATCGCAAAACAGCATGATTGTCCTTTTTAGAAACTGATGAGGGTGCTGCAACCGCAGGCCGCCTCACTGCCTCGGACGTCCCCCCGCTAGCGGACGATGCCAGCGAAGGAAGTGGCGAGTCCTCTCCGCCTCGAACTCTGGACACAGTGATTGCGGACACTACCGCCGCTTCCGGAGTCACCGAACGGGTTGAATCAAGCGGAGAAGGCCCAGTGTCCGAGGAAATTTTCTCAGTTTCTTTGACGCCTGCGCCGAGTGAGTCACCCAGTGAAGACGCATCAGAATCAAGCGGCGATGACAACAGTACTCAGCCACAACAAACTGGTATCTTTATTGTGAAGTGCTGGAAAACACTTTCTTGATTCAGAAATCGTCACACGTTCCCAGGAACTTTTCAGCACGACAACCGAAGAAACATCTTCTTCCCAACCAGGTGATCTAGGACGTTGATTAGCAATTGAAGTAACTCGAATTTAGCAGCTGCTACTGAACTACCCCCAAAGGACCAACAAATTGTTGAAGGTTTGGGCAGATGAAAAAGTTTCAGTTGTTACTTGAACATTTAGGAGAAACCGCCAATCAGTCGCTGCAGCGAATCGTCAGTTATAGTAAAAATGCGGTCATGTAGGTGGTGTATGTAGAGAGTCGTTTTTCAGATGCAGTTCGCGCAGGTACAGTGAACCAAGTCGAAGGAACAGGTAAGCATCGAAAGTTAACCAAATCTAACAAAAGGGAAACCACATTTTAGCCCAGATTAGCCCTCAATCTCAAGTATCGAACGACATTGTTCAACAGGCTGCACCAGGTATAAGTCATACCTATCTTTCATTTAATCATTTGCTCATTTCCTCAGAGAAGAAGACGACCGGGGAGAAATCCACTGAAACGAAAGTTCCAGAGTGTAAGTAGTCGATAGATTTGAAAACACTGAACGAGGTGCTCTGCTTTTAGGGAGACCGTTTGTCATGGACTGCTCAAACGAGGATGATGACCGGGGATCCGAGCTATGTATGGAATGGGCTTCTGGAGGATTATGTACCTCGAACCGCCCCACGATGTTTCTGTTTTGTCGCAAGACTTGTTTGTGTGTCGGTCCTCGCAGCAACTAACTTTACCATGCTCGCAACGAAATTTTTGTTAAATGACATAAAGCTTACTTTTATGTTTTTGAGTTTGTTTTGGGGGTGTGCTTTGAAGGGTTTGCCCAGCAGAATACTCGCGAAAAGTGCCGCGCCCAACAAGCTGCAATTATAGTCGGATCCGTTGTTCCGTACAAAAATCTGGATTCTTCTTTTCTGCCTAATGCATAAATAACTCGTCGGAATAATAGCGTGGAAGTGCGATGATTGCATAATGTCTCGCGCATATGTCCGAACAACTTCGCTTCGATCGAAAAGTTCCTCTTTTTCTTGTATTTTCTTGTCCTTCCACCCACGCCACGCTATGCTCGGACTGTTCTACATTATGTGCGTCCCCCAGATTCTCGGTTAGCTTTGCCCTTTATGCCTGCATTTAAGTTCCAGTTTTCAGATGCATTGACGTATTTTCCAGTTTTTCCTCGAGCTGGTCTGATTGTGGAACGAGCTCACGGAGTTGCGCTGAGTACAATCAGTGGTGGGCCGGGGCCGGCTCTCGAAGGCGATCAGCCTTCAGGACGTCAGTTCATCAGCGCCGAAGGAGGTGCATTGGTTCAGAATGTGCGCAGTGAGAACCTGAAATCTGCTAATGAAACGACGGATTCGAGTATAGAAGCTCCATCTGCTCCGACTTCCGAGCCCATTGTGGAAGGAGATGCCCAAGAGTCGCCGACGGAAAGCGTGGAAACAACAACTGTAAGCAATCCACCTCCCACGCCAGAGGCCCTGCCGGACACTCCTAAGCCCAGTCTCTACGGCGGACCGAAACGAATTGACGGGACGTCGATCATCTCGAAAGGATACGTCAGTCAGATCGTGGACAGTGAGGCTGTTATGGAGACGCCCCCGACCACTAAGGAGGTTCCCACGGTGAACGTAGACGTGGAGCCCGAATCAACCACGACGGCAATGCCCGTGGAGTCGGGAGAAGGAGCGGCAAAGAGCACTTCGCCCTCGCAAGAAGGCTGTACTCAAACCACCAGCGCACCTACACCATCGACTGCTTGTAACGGAAAGACTGCAAAACCACTCACTGCAAAAGAGAAGCCCAAAAGCAGCACATCTGGAAAAAAGGAAGCTGTAACGGAGACGTCTTGTAAGCGGTGCGTTCAAGACTATTTGGCAGGCAAAGAAAACACCATAGAGCCTGTCCAAACGACGGTGGCTACAGCTGCAAATGTAGGCGCTTCAATTTATTCTTTCAGGAAATCATGTTGATTACAGCCAACAAATGCAGAGCTTGGAGTCGGTTACGATAGCGGAGTCCCTGTGCTGGTGCAGAACGAAACAGTGCCTGAAGAATTCAGTCTGGAGCGTGACGACGTAGCGGGACTAGCCGGTCGACGGGTGAAAGGTATGAGCGCCTTTTATTATGTCAGGTTTTTGAGCTCAAGAGGATGAAGTTGCAGGGATCGAAGAGTATTCGGAGGACGAGGACTACGCCGAAGAGGAAACCAAGAACACTGATTCTTTAATCGATGCTATAAGCGCCCGTTTTGAAAGTCTCTTTCACACTGTGAAGTCTCAGCTGATCAAACGAAAACGCAACTTGACCGAATCTGGGTTCCATAATGTGACGGAAGTATCCCCTTCTAGAAAGAGTCACGAGGCTATACTTCAGAAAATTTTAGGTAAAGAACAAAAAACCAGAATTTTATTTTCGGTATTTTCAGAAAAGCCGATAAACATTCCCGACCGAGCCGACTGTAAGTGGCGTTCAGGCCATTTCGTGAGCATTTAGATTGATTAAGGGCACAAGTACGAGATGGACTGCACCCGCGAAGAAGATGGATTCGGGAAGCGCTGCGAGGACTGGTCCGACGCCGGTCTCTGCTCAACCAACGCTGCTACGCGCTTCTTGTGGTGTCGGCGGACGTGTCTTTGCGTTGGACCTCGTGCCCTGGCACAACGATTTTGAATCTCTAACTATGCATTTTGCCAATAAATAATTCAAATTCAAGCCTTCGCGTATTATTTCTGAAACAATAAAGTGGTTTCAAGCGTGTTTCGTAAGCCAAACGAATGCGTTTTCTCCCTTTTTATTCATTTCTTGAATTGTTTTCTCAATTACAGCATCAATCGTCTCAGGTATTTATATTTCATGTCATCGATCTTGGTACTAAGATAGCTCTCTCACCAAATGTGCAAAAGAGCCAGGGAATAGCCGCGAGGTAGCGAGACGCGCAGTTGTTCTCCCAACGCGACCAGCATGATTCGTAAAGGCCTTCTCATAGTTCGAGACGCATGCGTCCTGCGTCTTCGGCCGTTTTTCCGCATGCGTCCGACTCGAAAAACGCATGCGGCTGTCTGGAAAAACGAATGCGTCCGAACCCGAAGACGTATGCGGAAAACACACCAGAGGAGTGCGATAGTTCGCTGCGTCTAGAATTTATTTTGTGGGAAAACGCGTTATTTTTTTGCAAATTCTACTTTGCGACCCTCAAAAACGAATTCTTCGCCTAATTCTAGCCCAGGACCGACAAAAACGCACACCGCAATTCACACACCCAGGTCACACACACCGCAATTCCGAGAAGACGTAGAGAAGACGCTGCTTCCGACCATCTGCACGAATTTCGTCCGCATGTATCTGAGGCCACACGCAGACGAAGACGCATGCAAGACGCACGCTCCCCGCAAGACGCGCGCGCATTGCGACTATGGTGGCACCTGCGTTTCGCTGCGCGTGGCCGAACGCGTATGCTTCTGGAAGTCGTCGAATTAGTATGGCGTTAGCTTGGCAAGACGCATGTCTCTCGAACTATGGGGGGCCTTAAGAAGGTGCTGTGTTTCCTGATTTCAGATTCACAGTTCTCTATGGCACCATCTAAACCTCAAATGGCTATTTGAATTTGTAGTCAATTTATGCTTACTACACCGACTATTGTTTTTCTTTCGCGAAATCTTGAGCTCAAACCTACCAGTCTTTCGGTGAACCCCGCCTATCGAGGCAGATTCTGAGATTTGTCCAATTAACTATTCCGTTTTCTGCCCGTTTTTAAAACGTACCAATTATGCAGTTCTCATATTTATGTGAAAGCGCATGAAGTTCTGTCTTAAACACAAATTTAAGCAAACAAACATAAGTGTGTTTAAATATTGCGTCAAACTGCGGAACGCCATTGCTGGTATGTTTTAATAACATATTTGAATTCACGACAAAATTTTAGTCTGGCCACAGAGTGTTCTGGAAGCCTCAGAAACAGGATTTTTCAAACCTCAAAAATTGGAAAATTTCAAAAGCTTGCCAATTTTTTTCTTGAATGTGTTGTAAATCTAATTTTTCTAACGGATTTTGTTTTTGATTTGTACTACAGCATAACAAATTTGAACTACGTGAATAAATTATCCCATTGATGGAGTACACACATTGCACATTGCACATGTAAAAAAACACAAATGTATGCCAAAAATAACCGCGGCGTTCATTTTTATAAACACATTTTTGTTCTAATTGAAATTAAGACCGAATTTGACGAACTTTCATATAAATCAATAAGCTGCATGAATGATGCGTTTTGAAAAGGAACAGCAAACTGGTATCTTTATTGTGAAGCGCTGGAAAACATTTTCTTGGATTCAGAAGTTGTCACACATTCCCAGGAACTTGTCAGCACGACAACCGAAGAAACCTCTTTTTTGCGAAGAAGAGGTTGTCTCGGTTGTTGTGGAAAACCTGGAAAAGCTCGGAAATACGGAACACTTGAATTAGAATACTTTGAACTCTAGACACGCTCGGAAATATCCCCCAATAAACCGCGAATCCACTCAAATTTGGCCATTAAATTTTGGCAACACTGCTGTAACACTAAAATTCGCCGAAAATTTTTTAAAATGCTAATGCTATGGTCACGAGTACGTGCGGCTGCGGCAGCGTCTTTTGGGTGGTCCCCGGCCACGAGTACCTGCGGCTGTGGCGACGTCTGCGGCAAGGGTGGCCACGAGTAGGGTGGCCACCCTTGCCGGGCTTGCCTAGAATATAAAAATGGTTTTTAACCGGAATTTCGAGGCTTCCTGCTGAAATAGGTGGATACTTGGCGTGGAGAGAACAACGTCTCTTCGCCTGTTTTTGTAAATTTAATATTTTTTTGAATAATTGAATAATTTTCATAATTTTTAGCTTTTTTGTGCTTACGAATTTCGTGCTAACACGGTATTCGAAGCATTCAAATTGTTTTGAAGCATTATTGCACTGAATTAGACACCAAAAACCAAAAATTTGTGCAACCAACCTTTGACACATAGGACGACTTCGAGCATCACTCGAAAGGGACGAATGCTGAGTTGGTAAATTCTCTTAAAAAATTCAGCCTATTTTGCGTGCTTTTTGGCTAAACCAACCATTCCCCAAACAGAAAACGCCGCCGCAGGGGTGGCCACCAGTTTCTTCGCCGCACGCCGAAGCCGCAGCTGTCGCCGCAGCCGCACGTATTTGTGGCCACCTTTGGCAAAAACGCAGCCGCAGCCGCAACCGACGCCGCATGTGAAAACGCAGACAGGTGGCCACGAGTCGGTCCACGCCGTCGCCGCAGCCGTCGTCGTCCGCACGTACTCGTGGCCGAAGCATAATTTTTCAAAAGTCAAAAAATGAATAAAAAGGCTAGATGCAAGCGGATTCGCAGTTTATTGGGGGATATTTCCGAGCGTGTCTAGAGGTTCTAATTCACGTACTCCGTATTTCCGAGCTTTTCCAGGTTTCAAATTACGTCATTGGAGAACCAAATCCGTAAGATTCTTGCAATTGTTAGATTGCCCCCAAGAGTAAATGTTTTTGTTTAATTCCGTCTTGTCCGAGAAATCAGCAATTTCATTCAAAAACCACTATTTCTGCACCAAAACTGACCAATTTCAAATCTCATTAGCCCGACGGCTTTTTCACCAATCGTGCTCATCTTTGGATGTGCTGTGCGTATTACCATGTAAAACTTTTGACATGATAAAGTTTTGAGATTTGCATTTTCGGCCAAGATATCGGTCCAAATATGCCAAAAACCGGGTCAAAAAGGGTCATTTTCACAGTTTCGCATGAATCTGGTATAAATCGAAAGCTCTCTGCTTCAAATGCCGGAATCCGCTCGAACTTTCTAAATCCATGCGGTCCTGGCCGAGAAAACATTCAAAATATGGACGACCGAAGTGCGAAATGGTGGGACTTTTTTGAAAGTTTGTTTGGGTAATTTACGTAATTTCTTCAGTAAATATCAAGTTCGTTTCGCCCGGCGCTCGACAATAGGTGTCCACATTATTATGTGACGCACTGTAAGATCTGTGATAAGACTCTGGCTGATCCGTGGCGCGCTTCCTGTGGATCCCTACTTGACAAGGACCAGACTGTGTGACTGCATGACGTCGACCACAAAACTAACGATACGAACTTCAATTGTAACAATCTTTTATTTACGTGAAAGCCCGTGAAATTCTGCATTAGAAACATGTTTCAGTTAAAAAATAAGTGCGTGTGCGTTCAAGAACAAAAAATCCGGTAAAACCCAATTTCAAAAAAAAGTAGCAAACGCCGCTGTCATCTTTGGCATTAATTTGACATTTCACAATCCCAAACCAATAAATTTGTTTTGGGCTTTTACTTAGTTTTGGTGGAAAACTCTTTTAAAGCAGTGTAGGAAAGAGACCGGAACAATTCGGTTTGTAAAAATGGGGTTTGAAGAGTTCTTAAAACTTCTACTTTTGACAAATTTTCAAAAGTGACAAATTTGGAAAATTTTGTGGTGCGGAAGGCGAACTTTGTCGCGCCGTTAGAACCATTTTTACAAGTTTTCCGGACTGAAATTTCGTGCGGATTTCATAAGTTTTGAAATGCCAAAAATGACCGCGGCGTTTGCTACTTTTTTGAAATTGAGTTTTACCAGATTTTTTGTTTTTGAACGCACTTATTTTGAAGCGTTCTGTGAAAAGTTATGAACAATTTTTCGGTAAGAAATAGTTCTGCACTCAGGTGAATATTGAAGAGACGGAGGCTATTCTCAAAAGCATTTGGATTTGTAAGGGATGACTCCAGGTTTTTGTGCACAGAGAAAACTTGCCAAGAAATATTGGTGGCCAACGATTTGCTCCTTACACTCCGAGACATCCAGTTGACGTACTATGGTGACGTTAGCAGAATCATTTACGACGCTCAAGATAAGTCCAGATTTGAGATTTGTGAGCTGAAGAACTGGGAGAACATTTCTGACGATCTGATGTATGTAAACAGCAGAATTATGAAACAGTTACGTTGTACTGAACGTCGTCATGGCTCTACTCTATCATTCGAACCAACGTCAAAAACTCTCCCAGTGTGCCAAATTTTATCAAAATCTGCAGGGATCACTTTTGAAGGTTCCATTGTAAGCTGGTCAATTTCTTCCACCAAAGGGACATCAGCATGGTTGCTACTCCTTGAAGCTTGGTGGTGCTTAAGAGTTGAAGCGGTACACCGTGAAGCTCATCTGAGCAAAAAGCCAAAACAAGATCATCCATTGTTCCCCGGTGACGGGCACATACAGGTTTGCCGATTTGCCTTCAGGACGTCAGTTCATCAGCGCCGAAGGAGGTGCATTGGTTCAGAAGAGCGCAGTGAAAACCTGACATCTGCTAATAAAACGACGGATTCGAGTACAGAAGCTCCATCTGCTCCAACTTCCGAGCCAGTTGTGGAAGGAGATGCCCAAGAGTCGCTGACGGAAAGCGTAGAAACAACGACACACACAGGTTTGCCGATTCGCCATTTGTTTGCGTGTCCAATCTTGTTGCCTCTCACCGCTATCAAAAAGGGCTTGCTGCCGTACTATCGAGAAGGACTTCGTAACTGTGTACACCCACAATTGCCATATGAAGAATGCACCGTGTTTTTGTAAATAAGGCTTGTTTGATTGTACATTTAATATTGTTATTAACCATAAATGTTTCTGTTTTGTCGTAGTCGTAAGACTGGATAGCCGCTGTTCGAGTCGCTGATTGTGGGCGGTACTAATCGAGCCACGACTGGGAGGCAAATATGTTTCTGTTTTGTCGCTTGTTTGCGTGTCGGTCCTAGCTGTAACTAACTTTACCATGCTCGCAACAAAATTTTTGTTAAATGACATAAAGCACACTTTACGACAACCAAAGGAACATCTTCTTCCCAACCAGGTGATCTAGGACGTTGATTGGCAATTGAAGTAACTCGAATTTAGCAGCTGCTACTGAACTACCCCCAAAGGACCAACAAATTGTTGAAGGTTTGGGCAGATGAAAAAGTTTCAGTTGTTACTTGAACATTTAGGAGAAACCGCCAATCAGTCGCTGCAGCGAATCGTCAGTTATAGTAAAAATGCGGTCATGTAGGTGGTGTATGTAGAGAGTCGTTTTTCAGATGCAGTTCGCGCAGGTACAGTGAACCAAGTCGAAGGAACAGGTAAGCATCGAAAGTTAACCAAATCTAACAAAAGGGAAACCACATTTTAGCCCAGATTAGCCCTCAATCTCAAGTATCGAACGACATTGTTCAACAGGCTGCACCAGGTATAAGTCATACCTATCTTTCATTTAATCATTTGCTCATTTCCTCAGAGAAGAAGACGACCGGGGAGAAATCCACTGAAACGAAAGTTCCAGAGTGTAAGTAGTCGATAGATTTGAAAACACTGAACGAGGTGCTCTGCTTTTAGGGAGACCGTTTGTCATGGACTGCTCAAACGAGGATGATGACCGGGGATCCGAGCTATGTATGGAATGGGCTTCTGGAGGATTATGTACCTCGAACCGCCCCACGATGTTTCTGTTTTGTCGCAAGACTTGTTTGTGTGTCGGTCCTCGCAGCAACTAACTTTACCATGCTCGCAACGAAATTTTTGTTAAATGACATAAAGCTTACTTTTATGTTTTTGAGTTTGTTTTGGGGGTGTGCTTTGAAGGGTTTGCCCAGCAGAATACTCGCGAAAAGTGCCGCGCCCAACAAGCTGCAATTATAGTCGGATCCGTTGTTCCGTACAAAAATCTGGATTCTTCTTTTCTGCCTAATGCATAAATAACTCGTCGGAATAATAGCGTGGAAGTGCGATGATTGCATAATGTCTCGCGCATATGTCCGAACAACTTCGCTTCGATCGAAAAGTTCCTCTTTTTCTTGTATTTTCTTGTCCTTCCACCCACGCCACGCTATGCTCGGACTGTTCTACATTATGTGCGTCCCCCAGATTCTCGGTTAGCTTTGCCCTTTATGCCTGCATTTAAGTTCCAGTTTTCAGATGCATTGACGTATTTTCCAGTTTTTCCTCGAGCTGGTCTGATTGTGGAACGAGCTCACGGAGTTGCGCTGAGTACAATCAGTGGTGGGCCGGGGCCGGCTCTCGAAGGCGATCAGCCTTCAGGACGTCAGTTCATCAGCGCCGAAGGAGGTGCATTGGTTCAGAATGTGCGCAGTGAGAACCTGAAATCTGCTAATGAAACGACGGATTCGAGTATAGAAGCTCCATCTGCTCCGACTTCCGAGCCCATTGTGGAAGGAGATGCCCAAGAGTCGCCGACGGAAAGCGTGGAAACAACAACTGTAAGCAATCCACCTCCCACGCCAGAGGCCCTGCCGGACACTCCTAAGCCCAGTCTCTACGGCGGACCGAAACGAATTGACGGGACGTCGATCATCTCGAAAGGATACGTCAGTCAGATCGTGGACAGTGAGGCTGTTATGGAGACGCCCCCGACCACTAAGGAGGTTCCCACGGTGAACGTAGACGTGGAGCCCGAATCAACCACGACGGCAATGCCCGTGGAGTCGGGAGAAGGAGCGGCAAAGAGCACTTCGCCCTCGCAAGAAGGCTGTACTCAAACCACCAGCGCACCTACACCATCGACTGCTTGTAACGGAAAGACTGCAAAACCACTCACTGCAAAAGAGAAGCCCAAAAGCAGCACATCTGGAAAAAAGGAAGCTGTAACGGAGACGTCTTGTAAGCGGTGCGTTCAAGACTATTTGGCAGGCAAAGAAAACACCATAGAGCCTGTCCAAACGACGGTGGCTACAGCTGCAAATGTAGGCGCTTCAATTTATTCTTTCAGGAAATCATGTTGATTACAGCCAACAAATGCAGAGCTTGGAGTCGGTTACGATAGCGGAGTCCCTGTGCTGGTGCAGAACGAAACAGTGCCTGAAGAATTCAGTCTGGAGCGTGACGACGTAGCGGGACTAGCCGGTCGACGGGTGAAAGGTATGAGCGCCTTTTATTATGTCAGGTTTTTGAGCTCAAGAGGATGAAGTTGCAGGGATCGAAGAGTATTCGGAGGACGAGGACTACGCCGAAGAGGAAACCAAGAACACTGATTCTTTAATCGATGCTATAAGCGCCCGTTTTGAAAGTCTCTTTCACACTGTGAAGTCTCAGCTGATCAAACGAAAACGCAACTTGACCGAATCTGGGTTCCATAATGTGACGGAAGTATCCCCTTCTAGAAAGAGTCACGAGGCTATACTTCAGAAAATTTTAGGTAAAGAACAAAAAACCAGAATTTTATTTTCGGTATTTTCAGAAAAGCCGATAAACATTCCCGACCGAGCCGACTGTAAGTGGCGTTCAGGCCATTTCGTGAGCATTTAGATTGATTAAGGGCACAAGTACGAGATGGACTGCACCCGCGAAGAAGATGGATTCGGGAAGCGCTGCGAGGACTGGTCCGACGCCGGTCTCTGCTCAACCAACGCTGCTACGCGCTTCTTGTGGTGTCGGCGGACGTGTCTTTGCGTTGGACCTCGTGCCCTGGCACAACGATTTTGAATCTCTAACTATGCATTTTGCCAATAAATAATTCAAATTCAAGCCTTCGCGTATTATTTCTGAAACAATAAAGTGGTTTCAAGCGTGTTTCGTAAGCCAAACGAATGCGTTTTCTCCCTTTTTATTCATTTCTTGAATTGTTTTCTCAATTACAGCATCAATCGTCTCAGGTATTTATATTTCATGTCATCGATCTTGGTACTAAGATAGCTCTCACCAAATGTGCAAAAGAGCCAGGGAATAGCCGCGAGGTAGCGAGACGCGCAGTTGTTCTCCCAACGCGACCAGCCTGATTCGTAAGGAGGTGCTGTGTTTCCTGATTTCAGATTCACAGTTCTCTATGGCACCATCTAAACCTCAAATGGCTATTTGAATTTGTTTATGCTTACTACACCGACTATTGTTTTTCTTTCGCGAAGTCTTGAGCTCAAACCTACCAGTCTTTCGGTGAACCCCGCCTATCGAGCAGATTCTGAGATTTGTCCAATTAACTATTCCGTTTCTAGCCATGGATCTTCCCGAACCTTATTTGCCGGGTGCTGTCTCGCTTCTCGACCAACTCGACAAACGGCTCATGGTCGTCTTGCGCGACGGGAGGACGTTGGTCGGATTCTTGCGCACCATCGACCAGTTCGCGAACCTTGTGCTGCATGAGACTGTCGAAAGAATTCACGTAGACCAGTATTACGGGGACATTCCGCGAGGCATCTTTCTGATCCGCGGCGAGAACGTCGTCCTCGCCGGCGAGATGGCGGCCATGGATAACCCGAACCTGACCAAAGTCACCGTCGAGGAGATCCTCACCAAGCAAGACGAGAAACGAGAGGAGCAGCTGCGCACCGAGGAAGTCAGGAACCGGATACTCCAAGGCAAAGGAATTGTGCAGCCGTCGCGATTAAAGTTGGACACTATGTTCGAAGACAACTTCTAAGAATCTGTGAGCTATACCCATATGTTCGGTCAATTTAAGGGTGTAACAATATCACTGGTGCAATGTCTACAGTGTGCATGTGTTCAGTTCCTCCTCCCGCTCCGCCTTCTTAAGCGTGGATTCTTTATATACACTGCTTCGATCTGCATATTTTCCGTCTATTGCTGTAAATCTTTCCGTTATAAATGGGTTGATCCCTGGTAGATTATGTATCGGGAGGAGGTACACCAGTATGTTGACCACATCAATCAATACATGTCGTCCTTTGGGCGAGAGCCACCCATAATGTGACTTCAATGACGGATTTCACGTCAGTTACAATGCAACGATTGCACCAATTGACATCTGAAAAGCAGCACAAATTTGTAAACATTACATTGTAGCCCACAGAAGACGGGCAAGTTTTTCCTAAATAAACACGTGTCGTCAAAAATTGAAGACTTGAGACAGAGATACGTGAGATATCACTCTAAACCACCACCCATACAAGGAAGCGAAGAATGAACACGGCTCAAGGTAGCGAGGCTGTACCGTTCATTTCCCTCAGCTCCGCTTTTGGTGTTTTTATCTTTTCATTTGAACATTATCAACAGCTGAAAGAAGCTGAAAGTGAATTTGAGTCTGTAATATTTGGTCCACCCTCGTTTCCTTTTAGGAACTATTGACAAAGGATCCACTGTTTGAAGACGAAGTTCTGAGGCTGCTCATAGCAGCAGAATGCGTAAAACAAGTTCAACAGTTCTTCATACGCCGAAATTATTTTATTTCCACCTAGATCTCCTTTGTTACTTCCAGGAAAGATTCTGTTGAGCTCATTGGAATGTGAGAAGGTGATCGCCGTAGGTTAATCGCGTCTTCAGACTCAGGAACTGCGAGATTATTTCGGCGGAACCGCGATCGTTGATTTCGCGTTGCGTCATCTTTTCGGCTCCTCGCGTGTTGCGTTAAGAAACCGCCGATTTCGTTTGTCCAAAAGAGCCTTCCGACGGGGCTCTCCGACGAATCGACCGTAAAGTGCACTTTCCGACCGCGGTCCTGGCACGACAATCCTTTTCCGTCCTCAATCGCGAATCTTGCAAAAGCGTTGTCTTCGGAGTATTCGGCGATGTCTGCAGTTTTTCAACGTTTTTGCGCGTCCTCCCGTTTTATTTTGTCTGTGTTCCATTACCCCTTCGCTTCCGCCTTTTTTTAATGCTTCTCTGCTTTCAGACACCTTCAGACGATCTCTGCCTCGAGTGGTGATCGCGTAAATCGTCGTGGCTCCTTTTCGTTCCCTCTTCGGTATGTTTTCCTCATTTCCTCATTGATTTGTCGCTATTACGATTGCGTGCACTTTACCCTGCGTGTAGTCTTCTCAATCGGGTCGCGTAGGCTTGTCGCATTAGAACATCGCTTTGTCGCATCGCTTCGCAACTATGCGCATTAGAATCGAGGTGTGGGCGCAGCACATGCCAACGCAGCGAACTACGGCGTCATCGCGTAATGTGATGTGGCAAGCAGTGGTCTATTCCACTTCTAATCGCCGAGCGGTTGGTTATTGTGTTCACATCTGCTGAAACACTTCCGATTTGGCAGTGCTTTCTTCCGATGCTGACGCGATAATGGCCTATCTGTAATCATATTGTTCTTTGTCATTTTTTACTTCGCACCTCTCGTTTATACTATATGCATCACAGCCGCAGTTTTATCACACGTATAAGCGATCACTTATGATTTCCGTCATTCACTTTTAGGCTTAGGTCGTTCGGCACGGGTCGCTGTGCACACATCTATCCGGCAAATGTCCTCCAAGCTGCACAACGTCGTTTTTGTGCTTGGCCCTCCCGGAAGTGGCAAAGGAACGCAGTGTGCTTTGATCCAAAAGGTATGTTTGCATGAGTTATCTGTCTCTGGTCTAATGTTATTGATTGCAGAACTTCGGCTTCGTCCATCTGAGTGCGGGCGACCTGCTTCGTGAAGAGCGTCAACGTCCGGGATCTCAATTCGGCGAACTCATCGAAACTCACATTCGCAATGGTACTATAGTTCCAGTTGAAATCACCTGCAAACTTCTCGAAAATGTCAGTTTCCCTATCGGTTCCTCGAATGTACTCATTTCCGATTTAGGCCATGATCGCATCAGGCGACGCTAATGGATTCCTTATCGACGGATTCCCCAGGAACCAAGACAACCTCGACGGATGGGAGCGGGAAATGGGGGCGAAGGTGAAGCTCCACTTTGTGCTGTTCCTGTCTTGCCCCGTTGACGTGTGCACGCAGCGATGCCTCGGACGACAGCAAGGCCGTTCAGATGATAACGAAAACAGTCTCAAACTGAGGGCGAAAACTTATCTTGAACAAACTATGCCCATCATCCAACACTACAAGAAGCTTGATCTCGTTCGTGACGTTACCTCCGTTCCTACTTCGGAGCAGGTAAGCGCTTTGCATCCTTGTTTTTATTGCAGCCTTTTTTGATATAAGTGTACCGTTCATTTGGAGAAAATATGCGATTTGCAAGGGAAACAAGGAAAGTGAATTGTCGTCCTGATTGATAATTTCATTTTTAGGTCTACGCGAGCGTTGCTGAAGTTTTTTCCAAGGCTGGATTCACCCCGCTCCAGAACTAGGCCTGATCGACTAACCTTTTTTACTATCATTATATTGTGTCGTTTTAAATTGCGATAAATTGAAATCTGGGAATGCGCCACTTGTGTGTTTACATGGAAGTGGTCATAGTTTGCTCTCGTAATAAAGTGGCGCGCCTGCCAATCGTGCAACACTGAGGTCAAGAGGCAGTGACTGAGTAAATCGTGGTTGTGAAGACCAGAATTTTGAGCAGCAAAGCCTTTGCAAGCCAAAATTTTTCGACAACTGCGAGACGTCAACCGCCCTCAAGATTGCATTCGAATGACATGAGAACGATTCAACACATTCGTATGTTTTAACAACAAGACGTAATAAGTACTCATAACAACAACCTAAGTTTGAGATGGTAACGGATTTTGCGCCCACTCGGGCATCTCCGTAGAGAAACTCCAGTCGTCTGATTCGTACCGAAGGCAGTGCAGATGCAAACGGAAATGATCCAAAGTGGGCAGTCTTTTCACAACGTTACATCCTAAGCAATACGGATCGTATGCGGGACGCTCTCCGATATGCGTGTCTTTGCATTCCGCAACAACCTGAATTTGCACTAATGACAATTCGCTATCGAATGGTGGTTCCTCACCGTATCACTTTCAACTGTATCCAACATTCTTTTCTCGTAGTCGGGATCTATGGTCTCATGCCACAACGACTTTCTGTGCGCGTCCGAAATATCCTGACAAAGCTAAAAGTATCAGAGAAGTAAATGAAACGTAGAGTAACCCTGGAACTTACTTCCTCATAAGGTTTTCCGTAATCACCGTTTTTCCCCTTGGTGGGTCCCCACACTGAACTGTTATACAGCTGATCCCCGAGAATGGGAAAACCTGACATTGGCAAATTGTGAGATAACAAACAAAAGAACAGGTATAATACCTAAGTACTGGAGATGCACTCGAATCTGATGTGTTCTTCCGGTCTCGATTACGCAGCGGATGACAGATTTCTTGCCGTCCGTCCATATCCGCTGAAACTTCGACGATGCGGACTTCCCATCACTTCTGACACACTGGATACCCATCGTGACGACAAGGGTTCCGATTGGCTCTTGGCAAACGAGTTCGTTTCTAAATGTCACCATTAACATAGTTAATTACTACCAAGCGCCATACTCGGGAAATTCGCCTTCTACCATGGCAATATACTCCTTCTTCCAATGACCGTCCTTCAACGTTTGCTTGAACTGAAAAATTACTGAGTAAAAGAACGTAAACAACAAGAACCACCTTTCTGTCAGTCTCGTAATTCTTCGCCAGGAGAAGAATGCCAGACGTAGTTCTGTCTAGCCGATGAAGAACCCGCAATCCCGTCCGGTTGTGCACACTTTGGAGTAGCCCGAGCACAGTATGTACTTTGTACTGGCCACACGGATGAACCGGCATCGAAGGAGGCTTGTTAATCACCAAAAGGTCAACGGTATCAGCCAGGAACGAGATAGACGGCTTGTCCAAGACGGGATGCTCGTGACGATGTGCGATGTGAAGAATACGATCGTTGTTTTTGAAAACATACTCCGGATCCGTCATCTGTTTGTCGTTGATGAATATTCGCCCCAGCTTACAGGCGACCATCTGAAATTTGTTCCATTAATTTTTTCAGTTGGTATGACAAAGAAATAATCCATTACTACCCATTCTCATGCTTATTGCGCATCCTTGTTTAGAACGAGTCAATTATTTTTGTTTCCTGGACCAATGTTGCTCACATTTGAGCCCAATAATTGCTTTTTCCCAAGAATTTCATGACATACGATGGTCCCCACTATGTCGCTTCAGAAAAAACAAGAAGAACTGGACAAAGAAACCTTTGCTAAAGTCATCATCACAACTCAGATCAATCTTCAAATGCATTCATCATCTGCTTTTCTCGATATTCAATTTCGCATTTCATCCGGAATTTTGATAATCGAATGAAGCGGAAATGAAGTTCACACGTACCCAATATTCAAGAGCAATGAAATAATTGGGGGTAAACCGAACAAAGGATTTAGCGATCGTTCGCGCGTCGTGGAGCACATCACAAATTATGTCCTACTCTGACCAACAGCGTAAACTGAGCCCCAAACATTCACCGTAGCTGATCACATTCTCCGTTCGAATTCAGCCAATGTACTTCCTTCCCAAAACAAAACTGCGCTTAATTACGCTTATCGCAAAACTGCTTTAAATCCATTCTTCATGAAAGCTACATCGTCAACACATTTAACAAATTCTGCATAAGGACTCACTGAGTAATTAGGGTTTTGCGATAGGAATTCCTGACGGAATACGTCCACCATTTTACGACCGATCCATCGACCTTTGGCGCGAGAATTGTACGTCGTCCAGTAGGGTTTCAAATGCCGAATGCCTGAAAAGCACCTCGATTATTCATGCCCACGATCCTTGATTCTCACCATCGCGAACTTCGAAGGCGATGTTCTTGGGCATGTCGATGAGGTCCGGTGGCGCTCCAGCACGAGGGGCAAATCGCTTTTTAGCCTCCGGTTCGGTCTAAAATTAACAGATATTAGATCAGCGACATATATTCCGTCAACTTCAAATCAAACGAATTAGCGAAAATTCAATCATTTCCCGTGAGCGCGTCATCCACTTAGGTTCTGCGGAGATTCAAATTTAACCTCTATGCAACACCGGATCTTATTTCAGAAAATCCAACTCGATCAACGTCAAACACGTACATTTTTCACATCAGCGTCAAGGGTATCTTCTCCGCCCTCCTCCTCTCCGTGGTGCCGCTTCTTCGCTTGCTTTCCCGAATCGTCATTTGGCTGTCCTATGACCACCGGGCCTTCACCATCCTTCCGCATCATGGAACCCGATATTTCTGAAGCATACAAAATAAACCAAGTGGTGCCGATGACGACGTTCTTTATCGCGACGTTATCGTGTGCCGACTGGCTTCGCGTTCCATTAGAAACTCCTTTCTGCCACCTCACTGCGCCCACTCCCTCTCGCGCGCCTCCGAAAAAACCGAGAAACCGCGCGTAGTCAGCAGAAGTCGTGAAATCCGTCCGAATCTGCGAAATACCTGTGCTCGCTCCGAATCATGGTCGCCGTGTCGAGACCACCACGAGAGCGTCGACGACCTACAGTACCTCTTATCTCTGCCGCAGCAGCCACCCATTTGGCCGACCGTAATTCGCGGATCGTCCGGAAGGATCGTGTCTGAGTCTTGTGTCCTGTGGTTCCGGGACTCACGCCAGTCAGCGGTCGTGAGACAGACCGCGGGAAAATGGTTAGCGTCTTGTTGATGTCAGGATCAGTTTCCGAGTCCTCTTCGTTTCGTCTTCGGGGGCAAAGACAATGTTGGAGACTTCATTTTGTTAGACAACAAAATTACCTTGCGAAAAGAGGGGCAAAACAGAAAAGGCAAATTATAGTCTGTTGAAGCGGCTCGCGATGGGCGCCGCAAACCCTTATTTTGTTTCTAAATTGGGTTCTCGGTTTTTGAAAACTTGTGTGATTACCACTGTCCTGGTTGACTCGAAAACGTCAGGCTCTTTGCCGCCGAAAGATGCCAAGCGAAAGCCGAAATGTGCATTGCTTAATGAATGTTTTTCTGACCGCGAGGACGGCACCGACTCAGGCAGTCAGTCGAGGTACTGTCGATCGGTGCCCAAGAAGGGGTCAACGTCGGTGAGCCGCGCCCGGAGTGTCGGGTGAGCTTTAAAGGGGCTCGAAATGATAGTGCGATTTGATTTCGGCGAATAAAGGTTCACCTCCTAATTCCATCGAGGAAAGAAGGAGCGACCAGAACACTTCGTCTGCTTTCGTTTCGTTTTTGCGTACTTTTACGAGCAGAAGCCGCCTCGTTTTCGTTCCAGTCATTCCTGAGCAGACAAAGTTAACTTTATGACAACAAGTTGGATATTTAGTGGGTGACGGACTCCGCTGCTTCGATTAAAGCGTCTTTGTTAGCCACAGCAGACCAAGGGCGAAGGGCCTCCCACGTCACGGGTCTCCTTCGGGGTTACTGTGTACTGTGCCCCTTCGACGGCGGCATGTAATGAACATCCCGCTGGAGCCTCTTATTGCTGTAGCCCGACTATAACACTAGTACTTTATATCCTTGTCTTCGTTTTGTCCCATTTTCATTCCACCGCCTCCACCAGTTAGTGCAAGCAGGAAGATTGCTAATGCGCAAAAACGAATGAACAGAGAAAATGAGTGGATGCGGGTCTGTGTTTAATCGTGTCGTCCTCGTGCCGGTTTCAATTATACGCTCTCAATTGGGCCGAACTATTTTGACTATTTGGGCCACTCAAAATCTAGGAAACGATGTGCCTCATTTCGGCTCGAATGGTTGACGTCAGAATCCGGATGTATCCTCCGCCATTCCGAGCACGCAGATTCGTCTCCCCAGTTTGGTTGTTGCCGTATCCGTCCATTCCTTCAACTTGCACACTACTCACTCTCCTCTGAATTCTTTATGTGACTTTCTATGCAAAACAATTATCGCCCGGGCTTCACAGATTGATAGCACTGAAAGGGGCGAACCCACTTGCCCGAGGAGTTCTTGGCCGCGAGGCGGTATTCGATTTACCTAAGTGTCGTCAACTGCTTCTGCGTTTCATCAAACGCCGCTTCGTTATCCTTTCCGCGCACTTCGCATACTTTGGCCGAAACTTGCCCGTCCGCCGGGCCTCGCACGGATCTCGTATCCCGCGGGTGCCGCTCTCCGTCGGGTTTTCCATTTCGGGAATCATTTTGAGAACAGCGTCAAAGTCTTAGTGGGCGGTAAGCTACGAAAAATTGATGAAATGCTCACACTTCGACGACTTCGATGTTTACCCTCATTAACATTCTCAGACGTTGTGGTGCTAACTAGTAATTACCCGACTCAATAAAAATAGCAATTGAAACTGTAGCTCTCCACGCCCGGTAGGGATATTTCCTCTGTCTCCTTCTCCTCATTCTGCATTTCCAGGGTTATCATAAGAGCCGACATTCCTGAGATAAGTGCGAAAATATGTTTTTGCAAATTGTTTGATGAGGGGAAGGAGAGAAAACGCCAAGTGACAAAATTGGAAATGATGTGACCATGAGCCTTTCGCCTTTCGCCGGATGACTTCGGGTATGGATCCCAAGTCGGTCCGTTTCTTGTTACGTCCCGGTGTTCTCATTTGGAAACTTAATTGAAGTGCCCAACTCCAGTTTGGATGTACTTTCGATCTCGTGTTCTTTTTTTCAATGTTCCTCTTCACCCGAAAAAGATTTCATTTCTACGCCGACAGCGCGTAGACTTGTTGTCGGAAGCAATACCATTCCGTAATGTTAGATTTTCCCGTTTGTGGTATTTGGTTAATCAAGCGCGTCAGATCTTCAAACAACAGTGCAACAGAACTTCCCTCACTCAGTCCTGGAGCGGTGAGGAGAAGCTGTTATTCCGCCAATTGTTTGCCGTTATGTTTTTTGAGTCGCGCTTTACGCGATTTTAATCGCTGACACAATGCGAGTTAAATGCTGAGCAGGTCGTTTACCCGTTTCAGTTCTCCGCGAAGATGTCGCTGCTCGCGGAACCCACGGGACCTCCGTTTTGTAACATCTGCTTGGCTTCCACCGAGCCCAGCTACCAGGTAATGACAGGATTATTTGCTGGATTAAAACAAACAAATGGAAACTTTCAGCTCTACAACATGGCTGTCAGTGGCATCGTGTTAGCCATAGTGGGCTTTATCGGTTTAGCAGGAAACTTTTTGGTCATCGTCGTGTACACAAGCGCAGAGCAGAAGATCCACTCGACCAGCATATACCTAGCGGCACTCGCGGCTTCGGACTTCTCCATGATCTGTACAGCGATGTTTCTGTTTGTTCTGGAGGCTTGGAGACACCACGGACCACCAAGTAGGCACCTCAGAACTGTAGAGACACTACCATAATGTTTAGTACTCGCCCACCTCTACGGCAGTGGCGCGCCGCTTATCTTCCCCCTCGGTGCCATGTTCCAGACCACTTCCGTCTACTTTTGTGTCGCGGCTGCGGTCGATTGTTTCATTTCCGTGGTGTTACCTGCCAGTGTAAAGGAGATATGTTGCACTCCAAAGTGAGTTTTCAGTTTCCAAACGATTTCCAAAAGCCTTCTTAGACGGGCCAAGGTGACGGTAATCACACTCACCGTCTGCTGCTTCCTCTACAACATTCCCCACTTCTTCGAGATTCAAGCCATTCCCTGCATAGACAGCCGATTCCTGACCGAGTCGCTCCAAATTTGCCCCACTGAAATTCGCATGGACCCCGTGTACTACACGATATACTACACATACATGTACACAACCTTCATGGCCGTAGGCCCGCTTCTCTTGTTGGTTATCCTCAATATTCTTGTTGTGTCCACAGTACTCACCAAGGGCGCAGGAGGTATGTACTTTAGCCGTCAAAACACGCCACTGACATATGCAAAAAAATTACAGATGACTCTGACACCGTAAGTTTGATCCTCGTTGTTTGTCTCTTCATCTTCTGCAACTTCACCGCTTTGCTCGTCAACTTCCTGGAATTGACCCTCTACGACCAGGTGAACCAAGACGTCTCGCTTTCGGAGTATAAGCATTATTTTTAGTTGAAAGGAGTCATAATCTACTTGGTCGACATGTCCAATCTACTCGTAGTCATCAACTGCACGGCGAACTTCTTCGTCTACTTAATTTTCGGTGCTTCTTTCCGGCGGACCCTCAAGCAGTTCTTGCTTCGAGACAGAGTCGTCTCAGAATTAGTCTATACGCAAACAACCGAATCTGCGCTGCTGGCGCATAATATGAAAACAGCGGAGCAATGCTGAACTGAACCGTTCCACGCAGAGGTGGCCCTTGATCTCGTCTATTCATCGTTCCCGTCTCCACAAGATTCTGTGTATATGAATCAGAAGTCTATGTGTTCAACCGTTCAATGAGCGAACATCAGAGTACATGTATATAAACTGTTGCTTCTATTCGAGTTCTGACTGAGTTCGGGGGTGGGGGGGACAGGTCGGCCAAGAGTGTTAGGAAGACAAATGACTGTCCCGGCGATTATTCATTCTTCGGCACAGTTCGGCATGCCGCTGCTGGTCGTATTGATTGACAGAGAAGAGTTTTGACGATCACCGAGGGAGATGAGCTGGGCCATTGCATCCCGGCCTCCTCCGCCTCGAGCGATTGCCGGCGCCTTTCCACGGCGCTGCTGTAGTTGTCCAAGAACCGAGCGAGCAGCAGATCAATTATATCGCCATTAGCTGATATGATATGCGCGCCAATCAGCGCTGAACAGCCGCGAGTAAAGCTGTTCGAGCAGATTTTCCTTATCACTTTTACGCGACAATTTCATGTTTTGTCTCGCGTAATCACAAAAAGCTAAAATAGTTGCTGAAAGCGTTGTTTTTTCCACGATCGGATGCGAGAACCAATCGTAATACTCACTTTGCGCGTCGTGGCCGTCTCGGCTTCGAGCCTTCCTTCGTCAGGTGGTCATATTTTAGAGTCTTCCGGATAACCCTAAAACCGACTATTCGCTCGTTTATTCGTTTCACAGTTCCACGAATCCAGTGATTGGTGATGAGAGAAAGTCCCCAAATCACGTCTTCGCGTTGCTAATCTCGTCCCAGCGCTGTCCCTATGCCGTTTCAAAGGTACGTTCTTCTTCTTCTCGGCTTTTTTTATTAGCCTGGAGCGCTTGCGCTCCGAAGAAGCGTCGAGGCGGTGCACTCGGCACTTCCTCATTCAGTATCCCTCCTTGCTCCCTACACAACAGTCACTATCAGGCCAATCACCGCATCCGCTATCAGCGTCTCTTCCTCGCTACGGGTACTCTGTTAGTTTGTTCCGAAAAAATTGTTTTCGACGTCCAACTTTTCGGCGGACATTAGGCGTAAAGTTTCCGCCGATTTTTATTAGATATTCTGTTTGTTTAAATTAGATTACTAGGTCCCTTAATGCTTCACAGAAGCTGCTTTCCAGTCAAACTCTTTCACTTCAAACTTGGCAAGTCGGCTGTCGTTTCTCTCGCTCCTAATCAAGTCTGAGATTTAGATTTCGTTCTTTATCGTTTAAGTGGACAACGCTAAGCTTAATCCCACTCGTTTTGTATCGATTCTTTGTTGTGAAGAGCTATTAGTCCACATTGCATGATCCCCTCGTTATTTGGGAAACAGCAAAAAATCCACGACAATGGGCGGGATAAATAATTTCTGCCGCAAAATATCGCGGCCGGCCGGAGGAGACGACAGCCGACCCTCCGATCGAGTTCAACTGTTTCAAACGAGAAATCACTCACGAAAGCAATTCCGGCTTTCGCCCATCTGTGCTTGAGGTTTGGCACCTTCCGGTTGTTAATTGCGCCGCTCTCGCTCGAGTTTGAACCTCGGAGTTTCTTCGAACCCTGACATTCCCCTTACCCTGCGTTATCTCAGATGTAAAGTCCCTTGAAGGCTAGGAATGCTGTAGATAGACCCTTCTATTTTGTTGCAAACCACCTAAATCTGAGATGGAAAAGACTAAGGAGTAAGTCGTTCGTAATTCATCCTAAAAATCAATCCGAAATCATTGGAAATTCTTATATTTTCGGTCTAATGGGAGTGGAAAGCGAGAGACGGCGCATGCGAAATAAAAGTGAGGATTCCTTTAGGGCAGAAATGAGCGAACCCGGCGGAGGCGGCAGAACTTCGAGCAGATTACAATGGGCGCTGATCGCCATCTTAGTTCTGATAGCGTTAGTCCTTCTCGCCTTGCTACTGTTTTCCTTGTCGCGGGTAAGGCCGGATCGTCAGGATGCATACACACTGGTGAGTCGTGTGCCTGATTGCGCCCGGACCGAGCCTAATCTTCATTTAGCCGCCGTAATTTTGTCCTCGATGAATTCGAGTGTTGACCCGTGTACCGACTTCTACGAGTATGCCTGTGGAAACTGGATCAAGCAGCACCCCATCCCCGACGACGCCCCGTCCGTCTCCAACTTTGAGAATCTCGGCCAGGACCTGGAGTTCGCCTTGAAAGGTTTGTCCGATTGTTTACGGTCCGCGCCGCCGTTTGGAGTATTCGGTGGCACGCGATTGGCAAAGAAAGAATATCGTAACAACCACTCAAAGTCCTCCTCGAGCGCCTTCGTCTAGTAAATAATGTAGCAACTGTTTGGTTTTGTTTATTACAGAGTTGCTGGAAGAGAAACACGTAGATAGTGCCGATTACGGAACTGCTGTTCTCAAAGCAAAACACTTCTACCAGCTGTGTCTGAACGAAAGTAAGTCCTTCGGCGGCTGGCGGGCGGGCGAGTTATGGTCCTCAGACACATTTTTCCTTCGCAGCTCCTCTTGAATTAAGGGAGATCAAAACAATTTGTCCATAATTTATGTACTGATGAATGAAGAAGATTAAACACTCTTACATTTTAGCCGCCATCCAAGACACATGGCGTGGGGTTTTCGAGCAAGTCATAGAAACGTTCGGGGGCTGGCCGAGCCTGGGACCCCTTGGAACACAGACAAACAATACTGTGGAAGTGCTTTACGCCTCGATGGTGTCTAAGTTCCGGGCAGATTCGCTGTTCAAAGCCACCGTGCAGCCAGATGACAAGAACTCGGAGAAACATGTGTTGCTGGTGAGCCCCTCCAAGACATAAAACTCTAAAAGCGTCTAAACAGATTGACCAGCCGGCACTAAACCTGTTCGCCCGAGACTTCTACATTCTGTCGGAGACCGTCGAGGAGCGCCTGGCGTACCAGACCCTCGTCCGCGATGTCCTCGTGCTCCTCAATGCGAAGGGAGACGTCGTCAGGGATTCGCAAGACATTCTGCAGTTTGAGACGCAGCTGGCAAACGTAAAAAGTCCATCAAGTTTCAATAAAGCAACATTTCTGTTACAGATCACAATGGCTGACGATCAACGTCACGACATCGCCGAGCTGTACACGAAGCTGACCCTGGGACGCATGAAGAGAGAGTTCCCCAACTTCGACTGGCTTCTGTTTTTCAACAAGGTCTTTGCGGAGATTCGGACCAAGGACGATAAGCCGATCACGTTCAGCGACGACACTGAAATCGTCATCTACGGGCTCGAGTTCATCCGTCGTCTGGACAAACTCATTCCTCAGTTCGAACCACGCGTAGTGGTAAACTACCTGACTTGGTGCTGGTTCTTCAAGGTCATGCTTCGCGACCTGCCGGACCCCTTCGCTCTCACCATGTTTAAGTTTTACAGAAGCCTTAATTGTATGTTTGTTTTAAATTACTTATTTACCGTCAGAATTCAGTGATGCAAGTCCCGAAGCTGCGCTGGCACGGTTGCGTGACGCGGATAAACAGTCTGATGCCGATGGCCACTTCTCGCATCTACGTCCGCAAGCACTTTGATCACGAGGCCAAGAAACAAGTCGAAGAAATGATCGCGCTGATTATGGAAGCGTTTGTAGAGTTGTTGGAATCCGAAGACTGGCTGACACACAAGACGAAAGCCTTTGCGAAGCTCAAGGTCTGTTTATTTGTACCGCGCATAAAACGAGGTTTCGATTTAAGATTCGAACTATGAACCAGAAGATCGGATACCCGGACTACCTAAATGACTCTGCAGCTGTGGACAAGGAGTACCAGCACTACATTGTCTTCGACAACGACTACTACCGCACAAAGTTTCAGTTCTACGAGATGTACCAGAAGGACATTCTGGAGCGCATCGTGCAACCGGTCGATCGCGAGCGGTGGGTCGCTGGAGCCGCTCTGGTGAACGCTTTCTACAGTCCCAACACCAACGAAATCAGTTGAATTTTGTTGTTTTTTAATTTGAATTACTTGCGTTGTTTCAGTTTTCCCAGCCGGCATCTTACAGCCCGTGTTCTACAACAAAGAATTCCCACGATCGATGAACTTTGGAGGTATCGGCGTTGTCATCGGACACGAAATCACCCATGGATTCGACGACCGCGGTAATTTCAAATTTCTCGTTTTTATTCTGTTTTCGATTGTAGGACGTTTGTACGACAACTTGGGAAACATCCGACAGTGGTGGGATAACGCGACGATCATCAAGTTTGAGGAAAAGGCCCAGTGTATTGAGGATCAGGTAAGCCTGAGGCTGGGGGTCTCCCGGTTATCGTTTTGCTCTTTTAAGTATTCGAACTACGTCCTCGAGCAGATTTCCATGCGCATCAACGGCCGGAGCACGAAGGGCGAGAACATTGCTGACAATGGAGGTCTCAAACAAGCCTACCGGGCCTACAAGAAGTACGAGTCGCACCATCCAACGCCTCCGCAGCTCCCTGGCGTCAATCTCACTCACGACCAGTTGTTCTTCTTGAATTACGCCCAAGTATATCTAGCTTGCTCGATTCCAGCTAATACGCGTCTGGGGTTTTAGATTTGGTGCGGCACGATGAACGACAAGGAGGCCGTCAGGAAGCTGCGCACCTCGGAGCATTCACCTGGAGCTATTCGGTAATTAATTTCGATAATTTACGTTGAAAGTTTTATGCTTTGCGAGAAGCTATTAATTGAATAATTTACGTTTGCCTCGAACGGTTGACGTTAATCGTAAATTTTTACAGCGTAAAAGGACCACTCTCCAACTCGATTGACTTTTCCAAGGCGTACGACTGTCCACTGGGCAGCCCGATGAACCCGGTAAAGAAGTGCCGAGTGTGGTGAGCCCGAGAAGAACTCGCAGAGGCACATTAATGCACGCTAGAGATCGCACCAGATACACTAGTCGACTTGCTCCCTTTACGTAGTTTCAGAAATGCTATAACAATCATTCCACCAATGCTTAACCAGTCGGATTCGTTCGTTTACACTCGAAATAGACTTGTCTTCTTCGTCTCCCCAAGTCTTCTTTCTCCCCACTTTTGTTTCTTTTTCATACTGTGTGTACATTCGGCAGATGACCATTTTATCTGTATATTGAAAATATTTTCTATTCGACTTTCTAAAAAATAAAAAGCCTTTTCCGACACGAAGTTCTTTTCCAGTGTTGCTTGTTGCAAAAGGATACACAATAAGAGCCTTTCCAAAATACTAAAGACTACAAATCCAAGACAAAGAACGCGTTAATTGAATATTGTGGATGAGTGGGTTTCTCGACGAATTCACGCAGATAACGATTTGGAATTCGAACTGCTTTCTGCATTGTCCCTATTTGGCGCCAGATTCTTTGAACGCTTCGTTACTTTTGCGGAACGGTAATTTTTTAATTTCGAATGTCTCAGAGTCAATGGGCCCACTCGAATTCAGCCCGTGCTCCTTCTCTCTCAGACCTTCACATTCGCGGTTCTTTGTTGCGACCTCAGCGGCTGCGTTCTTCCTCTTACCGTATCCAACAGTCTCTTTTCCGAGTCTCGTTTCTCAGCGGAACTCCCTTTTCTCCACTTTGAGGCGCGCTTTTCCTGGACGGTCGCAAATGTTATTGTTATCAGACCCCTTTTCAAAAATTAGCTTAGTTAATCGGAACTCATGTAAGGCGGTCCTTGTCGCCGGCCCCGCGTCACGATCTCGCCGCTCTCCTCTCATTTACGGCTTTAACGTAACCGGTTATACTGGCTTAATCACAGCATTAGTAATTGACTCAATCGGGAGCCGCCTCAAACGCGGGCGTCCTCCCTCGCCTACCGTTTCTAGAGTTTTTCCGAGCGTACTTTTAGCACTTCAGAAAATCGTCGGCCCGAAGCGAACCCGCTTGGCTCACTTCCTCTAGAACGCTTCAATTCTCGAACCGAATCCAACCATGCAACTCTGCTTCGGCCTTTGCAAGAGCTTCTGCTTTGTCGTCAGTTTACTCCTGGTGCACTCCATTGCTGATACGGTATGTCTGAGCAGCCGCTGCTCCCGGATTCCAGCCCTGACTCATATTTGATGAGGGCGTGATTGCGACGCTCAGACGCGCCAGACGCACGGCTTCCGAGTTGACATCATCCAAACGCTGCTTTCAGATGAGCGACTCCGGTTGGCCGCAGGCTCTCTTCGTCGACGGGACTCACAGCAGCGATGGACGGTTGACGGACATCTTCAAAGTGGGTGCAAAACGAGAGAAAATCATGGGATACGGTTGGGAGCAGTGTGAGTTCTCGCCCATGAGCTGTCTGCTCCGGCGCCGTCGCCGCGCGGTGCCCGGCTTTTCCTCCGCGGTCTCCTCTCGGCTGTGAGCGCGCGGAATGCGCCGCCTGTGTTGTACAAAACTCCTCCCTTTCTGTATCTCACTAGATGCTCTTTCCATGTTCGTTCTGTCTCTCGCTTCGAGGCGAATCGCAAGAAAACCCGATTTTCGCTGTGATCTATACTTTCTTTAATAAACGAACAATATGTTGTTTGACTTTGTAAAAGCATCAAATCGCACGTGAAATCTCTAACACAATGTTTGTTGGCGGAAAAGGGATTGTCAGCACCGAGACGTGGAGGGGCCCGGCTCGGGGGATGGCGGTTGTAACATGCGGATCGGTGTCTCAGGCGAGTCGTTGTACGAATGGACAAGATGCGTGACGGACTCGGCCGGACGAGTTCGCACGGAGTACCTGAAACTACGTTCGATAAGCTGTTTGGGTTCTCATCAATCACACGTTTACATTACAAAAGTCATTTTTTGCACATCGGAATTTTCGTAGAACTAAGATTTTTGTTTTATTATACATTCGAATGCTTAGGCCTTCAAGTCGAAAACTGCATGATGGCTTCTGCCTACAGGAAAATAGTATTAAGTGTAAACCCAGTTCTTCAGATTTTTACGTACTGGAGTAGTGGCTTGAATGCCTAGAAACTTTTTCAAACTTGTACATGTCACAACCAAATTCTGTTCCCATGGCTCATTTCAGTTTGCAGATTAATATAAGCGCTTGGAGCAAATTCCCAACTATGTACACTCCCAAGTTGTTTCTCATGAACACGTTTTTGGGTAAATATTTGTGAGGGAACTGACCGTTGGCGCACGATCGGCGTTCCAGACTGCGAATAAGGAAGCTGGTAGCAACTGCAGGAGCAGACGGAGTCGGTGTCTCCGTCGCCGGTTCCAATTATCGCGGGTCCGATCTGGGTGCCGCCTCCAGCGGGGCCGTCGTACTCCGACTCGCTCTCGTCGGTTTCGAACGAGTGAACGATGGCTCCATCTGTGTTGAGATCAACCAAACCGCGTGCCGCCAGCTTCGCCTCCTTCTCATCCCGTTTTTCGTCCTCGGTGTTCATGGTCAAGAAGCGCAGGACAAGCAGATTCATCGCGGCTGAGATGACTGTGAGGCCGAAGAGGATGAACACCAGCGAAAACACGACGTACTCGGGTCGACTTTGCAGCGCTCCGTCGCTCTGCAACGCGACGTAATCACCAAAACCTAAAACGAAATTCAGTAACAACTTCTGACTGCAAAAACATCTGCTTCAATGCTTTTAATTCGTTTAGAACTAAGAAAATGGTTTTAACATTTCTATTCTACCTGCTTAGTCTATTAAGATGCAGGGTTTACAAACTATAAAAGTAGTTCTGAAACACTTCTTAAAAACAATATTCGAAAAAAGACTAGAATAAAAATGGACTCCAAAGGGCTTGAGAAATGAATAAGTAAAACTACAGGTAAATTATCGGATTTTTGAAATGTCTCAAAGGACTTTACGCTCACCTATTGTTGTAAGTGTCGTGAAGCAGTAGTAGACGCTATCAAAATACGTCCACTGCTCGTACTTCTGAAAGACGTAGGCACCCGCGGCAATTAGGAACGACCCGGCCCCGGAGCAGATGATGATCAAGTCCGTGTGTGTCACGACGCTCCTCCGGCCGAGGCAGTTCTTGCAGCAGCGGAGCACCTTTGCGGCAAAGGTATTTAGTCGTTCACCAATGCTTTGAAACATGACGAGACCGAGCGGAATCCCGGCCAGCGCGTAGAACATGCAAAATGTTTTGCCACCGGCTGTAGTCGGAGTGCTATGACCGTAACCTGAACGATCGAAGTGCCATACAGACGGAGCCGAAAAAAGGAACCTATGGTTGTGATTACGGTGGTCGCAAAGTAAAAGGCGCCGCTGAATTTCCACTGATGCCCAGCTTTGTGGGGGATGGACTTGACTACAATAGCCTCAAGTACTTTGTAGTCCTTTTCGGTAATATTGTATTTTTGAAGTAGTTTGTCGCGTATGTTATTGACAAGAGAACGCTGGAATGGGTGAGTCCAAACTAGAAAAGCCAAAACTGTCGGAACAAACCTGGTCCATTTCGTTTTGCGACTCGAGGGCGTCGAAAACGGCTGCACCCACGAGGAGATATGTAAATGTGCAGACAATAAGTGACAACGTTCGCACATTTTGACGTTTCATTCCACATCAGGAACGGATCGGGTCAGGGGGAGTTCGATAAACGGGTTTGTCGACGAAAATCGCTTGCGCATAAATACAAATTAAGCGTTCCGTGTACGTTAGGCCACAGCACAGGGAACGATAAATCAATGTTGGACTCTTGGAGTGGAGAAAGAAACGGGAAGCTGCAGTGCCCACTAACACCCACAGAGGATGGCCGCTGATCGAGCTGCTGATTGTAGGCGGCAAATGAGATCGACGCACTGAACCCTCTAAATACCAGGTGCAGATCAATTAATTACGCACTTTGTCTGCCGCTCCCTATAAATCCACGCGTTTAGAGTGATAATTAGAACTGATCAAATCAATAAGCGAACGGGATTGTCACTCGAAAAGGCGCCCTTGCTCGCCACCGTGTACTTCTGTTGCTCGTTTACGCTCCTCGGGACATCGTGCCATTTGTCCAATCGACGAGAAACAAATGTTTGCGAGCGCCGAAACAACGTCGGAACAATAACGCGCCTGTGTACCCCATCCCCCGCCGGCTACTTTTACTTTTAAGCCAAAATGTGCAATTCGAGGCATGGCCGGGAACCTCCCGGCTCCCCTGAAAAGAGTTCAGAGACCGTCATGACCTAGAAGAGCATTGCTATTGAATAGTTCTGAGGACGTAATCGACGCAAATTGGGTTTGAACTGACGGCGGAAATAAAAAATAACCCCGTTCGCGGGAAGGCCGGTGGTCGCTGTCAGGCATGGATATGTATCGTTAGTCTCCATAAACAAGATGGCTATTGTTCGCATCTTCCGAAGCGTCGCTAATCGAACGGATTCTCGTTTTCTTTCACCCTTCTCGCTTCATCGCGAGAGAATCTCAACTTATTCTCTTCTTGTTTGCCCAATCTAAGCAAGAAGAGCTCGGATTCCCAAAAAGACGAGTGGAGCAGCCAGCAGCTGTTGAGTTAACGCATTAGCCGCACGATAAATTGATTATTACACTTTGCAATGTTCCCATTTCATATGAGTTTATTCGAATGACTTCGGCTGACATGTGCCTGAGCTTTGTGGGGGGGGGGGGGGTGGAGGAGGGTGGAGGGTTGGACTCGACTGAACCCAGGTTTCGGAGAAAAGACGGGATGCGTGGATCTCAAAAAATCAATTAGCGAAAACCCCAGAAGCGGGATGGGATTGTATTTACTCAACAAAGGAATCTTCCTAGAGTGGGAACAGGCGGGGGCTTAGCGTAATGACGTCCGCGCGTAAACAGCAAGGCAAGAAAAGATCACTCCAATAAAACGCATTATTTCCGGAATAATAATTATACGAAACGAGAGAAAAACAGACGGCTTAATCTGCACAAGGAGATAAAGAACGATGTAGTCCAGAGCCAGAGAGAGGCGATTATCGGAAAGAGGATTCAGACAGACGACTTCCATTTTGCCAAAACGACAGCTTCATTATTTAGTGGCGTTTAATGTGACAACAAAATTGTGGAAACCACTCATCTCCCTCGACGGCTCGACGTTTATCGCTAATTGCGTTGTCTGCGTTTTCCAGAAGCTCCGGACTAGGCTGCTTCGTAAAAATGCCTCCTAAGGCAATAGTGCTTGGATGCTGTCCGCTAAAAATAAAATGAAAATAAATTTAAAAAAAAAGATAAAATGATGAAGACGTGTGATTGGGAACACGCTTGTGTTTGGCGAGGCCGAAGGCCATGAAATGTGTAATTAGAAGGCAGGAACTTCTGAGTTCGCCTCTGAGTATATTAATGTAACATTTGACTTGGAAGAGCACTCAGCACAGAACGTGGATGGCATGAAGCAGTATCCAATCGATTCGAATGTGTGTGCCTCAGGGTCCGAGTGTCCCGTCTCCGGTCGCTTCGCTGACTGCCCCACACGGCATTGCGCTTGAGCCTTCGCTGCTCATTTATGTACATTGGCTTGACTCCAATTGTGCCAACTCTTCTTTTCCAAACAGCACCGGAGAGTGGATGTCTTTGTAACTAAATGTCCTCATCTCACCGTGTGCTTTCACTCATGAACAATTCCACCTTGTGCTTCCCGTGCTGCGCGAGCGCGTGACAATCCCTCTAATGCAACCGGCCTTAATAAACGCAGTTAAACGGAGGAGGTTCGAAGGTGTGCAGCTGAACGGATTAATTGGTCACAAATTAAGTTAACTTTTGCAGAGGATGGGCACGACGGGCCCAGTTACCATCGACAGCAACGAGCCGGAGGACTCGCTGTTTGCGCACGAGCAGCGAGGCCGCAATGATGACAACATCCCGTGGTGGCAGAGGTCAATCGCATAATTTAATTAGCCTGGAAACATTTCCGCATTTCAGGAATCTTCTTCTCAACCAGCCGGTGCTCTTTGGAACATGGGACGGCGTATTCACCACAGTCATGGTCAACATCTTCGGTATTATCATCTTTCTGCGTATGGGATGGATTGTGGTGAGTGCCTCCATTTCGCTAATCATCTATTGTTTCATCAACGGGGCCGCGCGCCTATTGCGCAAGGTTTCAGCTTCAAAATAAGTTCAGTCGGCGCTTCGCACCTCACAATATTTATTTTGCTGCAATCTCGGCGCTAAGCGCCTCGCTGACGTAATATTTTGGTTGCAGAGCCTTTTTAGCTCAAGCGCTTCCCTGAAACCGCGTTTGCTGCCTCAAAATTCTCTGCGTTGCTCATCCACTGGCGCTCAAAACACCGTATCGTCGCTCGCCGCGCGCAAAAGTGCGACAAACAACAATCGGAAAATACCGTACACCGGCCCTCACCGATCAGGGAGCGACATAATTTCGTGACGGAAGGACGGACGGACACGTCTGGATTGTTCTCCTGCATTCAAAAAGGATTCATGCTTTCAGGGGACCGCTGGAATCGCAAGCTCCGTCCTGCTCCTCATCATCTGCACCGTTCTCTCCTTGATCTCCGTTTTCTCCGCTGTCGGTATTTGCGAACGATGTCAGATCCAAAGTGGAGGAATCTACTTTCTCGTGTCTCACGTTCTTGGAGGACAAATCGGCGGCGCCATCGGCATTATGTACGCGTTCGGACAGGCAAGTCTGGCCGAACGTGTAATTTACTAAAAAGTGGGTTCCAGGCAGTCGCCACGGGCTTGGTTGCAGTTGGTTTCGGAGAGTCGATGGCCGGATTCTTTGAATCGAACAATCGGTTTATAATCAAAGTGATATCAATCAGTGTTCTGGTCGCTCTAACGGGTAAATTGCGCGTTTTTATTAAGTTTGAGGCGTCTGATTTGTTGCAGTAATTAACGCCGCGGGCGTCCGCTGGGTAATCCGCCTTCAGCTGGTGCTTTTGGCCTTCCTTGTGCTAGCTGTCGTGGATTTCTTCTCGGGAGCCTTATTTTCTACAGATGCTGGTGGGTGGTGAAACTGTTCCTTTGCTCCATTAATGTTTTATTTTCAGATCACGGAGTCGGACATTTTAGCACGAGCCGCTTTTCTGCCAATTGGGATTCTCAGTTCGAAGGAACAAACTGTACCGCCTACGGATCCAGCGTCCACCACAACCCTCAGAGTTTCTTCACCGTGTTCGGAGTCTTTTTCGCCAATTTCCTAGGAGTCCTGGCGGGAGTCAACATGAGTGGCGACCTGAAGGACCCTCACAAGAGCATCCCGCTCGGAGAACTTTCTGCCGTGGGCGTCAGGCGAGTCGCCGTATCATCTGGCCTTAGTCGACCCATTTCTTTGCAGCTCCTTCACCTGCTTCCTCTTCATCATCGTTCTCGGTGCTGTCGTGGACCGCGGATTCTTACTCTGTGACACCCTCATCAACGAAAGGGTCTCTCTGACTGGCTTCTTGTTCCTCACCGGGCTCTACATCTCCTCGCTCAGCTCCGTCATCGGATCCCTTCTTGGGACGCCTCGGGTCATTCAAAGTATTGCTGCCGAAGGGATCGTGCCGTCCATGGGTGCTCTTGCCCAAGGAGTGAGCGGATTCTCAAATCATTTTTACACACGTTTCGTTTCAGCATGGACCCAACAAGAACCCCGTCTTGGCGAGCGTGGTTATTATGGGGGTCGCGGTGGTCTTCGTCCTTCTCGGCGACCTCAACCAGCTTGCCATTCTTTCCACGATGCCATTTCTCATTACCTACGCTTTTGTCAATTACTCCTACGTTTCGCTGGCTATGAGCTACGACTTTCAGGCTGTGAAACAGCTGAGGTGAGTTGGCTCTAGTCCGCTACAATGCTCCCCTCATTCCTTTCAGTGACGCTGAAAAGTTGCCTACGTCGTACGGGAGCATGGGAAACATCAAGGGCCAGGCGGGTTCGAAGAGCGAATCGGACTTGGATCAGCTGTTCCCCGAACGCACTCAAGCCCAGGGTTTTCCAAAATTTCGGTTTCTCAACGGACTCGCTCTCTTTCAGTAACTCTGGACGGAGCGAGCGACGCCATCGTCGGACAGCCTCAGTCGTGGTACTCGATGTTCAGCAACCGCTACACCGCTTTCATAGGGGTTCGCACCATCTCCACTAGGCTCCGAACTCGTGCATTTTCAGGCAATCGTGAACATTGTAATCATCTTGTTTGTCAACTTCTGGGTGGCGGTGATCCATTTCGTGGCTCTTGCACTCCTTTACTTCTACATCGGCCGCGTGTGCCCCTCGGTCTTCCAAGGTTCACTACAACTCTCTCCGTCCTTATATGCTTTTCCATTCCAGGAATCACGCAATTCTCTCTGTCGCACATGTTCAAAACGGCGCTGAATTCGGTTGAATCCATTGGGGCGAGCAAGAAGATGGACTACGTGCTCAGCAACAATCGCCCCGACCTGGACGTCGAGACGGCGCGGCTCAACGACGAAAACGAGGATTACTCGACGAGGAAGCAGTACCACCACGCGGAGCACGTTCAGGAATTCGACTGAGCAAGAAACATATCGGTCTGTGCAGCTTTAATCCCTGAATGATCCGACATAATTTAGCGGGCGGCAGGGTGGCCCGCGTCAAGACGAAGTAGTAGATAGAGCATATTGTAACGCGGAGTTTTCTAGAAATACAGCATAAATGTCCAGAGCAAGTGTTCTCAACTGAGATCTTGAAAGGTTCAAATATTTACGGAGTTGCCGGGACCACACAGTGAAACCCGTTTCAGAGCTTGGACACCCTTTAGGACACGTCGTTAAAGCAAACTGTACAGGTACAGAACTGCAGCACTAAACCTAGAAGGTTCGCTCGTTGGCGAGACACAGAAGCAGTTGCGCCACGTAGTGGGCGACATTCATGAACCAAACCACCTGGTGTTTGCGGGTGGCGAACTGGCTGAACAGAAACGCGGACGTGCACGTCAGGTTAAGCATCAAACCTCCGAACCGCATCAAAGAAGCCTAAATTCCTTCCATCACATAGCATAGAATTGAACTGACGAACCTCGCTGGCGTCGGAGAACGTGTGGCTGTACCTCCAGACGGAGCCCGCGTAGACCATGCTCACGGCTACGACGGTGATCCCCAGCGAGAGCATGATCACGAGGTGTGGGATCGAAGAGAACAGATCCGCGAAGCAGAAATACGTAAAACCCAACAGGTAAATCAGTGTGACGAAGGCCAGGTAGATCCAGACCTGGCGCAGAAGGACAGCGAGTAGAATCTGGAGGTGCTTATTCTATAGATGCCATGAGCTGCAGAATAACTTTGCACCGCCCGATTACAAACGAATCGAATTACCATCAATGAGAAAGTACAGAGTCGTTAGCAGTTTTGGTTTGAAGCTCATGTTGACGGTCAAAGTCATTAGACCAAGGACTACGACGGGCAGTGCGGAAAGCATCGGGGCGTCGACCACAAAACGGTCCGTTTCGATGTAAACAAGCGCAACAAACGCTCCGTAGACCAGCAATATCTGCATGGGCCCGATGAAGCTCATCGTGGCTCCTGAAAACAAAATGCAAATGAAAAAACTATTAAGCAGAAAATTCAGTTCCCCGAGACACAACAGTACCGAATGAATTTTCTCAAAATTCCTGGATCAACCAAAAATGCCTCTTTCCACGTTTATAACATTGTCTTTTGAAATCTCAGCCATGTCACAACTAAAGTGTGCCCGTTCTTTCCCCGTTATTCGCGGGCTTTTCGAGTTCAACTCGCCATCACATTCGATCACATCACATCAATTAAGTTTCATGTTTTCAATCCCAGGTTTTTTCGTCGCTAATTGAATCAGAAACACGCTTCACGACTTCTGGACGCGCTTTCTTTAAAAGCATGAACTTTGACTAAGAGAACAAAGAATCATATAGCCAGAAAGAGCACGATCGCACGGACGACGAATCCACGATCATACATTACATCTCAATTGCCATCACAATTTTACAAGTTGTGTTGCTTTGCTGCGAGACCACACGTGAAGAAAGTTAAGCGACCTTCCGACGGGCGCTGCGACGCACTCCAGATCTGAGCGTCTTCTGCTTGCTCTCGGGTGCCAAGCACGCTGACCACATAATCACGAATTGGGCTGTGAAATAGGTGCACAGGATGATAAGTTCGACGTAGGGCACGCGGTAGCCCACGTGGTCCAAAATAAGCGTAGAGTCCGAGACTGCGAAGGTGCTGAATCCAAGGAAGCGGACAAGGTTCTCCTAAATAGTTTCATGGTTCCCTGAATGGAAAGATCTCAAACCTTCTGCTGGGGTGGCTGGTCGGCGGTGCCCTCAATGTACATAGATCCGCTGATAACGACACAAGACGAAAGGAGCAACGAATAAACTAAGAGGATCGAGGTGTTGATTGGGTGGCTTCCAAGTTGGGGAATGAGACAGAAGTGGTTCAGGATGATGCCGTAAGTCAAGATTCCACCCACAAGTGCGTACGTAGGCTTTTGAAGGCGGCGCGCGAATGTGGCCTGAAAACTGTTTAGCACGAATGTAATGGTCATGCACCTACGAGGTAGAAAATGTGTCCAATTCCAAAAGCTATCGCTCCAGTCACAATTCCGTTTTCAAACTGGCCAATGAGGAAATCTCCTAGCGCACCAAGCAGAAGTCCTGAAGCGTGAAGCTTCCTTTCCCTGTCTGGGACCGAGTTCGCAAAGAGAAACATAAGCCCTCCCAATGTCGTCACCGGCAGAACCTTCCTGAACAACTTCTGTGAAGATTACTGCTTTGGACACATACCAGAACGCATATCCATTGTCGTGGAATTTGACAAATCCACTCGACTGGTGGTAAAAAAGAACGACGAGGAACAGATAGGGCACAAAAGAGTTGCGAATAAAAGACATCCAAAGCTGAAAAACACCGAGTTAAGGAGAGTACGCAACACGTTAGAATAGCAGAGATAAAGACACGTGGGGATAAAAGATCACATTTGCGTGTCCCGCACGCGAACCGACCGATGAATGATCTGCTATCGACAAGGCCCATCCGAAGCCGCGTGGCCCTATTTACATAGCTGAACTAGGTGTCTACAGACTATATGACCGTTCTATGATAACATGTCGGGAGGGCGCACGCATCAAATGGGCTACACTACAAACATCCTGCACTCACTATAACTCGTTTCTAGTGGAAATTCCTTAGTACATGTTAAGGATAACGACCAAAGGACCAAGAAATAGGGGGAATGTGGTAACGTGAGCACATTTTCGTTCCCGTCATTCCTCGACAGATTCGTCGATAGACACATGGCACCTGTAAATCACTCACGCGTACAGTTCAAATGATCACGTTGCCAAGAAACAAACTACATCTACGGTCATATGTGCTCCTAGGTACGGATGGAAAGGTCACTGTTTGTCTGTCTCGGCGTCGGAGATCCTATGCTGCGCAGTCTGAAAAATACAACAAAAGTAACGAAGTGATGGGACAACCGTTGTCGTGGGTTAATGTAAATGTTGACATCAAACATTACCACGGACAAATTCTGGCCTAATGCTCCGCGAGTTCACGTTTAGCTAGACTAGAAATGGGCGATGAAAACATAACGTCAACCGTGGTTTATAATCAATAAAAACGACGACAACCTCAATGAGCGGGTATACATTTTGACAGCCTACCTGACCAAGAAATGATCAAGCCTTTAAAATAGGCTCCTAGAACAGTATTGTGCGCGGCCGGAGGCCGCGCGGTCTACTTAAACTTGCCCATAGAAAATCCGATTGTGCGAATTTCGCACGTTCAAAAATCAAATCGTCACGAAACGTCGCGAACTATTGCAATCGACAGCACACATCTACAGAAGCCGCTCACATAATTCAATCGAAGCTCAAGTGAAGTCCATTCCGGCATAAATCGACTATATTTTATGTATAGGTCAATACACCCAAAGGCTCCTTATTATTGTACAGAACCACGAAAGAAGACCTTTTATCACCAATATTCTAATTACTACGTTGCTTCAAATAACTACGACTGAGAAAGAACTTCCTTTCGGAAGTCGTTCACGCATTCACGGTACTTTCCGACCAGAGAGGAGCAATTGAGGACTCTGTCCTTATTAGTGTCGAGGCACTTCATCAGGTCCTATAATCGAAATTAGGAATGTACACAAACAAAAATCAAATCAACTTACAGATTCATTTCCCGAGCAGGCGTTTTCACGTTGGTAGTTGAAGAACTGCTTCTCAACGCGTTCCACGGTCTCGTCGAACACCTTCTTGCGCTCCTCGAGTTCTTCCATGGAGACATGCGAGGAGCCAGCGTTGCGCATTTGCAGATCCGAGAGCTTGTTCATCTGTTGACGGAGAGTCTCGGCGCGTTCCCGTTCGGCCAACAATTCATTTCTTAACATGAAATGCACTTACTTTAAAAATATTAAAGGAAACTCACTTCAATTTATCGACTTCTCCGCCACTGGACGCCAGGCTCCCCTGTTGGGCTTGAACACGCTGAATGACTTCAGAAGAAACTCCGACAGATCTGTATTCCTCGGGAACGTCGGTTTTCTCGATGCGGACGACGGGGGGTTTCGGACGAGGTTCTTGGCTTTGTGAGGAACCCATCTGGAAAGAGAAAATTTGAAACTGAGCCGCGATCTGGACCCCGCGAAGCGCGAAATTGCACAAAGTGTTATTTTGAAGACGATCAACGTGAAAGGTCGCACCGGAATGGCGGATTGATGTCGCACGTTTGTCGTGCCAGGAACCACCAAGACTGCGTTCGTTTGCATCGGTCAGTTCCGTGGCGTTAATCCTCGAATTCGCCCGGCCTTTTCCGGCGAATTCCGCCTGAAGCTTCTTTTTGGAGGTGTCGTCGAGAGCAGCAAGTTCATAAACGCATCTCTCGCTGTGGATGTGCCAAGCCTTCGCCGCGCATTGGGAGATCGGGCACATTGGTCCGACAGAACTCCTCGAAAAGCATTTTGAAGCTTGTTGAAAGATGTTTATTTGCCTTCTTTCTTCCGTATGTAAGAAGTGAATGTCTTTCGCTGCCTCAAGCCTTTTGATACATGCCTATGGGGCCGTTCCCACCCCTCATTTCAACCATTTCGTATACAAATTTGGTTTTCTCCATGGTTCACTAATCGATGTTTTATTCATCGTCCTTCTCTAACTAGTGCTTAATGACGGAATGTACCACATCTGTTCCTCATCCATATCCATCCGGCGCGCCGCTGTTCACACCTCCCTCGTGCACTCCGTCCCAGAGGCTATCAACACTCTTCCCTCAATTGTAACCCTCTGCAATACATCATCCTGATCGCGATTGGCCGCGTCTCTTTGATTGCGATCACAACGCGAATGAGTCTCACAAGCGGTCATCTCTTTGCCGTTCTCTCGGCTAACATGGGTGGGTTTGGCGCGAACATCGATCCACATTTCTGTTCCTCTTTTAATCGTATCTTCTCACGTTTCAGTATCACTTTTTCGTAAACAGTTGTGACAACCGTACTTCGCTTCCGTGGATCATTCAGTAATCGTCTGCAAAATGAGTCGCTTTTCTCGAATTGCGATAGGAATTTTGCTGGTAGCCCTCTTGACAGGTATGCGATCCTTGTTCTACAAATTTTCTAATACGAGATTGCAGACAGAACTGATGCCATCGGCTGCATGGCCAAGCTTTGCGAGAGCAACCCGAAATCGGAACCTCGAGGATGTCCCGACAAGGACGGAACGTGTGGCACGTACAAGGGCAAAAGGCTGGTGAAGATTATATTTCGCGGATTAATTCATTAATTGCAGATGTGATCACTCCATGCCTGAAGCCATCGACTTTCAGTGTGATGAAGGGTCTGTGGTCTACGCTCCTTTTGAAGGAGAAATGACCTATTACATGCCATACGCCGGGGAAAAGGACAAGGAATGTGCTGACCGTGGAGTCCGCATCGAGGGAACTGGAGTCTGGCAAGGTAAGTAGTTTAAAGATCCAAAGTCTTGGCTTTAAAAAAGATTAACGCGCGTCACTCTGCGCAAGCTCAGTTTCTAAAATTTTGTTGTGATGCATTCTGCGAAAAACCTCATGCTAACGAATGCCAAAACGCTGAACTGGCAACTTCATCAACTCTGTTGACAATGACTGTGGTGTACAGTATGCCGGATTGTATTGGTTAGTATGTCGGACTTCCGCACGGAAAGTGAGGGGTTCGAGTCCCGTCGGCGGCGAACGTTTTGTGTGCTATTTCTGTTCGCTCGAATATTTCGACGAACGGAACACAAGCATTGCATTCTGTTATTATAGAGGGGATTTCAGGCTATTATGCGCTTATCTACACCATGGTCCCAGACATGTTCGGAGGTGCTGTGAAAGCTGGAGACCGCATTGGAGTGAATGGACGCGCTGAGTGTATTTTGCCTGATGGACAGAGAACCGCTACTCCTTACGTTCGAATGGAGGTCTTCAAGGAGGGCGTTGCCATTGACTTCCTCGAGCAGATCAACAATTGTGAGTCAGTGAGCGTTTAAGCTTGAGTTATGTACAGCTTTTTCAGGTCATTGTATTGGGCAAGTTTGCGAAACGAACACCCGCAACTCTTTGGAAGGCTCCCCGATGAAATCCGACTCGTAAACTAACAATAAGTTGCAGGATACTTCTCAGTTATGGTATTTAGGAGGTACAATGGAGTGATTGGATGGGAGATCAACTGTCCCATGGCTCCCGGAGACGATTCAGACGATCCGAACCGCGCTCCCATGGTCTACAGTCCTATCAGTGGAACAATCTTCGGTCGTCTTCGTTTGACTTCCTCGGACCAGTCCAGCTATCTCGGATGTGATAATGACGGCATCTTCATTGTGGGACGTGGCGACTGGATGGGTATGCAACTGTTCTTCCGTTCTGTTCAACTAAAACTTTTTTCAGACTTCGAAGCTCGTATTTACAACGTTCGCTACCGTGAGGACCTTGGTCTAGGTCGCAACATGAACGTGGAAGCTGGACAGCACATCGCTAATCGATTGGTTTGCGATGGCGGACCCGACTCGGTGTTCATGGAAATCAGACACAGGGGTATCCCAGTCAATATAACCAACCAGCTCCTGGGTCCCCGATGCCGCATGCCCAATTTCGAGACCAAACTGGACTAACTTCTAATTTTAATTTGTGTTCACTCTGTAAAACCTCCACGTCTGCCTTGAATCAGTATATACTCGAGTAAATTGAAACAAACGCTTTTCAATCGAGACGTTCGTATGAGATCGCTTGAAGACGGCCGTACTTTGTAAAGCTGATCAGAGTGGTTAAGATTTGAGAGAGGAACATGAGTCCACCGATGATGGTGAAGTGAATTACGTAGCCGACCTGAGGAAGAACAAATTGAGACAGAAGAGCGTTGATGATTCCAGAGAACGTCTAAAAAACGTTTTTGATTTGAATAATGCATTTTAATTTACGAGAGCAATTTGAATGGCGCCATAGGTGAGACCAAAGTGTTGTCCTTTGAAGCATTTATAGGTTGCGTACGGTAGAAGGGAGTACGTTGCTCCTACGCAGCAGAACATGCCGCAAACCTGAAAATAAAATAGAAATTTATGTGTGCAAATATCAAGGTCAAAACAGAGAAATGCTGTTTCGGAGGTGCGCTCAGGGCGGTATGAACACATCTATTTGGAAACTCGCTTCAAGCCTCACCCAGACAAAAAGCATATACGGACTCCTCAGCATCTGCACCACTCCTAGGGTCCAAATCAACACACATCCTATTGTAGATGCTATGACCATGCTTGTCTGGTAAGACGTCTTATCCGCGAGATTTCCCCACATAACACGACTTCCGCAGTTGAAAATCGACGCAAACGAGCTGATCGTGGCGAGGAAAAAGTCGTCGGTGACAAACTGTTGTCCGAAAGCCTGAAATTAGATATTATTTCCTGAGTTAGGGCGACGTGACAAACCTTGAACAAGCCGCTAATCGCCTGTACCCAGACGCCGTTGAACACCAGCGTGACAAAGAGGACAACGAAGGTGATCGAGGTCATGATCTCTTTCACCGACAATTGTTCCTCGCTCCTCGGAGACAGCTCCTCGTCGTCTTCGTAGATTACATCAACTCCCCTCTGAACACGGTTTGTTGGAGGAAAAAGCTAGCGAGAAAAAGAAGAATTGTTCGGAAGGAAAACGTACCGGTTCGCCAATGAACAGAAGCCCGATCATTTGAATGACGCCAAAGACGGTGGCAAGAACGAGAAAGACTTGAGGCACGCGTTCCAAAAGGTCCGTTTGCGTAAAATACCTAATGATAAACTATTTTGAGAAACGGCGAACGAAGGATCGACGAACCCGTCCTCGTTTGGCGAATAGTTCCAAGGATTGATGAATTTTGTTTGGATCGGCGAAATAAGGAAAGCTCCGCAACCGAACCCGCTCACTATGAGGCCTCCAGCAAGACCAACCCGGTGGGGAAGCCACTTAAAGAACTGTAGCCTAATTCAGGACCGTTCCTGTTTACCTTCTGGGCATTTATCAAAACACAGTTGTACGCCACGCCGTATCCGAACGTCTGAAGCAGTCCTAGAGTCACCAGCAAAGCCAAGTAGGAATGCTGGATGGTAAAGTAGCACAGCGCAGTTGATGCCCTGAATCACGTTTTAAACGAAGAAGAAGACTCAAACGTACGTGTAAAAGAACGCTCCCAGAAAAGCTCCGAACCGAGGCCCCATCTTGTGTTCAATGATTCCACCTACGATCATAGCGCCAGGAAGGCCGCCTAAAAAACATGTTTTCAATAATTAAAGATGCACCCACTCATAAAGCTCTGAATCCAGATCATTGACCCGTTCGTTAATTCTGGATCTATCTTCCATCTCATATAGGAGACCAGGTAAGGAAGCATGTTTCCGAAGGTGTAGACGATTCCGAATGTCAACTGGAGCAGAACGCCACCGGCGATGGCGAAAAAGGGCCTTGCGGGAGGCGGTATTCTGGCCAGGATGGGGTCAGAGGTCTCCATCTGAAGCGCACGAGATTGCCTGGCATTAAACGTAAGTCTTTGATCACTACCAAAATGCTTCTTTCAAGAACCACTGCTGCAAGAGTGTGGTGCAACGTTCTCGATTTAGAATTTAATCTCCCGGAAATTTTCAGATTGGGAATCGGAAGAAAAAGCGGATTCAGAAATTGGTGGAAGAGAACGCAATAAAGACCGCAATAGAAAATCCAATCACAGTAAAAACCTTATCATCCGGAAAAGGAAATGTTGCTTTGGAGTAGGCCAGCGCGTTTCTCACTGAAGTGATGATAAGCAAAGAAATAAACCCGGAGACAAAAACTGTTGGAACCATTCTTATCAAAAAGTGATAGCATTGTGCAGGGCACACAGTGCTAAAGACAGCAAAGTTCTCTCATCCGCTCCCCATGCACACTCCTTATTTGCGAGCTGATGCAGTTAGGTGCAAATAAATTTGTCCACGGTGCATTATGGTGTGGAAGCCACACTTGGTGGCGGCAGCTCTGGAGTCGGACTTGGGAGCAGATTCAGTTGTAGCCGTATTCTGCTGATTCGACATGAACCGTTGCGGTTGATTGACGCTCCTGATCGATAAACGCCGATCGCTGTTTTCCAGCTGGACGCTCAAAGCTGGAAAGCGCGTCGTTCCACCGAACGTGATTTTCAAAGAGAATCACTCGTTGAGCGGACGGTCCGCGTTGTTGCGTTTATTATTGGTGCGCGCGAACGCAGGCTTGTGACGAAGTGGGGCTGATTTGAGTGACTGGAGCGGAGAGGTGATCTCTGCTTGGAAAGTTTGCACCTTCGTTGAATCACACATGACCAAAGTTGTCAGTGGCAACTCCATCGTTTTCATTCGGTTCGACTAGATGCAACGTGCAAAAATGACTGAAATCATGATGGATGGATGACTCAGGAAGTTGAAATACTTTTCGGTGCTCGCAATCAGAACCATATGTAGTAAGCAGTTTCAACACACTGATTTTATTCTCTGAAGAAAGTAGAAAAGTAGAAAAGCATTTAAAGGACTTGATCCTTTGCCCTTCATGTCCTGTACTCTGTTCCTTATTAAGTTCGGTGGAGGGAGGTACCACCCACCTAGAGAAAACAGGCAAACACCAACATAATTTTGTGCACGCAGCTCTTTGGACTCACTTACGTAGCTGTTTACTACAATGGGAACTTGGGCGAATTGTTTGGAACAATAATGAACGACAGAAGCAGTACAAAAGGCTAATAATATCGATTCTCGGAGATGCTTCAAGTTCTGTTTTATTTCCATTTGCACAATGCTATTTCTTGTTCCATGTAGGAAGAAGCCACCAGCGTTTTGTGCACTTAGGTAGCATGAAAAACAGTTCAAATTCCAAAAATTGTTTCGTCTGAGGGCATCGAATGCAAATAGCGCTCCTGCAGACACCGCTGTCTGTAAAAAGCGCAAAACTGAGTGAGTGTTATACGCCGGTTGAAGGTGAAAACGTTGATTCGCCCTCCCGCGCTTCGAACCGCCAGACCTATGGCCGGAGGCTATTTCCACCCTATCGTAATATTTAATGCAGACCATAATTGGATGCGAAGACAAGGTACCCTGTTGTTTGTCTTAAACGACACGAGCCGCGCAGCCAATCCTTTTCCAATTAAGATCCGCTGATCTAATTACGGGCACCGTACGTTTCAGCTGTCCTTCCGCTGTCCAGAAAGCTTTATTCCACAGGTACAGGAACATATGTTTGAATGTTGTCCCAACGCGGCTCGGCGCACCAGGCCGCGCGGCTAATTGCGCCAAGATAAGTGGCTAATCGGATACACCTAGTGCGAGAGCACGGCTTTATTTGATCGCTCCTCTTCAATAACGGTTGCATTACAATTGCATGAGGCCACGCGGCTCGAGCGTCGAGATAGGTGCGACAGCGTGATGACAACCGTCTTGTTTCATGCATGAACTCCGTGATTGATGCTGCAACCTCATCAGCGGTTTCATTATGAATACACGATTAGTTCAATCGCGGTGATTATCCGCCGCTCCCTGCGCACTTTTCAGGGCACCTCCGGAGCCACTTTTTGCCAGAACATCTTGCGAGGCGAGAAGCGCACGATGAATGGCGCTTCCAAAGGTCGTCAGAAATGCGTCCAAAAATGCCAAACACTTGGCATACAAATGTAACATCCCGTCCACAGATGATTCATTGATGATGCCTTTAATTTTATCTTTGTCTCAAATTTTCATGCTTCCCTCATTTTACTTATCGTATATGCCCTTCTCCCGCTTGCGACCCCGCTTCGGAGGGCCGGTTACCTCGCGCTGCGATGTCAATTATGTGACCATTCGATTTGACGCACTGTCTTTAAACGCTGTCCGTTAGCCTCTTAGGTCTCTCCAAGGTGTATGCGTGTGCGCGTCCCAAGAGGTGAAGCAATAATGAGATATAAGCAATCATGTGCACTGCCAGGTGGACGTTCAATATGTACCTCAAGAGGGCGCGCCGGAGAAGCGTCTTGGCTAAGAGGCAAAGTCGATCAAATATCACTTCGGCCGGCATGAGCCGCGGACACGCGTGGATCTGAGAAGAGGTAGACGAACAAATTCTGCCGCTTCCAGCCGCTTTCTCACACCGACAAAGAAGCCAGCAACGCACTTTGCCGAAAACAGAGTCGTCAAGAAAATGAATCTTGAATCGGTGCCTCGCATTCGTCACAGCTCCAATTGTCTCCCACAAACCTCGTCCGAACGTTTAAATAGGTTACCGTAATCGCGTCGGGAGCACTTCTTTAAGCGCCTAAGTGTCGCACGAAGTGCGAAAAGCTTTCTTATTGACAGTGACACTCCTCCTAAATAAGGTAGTATCCACCTGAGCGCTCAGTCGCGCATTTAATCTGTGGTAATGGAGGATTTATGGGCCAGTGGCATGCCAATAACTGCAATGAGACCTGATTGCTAATTGTGTTAGCATGCGAGAGAGGGCACGGGAGTGAGTCGTAAAACAGCGCCGGTTCTCTCAAATTACTCCCGAGGCAATATACCGTTTTCGGAGGAGACAAATCTCAAACGCCGGGTATGTATAACCTTTATTGACCGGAGGAAAGCACTTAGTTCACTGGAAGAAAGCAACGATCCCATTCACGGCGATGAATCGCCGCGGGCAGGCAAGAGATCCCATGCATTCAGTTTTTCTTCGTCCAGAAGTTAGCGATGAAAACGCGTCCCGGCCCTCATTGTCCATGAATAAGAGGTGACTGGCTAAGGGGAGACAATGGACTCAAAACGTCGCCGTGCGAACCACCGCGATTCTCGACAAGGCCGCCGATGGGAAAACAAGATTTGGGTGACGTCGCTTCGAAGAAGCGATGCATAACGCCTGTCGTGAATAGGCTCCGCTCATCTACCTAATCTCCCTAGCATTGTCCCTTCGGCGTCCTTTTGGGCCGCCCGCCATCCAGTTCCTACTTTCGTCGCGTTTTACCGCACACGCATCTGACATTTGAGAAGAAGTGAGCCACTCCACGAGCATATCATAACCGTGTTGACAATTGACGCTATTGTGTTGTGAAGAAGGCACTTAAGAGGCGCTGGAGTATTCTAGCATCCAATGATTGCGTCGACGACGGCTGGAAGCGCGCGCAGACGGGATCAACCGTAATCCGCACGGACCCGTTCCAGTGCTAACTCGATTCTCTCGGAAAGGTTTCGCGTTTTAGCAAAGCAAAGTTTTGTTTCTTGTTTGGTTGGGTGAAATGGGTGAGAAGCCAGCGGAAAAGCGGTTCGCTTATTTCCACTTCCCAATACAAAGCGTGTGGATAGCGTGAGAAAAATCTCGATAAATGTACTTTGAGTTGGTCACCAAGGGCACCAACGTCGCCGTGACGCAAACGTTCCCGCAAAGCGCAGACTTTTTCTGCGGATTGAAAACAACAGGTCGCTAAGTTGGTTAGGTAATCAACTATATATTTGCGGTGATGTGCCGCCCACTGAGAGCCGAGGAGCTTTAAGTGCTTGTAACCGAAAAGTTGGTCAATAACGATCGCACAAAAATGCCGAAAGCATAAGAAAACGAGGCTGATAAAAGTAGATCTTTTGACATATTTGTCGCAAGAATCGTTTTTCCGTGGCGGTCATCTTGCGGTGGAACGTTTCCACTCTTGCTCGGAACCTTTGGGGGCGGCGAGCTGTGTGGGATGACACCCTACCGTAATCGGCGAGTTCTATCGACTGCAATTTTCGCGATGGTGCGTCAAAGTGGTCGGCGCTTCTGCGAAGTCGCAGTAAAACGTTGCCGCTCATCAAGCAGAAAGGACGCACGTTGCTTGAAAATAATTCCAAAGAAGCGGATTGGTGCCAGCCGATGCTCTCGCCCCGCCTTCAAAACGCGGACGATCCATTGCGGGGCGTGGTCAGGTGAGTACGCGATTGGAGGAGCCGCCGTCGATGAGCCGCTGTGCCGAGCAGCGCGAGCGCCTCTCCCCAACTATACCCATCATCGCGCATTATCATCATCTCTTCAGCTAGCATTAGCCGCCGCCCTCAGGTACGAGACACGCGCCGGCTGGCTCTGGGCTACTGTAGGCGAGAAGAAAGCAGAAGAGTCAGAGTTTTTTCCATTCCATCTTGCGAAGGTGACCCGTGCCCCTCAAATGAGCATCAACGCCGATTTCCTTCGTGCTGTTGAAGTGCGAACAAACGATGACAACGCCAGCTCCTTATGGACCAAAGAGCCTCTTGAATCGGGACAAGTTATCGGTGTAATCGATAAGGTAAGCTTAGCTCTAGTCGCAAACTCCCTAGTGTTTTAACTGTTCTTCGACGGGCGTGGAACTGTCTCTAATCTCCCGCGCCAATCCGCTGTTGCCAAATCCCCCAAACAATTATTTAGGATAGGCAAAGTCCCAATCTGCTGCGGTCATGCAATTCCTGCATTAATTTGAGCTGAGACTTAGATTAAGAGAACACCTGCCGCTTTGTGGGTGACAGTTAGAAGATTACGACAGTGTTGGTCAAACACTACCGATTTAGAAGGCGACTTGTTGTGCAGCAGAGATAGATGTAGTTCTGGATGTAACCTGCAACCGTGTGTTTCTCCAGTTCTTCCAACTGTCTCTCGCTCAGAATTTGCCAACTTGCTCACAATGATTTTCTGTTATTTGCTCGCGCGTCCATTGTCGGCCGCTCTTCTGTGACCAAATGTCTTTGATCCGCCATTGACAGATCGGCAGCAATTAAATGCACTTTGTTTGAAGAAGATGAGCGGTGATTCCTGCCTTTAACAAACATTTGAAGCGGCGTCCTGAAGACTATCTGATCCACTCTGAGAGGGATCGAGAGGTGTTACAGTAACGTGTTCCTTACGCGCGGTTCGCTGTTGCACAAGGAAGGCGTTACTGCGGTAGCGCGGTTCACGGCCGAATAAGTAATTCAGAGCGCGCTGTTATTTCATCTCATTACGGCAATCATTATCCTGGAATATGCTAAGAAGGCACAATCGCCTCACTGTAATTACCAGCCACATCGTTGGCAGGACCACGCGTAATTGTCCCAAGCTTGATGTCTTTCTCGGTCAAGGTAGTGGGACGAGAGTCGCTTCCGGTGGATTCTCGGATTTTCCGATGTCGCCAGAACGTCGGAAGACGCGCCCCAAGTCGTTCAGGTTGAGACAAGTCGCATTCGCTGTGTTGTGCTTTCTGAATGAGTCGCTCGGTCTTCGCGCGTTTATGGCCCGTCCTGGAGGGAACAGCCAAACGGAAGTCATTTGGTGCCGACTGCGCTCCTCCAGACAATGAATTTACATAATAGATCTATTTTATAAGACGATTGCTTTGATGAGGGTGCTGAGATGGCAGGTAAATTATTGTCTTTACCGCTCTGCGCAATTATTCTTACGTTACCGTAATTAGGCGTCAGCTCACTGAAGCCAAATTTGGCACCCGAAGAGCAGCCTGGCCTCCCCGACGGACGAAACTGTTCGCCGTTGTTACTTTCGCGGCCGCCGGCGGCCCCACGCCATCCCCCGACGGCCTGTATGCCTTCGTCAACTTGCGCACCTTCGCGCATATTATCGGCTGTTTGTCCTCAGTCTTGCGCGCGCGAATACTGTCTGTCAACTATCACCGTTCACTCATCAAAAGTAAAGAGCAAACATGAAGACTGCGCGACTCCGCATTTGAGACACTTACCACTTCTGCCCGATACCTTATATGGCGCGATGTCACCTTTAATTCCTTCTGAGGGTCACTTCAAGGTGCGGCGGTATTTAAACAGCTCCTCAAAGCATTTCAAAAGCTGTTTGATTCTCGCCTCTTTTGTTTCCCTCTTTTGCTTACTCTTATATTGCTTTAGGAGAAGAACAACGATCCAAACGCACTGCTGATCCTCAGCCTCATCAAGCCCTCGTCTGATTTTCCCGAGTGTTCCACCCAGGATTCCGTGCCCAACATCATGGTTCGTCGCCTTGAGAACCGGGTAAGTGGATTCTCCTTAGCTAAAATACGGTTTCTCGAGAGAGCAATTCCAATAGCTAAGTTCATCCCCTGGCTTACGGTAACGATGAGATGTTGTCAGTGGGGGGATGAGAGACAGAGAAAGAGAGAAGAGGCTAGGCAGAGGGCAAGCGGTGAGCATCAACAAAAGTGACGCATTTATTACATCGATCGTCGTGTAGCCAAGGAAATGTTGCCTGCTACCTACGTATATTTGTCTTATATGTCCTGTAACAGGGTGCCGTAATCCCAGGCTCAAGTCATTCAAGACCTAAAAACAACGTAATTTGTTTAAAGTGCGACTGGCGATTAAGCCGACATCAATCACGTTTTAATTTACCTATCCCGAACTAAATACGAAAAGCCGTAGATTTCTGTCGGAGTCCCGTTCCCCGAGGCTTGTTCCGTAAACACAAACTGCAAAAATAATAAAGAAAAGGACTACAACAGGAGTGCACGCTGGGGAAGAACTCAGGGAACAGGAAGCCACCATTACGCAAATTAGAGAGGCAAGTCTAAGAACGATGCGTCTTTGAATTATTTATCACATCAGTTATGATGACACGGAACGGCGCCAATTTCTGATTGAGGCACGCAGAAGATAGCATGCTAATGTGATTAAAATGGTTCAGAGCAGCTGTGCAGGGTGATCTCTGCGGTTTTCCGTTGAATCGTTCGTTAACCACGAGACTTTCGAGAGCCTTTAAGCGACGTCGCGAAGACGTTCTGCATGAAATGAGCTGCTAGAATTGGAACTTTTCCAGTTACAGACCATCGCAAACATAGTTTTCGCTTTCAGATATATGTGCAAACAGGGCGTGAAGTTGCCGAAAACGAGCGCCTGCTCAGTAACAAGTGGATCTCGTTCGAAGACTGTCCGGACGACGGAGGCGAAACTGCAACCGAGCTCGAACTCGACCTGGAACCAGAACCCGAGAACATCGAGATCGACAACGAGGATGAAAGTGAAAACGATCACACATCAAACGGAGACACTCCTGAACACGACGACGAAGTCGTCCTTTGGTGAGTCCTACGCTCTAAGCAAACATCTTCTGGTTACGGTATCACTTGGCTGGGGCACCATTTTCGGCGTTTTTACTTGTCGCGCTAGCAGTCTCCCCCCTTTGAAGGTTACCGGCCGGTCGGCGAAAACGCCTCGGATCAACAGTTCTAATCCTGTCCTATGTTCGGCTGTCAAGTGGACAGTGGTAGAACGGCGAATGATGATGTGAAGTCGCGTCGCAAGCGATTACACGCGTGTAAATTACATCGTCGCCGTCGGCATCGTCATCATCGTTTGCCTCAGGCGGTTCAGCATCGTCAGTACGATTTCACTTTCGGTCGCCGTCGACCCAATGACCCAGATTACGCCACTCCGTTTCGCGCGAGTCAACTTTCCCCTATTGCGTAGCGCATTTTCTGCCGGCGGCGAAAATCCCCTGTTTTGGAAGTTTCCGCCCGCCCACTTTGACCGAGAGTGAAAGGGGAATTATTTGTGACCAAAAACAACACTCACGTTGCGCATTCACGCGCCGAAGACGGTCTCTGCCGTTCTTAAATCAAGCGCTCTTTCAGCGACCAGTCTTCGTCCGACCTCCTCGACATCCAGGGACACTCCTCGCCTCCTCTGCACGACACAGAGCAACCCTCCCGTGGTACGCACCACGAATCCAACGGCCGAAGGTCCGCCGACGACGGGAGCCGCCAGCATCGCTGTGATCGTTGTCCCAAGAGTTTCGCCACCCAAAGGTCGGTAGTTATCCTCCTCTTCGTTTATTCCGCGCAGTTCTTTCTAAAACGTTATTTTGTATTGCTTAAAAATGCCAGCGTCTGCTTTAGTGGATTGAAACAACACAGCCACATACACGACAGCAAGAAGCCCTTCCGGTGCTCCATTTGCGACAAGGCTTACACCCAGTTCTCGAACCTCTGTCGACATCGGAGAGTGCATTTGGTAGGTTCCGTGGAAAGAGCCGTAGTGGACACAAGTCGTGCTTTAGGTGGCCCTTTCTTCCCAGGATGGTTGGCGGTGTTCCATCTGTCAACAGTCCTTCCCTACTCATACGAATCTCCTGAAGCACAGGTCTTCTTGTGAAATGGCTTCAACATTATACAAGCAACATAGTCAAACCCCCCATACGCCAAATAATCTCTTCGGACAGGTGCCACCGGCCACTTACTGGCCCCAGCTGCTTAGGTTCGCATCTACCAACGGCCAACCGCCCTTCATCCAGATCCCCGGAATAGCGCCGAACCTCTTCGTCGGCGGGTTTCCTTTCAACGTCGATGGTTTCAAGCAAAACAACGCCGGAGGTTCCGACGGCGCCAGTTCCCCGAGGTGAGAGTACCGTAAATCCACTATTTCATCGCGATTTTAGCGGACAATCGAGCGAACTGAGCCCTTGCGAGCGGAAGGGAACGATCGAGAACGGCGTGCCTTCGGGTCTCGAACACAGTCCACTTGATCTTTCCAAGAAGAGGAACCAGATTCCAGAAGTCGATGACGATGACGACAACGTCAGCATCGAAGTGGTCGGTGACGACGACAAAGAATCCACTCCCAAGAAAGACGAGGTACGGTAGCCCCCTCCCTCCTTCCTGCTCAGCCCGCTCTTTTCAGACCGAAGAAGTCTCGGACGAATCCTCGTCGTCTTCAGTGGTATCTGATGACGAGGAAAGAGTGAAGGCCTTGTCGTCGACGCCCACTCTGTCTCTACAGACGAACCCGTGTAAACTAACGCCACCCGTGAACCCGTTCTCCCCGCAGGCGTTCTTCAACTTGCTGCAGCGGCCACCCTTCGGTATTGGAAATTTGTTGCAAGCCACAAGTGCCGGAGTCAACAGCACTCTGCTGAGAGCCTCGGGAGTCGTCGACAAAGGTCCCCACGTGCTCAGTTCGCATCACTACCGGAACGGCCTCCCTCCCCTGGTCCCCGGATTGAAACCCGGCGGCTCGAACAAGGACAGATACACTTGCAAGTTCTGCCAGAAAGTGTTCCCCCGCTCCGCGAACCTGACACGCCACTTGAGAACCCACACCGGAGAGCAGCCCTACAAGGTGAGTCCCTCTGGCGGAGGTCCGACTGCCACGTTGTGTTTCAGTGTCAGTATTGCGAACGGTCGTTCTCGATCAGCTCGAACCTCCAGCGTCACGTCCGTAACATCCACAACAAGGAGAAGCCCTTTCGTTGCGACAAATGCGACCGTTGCTTCGGCCAACAAACCAACCTTGACCGGCACATAAAGAAGCACGAAATGCAGCATCAGCTGTCTGCCCTTCCCGACTTCGACACTTCGCCGACGAGCTCCACGCTAGGCATCACAGATTCCGACGGGAGTCCGGATTTGAAGCTCTCGAGTCAATCCAAAATCAGCTTCAGTGCAGCCAGTTTGTTCTCATCGGCGCCGTCGGCGGTGACAGCTCAAACGATATTTTAACCCTTTTATTATTTCAAACGTGTGGATTTTCTTTCTTATGCTACCTTCTAACGCCAACTAGTCAGTTATCTCCCCTCCCTGACCCCTAATATACACACTAAGTTAAACCGACTGGGTAAATATCACTCTTCTGCAAGTGGACCATGCCTTCAGTATTTTCGTTTACCGTACTGTGCATTATTTAACGATCTCTTCGCGAAAATTATCCAACACTTTTCAACGCCGCCTGTATTCTACGATGATCACTTTCACTTTTTCATTTACATGATTCTATAACTATACTACATTACACATCACACAGATTATGGTTGTATTTACTTCAATATGCGTCCCAAATTTTGTTATTCAAACTGAAATAAAAGTTGCATACCTTTGCTGCCACTTCGACGATGCTTTTCACATCGATGAAAACGTTTTGGCACATCATTACCAATTGGCGAATCTGGCGGTTTAATTGAATGATTACAAAGGAAAAGTTAGGCTTCAGCAGTTACCATTGTGGACAACCACACAAATGCCAACTTGCCTAGTATTTCAGCGCTAAAGCACAAATAAACCTTGGGAGACTGCCGACTTCGTACTGTTCTAAGGGCTAAGAAAATTGACATGGCTAGAAAATCATTCCTAGGTTTAAAATCGAGCTTTCAAACGTCCGGCGCACACTAGGCGGCATGATCCTACACACGATCATGCCTGCAAAAGTCACTCACAAAGGTCAGAAATACGTTCAGAGCCGGCAGAAAGCATGACACGGTGACTATATCTAATCACGAAAATCTTCACAGCAACCAATTTATACCAGGAAGTGTTATACGTGTTATACGTCTGGGTAGTCGGCAGTATCAAACCAAGTACCAAACCACGCGAAGCGCCAGTGGCAGTAAAGACCAAACCACGCGAAGCGAGCAATATTCAAACGTCTGTTATCGAAAGTAGAGTCCAACCTGCAGTTCTTACAAATGTCGTAAGAGTGAATAAAAACATCGGTTTTGTGTTCCAATCCCATGGTTAGCAATACAGAACATTCACAAATCTCAGACCCTGCAGACCTTCGATACACCAACTTCGAGAAGAGAATAACACTGGCTGAATAAGTGCCAAGCAGATCGAGTTGCATAGCCCTAGCTCCGACGAAATAAACGCAGATCCGAGAAACATGTAAGAACATAGAAATTCTACCTCATTTATTGAACAAACAGTCTATTTATCGCATGAATCCAGCTGACTGCGACCTACGAAATCTACCAATGGTACATGGTCTTTTGGAAGTCCCAGTAGCGGTGCATCTTCACCAACCAGTTGAGGAAGGAATAGATGAAAACGAAGCGGAAGATCGTCTTGACAGTGTTGTTGTAAACGGGTCCGGAGTAATAGAGGTTGTGCACACGCCAGATGTTGCGGACGAATTCGTTGTAGAAGGCGCCAATGGTCTTATCGCGTCTGCCGACCCAACCGCCCAACTCGCCGAGCTTCACGTCCATGAACTTGGTGTCGCCTAAAGCAAAAATGCATTATTACCACAATAAAGCAACAAATAACGTACGCTTTCCGTAATAGCGCCAATGGCAGTAAGGGCCATGGATGTTCTTGTTCCAACGCTTGTCAAACAAGCCCATTTCGGTGCGGCTTACCACACGGTTGTAGAAGTAGACACCGAGTCTCTCGAAAGCACGAGAGATCGGGATGAAAATAAGGTCCGGAACCCAAGGCGTAAGCTTGGTGCCAGCTGGAGGCGGACGCAAGAAGCTCATCGTCTGTCTGAAACATTGAAAAATATCAACCTAAGAAAGAAACAAAATTAAAACAAATACATTGACGGATCACGGTCAATGCGCATGATATATCCCACGAACATCACTGATGATGCAGACACGACGGAAATTCAGCATCGCTAAAGAAATTCCAAGTCTTCTTTCAAAAAGTCGCACCGTCAAAGGCAGCATCACAGGCTCCGATGCACGAACACAGTTCGATCTGCAAAGCCCAAAGTCGCACGGCAAATTCAAGCGACACGCGCTCGCGGCCGTCTGAAGACGGAAAATGTGAGGCGTTCTGATACAACAACGACGAAGTGATAAAATCTCACTAAAAACTGAGCTGAAGCAAAGAAAACGATGTCATAACAGGGTGATCATGGCAATCACGGTAAGAAAGATCCAAAATTGAGAAAGGTTTTGCAATTAGCAAGCAAATTCACCAACGATGCGTCGCATTGTATCACAGTTAAGTCAAATTCTCCCGCAACAGTCTCACACCGACATCACTACCGTAAGTTTCAAATTCGAGCACTATACAATTGAAATTTCTCCTGTTCGGTCACTTTCATAAGAGTCCGTATGAAAGTGACCACTTCGCGAAGTGATGTTTGCAAGGGAGACAAGCTCGCAGATGCATGTTACACGCGCGTGCTGCGACTGTATCGTCCCTGTTGGACTGTCGAACGATGAATTGGCAGAACTCTGACGTGGGGAGGGCTGAAGTTTGTGCCGAGGGGATTGTGATTGCTGTTGAGGCTAGGCGGATTGTGAGCATGTGTGCTTACGTGAAACGTGCTCTCCACGGGCTAACACTTTGGAAGCTAAATCATTATGTACAGCTTCTCACATAGTGTGAGAAAAGAAGGAGCATTAGATGTCGATTAATTTTTCAAAGTTTGCTTCAGTTAAGTCCTGACATTTGGCCAAAGCAAACCTCATCAACGGTTGAAGTGAACGAAATTCGAAATGAACAAGTAAGTTCGTCGATAATACATCAGCTGTGCTTGTGGAAACATGCAATCATTTCAGTTTCACATTCTGCAGTCCTGTCAGTATCATTGTTAAGGCGAGCATGTCAGCCCGCACTATATTCGAATCAAGTGTTTGTTGCTGTTCACAACGATTCGAAGACGACAAAAACAAAAACCAGTGGCTGTCTCGCAGCATCTGCGAGCTCTGTGTGTGGGCAAACCACGAAACTTTGTTTTGTGATTCATGATCAGTGGATCGAAGTTGAATTCTGCCGTCAGCGATTTCGAAACTCCTCTTTGCCTTATCTACCGTGCCGCGACAAAGTTCTCATCGACTTTCCGCATGGTTCGCTATGTATTATGCGTGATTTTCAGATTTGCGCCCGCCAGACCAACTGTCTTGCCCCATGGCGTGTATAGCTGTACCCAGCGGTTAATATCCTCGCGATCGAAAGGCGTCAGCGTTTATTTTTCTGCTTCTGATATTCACACTCGATTTCAGGTTCAGATGTCACTCTCAGAGCCCGTGACTCCGTCCGAATATGAGGAATTTGAGGCAACAGTTAAGGTAAGGCATTGCCATTATCCGTCATTGGTTTCATCATCTCGTTGCAGATGCTGGATAGCATAAAATTTTCCGAGCGCCGCATTAGCCAGAGAAAAACGTGTGAGAAAAAGGAATCTCCAGAAGCAGCTGCCGTCGACCTCTCCATGAAACGCAAAATCGACAGCCTGGACGTCGTCCTGCGAGAAATCGACAACTTCGGCTTACAGTCGTCCATTGAAGAGTTACGCAAACTGGCTTCGAGCTGCCCTGGACGACTCCTGAACGATTCGAACAGAAAGAAAGTGTGGCCGCTGCTGGCTGAAAATCTCCTCGGCTCCAGCAATTCTGATAGCGAGGCTTCGTCATCTTCCTCTGACTCGGATTTCGAATCAGCTGTTTCCACATTTTTGGATGACGAGGACGAAGACCAGTCTACTTCATCGGACGAGGTATTAATACTTGAATTCCTTCTGTGCAGTTTCATTGTTTAAGATTGGAGAGCCTTCCATTGACGATCTCAAACTGCACAAGGAGTGGAACCAAGTTGAATTGGACGTCAATCGTCTTCTTTCTCGTTTTCCTCCTTACATTACCAAGGATAAGCGACAAGAGATGCAGGACCAGCTTACGCCCATCATCGTCCGTGTGCTTTGGCAAAACAAGTCATTCCGCTATTACCAGGGTACTGATAAATTTACTTCTGACATGTAGTTAGTTTGTTAATTTAGGTTTCCATGATATCTGCATCACTCTGGTGCTCGTTCTTGGCATTAAGCAAGGGTACAAGGCCGCGAAAGCAATTGGCACGAAGCCTTCTTCTGCTATCTACAGATATCTCACTCGATCTCTGGAGGACAGTGTCATGCGTGATTTGAACTACATGTATGTTCTCATTTGGAACGAAGACGCAGCGCTGGAAAAGTACATGAGGATGGCAGGCGTAGGGTGCATGTTCGCCCTCAGTTGGCCCTTAACCTGGTTTTCTCATTCCTTGACGCAATATCTTCAGGTATCGTTCTTGTTGAAAACCTAAATCAACGTAATATTTTTAGGTGGTTCAGTTTTTTGACTTTTTTTTGAGCTCAGACCCAATGATGCCGATCTATGTTGCTGCTTCACTGGTCCTTCATCGAAAGCGGGAAATAATGGCCTGCGAACCCGAGATGCCGGTTATCCATCACTTGCTTAGTAGAATCCCTGATAATCTCAACGTCGACGAAGTTCTCTCGACGGCTTCTCAGCTGATCCTGTCGTATCCACCATCACTTGTGCAAGGTATCTACTGCGATCGCTACAACGAGCAGCTAAATGAAAAGGAGAAGAAACCGGGGAATCGTCCGAAGGTTAACCGTTACGCTGTTAACGCGTGGTTCGTGGCTGGAGCTGCGACCGCAGCCGTCGCTTACTGGGTTCTCACCAACTATGGGTCTGACCCAAGTTTCCTAGTCTGATTGATAGTTTAATATTGTCTTTCACAAAAGCATTCCTCGTGTACAAATAAAGTGTACAAATAATTATAATAAATTCTTTTTGTTTTACTTCCCGATTAGATTGATTTAGAAAAACTTCATAAAGTAAATAGAAATTTCGAATCCCCGACAAAATGTCGAAAACGAAATTGTCGAAAATGCCTAATACGTTAGAGGCTGCATTGAACCGCTGTCTGTGGAACTTTCGCCCCAGTCAACTCATCCCGCTGCCAGGCGCTTGGAAACCACATTGAAAAATGAGCAATCCTAAGCCTAAGATGCTCCAGGAGGCCAGCCCCAGCCCACTATCCCCGTTGTTTGAAAAAGACCGCCTCGAGCCTACTATCCCCGCTACAAGGCGGCTTTGCCGCAAAAACCACATTGAAAAATGTCCGAGCTTAAGCCTGTTTGAAAGTGGCAGCCTAAAGTACTATCCCTCCCCGTTGTTTGAAAAAGTACATGTTAGTTGCTGAACCACAAGGCCGTTGTAACTGTCAGGCTTTTAGATGGCTTTTAGACTAAAAGGATTTTAGATTGCGACAATGTGAGGCTCCTTTAGCAGAAAAGCAGAAAATGCCCATCCAACGCGCAAAATATTTGACATTTTGACATTTTGTCCGAATACACATTTTTGGGTTTTTGAAATAATCGATTCAAAACATTTTTTCTAAGTTTTGGATCGTCATGCTGTGACTCTCTATCTCTTCCTTCTGAAGACTAAAAACGGTGCAACAGAAAGCTTTCTTAAGGATATCAGATCAAAATGTACTCTCTAGTCACTTTTCAATTTGGCTATTTTTGAAGACCTTTGAAGACCCGTTTCAAGCGAGCGGTTCCAAGAAAAAAAGCTTCTGTAACATTCAGGACTAAGAGATTTTGACACCAGTTGCATGGGACGAAACCTATTTTATAGGTATTTCGCCTTTTGTGCACAATGTAAGCTGAAACGTGAAGCATGGTCTATGATAGAGAAGCGTCAGGTATGATAAAGATTCAAATCTTTGGGAAAATGCTTGGATAGATCAGAGACACGAGATAACCCCAAAAAACCGGGAATTGCAGCAGGATTCAAAACCTTGGTTCAAATTTCGGTCTACACATAATTTTCGAATTTTATAAATTTGAATTGCTTTGATTCCACACATCGCATCGTATGCAGCAGCAAAAATATGTTAAGTTTACAAAATCAGGCAAGGAGACGTTGTTCTCCACGCCAAATAACCTATTTCAGCAGGAAACCCCGAAATACCGGTCAAAACGGCTATTCTAGGCAAGCCCACCCACGAAGACGCAGCAAAAACGCCAACCGATCGGCGTTTTCATTCCCAAAGTATTGTATAGATACTAATTTGGCGTTAGCTCGCGTCAAAACGCGCGCGTCTGTACTATAGTTTGGGTTTTAACAAATCACGCCACAGCCGCAGAAACTCGTGACCACCCCCGCCGCAGCCGCTGCCGCAGATGCCGCCGCAGATGGACGCCGCAGCCGCAGCCGCAAGTACTCGTGGCCGGGGACCACCCACGAAGACGCAGCCACTGCCGCAGCCGCACTCGGTCGTGGCCGTAGCATTACATGGACTCTGTGAAGCCTGAATCCAAAATCTCTGTGATAACCGAAACATTTTTATGCGTGTCCACGTCATTTTGTCCCTATCCGCATCCGCGTTCGCGTTGTTTTCTCCCTGTCCATCGCCTTAATTATGTCATGATGAAAGTGGAATTCGTGTTACACATTTAACCTGCATATCTCAAAATTAAATGAGAATAAATTACTTACAAACACAATTAACAGTTATTTCTTTCCCTTTTTCTTATTATTCTTTTTCTTGGCTTGCTGGGCACTGGGACCTTGCTTGCGTGGCCCTTCAGGAGCATTGTGACCAGAGGGAGATTGCGCGGGCGAGCTATCGAAAGTCTCTCTAAAGAAACATGTTGGATGACACGATGATGGCCCTTATATCTTACACTGTGGCTGAGGAAACAGTCCCCTGGGTTCCTCGACCAACGTCATGGTCTTTATGCTTCTTCAGCCAGCGCTTGTATGCAGACCTCTCTTGGCGAGGCAGCCAGCGTTCAGGATCCGGCTTCACAGAGGGGTTAATGTTTTTGGGCAGAATCACCTTGCGCGTCCTCCTGCGGACATTCAGTTTTCCGGTGACGATTTCCTGCAATTTACGATTAGTGAATGTTACTGGGTTCCAAAAATACGGTATCCACTACTTCTTTCTTGAACTCCTTGCGGGGCCGAGCCGCGTTACCACGAGGAACAAAAATCTGCTCTTCCAACTCGTCAACGTTAATCAAAGGAGCTGCCTTGGGTGATTTGCCCAGTTTTTCAGCCATGTGCATAACGTACGCCTTCTGTTGAACGATGATAGAGACTTCTTCCTCGGTGTCTTCCTCAGTAAGACCGTCTTCAGCACAAACGTCACGGCATATCGCTGAAATCTCGGATTCATAGATTGGAATAACAAAAAGAGGGATAACCTTCAGCCTCTTCCAACATCTGCTGAGCTTCCTCGAACTGTTCGCGCTCAATCAAACAACAGGCATGGTTGTAGTACTGCTCAAAGCTGGACAACTTAATCTTTGGCTGCTGCAATGGTCATTCTCCAATACGGATTCTGTGTAAATAAAACGCACCTTTCCCTTTCCTTGGCTTTCCAATTTAGCGGCGATGGCAAGTAGATTCGTCTGCCTTTCCTGGTCACAATCGTCGTCCGAATTTTTCATAACAGAGCTGCAAAGGGGAAATGCCACTAATAATCCCGTTTAACTTACAGAAGAAGATCGTAAGCTTCCTCGAAGCGATCCGTGCGGTAGAAGATTTGAGCCTTCAGCTCTAAAGCCCGCTGCTCAGTAGCATTCATCTCACTGAGAGCTTGAAGAGCGTTTTCGTCGCGATTCAGCCGGTAGCACACGTACGCCTTTTCGAACGAAATGTCCCTACACTCAGCACAATCAGAAATTATACGGTAAAACTATCGATACCCGACATCTTTTCCAGAGCATTTGACAATGAGTTTGTCCGCCTCAGCGAATTCGCCATTTTTAATCAACCCGATCAACTTGCGCTTCATCTGAAAACAACCAGCGTCACCAAAATGAAGACGAATTTTTCAGCCATTTTTTTAAATTTCGTCACACGCTCAATGGAATGAAAACAGTTGAAATGATAAACATGCGTTAAATAGCGTTTGGCTTCAAATGTATTGCAAAAGCGGAGGAAGACAACAAAAGTGAATCCGATTCCAAAGCGTCTGAGTCGTTCGCAGTTCAGCTTTCGGGAAACGAGCGCATGTCGTGTTGGTCGCGAGCACTGTGGCTCGGCTCAGGGAGATCGGCTCGAGAGCCCGGCACATCGCCCTTAATAAATCTGTCCGTATGACGATTGCGCGAGTTGAATGAATAATGTCGGCTGATCAAAGACTTCGTTGCCAGACGCTCGCCTGCAGCCGCTTTTTCACTTACCGAGAGCTTCCGCCGTCTTTGAGTGAATTACAGTAATCTTTTGGCTCCACTTCGTTCGTTCGCTTTTGTTCTCCGAATTGGCTTAGTGATGTGTGCTGATGTCCAAAAGCTTCGTTCTGTGCTCTCTTCCATTTTCGCAGTTATGATGTTGTCCTTTCCGGTTGAATAACATGTCGCAAACCGAGGTAGATATTATCAAACCAGTTCTTCTGCAGCCAGCCAAAAGTGGAATTATGATTTCCCTTTGTGTCTTAAAGGAGAGTCTGTCTGCGGCGCTGCGCTTATTCATATTTAAATCAGCGCGGAAACTTCTCTTGCAAGTGCATTTGAGCTTCCAAATGATGTGCGGCGCCGGTCGTGATTTGTGATTCAGCCTCGTTTTACGATCATCCGACTTACCGTTGCCACACGGTTGCAGTGCCCAGTAATGACGTATCTAGCAAAGCGTCGTGTTTTGTCTTTTGTTACAACATCGACACTTATTTGACAGTTTGTGTTCATTTAGGAACCTTTATCTACGCAGCAAACAGCTGCTCCGTCCGAGCTTCAACTGACTTCACCGCGCTTTTCTGATCATCCAGCCGTCGTTGGCTACTGCCTCTTTTTCCAATGGTTCTGCTACGGTTAGTGTGTTGACCCTGCAGGGACAACCAGAAACCCGAGACGCGTAGACGAAATGCGCTCTGCTTCGCTGTTGAAGAAACAGCCGTCCACGGGCAGTTCTCGTTCCTTCGGCAGTGGTTCGAAACTTAGCGATGTTGATGTTCAAAAATATCTTTCCGCGATGGAAAAGGTATGTTTTTTTTCTATTTTTGCATGAGATATTTGCAAAATGACAAATTAATGCAATGGTTTGGCATTTAGTTAGTTTGTTTTTGCGCTTATAACAGACATTTGCGCTCCTGATCGGTGTCCCCCAAAACAGTCAACAAATTGCCGTGAAGGCAGGTTTTTGAGTCACTGTTGTTGTCTGTGAATTCACAGTTTGGCCTTTGAAAACCCTTTATCACCCAAACAAATTTTTCAGGGCAATAGCGTCTTTCGTATTCACCCGAAGAAAGGCGACTTGAGTCCAAGGAAGATTTTGCTCCGGAGATCCACTTGGCAGATTGTCTTGTCAAAGAACGAATGCACGATGAATCCAGCCCATGTCGGCCGAACGAAGTCACATTGTTTCGACGTCCGCGCCATTAGGGAAATTTCAAACGGAGACTCGAACAATCCAACCACGAAGCGACATTTCAGTTCAGGTATACTGTAGACTGAGTTATTCGGCAGTAACCGGTAACGGCTTATTTCAGACCGTTCTCGAACTCTCGTCATTTCTCACGGCTCTTCGTTCGTTGTGAGCACTGTGATCCTACGATGTATCTTGTCCTGCGATTACCAAACGTTCCTTAACGCAATGTTTTACAGATGAAAATGCAGAAGATTGCCGTATGTGGTTCATTGGGCTCCAAAAACTTATCAGCGACTACCGAACACTTAATCACGCAGAGAAGGTGAACTTATGGGCATTTAAGCACTTCTCTTCGTATATGGATCCAGTTACGGAGCGAATCGCCACAAAGCACATTAAACCTTTCGTGCAGAGCAGACTTCAACTGAAGGTTCAGTCTCGTCAACTGATGGAAATGCTTCAGGTATTCATACCATTAATGTTTCCTTCTAGCATTTCATGATCATTTCAGAGCGATCTTGACTTCGACACATTCTTAGCGTCGTATTACCGTTTTCTTCATTTAAATAACGTAAGTTCGTGGGACTTTGCGTTTCCTCTCCACAAAGTGTTTCAGTTTTTCGTTGAACGATTCGGAAAATATTTCGCGGAATGCGGGACGATGCCGTACAACAATTTCGTGCGTTTCATCAGGGACTGTCAAATGGTCAGCTCGAAAATGTAGACAATTTCTGAATAGTTTTTTTAGGAATTTCTGGATGATAGGGATCAGATCGCTGACCAGCTGAGGCGCTTCCTTGGAAACTTAGGCAATCTTGCCACCGAGCCCATTTTGACCATTGAAAGTGTAAGAACACGTGAACTGATAATTAAATCTTAATAATGTGGATTTCAGTTCAGCGAGTTCTTGTTTTCAATAGACAACTCCATTTTTGACCCACTTCATGCTACAGTTGTCCATGATATGACCAAGCCAATGTCTCATTACTGGATCGCGTCTTCCCATAATACGTATGACTCTTTATAAACAAGCTGGATGTATACTCGAAGTTTCAGATATTTGACTGGGGATCAACTGCGAAGTGATTCATCGTTAGAAGCGTATTCCAGAGCTCTGATGTTGGGTTGTCGATGCATCGAACTTGATTGCTGGGACGGACCGAAACGAGGGGGGAACGAATGCAGCGAAATCGTCATTTACCATGGATATACGATGACTTCGAAGATCAGTTTGCGGGATGTTCTGCATACGATCAGACATTACGCTTTCCTAACGAGCGAATATCCCGTGATTCTGTCGATAGAGGATAACTGCTCTGTGCCCGCTCAGCGGCTTATGGCTCAGGACATTAAAGAAATTTTGGGCGACATGCTATTGACGAGTCCTGTAAACAAGGACGAGAAAGAACTGCCCTCGCCCGATTCGTTGAAACGGAAAATCATCCTGAAGCATAAGAAGCTTGCACTAGACACCGATTCCATGTCTTCCTCCTACTTGCCGATTGATGAAGATCAAGATCCGGAATCAGATTGTTTACCGAAGGACTGCGTTAAACGGCGGATTGTGCTGATGAAGGAAGAGCACTCAACGGTAAGCGAATGGTATTGAGTGCTCCTCATAAAAACGATTTGCAGGAGTGGAAACAGTATGTTTTTGCGCTTACCCACGACAAACTCTTCTACATGTTTGTCCCATCTGGGGAATTTTCCAAAGGCGAAGAAGTTTCAAATCTAGGAGAGGACGACGATACTGTGAGCAAATGCCATATCCGATTTTGATGTGTTTGGTTTCAGGATGACACCGGCTATGAAATACGCCCGGAGGAGATGCACGTGACCGAAGAGTGGTTCCACGGCAAAATCGACCGCGAAGTTGCGAAAGCTCGTCTTAACGAGCACATGGACAAAGGAAATGGGATCTTCTTAGTGCGTCAGTCCAGCACTTTTATAGGAGACTATTCAGTGTCTTTTATGTGCGTTTTCCGTGCTGCGAAACATTCTATAGTTAAACATTTAGGCACAATGGCGTTGTCCATCACTGCAGAATTCGAACTGACTTTAGGGACGCTGTTAAGAAGTACTATTTTCAAGAAAACAAGCTCTTTGACACTTTGTTCGAGCTTATCACTTATCATACGAAGATCCATCTGGAGACTCCTAACTTCAAGACGCTGCTCAGAACAGCTTGTCCTCAGCCTCAAACGCATCTGGAAGAAATCTGGTTCTCTCCGACGGCTGATCAGAGGAGAGCCGAAGAGCTCCTCAGCAAAGTGTCAGAGGATGGCGCATTTTTGATCCGTCACAGCAGCACCGATGCCCACGTTTTCGTGCTATCTCTGAGGATTGAAGGTCAGATCTGGCATTACCGACTGAAGCGGGACGGTCGTATTTTCATTGTCAACCAAACTATTTTTGAGAACTTGAATCAATTGGTTGATTTCTACACCACTCGTGAGTTCGTGCGCGGAATCCCTCTAAGATACCCCGTCAATGAAGCGAACGTTGACCTTTACGCCAGCGGAGAACTTCTTGAGCGAACGCAGGGTTGCTACATGGATCTCAATGACATGAAGGGAGAAACGGAGGTTCGTTCCGTCACAGCCTTTGAAGGAACTGAGCCGCATCACCTGAGTTTTCCGGCCAACATCATCATCAAAGTTACGCGAAGAGAATCTGTGATGTGGCAGGGAAGCTTCGGCAGACGCGAAGGCTGGTTTCCTGCCAATTGCGTTGAAGAGGTCACTGATGGAAGCTCAAAAGGAGTCTCAACAACAGGATGGGACCTTGCGGGCATGATGGTCGAAAAGGTACGCGTTCTAACGAAACGTCTTAATAAAGTTTCCTTTTAGACGGAAGCGGATCAGAAGCATGCGATGAAAATTACGATTCTCTCCGGGCAACCAGGCTCCGCTCGTTACTTTGTTTCATGCGAAAGTGAGGAAGAAGTGCACGATTGGCTGTCCGTCATCAACGAACTGGCGAGGACCGTCAACGACCGGATAATCCAGTTGCGGAATAAGGAGAAGAACCTGCGGATTGCGTCCGAGTTGTCGGACTTGGTCGTCTACTGTCAGGCCGTCCCCTTTGACCCCCACAATGTGGCCAACGGATCTTTCTACGAAATGTGTTCCTTCAGCGAAACCAAACACGAGAAGATTGTGGGAAAGGGACTGATTCAGTTTAATATTCGGCAGCTTTCGCGTGTGTACCCCATGGGAAGCCGCGTCACTTCGTCGAATTTCAACCCAGTTCCAATGTGGAACTCCGGAACGCACATGGTAGCCCTGAACTATCAAACGCCCGACAAGTCGATGCAGTTGAACCACGGGAAATTCTTGGCCAACGGACGATGTGGATTTGTGTTGAAGCCCGCTTACCTCCTGAATGAGAACTTCCGCCCGAACCTGGCGCGTATAGCCACTATTTCCCATCCAATCGAGCTGGAACTCCACATCGTTGCTGGACGCCACCTAGCTCGAAAGGACAACAACAAGGGAATGTGTTCTCCTCTTGTGGAAGTTGAAATCATTGGCGCTGATTGCGACACCTGCTTGGTTTCGACCAGGGCGATTTGTGAGTTTAATGGTGACGAATATCTGCTTCATTTATTTTTTCCAGCTTCAAACGGACTGTGTCCAATTTGGTGCGAAAAATTTTCATTCAAAGTGAGCTGCCCTGAGATCGCACTCCTTCGGTTCCACGTCCAAGACGGCGACTTCGTTTCCGACCCGTTCATAGGACAGGCCGTATTCCCGCTTGACTGCATCCGAAATGGCTACAGATCGGTCGAGCTTCTGAATCAGTACAGCGAACCGTCGGAATTAAGCTGCTTGCTTGTGTTCGTCGACATGCGTAGCTCCAGCGGCGAGCGAGACACCGTTTTCAAGAGTTGCCGAGCGGAACTGCAGGAAGAGAGACTTGCGAAAGGCCTGAGCATGCACCTTCAGAAGCGGGGGTCGCCGTCGAGCGGAAGTCTTGCCAACCAGGCGCAAACTGGCGTCAGTTCTGTGGTGTCGACGTTTGGGCGCAACGGAATCGCTTCTTCCGTTCTGCCTCGCGAGGATTCCATCCTTAGCAGTCTCCCTCAAGCTCCTCCTCCACCGGTTTCCCCTGCAGGCTCCACGAAAAATGGTCAGTTTGCGAAGTCGATGAGTGTGGAATCGAACAGAGGAAGTACTGTGCTGACCAGCGGCCTCGGATCACCGTCTAGCCGCTATTCCTACGATCAAAGTCCTTACGTTCCCCTCAGCACGTCTGCGACCGCCTCTCTCCTCCAGAATCACCGCAATGGCTCCGTGGACACCGAGTAATATAAAGCTTCTTCCTCTCTCACCTGTATTTTTTTGTTTAGGACGATTCTCCCAAAGAGCTCGCGCAAATCGAGCGGAAGCACATTAAAGAAGCTTTTTAGATTAGGTAGTAAACACTAACTGCAGAGATTCTACGTCCAGAGATTACAAACATAGCCAACCAGAGATTATTTTGGTTTTGACTTTTCGCAAACATTCTCCATTCTTCACTTACCCTTTTGAGTAACATATCATCACTGCTCCGAGATTCTGGTTGTTTTCCCGCAAATGCCGGTTGTAATTGTTGTTCCGCATAATACCATCTTTCTAGCTGCACGAATACGGTGTACAATCTTTCGCTTTATTTATGAATAGATGAATTTGTATTCTCGGTGCATTGGGCGTGCTTAGAATCCCGCTGTGAGTCGACCTACTGAACGACGGAGACCGGCTCAGCGCAGTTGGTCCGCTCTCGAAGGAGACTAAATAAGAATCAGAGGATATCGTATCAAAGGAACCCACCGGAACGCATTAGCGCGGCTTCCATTGAAGGAGAAGACTCGCTCCCACGTATCGAGGTTTATCAGGTTCTTCGTGCTTCTCCAGGATGCGTCAAACGTTTTTTTGTCCGTGATGAGCTTCCAGGGACGACGAGAAATTCTGTAAAATGGAGAGGCTTCAGAAAACCAATATAACAGAGGTGAGCCAACCGTTGGATTCCTGAGAATTTACGCTTACTCGTAGAGTTTCCGTCGAAAAGTTCGCTCAACGAGCTGAATATATCAAGTATCTTCTCATGAGATATTTGTGCCTACCTTCGTTCGGATGAGGTTTTTGAGAGGTTTTCAAGCGAATATTCGGAAGAGTCGTTGAATGATATTTCGGTTGGAGGGGAGTCGGTGACCCCGGGGTAAGCGGGGGGCGGCGTGGCCGGCCAGATCACCGTTCTCGCGACCACAGTATTCGCATCGTCCGTTAATTTCTTCTGTGGACGTACTTTGAGCTCTACAAACGCACGATCTCTCGTTTGTGCACAAAAACTCGGTGAACGCTTCACATCGTTTCCTAATTCAGTTTTTAAGATCGCTTTCTCGAACCTTTGAAATACACCACGTATTCCAAGAAATATCATTTGTTTAAAAAGTTTGTTGAATGCAGATTCATCCCAACGTTTCAATATACTGACCGCATTGTTCTGTGCTGAGGCTGCGTATTTTGGCGACCCACTTCCAGCGAAACTCGCGAGTTATGCAAGCCTGGACTGGACGCTCGGCAGTCGGAGATCCAGTCGTCCCTTTCCCCCATGCTTCGCGATCGTCTGCAAGCAGAAGTATTTCAGAAAAACAAGTGGGATAGAGGAAGTAGTACCTAAAAAAGGAACTCGACGGCTCTGGTGATTCAGTATGTCCCCGTCGTGGTCCGCTTCAAAAGTGACTTTTTTGATGTTCCTCAGAGGGTTCTGCGTCGCGCCTTTGGGTTGTGAAGACGAGGCTGCAGCCGCTTCGCCGCTTTCCTCTCTTCGGCCGGGTTTCCCCTGTTCCTCGGCTCCGCCGGCAGGTTGTCCACTCTCCTCGCTCACATTATTTTGAGACCTTCTCTGTGGAGGGGTCGGAGGACGAGCGACCGACTGCGTGGACAGAATCCGAGGTCTAAACAAGGTTCCCACTCAGTGCCCCTTTTGGACTCACCTGGGGAGCAGTCTGTAGTCGTTGACAACTTCGTTGCTTGTGGCCGAGGAAATTGAGTGTCTCCGCTCCATGTTGGCCGGTCTGTTTCCGGACGACCGCGACCGTCGGCTTCCGTGATGCAGCTTGTTGTCGAGGTGGGCGTTGGACACATTCAGCAGTGCGAAGTAGAAGGCCATGGCCACGACACTGAGGGGCGCCGGCGTGGACCAGGAAAGCGAAGAGTTACAGTAAGATCAGACGCGACACCACCAAGTCCGCCCTAATAAGTCGATAAAGCGAGCGGTCTCCTCTAACCAAACATAGAGTCAGGAATGGCGGTTGCTTCTCCAATAACGCGAACAACGGCTGAAATCTCAGCTTTTGCATTCCGACTCTTGGCTATTTGAGACAGCGGCCAATCGAAATGTGGTTTCATGGAGTCCCCCCGGGACCGTCAAGCTGTCACTTCTCCAAATGCGAACTCATGTATCGGTCAGGATTGTCGCAGAACTTCAAAACTATCTCTGAGTAGCACCAAAACCACCTCCCTCGACGCTCTTTCTTCGCTAAGTTGGGCCTGACCAAGGACTTTTGTCATTACAGGACACGAAGAACCAACTTTAACTCCGAGCCACGCTCTTTGAGCACATGGGACAGATGAGCTGCTGTTGTTTTTTGCGGTTTTCAAACAAAAAATCTTCAAGTGCTGCCAAGCAGCAAGGTTGAAGAAGGCTTCAAGGGTCGTTTATATGATTTATGGTAAATCTATTTTTTGCGATTTGTAGCTTATGGCATCAGTTGCTGTAATAGTTAATGTCAGATGTGTCACCCTGCCGAAATGAATTAGACATGACTTCGAGATATGGTTCCGATATTCCGCTGTCTGCAAACAACTATAAATATTGTTGTTTTTATGGGTGCTGCTTGAAGTTGTGATTAAAAACCTCTGCGTTTGAACAAAGTGATGCTTAACTTTTAACATTTCCAACGTTTGTCAGCGGTAACAACAGCAAAAATTCTAAAAAAATAGAAAAGTTTGAAAACTGGTTTTCTACATGGCGTGTACTGTGACGTTAAATAAAAAACTTCCATTAAAAAAATAGTTTTATTGTCTACGTCTCCGCTGTTCAAATATATAATGTTGATTAACATTGATTAAGTCATTGATTAACTACAAAAGCAAGAAGGGACTTAAAATGCTAAATTCAAGATACGACGCAGCTTTTGGAAGTCTGCCGGTCGCCCACGACGAGATCTTCCTCGATGCCGTCCACTAGCTCAGCATACCCATCAATACTGTTCACATTTTCGTCTGTAAAACTGATTAAAGAGCATTCAAAGTGGATGAATCAAACCCCTCTGGCGAGAAATAATCTCCCAAATTGACTTCTTGTAGCTGCGAACGAGAAAGTGTGTCTCCATCTCCCCCTTCCCCTTGATTTGCACTTTCCCGCGTGTGGCGAATTCGAATCTGCCCGTCCTCTGGGCGCATCTAAAGGCGGCTTCGCTGCAGTGGATTCTTCCAGTCGGACTGTGGCTCTCCATTCGAGACGCCGTGTTCACGGTGTCGCCAAACAGACAGTACCTGTAGGCGTATCGAGTTAACTTCGAAGGAAAACGCGTCTCACCTCGGCATCTTAGCGCCGACGACGCCGGCCACGATCGGCCCGCAGTGGATCCCTGCTCTGATCTGTAGTGGCTTTGACGTGATTGGATCAAGCACCGTCCTGGCCTCCCACAGCATTCCCAGGGCCACGTGACAGATCTTTTCCGCGTGATTTTCCACAATATCCGGAAGACCTCCTACGGTCATGTAGCTGTCGCCGACGGTTTCTACTTTGTACACCTAGACAAATATTATGTAAATGCTGTCCGCACGGCATCTGTTTGTCGTCAAAACCGCCCCACTTACGTCGTGTAAGATAACAAGTCGGTCGAATTTAGTAAACAAGTCGTTGAGGAGATGGACCACTTCTTTGGGTTCGCTGTGGGGCACGATGGACTGAAAGTTTGGAACGTCGCAGAACATCACGGTGGCTTCGTCGTACTCGCCTAAGCACAAAATCTTCTACTTTATTAATAAAATCATCAAACTGCAGTTTGATGGAAAACACTTCACTCTCAAATTCAGTTAAACCCAGTCAAATAAAGTGATCTATGAATACTTCACCACTTAGAACCGCTTTTCGAACGGTTATATATTGACAAACGTTTCTAAATTTATTTTTTTAATCAAAAGGCGTTGTGTTTGTGTTTTGTGTCCGTCTTCGATTCAACGGCTTTAAAAACGCGTTGTGGCATGTGGGTTAGTTCAAATGTAAAACCGTACAAGCATCGACGTCTTCGCCTTTGATGAGTTGTGTGGCCACCGAAGCCGGGAGCATCTCCTTGAGAAGCGCATCTGTCTTCCCCTTCTCGGCTTCAAGGTCCTTCGCCAGCTGCTCCAGTTGCTCGTTGTTCGCCTCCAGCTGCAGACTAAACTCATATCACCTTATCTCTTCCGCGTGCAACCGGCCGGCACGTACTTTACTTCCACATCGCTCAGCCGCTGCTGATTCAGAAGTATCAAATCACGCGTCGCGTCGTGTAAGGGCATTGCACTCAGACGCATTCCGTACTGTAGCAGCTCAGGGATGCTTGTGACGTAGGGGGAACAAATGTAAATGAGATGAGTCTTCGAATCCAGCAGCATCATCTGTCCTTTCAGCTTCAAGTGCTGCCCCTGGCTTTGGTCGGACTTCAAGTCGCTCCTAAAGATAATCTTGAGTAGAACCTCCTCGCTAAGTCGTCTACCCATACGCGTCAGAACCGCGATGCATCGTTTGTCGCCGTATTTCCATAGGGGCATTGCGCACTTGCAACACGAAAACGGCGTTGATGAAATTGCAGATGTTGTCGAAGTCGAGGGGAATCTGGGGTCGGTTGATTTCGAATACTCGGAGAAGAGGAGTCCCAGGTTCGAGAAGCTCTTGAGGGATGTGGTTACTGTAAAAGTTGTGTAGGACGAACAAAAACCCGTTGCTTACTATAAATACATCCCGACCTGTACGATGCGACAGTCTTGGTCGACGATGACATGGTAGGGGAAGCAGTTGGAGAAGTCCAGAGAAGTGACCCTCAGGATGCCCTGGTCGAAGTTCTCGGTAACCTGCTGGGGAGCCACCACCGAGTCACCACCCGATGGGGAAGAATCGCTCTTTGTTCCCGTAGCCTAAATTTAGCCGAGTGAGTGATTAAATGCGTTCATAAAATAGCTATTGCTCAAAATGACCACGCTGTTTACTTTGATATGGAAAATGACGTGCTCTTCGATGCGTTCGCCGGTGGTCATCTGAACACTCCTCTGGGTCCTGCCGGTCACTGATAACGTGATGTCCATTTTGAACACGCGACGAGCCACTTCTCTCAATACTCCTGAATTCTGTGACCGTGAACACATAGACAGAAAGGGTGCAGTGCCTTTGACGATAGGGTACAGTCCCGGCCGCCCGGTGAAGTAGTGCAGCGTGATGGAGCCATCGTCGTTCTCCTCGCACCGGAACGAGGGCCCTCGGAGGTTCGCCTTGTAAACCACGTGGTCGATAAAGTAGTGCAGGGAGTCCAAGTTGTCCAAGAACCCCTTCAGGTTCGGACTCATCGTGCGAACCAACTCGTCCCAACCGATCTCCATTGTGTACTCGATAAGGAAACTGCCGTACATCTCCCAAACTTGCTCCCGCGGCATTTCTGTAGAAATGTTTCAGAAAACCATCAAACAACTCGTAACCTACTTGCCATCGCACTCACGCTGTCCACTAGCACATAAGTGTCTGAATCTGCGTAGTAGTGGTTCGCGATGTTCTCCTTACCACTTTCAAATCCCGCTCGCTCTCTGAAAGGCCAATTACAAACTTTCAATACCGTAACACACTTACAAAACGCTCATCCAGAACTCTTCACCGTATTTTCGCAGCATAAGTTGACGGATGCTTTCATGGATGAAGCCAAACTGAAAAGATTACGGTCGACCACTTTGAAAAACTTTGGAAACCAACCATCTTCGTGTCGCCAATATCGGAAATGAAATGGCTCGATCTCGCTGCGGGACATACCTCATGACTCCCCACCTGAATTATTAATTTTGAGCATCTTCGTAATTGGCCCTCGGCACGCGGGGTCGCCGGTTTTCTCGGTATGAGTCAATATTGAGATTACTCCAAAACGATGCAAACATGATCTTTGGTTTTTGGAGGGGATCGCAGTTCTTATCGCTCTGACCTGCACAGAGCCGTATTTGATTTTCGATTTTCAGCCGCTAAAGGGTACACTCACCTATTTACACCCTACAATGCCATCGTTTTTGCACATTTGTCAGAAAACAGACTAAATAGAAAACAATAAACAAAAAAAATCAGCACTTGTCGTTTCGGAAATTCACGAGAAAGTTCGGCGATAGGAAAACAGTCATGACTCGGGCATTCTTAGCGCTGCAAATGAGTCACTCACATGGAAATTCCAAGAAGCACTGCAGTTAGATTTGTTTAAATAATGTGAAATGTCATCATGGCTAAGTCGAGAAAAGAGTCTAAAATTCTCGATTCATCTGGAGGCGAAGTCATTGGCGAAGTCACTCCCTACGTCTGTCTGGGTCTCGCTTTTTCCATTGTAGTTATTTATAGCTGCCCTATTCTGTTCCATTATCTGAGGTGATTTCATAGGCACGCCAGTCTCTCTCTCTTTCTGGCTGCGTTTCCTTCAGATCTATCGGGTGACGGTGCCGTCCTCGGTCAATGATGCCTCGAGGCGGTCGGGAAGCGCCGGTTTTAGCAGCTGGTTGTAGGTCGTAGCTTGGTCATGATTCTATCTATAGCCCCGTTTGACCCACAGCGGACAAAGCAGCGGCAATTTTTGGTTTCTTATTTATTAGAGCGCTGATAAGGTGTGCGGCCCTTTAAAGACTGACTGTCTTATCACACTTTGCCCAGGTGCAATACGCGAGTGGAAAGCATCATTGTCACTCCTTTGGGATGTACGGAACAGTTCACCCCGCCGCTATAAGTGAGTTCCTACTTCGACATTTTCTTTGCTGAAGTTTTCTTATTGGGCGCAATTTGCTTGTGATGCTATAAAAAGTTTCTAGGTGAAACTCGCTTGCGTCTCTTGAGTTGGATCGAATGCGGAAGTTAAATATTGATAAGTGTATCTGACTGAAGTCGCGCTTGCGCTGTCGCTTTTTGATTTTCAGGCTAAAATCATGCAAATTAATTTTAACTACGCACTTGCGTGTTTTAATTAGTTGCGAAAGTTTAGGTCTCTTTTAAATTCAGGTTTCAATTAGATATACGACTAAAAATTGAAAGAAGAAACGTAGTGTTTTGCTTCCTGTTTTGTGACACTTTTTCCGTTCGAAATGCTTTCCACATTCCTCAAGGCTCTGCTCAAAAGCCTTACAACTATAAGAGTTAAAAATTCTTATCAGGTGACACCTTGCCACCAACCAGGGCCTCTACCTTGCAAAAGCAAACTCGATGAATTTATTATCTCCGCTCGTTACAGATTATACACAACCCCGTGGTCTATCTGAATGCCGAACGTGTAAGTCATCGGAGTCCTCGTCGCCACACTCACCTAAGACCCCCAAGTCAGCCACCTTCGGTTTCTCGTAAAGTGTCACTGATCTGAACGCACCGTAAAACGAATTGTTTAGTTACCAGCTGGTCATTTTCTCAGCGCTGAAAGGAGAAGAAGTCGATTACAGTCTGCGATCGCAGATTGCCGAAACCATTCAGCAAAGCGAAGACCAAACAAAACTTGGCTTGATCGATTTTATAACCGAATCCGTAGGTTTCCCTCCATCCAATCTTGTACTAACCTGCACACTCAGGACGGAGCCGTTGCTTTGGCAGTCGAAAACAATGCTTGGAAGGCGTTCTCGTGCCAACCGGACGACCTCAGCTCTGCCTTGTGTGATGACAACGTCGACGTTCTAGTCGACCTCTGGGAGAAACTACTCAACCAGATTCTCCCTACGGCTGTGGCTATGCTCTATCCCTTGAAGGTACCCACCGGATCAATTAAACAATTCTCACGCTTCCGTTGCAGACTATCGACGCGACCTTCGACATCCGAAAGTGTATTCTGACCTATTTCCGGGATCGGGTGCTCCTCAAGGTGCTCTCCCACTACCCTTACCGTAGTGCCGCGCTGCAGCCGATGTTGTTCGCCGTTCTTCTCGAAACCGCAGACAACACTCCGAATTACCTGAACCTGCAGCGGATTGCGACGGCCGTCACGAGCGACGAGTCGGGGCCGATTCTCGTGCCCGTCCGTCCTCGAGATGACTCCGTCTGTTCCTCCAAGGACAGCGGATCTTCATGCGACAGTGGATTCAGCGAAATATTCGTCCTCGAAAACGTACCTCAAACCACTCCTTTCTGCGGTTTTATCGGAGGTTCGTTTCAGATCAACTGCGCGAGGATCACAAAGGCACGACGCTCGGAGCCGTGCACTTCGCTCCTGCAACGCCGCTCGAGCCTCCGCCCTAGTCCCACGAAGGCCCGATCCAGGACGCTGCCCTCGAAGTCCGTCCAATGGGAGGATCTCATGTTCGACGAGTCTACCGTTGTCGATGTATAATAGTTTTGCCGTATTTAATCTACAAAATGATCTCTCCGTTCCAACTTTTTGTTATTTTGGGATTTTTGGAATTTCGCTTTTAAAAGTGAACATTGTAAATACAGTAGCAATTTGAATTTTCAATCAGCCTTTAGGTTACATCATTTTATTAAAGACAAAATAAGTGAAATGATTTTCGAAATGCACTTTGCAGTGCCAAACATCAAACTGCAATATCGTTTCTTCGCTTGTTCCCCATCTCCTTCGATGTGATCTATTTGCAGATGTGAGTCTCGATTGTCCTGTTGCAGATCTCGCAGTCCACTCGGCAGCAGTAGTGGAACTTGCAGTTGCACTTGTCCTGCACCACTTTTACAAGTCGCTCGTAGCCACGATGGCAGCAAAGCTGGAATACGGAATGAGATCCGCGAACGGAGCTTGCGGATTCTTACCAGGTCGCAGCCATCAATGCCCAAAGACGAAATGTTGCATTGACGGCCTTGCGTGCCGAGCACTCCCTTTTTGAGATCAGGTTCGCAGTAGTCCGGGGAGCTGTCCATGTACACCTGGAACAATGCGATCTGCTGGAGAGATGCGAGAATTTACAACGACTTACCAGATCGGCGTTTGTGTGTCTCTTGAACATTGGGTTCTTGCGAATCATCTTGGGTCGGTTTTCCTCCTCCACTAGCTGAACCTCCGTCGCTCCGTCGAATTTGTCTTTTATAATCGTGCCGATTTCACGAAACGGCGGCATGGCGTCCCAGCAGGTTTTCATTTCACAGGACCCACTCAGTCCATGACACTTGCATTCCCTCCTTAGACTGCTCAATAACACCTGAAATCCGAGTCCGGCGTGAATCCTTCGATTTTTCGGAAGTCGCAATACCTCTCGTCCCGCTCGGTTGTTGTGCATGTTCATGACAATCCGGCTCCTGTCCGCCTTGTCCTTCTTGTCTTTCCTGTTTTCAGCCGCATTCACGAACTGTCGCGTGAGGTGGACTCCGTACTGGACGTTGTCGGAGCAGCCATTGTAGTTGAATTTATCTCCCGGAGAGGTTGCCAGTCTGAAAGCACACAGCGTAGTTTGTCGCCCGCGGTCATATGTGTTTATGGAAAAAGACAAGTACCTCGAAGCGCTCATATCACAGCCGCATTTGTCGATGATTCCTCGTGCACAGTCCTTGGTCACTCGATAAGCCACTCCGGCCGCTGAGATGGCATGCACGAAGGCGGCTTCGCGCGTGCCCTCTCTGAGGATGACGTCGCCGAACACTTGCGAGGTGGTGGGGTCGATCATAGTGCAGTTCCATCTGCAACCAAACGTGGCTCAATTTTCGAAGACGTCTGTGACTCATTTCGCGGAGATCTTTTGGCGTGACTGGTCATAAAATGACGGCGGTCTTCGATTTGTCTCCTACGTGCCCCATGGGCGAAAGCGACAAAATAAAAAACGGGGCGAGGTGTTCCGGAGGGGAAGGACTGTTACAAAAATGCGTTTCCAAAAAGCGATAAGAATTAATTATATGGATGTCTTGCCCAGCAAATTCTAATCGATTTCGAAGTGGTATCTGATCCGGAGAAATCGTTAGAAACAAAGAGCATTATTGTTGGTAATAAATCTTCACTCGAATAAAGTATGGCGGTCCAAAGAGGTGGAGCGCCGGTGCCACAACGCCGACTGCTAACTGAGCCATTTGTCACCGCGGAAGTGGATGTGGAGATGAATCAATGAATCATTCGCTCACCTCCGTTTAGTGAACTGAAACTGGCACTCCGCGTAGGCGGTGCGCGCGCCCCACCGGAGACTTTCCATTGTGTCCATATTGTTCCGGCAGAACTTGCGCTGGCGGCTCGTGAGGCCCGGCAGGTTCTCGCAGATCGTATTCCCATGCCTGCGATCGATGTTGGCCGATGACATCCCGAGAGCTCTGAAACAGGGGAGAAGGTCGTGAAGAAGACGTTCCGGTCGACTTACAGCCACGCTATAGCCGTCGACGAGTCCAGGAGCGACAGGAGGAAGAGGGTAACGACGCAGAAGTTCATCGTCTTGTGTCCGTCGACGCGATGTCCCTTCAGAGAACTCACAGGCAAACAGTCGATCTATCCAGGACGTTCGAGGGCATTTTCTAAACGCAACACACTCAGAATCTCCGGTGACGAAACGCCAGATGCCGCCGGTATCAGCACAAACACAATATTGACAACAAATTTCACAACGCGGAAAAACCGAGCTACCTGGAATAAATCGCGGTAAGGATATATGTTCTGCGAAGCGACAACTGATACTCTCGGATTCTACAGTCGTACACACGAACTTTGTCGTAAATCATTGCAAAACGGGACTCCTCCTCCGCCGGCACGGAAGCGTGAACTCGGCCTGAGGTCCACTGTAGCCACGCGGCGTCGCGAGCGGGAGGGTCGCGCGGCGTACGGTACTCTCGAACAGCTCCATGACGCGGCCGCGAACAACCGCCTCCGAGTGAGCGCCGAGGGCCGAGGGCCGAGCGTCTCTCGTTTCGACAACGTTGTTCCGCAAGGTACGATCATTAATATCAATGATCCTTTGGCGGCCCCCATCAATTAGACTGTCATTTATGCGACGCACTTGAATAACTATCAAATTATCTGGACATAAACGACAGATAAAACCGTCTGCGGCTACCGGACGACGACTAGATCGCCCATGGACTGATCGTCCCAGCGGGAGGAGGGGACGTTAACCTCAGATGTAACATTTTTTGTTGTGAGGGTTTCTAAACAAGCAGAAAGGACACATTGTAAATCACTGGACAAAAGTGTCGACCCCGACTTTATAGCCATCATGTGTGCGTTCTCCCCTGGCCGTAAATGAGAAGCTGCGAAGACGAGGACAATATGCATATGTTGTGGAGGGCGTTTGGACACAGATGTGGATGTCAAAGTCGTAAATTCGAGTGCTGACCTTCGTGTTGAGTTGATTGTTGAAAGGAGGACGACTCAACGGAGAAGCGGTCCTTGGGAACACTTGTAGATCATAATGAAAGTCATGGAGAGTTAGCTTGTTTGCAATTGAAAACAAATAATGAAGTGGGAAAATTTGATTGTCAAGATTTTCTTGTTTTTAGAAATCTAATGTCCGACTTATGTTTTCATACGCTGTTAAACATGTTGACCATGTTGAATCAACAGAAACTCTCAAAATAAGTCTTATTTTATGCTAACAACTTTGTTTTTGGTTAAGCTATAAGTACGTCACTTTCAGACTGCTGTTGCAATGCAATTTTCAAAAGCTGTTCACTTAATTTTTGAAAGAATCCTGATTACAAATTTCATTTGCATTGTTTTTTGTTCGCATGAAAATTATTGGAATAAATTTCTTGTTTTTCTTTAGCGACATCAGAAATCTCACCGGACGACCAAACCTTTCAGCGTCTCCGTGCGCAAACCGGATGGTACAATTATGGACGAGGATGACCGTGCCGAAGGATCGCCATGGCAACGCGCGAGAAATTCGAGTGTCCCCAATCAGCGACACTATTAGCGACGCTAGTTCCATGGTGCATCGTGAGTCTCGCCTGGGATTTCTTCTTCTATTTCTGTCTCTATTTTCCGGATACTCATGTACCAAATGCTACCACTGCGTGTCACAAATCGACGTGAAAAACTCGGAAAGCGAAAAGACTCCCATTGCCGTTTTGCGCTTCACGTTGGACAAGCTGTACAATGTCCCTCCCGCTCATTTGCTCTGCGAAAAGACCGACGACCTGGAATTCAAGACGATCTCTACAATAGACTGCAACGGCAAATGCGTGAAAATAGATGCGGCCAGTGGAGGTATCTTCTTCGCTTCGGGCGTATTCTAATTTAGTTTTTAGAGTACAATCTTGTCATGCGCGGTTGCTACTCGACGGTATATAAGAGCAATGTCGAGCCTGCACGAGACACCGTCTGTGGAGTCAACGACGGACCCTCTTTGTGCCTCTGCGCGGGCGACCGCTGCAACAACGCTTCGGCCATCTCCATTTCCAGCTTGATTTTTGCTGGGATAGCTTATCTGTTTTATTATTGTTAATAATAAATGCTGATTCGCACGCAATTAGCGCTAAGGTTACAGAATTGTGAAAGTTTCTGAGTATTTGGTTTTATTTGTAGAACGGTTCACAGTTACAGCTACAGGGTTGTGTAGGTTGTGAAGCCGAGAGGCAAATTTATGTGAGCTGTGAAACGTCTTAGAAGACAGGTCAACTACTTATTTCCACTGCGCAAATTGGACAAATTGTTTAACCCCTCACCATTTGGAAAATTGCTAGTCAGTTAAACTACACATTCCAAAAAGTCGTGTTGTCATATTTTGAACGTTTTTGTTTTGTGTTGTCCGTCTCGCTAGTTCAAACGTATTGAGTTATTCGTTTTTTAGACTCACAAACAACAATCTCATGGCTTCTACTCTAACTATAAACAAAAGAGAAGATGGCAACGGCGAAGATGGCAAAGGAGAAACTGGACATAGTGGCACTTTTCGTGAAGAGAGTATGGTGAGACCCTTCGCGGCAAAGGAGCGGCTTGCTCGGGGACGCAAAACTAATTCCGTAGTTGTCCAGAAAACGGGTTGGCGGGGAGATGACCAGACAGGCGCTCACGAGGTACCACTCATCTGGCTGTAGGTCGGTGATGTTCATGTGGAGCTTCTTTAGCGTCTAAACAATTTAGACTTGAGAAAAGGTCAAAGAGCGCAACTCAGCCAACCTGAGGCGTCTTTTGGAACCTGCCTACGACTGCGTTCCTCGACTGACTCCGCACCGTTATCTGAATGTTTGTGTCCTTCATGAACGGAAAGCTTCGTCCCATCTCGATCCAAAGTGTCATGGAGTCATTAGTGATCGAGCTGACGGAACTCTGCATGTACACGTCGGCGCAGCTCGAAGAAAATTCGTTCTCGCAAAACACATCCAGATGACACGCTTCGCAGCCGCTTTTGTGTTCGTTGCACACGAGGAACCATCGATTCAACTGAATCGCGTCTGAAAATCCGATCAACAACGTTTGCGAAGACAACCTACCAGATGGAACATTCAAAATCTGTGCTTGTAGCTGTTTGCAAGTGACGTTAGGGGTCGATTCGACGTATCCGGAAACGAGTCCCTTATTATTGGTGCAGTCGAAGAGCTCGACGTCTGAATAGAAGTCGTTCTGGGCCTGGAAGTTGAAGCTAAACTTGTCGTCTTCCAGCTCCCACTTTGAGGTGTCACTGAAGGGTCGAAGGTAGACCGAGGAAAAGTTGCAGCAAGCTCGCAGCTGAAAAAACGTCAAATTTAGACCACACACGCACTGTATTTAAGGTCAAAAGTGCAAACAAAAGAGGCGACCCAACAGGCAGCGAAATTTCGATCCAACAAATCTAAGCCAAACCGCCATTTTTTAATTATTGATTCCACCTCAAGGACACCAAACCCTAATTGAAGCTCTTACTTGAAATCCGTCGTTGAGCCCAAGGTTGAGCCGAGATCGCCAGATCCGCTCACAGCCGTAGCCAGAAGTGGATTCGCCGTTTATCGGCGCATTCGTACAGAAAAACACGAGGACCAGGAGCAACAATGAATAGAGCACAGAACTTCTGTTTGCGAGCATTTCGCCGAAGATACGGCGCCGTGTCGAATAAATCATACCGCAAATTTCAATGTCACATTGCGAGAGTTAAGTTTGTGTACAATAGGGAACAGCCGCGGCTGCGAGTGCGCAGACGGAGAGCGTGCGATCGCGAAGCGTGTGTTAATTGGTATCAGACGAGTTGATATAAACCACTCGGAGAAGGAAATTCGAGAACTGGAAGCAGACGAAATGCGCCCGAACGGAACGTGGCGGATGAATTAGTGTAGATGCCGGCCACGCAGCTTCCACGGCGAAACGACAAAACCGAAAAGTCGCTCCGCATAAACAAATGGGATAGTTCAACCTTCACTCATGTCGCCTACTGAAAGTAGTGTCGCCGGAACCGGGCCCGCTAGAGACAAAGCGTCTAGCCCTCAAGGACAAAAGTGGAAAGTAAAGGCGAGTGGTGCGCGTCTTGCAAATATGGGCCAATGAAATTTCATTCACGATTCATATTGGGGAAAATGGCACGTTAACCTAAAAAGCGAGTCAACGAAAGAAACGACACAGTTTCACCGAGAGTTCGTTCGCTGCGAAGAAATTATTTGGCGTGCACCTGAAGGTAATCCCGTGTCTTGGAATCGTCACCGCTCGGTTTCGAGACATTGCTACTTGGCTCATTTTGTCATCCCAAGGTCCAATTGCGTGCAAAGACGATATGTTGCATGCGCTAGCTGTTTGAGATAAACATCTTTGACACTTGTGATCGATCACCTTGGGTTTGCGGTCGGAACCGTATCTCCCACAAGTGATCACTCCACCTGCGATCTCGGTTTGGACTTCTAGCTCTCTTTGCAGATAATATGCGCCAAGCAATCTACCTTGTCGTCGCCCTCTTTCCCCTTCTCGCCATTGGCCAGGTGCAGTCCAACAACGAGTTTGCAGAAGACGAGATCATAGATCTGCCGGTGGGAAGGTTTCCCGATCCGGAGTGCGACTACAATGTGCGGAGGAACGACAGGAACGGGCGGAAGATCACAGGGTTTGGCTGAATTATCGATTGCCGTCAGTTTTAATTAATTGAAACAATGCTTTCAGACAAATTCGAGTCGGGGAGCCTCTATATCATCGCTGGGAGTGCAACTATGGCGAGCACAACGCTGATATGTACTGCATGATGGTGCATAACTGCACCGTATCGAGTGTCCGAAACGGCCGGAACGACCAGTTAGTGCCGATCATAGACGAGTTCGGGTGTTCCTTGTTTCCGGGAGTGCTTCCACACGTCACGTACCATGACGACTTGGAGGGCGGAATCCTGGTCAATGCGTTCTCCTTGGACATCGAGGAGGTGAGTCTTCGGAGTCCCTTCATCGCCTCATCCTCTCTTTCAGCATGCGATATACTTCCAATGCAACATAAAATTGCTTCTGAAGCTGAACGGAGTTTGTCGACGTCCTCAATGTGTCCCTCTGGAGTGGTTCCAGCAATCGCGACCTCACAGCCGAGCTTTACGTCTACTGTAATTACAAACAATCGTGACGGGCTTGTCTCGTTTAGAACTCAAATGTAATCTGCCTGTAATATATTCTTGAGAACAAAATCCATGCCGTCGTTTTAGAGGAATGCTCTGGAATGCGCATTCTCACGAGTATTGGAGAACTCGAGGGTCAATTGAGATTTCGGCGAAGTTTCGCGGATCATTATCTTGCGCCAGGAACAAATAACGCAACAGGTGGCCCCGTTTCGAGGTCGTTTCGTAGAAGGCAAAATGCTCAAATAAAAAACAACAGGTACAACAAGACACAGAAAAACGGGTTGTATGCACTTTTGCAGAGGCTTTGTGCCTTGTAAAATTCAAAATGTTATCTTTTATGTTTTAAATTATCAACGGGGCTGTGCGCGTTATTGCGCGAGAATATACTCCTTGAATCAAAATAGTTCGGCGCTTTGCGCTCCACAACGTGAGATCTTCATTTTGTATGTGGATTTCGGCGCTACGCGCCTCGTTCAAGCGCTCTTTCGGCTAAAGAAACCCTAATATTTTCTAAATTTTGATCAAAATCGCGTTTACTGTCTCAAAATTCTCTCTGTTGCTCTTCCAGCGACGCCCAAAACAGTCCCCGTCGCTCGCATCGCGCGAAAATGCGACTAACCTCAAACGCGAATCTACCGTATACCACCCCTGACTGCTCAACTTGCGTCTGGAAAGCGGCATGATTTCGTGACGGACGGACACGGATCGTCCTCCTTTATTTCATTTTATTCATATGTTTTCTTTAATTTCTTGAGTAGTAAACTAACAAACTAGTAAACTAACTTGTAAGAAATTGAGCGGTTCTATTTTAATTCTGATCAAACATTTTTGTGGTTTTTGAGTTGTTTCCAAGAAAATCGAAGATTTCAAAACTGCACTTAAAACCAACCACTTGGATGAATGCTACATTAAAGAGGTTATGAAAAACCGTTTGAAATCCAAAAATTGCAGTTTGTTTGTCCGCAATCACGACGCACCACGTCGTGCCTCTTAACGTCCGAGCCAAGTTCGCTGCGCATGATTCGCTTACGGCGCATCCGAGAATCATGTCTGCAAACATGTGTGACCTGGTTTTGGAGAGTGGAAACTTTGAGCGATTGAGCCAAAAAACGTTGTCAGATAGGTTAAGGACCGGCTTGCTTCATCCTCGGCCTTAACTAAGCACTCGAATTTCGATTTTGACTCAGACACCTAATATGATTTCAATGGAACGATCAGATATACAATGCAATTATTCGATTGTGGGATTAGCCTCATTGTTGGCTACTCGCCTTTGTGATCAGAAAAGCCTCGCGCAACAAGTTATACGACCGATTAGCCTATTAAAGTGACTTGCGGTTTGTGAATGGGCGGCTGAGAGAGTTTGGAGAGGGACAAATCGCCGCTGTTTGGAGGCAGACCCATCAATTCGACTCGCGCATTGAGGTCGGTGGAGGTGGTGGTCACTAGCGGCTGCCGTCACCGCAGTGCGACCGGCGGCCGAGGATCACATGCCGTTCCATCGCGCCTTATGCACCTTGTCGCACTGTCGTCTGACCATCTATCACTTAGCCTGTCGCTCGAGTGACCTTTCCTTTTATCCTTAGTTCTTTGATATCGTTGTGTAACTGTTTACCTACTTATATTACCAACCATAGTCGCACCTGTTTATCTTACAGATTAAGTTTCTCGGAAATGGGAACTGCAGTAGCGGACCGCGTTTCACTGGCTCTGATAGTCACGGCGACCCTTCTCCAAATATGTGAGTTTTTCACCTTTCCACGTTTTCCACTTTCGACGGTTTGAAACTGTTTGTTTTTCCCTTCCAAACCACTATTCGGTGACTAAGCTTCTTGCCTCGAATTAACCTACAAAATGAGTTTAAAAAATTCCTGGCCAGACAGCTCCGTCTCGCCGCTCACTGGCCAGGAGTCATTTCAAGCTCACTTGTCGCGAACGATCGGTCGTTTTTGTTAACAAATAACGTGAAACCGACCGGTCATCTGGCCAGTGAGCGGCGAGCCGAAGCTGTCTGGCCAGAGATTTTTTTTTTTGAATTTTGAATCACCCTGTACATGTCCTCGTTCCGCCATAGGTAATTCGCTGTACGCTTTTCCGCAAACAACCACTTTCCCTTGTAAAGACCCACGCATCTTGAGAAACCCTAATTTCAAGTACCGCGTTCAGTTATTGTGGAGACAAGGAGAGTTGCGCATTCAGATGCCCTCGGTTCGCAATATGCGGTCAAGAACCTTGGAAAAGAGCGCTCAAGGGGTCCGAACAGAAAACCCTCTGAACCTGTAAAAAATTAAAACAATTTTAAGACATTAAAAATACTCAGGACTGTTTATGTTCCAAAATGTAAAAAATAGAGAAGGAGGTCACTCGCCAATGTGAATAGACCCGAATACCCTAGATAGCTCTTAAATACCCCAAAGTACCCCTATTGACAACCGTCTGCAACAGATCTTCCGATTGCGTCGCGGTAATTGTGCGCATAATGGACCAATGTCAAGGTTTGCGGAAGACCGAAATGTAAAATTGAAGGGGGCGCTTGAATCTATTCCACGCTCTAAAAAAGAATTCAGCTGTCGCCCTGAACTGCTACATCTGCGGCGACAACAATCTGGACGAGTTCGGAGAATGCACCGATCAGTTCCCCTACGACTGCGGTACCTACGCGAGACGATTTGACCCGAGCGAGCGGATTTACTGTCGGACCACCCGAAACAGATCAGCCAACAGTAAAGAAATCCACTAATCTCCAAACATATACAACATGCCTACATTCGCTTCAGACACCTATACGATCATGAAGGAGTGCATTTCCGAGTCCGACCACTACAAGAGTTTTCCGAAGAAGACATACCCTCTGGACGAGGAATGTGACCTGATCGACGTGAATGGCTACGAGGTTGCCTACTGCCTCTGTCGCCACAACGACTACTGCAACCACAACGCCATCGCGGATCAGTTTGTTGCATTTGAAGAGGTGATTTTGCACTGGATAATTTCTGCATTTGCGTTATATTGCGCGCAGCCTTCGACCGCGCGGATTTGAGTTTCAGTTATGGGGGCGCTCATACATTTATTTTCGGTCGCATCGATTCTCGCGATCTATGACGGCTACGGAGCTGCGGTCTAGTGCACCGTGACTGTCACGCCGAGAGATTTCAAACGAGCCTACGCGTGCTACCAGGTGTGCCAGAAAAGATGGATTTCCAGAAGTCGATTTTGTCGCGCTTTGTTTCTGACAAAAATTAGCGACATTTTGGACATTCTGCCTTTTACTTTTTATACAAGCACTATCTCAAAAAAGTGAACGGGGCTGTGCGCGCTATTGCGCGAGGTTTCTGTTTCAAAATATGTTTCAAGTCGGCGCTTCGCGCCTCCAAAAAAACATAAGCGCACCGATTTCGTAGTTTCCTAAATTTTTTCGAAATACTGCAAAATATATATTATTCGGTTCTAAATTTTGCGCATACAAAGTGGCTAAAAAAAATTCTTCCAAGAGACACTACGCCGGCAATACACGCGCGCCGAATCAACTGTCTGAAATCGGCCATTTGCAGCGATTGCGCGGCGACGATCGGTCGGATTTTGTTTCCAAAAAGCCGCTGAAACAACAGAAATTTATGTAAAATCAACGCGCAATCAAACACGTTTGAAGAATTGTTAAACTTGTCGCCCTTCTTGGTCGATGACGGCGCGGACACGGGACAGAAATTCACGAACCCATCTGGCGACAACGTCGTTGGGGAGTCCGTGGTTAAGCTTCCAAAACGTTCGGCTTTCGACGAGGTCGTCACGGGAGAATACGGGCATTTTGTTGAAGTTTGGCCGACCGCTCACAAACACAGATTCGGGTAGAATGTCCGATTTCAGACAGTTGATCCGGCGCGCGTGTCTAGCCGGCGTAGTGTCTGATGAAAGGATTTTTTTTTTGAGCCACCCTATATTCGATTGAGCCCAAAAACACCCGCAATTGAGGCCAATTTGGTGTTTGCAGCATAAGATTCTTGCAATTGTTAGATTGCCCCCAAGAGTATTTACGAAATTAATTTTGTTTTTATAATGGTGCTTTTATTTCAGCTTCACCCGGAACTCTTCGGAGAAATGCCGCTCCAGACCTCGACTTCGTCCGAACAGGTTTGTTGTCAGACTCTCCACATCCGAATCCGTTCTTCAATTTAGGTTTCTTCGACTTTCGCTCCGGTCGCCTTTCCCTCGGACGGCGATCTGCGTCGCCAGCAGACGAACCCCCACCAGACGCGTAATTTTGGCGGTTCTCGAGTATCCGACATCGACATTTCCGCCCCGCAGATCGTCGTTCACCCAAAGGGTGAAAAATAAGCAAGGCGTTCGTTAAATGCAGATTATTTTTCAGACGAAACCAGCAGGAACCACCAAAAGGTGCTCTCTAGCAGCACCTTTGCTGAACACGAGGATGCCGATCATTCCTCGGGTGAGTCTATATAATACAGGTCCAGTTATTGAGCACAGCAGCCATTGCAGCCCTTCGCTGTCTCCAGTGTGGCCAAGGCAATCTTCCGGACGAAGCGGCCGACTGCAGCCAGCAGGTCGTCGTCGACTGCCAACGGCAGCTGGGCGACATCGCAGGCGGTCGTGCTTTCTGCTTTTCTCGCCAGATTCTCCTCGGATCAGGTGAGGCGTCGTGAAAGGGGACATGTGACGAGAGCTTTGCCTTTCAGGCCAAAATGTGGTCGAAAAAATGTGCGTCTCGGAGCACACTCTGCAGCAGGAGCTGCAGATTCAAGAAGTCGCGGACGGCTGCGGCTTCAGCGACGGAAATCGCGTGAGGTACTGCGTTTGCAGTGACGATGAGTGCAACAGGAATTCGATTAACCAGAAGGTGCGTTTTTGTTGAAAAAAGGGGAACAGAGATTTTTAAATAAATGTGCTAGGGTTCTGTGATCTTCGATTTTCGTAGTCCGTACCTAAATCATTTTGTGTGAGTTTTCAGATGCTGATGCATGTCATTACTGCCCCCGCAAGCGAACCTATTGTCACGTCTTCCGCCTCTCCTGAAAGCGTTCCAGTCGAGGTAAATTTAGCGTGGTTGAAACCAAAGCAGATAATTTTTGGTTCAGAAATCCATAAAATGCCAAGCATGTACCGAAGGCAACATGGCCAACCCGACGGACTGCCAACGGCCGACCGAAATGGAGTGCAAGGGAGAGAACCCTCTTTGTCTAACGCGGCAGACACAGCTATCGAATGGTTCCCTTCTGATCTGAATGCATGTGCTCACCTCTTCCGTATTGCAGGTGCCTTCAGCTTCGAGAAGCGGTGCATCTCAGAGTCAGAATACGAGCAAAACTTTCCCGATGAAGCCGACAAATTGAGCGTCGGCTGCTCGAGTGCCTTCGACGGATACGTCAACTATTGCATTTGTAACAGCGACTTGTGCAACAAGGGATCGCTCGTGGAGCAAGGAGGACTTCTGGGATCAAAAAGGTAAGTAGAATCAGATAATTTTGGGTTCAACCTTAATTTGCAGGACGTTCCCAAGCTTTCCAACAACTGTGAGACCAGCTGTTCTCCCCACGTCTCCCAGAAACAGGCCGAATGTAGGATGATGTACATATGCTAATATAGATTTGCACAATTTTGTTCCAGGACAACTTCGCCCACGAGGCACCACCATTAACTGTCAAACATCCTTCGAACACCCTTTCAGTCGGAAGTTCCACTGCGTAAGTATCATGTTCCCATCGCTTCAAGTATCGGCATATTTGCTTCAGACCCACTCTGCACACGAAATCCGTGAAGGACCGCCAGGAGCGATGGAAGGACTTCGGAAGCAGCGCCAGTCTCTCGACGGCATCCGCTGTTACGTTGCCAATTTTGGTCCTTTTCCACCAGTTCTGACTTTACCTCGCCACTATACATGCCTTCCCATGTAGCTTAATAACTGCACATAGTCCAACCAACCTGGATATGAAGACTAAATGTCTTTGATCTCTTTGTTTCTTTAGCTGTCCTTTGTTCCTTTGCGTTTCTGTCCTTTCTTTTAATTATTGATCAGGCCACTAATAATTGGAAGTGCTCGGTCCTTTATTTTTAAAGGCTGCCAAACCAGAATTTGAATAAATTAGAGATTGTCTCTTGCGTCTTGGAGTTCGAAGTCAGTAGGCTCGCCGACCTGTTTGTAGTCCTTTGCGGGAGAAGCGAACTCACCGATCCCTCGAACGATGCAGAAGCGGTGTGTTGTTCCTGAGTGCCATTCAGCGTTTCTCCGCAACGCCTCCGGACATGCGGGGCACTGTACGGGCACAGAAGGAAGACGTGCGCGCGCCTTGAATCATCCACTAGGCAAAGCGGCCGCTTCATTTTGTTTTATTTCTCGCGTCTTCGCCTGGTCGACTTGGAACAAAAGAGATTCGGCGTAATACCGTTATGTTTTGACTTCAAAACCGATCCCAAGAACGCGTTGAGTAAGCTAGCGGGCTCCTCGGTTCCCAGATAACGAGATTTTAAACTAAACCTGTTCCCTCTTAGGAACAGATCGATTCTGCCGTTCCACGATGAAATCGCTGTCACGTTCGTGCCTTGCTGGGATGCAGCAGGCGCACTGCGAACACCCTTTTCGTCGGGCTGTTTTGATAGCGCCTCCAATGATTAATTAGTTAGACTTTTCAATCGACACACTTTTTGTCGCTTTCAACTTTCTGGCTACAATCGCGCATACCCGAATAAATTTGTGTTACGCGGTTATGTCGCTCGCACGCATGTTCAGGTGTGCGGCTAGCTAGCCGCTCGTTTTTCTCCTTCTTCCAACACTCATATTCATACTTGCTTTAGAATAAAATGCAAATTTTATTTATTTTTACAGTTTCATTTTGAACTACATCTGCCAGGACCTTTTTGCATGATCCTTTCGTTGTCGCCATCGATCAAAAAGACCCGATTCGTGATTGTCGATAAACTAATTAAGCCCGAGCTGAAACAAAAAAAAATTTGACATGCGATGCGTGGTCGGAAAGAGACCGTAAGAACGGTCGAGACGTTGCTTGAAAGATGCGAAAAGGTGAAAGCAGAAACTCTGAAAATTCAGAAATAATTTTTTCCTTTTCAAACTGTTTTCAAAGTTGTTTCTTTTGGCTCTACAAAACGTTTACCACAGAATAATATTAATTACATTTTGGCGAAGGAGGCAAAACATGACCAAACGAGAAACATAAAAACAAATCTTGTGTCTTTTCAAAGTAAGAGAACGCTTTTCTCGGAAGATCAGATCCGCGTTCCGATAAAAAGAATCTTTTTTCGCACGGCGTCCACCTCCGCGTAGATGCAACTGCAAAACTGTAAACTCGACGGACTGTTTCAGATGTCGGATGAGGAATCGAAGGCGAACGACGCACGGACGACCATCATCTCGACTAAGATCAGCGTCCGGGATTTAGTCGGCCGGCTTGAATTCTCCTGTAAGTTGCTGTTCACTATATTTACTTTCAAACAACCGTTTAAAAGATGTCCTCCTTGCTCACATTCAAAACATTTTTAGCTTTGTTTTGACTCCGAGTCAAAGTTATGGACTTTGTTGCTTTAAGTGAGCTCGAAGAGTCTCCGGTCCATTTTCCTCTTGTGAACAGCGACTACCTCAATTTGCACTGAGGACAGCTGCGCGGGCAGAACGGGTCAGCGCACTTGTGTACTTTTGCTCTAATCAAACAGTTTGTTTTCACTAGTTTATTTGACGCCCATTCTATTTTCGGCACTTCCGGGTCTTACAAAAAAACGTTGGCATCAACCACACCTTAAACCTGCATTTTATGGATTTAATTAAGCCGTTTTTGAGACACCTCAAACTAAATCTTTCCGGAGAGCATCAAACAAATAGGCCACTTGCACGTATCGAAAGAACCGAGTCACAAGATCATAGGTGGGTTAAGGAAACAAAGCTCGGAGCTTTTTGTTGGCAGCAAAGTTGAAGTTGTGCGCGATTTCGGCGACGACCTTTAGCGATCATCTTAGCGGTAACTCACTTGCTTAGTGGCCGGGATTTGTTGTCTCTGTTTCCTGTGCGCCCGCGCCGACGATCTGTACCTCTCCGCACATTGTGAGTCGTCTCCCCTTTTCCTCGCTCTCTCTCATCAAACAATTTGGTGCCACACTGTGCGCCACGCTATTCTCGCGTGGCGCGCCTCAACGCGCACCGTCTGCCTGTGATTGGATTACTCATACCGTCTTGTTTCAACTTTCCGAATCGGCTCTGTTCTTTTTCCGTAAAGTCCACCGTCTTCTCTTCCCCTCCCAACGCTTCTAGTGGCGTTGCAGACCCTCCAAGCTGGATCCCCCTTTGAAACGGAAGAAACTCTCGGATAAAGCGGACGTTGGTCAGCCGATCATTGAGGAATGTCCCAAATCCGACGAGGAGTTCTTCTCGATGTCCCAGCCTTACAACCCTCTGCCCTCGACCTCCTATTTCACTCCCAACTACGGTACCGTATTTTCGCCGTTTGCGCCGCTTACGGTTCGAACGGATACGGACGCCCTGAGCGTGTCCTCTTCTCACAACATGACCTCGGGTACAATAGCGGAAACCGAGGTGCGCCAGCGCCTTATTGCGTCGCCTTACAATCTGGTCGCCTCAGGGCTTCTCGCAACCGAGGCTCTGGCCAGCACGTTAATCTGGGATCAGTGGCTGTGCACTTTGGCCAACTCGCTGAGCTCCTGTCAATGGCAAACCTACTGGCAAAATTACGCGTCCGTGTACGGCATTGGCACGCTGCCAACACACCTTCTCTCATTCTTCAATCAACCCTTATTCAACGAGAATCTGTCTCGTCTTCGCGCCGAAGAAATGCAGAACGCCTACGGTTGGTTTTTATTTTACAACTTTACATGCGACCAAAACGCTTCACACCGAGTTCCCTTATGAGGAATTCGAGAAAATGTAATTTAATTATTTAACTCGTTTTCCCCAATCTACCAACACTTTGCAACGGTGTAGTCGCTCGTCGCACTGTCTTCGTCGAATTCTGACTGCTGGAACAAACGCACAACTGGTTGTCATGTTCGAGATTCAGACGGGATTGTTATTTTAAAAAGTAAACCGAACGGCGTTGCCACGGAGAGAAGCTTCTAGCGGCCAGGTGACTGCGTCGTGTCGCAGGTTACTGACTCTTTTCGAGTTACGGCTTAATGCCCTCCACTGCTTTTTGCAGATGAATGGCACAATCCCTATGTTTATGCAGAAGAAATTTTTTATCTTAGGTACCTTTCTTTTTGGAAATCGACGAACTTTGGTTTTAGTAAAACGCGTTTCGAAAAAAGTCGCAATACGCTACATTATCAAAGTTGTCTCTGCCGGATCAGCGGTGTGTCGCCCTTTTGGGATAATTCTTTAGACGCTTGCTCCGAAATACGCTCTAAAAGTGTTGCGCTCGTGTAGTTTGCTTCTCACAGGTTTATAGTTCCGATCATAAGGACACCGGTGGCCATCTCACCTGTTCAAGTGGTTCTTCCACTAATGATGTTTGGATCTGTCGGCGCCGCTGTTTTTGTTGTTGACCGCTTGAGGCTGCTATGGTCGAGTTCCCAACTACACTCCCTGGCTTTGTCAGGCGATCTGAAAAATCTCACATTCTCGAATCTCTTCCTTTGAGCATCAGCTGCCAGCTCTTCCGATCCAGGCGTCTTTCTATCAAGCGCAATCGATCAATATCTCGACGCGTAGTATCTGTTTCGTGGCTGATATGCCGACGTGATTTGGATCTACCTTCACTCAATTTGGATTGTTTACGGCTCTTCCGGACTCGACCGTCAGTGGCCCGGCATAAACAGTTACCTCTCCGCTTCGAGTTTCAACGCATTTGCCCAGCTCGACCTTTGGACCATTCTGCAAGACGCTTCTCCGACCCTTCTGCCGGTTCGTACGCACTTTGGCCACCATGGGAAAAGCCAGTCTTCCGGCGGCTCCGGCTCGAACTCCCGAAGACAGATGCACGTCACCTATGGCGATTGTACTGGTCACCACATTACCGTGACCGTTCCCTCCGCCTCAGCCAACAGCGGTAAGTATTTCTGTCGCTAAAGAAATAGTTTCCCAGTTATCGGATTTCCTTTTCAAACGAACAATATTCTGTCCTTTACGTCTTCCTGTTTTGACCATCCGCACAAAATTATGTATTGACGAATTCCTTTTTGTTCGAGCAGCTGCCACTTTGAAACCAGCGACAAGCGAAACGCATGTTTCCTTGGGATGTATGTATTTTGCCTATTCGTGGCCGTTTAAAGTGGTTTGCGTTATTTCCAATCGTTGATTCAGAGTTCATCTAGGCAATCCCGCATTGATCTTTAGACTTAAACGTGTCAAATCCGTTGCCGAAATCGTCTTGTTTTTCGTGTTAGTAAACAAACCAGTCTCCGTGGCTGGGTTCTAAACGTATTAACCATGCTTGAAAAGGCCGCGGTGGTGTCCTTCTGCTTTGGTAACCGCGTCCAATCTTTCGCCATTTTTGTTCGATTTTGGCAATCGCAACCACGCGGACCTCTGATCTCAGCGGCGTGTGCTTTCCGCGGGCTCATATTTGGAGGAGAATAGCACCTATTTTCCCATATCTATTCATTTCAACAATTGTTTGCTCGATTGCATTTGTTCTTATTGCTTGGTGTTCTAATTTCGTTCGCTCGTTTGTTCTTCGCGTTGTATCACGCACGCTCAAGGTTCCATTCAAATCTTTCCTTAATCTACGCGATTTCCCGTGTCGCCCCTACAAGTTGGCATGGAGACGCTGCTATGCAAGTGTGCTCGCTTAATAACAACAGCTATGCCCATTTTCGAGCCACTTCGAGCCACTTCTGACTCAAACGGTTCCGCCGTTATGCCGCGTGAGAATTCGACCGTTTTCCCCAGCAGACGTCTAATATTTTTCCCATTTGCTTTAAAATTTTCCTTCAATTTCTTTCTTTAGGCTTTGGACAGACAGACAGACAGAAAGCATCCGTTTGTTGTTTTTGTGCGACATGCCTCAAGTTAAGCTAGCGAAAACACTAAAGCCCGCAGCCAGACGATTGTTTTGCTGCCTTGTCTAAATTTTTGTCTGCACTTGCCAAGTTTAACGTTTTTAGCAAACGACAGAGAGCAGGCTCAACTGTTACTCCTGCGCTCAGGTGCCCTGCTCCGAAATGCTTGTTGTCCCACGAGCAAGAAAGCGCTACGTTTCCGCTCCTATTGTTACAAGTATCAACAACATCTTGACAAATCGATTACTCCGCGGCTTTTGCATTTTTAGGGAGGCAGCAAACGTTGCACATTAACGGTGGCCGGCCGTCGTTTGGCCGAGTTTTGGTTAAGCTGCCAGAGGGTTTGTGCCTCAACTCTCAACTTCATGTGCGGAGGTCCTCGTCCCTCGCGCTCCTCGGTCGGCATCTTCTGCTCGTGCGGGCGAAAAAAGCAAAGAGCTGAGAGAAGAAGAGTAGGCAGGAAATAGCGAAGTGACTATGAGAAACGCGTACATCTGTTAATCGGAAACTGGCTTTCCTCGCTTATATGATTTATAATAGATAAGGCTTTTCCAGCATATATTGATCTCGTGCAAAAAGGGCCACTTGGGGGCTTCCTGACCAGTGCGTTGCGAACCGCGCCTTTCTGGTCTTACTTCGTTCGTTCGGGTGCATTGTATTCGCAAACGCGTGTATAGTTGCAGCAGCCGGGTCGGCGTTTGCGATAAAAAAGCGTATAATTTTTATGGACGATTTGAGTGCTTGCCAGAGGAGATATGCGGAAACAAAGACCCTTATGCTTATGCGTGTCCACACGCGCCAAAAAATAAGTTGTCTAAGCAAATACGGCGATGACGCGACAGCCATAGTGTTATCAATCACGGGAATTCGCGTAGATATCGACCGACGTGCGTAGTGTCTTTGTTCGACAGTTAGAGATACCTTTGCGCTACCTTGATAGTGACATAACCGCATTTTTGGCTACGTGAAGACGTGTAAGGAACAACATCAGATGTTTATGCCGTGCCTCAGCCAGAGGAGAAGCGGTCGCCGGCGCGAGCACCCTCAGCGTGGATTTGCCAAGGAAATTAGAAGTCTAGTGCCCGCGCTGAATATTTTGTTTTCTCCTGCTGATTCTGACCACTTTTATTGGAATGCGACCACGAACGTTCATACAAAGTGCTCAGCTTTCTCTCCCTCTTCTTCCCTCTTAGTCCGTCGTCGTTCCATCTGGTAGTAGTTCTTCGAAATAGCCGTTACATCGCCGGATCTTGATGCGTATTCTTTTCTCGATGTCGTGGCGTTTTCCCTAGCTTGTTGTGGCTTCACTAATAATTCTGCACACTTCTTACTAAATCCCATCGGAATAATGCATTTGTCTTGAACGCCTTTTCTTTCTCTTTCACATGTGGAATTAAGAAAATCAGAGCTATTGATTTTGGTTTCGTTGGCGCAACAACACGATTTTTTGTCTTTATATTCGTAGGATTTTTCTGGTCTGCTTGTCACAGTAGCCTGCCCCACATCGAACTTCAAATCGAAAGTTGCCAAGTTAACAGACCTCGCTAATGCCAACTTTCCTTTTAAGTGCTGTTTGTTTACTCCTACATGTGTTCACTAAAGTTAGCGAGCGTCACAAAACGCGTCCGAACACGACTTTGTTTATGGAATCCTTGCTCTCCAATCCAGACATCTATTCCCGCACACCTTCTAAGGCGCTCCAGCTACGAAACATTTGCGCTGTATTGAACATTTCGCGTAAGCCGCAAATTGCTCTTGAAAAACCGCGAGGTGGCGTGGTTCCAATTGCGATTCCAACCGAAGTTCGCGCGGCCGCTTCTTTCTTTTGCGTACCGAACGAAGGTTTTCCGCAGTGGGTCTGTCACGGGGACATCTGCCTAGGTCCGACCGCCGAAACGTTTTCAGGGACATTTCCTCCTCGCTCCCAAACGCCCACGAAGGCTCGAGGGATCGTCGGAGTGGCGGTATTGTCGCAGGTGGCATCGCGTCGAGATCAATTCTGAATTGTTGTGCAGCGCTTGTAGGCGACGGCGATCGGACCGCATGCCCATTCATTTTTGCTTGGTCGGTTCTGAACCATCCAAATCAATTCCGTCGCTCCCCGTACATATAACATTGCAATTTTTCGGCTGAGCAAACGATATCAGTAAGTGTAAAGTGCTAACATCTCCTCGCCTCGCCTTGGGGTCCGAACTCAAGTTTCTCACGAAATTCCCGAAAATTGTATGGTAGTGAGGAACGCTAAAGAAAACGCAGTCGCTTTTGGCAGCTGACGCTTCCTGTGGTCTGCTCGCTTGCTTTCCTCCCTCCTCGATCGCCTGCTTTCATCATCCTTTTCGGCTGTTCTGGTGGCAATTGCCAATTACTCTAGTTACTATAGATACATTTGCACCCAATTCGCATGTTCGCTGGTTTCGTCTTTGAGACGAGGGTGTTTTTGTTGATTTCCGACCGCAGTCAGCCAGCTTTTCCTAGGATACACAATGTCATCGTCGGTTCGGTTATGCATAAGCGCGATTGTCGCGTATCTAGTTCTCTCTATAAATAGCGCAGCGACGAAATCAGGTTTCGCTGTATTTGGTGCTGACATTGTGTACTCACTGCGACGTGCTCGTTCCTCCTCGATTGTTTCTAACTCTTGTCTCGTGCCAATTCTGGTTCGCAGTCAAAGTTCGTCCTTCCATGTTTAATCTCTTGTTTTTATTACCATTTACCGTTGAATGATTTTGTCAACAATTATTAAGGGCCCATTTCCAGTGCGTTACGTTAGCGTGGCGTTGAGAAATGTTCAGTTTGGCTCGCGATTGCTGAAAGCGTCTGTTCCGGGAGCTTCTCTTAAAGTCTCAATGAGGGATGGAATGTACCGTACCGTCTGCGGCGTCACCTGCGTAGGAACCATCACTCTTCAGACAACGGTGGTAATCTGTTGCCAATCAATAATATTGCCTTGATGTAGTAGAAGCTAAAAATAGTTGGAATTCGCCGCTCAGCGCGATAAGGCATTCAAATGCAGTGATCAGCTTATCATAATTGTGCGCTGTGAAGTACGACGTAGAGAGAAAGCATTAACCGTGCTCGCCATTGACTGCTCGCGACCAGTCGTTACCCATTTTATTCCCTTTCCTTCCCCAAATCGCTCCTCTTTTCTCATCTTTTGTCTTTCTCCAACATTGTACAGCATTCAGGACGATTTTGCTTCGATCAATTGTTGCTCTGTCTACTGACGACGTATATAATGTATGTACGTGTGTGTGAGTGTGTGCACACGCCACCGCTCAATAGGCGGACAACTGATCGTCACCGACTTTTTCCTTTTTCGCTCTCTCCGATTTTTCACGCCGCTTCTCGAAAGAAAACTTTGCTTGCTTCAGCTGCCGTTGCCTCTGATTCCCAACTTAAAAGACAGAACACCATTTCTTTTTTATGTTTTGCACACGCGCACATTACGCGCCCAAATTTAAGTATCTCAATTTGTGAATGAGTTGTGGCGCTTGGGCTTGCAGCCGGCCGCCGGGCAGGCACGCAGGGTCTGCAACCAAAACGGGCGGCCTGCTGGCGATAGCAAGCCGGCGGCGGCACCCGACTCACTCAAAATAAGGAGAAGTAAATATGGACGACAGCAAGAGTTGATAAGCCGCGAAACAAGCGCCGCGTGCCGCGCTGGCGACACCGCTATTTAAGACAATGTCACGCAATTTTCGGTTGACAGCGTTATTAAGAGTGCTGATCGGGCGCACGGAGCAACCAACATATTTGCATATGCACAAAGAGAGCGTTTCGGCAAGACCATTATTTTTCATTTGCATAAATCAATCACGCAGAACTTTATTATTCGAAAATTCGTTTAACTTCGTGTGCCCTGTCGCGAGCCAACCCAACTACGTTGTTGCCGATCTCGCAGCTAAACCAATCCCTCACTCCCTTTCGCGCGCATTATTCGTGCCACTTTCCGTCACAAATTTTCCTTTTCTTTATGCAGCTAAACCGAGGTTTTCACAACGCGGCTTCAAGTGCCGCCTCGTCTACACAGCTTCCTCGATCACTTAAACGGGTCCTTGATTAGGGATCGTTCCGAAGGAACTCGGAGCAGAGCACTGTGTGACTCGGATCTCGGCGCTTCTATATATCGACCTTCCGGTGTCCCAACTGCCTTCTTCTATGCAAGTACGCGTCGTCCACACCAAGCTCATTAATCTCCGCACGACCTCTTCTGGTACCGATTCTATTCCCTGCATCTGTTTCTTCTTCTAAACCCTACACAACTCTCGTGTCCTTTGCTGCTCTATTTTTCAACTCGAGCGAATCAACAGCCGTCCAAATGCTCAAATTTCTGAAATTGGACAAAAAGGAGGATATGGGTAGCTCAAGCAAGGACAACAAGTCCGGAGGCAATTGTAAGTTTTTATCCTTCCGTTAACAGTCTCCTCGAACCCCTGTCAGAAACTAACATTCGAATCCGACTTTCTCCCCTTCGCTGGGTTGGTTCCTGGGCACAACAAGCCGTGAAAAGCTCGGAATGGAAGCAGTTTGTTCTGATGTTTTCGAAAAAACGTGTGTCGTTTCGGGAAATGAGCATGTACGCTTTTTGAAAAAAGGGTTTGCGTTGGAAAGGAGTTGACAAGAGAGGCTCAGAAGTAGTCGTGTGCAGAATTCGTCGCTCGATATTTAATCACTAGGCTTATTGCAGCGAAATTGCATTCACTTGAGCCAAGACGATCGCTCATAAGAAGCAAGTAAACAACTTTTACAAATTAATACAGATGGTCTAAGTCGAAAAATGCTTTCTAAAACGGCACCGCACGAGTGAGGGCAGTCAATGAGTTTTCCGACTCACTCGCTTTCGTGGGCAACAGCCACCGATGCGTAATATTCCGGAGATTATTTTTTATCCATCCACGTTAATTGATTTTTGCCAATTGTCGACACCAATTCTCCCGTTTTGGTCATTTGCGTTTCGTCCGAGGCGCTGCTTATTGAGCAGACCGGACCAAGTTTTGGCACTCGTCAACGCCTGCCCGCCTCTTACCTTGACCGAATATAAAGAGATTGTTCATGTTTTCGCCCCAAATCAATAGGGTTTCGCGTTATTTTTTTGAACCGGACGAACGCCAGTTCTTGCGGATAACGTTCTTTCTCTAGTCAGGTTCGGGCATAGGATGGATAGTGAAAGCGGATTCCATGTGTCGCTTTGCACTGATTATCCCTCGCGTCTTATTCAATTTATGGCGAGAGACAAATCGTATTCGAAGCTGCGATCGACACTTCTTAATTAGTTAGCTTTCCCTCGGTAGGGCCCTCCTTGAACCCAGCCGGTCGGTCGGCGAAGCGGGTCCATTTCAGGTCTCCTTTTCGCTGTTTTCCCGGAATTACTAATCGGTAATCAGCGGCTATGTGATAAATGATAAGCATCGATTGGCTGAACGCCGACAGCTGTCCCACTGGCTCAGCGCATATACTCGCAATCCTGTTCTTTCCGAGATTTTCATATAATGTCATTTTCCGGTGACCTGTTAATGTTCTACTCTTTTCTTAGCTTCTAAATGGCCGCTCCACAATGCTTTCGGTGGCCGGAGTTGAAGGCGTAAACTCACCGGGGTCGTCTTTATTGAATAGTTCGCTCTGCTTAGTGCAGGGATCAACTCGTGAACAAAGCTGTAACGTCGCCCACTCTCTTTTCCACCATGTTGGCCTCTTCGATTTTCTTCAAAAATAGTCGGGAAAAGAAGGAAAAACAGCAAAAGCTGGCCTTCAAGGAGGCCTGCAACCAGATGCGGAATCACAAGTCGGCGTTTCTCACTGAGGAGTACCTAGTTGAGCGTAGGTTTCAAGGAAATCTAAAAGTCTCTTAACTATTCCGCTAAACTTTAAATAGATTTTTGGTTGTGCCGCTTCATGATACAATTTGAACTGACTACCACTGATTTCGTGTGCGAACTACCAAATGCAATATTTAGCGCAAGGTCAAAATTACAATGAGGATTAAAATGAGCACTGATGCCAACACTTTATGCTGCGTCCGTAAGACCAAAAATATGCCAGTCAACAAAAAAGAGCGTCGAAACTGTTGTATCTGCGTAAGAGACAATTGTAAGACTATTGTCAGACTCTTGTTTTGTCCTTTGCAATCGGTATGGAGCAATCAAAAGTCAAACTATACGGTTGGGAGACGGAATGGACGGGGAAGGTAACCTGTAGGCTAGCACTATTTGGAAAGATCAGCTGGCATAAAAAGAGGAAAGGTGTAGGTAAGCCCAGAGAAGTTTCAAAACTCCAGACGGAGTGGCGGAAAACTGAACCTTAGTGCCCTGAATTTGCGCCTTCTTTTATTACTGACGGTCCGAATCGACCGAATTTTGTTGTTGTGTGATCAGAGAGTAGTTAGAATGCGCTACGGCGTACCGCTGAACTGCAGGATGTCGAGTCAGCTGGTTGCCGAGAGCTGTCGAGTTTCACTGAACTTAGCACGCACTAAGACCCAGGCGGTTATTGGCTGCCGTTGTCAGTCGGACAACGTTGCAGCGCCTGACGACGATAGCAATGACTATTTTGCTTCCTTAATTTTCCCCGAAACCGAGTCCTTAAGAAAACTTTTTATTTGCCGAAGTCCGTTTTTCCCGGTTCCCCTAGCGCAAAAGACTTTTCCGGTAAGCGATCATCCCTATCATGAGAGAGCTAACACGTAATCGCGTTATTCTCATTAGTTTGCGTCGGCCGGTCACCACCTCCCGCTACAGTCGGAAAGTTTTCTTAAAAGAGCATTTGCTCACTGAGTGTGTGCTCGGCTCCTTTCACCAGTTCAAAGTAGGACAATGGCCAGGATTAGTTCGTCGAACACTAACGGATCCGACTCTCTTCCGACCACCTTCACGGTCAACTTGAAAAATTCCAAAAATGGTTTGCCCGTCGACTCCCCTTTCCGAACAGACCTTTCGAGCGAAGCGTCAAAAAACGGTATTCCACACTACGAAATTATCACCGACGACGGTGCCGATGAAGACATTGAAGAGGGAGAGGAAGCCACGGTGTCGGTAGCTTTGCTTGTTCAGGGTCCACCGGTGAACCGGAATTGGAACGAGGATTCGACCCAGAATGAATGTAGTAGCTCAAATTGCGAGTGTAAGTTTTTGTTGTTTTAAAATGCTTTGTTGCATTCACAAAAAGTGAATGTCGGTTCCGGCGATTGGAAACTCTTGAATTGGTCCGGAACTCAGAACTTGGATTCGAAACCCGGAAAATTCGCGGCGTCTACGTGCGTTTGAGGTCTTGTGAGTGCGTTAAGACTTAAATTACTTGGCCGAACTTTTATGAAAGAAGGCCGGTCGGTCAGGTTTATCGGATTAAGACAAGCGAAGAGTTTCACAGCGTTCCCGATGCTTCGGGTGTCCACTGCCCTACACGCATTTCCTTGGTTTATTCGCTCGCCGTTGACATCGCATTCATCGCTTGGGGGCCGCAGTAGCGCAGCCTCCCGCTCTCTGTTGTGTGTACTGACTTTCCGCCGTCTTCGCAGACTGAGTCGTGAAGGAGGCGCCCAGAGAGCTAGAGAACGCTAGATAGCGCTTGTCTCCAACTTTTCGAAACCCGCCGGCAGGCAGGCATTCACGCGACGCTTGTTGTCAAAGCCTTCGTGGCGCGCGCGGTCGCACGCGTGCCATACATGGAATAGACACACACGTTCATACACTTGGGAGTGCCGTGGTGGATCTGAAGAGCTGAGAGAGACTAACTGGCGAGAACTGCCGTCACTCCGAATTGTCGAAACTGTGCGTATGAAGAGGACAACACGCGGCGTTCGATCGGAGCAGAAGTAACCTCGCTGCCGGAGCGGCTGATTTCCACGCACACGCCGCTTTCCTACGTTACGTCCGACCGATAGACGTTGCTGCTCGGCACCTGACGGACCCTTAATCTCTTCTCCCGCTGCAACTGGTCACGTTGTCTTCTGGCTATTAAGCGACCGACACTAGCCCGCCGCAGCTGTCTGTGGATGGCGATAGAAACACATCACTGCCTTCATATTTGTAGCCTGCTGACCAAAAATCACTTTGAGTGTTGCGTTTCACTTCCCCCTGCTCAGCACTCTCTCCTTCTGGAAGACTCACGATGAGCTCTCTTAATAACAAGAAAACTCAGATCAAATTTTGTGAGTGGATTATACGTTGCAAAGTGGAAGGAGACGTTTGCAAGAGCGAATCACAGCTTTTAGCAAGACAGAAGTAAACAAACTGACATAATTACAGAGAAGGAGGCCGCAGCCGCACTTGACGTATAATTAATACGTGCTCATTTCAGTCAAGGAGTTCCTCGAAAAAGCCCGCGAAGACTTCAAACACAAATGGGAAAATCCTGCCTCGGTACGTTCTTTCTTTTATAATCGGAACTTGTACAAAAACTCATTTTGGAGCGGTGCTGAAGTTTGTCATCCAGTAATCCAAAGTCACTCTCATTTTCTGTTTTCTGCGCAAATCTTTAGCAATTTTCGGCCAATCAAAGGTTCGCTTTTAAAGTTTTCGACGGGACTTGTGGCTTGATAATTTGCCGCTGGGTTGGAATTGCATTGGTCGCAACGCATAATGCAAATGGGCTGAGAGTTGGGTGTAGCGGATGAGGACGGTTGAATCGATAGCGAGCTTTGCGGCAGCAAGTCGCGCTGTTTACTCCTGTGAAAACGGTCAATTTTCGAAGGAGCACACCGAAGCCTCCGGCCATTAGACGCAAAGCATCATTTTAACAGTTTCCCACATCGTCATTTGTAACCTGGCAACGGCTTCAGGCGACAGATTTCAGTCCCGACAAAGCGAGAACCGCATCCCCCGAGCCTTCATTCACCTACGGTCTCAATTTGAGCGGTTGTAAGCTACCTGAGAAAACCCGAGACGCTCGCGTCCAAGAATCACGACCAATTTTTAGTTTCGATTTTGTTATGCGTCTTACTTGAGTGAGTCAACGAGCCAGCCAGCGCCGGCTGTTAAATCCAGTGCATTAATCTTGTCTGAGGTTCTTATTTCTGGCGTAATTTTTACCACAGTGAATTTGTTGCATTTGCAATGAAGAGAAACAAAACATGTTGCGCCGTCGAAAGTGTTAATGAGTCGCATTTAAATCCCCTTAAGACGGTCGGCTTTTCCTAGTCCACTGTTCCCTTCGAGGATGAAGAACCACTCCGCGCCGACGGGGTCCAAGTTGAACTCAGCGTAATAGTTTAGTTCTGCCTGTCGCGTGGCGCATAATTAACCGATAAACCGTCACGCTTCTCTTTCATTTTAGGTTTCAAAACTGCGCCGAGTTCGGCTTTTGCAATATTGCTTAATGAAAGCAGAACTATATTTAGCCTATCGATGTTGGCGACAACGCCGACGGAAAACCGCCGCGCTGATGGATGCTTACAGCTTCACTCCCCTTCCTTTTTCTACTCTCCCCGTCTAATTTCTGGTGTGTGTACATATATGTCTGCGTGTTTTCATCGTGGAGAAGAACAAAAAACCGCCGCCGTTGGCTAGATGAGTAATTGAGAATAAGATATAATTAGACCGAAATTTTAATAATCTATTTGCCGTCGCGCTCCGGTTTCCTTGAATTATTAGAACTGGTTTGAAGCTTTACGTAGGGTTAACAAAAAAATTAATTTTAAGCGCGTTTTTCCAGAAATCAATCAATGGTCATTCTTAATTGAAGCGTTAGTGTTTTGTTCGAAAATAGGCAATCCCTTTTAATTGAACAGATCTCTGCGCGTCCCGACAAGAAATTTCCGTTTCATTATATTTTATTTTGAGAGCTTCGACGCGTCACGCTCGCCGCGTTGCGCCGAATTCCATATTTCCTCAGCGTCATACAGTGTCTTGACTCTGAGGAAATGTGCAAACAGCAGAATCTCTCTAAGCAAAGCCGCGGCTTGCTTGAGAACAGCAAACGGCCTCAACCAGAGCAAATATAATTTTCGAACAGAAGCGATCGCCGGATTGCGTCACACCAAAAACTATTTTTAAGCTTGCCAGAGTGCGAAGTAGTTTCTAGGCGGCCTGAGTTGATTGCGGATCGGAGAACGGCGGGCCGGCGGTTACGTGGAGTCTTATTTTTATAGAGCCATTCCATAAAACGGCGCTTCCCTGTCAGGCCATCACGTAATCTTTATTCAGCACAATGAGCTGGAAAAGCACATAAAAGTTCGCGCACCACCCTCCCGCTTCTTGCTCTCTCCGGTATGACGACGAGTGTCTGAGATGTCGAAAACGACAGCGCTAACAATAGTGAGCGCCGCCAGGCGGCGTTCTTTAGCGATTCGCGACGGTTTGTTCGGCCGGACGGCTGAGGCAGACTTGATGATCTAAGTGAGTATATCAGTTATTGTATTTCCTTATAGGCAATTAAATTTCATTTGGCGCATTGATCGTTTCGCTCGCTACTGACAGCGCGTCAAATGGTCTAAAAATGGAACTGGATAGCACACACTCATATATAGATTGGAATCGTTCGTCGCGAGTGGGTTACTTACAGCGCGCGCCTACATCTCTTGTGTACTACTAATGGGTTTTGCGCGCGCGCTCGCGACTTTGACATTCCCAACGGCACGTGTGGCCCGATTCTTCCGTCCAACCATGTTCTATTTTTATGAACAGCGGGACTTGGAAGCGCTGTCTCGTTTAATCTTTTTTGGCCCATTCTATTTTTGTCTTTTCGACACGCTCTCGCCGTCTGCATTCTCGCACTAGGAGCGGCGCTACTCTCTTCTCACTCGGCCCCTTAGTTTAGCTTACTCACTCAATTCTGAAAACTTCTAATTTCAGTTAGCCTGCTGTCAGATTTCTGTTCTGCTGACAGTCTAGCGCCAAGTTTTGTATTCTAGTCTCGTCGCTCCGTCAATCATAGACCGCTGGGAAATTTTCCGGCCGCTTCTAAAAAGCAATTCGCAGTAGCCGCTTTGCGTGTCTAACCACTCTTGCACGTTGCAAACGTGGATTTTGTCTTGACCGACGAGCTAGTTCAAAAGAACACTTTTTGCAGACGAACTCAGTGCTGCGGATTGAGATCCAGAATAAGACCTTCCGCTTTCCCGTTTTCTGGCAGTTCCATGTCAAAACGTGGTCCTAATTAACGCAGTCATTCCAAGTTACTTCACCAACATTTCGCCGCGATTGGGAAGGTCATCGGCGCTAAATCGAGAAGGCTCCGCGTTTGTCTTTCCGCTGCTAGTCTCCACAAAAAACAACAAATTCGGTTTTACGACTTCCGACACCATTTCCGCCCGCAACGAACATCTGCTGACCGCCCGCGGGCTAACCTACTCGCTGTCGTCCGCAACCGTGAACGGCGCCACGTACTCTTTCCTCGGCCCGGTGAACAACGGAAACCTCTTGGCTCGCAGCGCGAGTACCTCCACTTGCTGCTCTCCATCGGCCAGCTACGTAAACAAGATTGAGCAGGATGAGGAGAATCAGCGCGAAATTGAATCGCATTCCGTGCTGGCACCTGCAGCAGGCGCCGTCGAGACGTGGTTCGACGAATCCTGGAACTCGTCGAAATTTTCAGTTGGCGACTTTTATCCGCTGGAAAGAACGAAAGGGGTCGCGTGCTGTGTCAGCGGAAATGTTGTGACGAGACAGTTCGGGGGCATGCCGGTAATCTCGGCCACGGCGCACAACATGAAAGGAGGCATCAGTTCTGGCACCCCTGTGCTCAATCAACGCCGACAGGACTTTTCATCCACGCCAAGCAACTCATGCGAGTCCGCACCGAACGAGCCGATGGCCTCCTCTGCGTCCGGCTCCTCCATTAACGAACCGTTCGAGGACAAGAAAGCCCACTCGAGAGACGAGATGTGCGAGCAGGCGTCTTCTGCCTTCTACAAGTCGAGGTTCCACGATCCCTGCACCTCCAACTCCCTGGTGGAGGCGACAAGTGCAGGCGAGGATAAGTTCGGTTATTTCGGGCGTGGAATGCCCGAACGTGGTCATGCTGGTACAAATTCCTGGCCGGTTAGGATAAATGCGGGAATGAACGTGGAGAGACGAAGTGTTCTGCAGACGGTCTACCAGCTGATGCAGTCGGCGACAAACGCCGTTGACACATATCGCAATGTGAATATCAGAGCTGAGCTGTTCTGGCTCAAGTCGGAGCTCAGCGGTCACTGGTCGATGCGGTGGATGTGGAATGTGAGTTTGCCGAGCGTAGTTTTCAACCCCGTCGCGTTTGATTCAAATCAGACCGACCCTGTTCCAAACACCGCATTGTTTTAACTGCGTCAGATTTATTTTTGAATGCTCAAATAGTTTTAAATTTTTGGCGAGCACAACAGTGAGTGCAATGTATCTCTCGCTGTCCGCTCGACAATAACAACGTGTTACCAAAAATAACCATTTTGTGAGGAGATCAGAGGGTGACGGCAGAAGAGCGAAACGAGCGAGCGACAAGTCGCTGATCATGTTTCGTAGTTCTGCGTTGTGCTTGATGACGCGAGCTGGCAGTCTGTCCTGCAGCCTCCAGCCTGCGTCCAACTCCTGCGATTAGCCGATAAGTTATTTTTTCAGGGCGCTGACAGCCCCGAGGTAATGAACGAGTTTGAACTCAGCACCACTCTCCAAATTCTAAATTTAATTAAACAACTTCTGTCGTGATCGCGAACACCCAAATAACAAGTGTTATATTTAGAACACCGCGAGCCTGGATGACTTTGATCGCATCAAAACGCTGGGAACCGGGTCGTTCGGCCGTGTAATGCTTGTAAAACATAAACAGAAAGGCTCCTACTATGCCATGAAGATCCTGGACAAGCAGAAGGTGGTCAGGCTGAAGCAGGTGGAGCACACCCTGAACGAGAAGCGGATTCTTCAAGCTATCGAGTTTCCGTTCCTGGTCAACATGGAATACTCCTTTAAGGTAGCGCCGATTACAAAGCAAGCACAAAACGTTTGAATGTTTAGGACAATTCAAATCTGTACATGGTCCTGGAGTTCATCAGCGGCGGAGAAATGTTTTCTCATTTAAGGCGGATCGGCCGATTCAGCGAACCCCACTCTCGCTTCTATGCTGCTCAGATCGTACTCGCGTTTGAGTACCTTCACTCACTTGATCTCATCTACCGAGATCTCAAACCGGAAAACTTGTTAATCGACAACACTGGCTACCTGAAGATTACCGACTTCGGATTCGCGAAGCGTGTGAAAGGGCGAACATGGACGCTGTGTGGAACTCCCGAGTACTTGGCGCCCGAAATTATTCTCTCGAAAGTAAGACCAATTAAGAGCGAGAGGCAGTTGCATTGCTTTATTTCAGGGTTACAACAAGGCCGTCGACTGGTGGGCGCTAGGGGTCTTAATCTACGAGATGGCTGCCGGCTACCCTCCCTTCTCAGCCGATTCAGATTTACGAGAAAATTCAGCCGATTCAGATTTACGAGAAAATTGTTTCTGGAAGAGTGAGTCGGCAGCAGAGGTCAGAGGTTCAGTTGGAGCTTTAGGTGCGGTTTCCGTCGCACTTCTCGAGTGAGCTGAAGGATCTTCTGAAGAATCTGCTGCAAGTTGACCTGACGAAGAGATACGGCAATCTGAGGAACGGAGTGGCCGACATCAAGAACCACAGATGGTTTGCCTCCACCGACTGGATTGCCATTTACCAGCGCAAAGTGAGTCTTGAGTGGTGTGGGCTTCCTTAGTCACATTTTTGTTGCACGGGTGTTGGGTGATTCTTTCATTTCGCATGCATGCTTCGCTCTTTCTTAGATAGTGCCTGCCAGCTTCTCCAGCAAGCCCGATCAAGTGCGGCTCTTTGAAGCGCTGTACCCTCGAGTGAGAGGTCCCGAGGACACGCGGCACTTCGTCGAGGAAGTCCGGGAGCACGACACCAAGGACATGTTCGCCATCTCCAAAACTAACCACCATCCTGACGCGTTCAAAGACTTCTAACTCATTCTCCCCTCTCCACTAACAGCGACAATGCCCCAGACGGCTGTGGTCTATTTGTACTGTGATAGTAACGTCAGGTGCCGTTAAGCGTGACTCTCCAGCTTGAAGGCTTAATCTTTTAATGTTCCTAATTGTACTTCTATAACTTCTATTCTATATAAAGATAACATCGCATGGTTTGCTTTTAAGCTAAGATTTTGATGTGTTTTTGCATGGTAGCCAGCGAGAAACGCGGTTTGATAAGGGCGCCCGTTTCAGGTAGAAGCACCGTTCCTCCCCAGATGCCGCGGCCCCGGCGACGCGTCCAACTTCGACGACTACGAGGAAGAGCCGCTCCGCATTTCCGGCACGGAGAAGTGCGGCAAGGAGTTCGCGGAGTTTTAGCTCTTGTGCGACTGACCGATCCCACGCTGTTCACTCTAAGCCCAACCAACCAATGATTGCGGGATATCCGCTTAATCCTCGTAGATATATTAGAGTGTGAGCGATCTCAAAGGTCTGCAGTCTTGTACGTAGGATCATCCTCTTAGTGCATCGCCTTAGTGTCCATATCCCATAGCTCCGAACTCCCTTTCTCCTCACTCCAACCCGTCTCCTCCCCCGGTCCACGCACTCTGTACCGGAACGACTGGCTCCATTCCACCGGCCGCTGCTCCACGCTTCTCTCCAACTTAAGTAACAACCTTACTGATCCCAACGTCTCCCAAGCACTCTCCCATGCGGTATTCTTCTCTACCGGTGATGGAGGCCCCAGGCGACTTCGCCGGCGTTTGAAATCAACCTTCCTTCGTTCGTCTCGCACATGATTGTAAATTCGAATTGTCATTATCATAATATAGTCCCGTGTATGTATAGCATAATAATCCCGTGTTCATCTCGTTTCCCACCGCATCCTCAGTTCTTCAGTTCTAATTTATCTAGTTCACACTGTTTGCACCTCTTCCCCAACTGTAAACTTCGTATTTCTTGTCATTTGTGAGTAATCAAATCTTAATAAGAAACATAAATTTGGTGATTCGAAAGGCCATCTGCTTGCCATTTTCAACTATCCCTCTAATCTCGTCTCAAATGTAATCGTTTCTCCTCCTTCGCCCAATTGACGTTGGCCCTGTTTTTCCTGTTGATCAGCTTTCGCTCGGAGTCCCCGACAAACCCAGGGCTTGCGACCGAGTCCATATTTTAGCATGTTCAGCATCTATCGTCTTCCTCGTCACGTAGCCTATCACTGTGTAATTGTCTGACTTTTGAGATGTTCCTCCTCCCCCGTTTCAAAATATACTTTTGTGAGTACAGTTTATGTATGATATTACCTTTGTTGAACATAGCTTTAAGAATAAATCTTTTAATGAACATATTACAAAGAAAGACAAGCTATCCCAAAGCATAACAAAGATTAACTTGTATTAGAACGCGTCAACGAGCACTCGAATAACATTTCTTGATTGTCCTTGGCCTTGGCTTTGGCCTTTCAGGTTGGACTGCTTACACTTTGGCTTTGGTGTTGATGCTGGAAGTGTTGCTTTTTTCGTGACACCTTTCGACCTTTACTTTTAAAGCGCAATTACTTCTTCTTGTAACCCAAATACTTTAAGCGCAATTTTTTATACTTCATTTTGCTGCGGTGTAGTGCATTGTGACTGTCCCGCCAAGAACTTTAAAGCGAGCCTATGTTTGCTACCAGGCGTGCCAGAAAACTTGGATTTCCAAAAGTCGATTTTGTCACGTTTTCTTTCTGACAAAAAATAGCGACATTTTGGACATGCATTTATACATGCCGTATGTCAAAAAAGTGAATTCATAACTTTGCTCAGAACGATTATTTAGATTTTACCATTGTAGAACCTTTCAATGCCATGTGTAGCCAGAAACTTCTGGGGACCACAGTCCATCTGAGCAACACCGGTGTAGGGAGCAACCGGATAACAACGAGCACCTCCCCTGGACAATTTGCATGAAAATTTATCCTTTTAGACTTTTTTGCTGTTTGTAGTCTCTCCCAAATGTGTCAATTGCTCCTCAAGAAAGCTATATGCCAGTTACTGGAACTATTCGGCATGCAACGAATTCAAACCCCACATTTGTATTTATGACCTCAAGTCTTAATTTTGCTGCGTGAGCCAAAGTAAACGCACTCCCTATTCCATTCTCATTTCCCTTAAAACAATACCTATGCCGAACCATTCCGCAAATTTATGCAGTTTAAAAACATTCACAGCTGAACAAACATCGTCCCGCTTATTTAATAGCAACATTATAATGGATTTTATAAAAACGGGTAACATTAACACCCTGAAGTGATAGTACGACTTAGCACATTTCTTGATCCTTATGCAATTTACGCATATAAATTTCAGTCTTCACTGCAATAAAGCTTTGGAAGAATTAAGTACTTCCCCTGCCGAAGCCTAGGTCTAGCGATAGGTGTCTATTTGATACGCTGCATAATCATTATGTATGGGTTATGCGACATAGAGACAAACTCAGAAGGCGACTGACCGCCGAAAGATTACTATAACAGCACAAAAGTTTCAGTCTCAAACCTAAAAGCTTTTTTGGGAGATTGAGACGAACTCATGTCTTTTGGTTTGTCCTTTGTGAATTCTTCACTGATCATCTCTAGCTTTTAATACATGAGTTCTTCAACTTTGTTTCAATGTTCTGTGAACATATGCTTCACATGGCACAAGTGTTGTTTACTCGTTTTATTACCCGTTTGATAACGGAACATTGCTTTTGTATACAAAACTTGAAAGGGAACCTCTCGAAATGTTAATCTCAAATCAAGCTGAAAATTGGTGAGTACATAGATCTCGACGCGCTGATTCCGAAAAATATGGGTTTCGTCGGCTAATGCGAGATCTAAAATGCCTAAAAGGGCATGTCTAGAACGGGAAAACCGACCGCTCAGCAGCCGTGCCCCAGGTTGAAATGGCTCCCGCCTGTGACTGAAATGGCCTCGTCTGCATTCAGACGCGAGACTCATGCGCTGGAAAGTCGGTTGTTTTGCATGAAACATGGCCATCAACCCGTCAAATGTGCTGAAGCTCCCCTTGCCATGCGATTCCCTGGACAGAGCACGGAGGACTATTCGAATCTGGAAGAGGAGATTGGCAACGGCATATTCGGTAAGATTTGAAGTGATTTCCGGCGTAAATTGGACATTTTTATCTTGAAGATATCATGGAAGATCGTGAGGATTGACTTTTCGAAGCATTTCCTGAGGGTGGCGACGCCAATGAAGACGAGGATAGTGAGGACGACACTCCGTTGAAGCAGTTCCACTATAACCGCAAGCAGATGTATCAAATTGTCGAACATCGGTTTGTGCGCAAACACAAATTGGCCACGATTCAGATGCACTTCAAGAAAGTCAAGCACTTGAAGCAAAGAAAACCGGACAGCTCCGACCCCTCAATGTCTTCTTTAACCGGCAGCTGAAAGCGTTCCATTGTCGACTGACAAAGTTTCTTTGCCGCCTGAAGCCCGAATTCATCGTCGCGGTCCGAAAGAACCTTGCGTCACAATGCTTAACCTCCTGGCCTGGCAGTTCGCCGCACCACGGTATCAGGAGATGATCAAACTCGCGTGGTACAAAGCCGGATATCTCGAAGAACACCCGGCAGAATTCGTCACTCCAGAGAAATTCTGCTTACGATTCCAGAATTTGGACGCGAACTGCGCGTGCGGTAAGTTTGCTGTGTTTCGGTGCTTATATTGCGTGCATCACTGTTGCATTGACCACACGATAAGTCACACTTTTTAATAAATGTTGAATTTAGCGAGACGAGACGCAACTTGCAGCGCCAGACAGAAACTATTTCAGTCTCAGCCGGGAGCCATTTCAACTTGGGGGACGGCTGCTGAGCGGTCAATTTTCCCGTTCTAGACATGCCCTTTTAGGCATTTTAGATCTCGCATTAGCCGACGAAACCCATATTTTTCGGCTTTCCCTTTCAAAAATCTCCGGTTATTTTGGAACCCGTTCAAAATTTTAATTTGTTTAGGAAAATGCTAATTATACAGCTATCCTCCAAGCTATCGACAATAGAGAATTCGTAGAAGTGACTGCATTAAATAATTCTTTTCAAAACATACAATGTTTTGATTACGAGGTGTACTTTGTTGTCGGAGCAGTGACAAGGTACTAAAACGTTTTCTACAAGACTCATAATTTTTTGCCTTTCACTTTTTAAAGAGACTCACGCTCAGTTCAATTTCCGCCTTGTGGGTAAGTTACACGAAACGTTTTAGAACAAAACACAAGACCACAGTTTGATTATCGGTTTTGATAGTTTCATTTACGTACAGGCACGTAAATGTTTGATAACAGAATGTAAGAACGACCGAACGGTAACGGATACTAGGCTTGAGTGGAATAGCTTTTTAAGACGCTCGAACATTTTTTAGTTTTTGTGTTTTTAGATACGCTACACGCACAGAGCCCCTTTCAAGACGTTCAAAATTTTAATGGATTGCTCAGAAAAGTTTTCTTGTCTACTTGCTCACTTCCTGTTTTCTACAGATCCCGGGTTTTCCAGCAAGTGAGTCTCATTTAGCGTTCAACTATTAAAGTGTCACATGTTTGGTCGGTACCGGTGCTGTGTTTTGACAACGGTTGGTTCCAGATATCTTTATTGTGGATTGGAATCGCTTCACTCGTTGCAGGCATCCCCCAACGTCCGAAAGTCTATATTTGAAAACAATAGTCGCAGTTCTCAGCCGTTATTTGTTTGCCTTCGTGATTAATCGGAAGGTCTAAATGACACTGCGGCTTACTGTCACTCAGCTCTAATGACAAGCAATAGCCGCACACAAGGGCGGCACGAAGATTTCTACTTGGCCGCCCGCAAACGATAGTCTATGACAGGCTGCACTCAGGACAGTGATCGCGAATTTATATTGGAGACTCACTGCTGAAGCTCTTAGTCCTGGGCTCCAACTATGTCTTCCCGAGAGAAGCCGACTCCTCCCTCCAATCCTGGGCACTTGACAGATTTCGACCAAAGGTACTGTCTTTACTGTCTTTTGCCTTAAGTAATGTTCTCAATGTCTTTTGTAATGTATTTAGCTACTTAATGTGAATCTTTTTTCGTTTAGCTGGGCTCGCAAGGCGCCGTTTCACCCGACGGCCCAACTTGGCTACGGGAAACGACCGGAGCTGAATCAAGTCTACACGGCCCAGACGCACAGTCTGGACGACGCACAGTGTGTGGACGCTCTTCCGTCGAATTATGACTATCCCGAAGGATCCCACCTTGTGAACCCCGACACAATCGAAGAGCACCGTCGGAACATTCGGACGATGCAGATTTCCAGTGCGCTTGCGTCCCGGCAAGTTGACCAGGGAAGAATGTACGAAAACTGCCAACCCGAATCCGTTCGAGCCGGAAGTGGCATTCACGCGGTAGATTGTGAGAGGTTCGAGATGGAAAATCAGGAGTTTCTAGCCGCTACGACATGCCGATTCAGCACGGAAACTACAGTCCCGATGATCGCCGTCGGTCTCAGCAGCCCCAACTTCGCTACTTCGAGTCTTCGAATCAAAACCACCCTCATCTACAACCTCCCGTGCGGCAAGTGGCCCACTTTGCATCTCCAAACCAAGCTCCAATAGAAGCAACGTGCTACAACTATTACCAAGACGAGCAGGGACGTTTGGTCCACGACGAACATCCTCCTCCAAGGCACGTCGGCCACGCTCACCAGCAAGAAGTTCTGCCGCCCCACGCGAAGGAAATGAGCGGGAGGAAGGTGCGGTATTGCGAAGCCCCCCAGACGCAGTTCGCGAAACGCGACGACGAAAGAAAGGTCGGGCAGCCGATGCCGCAAAGTCTGGACGGACCATCCGATCAGGAAACCAGACAAGGACTGACAGTTCAGACCACAAATCCCTTTTTGACGAAGAAGAATCAACTATTTCCGGAAGCGACGCCAAATTGGATGCCAAAGACGAAGGTGCAAACTGTGGTCGAGATGATCAACCACCGGAACGAGCCACTGCCGCAGAGCCACTTCAAGGAGGCGGCAGTTACTATTTTAACGCCGATGGGCGAAAAAGAATACTGCTTGGATTCAACGTTGGACAGGAAAAGAACCGACTGTCAGGGCCGCTATCGACGTGACTGTGAAGAAACTTGCGACGAGGAAATCCGCAAGAACGAAGCGCGACCAAGTGACCAGCACCAACCGAACCGGGCGAACGTAGCTGTCCAAGGTCAAATTTGCGGTCCTCTCGGTTTAAACGGATTCTTTTAGTGAAAACGAATGTTCTGCCTGCCCCCCCTTTGCCAGAAGGAATCCTGAAACGTCCTCAAAAGGAGACTCCTCCAACGGCTCTCGACAAGAAAGCCCTAAAGACCAAAAACGACCTGAGCGAATATTCGAATTCGTCCACAGTGTCGGCGAATTCGTCGCTTTCGAGCGACGACTCCACCACAACGCCCACGGGCGTCGAAGTCACGCCACGGGACCTGGGCACGGAAGCCGACCTCCTTCTGTTTTATTTCAAGCAACACGCGACAGTCTTGAATTTTATTGGAATCCAGCTTCCAAAAGGTACTCGATCCGCCGCGGTTTAATTTAAAAATGAATTTCAGAACTGGTCGCACACATTGTACAACTTCCGGAAAGTCCGCGAGTGGAATTAGAACTGCGGAAAGCGACTCCCCAGCATGGACAAACCAGGGGAACAACTACGAAACAGCGACCGACGGGAAAGGAAAAGGTGATGAGGCGGGCGAGTTCGAAGAATGAACGGAAAACGAAACGACAGCTTTCCACTCGCACGACCCTGAAGAAGGTTCCCGAATCGGAAGACTCCCCAGCTGCGACGGAAGAACTCTTCGACCCGGAGAAGGGTGCTGTCGCCGTAGGGAAAACCATCATTTCGATCAGCCGAGGAGCGTATTCCGGATACCCAGAGGAGCAGACGCAACAAAAAGAGGCCGAACTCAGGCAACACCAGCTGCTGGAGATGAAAAAAAAGGAGATAATCGACGATTTTCACGATGTGAGCCGACAAGTAAGAATTCTGTGTTTTAGAACTCTTGACGATCGCGTGAATTCAGATGGTCTCTCGCGAGGCCTCCCTTTCAATTTCTGGCAGCGAAGAACGACGGTCTTCTCGGAAAGTGGACCAGTCGACGTTGAGGAGAAGCTCTGCCACCACCTACACAAGCGACGACTTCTCGGATACCGGCCACCAGCGGCGAAGCGAGCACAGTCCACTCAGCGAGACGCAAACGGCCGAATCAAGGTGGACCTTTTTGAAGAAGTGATGGTTAAATCCGAGTTCGGCTGTCGATTTCGTTTCTAACCTCTTTCCTCTACATCTAAATCTCTTAAAAACATCTGGAGGCAGGACAAAAATGGTTGTTGAGGTCTCTAGAAGTGGGTTGACCAACGCTGTTTGAAAAATTTCTGGATTTCTTTCAAAAAGCAGACAGCTGATTGGTGTTCCGGCAGTTTTATGTGAAACCAGCCGACCCCAGACTCAATTTGGCACTTGTTTGTCGCTCTATGGGACGCTCTATGAGCCATGTATGGTTTTTCCCGCCTTTTTTCCACTTTCAATTCGACTTTGAATTCTTCACGAACTTCCTTCCGAATTCGCTGCGTTCGGAGAAGCCAAACTGTTTCCCTGTTGCCTAGATGAACTGTTTCTCCTTTTAATTGTTGATTAAATCAGGAGTGGGCGGTTTATGAAGAAGTCTGCAGCGGCGCTGATTGCGAAGAAACAAACCAGCCGCAACAATTCGCCGTCCCCCGGAAACAACTTCAAAGAGAAGGCGCAGGGCACAAACAAAAAGGTGTGTCGGGAAGGCCGCTCGCAGGGATTATTAGTTCTATTCAGCAAATTGACTGCAAACCCACGCAGCACAGAATCGCTGCAGAAATCGCGAATCTCCGAGAACGCGAAGACGAGCTGCGTCGGAACCGCCACCAGCTCGGTTTGCCCTCGCTCGAAGACATCGTTGACATCTGGCGTCAGGGCCACGGGGGATACGGTAGACCCCCGACTGGCGGCTTGAACGCGCACCACGACCAGATCGCCGCGGACAGCGTCGGTATAGGTAATTGCGACGTAACACTTTCTTGTCGCAACGTACATTCCAATTAGGCGCCCCGCTCAGAAGCGCACGTTCGTTCGACCATCTACACTTCGAGGCTAACGAAGGCAATAAGCCCGAAGCAGGTTGCCGCGTTGCAAAATCCGAGTCTTTCCACCAGCTGCAGGTACCCGCAAGTGACGTCAGTGGTTGTTAATTAAGTTTTGGTCTTTTAGCTAGAAGCAGGCCGCGGGATGATGCAGGGCAACGTCCACGACGATTATGGTAGCAAGGGCATTCATAACCCGGACATGAAGAGTTGCCTGACCCAGCCAGGGCAAGAGTACATGGGTCGCGCAAGAGGGCACCCTGGTAATCACGACAAATTCAACAGCTCCGGGGTATATGATTTTTCTCACATTTCTCTGTTGAGCACTTTCTTTCAGCCTCACAACCAATTTGAGTATCGAAACGTGCAAATCAAAATTAGGGCTGGAAACGATTACAGCGATGGAAGCGGCACTTTGGACTCAAGGCTAGTCGAGATAATTACCGCGTATGAGTTGAAGGTCCATGTTCTAGAGCATCAGAAGCTCGCGGAAACGCTCGTCTTCGCCGCCATTACCACCACGAATATCCTGCCGTTCGCCTCTGAGAGTCTCCTTGACTTTCTTGTCAAAGTTCCCTTCCACTCTCGTCCATATTTATTTCGCATCCGTTTATTTTATTTGTTCCGTCACTTTCATGCTACCGTAATCTGGGCTTAATTAAAACGTCTTTGCTCACTTAAGATGTTGGTAAATTATTTTCTTTCATTAAAATCAAGCTCATCGAGGTTGGTTCTGGTGTTTGGGGTCATCGAACGCATTTCCCGAGAAACGGAGGATACTATGACGTCCCAACTTCTTCTTTGTAGTTTGTCACAAAGTGTTTTATTAATTGATAAGCAGCTTGGGATGTGGTGGCATCGGATGTGGGTGCACAAACAAAGCTAATTATGAAGTCGGACCGTCTTCCGTCTGTTCAAACATAAACATAGTTGATGTAACGAGCTGATGAGGTTAAAGGAACACGGGCGCAAATAGAGTGTCTTCGGCTCATTTTTCATCTCAGAATTCGGAACTCGCGGCCAAGCAGACTTCCCCGAAACGGCGGATTTTCCAACTTTTGCGGCATAGATTATGAGGCAATTAACGTTTTTCTGAGGTGTGTACGGGTTTCCTCTCGCTCGCGCGGACGATTTTTCATAGGGTGGTGCGGAGTCAGTGTCGGTCTTTAATTAAAGGCGGTGCCAGAAGGCTCCTCCCCCTTCGTGTGGTTTGGTCGGCCTCCGGGCCCTTGACCATGGGCAAATTCAAACGTTCGGCTCGATCATTTTAGCGTCCATAAACGGCAACAGCAGCTATTATGAGCAATACAGTGTTCGCAGTGCTTTTTTCCGCCTTTTTCCTCGCTCTTCTCACCAGCTCCGACGCCCGCAGTCTCTCCGATTGTGAGTTTTCTTCGGTTTTGTAAATTTCATGCATTTGAGAATGGGTGCCAAAGATTAATTGAGATATGCCGAAACTGATATTTTCGGGCTTTTAGAGTTGTCGGTCGTCTGTTTTGGCCGCTTAAAACAGTGGCGATGTCTAAAATTACGTCCGCAACATTGTTTTGTTTTCAACAACAAAGGAAACGGAACCCTAAGAGGTGCTTTGTTATCTTAACGAGCCGCTTTGTTCCTGTTTGTGTGAAACATTTGTCAAAGTGCTTGTAATAACAATTTCGATGGGCGTCGCTCTCCAGCCTTTACCCATCTTCACTCGTTTCAGACGAGCTGCGAGCCCTCGTCGAGCAGTTCAACGACGAGTTCGGCAACCCGGACCTCCTTTATGGCATGAGTCCTCTGCAGAAGCGGAGCTACCAGCACATCTGGCGCAACCTCCAGATGCAGATGCCAATCTACGCAGGCGCCTCCGGCCAGCGCGACTCGAAGCGAGCGAACGAACTCAACAGAGCCCGATCGAACAACCTATACCGTCTTGGCTAAACCTCGGCCGGCGACGCGACTTGTTTCTGACTGACTTGTAATCCCACTTTGCTTTTGTAGAGAGATCAGAGTACCCGCTGAACAATGCACTACTATTACAACTGTAAATAAACAATGTTGAAACCCGGTGAATTTGTCATGTGAGAGGAATAATCAGAGTTGAGGTGATTGCACGCAGCACCGACTGATAAGGAGCGCCACTTTCATCCATCGATTTCTTCCCACATGGCTCGCCGATGTTCTATGCAGGATTTAAGGTAGAAAGTGGAACGTAAGTAGCGCGCGTCAACTTTTCTGATCCTACAGGAACGAATATGCCGCGATAGCCCACATGCAGAAACGACCCAGCGAGTCCTACGGCATGCCGCCGATGTACGCCGACGAAATGGACAGCGAAGTAGGTTTTTCATATGCTCTCGGCTAACTGTGCCGTTCAACTTTTTAGTTTGACGAAGAAGAGGCTCATAGCATGAGTTGCACGGGAATTCCGTGCTGCGTGAGCGAGGACCAGTGCGAAGACTTCGGTCACCACGTCTCGATCTTTATGGTGGCGCTGGTCGCATTCGCCACCTTTTTCTGTGTCACGCTCATTCTTATCCTTATCTTCGTTCTCGGATAACATAAAGCCAACGATAAACCATTTATTCCAAATTGTATTTCTACTGCAGGACAGTCAAACGTCTTCTATACACATTAATCACACAAGGCGCCTTGTGGCCAGAGATTGTCCTTCTAAAAGTGCGTCGTCCTTCATCGAGGAATAAACGAGTGCTCTTAAGCTTGGTCATAATGAGATGACGAGTGAAATTTGATTAACCTACCCCGCGGACAAACTCCAAGCGAAGCGACTGTGAGATCTATTTGGTGTTTACAAGCAAAATGAATGAGTTCGCATAAATTCTCGTAAGTGTTCCCGTCGGTGCCACAAACGTTCACGTTGGCCGCTACGCCGATCTGGGCCGATAGATCGCATTTCTGCGAACACTCGCACTTGGGGGGCTTGTTCCTGGAATCCACACAGCTCGCGCCATGGTGGCAGCTCATTTGAGAACAGGACCTAATTAAGGCAAAAAAAGTTAAGCCGAAAAGTAATGTGTTCTCACTTTGGTGTGCTCGGAGTGTAGTTGTTTCGACTGATGCACCCCGAGGGCGTCAGAATCATGTCCGGAGTGCAGGTGTCGCATTTGAGTCCCAGGGCGTTGTCCTTGCATTGGCACCGACCCGACGACTGTTCGCAGTCGGCTCGAACGGCACCATAAATCGAACAGCCACAGGCTGAAAAACGAAACCGTCAGGCACAGACGGAGAAACTTGATCGACTACGTCGACACGAAGAAGAGCCCTGAGCTATTAAATGGATGCCGTAGAATCCCGGAACACAATGGTCGCATTTCAGACCGCCAACTCCCGGTCGGCATTTGCATTGACCCGTGGAGAGGTCACACTTTTCGTCATAGGCTCCTATTCTGTTGCACTGGCACCGATCTAAATATGTGGGCTTGACATAACTTGCGAGCAGGTGGGTAACCTTGGATCTTGAAAGCACCTGGAACCTGCTGACATTCCAGCAACGGAAGCTGTTTGATTATGACGTCTGACTTGCAAGCAGCCCTCTCTAAGTGGCACAGTGACGGGTAGAGTTTTCCGTCACTTCCGCAAAGAGTTTCTTCGCTAGACGTCTCGTCGCAACTTTCCGAGCAAGAACACACTCCGTTGACGCAGTGCTGCCCGTATCCGCATTGTACATTGGCACAAGAGTCTGCAAGGGTCTAACTTAATTTGAATTACCTTCAAATCCACTCACCGCAACTTCCGTAGAAAGCGACCATTTTAAACTTTTGCGAAACGCAGGATGCGAGTTGCATGTGGCACTCCGACGGGTAGGTGACGCCGTCGGTGGCGCAGACCGACTTCTCGTCTTCGGTTTTTTGGGGACAGTCCTTGGGACAGCGACAATTGCCACTTCCTCTCCCGTCGGCCACACAAACTCCGTAAAACTCGCAGTTGACATTTTCACAACCCTCTACAAACTCACAATTAGGAATCTGTTACAAAGGTGCCCGTTACCACAAATTCCGTTGTAATTCTGAAAAATGGTTCTGCCTGATAAACACGCGGCTCTATTCATTTTACAGGGGTTCGGGTACGTCACCCCATCGCTGCCACACACTTCCATCAGCTCCGACCCACAATCCACGCAATCGCATTTCGGTGCACCTTCCCTCACAACGCATATTTTAGGATGGACGCAGCCGGTATATCCGGCGCATACTCCGACGCCTTAAAAGGGACTTGTTAGAAAATCTGTCATCCGATACTCAATTTACCGCAGGGGCCTTCATGCCGCACCGTGTTCCGCATCCGCTTCTCGCAGGCAGCTCGCTTTAGTTCACACTCGTTGTCATAAGTCATACCATCCTAGACAAAAAACAATTAAATTCCTCTTCATGCAAAATGAATACCCGCTGTCTTTATCTCAAGGGATTTTGTTTTCAATCGTCTTATCCCGCTGCCCAAACCTAATTCCGTTCCAGAAAGAAAACAACGGCAATAAAGCAACCACGCAAAACAAACGAAAGAGCGAGATTCAAAAGTACACAACTCTCTTTCAACACCTTCTCTTTGAATTAGCAACTTCTGAACACGACGATTCGTAGTCAATATGATTACTATCGACTTCAAAATCCATAGTCCATGATCTGCACTTGGACAAAAATGCTATTTGAAATCTGGGACATGACGTTCCTGCTTCTGCCTCCACAGAAAAAGATTTTTAAAGAAAAGTTCTCAGAGTCGCAGAATTTCGACAAACCTTGAAATAAGGGCATGTTACCAGGAAGACATGCAAGAGTAGGTGCTGCGTTCGTGTTTGGATATTTGCACCGTAGAGTGCGGAAAGACACCTGATCTGTGCATACAGCCCAGAATCAAAAATTACATAAAGTCTACTTGAAATCACGAAAACATTTTGTCAATAAATGTTCACATAACTTTGTGCTGTTATGCTAAATTGAAACGTGGTTTTTTCGATTTTTTGAAAACAAGAACTCCTAAAAAGCAAAATGTTTTGACACTAAGAAAATGAAAATTGCGACGTTCGTAGGACAACATTTTTCGGAAACCCCTGTCAAAAGTTGTATATGGGTGTTTGTAAAAACAAACTTACTGTTCCACAAACAGGACGCATGATTTGGTGGCAGTTTGAAAAGCATCCGCAAGTTGCGTTCTGGTTCTGGCCAACAGAGCAGATTTGCCCTGGTTCGCACTTCAACAGGTTGCATGGCATCTCCGCTACGGTATCAAAGTTAACAATTGTGCGTACGTTCGTTTGATATTACCTTCACATCTTCCTTTCTTAAAAAACTGAATCTCCGATTCTAGTTTACAGGCGGCGACTTTCATCAAACATTCGTTTTCGTATCTGAAATCGGGCCGTTTTGGTGATTTACAACGACTTGGGTTTTTCATAGTTGCACTTAAGCCGATCGTCATTTCGTAAGTTCGACGTTTGCAATTTAAACAGTTAATGACTTAACCACCTAGAACAGCAAAAAAGATTGAATTGCTAAACGATCAAATAAAGTTTCCTGAGCACAACAATGACGAGAGGGACACAAACCGATTAAAAATAGTAGTGAATCTCAATCTAACCACGACTTATTGGCTACACGAAATACTCCCAAAACAACATGGTTTAAGAAAGCCAAAATTCTAACATGTTTGAAAAAAATGAGGTTAAGATGTCACCTTTCAATGTTATTATCATTTTTCAACACCATCTCAAGCTAAAACAAATTTAGAGATTTTGAAGTGGTGTTGTGGTAGTACGCTTTAAGAAGTTGTTTCTAACTGTGCTTTTTGCAAGTTGAACAAGACTTAATCCACTTCAGATCATAACCACCTACGTCTTTCCGTTCGTTGCACATATCGGCGAGTAGTCCATGGTGCACTGCTCCGAACAACGACACTCGCCTTTCCGGTTTTCGTTCAACTTACACACGGTTCCCTTCGGACATCGAACATTTTTGCAAGGATCTGAGAAAAAAGGATCACCTGAGAATTCCGCAGGATTTTCTACCACAACTTCCAAAATACTTTGCCGAGATGTTCGCTTTGTTCTCGCATGCGAATTTGTTCAGATGACAGAAACTCGGGAACTCCCGACCGTCGGAGGAGCACACGACGGTGGACAGGACAGAGTCGCCATAGTCCTCACAGTTGCTGGGACACGCGCAGTGCGCGGAAAGACGTCCGTTTTCGCTGCGAGTGATGACACACTGCTCTCCGGCGAGACACCGTAAATCTTCGCAAGGATTCTTCAGATCTAAACGAATCGGTTGTAAACGAACACTCGCGACTCAATCTCTGGACACCTTTGGACCACTTGATACATGTGTTTCCGAAGGACACAAAAAGCAGTAGAGACCCAACGATTGCGGCCCGCATGCGCAATGACAACCACTTGGGAACATTTGTTGGATATAATTCCTTGTTGTCATCTTATTGATTGTTATTTCGACATTCTGCATGTTAGAAAATTTAGGCGCCGCCTAAGTGCGATGCAGTCGAATTTGCAAAAAGTGCTTCTCAGCTGAGCTCGCGGTCGCTGAGTTTCCACCAGAACATTTGTGCAAGAGATCAAAAGCAGTCGTTCCTAGTTGGGAGTTGTGTACTAAGACCAATCCAAGGCGCTTAATAGGAGAAACAAGGGTCTCTGCAAACAAGCACACTCACCGCAAGTTCCGTTGTAGAGGATTTGGAGATTCGGCCCTTTTCTGGAGTCCTTGTACAGCTCGCAAGCGCGAAGTGACAGATGGCACTCGCTGAGATAAGTCTGGCCGTCTGATCCGCACACTGGCTTCGAACTGTCGCTGCACTTCTTTTTACACACACAATTGCCACTGAAACGTAAACGAACCTTCGATCATTGTCGGCAGACGGTTGCAATCGCAACTTACGTTTGAAGCGAACAGTGCGATCCGTACGGGCATTTCTTCACTTCGCATTTGTCTGAAATCAGGCAGCAATCACCACGTTTCGGCAGTTCTTGAAAGCTGCTCTTTTGTGTAGCATATGGAACGGCTCCTTTTATGTAGGTTCAAAGGCGATAATATCACATAAAGACGTCTTAAATCCTCCTTTTGCGGAGCGACCGTCATCTGACCGCGTGCTCAACGAACCTATTGCGCGTGCTAATCCTATTTGCCGTAATGAAGCAGTAATTATCACAGAACGACATATTAATTGGTCCGGCGACTGGCTAACTTACTTGGTCGAATCCCGCGTCGTTTTTTGATCGACCGTCCTAAAAAAACGGGATGAATTCGGGCTTGGAAATAAGGCACACAAAGAAGGGTCAGACCACTACAATAGTGAAGACCCCAAAAAACATGTGGACGATGTGACCATTGTTCGGCGAGACAACTACCTTGTGAAAAGGCGTGAACCATGTCCAGGACGCGGAGGTTTATCGGAAGTGGGCTGCTCTGAAGCGTCAGCAGGCCGTGCTCGTCCTCGATCAACATTAGGAGTTTCGTCTGTCGCTCCGAGAGCAAACTCTTGCATATCTAAACTGAACGTTTGTTTGCGAAGTGGAGGTCGGAAACTACCTTTTTACTGCCCACTCCAAAAACAGCAATTATCTGCCGCCGGCCCAAGAGCTTTCTTCCCTTATACACTCGTTTAATTCTGATTGTTGCCGTCTGAAAATAAACTGTTGCGTGAGGTGCATTAGAAGAGCGTTGTTTCATGAAAGCGTCAAAGAAACAACGGTAGGGGAGCGTCATTTATCATAAGGCGGCGCTGCGAGAAAAGAAGAATTGGCACAGCAGGACAACTTCGAAAGAGATTAATGCCCGCTTTTAAAAACAACTGATTAGCGCGGTCTGATAATGCGTGTCGACGAAGACGCATTTTTGAAGAAAAATGTAAAATTTACCTGGAGGTGAAAGTTGCGGGGATCAAGGGCGACTTGCTCCACTCTACCCGTAAGAACCACCGCTGAAGCTTGCAATGATGCGTTGACAATTTTGGCAGAAAATGGGCACGGTGAAACGAGGACGAAAGTGAGGCAAAGGAGGAGAAGGAGCAGGTAGGGAAGCTCCGAGGGGGAAAGCATCTGTAATTTTCTGGAAGATCCTGGAGAGGACAGTTAGAAAGGCTGATCGAGAACCGCGTTCATGGTTCAAATAAAACTGCAAGCTTCAATTGGTGCTCTAGCACGCAAGGGACGCTCGCCCCGCCCCTCGCCTGCTTGGCCTCTGAAAGCAGCTACAAGCCTTCTTAATCCATCGGCCGACGAGACGGTCAACTCGGACTTATCCAAAATGACAAATTGCTTTTCTTCTCCTTTTTATGAGAGACACCGTATAAAAAGGAGAGATTAGCTATGTCTTTCTCACAAGTCATAAAACATGTTTGCCCTAAATTCACCCGCCCTAAAAGTTCCATTGAACAAGCGAGCGTTTTTAGAAGGCTCCTGACAAGGGACGCAAGGGACGCACGGGATTGAATTTGTATTTCAAACTTGACCGAGTGTCGCTTTATGTTCTACAGTCAGCCGAAGGATGAGAAATAGAATATATCCATATAAATGAGATTCTAAAAATTTCAAAAGGAGCATTCTCCAAATTTTAATTGAACTTTTCTCGAGCTGTTGATGTTATCAGTGTTGACTAATGTTGGGTATTGTACAAAAACCAAAAAGTTAACATTTGTAGCCAGAAGTCATTAGACTGCGAATTTAGCCAAACTTTTTTCATTAAGTGAGTTCTCCCTCCTTTTCAGACAGTTTTGAGTTTTTAGGCAAAAATGGTATTTCAGGAAACCACCATTTGCAGAATATTTCAGTTCAAAGTGAAACATGTAAATTGATTACCAGATGCTCATCATCTTTGCAAGCGTAGTCCCTTTTTCTGCTAACAAGAAGATAATCTCTGTTAACTGCAAAACTGCGAGAGGTTTAAAGGCATGTTTGTGCAGAACATCTTGTGATCGTTGAAATTATCGTTAACTGTTAATTATTGTTCCAGACTGGCTACCTTGCTTGTACTGGCGCAGCAGCGCTGCTTTCGTTAGATTCAAAGCTTTCAAAAGGATTGCAGCTTTCTAAACCAGCGGTCCCTTCCGCGCTTTCCAAAGGAAGAACGCGCGAACTTTCGTAATGGTGGATCCCGCGCAGAATTTGCACTTGCAAGTCAAAATTTTTGCGCCAAATCAAGGTTCGCACTATTTTTCGCGCGTCTCCTATATTTATTAGGCAAGCGTCAGTGTCCTTTCGGTCCTCACAGCGGTCTCCCTCTTCGTCTACAGTTTTACTGCTTTCGTATCGCGGTTTGGCGCAAAGTCGCATTCCTTTTTTGTCCTTTCACGAGCGTTTTCACTGAACGTTTTCACGGTTCCATTGCAATTCCAGAACTCCCCTTCGCTTATTTCGAAAATGTCCAGCCGCGTCAACGTCGTCAAGGTCGATTTCCTGAACAACCCGGCCAAGTTTACTGATGGTTTCAACGTCGAAATCATTTTTGAAGCCCAAGAAGATCTTCCCGGGGACCTGGAATGGGAACTGACCTACGTCGGAACTCCGTCGAGCAGCGAGAAGGATCAGGTGCTCGAAACGATTCTCATCGGCCCCATCCGCGAAGGACGCCACAAGTTCCAGCTTGAGGTTTGTCTCTTTTGCCTTCTTCTCACATCACTCCCTCCTTTAGGCGGAAGCTCCGAAACCTGAGCTCATTCCCGAAGACGACGTGATCGGCGTCACGGCTCTTCTCCTGACCTGCAAGTACAACGACCAGCAATTCCTCAAAATCGGCTACTTCGTCTCCATCGACTACACCACCGAGGAGCTCCGCGAAAACCGTCCGGAAGAAATCGACTTCGCCCAGGTTGGTTACTCCCCGCTCGGGAGCTGAGTTCATCTATTTTGCAGCTCGAGCGATGCGTGAAGGAAGAAGACGTGAGGGTGCACTACAACATCATCAAATGGATCGAAGAAGAGCCGATCGAAGAGGAGCCGATCGAAGAAAACCAGAACCAAGAAGATGAGAACATGGAGAAGGAGAACCAGGAGAACGAGGCGGTGGAGGTGACCTCGAAGATGGACGTCGAAGACGTCGTCGCGGAGGAGCCCGAGCCCCAGAGCGTTGAGGAATAAGCGCCGCGTGTATTTCGGCCTGTGTTCATCCGGTAATTGGTTCATGTACATGTCTCCTAACGATCGAAGCAGTTAAATATTTCAATAAATTAAAGCTGTTTCTGGGCGAAGACCGAGTGTTGACACGGAAACTGCATGGCGAGGTCGGATTGCTTGAAGAGACGGATCGTGTCAAGCGCACACACTCCGTCTACACGGCCGTAGTTCTCGCAGATGAACATTATCTGCACAAAAATAAGTGTAAGGACAGCTATTAGTTGGCAAAGTTACCTTGGTAGTGTTTGTGGGGCAGTCGATCCTCCCGGCCTTCCAGGCGATGTCGGTCGTCATGTGGCTCGGACTCTCCATCGGGCACACCAAGTCCTGCGGAGTCCTTCCAGGCGTGTAGCAGCAGGCGCTGAGTTTCTCGCCTTCCGTGAACTCCAGCCAGTCGAACAGAATAACGTGGGGTTCAGTCATCTTCGTTCGTGTCTCTAACACCGCCACCTCTCCTGGCTCCAACCTGGTCTCCACGAAAACGGACTTCCCAGACATTCCTCGCACGAAATTTCCTTTGTTGGAAAGAGTCTTCGAGTTCCTGTAGCCGCACATTCCGTGGTCGAAAAGGCACCCTCCGACGGTGTTGCAGACGTCGCCCTTCGTCTCCAGTTGTGTGAATGGGCTACAAATTATTATTTTTTAGGTGGATTATTTTGATTTTTCAGCATACACTCCCTCCTCGTCCTCTCCTGAAATGGTGTTTTCGTCTGCTTTAGTGCTATCAAAATCTGGTCTTAGAAAGTCGGCGAATTCCTTTCCGAACATGTCAGTGAAGGCTGCAAAGGTGTACTGTGTTCAAGTTTTCCTTGCATCTGGCCACTCACGGTTCAAGGAAGGAGCGGGCGTTACTCTTTCTTTGATTGCCGACGTGGGTTCTGTCCGCTTTTGTATCACAATCTTTTGTGGAGCGCCCATCGTCGGCACTTGCTTGGCTGTGGGGACCGAGAAGCTCGGGAGGCTCTGAAGGCGAGGCAGCGAGCGGAGCACGTCGACCAACGGACCTGGAGAGATCGAAAACATCGGTGGAATAGTCAGGTTGAGCGCAGGAAACAACGTGGGAAGGGTGAAGGGAATCTGAGTTGTTGTCGAAGGCGCCGAGAAAACGGTGGTGGGAAGCTGCGAGTTGTTCACGATCGGGATCATTTTCGGCTGCTTGTGGACAACAACTATGGGAAGGTGGCGCACATTCAAGCTGCAGAATTCGGTCTGCACATGGATCTTGTCGATCACCACGACGGCCTGAGAGCGGGCGCCGCGGTTGGTCAAGACGAAACCGATCTGAAACACAAAACTAAAAATAAATGTATGTATGGGCGCCCCCGGAATTGAAACTCAAATCCGCACGGCCTTCTGCCGCGCTCAAAAAAGCACCACGAGTCGGCTTGAAACACAGAAGCGCGTTCGAGGTCAAAATAGTCTAATTTCGCTGCAAGAGGTTTTGCCGACTGAAAAACTACGGGAAGACGCCACAAATGTGGAGTACGCTTCACTGCACACCGGTCTAAGCGGATCGACCTCAATCCGAGGAGGAGACTGATATCCCAGTTGCCTCCTCAACTGAAACCAAAGATTCGGCTCATTTACCTTAACGGGAGTGTTTTTCGGGACGTACAGTTCCACCGTCTGCGAATTGTGTACGGATTCGCACTGGTCTTCCTTGAAAGAACTCTGGTTAATGGCAGCGGTCCAGCAAATTTTGACCGTTGCTGTGGGACTTTGCCAGTGTCTGAAAGCGAGTGATCGAATGAAAGGAGCCTTTGACCCAAAGTCAAAACTCACCTGAAGTCCAAATCCACCACTCCGGTAGACGAGCAGAACTCACAAGATTCCCACGCTTGCGGAGACGCTTCTCGGCCCATGACGCTTTTGGAGACATATGACGATGCTTGAAAAGTCGAATTATAAATTATAATTGAATTCATTTGTAATACAAACCTGGAACCGATTTTCGTCCAATCCCTCTGAAAGTTCTACGGAACCACGAGAGGTCCACCTGGGGGTTCAACGTCCAGCTCTGGTCCGGCGAGTGCCAGCAGCATTCGCTCTCAAAGTCGCAATTCAAACGCAGGTTAGCGTTCGCATCATCTACAATCCCCGATCACACATTTCTCAAAATTGCCGGAAGGTAAATTAACTAATTAAACCCAATGTTGTGCCCATGAATCAATTGCGTAATTACATTACTATCGCTGAAAGGATAGGTAAATCAATTCGATGCGGCAGAATTCATCACTTTTGGGTGACAGTAAAAGGCGGTGAAAGGTCGCCCACTCTCACTACTTTTGTTTTCTGTTCTTTGTTTCGTGCATAACAAACAGGGATGTCCGTGCTGGTAAAAACTGAAGAAGGGTATCGAAGCTTTCTCAGAAGTACCTCTAAACTCATTACACTTTTGTTGGAAGAAGCAAAAATAGACATGAAAATTAAAAAGATCCCAATATATGTAAAATCTATGAAAGCATCAGCAAAAGGATAAAGTGGCAGTTGTACTCTAGGTAAGCATTGAGTCGACTAATCAAACAAGCACAAATTTAAATACATTGGCAGGGTCTAAAAGAGTAAGAGTCTGAAAGAAGGACTCACCGAAACCTATTGCTAAAATACAAAAAAGCGCTAGCAAGGATATCCGGTTAGATGTCATGGAAGAGGCTGGATAAACGTGAAACTATCGGAAGTGAGAAGCAGGGGATTGATCACAGCAACCCGCCGGATCGGTCAGCAGAGACTCTTTGCGACCCGCCCATCAAAAGCACCGCGGTTCGTGCGTCGGCCATCCCATGGGCGCATTGCCCACTCCAGAATCGTCTGGACAAGCACCACCTCCGCCGGTCTAAGGTCAAACAGGAGCCGAGCGAAACCCCGAGTCGGAAACTCGTTTCAGATATTATCGTGCGCGAACACGACCCAGGGAGAAGAGACGGTCGGTCAGTTATGCATGCGCATCTCGCACAGCCTGCAGTAAAGGATGCGCCGAACGCTCACTCTCACCCAGCCAGCTCTCGTCCGTCCAAATCCGGTTTACCACTCATATATCAGCGACCGTGTCATCCCCGTAAACGATCCAAACGAAGCACAAAACCGAGCGAAATGCGCGTAAATCCAAATATGTGCCTAGTCGCAGATCATAACATTTTATTGCTACCGCGTTGAAGACGACAGGTGATGATGGAGCGGAAGAAGAGAAAAAGTGAAAGGTCGGAAGAAAAACTCCTGGTGAGCGCCAAAAAAACGACATAGACATTTAACGGAACATCTGCATTTGCAACTCTGGTGCAGCAACCCGTTTTGTGAAGGGGACCGCGAGACACTCCGAAATCCTAGTTGAGACAAAACGCGACCAGCGCGTGCACCGCCACGAGCGCCGTGGAATCGGCCTGAAATGCAGGACGCAAGACAATTAGGTGCTCGGAATTGGCCAGAAGCGCTTACCGCGGCAAAGGTCCACTTGTCCGTCCAGTGCAGTTCGGAGTAGTCGATAGAGTAGTGGAGCTCTATCACGGCACACACTCCAGCCAGCATCGAGCATCCAACAGCGGTCGGCATTTCCTAAACGGACCAGATTGGACATTTCCTCGTTAACAGTGCAACAACAAAATAACGACGCAAAAAGTCACATTTTAAAAAATAAACTTGCCAAACAACTGTAGTCGTGTTTGTATTCGTTGTGGATATAACACACGTTCGAGATCAACCAGCCGCAGGACAGGAACATGATGATCAGGGAGGTTATCAGAGGAAACACCTGTAAGCAACCAAGTTAACTCAAAACGCCGTTTCCGCTTACCTGTCCATATTGGCGATCCTTCTTAGCCCATGTGAGGGTGCAGTTGGTGACTTGACAGTATATCCCTGACCAGAAAAACAAAAGCGCTGCGAGAATCTGAAAACAGGCAGGGATAGTCTAGCTGCACTCACGCCGGCGACGTACGATTGAGACAAAGTAGAGTGTGAAGAGCAGCAGTTTCTTGATTTGCATTATTCGAGACTGCCACGCGAACAAGCCGAACTTCCGGTGTCCGGCCCAGCGCCGATCACAATTGGCTTCCTATCGTAGCGGTTGCCAGGACAACTTCGCGGGGCTTAAGTCGTTTTCCCGTGGGAACGCCGCCGCTTAATTATAACAAAGTAATTAGCCATATTTACAACTCGATACCTATGCTTGCCTGAGCCTCTCAGGCCCAGATCGACAAGAACGCTGTGTGGAACGCGCACGAGAATGAACACTGAGTAGTCATTTAGTTTGCATGGAGTTTGGAGGAGAGCACAGGGCATAAACCGATCAAAACGTTTGCGTTAATGATTGGAAAGCGCGACTTCCGCTGGCGGCAGCACGCGGTGCTTTCGTCTCCTTCTTCAAACACCAAAATCTTAATATCCTAACGAGGAGCAAATCGAATACTAAAAAGAAATGCGCTCGAAAACATAAAACGTCGCTGAACACGTAAGCAGTAACAACAAAATGCCCTATTTTTGGTTTCGGCTTCTGGAAAAACAAAAAAGATTTGTCTTCACGGCACTACAATTGCTCCCTCCGAATTATTGCGTCCGCTTTGCACGAGAAAACCCGTGCTAGGATTAAGGGAGAGTCCGGAGAGAATGGTCTAGGTCTTTATTACTACAATTTCATTACATCGTTATTATTGTTATCAGTATTATTATTAAATCGTTGTTGAGACTTTTTGGCAGATTCACCGGAGATAGAGAGAAAAGCACAGTCAGAAATGCAGAGTTAAGCAAGGCAGGTTTGGCACGAGTTCAGGCAGCAAATAAGTACAGAACAAACAATAGATCTTTGGGAGGAAAATGCAAGGTCACCCGTATGGACAAAAGATTTGGCTTGAAGACGGGCTTTAGAAAGCCTGCGGTACGAGTACCGAAATGACTTGCGACAGAAAGAAACATTCGGAGGATTTGCTATAGCAGCGGCTACTTTTTCGACGGCGGGGTAGCAATGCAAATCGTCCACCGCACAAGTGGAATTATGCACTTGGTAAAGATGAGAACAATGGACAGACACACAACAATAGAGAGACTGATTTCAAAAAGGCACATTAGGATTTCCGTCGGAGAATTGAACCCGTCCATCCACTTCCGAGGGTCGAGATTCTCCAGGAAGTTGTCCACGCCTCTCTCGTTGCAGCCCGGACAGTTCGCTTGGCCCGTCTGCCACTTGTGGGCGAAGCGATACTCAGGGAGCGGCGCCGCCTCGTAGTTCAGCCACTTGCACTTCTCGCCGTCAACGTCGCTGGCCGGGTGGAAACACACGTACCGCGAGGAATTCACCGAAGACGGCAGCGGAATCGCGGCCTCGTGAGTGCGAGTGGTTGGGCCGTCCAGCTGGAAACTGAATACCATATCCATGTGGGTGCGATCCTCCGTCGAGAAAATGTGCCCGATCATGGTTCCCTTCGCGTCCTGAAACCAGTAGAGTCGTAAGATCTTGAAAAAGAAACAATTTGGATTGTGACAGAAAACACAGAAGAATGTTTGCGTATGACAAACCAACCTGAAAGGTGACGTTGAGAAAACGGTTAGACTCCCGATTCAGGTTTAGGGAGCCATTGAAGGACGAGAACTGCGACGAGTGGTGGTGTATCTGGGGGCGAGAAAGAGTAGACAGGGCCACCTGAAAGCGTATGATTCAGCTTGCAAGAAACGTCTCTTTCCGGTACCATTATGTTGGTCCCCTCCGCATGCTCGACTTTCACAACCCGACTGCCCACGTCGACGGACTGCACCCACGGGTCGAATTGGATCTGGTGACCCAGGTCGACGTTCTCGGAGTCGCCCTCTTCCCCGGCCACCACCATCTGCTCCCCGTTGAAAGTGGTCGTGTACTTCTGTCCTTTGCAGTCTTCCACGTTCACGTGCTGAAAATAAACTTTTAGTAACAGGCAAAAGCTCCCGAACACGAACGTGAGCTTGAGTGATCTTCATGAGGCCCTTCCGGATGTCCCAGCGCCCTTCCTCCCAACGCATCCAGCCCAGCTTGTCCAGACTGCTTTCAAAGACGTCATTGAGCGGGATGCCGCCTCGTAAGTCGGGCGTCACTGCTCGAGCTGCCGATGCGGGCGGCTTCCGCCGACCACGATGTCTATCTTGTGATCGTAGCTGAATTCAAACTTGGAAGAGCCTCGGTTCAGGAGAACCTGAAAAGAACGTCGGTTATAAAACTGTTTTGAAAAACTTGAACAAAGTGTTAAAATGAGACAAAACTAACCTCGATGTTGCGGTCAGTGGTGAGTCGCCACTGCTGCCGGACTCGTTCGTAAATTCGGTACCGGAAAACAAGAAAAGTGTCCGGCTGGTTGAGCCTTAGCGCTTGAAATGTCCAGTCTTTGAAAGGATCGATTTGGACCTGGCAGCAGATCTCAGATTTGCTGTTTGAAAAGCATCCGGAACTCGACTGCGAGGGTTTATAGGTACGGTAGCAGATGGCTCCCGATGAGCAATTTCTGTTGAAAAAAAAAAGTTTGCTTTGCTCGGTTCTCACTAACTTGTAATTATAGGTGGTTATGTCGCAGTGCTGCTCTCCTCCAGCACAGTCACAGATGCACTTCGACGACAAATGAGGGATCGCGAAGCGGTAGGCACCCGTGATCGGGTAGTGTTGTTCCAGTTTGAGGTACTGGATCGTATGCAGAATGTAGGCTTCTGTTCCGTTGTCCTAAATTCCCAAATAAACCGATGGTTTCATGTTTGGACCCACCTTCAAACTGAGACAGGCAGTCTCGTGGAGACCCATCTGGAACTGAGTGGCACTGAAAACGTTCTCCCGCTTTCCCAAGTCGTCCATCTGCCTGATCTCTCCCTCCATGACTGTGTTCTTCGTGCAGTGAGGAAGTTCGTTAAAGTCGCCCAAGTCGAATGCTACGGTATTGGCGAGCTGCACCATAAACCTGAAGTGGACATTGGAAGACTGAAGCTGCATTGCTCGGCGGGAGGTGCTAATCCCTTATACGGTTGTGATTGGAACTATACGTAAGACTGTCGCTTGGATATGTGTAGTGAGAGGAAAGGGAAAGTGCGAGAAAGTTGAAGAGGGTCATTGGCGGCGCCCGAGACTCACACTAAAAATCGCATGGCCGTCCACTTCTTAGCCATTTGTGGCAAGGTTCGCGGCGAGTCAACAAACACTTGAGGACGATGATGTTATGCGAATCTGCAATTACCGAGAACACATTAAGAGGGTCCAGGCTATTGGGCAAGACCGCGTAACACGTGTTTATACGGAAGTTGAGTTGCGACAGTCTATTCCTCGTGAACCCCTTGGAGCATTTCACAAAATTAGTCGTTTAGTCGCTTTCCCAGATCGACTCAGATTATACGCGACTAAAATTTAGGTGATACAGAAAACTGTTAAATTTGTCTACAATCATAAAATAACAAAAAAATTAGCACCAAGAAAATTGCCTAGAACAACTGAGGGAGTCCCGAACCTAGTCGAAAAAGTACCGAAATCCTGTAAATGGTTACGCCATTTGGGGGCGGTACGGTTGCGACCTGCAATGTGTTAAAGGCAAACGGTTGTTTGTTCGCACTCTTGTCGGAGCTCGCCTGCATAACTCCTCCTCCGATGTTATACTAACTGACGCAACACATTTGAAAGCGATAATTAGCACAGTTTTTAAACCGCACCACATTCAACAATCGCAACATCTGTCCGTCGAATTTACGGCTTCTGGAGCCAGTCTTTAAAAGTTGCGACAAGTTACTAATTGTCAGAAAATTCAAGAACGGCAAAAACATTTAGAATCTAGAAATCGGAACAGAGTTTCTGTTCACATTGCGCCGAGTTATTTACCCAAACTGCAAAAAGTTCGAAAACTCTGAGGCCAACCAGTTTAGATGTGATTCTTCGCTGATTCACGAGGTTGACATGTACAATATATTTGTAAGTTCTATAGTCAATACAGAAATCAGTCGAAAGCGAAAAGCGAAAAATTCCTGGAATCGGTGGTCGGTTGGTCTTTCTCACAAAATTAAGTATTTGGGTGAAACACTTAAAAATTGCGGAAATGTCGCCTAATCATTGAATTCTTGTTGTTTTCGCTTAGATTTCTTTAAACTTTTTTGAAAACTTAGTTTTGTTCCTTCGTGCTCAAAACACTTCCTATTACAGTAACCTTTTCACTTGCCAGAGATAAACGACAAGATTGCCAGTTCCGCAAATACACAAACTGACAAAAACAAAGAGTTTACAGTCGCTAAATACAACACTACGACTCAGAATGTTACATAATTGGCGCTTCCGCGAGCGACCTTGCACGCTAGCAGATTATGTAAATGAGTAAATCCCCGTGGTCGCGCGTTTTCGCGCATTTTTTACACTTTCGCTGGCAGCGCGGTACGATCAGGTGGGACTACAAGGCTAACCAAATGCGGGCGGTTCTGCTAGCACTAATTTGACAATGCGGTTATGACATTTGAAGTGATCATCTTGGAACTGGGTCATTTTGAGCCGATTTTGCGATTTAATTAACAAACACTTAACTAACCTGCGGGAATCGCACTCAAAATTGCCTTGTTAATTAACCATTTCGAACCTGAGAATGACGTCGTCGCGCGCGCAACCGAACCGCCGTTCGCACTTGCTCAGAGACGTGTCGAGGAGGGACGAACTGTCCGTCGGAAGCTCGACAATATGATAATTAAAAGCTTTTACGAGTTTTGGAAAAGATAACGTCTAAAAGTCTAAACCCTGGGAACCGCGCAAAAAACGAGCAGTAAACGCGGAAAGTTTACTTTTCGATAAGGGCGACGCGAGCATTACGAGTTGTAAAAAACGGTCGAAAGCAAACGGTGATTATGCGTAATCGAGAGCAAGTCTCTCAAGGCAGCCGTTCCATTTAGGCTGTTTTCAATGCCTCAAAAAGGTCAATCGCGTAAACGCTGACTCTCTTTGGAGGTACGCGACCGTTACCGTGAAAGCCGCGGAGTGTCCAATGGGGAAAACGTGGGAACCGTCGGCGGTTCGGTGAGTGACCAAGTGGCACCGATGCCGCAGTTTTGAATGCTGCGAACGCAGAAGTGTTTATGAGACGCGACCCACGAAGCGCGAAGCTAGGTTCCGGTGAGTGGAAGCCAGCGACATCTGAAAAGCACATGTCCCCCTTCCTCCTACAGCACGATCAACAAACTGTCCACACGAGAAAATATTATATTTATGATCGGCCGGCGAGACAATAGCTTCGGCGCCATGGATGCGCAGCGCGTTTTGATAATTGACAGTTAGTTGCGCAGCATGAGTGACCTACCGGAACTCGTTTATAAACTCGGTTCGACGATTCGTCTGACCGATTTCGGTGTTGGATAATCGCTAAACATACGGCGGCACCAGCTAGCGGCCTCTAGTGCGCGGCCAGCCGCGATGCTTGACATCGCACAAAAAGTCTGGAATTGGTTCAATCTTGATTATCTTTAGCTTATCTACAACGTCGGGTTAGGTTGCTAGCGATGTAGCGCGCGATTAACATGCTTAAAAAAGCCTTCGTCGGCGCGACTTGGAAAGAGCCGAAAGGCACAAAACATGTTTCCTTTTGAAGAATCCGTTCCGCCTTATTTGTCAATTTTTTGCTGCGATTTTTTGTTTTTTGACACATTTCGAGTCAGTCCTGTAGAAATGACTCGAAAGTCATGGCGTCATTTACCCTTTTAACACGGAAAGGACCACACCTACAAACAATTCAAAGTTTGAGTAAGGGTCACTAAGAGTTCCAGCTTGAATAAAACAAAAACGCTAATTTTTGAAATTTTTGAACGCTATCTGCTCTTCAATAAAATCGTATACTTCTTTTTTCACTTTGATTGGCGGTTTCACTTTGATTGGCGGAAGGAACCGGTCGGAATTTTGAAACCGACCGCTAAACTTTTGCTCAAAATGAAGTCAGATGTCCCTTTCGAGAAATGTAATAAACACAGAAACGTTATTTTCAACTTTTCAAAAAATTCGGAACGGTCAGAAATTTCTTTAGAATGTCAGGTATGCAATGGTGTTAGTTCTAAGTAATATATTCTCAACAAAATAGACTTTTTTGGGTTTTAAATTTAGCGCAGCTTGCACGCGGGTTTGTAGACTTAACATGCTTAAAAAGTCTTCGTCGGCGCGACTTGGAGCGAGTGTTTATAATACGTTAAAAACGATATTTCAAAATGCGATCTTTCTAAATATGGTCAACTTTTCCTTTACAAAAGGTGGTGAAATTTAAAAAACTGCTTTCAAACAGAAACACTCAAGCATGCTCATTCCGAGAGAACATAGGCTTACGATTCGTATTTTTACTGTCACATATTCTTGAAAACACTAGTATTTCCAAGAGCCTTCCGTTTTTCATCAGATTGTGAGTCAGGAATACTGATATAGAAAAGTATTTTTAGATCTCTTACCAAGAACTCGTCTTGTTTCAATGTGCAGTAAGGCAGCAAGTAGTCTTTGATTTGTAAGGAGGAAGGACATATCCCAGACAAAGATGACCTTGCACCGGTGGATGCTCTCGAGATCCTTCGTAAACAAAAAGAAATTATGCGAGCATCGCTTATATGGTCGATTCGAACTTTTCGTTTCTCTAATCGATCACGGAAACAACGCCCTCCACTTCAATTATTTTTTAAACCTTGCACTGTAAATAAACTATATTTATTGTTAAGTAACCAACGCACTTCCTCGTTCACAACTTTCCAACTCACGTTTTCCGAGCACAAATATGTGTTTTCGTGAACTAAACCATCCCAATTTCATTCCTTGTTGCTGAAAGTGTACAAATGGTTACTGATGGCTTCGTCAATGTTTGATCGACGGCGCCGCTGGTCCACGTTGTAACTGAAAAGTCCCCCGCATAATAAGCGGTTTTTCTAAAATCGAAGCAGAATCGTCGACTTTGCGGCCTCCACGGTTTAAACTCTTGCTTTATTGGCCACATTTCTCATTTATTTGCTCATTACTTTATTTTACGGCAGAAGACGCTTATCGATCACATGACGGATTCATGTAAACCCTAAACTCTCTTTTGTCTTCTGAATTTCTGTGTTTAACCCGCTTTTCACAGATTCGAAACCAGCGTTGTTTCTGTGGGTGATCTTGCTCTTTTGGCTTCGGACTCACCCACGCCACAGAGCACAAATTGATGTGTGGCTGAGGATCGGGTGATCCGCTGCCGCCCACTTGTTGTGTCGACTCGGGATGTTATGTTCGGGGCGGAGTCCAAGACTCAGAGATCCTCTTAAAGCCGACACCACTCCATGAATCACCTTCGAACGCTTCTGTAACTTGCCAGAATGGTGTGAGTCAAGTTTCTAGAGCCGAAACTCTCCGTTTGCGTTTAGGTGAACCAAAGCGTGACCCAGGTGCCCTTGAAGGAGCTCCAGGAGAAAAACAAGGACATCGACCCCTTCCTCATCAGGAAATGGGAGCGCATTTTCACTCTCTTTTTCGGTTGGCTTCTCCGTTTTGACCTGCCTCATCCGCGTTCTCCTTTCAGACCGCAACTGCTCCCATCAGGTCGACTGGGGAGACTTCTACCTTGTCAACCGGGTAAGTGGCTTTGGAAACAACGCGGAGATTCTCCCCGACAAAGTGGTTTGGGCGTATGACACAACGATAGATGACAGTAGTTTCGATATCTATTTCTTTGTTTACAAAAACTCTCGGATATATTTAGTTTTCAAATGGGGCGATATGACAAAGAGTGAGGCTTCATGTTTAGGAGGTGCGAAACATCTATGGCGCCGAGTCGGAGCAGGCGCGCTTCGCCAAGAAGACGATGGAAGCGCTATTCGAAGGTCTCTGCGAGATCGCCGACAAGGACCACAATAAGCTTATTTCGATCCACGAATGGATCGACATGCTAAAGAGAGTGAATAGCGACGTGAAGAAGAACGAGCCTAAGTGGTTCACCCACTATCTCACCTTCCTCTTCAAGCTGTTCGACGTCTCAGGTAAAATGCGTTGAAAAATTTTCTGGCAAACTTTGTTTTTGGATTCAGCTGACGGAGTCCTCGACTTGGCCGAGTACACGGACGGCATGTCCACCTACGGGCACAGCATCAACGACTCGCACACCGCTTTCAAGCTTTTCGCAGTGGTCTGTGAAGCCTTCAACCTCTTTTCTGATACTCGCTTTCAGGACGCCAAGGGGAAACCTGTTGCGGCCATAGACCTGAAGCAATGGCACACCTACTTCCACCAGCTCTTCTTCTCCACAAACGCGAAGGATGTTGGAAACAATTTGTTTGGAACCATGGACTAACTTTTCCAATCGATGTATTTGTTACTTGTCCTTACTTTCCATAAATGAGCGTATAAGTGTCGTATTTAATGTCCATGTTTTTGGAAGGAAGAACGAAACCAAAAAGAAAACGTTTTTCCGACTTTTAAATCACAAGAAAAGCGAATACAGGAGAATTACTGTAATCACAAATGAGATAAGAGCCATGTGGTTGTTGAGAAATAAACAGTTTCTTTGTGCGTCGTGTGGGAAGAAAAGACGTTTTTTGGTGTTCAAGATGGCGTCTTTGGCACCTTCCCATTGGTGAGGACCTGAGAGGCGGTATTGGTAGGCAGTGCAGGGACCAAACAGCACGCAAAACGCAAGTTTGATATCCGTCTGGAAAAGATTCCACATGTTTGGTGCTACACCAATCAACCCGGCCAGCTCGTCCATGTATCCCACGTAGTTCACCTAAAAATATTATGTCTCTGAAGGAGGAACGCGACATACTTCCATAGTGTGTCGTCTGCTCTTGACGAAATTCATGGACAGCTGGCACCGATTCCATTCCAGCTCCGCGATCATCTTTGACTTGTCTGGAAGCTGGCATTTTCCCGTGAGCACCGAATAGTAAACTCTTGATTGCATTTCGGCCACGGGAAACAATGACCCGAGTGGCTAAAATAGTGTGCTTTATGATTCCGATCGGTCTTTCCATATGGTTGCTCATTGGCGGATTGTTTCACTACCTGGACATAGCCGATCATGGCGAGAGTGTTGTGATCGGACAGTTTTGTCGGAAACATGTATTTGTAGAGGTGCGCGTCGTTTTCGGGGAACACGGACACAAGCTTCCTGTCCTCCAAAATTTGAAAGTCGAACGAATATCCGGTGCATAAAATTACCTGGAACGTAAATTTAGCCAAAAGTGGTTTCTTGAGACCTCTTATATACCGCGTCAACATTGTCTACCACAGATCTGTCTTCAAACTCGACACGTTTGCCCTCAAATCCTTCCAGGTGAGGCTTCACAATGATCTGCCCAGACGCTAGTTTCCCTGGCAATTCCTCGCTAATTGTGGGATGGGCGCTGAAAGCCGCAACAAGTTGTCACTGCGTGGTCAAAGCCTCACTTACCTGAGAACATGGTGGTCCGGAAGAAGGCCATAAGCTTTGTGGTCCATCCTCTCGGAGAGTTCATTCTCCAACAGGAAGTTCTTTAGGAGTGTAGGAATGAGCAAACTCTTGTAATGATTGAAGCGCGATTTCGATAGAACGTCTGTGGGACTTCCGCTGCGTCCAAGTTTCGGTTTGACCCAGGCACCTCGGCGGGTCGAAAGGTAGACTTGCTCGGCCACGTTCGAGAGGTCTACGGCGCAGTCGACCGCGGAATTTCCGAGTCCCACGACAACGACCGTTTTGTCCCTGAAGTCGACGTTGCTTCTGTAATCCGCCGAATGAATTATGCGACCCTAAAGAGAAGAATCGAGATGAAAGCCATTTTTTTGCATAAGAGTCTGACAGTCGTTTTCAATGAAGAAAAACATAAAAATCGAAAATAATTATTTTGGGGTAGTCTTCTAAATGCTGCAATAACACTTGCCCTGAAGTCCTTTTCGTTCCTCCAGGGCAGAGGTCGCCAGGGTGTAGAGTGGTGGCCGGTGCAAATCAGAACTCCGTCGAAGACGTCTTCCTTCTCATCTTTGCTCTCGCTACATCTAAAAGTCAATGAAGACAATTTCGCTGACGAAGGGCCTACCTCTCCAAGTACCGAACAGTCCACTTTCCGGTCTCTTCAAAGTCTGCACACCTCTCGATGGCCAAAACAGAGGTGTTGAAGTTAATGTATTCGTCGAGACCAAAGTGCCGAGTGTAGTTCAGCAGATATCGATGGACGTCTTTCTGCCTCATGAACACAGGTGTCTTGTTTTCGGGCACGAAGTCGCTGAAGGCGGTCATTTCCTTCGAAGTGTTCAAAACGGTGTTTCTCATAACCGAGGCTCCTGAAAAGTCACAATTGAAATAATCGTTCGCATAAAAATACCGTCTTTAGGGTCCTCCTTATAGCACCACAGGCCTCCGACTTCCGCTTGAGTCTCGAACACAACGGGGATGACATCATACAGCAAAGCCCATCTAAACATATTCTCAAACGTTTTTAAGCGCTGAGACGACCTACCTTGCGGCTGTCAGGCCGCTCATTCCGGCTCCCACAATAGCCACTTTTTTCGTCATCGTATTCTACAATCGAACTAACAGCGAACCGCGAAACCGCGATTGCTTTCGTGCAGGCAGCAAAATGACGTTAGGCGGAATGGAGTAGCTAAATAACTGCTCCGAACTGCATTCGGCGAAGGGGACACGTCTTTATTCGGTCTCTTTTATGTCGCGCGCCTTCGAAGACCGCCGTCGTCCGCGGAGACAGCGAGGGGCAAAATCTGCTGCTGCCGATGAAGCCTTCAAACCAGTCGCCAACTTCGGTCGCAAGAAGACAGCACGTCGTTGAGATCAAATATTTTTGTTGCGAATTCCTGGGTAGAATTTGCGTTTGAGTAGACTAAGATTCCCTTTGAGAACTTGAAACCGAGTTTTTGCACTTCTGTAGTGCATTCCGTCCGTGAGCGCAAGTAAGCAGCCAAAAATGGAGAAACTCAAATATTAAAGGGTGTTTGATTGCGATTGGACTGTGCTCATAAGCTGTCTCGCCTGCACGCGATGATTACACTAAATGAAATTTGTAGTTTGGACTTTTTGAGCAGCGGAACTTATAACCGCTTAGTACAGCATTTATCTCAACAAAAACTTGCACACGTACTTACAACAAGAGTAGTTGTCCTACACTGGTTCACCATTTAACCCTTCGATTTGTCGCCCTTTTGACTGCCGAACTTGAACAGTTTCCGGAGAGTGTTTGTGCTCGACGACTTCCGGGGACTCTGGACGGGAGGCCTGGAACTGGAACTCGTTCTACGTTCTCGAGCTTTGCACACGTACTCGTTTTCTGTGATCTGAGGTAATGAACTGGGCGAGAGTTGATCGATCGATTCAAAACACGTCGAGGACGGGGAGCTTCCAGTCACCACGGTGGCTCCAGTGACTCCGGCCCTGGCAGCAGCCAGGACGCTGGAAGGCTGCGAGCTCGAGGCGTACGAAGGAGGGGAGCGGCCACCGGACTGGTGATCCGACTCAAAGGAGTTCAGCGTGAAGCTCTTCTTCTTGCCGAACTGACTTCTGCGTTCGGAAACCGGCGTCAGCTGCTGGAATTGGTCTGCGGAGCGCGTGATTCTGACGTGGACCAAAAGAGAACTCAGCTCGAGTTGGTCACTGTACTGGTTGAGGAGGGGCACGGACCGGTATCCGCCACGAATGCAGTTCACGGGAAACACTGCTTGGCCCATGAAGGGATCGGAGACAAAGTCGCCGTCTTGCACGAGGAAGCGGAACATTGCGACTTCGGGGGAGTGGATTCGAAATGTGAAGGTTTCGTTCCAAACGGGATTCAGGCCATTTGAAGCTGAAAGAGTATTTTAGATACGAAAGTGGACGACTAACCTAACAGATTGTCCGTGTAGAGAACGCTTGCGTGTCACAGTTCATTCCTGCGATTTCGACTTCAACGAAAGGCGAGCAGATGCCTTTGCTGCGGTCTTTCCTCGTGAGGTGGACGGCCGCGATCACGGTCACGCTCAGCTCCATCCCGACCATCGTATCAGCTCTGAAGTTGGGGTCGAAGAGGAACTCGGGTTTCAGCAAGTAGCCACAACGACCGTTCGCAAGGAACTTTCCGTAGTTCAACTGCATCGCCTTGTCGGGCGTCTGGTAGTTCAGGGCTACCATTTGACACCCGGTGTTCCACATCGGAACCGGGTTGAAGTTCGACGACGTCATCCGGCTGGCCATGGGGTAGACACGAGACAGCTGTCTGCTGTTGAACTGAATAAGGCTCTTTTCGGGAATCTTCTCGTGTCTAGTTTCACTGAACGAGCACATTTCGTAGAACGACCCGTCAGCGACGTTCTGTGCATTGAACGGCACCGCTTGGCAGTAAACGACCAGGTTCGAGAGTTCTGCGGCGATCCTGAGATGCTTCTCCTTGTTTCGCAGCTGGAGCATTTTCGTTTTCACGCTGCTGGCTGTTTCGTTGACCGTGGCGACCCACTCGGTCAGCTCCTCTTCGGTTTCGCAGCTGAACGTTTCTCGGATTTGCCCTTGGGTTATGCAAAACGAGAATTTCCGGTCTGTCTCAATCTGAAAAAAGAGAATGTATCTGAGTCTGGATTGTGCCTTTCATCAAATCCATTTCTTATTCTTGCCCTGACAAGCTATAATCAATTCATTTTACTCACCTTTTCGATCGAAATACCTCCCAGTTCGATGATGTTGTACATATTCTCAACATTGCTCTTTGAGGGCGCCACCTCCTCCACGTAGTCCGGGCGGAACCAGCCTTCGTTGTTGCCGTAGCGTCCTTTCCACAAATCGGGCTCTTTTCGAGTCACGCGAATGGTGGCGTTGGCGGGGAAGGAGAGATGATCGTGCAGAGTGCCGACGAAGGCGCGGATCGATCGGACTTCGATTTCTCGCGTCAGGTCCTTTAGGTCCATGTAAAATCCAGGCGCCGAAGCCGTGAGTTCTCCGCTCGCATATTGTCCCACGGTGCGTTCGTTCACTGGGTACTTCAGCGAAACGCCCCGAACGAAATCATGGGTACCATAGTAGGCCACGATTTTATTGAGACTCTCGAAAACCGTCTGGTTGACTACGAAGATTCTTCCATCTCGCTTCAGTCTGTAGTGCCAGATTTTCGAAGCGGACCGGAGCGAGAGCACGAATACGCTTCTGTCGACGCTGCTGTATCGAACCAGAAAGGTTCCGTCTTCGTGCACGGTATTCAGCAATTCTTCGGCCCTCCGCTGATCAGCCTCCGGAGCAAACCAAGGTTCGTTCAGGTACAACTGTGGCTGAGGACACGCGGTCGTCAGCAACACGCTGAATTTTGGTGTCTCAAGCATGACTTGAGTGTGATAGCTGATGAGTTCGTAGAGCGTGTCGAAGAACTTGACTTCTTGGAAGGAGTAGCGCTTGATTCCATCCTGGATTTTTGATCGGATCCGACAGTGGTGGACAGATCCGTCGAAACTTGAAAGGTTTATTTTCATAAGAATAGGAGAACGTGTCAACTTACATGAAACTCAGCGAATAGTCCCCAATAAACGTGCTGGATTCCCGGACCAGAAAAGTCCCGTTTTCTTTTTCCGGACAGCTTGTCAGCAGACGCTCTTTCGCCTTCTAAAAATACATCAAAATTTGCACTTGTTCATAATCTCTTTCCTCACGTTGCTGTCTGTCTTTCCATGAAACCATTCCTCTGTGACATGCATCTCCTCCGGACGAATGTCGAACAGTGGCCCTTCATCCTAAGCTTGCTTTTCAATTATGTTCCACATTAACAACACACACCTCATCGTCTCCCATCTGACTCACTGCATCGTCTCTGTTCAAGAATGCTTCGAGATTGTCGTCTTCCACCAGCTCGATTGTGATATACATTCGATCGGAAGTCAAAACTACAACGTGTCTGTTCCACTCCTAAATGAAATCGTAGGAGTAAACGGAATAATTTAAAAAATCGAAATAATAAAAAGTAATCGAAAAGGAGCTCACCTGCGTAACAGAGTCTCGCCACATCAGGATACTTCTCTTCACGCACTCACGAGCCAAAACGTCCGTTTCTTGATCTGAAATCCACGAAAATCCGTAAAATCCCCTCGCCGTCCACTACCTTCTTCGGCGTGGTTGAAAGTGGAGGTCACTTCTCCGTCGAGGGGCAGCTTCTTGTGCTTCAAAATGATCTTCCGCTTCATAGCTTCCGGTGAGGGCAACTCGGATTCATCACGGTTCACCGGATTTGTGAGAAGAAGGTCTCCGAGGTCACTTCCTGGGCGAGCAGACGTTGTGCTGGGACTGAGCAGTTGTCCTCGATCGAGAGGATCACTGGATAGTGGCTGTTGATGAAGGCGTAGTGGCGGATCGTGTAGAGTACATCCCTTAAATTCAGTTTCGAAGTCATCGTGTAGCCGTGGTAGATGACGATGTCGCTGAATTCTCCATTGCTCTTCCTCTGGCCATCCCAGCAATCCACTGAAAACAGAAGCGATAGAATGTTGGATGACAAAATAAAACAGGCGGCCCCTTCAAGAAAGACCTGATTTCAGCCTTAAAACGGTGTTGTATCTAATTTTGCCGCTCATCTAATGCTACGGTCACGAGTACGTAGCAACGGCAGCGTCTTCGTGGGTGGTCCCCGGCCACGAACCACGAATACCTGCGGCTGCGGCTGCGGCGATGTTTGCGACGCCATCTGCGGCGAGGGTGACCACGAGTTGTGCGTAGGCGGCTGCGGCGAGATTAGTTAAGGGAAAAAAAGCGTACGAGATGGCCTTCTTGCTGCGTCTTCGTGGGTGGGCTTGCCTAGAATGGCCATTTTGACCGGAATTTCGGGGTATTCTGCTAAAAATAGGTGATTTTACGTGGAAAACAACGTCTCTTTGCCTGTTTTTGTAAATTTACCATATTTTATGATAATTTTCATGATTTTTCGCTTTTTTATGCTTACGAATTTTGTGCTTACAGTTGACCAAAATTCAGTCCATTTTGGATGCTTTTTGGCTAAACCATCCGTTCCCCAAGCAGAAACCGCCGCCACAGCCGCAGGGGTGGCGAGTTTCTTCGCCGCACGCCACAGCCGCACGTGCTCGTGGCCACCTTTGGCAAAAACGCTGATTTTATTACGTTAGAGGCACTTTTTGTTAAAGGCATTTCCGTTAGAGTTTAAAAAGCGCGATGGCATGTCTATACCGCCAATTGTCTTACCGCCAATTTTTATTTACCGCCAAAAATGAACATCATTTTCTATGACCGTCAGCCTCAAAGATATCCAAAAAATTTGTGACCCCTATCCTTGCTGTCTGTGGAACTGTCGCCCCCAACCTACTATTCCCACTGCCAAACGACTTCGCCGCAAAAGTCACATTGGAAAATGTCCAAGCCTAAGCCTGTTTGAACCTGGCAGCCTACAGTACTATCCCCACTGTAAAAATACATTTTAAAATTTACATCTTAGAAATTTTCTCGGAGCATCGATTTTTCAGTCGGAGGCCTAAAAATCAGCTTATGAAAAATTGGCAGTAATGACGTGTCATCGCGCTCTTTAAACTCTAACGCGCCTCTAACAAAAAGTGCCTCTAACGTCGTATCACGAAAACGCTGCCGCAACCGACGCTGCACGTGAAAACGCAGACAGGTGGCCACGAGTCGGTCCACGCCGCAGCCGAAGCATAATTGTACCACTGTACGGTAGATTCCTTCAAATTCAGGGGCTGCCAGGACCATTTAATTTTGCTGCTCTTTGCTGTGCTCGTGACCATCTTTTTGAATTGGTTAGAGAGGATCTGTTATATAGCGAGTCATCCTCCTCTGCCATAGCCTACGGACAACCCAAAACCAATCCAAGGATTTAGGTCATCAAGTTCAAGATATTATTTACGAAGCTTGTCAGCAACGCTCTTCGTGGTCAAAGTGGTCTATAAAGAGGAACGAAGTGGAAGAGAAACTGAAAGTACTTTTGCACCTGCGACGTGATAGATCGAAAGTCAGACTTATCGCAAAAAGACCGAGAAGGTGACCTTGGTTGAACGCTTGTTCAAGTACCACCGAATTGAGGATTCAGGCAATTAGGGTCTCTGCTCTCTGGATCTGGACCATAACAAAGTTTGTACCAGCTTTGCTGGCTCGGCCAGTGTATAGTGGCCGCGGCCAATCTGACAGATGATGGTTTTTCTCGAAGCAGCGTCAAATGATAACGATTCATCAAAACACTTGTGAAATTTGTTTGGCTCTGCGAATTAGTTTTGCGTCGGACGACGGTGAACTAATAACCGCCGCCGGCCCGGCGACCCCCTTTCTGAAGCTTCCGAAATAGGGCCAAACAATCGAAACGGCGTTCATCCCGAACCCTTTCAGCAAAAAGGCAACTTTCAGCATTCTTCGCCTCTCCCACTATTATTTTAATGCCCCTACACGAAAACCTTGAACTCAACGGTTACAGTAAGGACTGAAAAACGCTTTTTCAATTCTGCATAGCAGATGTGTTAAAAATCGATTTGCACGATTGCCGAAGGAATTCTAATCTGGGAATCCGCATAATCCACAGAATTCAACATGTTGTCCTCGGGAAAAAACTCACGTTCGATGCACCGACATCCCGAAAGAAGCGCTCGAGCGTAGGCATCAAGCGAAGATTCGCTGCGCAGTTGGTCGCCAGTGAGGTATCTAAAGCAAACTTGTTAAAATCATCGCGCAACGTAATCAGGCCCATTGCTGTCAAGTACAGACAGATTTTATATTTTTCGAGTACAGGATTAAGAAGACTCCAAGACCTTACGTGTTATGTGATGATGCAATCCAGTAATGCGATAACGGTCTGGTCATGTCTTGGATCACTTCGAGGTGCCTCGGGTCGAAAATCGAATTTTCGCGTGAAAAAAGATAATTACAAAACTGAAATTTGGCGTTAAGGGCGCAGAACATCGGAAACTCGCCTCCAGGATGGTGAAGAACGGGCTGCTGCTGTCCCTCGACGGGTCGATGTCGCGCAGATACCTTCTGACCATCTCGCAAACGGACCGAGGCTCCGGTTTCTCTTCTTTCTGGCATTCTTTAAGAAAACGCATAAAATTCTGAAAGGAAACGATTCGCCCGTCATCGGAGAAGGCCGGGAAGCGATCAATGAAAATCTGAAAAGAAACCGGTCGTTGTGGAGAAGAAACGGTTCTTCCTTACCGAGGGCACATGTGTCAGCATGCTGTAAATAACCAAAAATTTCTCAATATCTATTTCTTCCTGAAAACATCATTGTTATTAGCAGAACGAAGATTCCCGCCGACTTCCGCGAAATCCAGGAGCTGTTTCGATTGCAGTTTGTATTGTAAGCTCGATTGGACGAAAGGCTTCAGATGTTTAATGCCCACCCTGAATCGCGTTGAAAAGTTAACTTTTCCAAATGAGTCATTTACCTGCCAGTGAGGGGATTCATTAGAGCGCAGAATTGTCTCCGCACCCAGAGATGCGCACTCAGCACACTGGATTCGGACGCATTTTCCATAATGAGATGTTCGATTCCCTGGCTCCACCAGCGGCAGATTTCGGGTTTTTCGACTGAAAACCTAAAGCCTGAATTCAGGGCTGTCATGTCTGGAACTCACAGAAAAAGATCCAGTAGTTTGGGATGAACTGGCTGCCATAGTAGATGACCAGAATTTGATTCGGGGGGAACGTGCGGATCTCCTTGTCCTTCGTCCATTTATCGTTGATCTTCATCGTATGCAGGATGAATGCGAGCGTGTGGACCTAAACGAGTTTCTGCTGGAATAAATTCACTTCCTTGAGCTTACTTCTTTTATCAGTCGGATGTCCAAAGTTTTTGACCTCGAGCAGGAGAGACTTCCGGTGGATGACGAGTTTGCGTCGATCTTCGACAACATGATCTGCTTGTTGGCGCGGTTTAATGTCAGTTTTTTATGCGTGGGCTCCCATCGCTTCAACAGTTGCAACTTGCACACTTTGTGTCCCTGAAAAGCAGCAGGAAAATAAGATCAAATCTCTCAACGAAGCTTACCTTTTCCAGAAACGCGAGTCGCTTTTCAAGATCCATTTGTTGATGGCGAGAGAGATACGGAGGAGTATCCGGGCGAAGGAGCCATGTCGGGACGGCTCGACCCGCTCGAGACAGTCAGACTGTGCGCGCGGGCCATTCTGAAAGGAGGAAAACAGTTTAGGATCGCATTCGCCGGAAACTGGCGTGTTGCTTCGAGGCGCTAATTGTAAGATAGCAGTTCTGCGGGTTCTTTGCAAAGTGTAACTGAAACCTATTGGTGAGTCGTCACAAATCTGCGCATCGACACTGTTATCTTATCAGGAACCGGTGACTACGAAGCAGAACGCCGCCGGAGCGACGAGTGGCGTAAAAGCTGATCAACTGTCGAATTTTTCTTCTTCGCAAGATTGCATGACGTCCTCCCGAACCGGCATCGCTCGTTTTCGATGTTGCGTCGATCGGTTTCAACGAGGCTCAATCCAAAACACCTCTGAATGAAACGTGTCTTTAATTCTTCCTGTCACAAATATACCAACCCACGAGGTCTATAACCATATTTAACGATAGGCGTGTTTTAACGGCTGCCCGGGAAGGGGAAGGACACTGGAAGCGACGTTTGCAAGTTCTCGTCGCTGGCGGTTGCACTTTGCTTTGCAAGTTAAGTTTCGTCTGGGCCCCGACCTGTACCGCCGAATATTTTCGCCTCGTTCGCTGCCATAAAGGCACTATCAAGCGGTACGAAGCGCCACGCTGATCATCGTCTGGCGAACTCCTTCTGCAGGAAACGTGCCGCTTCCGATCGACGAAAGGCCCGATCTGCACTGACTCAAACATGCATAAGAAGCATCTGCAGGAATGTGGATAGAAGCATCGTCCACCACTTTATCGCTGCGCCATGGTGGATCCCTTTTACTAACGGAAATCGATTTCCTCGGCAAAATGCATACCGAGCCTTGGAACACCGTTGATGGAGTGCTTGTTTCGTGTGAATGTCATTTGAAACCGAGTGACTAATTGAGGTAAAGAGGCTGACTCAGGTTTTCCGACGTTCGGCACTCTACTAAGCGTTCCGTCCGTCCGTGTTCCGCTTAAAACAACTCGACTCGCACAAAAAAAACAGAGCTACGAACTCCGAAAACACTCAAAAAGTCTGATACCTGAAGTGAATTTTCTGTTAAGGGCTTCGCAACAAAGCGCGGCTGGAACAATGATTCAGAGTGTAATGGGCGGGGCAACGCTCGAAGCGAACGTAAGCGTTCGATGAGGGGACGGAGCACCTCAATGAAGCTTCATTGCATGCGGCAGTGTGGTATATTGTTCATCTTTGACAGGGTTTCGCTTGTTGTTTGCAAATAGCGTCAAAGACAACACCCGCATTCATCGAGTGATTCTTTCTTGATAAGCCTCCAACGTGAGTGTGTCAAGAGCGAAGCGACGGTCAAACGGCGAGCAGTCTGGAACTCCTCCCTGGGCCGATGGCGGTGGCGCAAACAGCAACTCTAGCCAGCACGGTCCGCTTTGCGCTCCTCACATTCCTGGCGCTCTTATCCGGGTCATCCATGGCTGCCTCCTGGAGCAATGGTTATCCAAACCCGGATCCCACGTTCATCTCCCTCAACGAAAACATCACCTTCTACGCCAACGAGACGAAAGTCTTCTTCCGGACAGACTCCTTTCGCTTGAAGACCTCGGAGTGCCTCGAATACTATTACCGCCTCAAGGGGAAACGCACAAGGTTCGTTTGAATTGAGAAACTTTCGAGGGGTTTTGTGGGATCCCAAAAATCGTTTGATTTTGGGGTGGCTGCGTTGACGTTATTCATAGGGCCTCATTAGAATGAGACCATCCTTTCGCAGGGAGTGGGCCGCCGCCGGGATATTTAATAGATCTTGTTGCATATGGATGACCACTATTAATATCACCTGTCGATTGTTTGTTCCTTCCCCTCGCTTGCCATGTCATCCTTCGCATTCTCGGCGTGACTGCCGTCTCCTTTCTTTGCGTTAACGTTGTCAATTCCTGCTATCACCAGAGGAGGGCCGTTATTGACACTTTCTGTGGTGCGCACAAGCGCCTTAAGATGCATAACTGCACTCAGCACATAAGGACCCTTGCAACATTCGGTTCCTTTTTAACACATTCTCGCAGATTATCCTCTCCACTCAGGGCCGACGCCTCTCGGGCGGACAGACCTACAGTGCTGCCCGCACATTGGTTGTTTGTTCGCCGCTATGGAAAACAAAAAAGTATTTTTTATTAGCTTTTTGTTCCTACCATTATCAGTAAATCAACTGATTTGAGATTTACACCAATTCTTATCACACGTAAAAACGGTTCGATACAGGTAGTCCATCCGCCCTTTCCATGCAGAAGCCAAAAAAGTGGAAACGAGCCCTTAGATTAAGACATTCTTTGTGTATTTTGGAAAAAAGTCCTGGACAAACACATGATGATCCATTTGTATTCAGGCTCTACGTCTACACCTGCCGCTTGTCGCATGGAGGAAGATGCGTGTTCCACAAGTATCACGAAACCGACGGAGACCTACGGTGTCACTACTTGTCGCCGTGGATGCGCTCACAGGACGAATACGCGTTTTTCTTCCATTTTGAGCGACGTCCTCGCAACTTTCGCGACGATATTAAAAAGCAGCGTTATCTGAGGAGACTGCGCCGGCAGAAGAGTTTTCCCGTGGTCGGCGAAGTAGAGCTTCACGGATTGAAGTCCCGAAGAGAAATCTGCCGCATCGATTATGACTGAGGCGGTTTACGTGATTTGTCAGGGTCTCTGACGTTTTTCTCTCCTTTATCCTTTTGTATTATCACCGAATTCACTGCCGAACCTGCAGATACTTAACGTTTCCAAAGTTCTCTCTTTCCTAATCCGCGTGCCTCTTTCTCTAATACCTGTGTTGTGAAGTCGTTCTCATATCTTTTCTCCTTTCGTCCTTCCACAATGTGTTCATACAAACCTAAACGATCTTTCTGAGTTGTGCTTCAATCCGAAGTTGCTCAAGTCTGTTTTACTGCTGCATATTACGTTGATGTCTTTGTTGTTCCATTGAATAAGTTTTCCGCATTTTATTGTGTCATAAAGAAATCGAAAAGTGCACGCGAAGTGCTTGGGCTAACCGATAACCGCTGGCTGTAACCGCCACTGAAGGTCAAGCGGACGCTTTGTTTCATCGCGCGCTTATTTGGGCCGCGTCTCGCGGGGTGCTTGAGTTATCCCACGGCGAAGTTCTCGGAAAGGCGCTTTCACGCAGCCTCCCTCGGTGACTCATCGCCGCATGTTCGAACTGAACAACGTGCGACTTTAGATTGGCCTATTGATCAACAAACATCATCTTCAGGCTGCTTGTTTTCCCGAACACTTTTGAGTACCGCCGCACTGTGAGCCGAACTGCTGTAAAGTGAAACAATGACAACTACGCTTAGCCAAGCTCGGGCGACCTCCCTCTTGTCGCATATAGCATGTGTTTGCTTTTCCAAGCTTCACGACCTGATAGTCCAAGCTGGCGACGTTATTCTAAAGGTAAACATGGGAATGAGGAAGGCCGCGCGGGGTACATATAGGGTTCGCTAGATAGATTCCAATTAATCGCCAGGGACATGTACGAACTTACAGTACGCGCCCTCCCCCTCTTCGCCCTTTTGATCGCCTGTCGTCTTTCATCAGCATGTCAATCGGCCATAAAAAATTATTCAAATTTAGCTATTTAATAGCGGCGTCCGGTGGACGTCCACTGACGTCTCTGTGCTAAAAAACCGTGTGAAACTGAATGTGTAGTTCATCGGCAGTGGGAACCGGAAGCAAAACTGTTTTTTGGGAGGCAAAGTGATTTAAATGCGAAAAAGGACAGAAGAGCACAGAAAAGCCCTTTTTGCAATAAACCAAACGTATGAGTATGGCGTCGGGTGATGGGGGATGGAAAACTCGGTCTCTCCCGCATGCGAAGTGACTCATGGTTTTCCCGTCACTCAATTAAAGGAAACTCGGTATCCCTTTCCAGCTTTAGACGTTTACAAGGCACCAAAAAACTTGAAGACTTACGACCGAATCGATATAAGTTACTTAAAATAACCGATTATTCGACGTTTCTAAATTTTGGGACCTTCAACTGATTTCTGTATGGACTCAAGTGTTTTATTCAAATTGAAAAAATAGTTTCTCACTTTTTAGACGAATGACGGAGTGCTGATAAACCAGGAAAACAATTATTGGAATTACTAGAAAAAAAGATTTGATCAGACAGCTTTGAGTGAATCAGAGGAGACGAGACCATGTTGATAGAAAAAAAGAGCGATTCCATCAGAACAATTAAATCAACGCTTCCTTTCGGTTTGTAACCGAAATGTGCCGTTTTCAAGAGTCAGCGAACACTTTTGGGAAGAAAAAGAGTAACATCTAGTTGTCTAAGTCTCAAAAAATCTATATGCTCAATGGGATCATGGGAGGATGCCTTTTGACTGTATTTCGTGCTGGGTTACCAAATACTTAGTCAGATTTACGCCCTCTCGCTACGGCAGCGCATTCCTCAACGGTCTCGCAGAACCTCCTCATTATTTTAGGCCTTTAAGGTGGTCGCCGCAAAATCCAAAAAGTGAATTGGGTCTTGCTGAGCGACGCATTTGACAGTTCTTGTTAGTTGATGGAGCTGATTGTTATCCGATTTAAAAGTTTACGCTGACAAGAACAGTCGAAATTGGCTTTTAATCTTATGCTACGGCCACGAGTTGTGCGGCGTGCGGCAGCGTCTTCGTGGGGGGTCCCCGGCCACGAGTTGTGCGGCTGCCTGCGGCGTGCGGCTACGTGCGGCGGTCGTGTGCGTTTTCACGTGCGGCGCGGGGGTGGCCACGAGTCGTGCGGCAGCGTCTACGGCTGCGGCGTGCGGCCAGATTTGTTAAGGGAAAAAAACGCCTACTCGAGTAGGCGTTTTTGCTGCGTCTTCGTGGGTGGGCTTACCTAGAATGGCCATTTTGACCGGAATTTCGGTTTTCTGCTGAAATGGATGATTTGTAGGTGATTTGAGTTGATGTTGTGCATATTATACAGTGCGGGACATAATGATTGAGCCAGCCCCTGTTTTTGCGAAATCTCACTTAAGATGAACTTTTTCAGAAAATGGTTTTTTATCACGTGAAAGAGCGTCAAACAACCCCAGAAAACACGCAAATGCGGCGCACGTGATAGGAATTTCAGTTTTTTGGACGCATTTTGAAAACTGACAAGGGAATGACGCGAAGTGCCCCCCTCCGATCGGGCTGAAATTGATTTACCTACCGCTTCGCGCCGCACGTAGGGGTGGGTGGCCACGAGTTTCTTCGCCGCACGCCGCAGCATCCGCCGTCGCCGCCACAGTCGCCGCAGCCGCACGAACTCGTGGCCACCTTCGGCAAAAACGCTGCCGCACGCAGCCGCATCCGTCGCCGCACGTGAAAACGCAGCCAGGTGGCCACGAGTTTTCTCGCCGCACGCCGCAGCCTCCGCCGCACGCCGCCGCCGCACGACTCGTGGCCGTAGCATTAAATAAGCGTTCTGCAAAACCTCAAACACATAAGTTGCTCCACAAGCTCTTTGCAGTCTGGATCTGTTTCATCTCTTCGAAGCTGTAAATGTCAATCCAAAGGCGGCGATTCGGCTAGTTGCAAAGCAATGCGAATTGTAATTGTGCTGCGTGAACAGATCCGTAAATTGCAAACTCTTTACAGAAAAGAGATTATCACGGAGCGCATCCGCTCACACGCATTACGAACTTGACCCAAGCACAGAAAGCATTTAGTAGATCAAAGCACAACAGTTTAAGAACATTAACAAACAAAACTAGTTTGAGAACAATTATTTCAACACTTGAAGATCACTGCAAATTGTAACGTAAAGCTTGTTACTGCGGCATTTCAGCCATTGGCCCATCACCTCCGTCGCGTTTCTTGGTGCCACTAACAATATCGTCAATTCTCAGCAGCATTACGGCAGTTTCAACAGCGGTCTTCAGCACCTGTATACGCACTGAGAGAGGATCCCAAATGTTCAACTCATCCATGTTCGCCTAAACAGCATATACTAAAAAACCGAACTAAAAACCGAAAATAACGAACCACATCACCAGTCTGTCCGTTGATGCCAAACTTCCAGTTGTTCGGCTTGTCGGCGACATGCATGTGTAGAGCACGCAAACCAGTGATCACTCGAACGGTGGAACCACCACAGTTCTGGATCAAGGTTCGGGGAATGACTTCAAGAGCAGCGGCAATCTGCTTGTAGGCGAATTGCTTCACTCCATGAATGGTCTTCGAGTTTTCATTCAGCTGATTGGCGAGAGCCATTTCCAGAGCTCCACCACCGGGCACCAAGCGAGGGTTGATGATGACGTTGCGTACAACGTGCAAAGCATCTTGCAGATTACGTTCGACCTCATTGATGACATCTTTGCTGGGGCCACGAAGAACGATGGTGCATGCATCCGATTGAGGCGTGGTCACATAGGTGTAATACTCATCGGCAATCTTCGATACTTCAAATTCCTCGGCGCGAGTACCAACATCTTCTTCACGGAGATCAGTGGTATCATTGACAATGCGAGCGCCACACACCCTGAAACAAACGTATAAAGTTACGCTTAATTAGCGAAAGCTCACCGAGAAAGACGGTTATTATCGGTCTTCTTTAGACGACGAATAGCAGTGATACCGGCCTTGAGCAGGAAATGTTGAGCCAGATCGGAGATGCCTTTCTCGGTGAAAACAAGATCAGGTTTGACTCTGATAATGTCGTCGCACTGGCGCTTGATGGCTTCCTCTTCCTAAACCATAACATGAGCGTTGAACTTAACGCAAACGCCCCACCTGCTCGAGGATCTTGCTCATGTCCTGCTCGTTCATGATTTCAAGAGACGTTTGACTTTCACCCTTCTTGTACTCCAAGGAGCAGTCAAGGAGCACAATGCGTGGGTTCACAATCTTGCGTCTCATTTTGGCGTGGGTGACGTCCTTGTTGAGGACAACGCCTGGAACAACCTTCGAATCTCCGATGGTGCCTCCGGGAATCTTCTCAATGCGGCAGTAACGCTTCAAATCAATTTCATGGTGGCCGAACCGAACAGTCTGAACAGTTTGAACGGCCTTGATAGCGATAGAAACTGCGAGGTCCATCCACTTGGACATCATCTTGGTTCCCAGGCACGACTTTACCACAACGGCGACCTCGCTATCATTCTTGGGATCGATCACCTTGCTAAAATGAAACTAGACTGTGATCATCTGAACTCATCACCTCACCTGAATTTGTTTTCTGCAAAATCGATCATGTCGTCAAGGGCCATGCGGTACGCCTGAAATAGAAGAAAGCTTGATATATACACTATATATGTAAAATACCTCAATCAGAATAGTGGGGTGGATGCTCTGCTGAAGGAACGCTTGAGAGCAGGCCATGATTTCACCAGCGAGCACAATGACCGAGGTTGTTCCATCACCGGTTTCTTCGTCTTGGGTGCGAGCAATATCAATCATAGCCTTGGCGGCGGGATGCTTCACAGTGATTTCGCGGAGAATGGCATTGCCATCGTTGGTCATGACAATTCCGCCCATCGGGTCCATCAACATTTTCAACATCGCTCTAGGTCCCAAGCTGGTCCGAATGACATCAGCAATCGCCTGAATTATTTGAGTCAAAATTCGTAAACACGGAAATTCAAATATTACCTTGGCAGCGGTGATATTGCCAATCTGAACTTGATGTCCTGACTCTCGCTTGGTATTCTGGCTGAGCACGATAATGGGGGCGTTTCCACGCATCATCTTGGACCTTGGACCCTGAAAAATGAAAAGTTCTGTAAAATAATCTGTGCGGAGCAATATGAAAACACGACAAGAAGCGACACTATCCTGACAACCACTTTTACCAAAATACGATCGCGCGCTGACTGCGAGGTGCCAGAAACTTTCCAGAAACATGTGTAGTCGTCGTGTTTTGCCAAGAACTCACTTCGAAATGCATCCAAATCGGCGAGTTCGCCCCGAACTTCCGTCGAGAGACTCCTCGCCGCTTCGTTCCCGTCGCTTCGCGAATATTCTTTTCCAAAGCGACGGCGATATTCTGGCGCGATTGAATTTCACTTGAATTTTTCGTAAAGTTCGACCGTTCAGCTCGTCGATGAGAAATTAAATAATGGAGAAACGATCTGGACATGTGGGTGGTTGGGTGTCTGTGCTCGTCCGTCACGAAATTTCCAGACGCGATTGAGCGAGCTCGGGTTACGGTAGCGGCGCCATTTGCGTTTGCGTGCATTTGCCGTCGCCGCCGCGATTTTCGTGGTTTCGCGCGCCGTGTCGAGTGGCGAAGAAGAGCAACGGTGAAAATTTTGAGGCTTCAAGCACGCTTTTGGTAGAATTCGAAGCGCCAAGGTCGCCTTTAGCCGATAAATCGTTCAAACGAGGCGTGTAGCGCCGAGGCTGTTGCAACATAGGAATCTGTGAGGCGCGAAGTGCTGAACAATGCTGATTTAAAGAAAATATCGTAGCGCAATAGCGCACGCAGGCCCGTTAATTCGTCATATTGCAGCAGAATCGCAGTTACCAGCGCCTTTCCCATGAATGCATAGCGTGCATGGGTGCAGCTGGCGGTGTTCATATATCACTTCTTTGCGTACAGTCTCAGTTGCGCCTTACGCTCCCTTGAATGCGCCCCTTGTTGCCGTGACATCATATTTGTCAGCGGACTAATCTTTGTCTACTCGCATGTGGTGTTCGGTTTTGTGGTTATCGATCGTACTGCATATGTGAGGCTGGTACGTTTCGATATTTAAATGCAGTTAGTGTTTCGGCGAACCACCTAAAGATCTTCACTTTTCAGAATGGGGAACGATTCATCGAAGAGAAGAGGTGGCGAACCATCCCATCACAGCGACGGAATTTTCAAATCTTCCTCTTCTGTTGTTCAGAAACATTTGGATACCGCGAAGAAGAGCCGCGTCTTGCAACTGAAATCTACTAATTTGAAGAAAGTCCCACCTTCGGTAGAAGAAGTGAGTTTTAAGTTTTAGTACGCCGTCACGAAATGTTTCGAAACGACGAGACATTCGCATCAAGCATTAAATTTCGTCGATCGGGATTTCATATAGTTTTGCAAATCGATCTGTTGGCGTCCCGCCGCGAACAGCGCCGAGTAGGATCGTTTCCGGACAAAACCGCGAAAACCCAAAACCGCCAACGGACAAAACCACCAAACCCAAAATCACCACTTTTTTAAATATAATTTTTATATCACCACTTTTAATTTTTGGTTTGTTCCCGCCGTGATGCGCCAATTTTTTTTTTCTTTCAAACAACGGGATAGTAGGCTGGGGTTCTGGGGCTGCCCTCCTGGAGCGTTTAAGGCTTGGACATTTTCATGACGGTTTTTGCGCCGAAGGCGCCTGGAAGCGAGGTGTGTAGGGAGGGGAGCCACTTTTAAACAACGGGGAAAGTAATTTAGGCTGCCAGGCTTCAATAAGCTTAGGATAATGGCTGGTTTTAGAAGCGCCGAAGGCGCAACAGTTGGCGTGGCTACCTTTGCAGAGAGGCTTAAAAGCTAGACTGTAAGCTTCGTGTAACTGTAATAGGCTTGGGCTTGGACATTTTTATTGTGGCTTTTTGGGAGCGCCGAAGGCGCGACAGCAAGCATCACCGACTACGCAGACAGGCTTCGCACTTCTGGCAGGCTTAGGCTTGGTAATTCCAATTATGGATTCCGCGCCTAAGGCGCCTTGCGGAAGGATGAAAAGCGGTTTGAATTTTTTGGTGGGGAAAATGGGCGCAATCGGATATGATGTTTTGTCCGTTGGCGGTTTTGCTCGGGAATCAGTGGGATACGTCACTCGTTTGGTCCGTGGGTGAGGGGAAACTGGCGGTGGCCACGAAAGGTCGCAAGTTTGGTCTGTCAGCCGATTTTGGTCACTTGGTGCATGTTTCTGGGTTAGCTACAAATTACTAATACTGTATTAATAGTTAGTAATGCAGTCCCGCTGTATACGGGGTCTCGGGCGCAGTGAGGCTAGGCTAATTGTCCAAAGCACAGACTGCGCTCTGCTGTTCCATTGTGACTCAATCCTAACTGAATCAGGAAAACTAAAAGTAGTACGATCGAGACGCTTATGTCAAATTAAGTCGTGCTTCACGGAAGGGTGTCCAGCATTAAGATTCCCGGCTACAGGTCTTACATAAGTTCAAGATAAATTCACGTCTGACAGGTCAGCCGAAGTTACCGCGTGTTTTGCGCTAATTTCAAAAACCGAGACTTGTGTGGAATTGCGTGCGCTTTCGAATGAACGCTTTCGAATCCCTCATCCCGAACTGTTCGGTGATTATTTTCTTGATTTTTCAATATTTTGTGATCATTGTTTTCACCGTTTCATTTAAGTTTGTTGATTCTGGGTCTACAACATCTAGAAAACTTCTATCACTGCTGAATATCGATTTGCAAAACTCTATAGCCTTTATTATATTTAGATCGCCGACATCATTCGAAACCTGGACTTGAGTCACAACAAGATCCATGAAATTCCTACATACATTGGGTCATTCGCTGCACTTAAGCAACTCCACCTTTCCGAAAACGTGATCGAAGAATTGCCTGATGAAATCGGAAGCTTGAAAAAGCTGGAGGTCCTTGACGTTTCTTTCAACAAGTTGAGTTCTCTTCCAGATACTTTGGTGGCCTGTCGAGAACTGCAGCGCGTCAATCTGGCCGGAAACAAATTCACCACCGTACCAATTGTGTTGTGTGACCTCCAATCGTTGGACGTGTTGGATCTAACCGGGAATATGCTTCAGAAGTTGCCGGATGAGGTAACACATCATGTGATTTCGGTCATTTATTGACTATTTGTTTAGATTCGCAATGCAAAGTTCTCCGAATTGATTCTCAACCAGAACAGACTCAATTCGCTGAACGAAAATCTCGCTTCCTGCGTCCGATTGAAGATTCTTCGCGTGGAAGAAAATTGTTTGACGAAGGAGAACTTCAGCTGTGCATTGCTGACGGATTCCTCTATCGCATTGATTTCCTTTGAAGGAAACATGTTTCAAGAAAACGAATTCCAGCGGCTTCCGGGATATGACGCCTATCAAGACAGGTTCACGGCTACCAAGAAAAAAGGTATTTGACACCTTTCATTCGCGCCATTTAATTTATTTATGTATATATAATAATTAGAGCAGTTTACAAGTTTTGCAATAAATGCGACCTTCCTAGTTGAGAGGACAATTTTGCGCTTCTAGGACAATAGTTTATGATCGCCCATCAATAACAATTGTAGCTGGATCCATGGCACGAGATTGGCAACCTTCGCGTACACTCCTGGCCGGTTCCTTCTAGCGCACCCTAGTCCCCAACTGACAATTCCTTGCAGTTCGTAGCGGCCGTTGTAATCACTTAAAGTAACCGACAACATTTGATTATAAAACTTACTTTACATGCGTCTACACCACCTACGTTGAATCCAGCGCAAAACATGGAGGAGGGATCAATAGCCACTGAATAGTATTTGTAGCACTCTAGAAATGGCATGACCGGAACATGTACTTCATTCAACTTCCGCGTAGTTCTTTTCCCTTCTCCGGTGCGTCCCCATCCTGAACGATCAGAATTAAGCGGGTTGTTTGTTTTCGTCAAGATTCGTATTCGTAATACCTACGACAGTGCAGACTTTGTAATCCTGGACAGGCATTGTTGGCAGGCAAACAGGTGATATTTTGGCGCTTATCGTCGCTCTCCTATCGAGCCTAAACATTTTGGTAATAAAACTTACGCAGATGCACTCCTCTGGACTTACTTGAGTATCGCGATGTCATTTGCTAGTCCGATTCCGTAAAGGGGATGAAAAACAACCTTAGCTATGGTGTAGACGCTTCCACTGTTTTCCTGCGTACTTCCAAAATATATTTTGTAGTCTGTGGTTTGACCTCTGCAATAGAAAGATTGAAATTAAGCCAGAATTTGGCGAAACTAACCGGCGGTGAAGACAGTGAGCCGCGGTGAGAGCGAATCTTGAGTGGATGAGAACGCAGCCGCAGCGACCGCCCGTTCGGTCTACGAGCTGTCCAGCCCAAGGCCAAGCGAATTCTTGTGACGGCGCTCCTCCGGCGATTTTATTCAGCAGAAGCTAAAATACGCCGGGATTAAAATTTAAAGGTGGATTGCAATTCCTTACCAGTTCGTTGAGGCGGCTGGCCGTTTTATTTCCAATCATACCGCAGCGTTGCGTCACGACGGCGTGACAAAGTGTCGACATCAGATGGACTGCGAAGCACAACCTCCAGAGCATTCTTGGATTGTGCAATCCGAGAACCCTGAAAATGGAAAAATGATAGCGAATATTCGCAAATAAACGAATCCCGGAATTCTCCGCGAGCGATGAGCAGCGAGGCGGCCGTCGCTTCCTGTTGCAAGTGGCGAGCGAGAGGAGGACTTTCCGTAATGTTGAGTTGAAGTGCTGCGTTTGCAATAAATTCGTTTGGTTGTTTCTTGTGGTTGTGCCCGTTCAGAACGGTTTGGTCCGCTTCATTGTATCTATTCTCTGTCGTTTAGCTCAAGTCACCTTCAACAAACAACGTAATGGAGTGGACGATAGGTTTGCCTACAACGCGTGATTGAGACGAATATGATTCGTGTTTGAGCATCTTTGGAGTTTGAGCTTTTTAGCTTAATCTCCTTCCAAAATGGTAGGAAGAAGAAACTCTTTTTATGTGCTTTCTGTGCACCGATTTTTTATCACACGCGGAAAATATCTGATAAGAGAGCGCATGCCCAAACTATCCCTAGTGGAATTAGCGGTTTCGCAGCCCGCATGACAGTTCATATCTTCTTGTTTTAGGTTGATAAAGAGACACCCACTCTTGAGCTTTTCATCAGTTAGAGTTTTTGAATGGCGAAACGGAAGATCATAATTATCATCATGAATGATGCACTGCAGTATTGTTGCTATGTTTGTAACAACAGCGTGCGTGCCTGTGTATCTATTATTGGTTTTTATAGTTGGTTAGCTTTAATATTTCAACGATTTTCAGAATATGTCAGGGCCAGGCTTGCTGGATATGCCTCCTGAGGTTCACGATAGAATTTTCAACAACATGCCTTCAAACGAACTCTGGCACAATGTTCGGGCCGTGAATGCAGATTTCAACAACTTTTTGAGCGCCGACAAATACTGGGAAACGAGGCTTAAGGTTGGTGTTACATAATAATCATTTACTACTACTTCATTTTTTCAGACTGTTTGCTGCATAAACACCAGTAAATTGGAGAGACATCACCATTCTTACGATCCTGTGGCCAAAACGCTTGCCGTAGAGCGGGAATTTCAGCGATGGTCAAAAGCGCCCAATCAGACCACTCCAAGTGAGGATTTCTCAGCGATGGGGTGCCACGAAGGCACCGTTGACGCTGTGAAGCTCTTCACGATCAATGACAATCAGTTCTGCGTATCTGGAGCCCGTGATCACAAGATTGCTCTGTGGGATCTGAACAAGCTCCGCAAGGTACGAACGGAAAGATGGTAGTAGATTTTTGTAATATTTTTTCAGTTGCGCGATGGAATAAACGCGAACGGAAAGAATCACCCTGCTGATCCTGTGCTTATGGTTCATGGTGGAGCTCACGACGTTAGTTTTCCGTTACTTTGTTGTAGTGACTGAAGCTTTGTAGGGATGGATTTGGAACTTTTGTGTTGAATCCGGTAGCAGCGATTCCGTGAATCTCTACTCGTGCGGTTGGGATAAGTCAATGCGGAACTGGAGGATCACGCCAACGGGAATCACAGTCAGTTTTCATATTAGATCAATGAAGATTCAAACCCACTCGTTTTAGGAACTCGGCGTTTCGGTTGGCGAGCACGCCCATCTTTGTTTGAGCGCAAGTGGTGGTCAAGTGTTCTGTGGAACTATGAAAGGAGGACTTCGTGTCCAGGATGTGCGAACGAACCAAATCACGCATGAGTCCACACTGCACCGAGGAGCTGTTTTGGACATTGTTGCGTCCGTATGATAAGTTGCAAGCATTTCGGTTGTATCTTAGATTCTTGCAGCCTGAATGTGACTATGTCTATACGTCCAGTGAAGATGGAACCCTCGCCATGCACGATCGTCGAACGTACAAGCGAGTACACGCCGGCCGAATGCCTAATGGCGGATACTTCCAGAGCATGAGCATGCAAAACGACGTTCTTATGGCTCATTCCAGCAAGGGATGGTTTACGTGCATGAACAGAATGAATCTGAAGCGAATTATCATGGTGCGTCAATTTGTAGATCCTGATTTCCATGAAATTTAGCCGTTCACCCCGTCGATGGAAAACGGAAAAAATCGGCAAATCCTCCTCAAAGATGGAGCTTTGCTTGTGAAAGGCGAGCGGGAGGTCCATTTCTTTACTACGGGGAAATCTACAAAATTGATAGGAAAGACTTCGAGATTTGATGCGGTGGTTGCTAAGGTAACGTGAATGGATGGAAACCAGCTCTGCAGCATAACTGATTGCAGATGGACTACCAACAAGGAATTATGGCACTGGGAAGCGGTACTGGCGAGGTCCTGTTTTATTTTTCCGACGACGCAGCTTCCCCCTCAGCAGAATAGAACACGAACTAGAAGGCAGATGAATATACAGGCTTGAAGATGCTGGACCAACTGTGCCGCTGTATAGTCCCCTTCGTGTTGATCTCACACATATGCCGTCTGGATGGTCGGTTACTCCATATCACGTTACCTACTAGTGTCTATCTTGAGTCGGTCGTGGAGTTTTTTATTTTTCACGTTACATCTAACGAATTAGTTTTTCATAATAAAATTTATCGTAAATGAGGGAAAGGCCAAGGCGGCACCTCTGCTTTATGGGCAAATTTCCATGTCTACGGCTGACCCGATTCGCCCGACGCCCTCTATGGTTTGCAGTCGGCAAATACTGTTGCTCTCTCTCGCTCTCTCATTTTCGAGTTTTTCCCTATGCCTTTGTTGATTCGCTCTAACTCTAACTCCGACAACATTTCGTAAACAGCGTCCGAGACGCTTGAGGACTGCGCTCCCTGCCATACCCTGTGTTCTCTGAGATGTTGTTTACGGGTTTGCTTGTCCGCTTCAAACTACCTTTTTGCGGGTTAAAGGAAGAGCGAATCTCACTGTTCGTAAATATCACTTTCAGATCGCCGACGGAAAATGGGATCTTTGACGGAAGAGCTGACGAAGGTGTACGAAGAGCTTCCAACTTGGGGCAAAGCGGCCGCCGTCGGAGGAGCCGCGTTTCTGCTCTACGTGCCATACCGGTGGTTTATCAACGCGCCAAGAAGCACTCCGTTCAAGAAGGACTTCAAAAATGGTAGCTGAGCCGATCGTTGGTCCTATTTTGCATTGTTTTCAGGGGTCGTGTACATGTACCAGTTCCCGCGCAGCAGCGTGGTTCCGAGTCTCTCTCCGTTTTGTCCGACATTCCGTACGAGGTGAGTGCGTTCGGGCTGCTGCTTATGGTTAACGGTTTAATGGCTCGATGCTCCAATTAAAGCTTTGAAGTATGTGCCAATTCCCACAAACAGGTTTAAATCTGTTTGCAATTCCGCAAAACATCTTTCTTTATGGCTGATGTAGATGGTGTTCTAAGTGATTTGGTTAAAGTTGCACCTATTTTCCTACGCGAAAAAGTGTTAAAGCCGATGATATTCTAGAACGTCGAAACTCCGCTGAATGTGCGCTCGCGCGAAGGAACTCTTCCCTTCGTGGAATACAACGGCGTGGAGTACCCGGACTCGGGCTTCGCCATCCGCAACCTGACGACCCTGTTGCACAAGGAGGCGCTGGAATCGCACCTTAACGACGAGCAGCGATCGGTTTCTCGAGCCTTCGAGAATCTCATCGAAACCTCGCTTTTCATGTCTTACAACCAGACTGGAAGGATTCCGCACATCTCCGAAACGTTCGCTCTTCTGCCACCTTCGTTTTCGGTTCTCGGACCCTTCGTCTCCTGGTTCGCCCAACGTGCATTTGTCTCAAAGGTGTCCAAAATTTGTGTTCCTGCTCGTGTCGTAAACAATTTTCTTCCAGATGTTGCTGGTGTCGAAGTCGTACGGGATCGGAAAACATTCAGAGGAAGACGTCGTCGAAATCGGACGCGATGATCTGAAGGCGATTTCAGAGTTTTTGGGCTCGAAGCATTACTTCACCGGATTCAAACCGACTCGAGTTGGTTTCCCTCAGCGAGAATTGTTCATTTGTGTTTGGTTTAGATCGATGCCGCATTGTTTGGAATGTTGGCACAGATAGTTTACATGCCGTTCGACACCCCTCACAAGCAGTTCCTCTTCCAAAAATGCCAAAATCTGGTCGAATTTTGCGAACGAGTTAAAGGTGGGTCGAAATCTCGGCTAGATATCAGATTTTGATTGCAGGGCGTTACTGGCCAGACTGGGAGGACTGCACGAAGAAGTTTATGCTGAACACCGAGCGAAAGAAGAAGAGCGTAACTTGAGACAAAGGAAGCCGAGAAAAACTTGTTGTGCGAGGGAGAGTCATTTAGCGAACGAAAGATCCTGTCTTTGTGCATTTAGTGGCTAGAGCCGTGTATTTCAGTAGTGATTTGGTGGTAAGTGTTTAGATTGAAGCATAAATAGAGAGTTGGACAGTGGTAGTATGTGAGACAAGTCTAAAAAGCCGATTTCATTCAGTGGCTTCAGAAATGTTTAATATGCAATTGAAGACATTTATTTCACATAATACCTGCAAAAACAGTCGCGGAAAGAGAAAGAGTAAGGGAAGAGAAGATGGAGTGGCCAATATTTTCAAAGCATTGTGTTCACTAACAGATCGAAAGCGAAACGTTACGGTAGAACCTTTGAAGTGACGCTCACTGCACAGCCAACTAATGTAGCTATGCCCATCATGATGAGGGAGAAGGTGCCGATCCAGAAGCTGTAGCCCACGTTGTCCATGCCGTTTAGCTGATTGTTGTTTCGGGGGAGATGTCCTGTAAGAAGCGCTGTGGACTGCAGTTGAAATTGAAGCTTGCCGATTTTATCGTGGTTCTTGGCGCCGTAGATCGAAATCGCAACAATTAGAAACACGGTGACGAAGCCGCAGAGAATTGGTAGAGGTACGAAGATCGAGGGGCAGCAGAAGGCGAAGCAGCTGAGAATCGTCCATCCCAGAATGAAGATTTCCAGCACCAGCGCCAGGGCCATGAATACGATCACGGCCTTTTCCCATGGTTCCTTGTTCTAAATTATGACCGTGATCCCGAGCTCGCCACGAAACTTACACTCCACCACTCCCGGCAATTCTGGGCGTCGGGGTCGGTGGGCTCCGATCCGCAATTATAGCTGATTATCCCCATGCTGGAACTGCCGTTCTTGTTTTGCTGCCATCCCGGGGTGAACATTGACACAATTGTCGCCATCGTGCCAATGGCGACTATTATGATAAATCCAACTTTGAGCACCGTTCCGCACATAACAGCAGCAAGAGACGAAGTCCAAACAGGAATAATACTGATTTCACAGCTTTTCGAGTTGGCAGAAATGATTACGTTTCAACAGATTCATCATGGATGTTTCCAAGGTTCTCCAGCACATTGTGACCAGTTTCCCGGCAACGCTGCTAGAGTTCCTAATTTGCAATTCGTTCGGAAATGGAGGACATCACTAAACGTTCAAATAAAACTAAGACGACACAATAAGAGCCCCGTGAGAAAAAGTTCCGAAAACGATGGCCAGTGGGACACATTCATGCGTTGTTTAGGAAATGGCCCTTTATACCTTATGAATAATGGTTTCGCAATATTTTTGATCGTTGATGTGCGCTTGAATTATGACTGTAAATTAGCAAAAAAAAGAAATTTAACGAGTTATCTGTTGTCCGTCTTTCGTGGAATCTGTTCAGAATTTAAAAAGAAGAAACATGTGGAAAACTATCCGAAGTAACTCGGAGAACTTACTGAACGCAGATTAATTTTTTGAAGAAGATGTCTTCACGGAGAACATTTTTCAGACCATTTTTATGCAGTGGTTTTGTCAAGACAACATGTAGGTGGCCTCATTTGTCGATCTCTTGTGAACAGCCGACATAAATGAAGATCAAAGAAGATCAAAATACGTTCGTAGAATCAAAATAATACAATTCAAGAAAAGAGCGCACTATGCAAGGCTATCAATTTCATATGCTTTGCCCGGAACCTTCCAAAAAATCCAAAAGCCTAACACAAAAATTCTGTTCAACTAAAATGAGGCCAAGTTGTCCTACCAAGGATTCTCCCAAATCCAGTCATATCATCGTCTATTTTAAGCGTGTGTCAGAATCGGTCTTCAAAGCTGCATTTGGCCTCAAAAATGGAAGATTGATTATATCAACACGCTTATTTGAGTCGTCAATTATTGGGTGACATCATCGCAGAAGGATATTCCAAGGGTGGCTGTACGAGGCCGGAAAGGCCGCGATGGTCAGATTCGCAGGCTTCAAGTCCGTTTCGAGAAGACGGTCCGAGACAACGTCTCCATTATCCTTTGCTGTTTGTTTGGGAAGAACGTAGCCGATCGCGCTTGTTTGAAAAATTCTCTTCAAATTTATTAGTTTGGATGTTTGTGTGAGTGTGTGCGGCACGGCGTAGGGTATATGTTCCCCTAAACTGATTTAGGCAGTGGTATACAACCCGCCCGCTTTTTTGCGCTGAGTCTGCGACCATCGCCGTCAAAAAGCAAGCGATGTCGGAAATACTAATTTATCATCCCTGGGTCCGTCCTGGTGTCTGCTTGATTTGCATTTATCTTTGGCGCTTAGTGCCCCCTAATGACTGTGCGCATGTTCGGCTCCGTGTTTTCTCAACCTCCTGAAGTCTTCGGAAGCACAGGAGAGCCAAGCAAAGACTCCGGTCAGCGAGCAGACCCTTGAACTGAACTTTCCGAATTTCAATAAATGATATATGCGCCCTCTTTGTTGACTGTTTTCCGTTTTCCGCAACCGCCAATTGGCCGCCGACAATGAAAAGTTCGCTTCTTTATACGCGATTGCCGCTTTTGGGTAAATTTCTATGAGATCGAAGTGAGGAGTGGGTCTGGTTGGCTATCGTGCCCTCTATTTACGACACTCAGTCAGACTTTGACGAGAGCACCGCCTCAACCTCGTTTCAAGCGGGGTGTCGGCCAGACTTTTCGTATACAACAGCAAGATCGGAGTTGTGCCCGTTTCGGTTGTGTCCAAGCAGAAGCCCAGGTCGCGATTACCCGAACCTGCGTCCGATCTCTTCCGTAATAGGCGGCCATTTGTGTTTATTTACCCTCGAAGTTGTCAGCACGGAATCGGCCATAAGAGGTTGTGCCGAAAGAAACAACACGCTCGTTACTAGCAAAAGTCTTTATGCGAAATTGTTTTCTCAGCTTTGCTTTATGGACAAATAGCGTCTTGCGATGAGCATTCCAGTGCAGCTGCGAAATGCGGTCGCGGTTGGCCGATATTGATCCCCAGAAGAGACCGGGCACAATTTGACAAGCTGTTTAGCTATCTCTATTTCTTCTATGGCGACACCACTATTGTCGTTTTTTGGCTCTTAATAAACAAAACAAATTCTCTAGGCTTCCCGATAGGTTTTCGCTGCTCGCATTCAGTGGCTGCCCGAAACTTGGCACTACTGAAAAGAAAGGGGCTGTTTATTGCAAAGGATGCTCTCTCTTTCTCTGATTGCATTCGTTTGCCTTTTTGTCCGCAAATTTCGCAAATCAAAATTGTAAAAATGCTTAGCCTAGCTGTCCAGATAGAACGACGCGTTGATCCATACCGTATCTCGGCTCCCAGGATCCATACCGTATCTCGGCGCGCCGGCTGAAGGTGAAAGCACTCTTTGACACTCAAAACGGCATTAATGCCGCACTGGTTGATCTCCCCTTAACCCCGCGTCAGTTTGCGTTTGTCCATGTGACATGTGTGTCTTTTCCAGTATCTTTGGGGTTTTCAAGTCTCTCGAAACAGCTGCTCGTTGTTGATCAAAGTTTTCTCTGTGCTCGTGTTTACTTCTTGGACTCACCCTTACTTTATCGTCATGATTTTCTCGAGCCCACTTAGCTTATCCCAAACCCAATCAGTCATAGTCACATCATCCCGAGTCAGCATCTATCGAAGGCCGTCCTGACGAGTTCACACGTTTGCTGCATCGAACCTAATTTTAGATATCCGGTTCAGATGCCTTCCACAGACGACGTTTGTTCAGAATGGTTTACTTTCGAGTGCACAGAGAGAAGTTGTTGCGAGAGCTACCACATGCGGTTCGTGATGCTGCTCTTCTCGATCGGAATGTTCCTGCTCGCCTTGCTCGTTGCCGGGATCTGGTTATTATTTGAATTTCGACCAGCTTACAGGTACAACCACTCCCTGGTTCCCCACCCTGACCACCTCCGTTTTAGGAATCGGTTGCGTCGGCGAGACGAGCCTTCGGAGATTGAGCTGAAGAGCAGCGAGGAGACGAGGTACTTGCGGCGCATGTCCGAAATGAAGTACGTGGTTAGCACTCGCTTTCAATATGCTTTAGAGCCACTGTCGTTATTGATGTTTTGTTTGGTGGGCTTCGCTGCTTTTAAATTCGAGTTAAGCCGGCAGCAATACTCTCTACCAGCATCGACGACGCTGTTCTTACTCTCTCTCTTTTTTAATTGTAGGAGATCAACGAGAAGCGCAATACTTTACACCGGCTTAATCGTGCCTTTTTCAGTCCCCTTGCTCGACATCACGTGTGACCCGGACGGTCCGGAAACAACGCGGCGGAATTACATTAGAAGGGCCGAACGCGTCTATTTTGTGTGCATTATCTATATGCTGTGCTAGCCTTAACCAGTATGTATAAAAATGGTCTTGTTAGTGGTACTGCTTGTTCGAACGTTCTCGACGTCTAACGAGTCTGTTCCACATGATATCAGTAAAGCACGATTCAAGATCTGTTGCTTTACTTTTCTCGAATGAATAAAAACGTTTCGATGTGTTGTTTAGTCGTATCTAGAAATGACACAAACGAGTGAACAAATATGAACAGACAAGGTGCGATCTGGAGCTTTTCTCTTTCCGGACCTTAAGGCTTCTGCAAGTTAGTTTTAATGCTCTTGAGAACATCCATGATGAGGTCCACAGCACTGTCTCCTCCATCCTTCGTCTTCGGATTGCCTTTCATGGAACGGTAACGCGAGCTCAGGCAACACGTGTTCTCGGCGCACTGCACGTAGTCGGCCTGGCAGACGCACGCCTTTGCGTTCTGGGGCAGTCGGATCACTATGCAGGAGGTGGTGGCGGGTGGTTCTAAAACAAAAAAATCTAAGATTCTGGAGGTTTTTCACTTACCGCCGTTGCTGTGCTGCACAGTTCCTGCGATTTGGTCGTCTAAATGTGTTAGAGTGAGTATTTGCATGCGTTCGCTGTGTTTACGTACCCGACGTCCCGTAAGTCTCCGTATCACCCGAAAAACTGTTTCTGTTGTAAGAGGGCTGTGCGTGTGTCTCCTGGACATAGTCGTTGCGAATTGCCTCAAATTCTCCGTTGAAGCTGTCATCGCTGTAGTACGTGGTGTGGTACGCCTGAACCTTGCCGCTGGAATCGTAGCTAAGGAGTTTGTTCGGCTCGGTTGTCGTAAAAACGTGTTCTGGTTCGTAGTGCCCATTCGAGCTTGGTCTTCCGTTTGTGTGCTACAAATTTGCTATTTGATAAGCCGGCAAAGACAAGTTCAAACCGATTCGGCGGCGGGGTTCTGCTGGTCGCAGTTGCATTGATAATTACTTTGGGGTCCCTCGGGTCGGACGCTGATCATTATGCACTGACATGGGTTTTGCTTCTTGTGGTTTGCTCCGTTTGAGTTGGTGTTCACAGGAGCCAGAGTAGTGGTCGTCGGAACTGAAGTCGTCGTGGCCACTTCTACAGGCAGGTAAGTTGACGCGGGGTACTGTACGCCGTTGCCAAAGTTGTTGTTGTGGACGTTGCTCTGGTCGCTTCTGGGCGAAGCTGTGCACTGACACTGGTACTGAGGAGACTGGGTGCCTTGTGCCTGGTTCTGAATCACAATGAGCACACAGCCGCATTGCGCATTCGGGGTCGCTTGCATGTGAGAAAGCTCTTGCTGAAGGTCCTGCTGATCCATGCGCTGTTGTTGAGGCAGCTGGGCCTGTCCATTAGGGTTCTGAAACGCCGCGCGAACTCTTAAGTAGAATGCTTGTTGTTTGTTTTGGGGTTCTTTGTCGGAGGAAAGGTTACCGAACGGGGCGACAAACGCACTCCAGACAAACGCGTGTGAAGAGGGCTGCTTTGCTTACCTGCTGGTTGCTGTTGCAACTGCATTGGAGCTGCTGGTTTTGGACGCTGATAATGATGCAACTGCAGTGTTGGCGCTTGGTGCGCACGGACAGCTTCCGTCCCCGGACACTCTGTCCGCTAGTCTGTAATCAAGTGCCATGAGCATACGGTAATCGAGCGACTCACTCACCAGAAGGACTAAACCACATAGAACGAAGAGCGCTTTGAACAGCATTTCCTAAAAGAAGACTTGAGCTTGGTCGCGGATGGGCGCAGATTACCTATCGGATTCCGCAACGGATTTCGCTGTTCTAAGGTAATCTCAAGTTACGGAGTAGCCACTCGTGAATAGCCAGACGGTGGTGCATTTGTATACCGCCTACAAGAACTGGGCAGGCGATGAACCAAACCGGTCGAGGGGGAAATGACCTTTGAAGCTGTGTTCGCGACCCGTGAAAAGTCAACAGAAACGTACTCTATAAACCTTTAAAAGTTGCTTTAAAAGTTGTTTTGCAAAAAGAAAATGATTCGCTCTCTTTGAAAACTTTGAGACCCTTGTTGAATGTGCGGATTGTGTTCGTTTTGTGAGTTGCCGAAGAAAAAATCCGCCGTCGGCACGGCGCTGCTCCAGCGCTTTGGCTGCATCAGGCGAAGATTTGGCGATTAGTGTAAACAAGATCGTAACTAGTAAATCAAAGAGAGTATTTTTTCTTTGGTCATTCCACAGGATCAAAAAGCGGTTGAATGAAAGAGGACATGAGGGGACCGCAAGATATCGAATTGCGGCAAGCGATTCACTGGTTTTAGTGCGCAAACAAATGAAACAACGGCATTCTTTTGGCTCTGGAGCACCGGAGACTGTCCGCGAGAACACCTACCGCCAAGAAAACTTGTCGAGCGCCCGAAAAAGATTTCGAAAGAGTCGAATAGAAACAGGCTGTAACCCGAAGTTCCGAGTGCATTCCTTCCTTTAATAACGAGACGGCTTAAGAAGATTATGTTTTCAAGTCGCCGATTCGAATTTCAAAGTTTACTATTTTTGTTTAAAATGTCAACTTTCCGCGAAATAGAATTTTCAAACTTTACAAATTACAAAAATACAAAATCGTTTGCCTTTTTTGATGCAAGTTTCAAAACAACAGCGGATTGCCACTTTTGTAACCCTTCAGAGGACTTTTATCTATTGTTCTTTTTGTGATCTCTGTGTGCCTTCGAGACCGTTCCAGATTTGCTGAGCGGTTGCACTCTTTGTGGAAGGCTCCACCTCGACGTATTTGGACTCTCGATTTCGGATGCAAATCGGCTCTGAGCGGAATGGATCAACAGATTAGGGCGATGACTCCGTTTCACACATGTACACTACCAAAGAGAACAAACGCTGCTTTCTCAGTGAACTCTTGGTCGTATGTATAATTGGAGAGCCGCCAAGCAGCTCTATGAGTGTGCTCGCCTAATATCTCTTGTCATTCGAGCGAGTTAGACAAAATAGAATGCTTATGACGGCCGGAGGCAGATTTTACGTGAACGCGTTTGTTTGATTGAGTCCGGGCGGCAGAGCGATCGGTGAGGGCGCCAGTTGTTGCGATCCATTACTTTCGATAGTTTGAATGACATGCGAAAGCTTCTTCTATTGTAGTTTTTCCGCCGGCGCGTGTTGCAATCGGGCCGCCGTACCTGCGTTTACGTACTTGTTTCACGCAAAACATGAAACAATCTTTCGCGTATCGCCTAAATGTGTTTTACAGCGATAATCGCCCTTAGAGTGGGACGTTTGGCGTGACGTTGTGCAGGACGTATTGCCGAGAGGCAGTGCCGCAGGCAGACGCTAAATTTCTTATAGCCGTCGACAACAACATCGAAACCAGCGCTAGTTCCTTTTTGTTGCGTTTGTTCCGGATCCGACGGACGAGGTCGTGACCTGTTTCCTCCTCAGAAGCCTCAAAGCAATCCTAGTTGCGAACATTGTTTCTGGCCAAAATTAGGTGTCTACCAAACAGCTGCTGTTTTCGCGTGTTGAGGCAAATGCTGTATTTTCTTGCTTGCTTTGCTATCTTTTGTTGTGATCACCAAAACAAAAGGTGATCTTCCGTATGGGATGTTTTGAAGTCCTTTGTCCAGCTCTGCGTCTTGTTCGGTCGGGCCAAGGGATGGATGCATAAGACAACTCCACTGACCACTTAATTAATTAAAAACCGGCTTACTATGCTCGTGAGTTAGTAAATACAAGTAGAAACAGGTGTTCCCTTTTTCTTTACTTTTCTAATTGCCGACTGCGCAGAACCGGAAAATTACGAAAGCTGAGGAGACGTCTGAGTGCACCCTCGGAATTGCGCGTGGTACGGTTAAACGAGTAAGACCATGTTTATGGCCAAACGTTGAATCCGTTGACGTAGGCGAAATCACCAAACAAGCGCGGAAATTTTATTTTCGCTCAGATACCGCTAGAAATTTAATTTTTCTATTGTTGACTGGCGGTTCCTTTACTTCTTCCTCGACTTGTCGCTGTTTTAAAGTCGCAAAACGAATGTTCTATTAGGAATGTATGAGCGCGAAGAGTTTGATTCTTTTTTGCGACGTTTCCATATAAAAACTGTTAAGACAAGGATTTCTTTTTGACTGGTTTTCCCTGCCCCTCTGCGAGGAGAGCATATCACTCTTCCTTGTTACTTTCTCGCGAGACCAAATTTTGAAACAAACTGAGTGGTCGCGACGCCCGTTGTTTGCCACGAGCCGCACAGTGCCTATATAAAGTTAGTTAATATTTCATCGGGTGAGCGAAAACACAACAGCAATGAATATTAGACGACAGGATTAATGCCCCGCTGTGTCCAGCGCCCAAAATTAATATGTGGTTCGGAGAGCGAAATTGCGAGGACCGTTCGCAGTTTAAGACCGCGCTAAATGCTCCGCCGCGCCGCTTCCTCCTCGAGCAGATGGTCGCGGAAGACGGTCCAAAACTTTCCATCCTCGAGAATTTCATAATGGAGTAGACGAAGACGACAAAGTCCTATCAGGTCGCGGCATATTGGCTCTCGGCGGATGTTCCCGCTCTTCTCCAGCAGCCTCGGCTTGCGTCAAAACTCGTCCAGTCTTTCTTGATGTCATTTGCCGTTGTTGTTGAATATTCTGTTTACACAAAACTCTCAGATTTAGTGTTTCAAAATCTCATTAATATGATATTCCTTTTGCTCGGTTTTCTCGCGGTTTCAGACGTCGGGCGAATTTCGTTCGCAAAGGCACACATGCAGAGAGGAGAGCCTCGGAAGAGACTTTAGACAAGGAAAGGGTGAAATATATCAAAAGCGTAAAACACTCTTCAGCGGCCAAAAACAAATTATCGTCTTAGCAACAATTAAACAACTTTTGAACAAACGTTTTCGTGTTTCGCCATTTTTCTTTTTTTGTTTTGCAGTTTTTGTGCGGCCTCCCCACACCCCTTTTTCGAAATACACATTTGATTTCACTAACGAATTCATTGTCTCTTTTGTTCTGCCAATTTATTCCGTTTATGGCTGTGGTTCGACCGACCGATCGACGCTGCCGTCCGTGCTCATAACTATTAGTATGGAACATAGAGATTTCCAAGAGAATAATGATGACACGGAATCGACGACGCGTCCGGAAACGTGCACTTGGAGTTGAGATCAGCGCCCAAAATGCCCTATCCCTCGTTGCGAGGCTATAGCTCCCTCGAACAAATCCAAACTGCAAAAGTCATTTTTTCGACTACAGCCTACATATTACCATATTACCACGGCTGTAATTGCATTATTCACAAAACAGGTGTTTTCCCGTAACGAAAGCGGCTTCACACCTATGGTGCCCAGAAGCCATTGACTTGCAACCTGACCGCCGCTATCCGCACGTTTCCGAACATGAGCACTGTTTTCAGAGCGAACGCGGATTTTTCCGTTTGGCCGCAATTAAGGCTCTTTTCCGTTGAGCTTGTCATACACGGGTAATTAAAATCAAGGGTAGACGGGTTTCGTTTTGCGGTTGCTAGCAACTTTGGGGATCACGTGACAATGACGTCCGCTGTTGTTCGCCACTACGGTGGACCGCTGGAAAATGTTGAGGATCTGCCGTTTATCAGAACGTAGCAGTAATAGTGTAGTCTGGGCTTGTTTTCAACTCGGGTCGGATAGATTTCCGCGGCGAGCGGAGATGAACACGCCTCGCAGTGCTATACTCTTACGTGTTCGTTAATTACCGCCTAACGTTGTGTTGGTTTTTGTTTAAGCCGCACCACTTGGAGCGGCACTCGCACGTCCGATTTCAGCTAGGATGCGCCGCAATCGGTTGAACACAGAAGGCAGTTTATCGGGAACGTCACCAGGAACGTCGCCGAGCGAACGGACAAAATTCGAACGGATCGGTGGTTCACATTTTCCTCGTGGGTCTTACCGGCTTCTGTACTTCAGGTCCAGCGTCCTCGTCCCCCTCGGCCAAGTGGACTGAAATCTCCGAGTTCCACAAGTCCTACCAGCGGTCGTTGCGGGAGCGTCGAACCTCGTTGCCGGTCAGCACTAACCCACTCCTTATGCGTCCTACGGTAACCTGTTATTGTTTTCATTGCGATAAACGGCTTAATCTTTAGAGCAGCATTTCCGAAGCCAGAGGCCTTGTTGTGGACATGCTTGCCAGTAAAGATCTCCCGTCAAATGTAGCGTCCTGTCTGCGCGCCGTTGCTTCTCTTCTTACCCAACATAACGTATTCACTTAGTCAACTCATTCGTTTTTTTCAATTATAATTTAGCCAGCTCACGGTCTGAACCTTGTCGAACTTGGACTGCCGCGCGTCGTCGAGAACCCCTTCAGCGGAGAACGGCTGGTCGTTTCTACGGTAAGGTGCACACACATTTCCTTCGCTGGACTTCAATTTTCGGATTGGGCTTAAGTAGGGTTTCTTCCTGGTCCGATTTCGCTTTTTTCTGAAAGTGCGCCTTGGAAGGCTTACGGGAAGTTGCTCTCTCTCTCTCCATATAATCCCTCTAATCGAGCGGTTCCGGAAGCCCTACAGTCGCCGGCTCTCGAGTCGAAGCGCTTCTCGGACAAGGTCGCCGAGCAGGCACCGTTTGCCCCCGGCTCTCTCAATTGTTCGCGTCTCCGTCACTTTGGAGTGTTCTTTCATTAAACGTTCATTATCAGAGCGGCGTGCCAAGCACGCGGAGGTGACTCGGATAAGATTATTAGAAAAGGAAATCTGCGCCGCAGATTAATCCAAAGGCTGCTCCTCGACCTACGCGTATCCTTGTCATGCCATTCACCTCTCCCAACGTCACCGATGGGCGCTTTCGTCGTTTGTCCAACATTGGTTGGTCATTAAAAGTGAAACTTGCCGTTGCCAAAGCACTCATTGTTTCCGCGCGCTCGACCGGTGCCAGTTCACGTGGGATACGGTTGAGTGTTTTGTTCAACCTTTTTCCTACGCGACCGGAGCTAGTTTCGTGTTACTTTAGGAATAGTAGAATGTATTTTGATCCTCGCAAAAACTAAGTTAATCTATCAAGGGCATAATCAAATCACAGAGGTTGCCCTCCTCCGAGCAGTCAACGTCGCCCTCGTCTTGAGACGTGTTCATATGCTTATGCCATGGACGCGCAGGGTGCCATCATTATTCAAATTACCCCTTTGGCATGTATCGGCGTAAATTAGCATATTTTAACGGCTACTCAAACGAAAAAGACAAACATGGGCAGCTAGTATAGATGCCCTTTAATTTAAGTCAAAAGAAACAAAAAACGGCGTTTATTTTAAGTCCGTCCAGTCTTTTCTGAATGGCACGCAACTAAATTAACTTCATTAAATGTTTTATGCGCTCTTATTGAACTCCGAAACGCTGTTTATCTAGTCTTAGACGTGTGTCCTCGGGATTCCGTGGCCTCCGGGCGACTTGCTTTAATTTGGGTACATTGATCGACTAATTTCTGAAAGTCCGACATTAAAATGCAAATAAAAGGGAACTTTGGCGATGTTCCTCGTAGCCGTGTGGAAACGGAATACCTTTGAGAAAAGTCGTAATGCACTCGTCGCTCAGGTGCTGATCAAAGAAGCGCTTTTTATGATGGTAGATGTGGCGCAAACAGTCTGGGACTGTTTACGATTAAGGTGCGAAGATGAGGGGATGGATTGATACAAGTCAGATGAGGGAATCTTATTATTGATAAACATTCATAGTAGCGGCTGTGCCTCGGTCCGTCTAACCGTCCATCAGAGGACAGACGTTGTTTTGACCACGATTAGATGAGTACGGAAGCGCTTGTTCGACTATATCGACCCCATCAGCAGCGACTGAAATCCGGCTATTATCGATCCCGTTCATAAATGATTAGGGCATTTAAGTTTTCGCTGATTACATTTGGCTCGGAAACTTTCTGGGCTTCCCTCATTGGCGCATATCAAGACTCGCGCTGCGCGAGAGCGCTCGCAATTAACTCTGCCAAACTATGATTTGACCATACGCGGATTCCGTGGCGAGGATTATGAACACGATAAACATAGATAGCCGGCCGATGCCGTTTTTTCGTGCTCTTGAGTTGTCTCAAATTTTCTAATTTCGAAAACACGGGAAAGGCGCTTATCGAGCCTCGCAAGTTCCCTCGTCGGTCGCATCGCTCCGTTCGTCCTCTCATTCTGTTTCGTTTTTTGAAAGAACAGAGATGAATCCCCAACGGTCGAGCACCGACTCGGGAGTCCTCCGGTTCGCGGTTTCCGCTGCCAGCGGCAAAAAAATGGTGAAAATGGCGCGCAGCTGCTCAGATCTTGCTCCGACGTGTCAAGGCGTCGAAAACGATTCCTTGCCGGGGACCAACCACAAAGAACCACCAGCGGTTCAACTCGGAGCTCCACGTCGAGCACTAACAACTTGGCGCTCATCGGCTTGTGCCGCTTCTGCAAAAAGCAATGCGTGTGTCAGTGTTGCTCTGACTGCAATCACACGCTTTACGCTCCGGTAAGTTTGATTTATTAAGGCATAAGTCAACTTCAATTTTATCAAAATGCGCCTGTTACCAAGCAGACGATGGCCCCCAATGGTGGCGTAGGCCTAGCGTTCCAAAAGGCGCGGCTTCTGTTACCTTCTAGACTCCTGCAGATTGTTTGTCTTCCCCTGACCGACCGCCTAAGTCTGAAATCTCCAGCCTAGAAATTCTCGAATCCGTCTCGCGCAGTCCCGTCCGTACTCGAGTATCGTCCGATTTGTTTTCAACAACTTTTCCCTGAAAAAAACGAATTTGGCTTGCGAAAACAACGGTGCGCGTGTAATTTTGAAAAATTCAAGGTTACCTCAAACGGCTGCTATCGAGCAGCGGAAACGGTAATCGCTGTTTTCTCGAAGAGCGAGAGCTCTTTCGCCGCGTCTTCTTCGTTCGTTTTAGTTAGTAGTCGCCCTAGTTTGAAAGCTGGAAAAAGTGAGAGAAAACTCTTCTATTTCAACGAATAAAATCGCGCCGCTCAAAACAAATTCACTTGTTCATTCGGCAGACGCCGCTTCCTGTCAACACGTTTCGTTCACGCGGCAACTAACAGGTGATTCCCCGGCTTTCACTCACTTTCGGTTTACAACTCAATGCTTCTGTTGTGTCCAAAAACACCCCTTCATCAGGGGAGACCTCTGCTAACCGTGTCATTTAGCGCGAATTTTTCCTTAGCGCCAGTGTACTTTCTCCTCCACCCAGCTCTCATGCTTGCGTAATAAACAAGACCAAGTGGGAGGAGGAGGGAGAGGTAATAGGTTGCATGACGAAAAATGGTGTTATGGCAGTTAAAAGTTTTCCGCCATTTTGGTCATAATGTGACCCCTGAATCGTTTATTTGCCAGCCGCCTGCGGCCGTCACTTTTCCTTATATGTTATTGTTGCGTTTACCGTAAGAGTGTTGCAATTGCCTAAATGTTATTTGCTCACCATCTTTTCTTCCTTTTGTTCGTGCGCCAGCCACCCAATGTTCTGGATCGCACACAAGAGTTAATCCCTTTTTCAGGGTTAATTCACGTTATACCTTAAACAAAAATATTCCGCTCGCTTGTCCGCGCACGTTTAGTGCGTCTCGAGATAATCGCAGCAGCGCCTTCTTCATCTCCTCGGCTTGTTCATTAATTTAGGTTTCTTTGTGAGAAGTGTGTCCCTATCGTTTCAAAGAATGGCTGGCCAGCACAAGAAACGACCTTTGACAAAGCTTTTTTTCAACCGCTGCGCGTCAAAAATTCCGCCTTTATCATTATGCAGTCCGTCGTGGTCGATTTTACTCCATTAGGAATTGATTTCAATGAAAGCTCATTATCATGTTTGTTGAAATTTTCGGCTTTCCACCTAATTGCCCTCTTTCCTTGCCTGGTTTTCCCCGGCCAATGTTCCGCACACCGATCACGCTCGGTCCACCCGATCTGAGTTCTACCGGTTAACCGTTTTCTAGCATCTCGGCTGCCAGACACACCTCACCTCGCCGCTAATCAATCATTTCCTGTTTTGGCCCAAACACGACACATTACTCTCTTGCCACTTTTTAGGAGACAGAAAACAATAAGCGATTTTTTCTTGCCGGCGTGTGCGTAGTACAAATACCGTAAAATATGCATTGCTAATGAGGTGGAGCGTAGTTTATTAAGTTATTGATAGTTGTACCAACACGACCCGCTTAAGAGCAGCGTTGACGCCCGCTGACGGCGACGAATCCATTGCCTCCCGAGGAGCGAAGTGCCCGAGTCGTTGTCTGTCGCCCCTCGCGTTCCGTAACTCGACTTTCTCGTTTTGTAGCTGAACTGAACACCGCAGCTGCACTGCAAATCGATGTAATTGTGTATGGGTAAAAAGTGCGTAAGTGGAAGCACTAGCGGCTCGAAGTCGAAATCGTCGAATGCGTCGAAAAATGTCGATCGTCACGACACGTTATTCTATGCATCTCTGCTGAAAGGCCGTGTCGCTAGGGTGTTCAAGTTGGACGGCGCCTCTCGACCTGGCACCGGTGCGCGTTGTCTTTATGCATGTCTAGAGAGCAACAGCCGGCAAGAGGTACAACGTTATACCATTTTACGGAGACTTCTCCCACCAAGCACCCCAACCAACACGTTTCGCAGAACTCTCTCCCTCAAGACTCGGTGGCGGCACCGCTTTTGGGGTACAGGAGCTAACGGACTCCTCTCAAACTTTCGGCATCTGCAGGAAGTTGTGGGAGGGGGCTAATCATTCAAATGAAGCAAAATATTGAAAAAGCTTTTGTGGGAGTAAAATAATTACAAAAAAGATGGAAGCAATATTGTTAATCAGCTTAAGGAAAACGGCAAATGGAGATAACGTAATTATTTTTAGGCTTCGAAGCCACGCGTTAGCAACATTACATTCTCAACAGTAACGAGCGCCACGGGACTTCCGACGATTGCGGCCGAACCGTCGCGCCCGCGCTCGTCGAGCTACTGGAAGCCGTCGCCGTCGGAACGTTCCGAGATCAGCGGCACCACGTTGCCGATTAATGTTTCGCTGCCGTCCAAGCTGAACGCGGTGGGCAACATCTCCGCTGACACAACGAGGGAGGGCGACGAAATAAGCGCCGACAACTCTCAAGCGGGCAATGGCCCGGCTGGACCGTCCGCCGACGAATGCGCCTCGTCTGCACCGTCCAGCTCGAACACAAGATGTCTGTGTCTGTCTTGTTTGAGCTGCCTGTCAGTCCAGAGTTTTTTAGTTTCGGGCAACGAGCGCTCGAAGAAGAGGGGTTCTGGCTCCGACTCCTCCAGTCGAAGCGGCGTACCAAACACGGGCAGACAATACGGTTCTAAGCACACAGTGGACACGGTCACCTTTGAAGTGAACGAAGACACAGCTTCCGAGGCCAGTTCGAGGTTCGTTTTTTGCTGCGGTTTTTTCGAAAAAGCTTTTAAAATTGCCGAGTTCGTGACTCCTTGCAAAGGCTGCTTTTAAGTTTTAGCGGAGAATGCGAGAACGTCATCCATGTGAACAACGGCGACTCCTTCGACCGCTGCGAGATGGACAGCGACCCCATGCTTGGGGGCGTAGCTGAGTGGAGTCTTCCGATATTTCAGCTCGCGGAACGATACAAACACTCCGTCCTTAGTCGGGTAAGACTTGTATATAAGTCATCAACGATCAACTGTTTAGCAACATCTAAATTTTACTCCAAGTACAAAAAAATCAAACGCTGCGTTGTAGAATTAAATAGCTGTCCTTAAATGAATTTCTTGGAATAATGCTGATTTGGAAAATCAGAGATGAGGGCTTCTGTCACTAAATTCCGGTCTTTCAGCTTACCTACACGATTTTCACAAAGTCTGATCTCTTCCGCATCTTCAAACTCTCCTACGCCAAGTTCTTCAACTTCTTCCATGCCCTCGAACAAGGGTACTGGGATATTCCATGTGGGTCCTATCGAGCTAGAACCCTTCTCAAGCTCTCGTTTTAGATCACAACCGAATTCACGCTGCCGACGTGTTGCATGCCGTCTACTACCTGACCTGCCACCCAGTTGCCGCCTTCGCGCCACGTCCTTCGTCGCCTTCGGAGCCGGGCGTCAGCCGCCCTCCGCCACGCGTCCCCATCGCCGAGAACATGAGCAATCTCGAGGTACTATCCGACTGCTCAGTTCGAATTTCACGAATCGCCGGTTCTCTTTCAGCTGCTGGCGCTCTTCACCGCGGCGGCGATGCATGACTACGACCACCCCGGAAGGACGAACGCGTTCCTTGTGGCTTCTGAAGACAAAAAGGTAGCACGCGACATTTTGCAAGTGGTTATTAATGTGGATTTTAGGCGATCATGTACAACGACCGGTCGGTTCTCGAAAACCACCACGCTGCGGAGTCTTGGAGGTTGCTCTGTCAGCCGGAAAATTGCTTTATCGAAACCCTCGACCCGGCGGAGACCAAACGTTTCAGGTAACAAAATCCGAGTGTTTGAGTGCAACTGTGTTTTCAGATATCTGGTCTTGGAATATATCCTGGCGACCGATCTGAAGCAGCACTTTGACTTGATCATGCAATTTACGGAGAAGACGTCGGACATGGACCTCACTAGCGAATCGGATCGAGTTCTTGTTTCGCAAATGTTAATCAAGTTCGCCGACATTAACAGTCCGGCAAAACCGTACTCGCTCCACCAGCAGTGGACTGAAAGGATCTGCGCAGAATTCTACGAACAGGTACGCGCGTAGTCGCTTTAAGGCAGATCTAGCTAAGTAGTTACTGCAGAGCCAACGCAGCTTCTCATTATCTGTTTTTTATTTCAGGGCGACGAAGAAAAACGGAGGAAAATGGCTATCTCGCCATACATGGATCGTGATGATCCAGCTGTTGCTAAGTTGCAAGATTCCTTTATCGCACATATCGTGAATCCACTCGCAGTGGCGCTCCAAGAAGCCGGTCTACTTCCCGTTCTGCCGGGTCTCAGCGAGTCAGGTTGGTGACACAGGGATGTGGCTTCGATGTCAGTCATGTTCAGAGCTCATTATCAACCTCAAGCATAACCACCAGAAGTGGCTAGTCCAAATTGACTCCCAAAACCCGACGGAAAGCGACGATCAGGCGGGTGAGCCTCGCATAAACGGGTCGATGAGCATGAGAACGATGTCGGAAACGGTGATAGAGGAGGAATCAGACTCGCTGCTCGGAAGCGCGTCGACTAGTTCGGACAAGAAGTGCGACAGCGACGTGGACACGCGATTTTTGGACATGGAGCTGAACGACCCACCGAGCGAGAAGCTGGACGCACGGAGTCCACTGGAGGTAAGCAGTCGCCGCATTCATCGCTCCTAACTAGCGAACGCACTTTTTGCAACTGCACACATTGCTCACGGAAACTGTGTAACTTCTTAACATGCGTAACGAGCTGCGCGACTTATTGCTTCATGGGTCATGACCGGAGAAGGACCTCACTGACCATATGAAATTTTCTCGATTTTTGGGTGCTTCAGCTTGTGTGCCTGCACCGTGACCAAAATCGTTTTTTTTTTCTTTAGGTTTTTGGGTTGCGGGGGAAGGCTAATTGGCCTAGAAAGACTTCCTGAATCCGAATCCGTTTACAGTTCATCAAAATATTTTTTAAATCTTGAGATCAGACCGCAGCGATCCTTGCGTATGGGGGTCCTGGGGTCAAATTGACGAAATTCAGAGTAGCCTTTCAAAAACCAAAAATAACTACTAGCTAAGTGGAGGGTAGCCAGCTACTAACACCGTCTTCTTCGATCCGACAAAGATGCTGTTTTGTTTCAGTGAAACCCTCAGGTTGCTGGATGGAGGATCACTGCTATGCGACTTGCTTCTTCTTCCTTCTCCTTCTCTTCACATTCTGTTTTCGTTTCTTCGACTTTCTGTTCTTCTTGCCTTCCACGTTTTACCCTCTGTCGCTAGTGCGGTGGTTCGTACATCTTTGGAACCTCTTTGCTTTCACCTCCCTTGTTTTCTTGCCACGATCAGTGTCTTCGCATCTTACGATATTGTGCATCACTATTTTCTGTCGTTCTCAATCGTAGGCCCACCAACCACCAGCCACCACCACATCCGCTTTCCACGACGACGAGTGTGCACCGAACCTGTCTGTTTGTACATAAATAAGCACTAAGATATGTACATTTTCCTCCATTTCATCTTTCTCCGCATAGCCGTTGTCCAGTTTGTTATTATGATGTGCAGTTGAGCAGTTGTAGATCGTGTTGGCATACAATGTTTTGGAAATACTATTTATTTTGTTTTGATCGTTAAAATGGTTCTCAAACGAACACGCACACTCCCAACGAACCCCCGCTTCTCCAAAACGCTCGTGCAAATAAATTTTCGTGTTTCAGGACTCTTTTATAATGTGCACAATACACGAAAATGAAGAATCCGTGGAAGAATACCTCTAAATCGTCGCCCTTTTTCGATTTCGAGCTCCACGCCAGCTGCTCCCACGAATGCATAATTATACCCAAAAGAGAGAATGTTACTTGTTTATGACTCTTGTATATATACGTACGTGCATCATTCAGAGATAAAACTTTACAACATCACTTTGGTTTCTTGCTTTTTCCAATACAAAATCTGCTGGACTAAGTAGTTACGAGGCGTATGTACAGTTTAAACACCGGTTGTGGACGACGAAGCCTGTGGACAGTCCACGCTTCCCGCGCGCGACCTGTAGGACGGCGGAGGACTGCAGCTCCGAGGCGGCGCCGACGGGACAGCCGCCGAAGAGTTGCTCGGGATGTTGTAGGGCTGGATTTGGTCGCTGTAGGGGGCACAGCCCTCGCTCACGGTCGGGATCAGGAGTGGTCGTTCATGCTCACTCGATTGCATCTGAAACACCGAAAACATTAAGCAGCGCCCGAAAGCCGCTGTGGAATTGAAACTGAGATTTTAGAAACCGTGAAAGACGCGAAATGAATTTGATATGTTTTTTTGATTGTTATTTTTTCAGGCTTCACAAGCACTTTTGAGCAACGATTCAGTCTCGACGGAGAGAGGACTCGTTGCAAATATTACGCGAGTTTCCAAAAGCTCAGTGAAGCATAAGTGCTTATTTGGGTCGAAAAAGCCGCCGCCGCTTATTGATTATTCAAAAGAATGCCTTCGAACAAACCCGAGAGCCAATAAAAGTATCGCGTGTTTCCAGTGCCTCTGGAAAATATCGGAAAGTCCGGAATTTAGCCAAGTTTTAAAAAAGAAGGTGATATGAAAATTCACACGCAAATAATTGGTAATCGAAACCAACAGTGCGAAAGATCCCTGCGTCTAAAGATGCTACATGGAAACACGTAATGCCTCTCTGGTGTGGTTTTTAGAATTCGAAAACTAATACACGTTCTTCCATTACAAATCCAGATTTCTGCCTCAAATAGTATGGTTTCGACAGCTTCGAAAAGTTGTAAACTACCGCCCTCAACCTAAATGAAACTTCCATTTAATCAAAACCACCAAACAATCGGAAAAAAACTGAGATCTTCCTAATATAAGCAAGTGTTGCAATAATTTTTACCTTTCTGGCCATCTTCGCTTCGTGTGCTTTGACGGACTGAAGACAGCGACTCACAACGGCTGGGTCGAGTTCCTGCTCCTGCTCCGAGGCCTTGAAAGGGTTCCGGCAGGCGCCGAAACAGTCGCAGAAGCACCCCCGGATCATCTGAAAACAGAGGTGCGTTAGTCACGCGGAGGCAAGTAAAGGGTGGATATGCAATTCACCGCTTCAAAAGTCCAGCGGTGTAACACGACTAAAGCTGCCGACATCGAGGGGCCAATACTGATCCGAGTAGCGTGGTTGCCAAGGATATCCTCGCGAGTTCCGCAGAACCGCTTTTTTTCGGCGTGCTTGTTTGAATTAAAAAAGTCGACTCAATGGGTCTCGACCACGCAAGGAACCGCACAAACATGGAATCTTTTTTTGGCTTAAGTCGGAGTGCGTGGTCCCGTGGAGGCAAAGAAGACGCCGCGAGAGGTGAGCGAGGCGTCGCCGGGCCGCACCGCTCCGAGAAGCACAGCTGTCCGGACTTTCTTATCGCCGGAAACCGCGTTCGTTGGGTGGCGCGATGAGTAATAGCCGAAAGCAATACCATTACTTCGAAGTGCTTCAGGCATGCTCAGTGTTTGTCACCAGGTTATCAATCTCGGCTGCACTCAACTGTAAACACACGCATATATGTCAATTCCGGAAAAGTCGAAAAATCTGCGTTTCGAAGAAAAATAAAAAACAAAAACCAATTAAATTTCGCAAAAAAACGGAAGACGACAAATTTTGAAAGCGACCGAGGACGCAAGACACTGCGAAATTCTTCAAAACAATAAATGAAGTTCGGCGCGACAAAAAGCCGATACGCGCGATGTGTATACGCAGAGTAGCCTCAAAATTTCGAGTCGAGTCCGCTCTCGCCTACGGCACGGACATGTGTGTTTTCTATAATGCCGTCTTCAGCTGCCCTCGCTTTGGACCTAGCAGTAGTCATTTCGTTGTCGCACGCGCCGACGTGGACTTCTCGATGCGGGCGCCGAGCCGTCGCTTAGGCGCACTCAGCAGCGGCACACGCATAAAAGCGGGAGTGTACGACGGCTCGTTTTCGTATGTTAAGCAGGCCGAGCCATAGGCTTTGTCGGGCCTTTGGAAATGACCAAGTTTGATTGTGAAATCGTACACGAAAACCTCCAGCCAGCCTCCAAGGAACCGATCATAAGCGAAAATACCAAATGCATGAAAAAGCGTCACGGAAACCCTTACAACACGGATGTTTCAAGCTCTTGAGTATCATCTTCGCTCGACGGACGCATTTTAGAACAGCCCAATTTACGTGCATGTAATGAAAATAGAAACGGAGACACACGAGCAGCTCTTTCCGGATGAGTTGGGTTGCCGAGGAGATCACGCGGCTGGGTCTTCACAGGCAATAGCGCACCAATAGGATAATTGACTCCTCTTGCGTAACGAACATGTTTGTTTAGCGCAGGGTTGGTTGTTCAACGTTTGTTCATACCGTCGAGATTAGTGCTCCCAGAAGAGATTATATCAAAAGTGATACCTTTTACAAACGGACTGACTCAGACGTTAAGAAAGGGGATTAGCGGAAGACACACGGCTGCGGAAGGCGGAGAACAAATGAAGAGGACTTACCGAAAACAACACTGCAAACAAAGTGATTAGCGACACCACAAGGAGACAGTAGGTGGGCAGAAGTGCGTTTGAGGGGGGGCCGGAGCTTTTCTGGAACGCCAGGTTCCGCTCAAACTGGCACGAGGAGCCGAAGCGTTTTGTGGAGCACCTGAAAAGAGCCTATTGGAGAACTCGTGTGAAGGTCTGTGGAAACCTGCAAGACAACGTTCCTTTGAAATTCTCAAAGAGCTTCTCGTCCTCGTTTGTAGCAAAGGTTAGGTTGTAGAGATCACAGTCTAACAAGGCGACGTTGGGAGGAATGACATCTTTGAGGTAAGGATAATTTTCTAGAAACTCCGGGTGAATGGAGGAGTTCAGGAACACGCCTGCAACTCGCAACATGCTGTCAGTGTGGTGCTGGAGTCATATGCATCCTTTACCTGATGTCTCCGTCGCAATCCAGTCCGTGGGGTCCAACAGGTGGGTACTTTCGTGCCAGACGTCTCCTTTCGCTGTGTAGTCTATGTAGGGGGAGCTACCGTAACAGCATAGAATGAGCAAGTGTTTAGCTACCGTAGTCGCGTTGGCTACGTCCATGAGCTCAGCTCGAAATCTGCAACTGCAAAGGTCCTTGTCACAGCAGTCACAAAATGAAACAAAGTAAAAAGAGCTTCCGTATGGGGAGGTTTGCTGAGATGAATCACGCCAGGTTGATGCCGCTTGCGAACTGTCCCATCGTACATCTCATTACTGTAATGTCAAGGGTCTTCCGCGCACTTCTTGTCGCGGTCGCCAGTCGCGACTCGTGTGAATTCGCGGTAAATTGCTGTTAGCTCTCGCTTTCTTGGTGGCTAACAAAAACCGGTTCTTATCGAAATTCGCAATGAACAAGCGGCTAACACGGAAGATCTGTTTGCTCAACTTGCTTCCGCCGATCACCCGGCTCGAACCGGGTCGGATGCGCACGGCTGGCGCGTTGCAAAAGGACAAGGGATCACATTTCGAGGAGAGCGGGCGCCGCCGGCAACATTTTATGCATCCACTGCAGGTACTCAGAAAGTCAGTGCTGGCGGACGGGGTTCTGAAACTTGCGACTCGGTTTCCGCGCCGAGTGCATTTGCCTCGCCGGAATGCTGCTGGAACAATGCTGGAACAGATGATGAAAATGACAGCAAGCCGTTGTTTTCATACCCCCGCTGGTTCGGGAAACATTCGAAATGGGTAACAGGTTTGTTATTTTTTCAAAAACGTTTCATTTATCTCAGGCTCTAATACCAAAACAATTGAAACCGAGGGAACCGACCGAGTCAAACGGAGCGCGAGTGGCCGCTCGGAGGGAGACCAGATAGCCGATAACACCCATCACATACTTATGAAAGATAATTAAGTTGCGTCCCTTAGAACGCAAACTGAAAATGAGTTGTGGTGGAGCGGGTGGAGGAGCCTCGGCCGATAAGCAAAATTCAAATTTAACAATGCGAGAAGAAAACGCAAAGAAATTTAGGAGGAAAAACGTGAACAATAGCCGCTGTTATGAAAGATTGTTGGCAAAATAACGAACAGGAGTGAATAGTGGAAATAATTCTTTAAACAATGAAGAACGATATTCAATGAATGCGCGATGAGGGGACGACCACTTGGACACACTTAAGCACGGCGGAGAAATCTTTTTTATTTGGCCCAAAGGAATAACTTTCGCTCATCCTAAAACGAGCATAAACCAATTCGGAAGTCTTTACAACTGAGTAAACAGTGGCGAGCGAGGTGAATTCCGGAGAGTGTTTGCGGTTCGCCACAGGGTCGGAAATCCCAGGGCCGGAGAGGGAGCTTGGGAACCAAAGCGCATGCGCGATATTTGTGATTTATTTTCTTAATCACGTGAAAAACGGTGGAGGGAGAGTTGGGAAATGTGGCGTCTTAACAACGCGGAAAGAAAATGGAAAACCAAGACCGCGAATTAAGCGGGGAGCCAGGCTTGTCTCAGTGCGCGTCGGAGGAATAAATCGAGAAAACAGAGGCTGGACAAGCGGGTGGCGGAATCTGCTCGGACGGATCAAAGGAAGAAGAAAGCCGGTGACCTTGCAAAGAAACAATCGGAAATGGGGGAAATATGAATATGTTGTTTAAGTAAACAAAACTCGCCGACGGGCCGATAACAAACAAACGAAACGATCAAGTTCTCTTTTCAATTCCCCTCCTCCCTTTTTTCAATATTCATTTTCGTCCTCAACCGATGTCCATTACGGGGTGCAGGTTTAATGGAATCCACCGTCCACGTACCGCGCGAGTTATTTAGGTAGACTTGGCGAAAGCCACGCACAGAAAGGCGCTTCAAAGGAACAGCGCGGCGAATACGCTGTCATCCAAGGTGGAGTGGTAAATGAGACAGATTTAATGGCTCCCGTACAACGTAAATTATATAGTCAGAGAATGATTTGTTGCCGAAAATTACCTCCCTTAAATGATTGCTTCTATCGGGCCACAACTCCCGCTGCACGCCGGCAGCGTCGGGATGGAAGAAGTAGCTTCCATCGAAGATCCCCGAAAGAGATTAAGGCTCCTTTCTCCATTTGCTGCTTAGAACAACCACGACAAATTGCATTATGGAAAATGATGGCGGTCGCCGCATGCAACATATGGGAACGTTTCTAAAGACAAACATGTGCCGCAGGTCAATCAGCCACGCGTGGACGGGAGCCATAACCCAACACTTATCTTGGGAATCCGGCTTGGAAACACCCAATTGAAAGACGACTGCCCGAACTCCTCGCCGAATTCTTCGTCTCGGCTGCACTGCCTCTAATATGCAAATCTCGAGCAGTCTTTGACGCGCAAACTGATCCAACAGTTGTTTACCGGCCGGCAACAGTCGAAGCCACCAGCCGCCTGGCCACACCGCCTAACCTCTGCGCTGTAACACGGTGTAACCTTATTTTGTTTGGACATCAGAAATCGCGACTCTTTCGGGACCGAATACCTGATGTGTAAAGACCGATAAGTGACCAAACGCAGCAAGGAAAGACCAAAAGTGCAGCTGGCGAAGAATGCAACACAAAGACGAATGTCCACTCTTTAGAAGCAAAATCTAATTAAAAACGATTTTTCAGCTTCAGTGGAAGATCAAGAGTGCTGCTGTCAAGGTGGATTTGCTGATTCCAATGTTTGTGTAAATATGTTTTCTCCAAACGACTCTGGTGAACGAATCTTGTAATCATTGCATTTCCTAAAGTCAGCACGAAAGCAGGCGAAGATTAGGATTTGGGCGATAATCGCTGATGTGGTGGATTCTTGGGGCGCCGTGTTGGGCCGGCTTATCTGGAGGAGCCCAGTACCGTTTCCGTAATCACACTTAGTGCCTCCTCTCCGAAGAGCCAGCAACTAGCAAGGTCTGGCGTGCTCGCAGACGCCGTGGCACCTTCCGATAATGGGTGTTAAGCACATATCCCCGCATGTATGCCATCACCAGGAGACGTTTTGGCCACCGCTAACATCGTCATTGTTCGCTTTTTTGCTCTGTTCAGGCGTATGGACTAATTAATCCAAGTTGGTACCGCCGAGCCTTAGCGCTTGGGACTCAGATTATTCAGTTTCTTTTTAGCTAAACTCCATTACGCCTGTTTTGTCGGCTACTCTTAAATAACCTTGATCACACTTTTAACCAGTTTGCTTCCGTCCCTTAACTTCAAGTCTACATTCTTTCCGCAACCGATTTTCGACTTCAAGAGTTTTGAGGAAACTTGCATTAATGTTTGTCAAACTCAAACTATATCAAAGCGTCATCACACTCCTTCCTTACCACATCAGTAAGAATTAAAACCATTTTTTAACAATTTTTTTATTTTAAATTATTTTTAGAGTTTTAAAACGTAAATTAAAGCAACCAATCGAGACGTCATACGGTAACGAAGAGAAATGTCGTTTCGGAGACTAATACCTTCTCGGCCATGTGTTTCAGCACGGGCCTTTGAAATGTGAGAGGAAGTAAGTTTGCGGGAATTACGACGCTTTACGGATGCTGCAGCAAATTTTAATTACTAAAAAGCTAAGAACATTTGTCCTGTCGACTAGAAATGATGTGTCTGAGACGCGTATGACATTCCAACTTTGGCTACGCGCAACTTTCAGCTAAGGTCGTCGCCGCTCCGGAAGCGAGCTTAATCGGCCTTAATGCGTTTCAATGTTTTCGAAGGTGCGAGGACAACACGACAATATGGTTATTTGTTGACTTAAGCTGGTGCATCGGCCAGCCCTGTGTAGGTCGAGACCAGCTCCTTCTTCTGCTCTTCGCGTTGTCTGAAGTCGATAAATTGTCTCGAAGCTTTATTCGCGTTTCGAATGTTTTCTGATCCAATTAGGGTTCTTCTTAATTAATGCCGTTTATTTTTCTCGACGACGTTGCCCAGGAAATGTGTTTAAACGCCAATAGGGGCAAAGGATGCATCGTGTTAATGTCGGTTCTAACTTATGAATATGGAATCATACGAGATCCGCATAGTGCCTCTCCCAGTGCCGGGAGTGGGGGGCTCGCGACGATACGAGCGCCGGATCGAGTTGTTGTGCTTGAGGACTTTTCTTCTTCTGCTGGTAGAAGTTACATGAATTCTTACGCTTTCCTCGTGCCGCGCACGGCCGACGATGAAAACATTAGATCATCGTGTTCGTCATCATCACTTATTTATTGCGTATCATGTGGGCTTCCTGAAAATTATGCAATAATTCTGTTTTCAAAGACGTAATGACGTATGCATTTCCTCGCTATCTTGTATTTGTTTGATAAGACCCCTTCGGAGCCCAACCAATGAAAAGAGAACGCGATTTCGCGGCTGTCTGGGTTACGGTAACCTCGAAATCTGCCGACTTCAGGTTTTTGCGATGATGAACGATGACGAAGAGATGGTCGTCCCCTTCCAGTGGCTCTATCTCGGCATCGCCGCAGCCGGAGCTTTAATCGTCATCGGAGCGGCGTCTCTCCTCAAGGCGAAGCGGTATCCAAGCTACTACGACGAGGACTGCGAGCAGCAGGCCAAACTTTTTAGGTTCGCTTAGCAACCGACTCTTCCGATAGTTTGACTTTGACTTTTCAGACCGGAGAACCTTTCGCCTCAGCTGATCGTAGGCACAAACGCGCAACCCGTCCAGCCATGCTCCTTCAAGTCCCGCTTGAGCCAGTCGATTCACTGGAAATCAGCTGTAAATGTTCTCAATCTATACACCCCTTTGGAACTTTCGTTTAGTCACAACAAGTCATCGACACCCTGAAGCCGGAGTCTGTCCAGGAGTACCGCGGGAAAATCAACTTTTCTCTGAATTACGACCAGGAAGTTAGCACCCTCTATGTACACATCCTCGAGGCCATCGACCTTCCCGTGCGAGACATTACAGGTAAAAAAACGAAACCAGCATCATTCAAGGGATAATTGGCGTTTCTAGGAAGCTCGGATCCCTATGTTCGCGTGTTCTTCCTTCCGGGTGCAAGCGTTTGTCTTCGCACGAAAGTACACCGCCGGAATCTTCATCCAAAGTTTCAGCAAACGCTCGCGTTCAAAGGTAATTCTGTTTTGCTAGGATCATACCTGTTGATCCGCCACAATGTGTACAAAGCGCGTTTTTCCACTGACACTTGCATGTATTATTAAAAGAGGTTCAAACTATAATTAATTCATAAGAAGGCGAAAGTGTCACAAACAACACTTCCCGTAATGCAACCTTCACATAGCCTTTTTGATAACTTTCAAAGGACATGTTTTCTCTAGTCGCCTCACATTATTTTGAGTTACACGGCCAGCACTTCATTGCTTTGCAACGTTATTTTCGCCAAAAGGCACATGGCGATAATGAGTTGCGAAACATGATTTTGTGCTCCCCCGAGGAATCTAAAATTCGTTTGCCACAATTTGAAGTAATCTCTGCTTGTTGCCTCATTAGCCACTTTGTTGCTTTTTGTGTCTGTCGCAGAACTGGATGACCAAGGTTTGTCTACATTTCATCTCCAATTGAGGCTCTCCGGATCGTCAGCCGGCCTCCCCTCAAATTTCCGCAAATTTTCCCGATCGTTTCCGATTCCCTTTGAGTCTCTTATAAGTAACTTGAAGGGATTTTAACTCCCTATTGTTCAGCGCTTTGTGTTTTCGACTAGAAACCAACCAACTTACACCGGACCACTTTTCTCGCGCTTGGCCTACGATCGCGCGAGTGCTTACCCTACGACCTCCCGTGTGTGATCTTTCGACATGGATCGTCTTGCTGCTTGTCATGCCATGCATGGGTTTCTGACTACCCATGGGCCCCGCAAAGGAGGCCACGTGACTTCGCCTAGCTGCCAGCACCTAAAGGGAAGAGTCGCCTGTGGAAGATCTCTCTCGCTGGTCGACCGCCGAGGTCTCATATCGCCTTTGAGATCGGAAGCTAAAGGACTCATTTCCCCGCTGCCTTCTTCGCAAAGTAAATCAAGTGCAAAGAATTGAGTTACAAATAATTCAAATTAATCCTCCGAATTTTGAAGTATTTCAATATCATTTGAGACAGCAACTCCTCCCGCTCTTTCAACCTTTTTCGAATTTCAAATGTGATTCTTCTTCACTTTTTGAACCCTTTGTTTTAGGACATTCTCTCAAAAAGCTTCAAGACATGACGATGGTGATGCAAGTCATGGATTACGACCGCTTCAGCAGCGACGACCCAATTGGGGAGATCTTGCTGCCCCTCAAGAATGTCAAGTTCGACAAGAGTCCCATTTACTGGAAGCACCTTCAGCGAACCACCGTCAGCAAGGTGAGCTCTGTCCGTGTTCCGGGAATGCAAATCTTTCAGGACCAAGCGGGCGAATTGATGCTGTCGCTGTGCTACCTTCCGGATATCGGGAAGATTACGGTAAGCGTCATCAAAGCTCGCGACCTCCCGGGAAAGGAAAAAACTGGAACGACCGGTGTGTCTCCTGCGTTTCTTGGAACATTTTAATCTCGATATTAGTAGATCCATACGTCAAACTATGGCTCGTCCAGAAAGGAAACAAGTTGGAGAAGCGCAAAACGTCAGTGAAACCGCAAACGCTGCAACCAGTCTTCAACGAGTCGTTCGCGTTTCAAGTTCCTCCGAAAGACATACTCGCTGAAGAAGTGAATCTTGTTGCGACGGTTCGTAGCGGTCCGCTTCACGGTACAATTGACATTCGTTTAGGTGATGGACTACGACCTGCTGAGCAGCAACGAAGAGATCGGGCACACCATTATCGGCTCGCTGGGTTCGGAGCCCGGCGCCAGGCAGTGGAAGGACGCCCTCGACCACCCCGAGACCCCGATCGCCGTCTGGCACAAGCTCTCCCCGAAATGGTGAATGCACTAACTGTAATCCTACAAATCCACAAAGGCAGATACGTGCGTCCAAAGGACTGTTTCTCATAGTCACCGACAATAAACAGCATTTTCTGTGATCCGGTGCACTTAGACCAGCGTGGTAGGCTCGACGCTCGTCGTGGAAGGTCGGCTTACGTTTTAAGCTGTTATCGAAACCCACAATTTCTTAAATATATGGCGGACGTATGTTTTTGTCGATTCACTTCCTTAGACGACGACATTGCTCGCTGGAAACCAGATTTTCGCGTTTGACAAAACACCGACCAAAACAACATTCCGTGGCCAGTTCGAGCTTTATCGATCGAAAAACTCCCACATGATTACTTTCTTTGCAACTCATTAAAACACGTTTTTCTGTTCTTATATTTTCCTATGTCACCAGGTCGGTACTGAACCATTATTCGTCAAAGACGAGTCGTCAAAGAATGTACAAACAACGCTAGCGGAAATTGATAGATCAATTAAGCGGAGAAGTTGTGACAAGCATAGAGAAAAGGAATTGAGCATTAAAGGCAATCGGGAAGCCACGAGATCAGGGAGACAAGGACGCCAGCTAAAATTATCCACTAGTTGTTGTCGAGCGAGATAAACTTTGATCGGCCGTTCGCCGGACGTTGATCAATCGCGAGTTGACCGCTCAGGACGGAAAGTTCGATCGCAGCTTTAGGAAATCGGAGAAGAAAAAAGGAACGCACAAAAAAGATGTGGAAAGGGAGAAGAGACAGGCACGAGCGGGCAGTTCACGGAAACAAGATGTTTCGGCCTCGGAACGCGTCGACTCGAAGACTACGCGTGGTCAGACAGCCGCTCAGCACCGAGCCAATAGCCTGCTAGCCGGGAGAAGTCCCGGCGAAACGACGAAGACAACAACCGAATTTAGTATTTCTCCAAGTTGGAATCAGAATCGCGCGACTCAACATCTCGCATACGTTTTCTGCGCATCGACGCTACGATTTCGTGGGTTTCCCGGCCGAGGGTCTCCGGGAGGTAGAAATAAATAAACACAAGGCAAAGGCACGAGGGAATAATGAACAACGGGATCAAGGTGTAGGCGCCGATGATCTGGAACCAAAAAATAGTCTAGAGGACGCAGGGCGTGAGACTTACGTCAAACGACGGCACGGTGATAAAATTGGTGATGGCGATGAGCACGTTGTTGATTGCATAACACAGGCAGAAGACGTTCGAGCGATGGCGTTGGGCGACCAGTTCAGGAGCCACGAACCACGAAATGGGTCCGAGAACCATGCTGAAATGAATTTTCGCAGATTGAAAAAAATAAAGAGTCTTACCCAAAGGAGATCGCATAGCTGAACAGCGACGCCAAACAGCCGTATTTGACCCACCACGCGTATTTCGCCATCACTGCACAAACCACAAAGACACACAGGAAGAAGTTGGAAATGGCGCCGAAGGTGATCACCAGGAATCGGCGGGGGTATCGATCAATGAAGAACGTGCCCATCATGCAGGAGAGGGTGAAAACCACCATCATCAGCGTCGAAGAAGCTTCGGCAATGTCACTTAACCACTCATTTATAGATATGTGTCGTTGTTAACAGCAAATTACCTTGGGATATCTGTAGAAATGAAGAAGTAGGTTGAAGACTGCAAGATCGGGTAGAACGAAAGTGTCAACACGAGAACGGCGCAGGCGAGGAAGACAGCGTGACGAAGGTGCCAAGTCGTAAAGATTTCCTGAAAAAGAATTGAGAAAACCTTGTCTCGCAGTCAAATCACCTTAATCGAAGAGCGCTTGGAAGAGTCGTCGTTGTTGGCTTCGCGCAAATAGTCCTCAAGGAGCTTCTCGTTCTCCTTTTTCGCCCCCTGGAAGAACTCTAGAGACTTCAGCGCCGCCTGGCGGTTGTTTCTAAATTCAAACATCGTAAGTTCGATCAGTGGTCTCGTTCGCACCTGGTGATCATCAGGAACTTTGGAGTGTCTGGGATGAAGAACAAGAAGAGGATGGAGAAGACGCCAGGGATGATCGAGACACCGAGCAGCCTGGGGAGAGAGTCGCCCAGCACGCCGTTCATGCCCATCACCATACCCAGAACGCACATCGATCCGTATCCGATTTCGCCCAGGAAGCTGAACATGCCTCGGAATTCAATCGGCGAACATTCCTGAAATAAGCTTTTCCAAGAAGCCCGCCCACGAAAGTCACCGTACCTGCAGATACAGAATCAGCGCCGCGTCGCTGAGGGGCGAACAAAGCGCAGTCAGCGAACGTCCGACGATGAGCAGCTCGGGAAGATTGGTAATGGTGGCTACGTACTGTAGAGCCGAAGCTACCGTCATCACCGCCGTCGAGTAGAGATATGCCACTGAAAAGCTATATATAATGCCGCTGATAGCACGAATAAACTCACATTTTCGGCCATATAAGTCGGTAACGATTGGTGAAAGAACCGCTCCGAAGACTTGAGCCACGAACCAGCAGTTCAAGGTGGTGCTCCGGATCAGGGAGAACCCGGTTTCGTCAATGTTCCATCCGCGGAGCGTGTAGGACTCGTTGATGAACCGCTTGAGTTCATTGACGGCAGTGTTCACGGAGGAGTTCGTGAAGCCGGAAGGAAAGTTGGTGATCGATGTGAGGATGGAGCATATAACGAAGAGTTTGATTATGTTCGCAGTGGAAATCATGGCGCAGGAGCACGGGTCGGATGTTTCACTGTGGAGAGCTAACTCGAGAACGAATTGTTCTGCTGTCTGAAAATGAAGGAAAAGTGAAATCGGAAGGAAGAGGGGCTTGGTTGAAGCAGGTCGCGATGTGACCGAGGTGGTCTGTAACACCAAAGGAGAGACGCGTCCCCAAACAACATGCTGAAGAGAAAAGTTGGCAAGAGAAGAACACGCCCTAGCGCTTAACATGAGAGATCGGTAAAACGGTCTTTAAATAGTCAGGGCAAGCCGCACTGGAGCACTTTACACTGTGCTCCTACCGCAGGCTCAAAATTTTCTTCTGGTTATGCGCGTATTCTTCGAAGCGGGAATTCAGGAACTCGGAGTTGAGTCAACCTGAACCAGAAGACCATACTGTGCGAGTCGCTAACGAACTGATCGCTGTAATTGCACGCAAACAGTCTTCTGAATGGCATGACGCAAGTTTTTGCGATTTGAAACGGACTTCCTTAGATGTTCGTCAAACGGGGAGGGCAACAACGCGCACGCGCGCAGACGAGCATTCGAAGACCATACGCGTTGATCGGAGGCCGACAGTTGTGTGCATGTGAAGACAAAACGACTGAATCGGCCTGCTGGTTCGTTTATATAAAGTCGGAGCGCACGAACTAGAATTTGAGTCTGAGAATCTGACTGTATATCCCCACAACGCACTCTCTCGCACATTCGACAGAAACACCTTCTGCCAGAGCACATTTGATCGATGATAAAGACGGCGTTTATCACTGAACTGAGTCAAAAACAGCCAAAAAGTGGGTAATAAACCCAAGGGGTTGAATAAGTACAGCTGCTCTTGGTACTTATTCATTTATTCTGCTCTGGGATTCCCTCAACGCAACGGCAGTCAGTTTGGTTACTGACTGCCGTTGCGTTGAGGTTCGTTGAGGGAATCTCAGAAAAAAGAGGCTGGCTGACCAGTGTCAGGGACAGAAGGCGGGCTTTTTCGACCGTATGCAAAGCACTTTTGTGTAACATCGCCTGGAAGTTACTCCCCTGAACCTTGTGCAAAAGTCGTAGATGGACTGAGCAAACCGTCGTGACGGTCACCCATTTTCACCGTGACCGTGCTTTCCTGCTCCTTTGTGACTTAACAGTGTAAGCGATATACATTGAGCAACCTTCATACAAGAGCTATGACAAAAGGGCTTGGCGAACCAATAAAGACCATCCACAGGGCACGTGTGAGCCCGCAATTCACCTTTGCTCTCCAGCAAGGTTCAACATACCGTGACCCTACGGGTACGTCGTGACGAACACAGAACCGCAACGCTCAGCACACAGACGACAATCGCATTCCGACCGGCGGCGTCGGTGTAAGTGAGATGGCCAAGAAGTCGAACAAAAACGGGAAACGAACATGGTTTGCTCGGAAATCGGTGGGTGGAAAGTGAATCTATTTATGCGGGCTTCTCATCTCCTTTTGTTCAGGAAAAACCTTCTCGTTCTTTGCTGTTCTGCTAAATCAATTTGCACCGAAACCTGTTTGAAAACGCAATTCAAGAACCATCAAATGTTTCTTGTTATTTTGCAATCTCCGTGACAACCCGAAGAAGGCCGCGGAGACGTCGGTGCACAAGAACCGACGTGACACTCTTTCCAGATCAAACGCGAACACGCTGTCAGAACTTTGAACTTTTCTGATCTACTCGACAAGTGTGTTTTGAAATGTGTGGAAACACCGACGGAACATTTTCCAACAGTGTCACGACTTTATTCAGCACAACTACGCCGAAAACAAACATTGCCTCATTTCCGTTAAATTGCAATGTAACTAAAAGCTAATAACCAGGAGCAGTGATGGGCCCAGTTCTCCGGGTCCACCGGGTTGGCCGTCGTTTCCTGGGGCTCCGTCCTTTCCAGCGTCACCGGCAGGTCCAGGAGGGCCGGGCTGTCCAGTGCCAGCTGTTCCGGGAGTTCCATCAGGCCCAGGAGATCCCGGAGGTCCGGGCGGGCCTGCGGGGCCAGGAGTGCCGGGCATTTCATTGACCTAAACGTTGGCTTCACTTCTATCAATACGCGTCAAAGTCCTACCGTTCCATCAGGTCCGGGAGGTCCTTTCTCGCCGGGACCACCGGGCTTTCCAGCTAGCCCTGGTTCTCCTGGAGGTCCCGCGGCTCCTGCTCCGCCATCGCCGTCTTTGCCGTTTGGCCCGGGCTTACCAGGAGCACCTTTCAGACCCTCATTTCCAGCGGGGCCAGGTGGGCCATCTGGACACTCGAAGCAGACGTCTCCCTGGTCAGCTGCTGGAGGAACTTTACCGTCGGCTCCCGCGTCACCGTCCTTTCCGGGGGCACCGTCGTTACCTGAATAAAACAGATTTTAAAACCTTGAATCCTATTGATGACAGCGACAGGGTGTTCAAACTCGTGTCGCTGTCGCCGAGGTTGTCGCCGGGCAACACGGCCGGCGACACGAGTTTGAACACCTCCGGCCATCATGATTTCTCATGTTTTTGAAGCTGTTTTACATAATTTTGCACCGTTTCACATAATATTTTCGAAAAAATTTTGCGCTTTCGCTAACTCCAATGACTCAATCAAGCAAAGGGACTGTCGTGAGCGTCAAAAGTACCAAACTCAATGAGCTTCTAACCAAGAATTTGGGTGGTGTCGCCGAGGGTTGTTCAATCTTAAATTTGGCGTTTCTTTTGTCGCTGTCGCGCATGAGTTTGAACGTAGCATAATAAATAAAGGAGAACGATCCAGACATGTTCGTAACGCTTTTCGCACGTTCGGTCTGTCGCCGCCGCCGCGGAGCGGTCGGTTTTGCAACCACGACAGCGCCGATATCGCTGCCGCAAACGTCGAATAGGCTACCGTTGCGGTCTTTTTTCGATTCAATCGACTATGCACAAAAATTAGAGTCGAACGATATATAATTTGCGCTATTTCGAAAAAATTCATGAAAATGCGAAATGCTACGCTCCTTGGAGGCGCGAAGCGCCGACTTGGAACATGTATAGTTTGGAACTAAGACCTTGCAGAATAGCGCGCTCAGCCCCGCTAACGTAACAAATTTGTAAAAATCAAATCTAAAATTCGACTTCATCTGCAATATACCCATCGCAACGAAATTTGTCAGATTTGCGGGTGAGGTCCCGCCGCGAAAGTTCGCTCCATTTTGTATTATGGCGAATCGCGAACGACGGGCAACGGCGTTGTTCTGGGCTACGTTTGGGCACACAAACGAACGTAATTCAGGACACGGACACCGGGACGTTGCTCGCTCTCACCGGAGGAACATTTTGAGCCATCGAGTTTTCGAACTCTAGGATTTATTAATCAACGTATTTCTCTATTTCTCTCGTATTTCTGGAATCCGGCGCTAAAGGGCTCAAAATGTTTCTCTGGAGAGTGCGCACAAGCTCTCGGCTTCCTTTTCTCAAAACACGTGCGTTTTCACGTCCAAAATCAGCCTAGAACCATGCCGCCACGCGGTCCGTCATACAAAATGGAGCGGCAGACCGAACATGTGACCTTTCCAACCGCTTTCTTTCGTGGCGGGACCATGTTTGCGAATCGGACAAATTTCGTTGCGGCCGCTATATTGGCCTTGTCATACCTGGCTTTCCGTCCTCCCCTGGAGGTCCGGGAGGACCTGCGGCGCCGATACCACAACTGCAGCAGGAACCGCCACTGTCGCCTCCGCTGCTTCCTCCACCTCCGCCACCAGCGGGAGCCGCGCCTTCCGACGCAGCTGGTGGGCTCTCCACCGCCGCTTCTAAAATAGTTTTGGGTGAAGTTCTTCGGAGGAACGGAAACTACCAGCCGGCGCTGCTCCTCCGCCGCTGCCGCCTTCCGCTCCTCCTGCTGCCGGTGCTTCGCCACCTCCGGCTGCTGAAACATAAAATTTCAAAAACAAAAAATCGAAAACCAACCGCCGTCGTATGTTGCTGCGCCAAACGCTCGGCTTGGAGTTTCGTAACCAAACCGGAAGGCTTGCCTCTTCAGACGTCCCGCTGACCCTTTCAGTCGGTCGTACTGTAACAACAAAAGATTAGTTGATTCCAAACAAGAACAAGAAAACCTTTGTGTATTCGACGAAGAGGTTCTCGGTGACTTCGAGTTGAAGCGAAGACTGCACGTACTGCATGTAGTTGTATACCATCGGAACGAAAATTATGGCGGTGAGTGTGGCAGCGGTGGAGACGAGAATCCCGAAGAAGGCGAGCCTCCGCGTGCTCTCCGCCTCGTAAATGAGGCTTTTCGTGTCCTTCTCGTCCATTCCGCACCTAAGTCCAACAATAGGTACAAGGGTATCAAAGGATCAGCGGAAACAACTCGCAAATTACGAGAATTAGAAAGGAATAGCGCTTCTAATCGGATGCTTCTATATGCGATATAACTAAACTCGTCAACTACGATTAGTGTGCGTTGTCTTCATCCTTTTATAGAAATCACTGAATTCCGGATGCATAGGAGGATTCAAGTTCGACTTGGTAACGACAACGCCTCTCATCGTGCCGCCCCATTAGTTCTTATCACGCCGGCGGCAAATCTCGCCTGCTGTGGGGGTGCGAAAACTGTGGTTGTTTTTATCTTGATCACGCTCGCAAAAACGTTGTTTCTCTCAGCGAAAACGATACAAAGTTGACTCGCGTTTAAACGGCTGTTAACTGTGATGACTTCGCGAACTGCACACTGGTCAACTTGCAATTTGTCATTGTCATGTTCTAAACATCTAACTGCTTCCGCATGAAAGAGCGAAACTTTGGTCATTGACCATGGCTACGGCTGCAAAGACAGTATACGGTACCCCCAGACGCTCCAGATTTATGCAAGTGAATAGCTTTCCGCAATTCTTATATCTACATCAACATGCATTGTACAGTCTAAAATAAGTTTCACTAGAATTTCAATTAATATCTTAATATCCCGGCGCAGTTCGAGGCGTCGGGCAGTGGCCGCATCGGCCTTTAAAGCCGTGATTGCCCGATTCGCCAGGAGTTCCCGGCTGCCCGTTCCACCCGGGGGTTCCGTCAAAGCCACGATAGCCCGAAGGACCAACTGGTCCAGCGCTTCCACGTTTTCCTGGTGCTCCCGGCTTTCCAGCTTTACCCTGGGGGCCTGCTTCTCCCGGTGGTCCAGGAGGCCCTGCGGGACCGAAGCCCATGAGCATTCCGGTGACCGCGCCAGGTTGACCTGGAACACCTGGAAAACCCGCTGATCCAGAGTTTCCAGGAGGCCCCGGAGCACCTTCCGGGCCCGGTTCACTTTTCCCGTCATTTCCAGGCCTACCGGGACTGCCTGCATGTCCCGGGGATCCAGGAGGGCCCATGTTTCCTGGAGGTCCCGGTTCAGCCATTGGACACGTGAAGCACAGCTCTTCGTCCGGTTCCAATATCTAAATTCAATTTTGTTAACAAAAGAAGATAAAAGAGATGATTGCCTTGTCAGACAAGACGTCCATGCCAGGAGCACCGTTTTGTCCCGGCAGTCCGTCCTTGCCGTTGACGCCGTCCAGTCCCGGAGACCCCGAAGCTCCCTCGGGTCCCATACCACAGCTACAGCACTGCTGCTGAGTCATCGCCGTGCTAAAAGTGCGGACAAATTGCTCCTGACGGTTGACAGACGAGGGACGGTAAACCCAGTTGGAGAACCCTCGAGTTGGCTGCGATGCCGAGAAGATGCCGCGGTTGGGGTTCGCCGGAACGGCCTGGTAGCTTCGGTAAACACTGGGGAATCTCGCTGTCCGCTCGTCGTACGGATAGTACATCTGGCGTTTCAGTCGCTTCTTCACTTTGAAGAAGTTTGCACTCTGTGAAAGAAAGTTTGCACCTGCAGAAATCTTTAGAACGGCAAACCTTTCTATACTCGTCCCAGAGGTCCTCCGTCTGCAGGAGACAGAAATCCAGCTCTTCTATTAAAAGAGCATGCGTGTAAATGGCATAGCCGTAGAGCATCGGTACAATTACGATCGCGTTCAAAAGAGCGAACGTGGTCACCAACGTGCCGAAAAAAGCCATCAGCCGGAGAGTGTCGCATTCTGCCCGCTGCTGCAAGTTGATGTCCTCGACCATCCTGAACACACAAGGAATGTTAGGAGGTTTGAAAACCCTAGTAGAAAAAGAAAAAAGACACAAGAAAAAAGGTTAGTCACGATTGAAAGTGCACTGTGTGATGACACCGACGGTAGACGACGGGTGGACTTGCCGCAAGATAAGTTTTCGCGACCCATTTTACGTTTATGCGAGAATAGTTACTAACTGACAAAACCAGGGATCACAAAGAAGACGACTTTTGCTGAGAACAACACGTAACACAGTTCTCAAACGACTTTCACCACTTATGAAAAAACTTTTACGTTTAATCTTTCTTCTGTGAAGCGACTCAGTCCCCATTCTATCCTGGAAACTCTAGAGCAACAAGGTACAAGACCAGTCCAAATCTACTCGGTTGCGGACCAACTGAGTGTGAATGTCCTTTGATACCAGAAATCTTTTTTTAAGTCTTTTTATAATATTTATAAATTTTTGTTTCCAATGTAACGTGATTTTTGTGCATTGTTGAAATGCTTCAAAAATTTGTTTAATTTTCAAACATTCAGCGAGGAAACAACACTGCTCGGAGACAAAGATCCGTCTTTCGCTTTCGTGCGTGAAATCGCTTTCTGTATGGCGAGCTTCAACTCGGCTTGGCGCAGAGGTGAGAGAGCGTTCAGCTCCTCAAGCACATTCATAAGAAAGAGAAAGTTTCGGTCCGCGTGCAGTCTTCGGAACATGTCCGACATCCTTTCGAGAGCGCACGCCGAACGGCTCAGACAGTCGGTCATCTCATCCAAGCTGATGGGTGGAAGCGCACAGTGCGTGGTGTCTAAACGTGCACTGTTCTGGAATAAGCAAGACTGGGGCTACAACTACGTTCTTCGGTGGAGTGCCGCGTAGCAAGGGCTAGTAACTCCGGTATGATGTGTTCTATGGCCACGGCCTCCACATTAATAACGTTGTCTCGAGCGCTCGCAAAGGCCGAATTTGATTTCGTGTCTGCGTTGATCGATGAGGCCCATTGGTTGTTCGCACCGGCGGCGACGGTAGAAGAACTTTGTTCAACAGAGTTCCTATTAAACAAAAACAAGTTCGACTGACCAAAACATCCACAGCAGTCAATTAGACAACCTGTTGCAGTCGAGACGACTATTCGACGCCGAGTCCAAAAAAGTGAGTTGGGGGTAGAGTGTAAACGAAGGCGTCGCGAGGGAGTTGCTCGCCAGGCGAACCTTCTCTTCAAAATACTTTTTTCGTAAATAACGCCAGCATTCTTTTGCTTTTAAACCTGAACAGCACGAAAAGCGTCAACGTTACTCGGCCAATCCGAACCCACCAGAATAAAGAGGTTCATTAATTTGGAGGAGACGCTCGATGTCCGACCAAATGTGGCACTTGTTGCGGTTCTTCTGGTACGTCTGGTCGTGAACGTTCCACAGAACGGGCTGCGCTCTCACGGCTTCGACGAGCAAAGCCTTCTTCTGACTGTTCATGTGCCTCGTAATGGTGAATCTGAAAACGGATGGTCAACTCAAGCAGCACGACATTGAGACCGGATGAGGCGAAGGTGTGTCGAAAGTGGAAGTGACACGCAGGCCCTGAATGAAGCCGCCGGACTGAGGAATGCGAGAAACGAAAACGGCGCCGAGGAGTGCGCACTGCGGCTTTAGCAGAAAAGAAAAACGGACGAGTTCGCAATGAACGTCCCACATGCAGCAGGCATTTAAAAGGAGGGAATTACCACGAAGGGTCAGCGGCAGACGAAGTGGGGCTAACGTAAACGAAAGGGAAACGAAAGCGCAATCCACGACTAGCAGAATTGGAGACGACGAGTCGGCCCAAAAGGAAGCGAAAAGGCTCAAGACTTCGAAACATGCAATCCAGCGCAGAAAAACTGTTCCGGCGACTTCGAAATATCTTCTTTTGCCCTTCAGATCATGTTTATTGCATCGTCTTTAAAACATGCAAAAAATTGATTTGTTGGGTGTTGTGTCCATCTCACTTTGGTAGGAAAAATAAAGCTTGGCCCTTTGTGTAATCGTTGGCGGTGGTGCCACAGTATTGGTCGGGCTAGACAGACTGCAGCCGCTGCAAGCGCCGAGTGATTTTTAAAGAACGCGTCTTCTGCGATGGGAAACTGTGATATGGAAATCGCGTCAAATGTGCATCGCTGGCGGGGTTACAAAAGATCGTCAAATCCACCGTTTTTGTTTTATTTTGGCAGTGGTGTAAGAATTGTGAAAATTTTGAGTGAAACGCGTGTAACTTCTCACGAAATTGTGCAAAGTGTTTAAGATCTTCTGCGATTCCTCAAAATAATCATTTCAGTTTTAGTTTTTCCTGTTTTGGAAGTTAGAAGTTTACTACGCTAAGGTTGTTTCCGTGCCGCAACATCGCCTTTTTCCGAGCGCGTCTTTTCTACACGCCTCTCCGCCTCTCGTGGAATAATCCACATAAGATTAGAAATTCAAAGACCCGAGCTGCAACATTAAATATCTCTGTCCGCACGGCTTGACCCTGCAGCGGCTCGCAGAGTGGGCGTGGCGAAACCGGGGATTCCCTTGTAAAAACGTGCGCTAAGCGAGGTAAAGTTCAGACAGCGCCGTCGTCTGCGCTTGCCCTGCAAGTCCATACCGTTAGCGCTCAGTCGTTGCTCTGCGACCCCAATCCCTTGTTTCACAAGTCAAAAATCTAGCCACCCGAAGGTCCGTCGCTGATTGCCTTAACCCCTTAGCTACTCCCTGGCGCGAGAGGAACCATGTTCAACCACCGCATCTCGGAACCACTCAAAGAATTTCTTTAAAGAAACTACACCGGTTTCAACTGAGAGTGATTGATTCGAGCTGGTTCCCGGAACGTCTTTTTGCGGTGACGCTTGTGGCTTCTTTCAAGTTTTCTTGTAATGCAAAAGTGTTTTATTGGCTTTTCGTGATCGTATTTAATGATGCAATGAGCCCCAACAGTTGTCACCGCGTGAATTTGACGGCCTGTTTTGTTTTGGCTTAAGTAAACAAGAAACAGCACCTTTTAAAAAGTGACTAGAAATCGCTGTTGCCTTGGCGGAGTGTCTCAAAATGTCCGGAGTGATCTGAGCGGATCATGTCCTGCCTCCCTTTCGGCCTGTACAGCCGGAGCGTAAACACCATACTCACAAACTCATCACTTAACAATCGAGACGTCGCAATTAAGTCAGCGCACTTTCAATCAGAGTGAATGATATTGCGCAAGCCATTAAACCTGTCTGTATAGCAGCATTCTGTGTCGCCGATGCCACATGGAAGTGCTGTTGTAACACGGATTTCTTAAATGAAACCCCACTCCGCATAAAATTTCCGTGGTTTCTAGAGGCGCGTGCTTTTGTTCCATCCCAGAACGCTGCTTCAATCCCTCAGGTGAATACGGTGATCGCCAGAGATATCGCGTGTTCGCTGCTATCAAGAACGTAGCGTGGCAAGACAATCACGAGACATTTTATTACTGTAAATGGCGGCTGCTGATAGTTGTTTATTGGCAGAAACTAAGTGATTCTCCGGTGGAACAGTTTTCCGAGTCTCTGCTTGCTAATACAGTCGATTTCATGCAAATTTGGGCGTACGGTTTGCAGCCGCTTTACGATCACTCAAATTGTGGGGCTCGAAACAAGTTTTCGGTAGCCACCATGTGATTTACAGTTGTTTTTTGCGATTTACGAGAAATTGTAAAACGACTGCGGCTCACTAAGCTGGCTGGCTGGCTGCATCAGGCGTGTAGGGGTCGCTTCGCACGTATCCCCGCCATCCGCTGCCAGGTCTGGAGTGCACCGGTAGTTGTTGCCACCTCCGGCGCTCCATTCGGCTGCTGCCAGCGAGGCACAGAAGTTGTCTGTCTCTCCAGAGGGCCTGCCTTCCAGTTTCACTCAAACTTGCTCTGAGTATTTATTTCGGAGTTGCTGAGTGTCCCTGTTTGTATACATACGCTTCAAGGTCACCGTTGGCGGCCTCTAGTGGCGAAACTAGTTGAAGTTAAGTAACAAGTGGAAAAAGCAATTTGTGCGTAATTGTACGTGTCCCGACAAATGATTGCGCTGCCACTTTTTGTGCGAATCCATTACCAAAGCAGCAACGGCGCCGCATATTTCCGTGGCGGTTAGAGAGTTGCGAAGTGATTTGCGGAACAGGACTAGATTAATAGCCAAATGCACCTCCCGACGGACGATTCGCCGTGCTCATCTACTGCTGACGTCCAATTCCCGTTTGCCAGAATTGAGTACACGCGTACGTTCGTGTTTTCGTCGCTGTTCGCGCTTCTCCGCAGACAACCCTTATTGTCGTTGTTTGTTTCTGTCTCGTAAACCACTTGAGCACTGTTTTGGCAGCACTTTCCATGTCTATTTTTTATATTGAGTCGTCCGTCAGCGCATGCCTTCAGAAGCGGTAGAGACGCCCAGGAGCGCTCGCTACAGTCCCACTCACCCGAACGTCTCGGCGTCTCGGGATCGCTCTACTCGCCGCCATTTGATTCAGTAAACCTGTCTACTTTTCGTTTCTTTTGCCTTACTGCTAAAATTGGCGACGGCTCTTTTTTTACTGACGCCGTCTCCACCAGGAACTTGTTTTGACCTGAAATTAAACGTTAAAGGTGGACAGGTTACCGTCTTCGCCTATTGTCGCTCTATTTGCATACCTGCTTTCCGGCGCGCCGCTGGTTTTGCGTCGCTTGATAATGTTTACTGTTTCCTACTGTCGCATATGGCCTCTTTGAAAACGAAAATACAGGTTTTTTCTTGAACATCCGTTATGAAAAGATATCTTGTGGCACTCGATGTTTTCATAAGAGTCAATGATGTTGTTCGCGCTGTCTATTGACACCCTTGCCACAATTCCAACCGATGTGTTCCAGGTCTGCGAACCTCAAAAGCGTATTTACTCCCGACGATTTTCTGTCAACTGCACAGAACTGAGGACAGCCCTTCTCGGTTAGGTAGGTTTCTTCAATTGTTCTCCGGCTACTCACTACTTCTCATAGCACGATGGAAAAAGTGAGAAACCTTCTGGGTGGAAAAACCGACGGCGAACCGACCCTTCACGTTGGCCATGGCGAGACGACGGCCCTTACTCACGACGAAGGCTTGGCGCCCCCCGGGACTCGCACTAGGAAAGACTCCGTGCTGCCGGCGGAGCCTGTCGACCGTGGACAGTGGTCTGGCCCACTCGACTTCCTCATGAGCATGGTCGCTTACGCGGTTGGACTCGGTGAGTGTGTGCTCTTGAATAAGAGCAGACGTCGATATTTCAGGAAATGTCTGGCGTTTCCCGTACCTGTGCTTCAAGAATGGCGGAGGCTCGTTCCTGGTCGTCTACTTCCTCTTTTTCTGCCTTGGCGCTGTCCCCATCTTTATCATGGAGGTTACGGTAGGCCAATACCTGCAGCGAGGAGCCATGGAAATGTGGAAAATGTGCCCGTTGTTCAAAGGTTAGCTTGAGGAGCATGCTTCGTAAACTGATTTGATTAGGAGTTGGAATTGGAAACGTTGTCATCGCTTTCATGTGTATCGCCTACTTCTGCGTCATCGTCAGCTGGGCCATCTTCTACATGATCGCGTCGCTCTCCTCGACGTTCCCTTGGGAAACATGCGACAACTGGTGGTAAGACAGTCTCGCGCCGATAGCAAATCTGAGTTGGGAGCTTTTAGGAACATCAAAGACACCTGCATCACCGGAAAAGAAAACGCGACCGTTCTGTCCACGTTGGTGAGCAACTTGACCAAGCATGGGATGCACACGCAGACCTCGGTGGAACAATTTTGGGAGTAAGTTGTCCTCTGCAAACCCTCAGTCCTCACTTTGTTTCAGACGCCGCGTGCTGCAGCAAACCGACTCCATCTCGGACTTCGGCGGAATCCAATGGGAACTCCTCGGATTGATGTTCATTGCGTGGCTCATCGTCTACTTCGCACTCTGGAAGGGAATCACACAAGCCCGAAAGGTGCATCCAGTCGGCTTACAGTATCCTTATCGTAACAGTTTAGTTCGTCTACTTCTGCGCTCTCTTCCCCTACTTCCTGCTCTTTATCCTGCTGTGCCGCGGTCTCACCTTACCAGGCGCCTTCACCGGCATCTCGTTCTACTTGACCCCGAATATGACCAAGCTAGCTGACACAACCGTGTGGAAGGACGCTGGAACTCAAGTGTTTTACTCGTACGGAGTCGGTTTCGGCGCCCTGATCGCCCTCGGATCGCACAACAAATTCACCCACAACTGCTACAGGTGAGCTGTTCTCGCTGCGCCATTCGAAAGGGTAGTTTCAGGGACGCATTCATCATGTGCTGCATCAACGGTTCCACCAGCATACTCGCCGGCTTCGTCGTCTTCTCCATTCTCGGATACATGTCTGTTATCGCGAACAAAGACATCGCCGAAATTGTGAAGCCAGGTACTCTAATTCTGAGGAGCGAAGTTTAGGTGTCGGCCTAAGTTTAGGTGTCGGCCTCGCATTCCAAGCGTATCCTGAAGTGGCGAGCAATCTCCCGCTAAAGCAAGTTTGGGCGTTTTTGTTCTTCTTGATGATCACTATCCTCGGCTTGGACAGTCAGGTAAGCGCCAGATTAGGACTTCTCACATAAGCGTATTGCAGGTGTGCATGATGGAAGGCCTGTTCACGGCCTTGGAAGACACATTCCCGACCATTCTTCGCAAATACAAGAAAATTTCGCTGGGCGTCACTTGTCTCTTCTTCTTTATCATAGGAATACCGATGGTTTCTCACGTAAGAGCGATGAGAATCGTTCTTTGTCAATACTACCTTATTCTAGGCTGGAGCTTACTGGCTCACTCTGTTCGATTCGTACGGCGCTAGTGGAATCGCACTGCTTTTCGTCGTCTTCTTCGAAGTCGTCGGGCTTTCGTGGGGATTCGGTAGATAGCCTTCTGGTGCATCTGTTCTGAAGGCGGTGTTTCAGGAGCGAACCGAGTGCGCGCCGCGCTCAAGGAGATGATTGGGGTCCACCCCAGCAAGATCTGGCTCGTCTTCTGGAAATTCACCGCGCCCTTAGTCACCGCCGTCCTCTTCATCTTCTGCCTCGTCATGTACAAGCCCCTCAAGTACCCCCACGGCGGCGATTACCCTCTGTGGGCCGAGATGACCGGCTTCTGCCTGTCCGCCTGCTCAATGGTCGTCATCCCCGGCTACGCCCTTTATTATCTCTTCTGTCGCGGTTCCAACGAACCGTTCATGCAGGTTTGAACATTCCGTCCATCGACTCCCTCTTAAAGGTTCTTTTGCAGCGTCTCCGGAAAGGAATCAGCCCTCCCGCCAGCCTGAAAATCGGTCGCTCCGCACCGTACGCTAGCGCCGAGGAGATGGAATACATCGACGCGGAAAAGAAAGCCAAAAACCTTGCTTAAGCACGTCTCTCTGACCCTCTTGACTAACTTCTCTTTTTCCCGATTTTTCCCATCAAGCAAATCTCATACTACGTGTTGTGTTGATCCCCCCCGCTTTCCATTCTTTCTTCTCCGTTTGATTCCACTTTCGACCACAATTTGTCCCGTTTTCTATTAATCGAATCTCCCCACCCATATCACCAGTGCATAATAAAGCGATACCCGAAACCGATGTTGAGCAAAAATTCAGATCTTACCAGTGTGCAAATAAACTTTAGTACCATTTTAATGTTCGGTCTGTGTGAGGATTTACAGGAAACACTCGCAATGAAAGCTTTAGCACACAGTCCATTTGACTCATTCGAAAGCTTGAATTACTTGGAGATATTTCCGAGAGAGAAGAAGAGCACTTCCTTCTTGCCTTGCTTCTGCTTGAACTGATGAGGCTCGATTCTCTTCAAAATCGAAGCAAGAATAGTGACGATTTCGGCCTTGTTCATATCAGGCGGACACTTCGGCATGAGACGACTCAGCAATTCCTTAGTGGTATGCGGTTTTCTGCGCAAATACTTGCGAACCGTATCTTCGTTAAGACCATCCGGAATATTCGGGTCGAACTTCTGCTTTACGGGAACAGGCGCGGGTTGATTCGTTGCCGAACGAGATGCCTGTAACGGTACTGCACTGTTCACCGCTCTAAAACAAAACATCAATGAAATGAAACCCCAACTAAACACACTCCTCGACACGCATTCGCTTCGATTCCGATGATTCAAGCTCCTCGCCCTTTCGCTTGTTGTATCCAGATCCAGTCGAAGTTGACGATGAGGTTGCGACGACTGTTTCCTTCTGAAAAACAACCACCAACCAAAATTGTGTACCAACAAAACAAATCAATTTACCTTAAGGAAGAGGACGGAATCTCCATTTTTGTCAAGATCGACGTCACTCTCGCTGTCAGACGAATCATCTTAAACTATTACTGTAAACTCGAATATATTCAGACGTACCCTTGTCAGTCTTTGATTTCTTTTTCTCAGCTTCGTCGTTCCCAAGTTCCTCGTTGACTTCTTGACTTTTGCTAGGATCATCTTAAAATATCAGCACACATTTTCCAACTACTCTTTAAGACATCGGCAAACCTTTGGTCGAATCTTCTTCTTCCTCCTCTTCGTCACTCGATTCATCGAATTCCTCCGAACCGATCTGCTTTTTGAGTCCAGTTTCGTCGCCTACTCCCACGAGCGCTTCTTCGACTTTTTCGTCTGCAGTTTTAGTATCGCGACTAAATAAACAAGAAAATTAGATATGCAATCGCAGGTTCTCCAATACTCGCTATCGGAGCCGGAATCCGACATGTAGTCGTACTCGCGACCTTCATCTTCGCCGTCTTCGGACTCGTAGGCTAGAATAAAACAGTAATCATTGCACACGTAGAAAGTCCTACCAGCTACTTCATCAGCGTGCTCCACCCTTTGCTTCTTGTCTTTCCTCTCCTTCACGTTCTTCTTCTTTTTCTTTTCCTTCTGACTCCCCTGCGAACTTTGTGTTTCACCTTCGCCCTCGCCATCGCTTTCCTCGTCATTTTCATCGCTGTAGTCGTCCTTGATTTTCTTAACCAAATAACATGGGATAACAGTTACTGAACTGAGCAAGCAAACCAGTGTAGACACTTTAATCAACCCTTCGCCATCGTCATCGGTTGTATTTAAGGTCTTCTGTATCTGTGCTTTCAGGGCAAACTGATTCATGACTCGACTACGGCTGAAACGAGCACATAAGTACAAAGGCCAATACCGCGGGATAACATACCGTTGGAACTGCTCTTCTGCTTGATCAATGTCAAGCGTCCGATGCGTCACACACGGTAAGAACTGGTACCAATCAGCGACCTTGTGGGCCACAAAATCGTCCCCTCTTTTGAGGAATACCCAATAGTCAGCATGATCTCCTGCCCCGCCTTCTCGTATGCTCCGAAATTTGCGCTCCTTTCCGCTTTCTTCCATCGTTAACCTCCATGGTTGCGCGTCATGGTTATATAGTTTCTTCTGCCGCCCATACTTCTTCCGCCTTGCTTCATCCCGTGCAGCCTTGCCGTACTCGCTACCTTCTCCATAATCTTGCGCCTCCTCGAGAATTCCCAGCTCTGCTCTATTGTCTTCCCGTTCCATGTAGATCTTGTAATTGGTTCCCCATTTACTAGTTTCCACATTTAGGGAGTTATTGAACTTCATCACGGAAAATTTCCGCTTCTCCGACGGTCTAAACGAACGTTATCAATCTCAAACAATACGCTGTTCTGCATACCCAGGAATCCGTACAGGATAAATGGCCTTCTTCTCCGAAGCACTAAAAATTCCAGTAGATGAAGATTTGGACATCGCGGGAACCTGAAAGCGGTAAATTGAGAAACAGAGTTACCACTCATAAGTTACGTGAGTTACCACGCACGAAAACTTAAATATAAATAATTATAAATACACGCTCCGAGTATCGAACAAAAAAGATACGTTAAATGGTCGCCTTGGAACCCCTTGGAAATCATGATCACGAAACGACTAAAACAATATAATATAACAGTTTGAAACAACAATATTCCTATTCAGCTCGCATCAGAAAAACGACTTTTTCTGTGCTAGACCGTGCTTCAAGACCTTCATCTTGATCACGTTAGCAATCTCTTGATCTTTGCGGTTCTGTCCGTAATAATCGTGGAAGTTTCCTTCAGGATCTATCAAATACATGATGACGGTGTGATCAACAATGTAATCATCTTGAACAGTCTTCGCTCCCTGAGAGTGGTAAACCCTGAAGGTTTTGGCTACCTTGTTCACCTAAAATGAAGAAACCGTAAATCCGGAAATCCATAATTTGCACATACCTGCTCTCTGCTTCCAGTATACCCATGGAGCTTTGGAGAGAACTCTGCACAATACTGTTTGACGCGCTGAAGAGTATCACGTTCAGGATCCACGGAGATGAAAACAGGAATAATGGGAACTGGAGGTGATTCCCTTTCAAGTATCTCGACCACCTACATACGCCAATTAAGCAATAGTTCGCACTTGATAACGTACGCTTATCATTTTCTCGATTTCATCAGGGCAAATATCGGGGCAGTGAGTAAAGCCGAAATACATCAAAATCCAATGTCCCTTCAGCTGGTCCGAGCCTTCCGGTTTGCCGTCAACGTTGAGTAACTCCCAGTCGCCTCCGATTCTCGCCTTCCCAGTCATAATTTTTCTCTGGCGCTCAATTTCCTCCATTTTCTAGAACGACAAGCATTGTTGAAAACGATTAACGGGATTTATATATACCTTGTAACGCATGTAAAGCAATGCGCCAAGTCCGACGCCTCCGAAGGCAAGCGTCGCAATAGCGGACTTCCAGTTGAAGATCATACTTCGCTCAAATTGCTGCTTCTGAACCAAACAAGATGATTGTTTGGGTCGCAGTTTGAAAACTTGCCTCTCCTCTCTGCTTAAAATTCATAAAATTCTTGTCAGCCTCATCGGGCGTGGTCTTGTCGAACTCTTCCTTCAGCGACTTCTCGATAGATTCAAAGTCGATTTTCAAATCATCCTTTTTCGAGGGATCGTCGGGCTTGCTGGACAAAAAACGTGCTTGAAGCGATGTGGAAACGCGCGCTTTCTGGCCGCAGCTCGTCAGGTACCTTAAGAACCCACAGCGCAAACTGTTCATCTGGAAAATGAAGACGATTCAGAGGAAATCCGATATGAGCTCGCGGGATCGATGAATCGCGCCGCTCCGCACTTCGAAAACCAACCAACGCTGCAGTGGTAGCCATTTCGAAAATATGTGGCGACGGCTCCCGCAACGCAACCCCTTCGCCTGGCGTTTTAATCTTACGGTGTCTTTCAATTTCGAAAAATCGGCTTCTATCGGCTTCGGGTCTGGTTTTCGGCTTGCAATGGCTTTAGCATAAAAATTGGCATGGACGGTGTGGAGACTCTGGCGCTAAATGTCTTTTCTGAGAGCGGAGGATATTCCGTATTTGCGGTTTGCGTGCGCTCGAACGATCGTGGTGTGCATTTGTACTTCAAAACGTCCTGTTTGATAATGACAAATTGCATATGATACTTTTCAGAATTCTGTTCTCCATGCTCAAGCAAAATGAAGGAGAAAAATACATTTAAGGTAAGCGAGACAAGGTTTTCTCTTTGCTATTTGCTGTTGTTTCAGTACGTCTCCTTCAATGAGCAAATCGCCAAAATTAGCGTTGACATCACAAAGTGGCGTATCGCTCTTCCGACCGACGCGGGTGACCAGGAGACGTTCTTCTATGAGGCCATCAACCAGTGGAACGACAAGGACTACGGTGACCACTACAGTATGTTTACCGTACGGTTTGTCCCGTATTGAAATGTTTGCTTCAGAGGCGTTCCTTGATACTGTGCCTTCGAAATCGCTATCGACCTACGCCCAACTTCTCTATAATCAGGTTTGTTCATTTTCTTTAAAAAAGTAATTTTCTGCTGTTTAGAAAAATGTTGTCAAAGCACTCTTGGAACAATTATCCGTGAAGGACGGTTCATCGTACATTACGCTGCTGGAGTATGTTCTACTGTTTCTGGTCCATGCTACTTTTCTTGTTTCAGGCTGACGCTTGCCTTAGCCAGGGACCTGCGAGAGGATTTCTACGAACATCTGTGGGATTTCATTGAAGCCACAATTGTCATCCTTGAGGGAAACATTCAGTCGGTGGAACTTCTCCAAACAGGTTTCAAGGTTGTGACCACGCTCTTCAAAATCTACTGGAGAAGAATTGTTACGGAGATCAGAAAGACCTTTTTGTAAGTTATTGTGTGGACATGGTAATCTGAATGCGAATTGCAGGCGGTTTGTTCCACTGTTCAACAACAAAGCTCTTCATATTCGGCGCTTTTCGACTGAAGCGTTTGCTTTTTTCCTTCGAAAATCGAACGCCATCTCTAAGCTGATCCGCTTCATGGTTACCAAAGCAGCAGAATATGGGGATCAATTGAAGAACAGCGTTTCCTTTTTGATCTTGAATGCTGTAAAGGGGGTTTCCAAGCAATTCGTGAGTCGCACTTCGGAAGTAAGTTTGCATTCTTGGCGAATGGAATTGATTGTTTTAATTTGCTAGCTGTTGAACGAAATCCTTGATGCAATTCTGACCTTGGAAGACGAAGAGCATCAAGTAGTTGGCCGAGAAATCTTTGTTGAAGCTATGAGGCTCTGCGTTGTCTACACCAAGAGGGAATATTCTGCAGCAGTTACGTCTGTTTTGATTGTGAGTTTATGAACACTGATATCAGGTCATTATGGTATCTACAGGATAACTTGCGCAGTAAGTCGCTGGATGGCGAACGTTTTGCCAATACCATTGCCACCTTCTTGAGTGTATGGATAACGGAACGCCGAGGCGGAGTCTTCAGCCAGCGTTCGGAACTGTTCCAGTGCTTTGAACAGATACAAAAATCGTTTCCTAGCTCGTTTGTTGTAGAACCAGCTTACCTCACTTTGTTGTCGCAAGTAAGAAGGGAGTCGCATATTTCAAATGTTCTTATGAGATGACTTTTTAGGCCATTATCCATTTTCATAGCGATACGAACTTGGCTCTTCTTCCGACGATAATTGACAGCTTCGTTTCCATCGCAGCGAAATCGCTCTCCGTCGACGAAATCCTTAACTTTTTCGACTCTCTGACTGAGCTAAGTATCTTCGATCTCTGGATTTCGCCTACGCTCACAAAGTACACAGAAGCTAACGTGGAGGGTAACGAATTGGCTGTTCTGTCGTTCTACGCGCGCTTTATAAGTGTCAGGCGGCCGTTCTCTTCTATGAATGAAGGTAAGGTGTGCTTTTCCTCGCACATTTTTTTTTCTTTAGTTTCGAAAACAGCTCTTCTCGATGTTTCGTCGATTAAAACCTTGAAGGACCTCATTGTGAAACTATTGCTGGAGGGTGATCTGACGAATTTCGACCACATGGTTTATGCCGTCGTTATTTGGCCTTGGATTTGGAAGGCATCTGAGAAGGTGAAAGGCGTAAACTCAATGAAGACCCTTCTGAAGAATTCGCTCGAACGGACAGAGGAAGCTCATGTGAAGTTCTCAGTGTTGTGCGCCGCAGCTCTGAACATTGTTCGCCCTGCTTCTCTGGATGATCTACAGACATCGAAGCTCGTTTCATGCTTAACGTAAGAGGCATATCCACTTCAACATGTTTAGCGTTGACGCTTTCAGGACAGCATCCGACGACATTTGGCACTTGCGAATGACTCGAATCGTGTTGACGAGGTCGCAGTTGTGGAAGAACATGTCGATTGCTCAGCTTATCTCAATGATTGAAAAAGCCTTCAGTAGTCCTCACTCTGAATGTCGAACGTTAGCTCTTGAGTTGGTTGATTTGCATATCCGTTCGCACTTTCCCAAATACGATGAGAATGCTTTCGGACTTATGCTGAAGGCCGAAAGAACACCTTTGACCCTTCAAGACTACCGCTCCAGAGCTCTTCTGTTCCGTCGCATTAATCCCGATACCCTCATCAATTTGTTGCCTGATCAGTCATATCTGGACTTAGCTCCAACGGTTTGTATACAGTATCCTTAATTTTTAGTCAATATATTTTTTTAGATTGTTTTGCGCATTCTTCTGGCTCAGTACTATGAAAACTTCACTCCGTACTGGCCGCTTGTTACAGAAATCATATCGACATTTGCGGATGGAATGGAAACTGATCAGTTTTGGGCTCCTGTTTTCTCTCAGATCAGACTTTGTCACGACAATGTTACGTCCGTCGATAGCCAGTCCTCACAAAATCAAGTTGTTTGTTCATTTTGGAACGTGAGCACGTCGAAGGTGAACTTTTCGACATGCCGCATACAGTTGTTCAAACTCTTGTCGCATGTCGTTTCTGTTTGCAAGAAGAAGACCAACGATCTGAGTCCATTGCTACTGGATATCTACAAGTATGTTTGGTTTTTACGATTGCAGTTTTTTTATTCGTTTTTAGGAACGAGTATTGCAAGTTCAAGTTGGGTAATCCTACCCAGAACTTACTGCAGGAAGAAGAAGAAGAGCTCAGTGTTGAAGTTCCCGATGTTGTCGACGATGATCAAGGGGAGGTGACAGAGCAAGATGTTCAAGAAAACAGTGAACCGTTCAAAGGGAAGCATTCCAGACATGATTCCCAGAAAGCTTTGGTAGCGATGTTAAATTTGTACAAAGTTCACAGCGAGCCACTCATCAAAGAAATGTATATGGAGGTTTGTGGTCATAACTAGCAGTCTGTAATCGCAACTTCTTGTATAGTTACTGCTCTCTGGATTGGAAGAAATTCAGAAGCCTGCTGTTAGCTGCTTGTTTACGTATCAGGAGAAGTTTTTGAGCGATTACAAGTATGTTATATTTCGTCTTTCAAAATATATGAGCGTGTTTAGGGAGAACATCCAGAACTTGCTGAGTCCGCAAAAGTTCAACGACGAACTGGTGAAGTTCTCGCTCGATGACCAGAATGAATTGATATCCGAAGCAGATCGAGGGAAGTTGATGCCGTACATCATGCGGTAAAACTACCTGTGTTTGCTTCTAAAATTTATGAACTTTGTTTTAGAATTGTTTTCGGTCTTCTTCACAGCCATGTGACCTCCAAAGCGCATGCTAGGCGAGCTGCTGTCTATCGGTTTTTGTCTGGATGTAGGGCTGAAGAGCTTCAGATTTTTCTTGACATAACCTTCCGCCAGTTTTATCAATACTGCGGTATATGGCCATTGTATGTACGTTCCTTTCATAATGTTCTTCAGGTGACGCGATCGGGAAGGACGCAAGCAGCATGTGTGACCACATCGAGCAGACGATTTCTCTCAGAGAATTTCTTCGCTTAAAGTGGATTAAGAGGTATTCAACATTTTGCAAATATGAACTTCTATTACAGTCGCTTTCAGTTTTGTGAACAGTGTGGCTCAAACCATCCGCTTTATGGTTGTCAACTTAACCGAAGAACAGTTTGACGCGCTTTTCCGTATTCTTCTAGCATGTGGCTTTATGATCCGGCTAGCTAGCGAGAAGAGGGCTCAAATCATTCCTGGAGTGTTAGGCCAACTACGCGATTTGCGGCAATCTGTTAATGCGACGTTCTGCCAGGTGAATTGAATCATGTTTGTTATTCACGGGTTGTTTTAGTTTTTCCGAACACTGCAAAACAAGGCACTCTCCAACGAGAACGCGACAGCGCTTTTCGATAAGTACTTGGAACCTGCTTGCTTGTACAGTAACGATCGTCCATTTGCGGATTCGTCAAAGAGCTTGCCGGAAGGCATAACCAAAATCTTCTTGAGTTTTGCGTCTGTGCCAAGCCTTTTCACATTGTTGAATTGGCGAATGCACAGCAAAAAATGGAAGGAACTGAGCGGACACGAAGTTACTCCGATGGCCTTGTTGGGCTCATTTTTGAACTGCAAATCGACTAATGATCGAGCCGCAGGCGAAGTTCTCGAAGGTTTCAAAAGCTTGCTGCACTTGAACTCAGACGTCAATCGCCAAGTTGTATACGAACATCAAGGCTGTATGAAGAAGATACACGGTAAGAATGAATATCGAATTCATGCACTAATTTTCTTTTAGGGGTTTCGTTCGGCTCTCAGTTGGTCGTCACTCATATCAGGCCGATTCTGGGCTTTCTGTCGATGAAGCTGTCTGCAAAAGGCGTATGTCAGCCAATATACCTCGACATCTTGCACAGGTTTATTTTTCTGTGCAAGGCAGTGCTCATAATCGAATATTTTAGCGTGAGCGAGCATATCACCGACTCTGCCATTTGCGAAGTCTTCTCACGAACCCTACTCAAGGTGCTGAAATCAGGAACGTCGTTACGCAACGATTATGTGACAAATCTTCTCAATACCATTAGCAAGTTTGTCTGTAAAGTTGAGGAGCCGTCATCGTTTATAATGTGCAGTCAATGTTCTTTTTTCCTTGTTGTTTATTCGATAATTCCAGGAACATCTTTTCTCTGCTACCAACTACACTTGTAAAGGAATCTCGGAAAGCTCTGGTTTCTGTTATTTTCTCCTTGAAGAATAATCCGAATCTTCTCAATGGGACTCTTGCATCACAGATCGCTATAATAGTGGATTTGGAATCATGGGACCCGAGACGAGTTGATGAACCAGATTTTGAAGTCCGACATGCGGCGTTTTCCGCGCTCTCGAGAGTAACTTTGATGTCTTTCTCTGTTTTTTAAATACCATATTCCAGTTATGTGAAGCTTCTGAGCAGATCGATCGAAACTGTCTTTCTGCCTACGTCCAAGTTGTGAGCTACTCACTGCGAACGGTAAGCTGGGAAATTTTTCACGAAGCTTATTCTTTTTTGTTGCAGGCAAGCGACTTGTCATTGAAATCCTCGGCCAGCTCATGCTTGGGCGATCTGACTCGTTATGTGGGGAAGGGGGTAAACCATGACCAAGAAATTCTGAGTCGTTCCTTCATTCCAGAATGTTTGCACGGGTTGCATCACAAGGACGAGGTATGTTGAAGCGCATACGCTTGATATTAATATGCCATTTTAGGCGATTCGGTTGGAGTTCCTCAGTTTCCTTGCTAGCCTTGTACGTCACTGTAGTTTCCATTCCCAACTGGGAAAACTGCGGTGCTTGCTCAGCGATGACGTTGAGACAGATTTCTTTGCTGGAGCTGGACACATTCAGGTTCATCGTCGTCAGCGGGCATTCTTCGCTTTGTCCAGGTCGATCGAGAGCAACGAGGTTTGTTGTTGCCTACTCATCAGTCAGTTGACCTTGCTTTTTAGGTTGATGTACCAGTTTCAGTGCTAATCCGGTTCGTGTTCCCGATTGTACATCCGTATTTGCTAAATTTTACTTCGAAAACTTCGGCTCTCAGTGATCAAGCATTGATCCTTTTTACAACCATCCTGAAGAAGGCTTCATGGTCCAAGTAAGACTTGGTTCAATGTTTTTCTATTTCATAATTGCGGTCTTAGGTACTTTTTCGTTCTGAACGGCTACATCAAGCAGCTTTTGGAAGAACAAGACAAGGACAAGCCTATCATAAGGTTTGTTATTTCCTAATTTATGTGCTTCACGAGAACATTTAGGGTTGTTGTCAAGATCATTGACTCGTTCCATTTCAATGTCACGGATGTCGAAATCCCGAATGACTTTACCATCGCGTCCTATTCGGAAAATAAACCTGAACCTGATGATTATGAGAACGAAGGCAAGCCTGAACCTGATGATCATGAGGACGAAGGCAAGCTTTCAAATGAAAGAAATCTCTTCATCATCAGGAAGATTGTCGCTGGAATTTTGCCGAAATTGAGGAAATGCATTGACGGAAAGGTTTGCGACTCAAATGTGGTTCAGTGTCAATTGTACCGCTTGTAGGGTGATCAGAACCTTGCCCACAAGAAGGCCGAAAAGTATTATAGCGAGGACGACGACATTTTGCGTGCTCCGATCGCACTTGCAACTGTGAAGCTTCTTAAGAAGTTACCTCCGAAGATCCTCGATCAACACTTGCACGGGTTTATATTTGTTTATTTTTTGAAGTTTCTAAAACCATTGTTCTTTAGCGTCATACTCAAGCTGAACTCTCTCATCCTGTCCCGTTCTTACAACGTTCGTGAAGTCGCAAGGAAAACGATGATCTCAGTTTTGCAAGTGTTGGGCACTGTTTATCTCCCATTCGTTATCCGCGAAATGAAGCAAATAATGAATAAGGGATATCAAGTGCATGTCATGATCTACACCGTGCATGTGCTCATTTCGGCTATGAAGGAAGATTTGAAATCTGGGGATTTGGACTCCTGTCTGCTCGACATTATGGAGGTATTAACGTTGTTTTCTCTAACAGCCTAAACATATGTTTTCAGATTTGCAAAATTGATCAGTTCTCGGATGTCACCGAAGAGAAGAGCGTTGGTGGCATTATTAACCACGTCGCTGAAGCTAAAGCGGAGAAGTCGATCGAGACTTACTTCTTCATTGGCAGTTTCATCAGTAAAGCCTCACTCAATGTTCCTGTCGCGCCTCTGATGAAGGTATTCAGTTGACTATTCATTGCAATATTTTTTTTATTTGATAACTTTAGATTATTGAAGAGAAGCCGCAGTCTAAAACCATCAAGACGGTTAGCCGTTTGCTGGACTCCTACAGCTCAGGATTGTGTAGTAACCAAGGTATTGACGTCCCAACGCTCTTGGTCTTTGCGTACCAAACATTGACTCGATACACAGCTGCCGTTGATGGCGATGACAAAACGGTGCAAAGGGAAGAGCCACAATCTCTGAGGCCCCAGAGCTGCTTGATCCTACCGAAAGCTCCTACGAGGTAAAAATGATTGCAGTCAGTCCATCGTTGAACGTGCTATTCTTGCAGAATTGGTGTTATTGTGAAAGCATCCATAAAGAGCAAGTCCTTCGTTTTTGTGGAATTCGCCTTGTCGCTGCTTAACGCGATCTTGAAGCGCAGCAAAACTACATTCACTTCTGAGCAGCTCATCAGCCACCTGGATCCCTTCGTACAACACGTCGTTCATTGTTTACGCCTGAAGTACGATCGTGTATGTTAATTCATTTTGTCAAGCTTTTGAAAGCGCGTTTTTTAGGTTGTGAGCAACGCATTACGTTCGATTGTCAGCATGCTGGAGCATCCTCTTCCTCAGCTGAAGGCTTCTATTTCTAAGATAGTCGAATCTCTTTTCGTCTTGTTAGCAGACTATGCTGGAATGGGTCGTGCGGGAGACAAGATTAGCGTTTTAGAGCTAACGCAAAATCTTTTTAAGGTAAGCGATAATCGAAGTTGAAAAAACTTGAAGAACAAATCGAACTGATTTAGGCATTCACTCGTATCATCAAAGACTGCCCGGTGGAAATTCTGACTTCTAAACGTATTCAAATTCTTTTGACCTACATGGAGACGGATATCACTGATCCACACAAGCAAGCTACCGCGTTTTCACTTCTGAAAGCTATCGTTTCCAAAAAGATCTCAGACGAAAAGCTACCACCCCTCATGCAGCATCTGTCCGAATTGAGTGTTCTTTCCCACACAGCTAACATCCGCGCGCAATGCAGACAAGTAAGTTCCATGTTCTCGGGAGCTTGGTTGTATGTGTTTCTTTTAGGTCGTCATCGCGTTTGTGGCAAACCATCCGATGGGTAAAGACGTCGAAAAATTCATCGAATTTTTCCTGGCTCAGCTTGATTACGAGCACGAAGACGGACGTCTGTCAGCCATTGAAACTCTGAATCTTGCTTTCACAACATTTGTTGAGGTGGGTTTCGGATTTTTTAAACAGCTTATATAGGTGAATTTCAGAACGTAGTCGACAAATTCGCTCTAGTCGCCTTCATTCGACTGTCGATGGGCCTCGTCAATGAGAGCAGTCAGGACTGCAAGCGTTACATGGCTCTGGCTCTGAGAAATTTGGTTCAGTTTTGTTCCGAGAAAGCTCGGAACGAGTTGTGTGCTGTTGCAAAAGATTGGCTGAATTCTAACAACGATTCTTCGAAATTTCTGGCTGCGAAAGCTCTCATGGAGTTCAGCGAAGCCGTGCCGACCTTACTGGTGTCAAGAGTACCGGAAATCTGCAAGATGATCAGCAGTATGTTAACGGAAGAATTTATCGACGAATCATCGGAAGACACAACTGTCGCACTCTTCACGCTTTTGAGCAAGCTTACCGCCAAGTACCCAGCTCAGGTCTTGCAGATCTTTAGTGCTCATGCTGCAACCTTCTGGGGTATGGTTTTGCTGCTAATTTTCTTTAACTAACTCGCGTTCGTTTAGAAAATTATAGGTATTTCGCGATGTGCATGGACTCGCCTCTAATCCAAACAGCGAGTGCGGAGTTCCTTGGCCAGTACTTCAGCGCAAGCGGATCTCAGCAAGGAACGATGAAGTTGCCACTGGAAGCAGCCGCTTTGGGTGGTTTCATGTTCTGGCAGTTGAAGTCCAATAAAATTGGAGAAAATCAGTCTCAACAGGTCCTCAGTTTGTTGGTTCTTGGATAGCATTAGCTTGCTTTCAGGTTATTAAAAATCTCGTTTTTCTGGGCAAAAACTCCACGGATCCAGAGTTCTATCAATTCTTTGCACAGAAGATGAAGAACGTTTGCAAGCATGAAATTAGCCACCTCCCTGATCAGGCGATTCGGGTATAGTTTTTATTTTGCAGAATATGTTGCATTTTACATTTTCAGAGGTTGAGCATGTTCAAGTTGAGTGCCGCTCTCTTCTTAAGTGGTAGCAAGGATCTCACGGAAGAGCTCGTATCCAATATGATGCTTTTTTTCACAAGAGAACTGAACGGAAAGTCGGACAAGTGTAAGTGACGTGATCCTTTTTCAACACACAGCGTTGGTGTTTTAGATGCGGAAGAGCTGAAACAACTGGCTGCGGAAGTTTGCGACATTTTGAAGGGTGTCATCGGTGAGAAGAGGTACAATGACCTTCTCGTGGATGCGCAAAGAGATTTGACCAAACGTGCCGGTGAAAGGAAGCGTCAGCGCAAGGAATTAGCGGTTTTGGACCCAGAGCTCGCTGCTCAAGAGAAGCTGCGGAAGCATAGGGCCCGAGTCGTTGCCCAGAAGAGGAAGATCGAAGAATATAAGCCCTACAGGAAGCAGAAGCGTTTGAGACGGGAAGGATCCGAAGAATTGTAGATTCTTGTTATCGTTGTTGATTGTTACTGTTGTTTCGTTGTTACGATGTCATTGTTTTTTTTTGTTTACTGTTATATGAGTTGAAAGAAAGTTACGTTCATCATGAGTTTACGAAATGTTCGTCGCAGCATCCTCGGACCAACCGTGCTTGTGCTTGGTGGAAAAACATTTAAGAATCGCTGTACATTATTACCAATTTCGGACCATTGCTTACGATCAGTTTCTTATTTAATGCGCCTTCGCCGAGCGGCGGTGGAAGGCGTATCTCGCGCATGTGACCTGTTCCCGATTCGGGAGACGCACCACATTTAACCCTCCAAACCTCGTCTCAGACTGTTTGCATTGCGCTTCCTATTGACACCCAGAGAGTGTCGCCATTGTGCCGTGGAGGGACTGCAGCTAGATAATGAAAGTTTATGGTGCGCTTGTGTCGCTTGTTTTTCCCGTTGTAATCCACAGACGTCAAACGCAGCCCCTTTTTGTCCTGACTTCCCTTTTCAAAAAATGTTTGTTACACAAAGCGGTCGTGCGTCAAGACGTTCTCGTCTCCGCCGAAACAGGTGCCATCTGGAAAAGGAACCGTCCCGGACCGCGTAATGGCCACAGGCGGCTTTCTGAATTAGCTGGTCTTTTTGCAGAAATTGTTCCAAAGCTCACTTTTCTCGATCGAGTTGCGCGGCGAGGGACTAATCGACATTCGTTTCTGACATCGATTCATTTGCTTCCAGATGATCTTTGGACGGACTCCGGTGTTCTTCCTGCCCTGCTGCGTCATAATCGCTTCGCTGAGTGGAGTCGTGGCCAAACCTCCGGAACCCCCGGAGACGCCAGATCTGAGCGAAAAAAAGGCGACGGTGTGTTCAATGTTTCGCGGCTCACTAACGGCATTTATCGCATTTTCAGACTTATTTAGCAGCGTACGGCTACTTGAACACAACTTCGCATCATATAACCAAGAATGATTTGAAGGAAGCGTTGTTGTGCGTTTTATCCATTTGGCAGAATCGACCTCAATTGACTCGTTTGCAGAAAGTTCCAGTCCTTCATGGATCTGCCGAAGACTGGCGAGTTGGATCGCGAGGTGCGCGAGACGATGCTTCTGATACGGTGTGGGGTGTCCGACCGACCCGTAGAGGGCTCCATCGACAGTCGAATCTGGCACAAAAGCATTCTGACTTGGAACATTTCTTCATTTCCCGAAACCATTCCGGAAAGTGAAGTCAGGTATGTGCGGAGTGCCAGCTTCAAACCATTCGGGCTCTTTCAGAGAAACTGCGCACAACGCTTTTTCAACGTGGGAAAAAGCGCTTTCAATCAACTTTTTGGAAACCTCGCAAGGAAGACACGCAGACATTGTGATTAACTTCTTGGAACAGGCACCCGAGGGAAGTCACGACATAACAGGTGAGTGGTACCAATCTCGACGAAGTCTAAGGCGCGTTTAGGGAATGCGGTGGCAGAAACGGTCGGAGCACGAATCTTCCTCCGCAGGGATCATCAGTGGAACATTTTCCCGAAGGATTCGGCGATTGTAAACGGAGTAGAAGATCTTAGCCATTTAAGTGGACAAATTTAGGATTCGAGCAACCTCTTTCAAGCCTTTTTACATGAAATTGGCCACGTGCTCGGTTTACACCACTCCCATGAAACGAACTCCGTGATGTACCCGATCTTTACCCAAACAAATGGAAAATCAGACTTGAGCGCCTCAGACGTGGAGGCCGTTCGAGGGTTGTACGGTAGGTGTTCAGTGCCACTTGCTAAAGTGCACTTTGGAATTAGGAGTAGTGCAAGGAACGGCCGAGTTGTCGCCCGGAAGCACCGAAAAAGAGCGGAAATGTCCGAAGAGTTTGAACGCGGTTATGCAAGGCGAGTGAACGCTACTAGGCACTAAAACCAAAATATATTTATAGCGAACAACCAGCATATCTTTGTGTTTAAGGGAGACCACTTCTGGAAATTCAAGAATCAAAAAGTGGTGCAAGGACCTCTGCCTCTTCACCAAGTGCGTCCTCCAAGTTTTCCTCGAAAATCCTGTTTTTCAGGCCTTTCCCAACGGTCCCAAAATTGTAAACGCTTCAGTAACCAGCAGGGATCTGACGGTTTTGTTCGAAGAACGCACCATTTACGGATACGAGATGGACAAGAAGACCGGACTGTTCAAGTAAGCCACGAGCGAAAGAGGAGAGCCAGGTAGACCGTTTGCAGGAGGGCCGCGAATTTCCCGAAAATACTGCATGAGCGCGTTCTCTTCTTCCCTAGGGCGGCGTTTCCTCTCAGCAACGGCAGCGTCATTCTTATATCCGTGAGTTCTGCTTTGCCAAGGCCTTCTCAAAATTTTGACAGGACGACGTTTTTGCCACTTACGACCTGTGGAAGAACGAGCCCACAATGTTGAACGACAAAAAGGTGTTCTATCCCAACCTCCCGGACATCCGTGGTGGCATTCCCCAGAGCGCGGAGTCGGAAAACGTGTACTGGATGTTCTCGGAGAACAGCGTCTACGTTTATGACACCTTCATCCAGCAGATCACTTCTAAAACGCCCCTTTCCCATTATTTTACATGCGAATAAACTGTATACTTTGCTTGAGAACCTCGTAGTAAACATTAAAGCTTCAAGCAACCTGTAAAGGAAAAACTAACGCTGAACGTGTGTCGAAATTAGAATGTTTGCTAGGTTAGATTTTGGCCCTTTTCGACTTTTCCGAAAAACAAGTGTTATTTCACTGCTTTTTCAAGAAACTATTATATTACGATTTGAAGAAAGAATTGGAGTGTGGAAGTAAATATCCGAAGTCAACATCCCCTCTATCCTTTATAAAATAAAGGAGAACGATCCAGATGTGTCCGTCCGTCTGTCCGTTCGTCACGAAACTTCTAGACGCGAGTTCCCTGATTGAGCGAACGCGGGTTACGGTAGCGGCGCCATTTGCGTTTGCATGCATTTTGTTGTCGCCGCGGACCGGTCGGTTTTGCAACACGTCGGCGAAAATTTGGAACCAAATCATATATAACTTGCAGTATTTGCGCTCATGCCCCTTTGGAGGCGCGAAGCGCCGACTCAGAACACATTTTGAAACTGAAACCTCGCGCAGTAGCGCACGCGGCCCCGTTTACCGGTAAATATTGCAAAATCTCAAAGTGTTGGAAACTCATTCTGTCGAAGTTTTGTGGACAACTCAATTTAAATGACTGATCAATGAATTCGATGTCTTGACAAGTGTAAAAGTTTGTGAGCCTGACAACTTCAAATCTCTCTTTACAAGTGATTGTTCCCCAAAGCGGCCGATTGCTCGTAGTTCGAGTCCAAACGAGTGCGGATGGTGCTGTGAATGCCAAGACTCAATACAAAATTTAATTTCAGTTTGGTCATAGAAAAGTATGCTGGGTCCGTAAAGCAATCAGTAGTCATAGTTTCAGCGTCATGGTGTGAAATATGTTAACGAACCAATTACGAGTCAATCGTAATAACCTCTTTTCCACTGCCGCCTATAAGGAGGACTCGGTGGAAGTTCTCCGTCAGTGCGTCCACGTAGGCGATGTAGTTGTCCACGAGCAGCCGCCGCGTCTTCGGCGGCTTCGGTAAACTCAGGAGGATCAGCTGACTCTCGGTAGAATACTCGTGGATGACTTGGTTCAGCCGCATCGCCGCATTCATCTTTTTGATCTGAAATCACGCTAGAGATGAGGAAACGTTATCAAAAGCCATGAACACCTTTTTCTTGTCGACTCCTTCCACGCTCGGTTCGTCCGGCGCCATCGATTCGGTTTCGAACTTCTCGTAAGCATCTCTGCAAATTCAAAATTTATGAATGCGATAGGTAACTTCCATTTTTGACAATAGCCCTATAGGTCAGGTTTCAAATGTGAACTCTTCAATGTCTTAATTTGTCTTTTGGCGCATCAAAACGTTCACTTCGCTTCCACTTTCATAATTTTTCGCTTGTTTTCGAATTTGTATTTTGTAACTGAAAAACCCACTGGATAAAAGATGTCTCCACGGTGATGTCATCGCTGACTCGGTCGCACGTGCTGTCGTTCGATTGCAACCCTGAATTCAGGTTATATCACTCGTGCACATGACTCATGGAACCAGTACCACTTCGACTGTTCACCGTGTCGTCGTTGGAGAACGCACCGTTGGTGAAAGTGGCCGAGTTACTCTTGCTCATCCCGAACAGCTTGTTCTTCGTCTTCTGCTCCATCCGAAGAGTCCTCTGCACCGCGTCCTCACTCACGTCTGGGTCGATCATGTCGACAATCTGAAGCCGATTCTTACAAAGCACGCATAGGTTCACTTACAAACACTGTGGCGTCGATCCGAAGCATGTAGATGTATTTCTGCAGCTCCGCTTTCAGATAATCGCCGCCGTCGACGTGCTGCGCCACCGCGTAAATCCGCAGTTGACAACCTTTCCACACCTGAGGAGAGGGGCACGCGTTGAAACCGAACTCTATCGAATTAAAATACCTTGTGCTGCTTGAGGAGGAAGGCAATCAGCATGAGAATGCCACCGTCTTGAACGATCCACCAGATGTCAATGGTCCCAATGAGTCGCTGGTGGGGTTGAGGAAAGTCGATTATTCCTTTGGCCACCAAGAGACAGTTGTCCTGGCTAGCCCCTTTCAGGAGTTTCTCTGAACGCGGTTTGATTCACGAAACCCGAGATTTGCCTGGATTTACCCGCGAAGAGTTCGTGCTCCAGTGGATCTTCATCGTCTCCAACACGCGGGAAATTGAGCAGCACGGTGTTTGGACGGAGACCCCCGATCCCGACGCTCTGGTAGAGAGCGGAAATGCATCCTTCGATCTGAACCTACGCATAAACGCCTTGGAATAGACCTAAGCTGACCTGAGTTTCGTAGAAAATCAAGGTTTTGGGAAATCCACGAAGGCGTGCACTGGTCATGTCGTGCTGCAGTCGTTTTTTGATCTGAAAAGAGCTTTAGAAAACGTTCGCTAAGATACGTTTTTAGTAAAGTTCGCTAAGATACTCACGTTTTCAGCATTCTTCCGGTCTTTCGACGAAACGCTGTCTCCTTTCACGAGTCCCACGACGATCGCCAAGCCTCGTCCGGCCTTCAGCTGACCCGCGAGGTTCAGCATGCTGATGCACCGCATGTCGATGATTTCTCGAGACCAGTTGCCGTCGATAATTATCAGTAATTGGGGGCTGGAATCAGTTCACATACAGTAACCGAGTCTATTCCCAAACCGACCGCCAGTTCTTGGGATGGGGGTCCTTGTCTTCCACCTTGAGGAGACTGTATTGAGCGGTGGTGAGCGCGAGTCCTCTGATTCCGTCTCCCCACTCCTTTTTGGCTCTACAACCGCAAGCTACTTATGTATAAACAACTAGGATCAATTAACGGACCCTTTCCACTCGACGTATTTGTAGATAGCTAACGTGAGGGCGATCGCGATCATGGCGTAGATCCAGTGCGAGGCAAACATTATAAAGAAGCAGAGGAAGGCGCCGATCAGGGACAGACTCCTGCAAGGAATGTGACCCAAGGGTCAGTCATCGGTCCTTACCAGTGATAATAGCGGAAACGAGGGCGCCAGTTGGGCGCTTTCATCAGAGAGTGGAGGGCGCAGATGAGGTTCACGAACGCGTAGCACATGAGGAAGAAGAAGTCGAGAACTTCGGCGATGGCGTCCACGGCACCAAGGAGAATCGCGCATTCAGCGATCACAGCTGTGAAAAGCAAACTGAAACAAACAGATTCGGCTTAAGTAAAACGAAGGAGTACGATAACCCTAAGAACGGTTCGTTGGTGGAGGTGACACGGGCGAACGGAGCTAAGGCCGGGATCACATCGTCCTTCGCGATCGACTGGAGGAGGCGAGGGGCGCTGCAGAGACATTGCAGGGCGGCACCAAAGGTGGATAGGAAAGAGCCGATGACGACGACCCACGGCGAAGGCCACGCCAAGGATGCCACCACCAAAGTGCTGTCGATGCTCTTACCGTATCTGGAAATTCAATTTGAGACAAAGTTCGATCTTACAAACTTACTTATCGCGTAGAACTGGGCCAGTGATTGAAGCTCCGAACAGGATTGCCAGCGCATAGTAGATCACGGAAGTCGTCAAGGTTGCTGCTATTGTGCCGCATGGGATACTTTTCTGTGGGTCCTTCAGGTCACCTGCAGAGTAAATGTAAATCGTAAACGCAGCGAAATAATGGCCAACCGCTCATATTTGTTCCTGTCATAATTCCTGTCACAGCTGGGAAATAAATGGCCAGAAGAATGAAAAAGGTGGTGTCCACATCTTGGAACACTTCCAGACCAAAGTCAGCTTCCACGTTCGGATACGATTGTCCTTTGCTCATGTACATCGGCGCCATATTCGCTGAAACTTGTTGCTTAGCTGGGAGTCTTGCCACGCGCTGTATTACCTGAGAGGACTTCCGGGGTGATTCCAGGAAAGGCATTCACGCACTGCAGACTGCCGGCTGCGAAATGGGAGCAGAACGTGGACGAGGTGCTGTTCTCGCAAAAGTCTTCAGAGAGGTCTTCGGACTTTACACAGTACTTGCAGAGGTCGTCGAGATTCGCGTCGTGAGGGAAGAAAATCCGGGATGGGAGGAGCTGATTATTGAGCATGCAGACGCTGAAAAGGTCACACTAGGGAGAGTACAATGGCTGCAAAATCTACACGAAATAAATTAACGAAAGCAGCACAGGTTTCCTTAATCCTTTAACTCCAATTAATACGCGAGGACAAACCACTCACTGTTGGCCGCTGTGAGTGATGGCCTTCTCAACTCCTCCAGCAAAGCAAGCGAGGATGGACAGAATGACGCAAGCGAGCGAAATCTGAAAATACAGGTGGTTTAAAAGAGCACCACAGAACTCCACGTACCGGAGCCAGAATCTGTACAAAACGGACGCCCATAGCCACAATCACGACCTCCAGAAGCAGAAAAGCAGTGCCATAGATCCGATAGTTGTGGGACATCATCCCCCACATGCCTAAACCGCAGTTAAAAATTGCACCGCGCACAAAAAGGCTCACTTGTATCTGAGTGGACTTCTTCTCCGCCGATCGTCATGCTAGGAAAGATGTAGAGAAGCATCACCTCGACACCTCCGACCAGGTACATGGAAGTGGCCACTGTGTTTGCCAGATAGAACAGGATTCCGACGGCGCTTCCGAATTCTGCGCCGAGGTTTCGGGAAATCATGAAGTAAGCGCCTCCGCTCTCGACAACGCCGTTTGTAGCCACCGCCGACAGGGAAATACTCGTCAAAAGTGTCTGGAACAAAAGCAAGTGAAGGATGTTTCAGACACGCCTGAGAAACTTACACACAAGCAACAAAGGAGAAGGAGAATCATGGTGTGAGGCACTCCGGAGATCCCGACTACCCAAAACAAACGAATAAACATTGTGACGCCGAGGATGTGCTGGATGGTGGGTAGGTAGACTCCGAGCATGACACCTAAGTTAGCCTAAACAAATTTTAATTGTGCAAAAAACTGAAAAAAGGATTCAGCTTTCGAAACCGTAATTCATTCGCCACTCAAAATCATACCTTCTTCTTTTCTGATGTGGCCCTTTCGCGGGGACCGGGGGTCGTGTAGGCACTCATGAACGTCGCCTGTCCTCCCTCTTCCTCGTCTTCGTCCTTAAACAGCGCCAGGTTCCCGAAAGTCGCCGTGAGCTTCCGTCCCGTTCCCGAGTGCTTCTTGTAAGTCCCGTTCGGGACTTCGGTTTCGTCGCCATCTTCTATAACACTCAGTCGTCTCGCTGAAACTCTTTGCCAAAATTAGGTCTTCGGAATTCTCACTCACGACGATCAATGGCCTTGAGAGTGTCCGGACTGATCTGAGTGATCGTACTCAGGCGACGCTTCCGCTCCTCCATAAAGCCACAGATGGTCTGAAACAAAGACAAGCGTTTGTGGGGACTACAGGTTCACAGAATCGACACTTCATGGCTGCTTTGCAACAAACCTTAAGCACCATCCCAAAACAAAAACTCGGCTTTTGGCCACGGCTTTGTTTGGCTGGGGACGAGGAAGACGCTCTCGCGCGACAAATACAGTGAACGTTCACTGCGCCTGTCGAGTGCAGAGAGCAGCGCAAAAATCACGAGGTAGATACCAGCGATCTCCATATCCCTATTAGGCAAAAAGTTACCGAGTCGAGGAGGGGTCGCGGGGAATTGTTTTAGAAAACTGGTTTCCCATTATAAGCTAAGCTTTCGCCCGGCTGAATTGAATAAAAACGCCAAAAAAGTGCATCGGACATTACTGCGCACACCTAACTGCGCCATTCAAGCGGGTGCAATTACAGCGGCTATTGTGCCGCCGCCGTCTGGGCACGCGCAATTTCGGCAGTCCTTGCGGAGGCTTGTGTTCCGGTTACAAAACGAAAAGCAGTCCCGGCCTTGTTCCGACCAGAAATGAGACGATCTCGCAGTCAAAAGAAGCCCTCCTGGGTTAAATTTGAACTTTCGAACGCAACAAAAACGACAGATTTCAGGCAAAAACGCTGCGAGCAGCGGAGGTGGATCGCGGGAAGCGGCGTGCAATTGGTACCTGTCGGCAACTCTACAAAAGGACCATTTCGAAAAACGGAATATGAGCAGTCGGATGCGTGGATTTACGCGCGTTTACTAAACCGGACGGGTAATCCTTCGATTGTTCCGGGAAAGAACAGATAACTACACAAAATATTGATACGAGCGAACCCGCAAAGCGGCTTTAACACATCTCAAACTTTCCTTTGCTGTCCCGGCAACGACAGATACAGTACCCTCCCTAAGATTAGTTTACAGAATGAGTGGCTAGTAAACAAGGAAATCGAAAGGTATCGCTGACAGATCGTTGAAGTCGATCCACTCAGCGACCGACAGGATCAAAACAAGCGGATGGTGGCGGCACGTGAGGGCAGCCAATTTTCTTTGTTTACCAGACAGGCTCGATAAGGAATCATATCCGGATTTCTGCACTTTGTCAGGTACTGTTTTGTGTCAGTTCCCCTTTAATGCGCGTGAAAACGCGTGAACTTCCATCAATATGGGACAGCGGCGACCCCGCTTGTGTCCGAAAAAAAGTAAGCCGAGCACGCAGACATCATCGGCCGGAAGAGACTCGCTCGGCTGTGCTGGTACAGTAATCCGACATGCCCAGCATCTGCCGCTTTTGTTTCACAGTTCAAAAGAACTCGCAGATTTGCGATTGCGACACGTTTGCAATGGAATCTGCTCTGTAACTACCGTTTTGTCTAAATTAGAGTACCCGTTGATCTAAACCATTTACTAAACATATTGCTGATAACCGTAGAACTGAAAAAAGTATTAAAAATTACGAGCAGAAGCTAAAATACAAACGAAAAACACAAGTTTGTCTAGCTGAGCGACGACTTGGCGACTTTTGTTGAAGCCGCTGGATTCGCAGATGAAGTTGGCTTCCTGACAGGTTTCATGGCTTTGTTCAAAATTCGAGATTAATCGCAATCTAAATGATAGTAGGAAACGGAATACGCCTTACCACAACATATAATTAAATTCGATATTTTCCGAACATACTTAGTGTTTATTAAAGTGCACCTTGCACAATCTTTTAGTGATACGACACATCCTTCAAAGTAAAAATCTTTCCGTTGCAACACAAATTTCGTCTCCAAGGCGTTTGAGCTAAACGCCGTTCAGAGAACTGCGATCTTCGGTCTTTTTTGGGCGGCATCAGCAGATCAAAGCGTGGCTTAAGTTCTCCGCAGCGTCCTTCAAACGAAGACGCGGAAGGACCTCTTTTGCGTATAGTTACCGTCCGAGGCACACAAGACGTCTGCTTTTTTGATGTCTAAGTCTGGTAGAGACAGGTTTGAAAGCGCGACATGTCCACTCAACGCTCAAAATCGCCTTGGCGGTGGTGCATCTGTTCTCCTTCACGCTCCTGAAAATTCGCGCCGCGCAGGCATCTTGAGCCAGCCGAAGAAGGCAGCGGCTGGGAGAAGAGGATCGTCTTGTCCCCTAAATCCTTAATTGCCAATCACCACATTCACTCTCACTTTCACTCGCCGCTGGATCGTAGCTCCGCGTCTCTGCGCTCTTCTTGCGTTAAATCGCGGCTTCTCAGTTACGCAGCCTCTTCATGACTGTGTGAAACTGTTTTTTCTCTGGATTTGTGCGTTTCCAACTGCTGCGGTCACTTGAAAAGTGTTGGTCGCAAGTGGATTTCACGTTTCCTTCCCAGCAATTTGTCATCTTAACAACTGCATTGCAATTTTCACTCACGATTGCTTGACGCCTCCAATCAATAGACGCAATGGTCATTTGCGTTCATGCTCGCGCGCTCGCTGACCAGGAGAGAAGAGGCTCTAATCAAACCGGTCTCATTCGATTTTGACGACAATACATATGCCAAGATTTTAAGCCGATAAGAATTTCTTGTCGGAGATCTTCCCCGTGTATACAACCTTGTTTCTCACTTGCAAACCTTCCACGGGTTCTGTCTCTGCTAACTGCCTCCCGACCGATCCTCAACCGTGCCAGAGGTTACGGGGGACCGCGCCAAGACTCTACCCTTTTGTGTACTCCACGCATGACTCTTGTCCACTTTGTTTGTTTAGTTTGGGTGCAGATCGAGACGAACTGACGTGATCGCGTTTTCAAACTTCGCAGGTTATCAATTCCCATGTTTTCTTCTCGTCCTGTTCTCGTCCTGTATCTCGATATCTTCAACGCCACCCTTCGCCTTGCTGACAGGAATTAGTCATTTACTGATCGGCAGTAACTCGTACTGGGGAGATTCCACACGCCGCTGAACTGGTTCGCTTAGCTAGAAACGCATCAGGCGCCCACTTGCGGCTACGCTCGGTCGAAACAGATTAATTGCGGTTTTGTGTTCCTCGCGCTGTTTTTGAACTTCCTCATCGTGGCTCTGATCTTGCGAGTCTGTTTCAGAGTTCTTCCGACGTCCCGATGCCCCGCAGGATAACTTTGTAACATATCGCCTCTTCGCACATTGTTCACAATGTTTCACGTGACCGGGTACATTGAAAGGTTCTTCTACCAGTTGGGTTTCTGCATTGGGTCCCATCCGGAACGGATCATTTTGGGTTCTTTGCTCGTAACGGTGCTTATGAGCACCGGCCTCGTCCGATTCCAAGAGGTGAACAACGTGCGGACCGAGTACTCGCCCCTAAACTCCCCGAGCCGCGAGGAATACGCCGTGGCCAAGTCATTTCTAAGACAAGTGGGCGACTTGTTTTCTTGCCACGCAAGGAATTTACGATTTCAGAATGGAACCATGGACCCCTGTTATGTGATGACCCATGCCCATGACCAGGGCAACCTTCTGCGAGACGAGTACCGTCTGCTGCTGATAAATCTGACCAATAGCCTACAGAACGACGTCCAAGTGGAGAAAAACGGACGTCTCTACGGGTACAAGGAACTGTGCGAGCCTTACTGTGAACTCAACACGGCCTTTCTTGCGTTTCTGAAACTTTATGACGCGGAAAATCCGTCAACATTCACGTATCCTGCAATCGAATTATTCGGAACGCAGGCTTTCATTGGTTCGTGCGCCGCCCGCGCTCGCAACTCGTCATCGCAACATTTCAGGAAACAACGTCTACGGGATCAAATTGAAAAATGGCACCAATACAATCGAGTCGTTCAACACGGCCGTTTTGCCCTTCTATCTGGTTTCGGCCTACGAGGACACCGACGTGATGATCCAGTGGCAGCAGGCCGCAATCGTCCATTTTGAGCAGCCTGAATACAGTACCCTGCTAAAAGTGAGCCAAAGGGGGTTCACAATATAAAATAAAAGTCCGATTGCAGACCGGGATGACGGGAGACAACCTCGTCTCCACCGAAGTTCGCCGAATGGGACTCGAGACGGCCCCGCTGATCGTCGGGTCCGTGGTGGCGATGATCTTTTTCGTGGTCATGTCTTCCTTCAGGTAATGAAGTTGTGTTGAACCGAGGAAATGTGCGAATTTTTCTCTCGCTGCCTGAAGCGAACCACGTAATCCCGATTTTCATTAACCAATTATCTGCGCGCTTTACGTCGAAGCACAAAACCTTGAATACGCGTACGCTGGTTTCGAAAGCGATTTGCGCCTAACCAAATATTTTAAACAGGTTTAAATTGCGTCAAACGCAAAGCCGCACCGTAGGTTTCTTGTTCTGAGTTTCTGATTCGGACTTTGCAGACACAACCCTATACACAGCAAGCCGTGGGAGGCCTTGGTGGGATGTCTGGTTCCTCTCTTGGCGCTTGCCGCCTCAATCGGCCTCCTGTCGGCCCTCGGATTCCCGTTCCAGTCGATCGTGGTCGCTTCGCTGTTCCTGGTCTTGTCGGTTGGCGTGGACGACATCTTCATTATCACAAGAGCATGGGATCGAACGAACCGGGCGGAAAGTATCCCCATTCGGATGGCAGTCACCCTGGAAGACGCCGGACCTTCCATCACGATTAGGTGAGATGTTTCAACAGAGCGACACAATCGCACACACGAAAACTTGAATAGAGTTGGGAATGAAATACACGACGCCGCAACCATTTTTTCGTTGCGCATGTTTTCGAAGACATTTCACTGAATCCCCTCTACAATAACGGAGAGCTGTGTGTACAGTGTGCCACATAATGATACGTTCACCTAGTTTTCGGGTGTATCTTGCTGAAAACTTATTTTCTAGTTACATCACTTGAAAGAGCGCTCAAAACAACGTCTGCGCACAAACTAAGAAAAATTAATCCAACCAGTTTGAAATTTTTGAAAGGCTATTTTGAAAAATGAGCCCAATTTACAGCCACATAATGATACGTTCACTCAGAGAAAGGTCAGGTTTTTGTTAGTTTTTAAACGGTTTCAGTGCTTCAATCAAGTTTCACGCCCAATTCTAACCTAAAAAAGTTTTAATCGCACCAACAAATTGGTTCTAAAGTAAAATTTGTGAGTTTTTGTAAATTTTGACCGCTTAGACCCAAACTTGAGCAATTTTTTGTCATTCTGTATTGTGGTACCTTTTTCTTGTGTTATTCTTCTTAAAACCATTAAAAAGCATCTATGTGAAGTTTCTGCTTTACAAATGTCAAAAAGCCGAAAAAAATGATCGCGACTGGTCAGACCGAATCGTGATTGACTGTGCTCAAACTCTAAAACCTCATTGGAATAGCGCATAAAACGGAATTTTCAGCTGTTTTTAAGCAAACCAGATCCAAACATGTCCGTCTGTCACGAAAACGACATAACAATGTCCCCGATTGGTAAGGAGCGGCACGCTGTAGTTCTGCAATTGTGGTTTGTCGTACTTTTGCGTGCAACGAGGACTGTTCAAGCGGCGACGGAAGGACACCGGAGAGAATTTTCAGGCAGCAAACGCGATTTTGATAAAATTTTTGAGAATAGGAAGCGTCGAGTGTTCCTTTAACAGGTGAATCGTGCCAGCGAAGCGCGTAGCGCCGAGACTACTACAAAATAAATATTGTGAGGCGCGAAGCGTTGTTTTAGTTGTTGTTTTAAGGAACGAATTCTCGCGCAATAGCGTGCGGGGCCCGGTAATTCTGACTAGCTATACAATAGCCACCGAAAACATTCTTTCAAGTCGACAATTTCAGCGCTTTGACAAACGTGATGTCATTCGCCATCGGAATCGTTTCGGACACGCCGGCCGTGCGCACATTCTGTATCTATTCGGCCGTGGCAATTATGGTTGCTTACCTCTACCAGCTGATCTTGTTCACCGCCGTGATCGCGGTCAGTGGAAGGAGAGAGAACGCGGGGAGACAGTCTTTCTTGTTCTGCCTCAAGGCCGACCCACAGGTAGGCGGCAAACTCGCGACAAACAACACTCAAAATAAGATTTCATCGTCCTTGACTTGTCTCAAAGACTTTTCATTCAAAACAATGAGTTGTAAAGTTGTACAAGTGACATTTTTGTTGAAACACATCCCAACTAAAAAAATAAACACAAGTTTTAACGTGTTTAATGTTTCTAGTTTGCAGTCGTCCGTTTTAGTCTGTTTGCTCATCCGTAAACATCGGATCTCGCCTGCACGACTACGTGGTCGGACTCTGGTGCCGGATCATCACTTGCTGGACCACACGGTAACCCTTTAGTCAGCACTGTAACCAGCTTCCTTTCTTTCCAGAATCATACTGGCCTTCTTTATGGCCCTCTACTTCTACGTCTCCTACATCGGTATCTCCAGACTCAGCTCAAACATCTCGATAGACAAAATGGCGCTTCCGGACTCATATCTGCAAGAGTTCCAGGCGAGCTTCGAAACGGCGCTCCGCAACATGCAGCCCATCTCCGTCTTTGTCTTGAATCCGGGAGATCTGCGAGATCCGGAGCGCATGCAACGTACTCGCAAGGGTTTGTCTTCTACTAGTTTTTTTTTCTCGTTTCAGGAATCAAAAGTCTCGTCAGCGACTTCGAAAACGCGACCTTCAGCTACGGGCCCGAGTCCACGTACTTCTGGCTCAAGCCGTACGAAGATTTCCTACAGTTCTACGGGGAGAGCGAAGAATTCAGCTACGCGGAGATTCCCAGCTTCTTCAAGTCGGCCACATACTTCTATCTGAGTTCCTTCGTCCATTACAACGAAACTGCTTGTCTGGAGAACGACCCTTCTTGTATCTCCGCGTTCTTTTTCATTACCAATTTCCACGAGGTAAGTTCGTTTGCTAGGAGCATTTTTATCCTGACCTTTTTAGGTGATCAAGTACCACGAGTTGGTGCCGGCTGTGTTGGACTGGCGCCAGATCGCGGAAAAGTACCGCGACCTGGAAGTGTATCCCTACAGCGACCATGCGCCGTTTGTCGACCAGGTTTGTCGACCATCTTCTAGCTCCACTTATATTTTGAATTCTGATGTCTGGGTTCTCGCTTACCCTTCTCCATTCCAGACTCTGACGATCGACCGCACCGTCGCCGGGAGCGTCGCCGCTGCTCTCTTCTGCACCGCGATAATCTGTTTCATTTTCATTCCTCACGTTCTCAGCGTTATTTGCGCCGTGTTTTCGGTTTTCAGTATCAGCGTGGGCATTTTCGGGTTTCTGAGCTTGTGGGGCGTAGACCTCGACCCTCTCAGTATGGCGGCGCTTCTTATGGCGATCGGGTTTTCCGTCGACTTCACTGCGCACATCAGCTACCACTACTACAAGACCAAATCGCAGGTTTTCGCGAGAGAACAGTTGAAAAACGTAGTGTGATCATTTTCAGCACCCCGAACGGCGGCTGCACGAAGCTCTCAGCGTCATCGGATGGCCCATGGTCCAAGTAGGGCTGTCCACGATCGTCGCCCTGCTCCCGCTCCTCTTCAAGCAGTCCTACCTGGCCCTCGTCTTCCTCAAAACCATCATTATCGTCGTTCTGCTCGGCATGTTCCACGGGCTCGTAGTTCTGCCCGCGGTCCTGCCGGTGATTTCCCAGCTCAGCGGGTTCAAGTCGCCCCCGAAGTCCGCGGAGTCCTCTGAACGCAGTTCCCAACGCTCGCACGAACGCAAGGAGAGTTTCTACAAGGTTCGTCCCTCGAAGCTTCCCATTTGACACCGCTCGTTTTCGTTCCAGAATGAGCATCTGATCAAAGCGATCAGCAAGGAGGTCGAGTGGTGGGCCAACAAAGAGGTGCAGCGCCAGAACAGCCGCCGGCGGACAGGCCGCTCGCTCTCGCTGAAGCGGAACAACGTCGTCCCGAAGACCTGCTACATGGACTCTTCCCGCAAGGGAGCCACTGCGCTAGTTCACAAGATAATGCTGGGAAGGAGCAAATCCAACGCCATGTGAATCTAGTCCCTCGCACTGATCTCCTCTTCTTCCTGCTCTCACATTTGCAATAAGAAACCCTTTACGAATTGGTGAACCGAACCTGCTCCGTTTGTTACTTGAATTATTGTTTGCAACCTTAGAAGTCGTCCCGAATTCTAATTTATTTCGGATATTTTTGTATATATGTGCAAAGAAAGAATTGTTGAAGTTTTATGCCACAATCGCATGCGATTCACGCCAATATTCTCGAGTCGCGAGCGACCTATATTGGCGATGGGTGAAAAATCGCAGGAACGGCGTGGCAGGACCATTCAGATACTATGGACAAAGTGGCGGAATTGGCGAAATCCGCGTGTACTGTAGCATTTAAGTGGTCCCACCGCGACGTTCCTGCGAGTTTTCACCCATCGTCAATCTAGTTCGCGCGAGATTTGAAAATAGCTAATAAACAAAGTTATATCTTCTTCAGATCTTTTCCCGTGGCTTCGTGAGGGTATTTTTAGAAACTCTCGGAGTGAATCTCTGAACTTAGCTGCGCTTGATCGTTAAAATAAACCGGGGCGAAGACGGCTCACTTTTGACACCTATTGACGCTTATATTTATTTGCGTATATTTAATGACCTGTTGCTGAGCACATACTCCCAGAAACTGGAATCTCTATACGCTGATTACGTCACGACTGTCCGTGCAAATCAAAGAGTCAGGAGAGCTTTTAAATTCAGGTTGCAACAGTTGAACTGACACAAATCTTGACAAAACGGATTCCGGAGATAATTTTGCATTTATTTCTTTTCTGACCCCGACCAAACATCTGAGTCCAGTTTGAGTATCCACGCTTTGACAAAACATTTGATTCCAATTTTGGTATCCACGTCCACTCTGTTCAAACATCTGATTAATAGTATCCTCTTCCAATAATAAAAATCTTGTTTTCGAGTGATAAAATTCATTTGCAATACATTGAGAGAGCAAATGAACCAAAAAGTTCAACCCATCACAAAGCCCTTGTAGTTTCTCCGTTATAAGATTTGTTTATTCTCTTTCTAAAATTGGAAGCTGGATTTAATCAGAATAGTTGCCATCGATGTCAACCGCAAAACTTGCATTGTGTCTGTTTCCCGAATCAAATAATTTGCGAAATTTGTGATCCGTTGAACGCTAAAGGACACGTTTTGCACAATTGATCTAGCTCACAAACAAAGCACAAATATTTAAACGGTGTGCTTCCTTAAGAAGATTATCCTAGAAAACTTGTCACTTTATTCAAAAATTAACAGAAACTGGAAACGGCCTACGCTGCTGCGAAACACAGATTAGACTATTTTATTTTTTGTGTTGGCGATCAACTTTGGCTGAAAGTACCTTAAGACATTGGATCGATTAATCACTTTTCCTGATAACGATGGACTGTTTTGGCGAAGATCTTTAGAACCCGACACGGAATCCCCGGCGACCACTCAATCACACTGAGCAACAAATATTTTTGTGTTTTATTCAAAAAGAAATAGAAATGGAAAAACAAGAGAAACGACGCAGAGAGACTAGAGGAAAGAAAGAAAACCCGTAGAGTTTGAGGATAAGCCTAAACAGGACAAGTGTTGCGCTGCAAGTCCGAAGAGAGCATTGAGAGATCCACGCATAGAGAAAGTCAACTTACAATCTAGAGAACTGCTATGCAGTTGTGGACACGTTGGCCTTACAAAAGGATAGCGGAAAGAGGGGGAGAATCATTTGATTAGGTTTGTGATATTCGACTGGAGTCCGGCGACGAGGCCGAACAGGCCTATGCACACCAGGAAGCCGTTTTTGAGCAGGCGAATGTGGATCCTCCAGCGATGGGTCTTGCCCTTCTTCTCGTCCATCATGACAGGCACAAAGGTAATCGTGTCGATGAGGGCCGGAAACACAAAGGCGAGCAGCATTCCTGAGGTGACGCCCACCAGGGGGATGATCTCCTCCAAGTTGGGAACTGCGATCGCGATGGCCACTGAAAAGCAGTTTTTAGACACGGCCGGGTGGTTGTCGGTTGTTACTTGCTATCAGGACGAGGAAAAAGCGGAACCCGAATTCGAAGAAGATGTGGGTCCTCTTGGAAACTCGGGGTTCCAGCACACGTTCTTTGATCGAGGGCCACAGCATCTCCACAACAACATATTGCTGGATGACGAAGCCGAAGTAAACCACCAGCGTCAGAAGAACTTTCACGACAATGTAGAGTCTGAAAATGACACAATCGAGATAAGGAACAGTAGTCACTTGGAAAGTGCTGAGTGGTATTACCCAAAACTGCTGATAAATTAAGAAAAACATATTCTGGTTTCCTTTTCAGTTTTTGTGAACACTTACGGTGTGGAAGGCAAGTTCAGGGTGATGCTACCTTCAATGGAGTCTCCGTAGGTGATGTATCCAAAGAATCCGGTGGCGGCATACGCGATCGTGACCAGGGACATGCCGGTGGAGAGCACTCCGACCGGGCCGACCATATCCTCGGGGTGTTTCAACTTGTTTTCCATGGGGAGAACCTGTAATGTTGTGAGTGAATGAACAGTGTTCCTTAGCCTCTCTCCCTACCATCGCTTGACCCTCGAAAGAATACAAAATGGAGCCACAGGCCGTCATGATTCCGTTGAAGTCGGTGATCCACGGCAGCTCGTTGGTCACGTGCGGCGCGCGTATCAATTCCTAAAAGCAACGCCGGTATTTATCGCGGAGAGTGGTGTTTGGTCGAACCTGAAAGATGACTATGAAAGAAGTGATCATCAGGACGTTGCCGAGGATGCTGGCTATCGCGATCACTTTTAAAGTTCTTATCGCGTTGATCGCGAGCATGGGAACCAAGATCATCAGCATCCACATGGTCTTCGACGCGCGGAAGTCCGTCTGGTCTTCGACAATCTGAACACGATTGCGTTTAGGATATGCTCGGGAGCTGACTTGGTGATTACCTCTTGGATGTGGACGGCCACAAAAACGTAAAATACACTACAAATTCCTATTTGCAAGACGATGATCGCAATATTTACTATTAATCTGCAAAAGAAACTTGTTAGGTTGTTCGTGGAAACTCGCGCTTACTTTACAAATCTTTTGTGGGGACGCAGCCACGAGAAACTGTTGGCAGCCGCTTCGTAGGCGACGTTACCGTAATCCATGTGGGCGTCTCCCTTTCTGAAAATAGTTCCGCGTTAAACTTTCGGTATAAAGAGAAAAATATTACTTTTTGCAAAGGTACTGCGAGCAATGGACTAACTGGAGCATGCAGTGGTTGTTCAGGAAGCCGAACATGAAGACGAGGGCAAAAGCGGTCTGCAAAAATTGATTGTCAAAAAAATTTATTTAAAAAGATTTCGTACCCAGAGACCGGCCTGTTTGAAGGCTACAGGCAGCGAAAGACATCCCGGTCCGATCATGCCCTTAATAAAGTTGATGAGAGTGTAAGTGGCTCTAGAATGCGAATGGTAATATAAATGGCTGTTCAGGTGATCAGGTCGACTTACGAGATTCCGCCTTTGCGGATCAGAGGAGCGCTCGAAGACGCATTTGAGTCGGAGACTTCGCTCGACGAGTAGCTGCACCGCTTGTCGTTTTCCGGGTAGGAAATCGTCAGAACCGTGGGATGACTGGAGTCGGTTGGGTTGACCTTCACCATTTGGATTCTGAAAAAGACGTCAGGAAGTGCGTTGGAGAAGTTGTAAATGAAATGCAGAGCAGCCACAAGGTTCGCGACACTTTTAAAGATCGAAAAGTGAACAGGGATTAGTGGTAGGCTTGCCCTTTGCATTAACCGACTGTGCAAATATCATTAGGAGGGAGGATCCTTAGCACCATTGTGAAATCGATCACTCAGAGAATTTTGTTTGATCATTAAAGCAGCGGCTTCCCCGCAACACGTCGAATTTCAGACTGGGATTTTGAAAAAGCGCGATGCAGCGAGAATAAATATTGCAGAGATAATTTCGACTCAAGGTCGCCCACATTCACAATCACGGAAATGAGGTTTTCGGCACGCGGTACGGTTTAATCACTGAAAAGAGCAGCATTATCCGGACTAGTTTGAGGTGATCAGAGCTCACGCAACTGGAACAGGCAACTTGGTCTTAGTTGATTAACTCTCCTGTTACTGTAGCACATACAATCCCAGAGTGACACGCTATTTCATATTTGCTGCTCCGATGCGCAGATTATTGCTGTTCGCGGTCGGCGCAAAAACAGAAGAACATCACCGGTGGGAAGCTTCCATAACGACGTCACGGAAGCAGCAGGGACGCCATTGGGCGAAGAAGGAAGACGGCGCTCCGACCGACGACGATAGCCTCCAGAATCCGCCTCCCACCCTGCAAGAGCCAATTTGAGCGGTTCGAAGGCGCTACCGTACTGGAGCCAGCGACGAAAAGTGTCGAAATAGATATGCGTTCCGCAGAATCTTTAAAGATGCATATTGTGACGACAAGCAGGGCTGATAACGTATCACAATGGCGACAGATTGCTGATACGAGGGGCAGAGGAGGCAGTGGCCGGCGAAGACAAAAGGCGCTCCCGTTGCAGGAGCACGAGAGCAGACTACGACACAAATTCGCCGTTAGCGGCGACCGATAACGACGCCGTTCACGCCGAGGAGGAACGTGAACTGCATGTGATAACACTCACGGCGGGGAACCCCTTTCGAGGGTCTCCCCGACGCTCTTGCGACTTGATTTAAGTAGCTTCGCGCGAACACATTACGTCATTTGTCACACTGAACTTCAGATCAAAGTACACGCTAGTTGACTATTCATGATTGCCGACACCGTCGCCGATCCTGATTCGTTCTTCGCCAGAGACCGTCACGTGCTCGAGTCCCGCTACGGATCATGTTGAACACCTCGGACCAAAAGGTTTCATTTAAATACACATGGTGCAATGCGAAATCCCGAAAATATATCAGAAATATGGGAAAGATAACGCCGGCAACGGGAAGGGAACTTTTAAGGTCTCATCTCCGCAGTCAAAGAGCAACCACATAATGGAAAACCCCCAAAAGGTGACAGATAAGGGACGGGCTCTTGATGTTTACGTAAAGACTACAATCTTGAAGGCGGCAGTCAAAGGCTTTGCAAGAAAACTTGAATAAGGAAAAACGAGATTGGCTCCGACGAGCGCCTCAGATCAAGTAAAGAACCAAGTAGACGATGAGGAACACGATGAGGACCAGGGGGAACAGTACCCGCGAGATGATGTCGAGGCCGTTGTTCTCGCGGAAGTTGGCGCATTTCGTGTTATATGCCAGTTCGGCGGTCTGAAGCGAATTTCTGTAGACATAAACAGTCTTTCAAAAATTACCTCCTGGGCTGCAGTGAGCGTGTTCTGCTCGTGGGCCGTGATTCCGTTCGTGTACTTAACCGTCCGGCGGATTCCGCAGCAGATCACGATGAAGTACTCCAAGAAGGAAAAGAACGTGATGACCAGGCAGAAGATGATCCATACGCGGACCCCGGTGCTGGCCAAGAAGGTGGACTTGGGCAGGAACACCTGCAACCGGTGGATGATTCAAGTCCAGAAATTGAAACTCACAAAAAGAGCGGCGAAGATAAGGAAGGGAAGAGCCGCGCTGAAGGTGCGGGGAACCGACCACGAGCCGTGGATCCAGAAGTGGAAAAAGGAAGAGATAACCTGTAAGGCAATTAGCGGCTGCGATTATCCAGGATAAATCGTCTTACCAAGAGCAAAGTGGGCAGAAAGACCGTCAACAAGGTGCGAGCGCAACCGGTTTCAAATGAAACAACCACGTCGATGCACGAGAAGACTCCTTTAAAACGGGTTTTGGCTCACTTCTACCTTTAGACCACTCACCGATAGTGTAGTTGCCGACGCAGTCACCGGCGACGGCTTCCTGGAAAGAGTACTCGGCGTTGAGGAGCTGGTTCGAGACCTCGAGCGGCACGACGTTCGGCGGCGAGTTGGCCCATAAGTAGGCGATGTCGTCGAGCGGATAACGATCTGAATTTATGGGTGAATGTTGGAACGCAAGGTCCACAAACAGCTCGACAACCGGAGGGTGAAGCTGACGGAGTTGAGGAAGGGGAAGGTCGACTGGTACTCGACTGGAACGATGACCGTTCGGCTGCAAGATTCGAATTTCCAATTAAGATCACGATGTTTTCACAGTATCAAGCTTTGTGCCCTTTCCCACAAACAAAATATCACGACTGCGTTGAACATTTCTAATTAACATTAATGAAGACTATTAAACGTTGAACGAAAAAAATTGTTTTTTCATAGCTCCTGTCTCCCACCTCTCACTGGAGCGCACGTATCCGGAAGGCTCAACGACGGCGCTGCGGCGTTCCTCATTGATGACCTCTTTTCCGTTGGAGATGTACGTATCCGGTATCCACAGCTTTTGGCTGTCGGGAACCTTCACGTCCTGAATCTGCTCCCGAACGTCCACGTCGTAGACGAGCCGACCATCTTGCCACTGCTGCCTCAAGTACAAGTCCACCTCCTAAACACATTTCTTTGCTCCTTATTGGTTTCGTTTCCACGCTCACCGCCGTATGGGCTTCCCACTTGACGCTGTTTATGTAAATACTGGTGATAACAACGATGGACGAATGGTCGGCGGAATCTAAACGAATTAGCCGTAAGTCGGTGAGCTCAACCCGAAAAACCTCTGACAGGGGGTCGCGTCTCCTTGTCATAGTTGCTGAACAGCTTCGCCACGATCTGTCCTTCGGTTCCGATTTGCCGGCTTCGGATAGCCTTGCTCTGTCCAAGCGACAGGACCATTAGGCTGCTGAGCGAACGGTTGGTTTGCAGCAAGAAACTCATTTGTCATTCTTACCTCAGTGTAATGAAGAGGGCCACACACTTCCAAATCGGTAGCATACTTCCTCTGAAAAAATCCTGACGATCTTAGACACCTCCGCGAAACTGGTGCATCGCCGTTTCACTGATGGTGGGGAGATAACGCGAAAACAAATTATTAGAAGACAGAAAGCATAAAAGAATACAACAGCTCCTCGTTCAGCGAGACATGCTTTTCGCAAGCTCCTGGATAAACAGGTGTGCTTGCTACGTTTTGCTTACGCAAATGTACGAAGAACGTTTAATAATGTTTGTGTATATCGTCTCAGAGCTGAACCACAGCTAGGCAAAGTACGGTACTGACCAGAAAATAAAAATTGAGCTGATTTCGGGTAATCGGGTTTGAACGAAGTCACCCAGCTTGGATTTTCAAAAGCTCATTTTGAAAACTTTTAAACGCATTACAAGGTCTTTAACCATTATCAAGCTTATAACATGCGTTCATAACAAAACCACTCTCAAAATGATCTGGAATCTAGCTTTTTCTCGTTTGTCTAAACTTTCAAACCATAAAATCGAAATTACACAAGGGCAATAAAGTCGCATTAAGAGTTCAGTTCGGCAGAAGGCTAAACAAACTGAAACATAGTTTCATGGAAAGTTGAAACGCACTCAACGGCATATTAAACTCTCGGAGACCTATGAAACGGGGGCGATCAGATTGCACCGCATTCGCGATCACAATAAAGCCGGCGGCGGCAACTTGCCGTTGTGCAACGGCAGCAGTACGGCTATCGAAAAACAGTTGTCGAGAAAGCTCCGTGCGTCTATAGTTTTTAAGCCTTCCTTTGCCCGCTTTAACAACTCGTTCGACTCGGCAACGGAATACACCCTCAACAAAAAGTCTACAGCAGCAAGCTTCGAGGTGCACGCCGCCTCTTAGAAGCTGTCCCTATTGTTGTAGCCTGTGTTGTAAACTTTACAGATAAACTGAATACGAATAGAGCAGCTATATTCAAAAGCACACGAAATTGGGGTACATAATACTGAGAATGCTAAATCGGCTCACAAACGAAATGATGCTGCAAACTCTACACACGTTAACTGCGATTTGAATGAAAACCGATCCACCCGTAGAACTGTAAAACTGTTGCGGCAACGATGCTCTTGTACCGGAATGCTGGTCTCGGAACCGGAAATAGGATTAGGAATCGGATCTCCACTCCTTGGGTGGCACTCCCACGTCCACGTAGAGGTGGTAGTAGAGCGGCCGTTCGTAAATCTTGAAAACCACAATAAGCACTCTGATCTCGCCTCCTTACGCTTACCCTCACCACCTTCCAAAGGCCTGTCTGGTTCAATCCATCGACTTCCCAGCGTTTACTCGCAGAATCCAGCAGTTTGTATCTGTAACCCAGAAATTCACGTCAAGTAAAGTTAAAAAACTCACATCAGTTTTGGTGCCGTGCGTTTTCTCTTCACATGTTTGAGCATCGAATAACGGCCAGTATCAGGGTTTGGCCGTTCGATCGTGTAATTACGAGAGAGGATTCGAGTGCCTAAACATACCAAAGCAAAGACTAAAATCGGCTTCTGCACTTACATACCCATATCATCGTCTTCTCCTCCCCAAGCCCAGTACATGTTCGAATACCCGTTCACAGTTCTGTAGTCGTTCATCGTGATCGACAGAGCGCCCCCTACAATTTCCTTGTACCACAGCCTGCAAGACGTTTGCTGTATTTTAACAACATTTCCGTTTAGTGCTTACTGGTAGCCTAGATTGCTAACGAAAGCGCCCAAGTGCCGAGGAGTCGTGGGACAGCCATATGGATTACGGTCGTCTTGAGGGAACATGTCGACGTCGTGGAAGATGACGCAGTTCACGTTCAGGTTCTCGGCTAATCGAAAAGCAGCGTTCATGATTCTGCCTTTGTTGAACAGATCATCACCGTACTAAAAACACATAAAATCAAAAAACGTTAATTTCAACCATAACAAACCTGTTCCGTAACAATGAATCGGAAATCAATCAGCTGTTGGCGCAGAATAGGATACAAAAAGTTTAGCAAGCGAGTCAAATGACTATGTCTGTCACGATAAGGGATAATTATGGCCACCTAAAGTTAACTGATGATGCATTAGCGAAAAGCAGAATTCCTCACCTTGTGGCGCGAGATGCATTCTGTGGGGCGCCATCGGCCACCTGGATTCACGAATGCATTATTCAACATGACCTCTTCTTCGTCCATGTCTTCAATCAGTAGAGTTGCTTGAGGAACTCGGCCTTCTGAAAAAGTTACAATAAGAATGGGATATTATTATTTATAAACATTTTCGCAGTCCTAAAAAAGTCTTGCACAAATGCAAAAACAAGAGCCCAATCTAAGACAACTTACTCATGTCTTTGATCTCAGGAATATCTGGACACATCGGCTTCCCCTTCATCTTCTCCAAATATTCCGCCTCGTCTTGCTCGGCTTCCTCGCGCAGGGATTCCATCGTTCCTGCGGGCCCACTGAGTAACACGTCTGACTGCATCGTTTCGTTGAACAAAGTGGACTCCGAAAAGTTAGTTGTAATGCTAAGTAGATTTTTAGTTGCCCTACAAGTATGACGGTTACATCCACCATACAATCGATTGCACTCACCTATCGAGACCTAATTTTGAGGCAGTTGAAGCCGAATTCGCACTTGCACGTGCATCGGCGTCTGCTCCATGCTTCTCGTCGATGGAAGACTTCGCTTTGTGATCGACGAATGTATTAACAGAATCACGCGGATATTTCGCGAATTGCCTGCAAACAATTGGAGGATTGAAACGCTCGATTCCAGGATGAAATGCTAACTTACCGGACGGGAACCAGCGAGTTTACTATAATGAGGTAGATAACTCCGCAGCCTATCAAAAACAACAGAAGACGGCGGATCGGACCTCCACCCCGGGAAAACGAAAAAGCGGTCGCCATTTAATGAAGAAACTTCGTCCCTTCAAGCGAAGTATCAGCACATTTCCCGTTTCTTAACGATGCGGACCAGTCTTTAGCAGAAAGAACGCGACACCATATGTACACACCGCCTCGAGCTTTGTGTGGAACCGTCGCAGGCGGCCGGCGGTCAAGGTTCCCGTGGTGAGACGCGCGAAAAGAGCCCTGCCGAGCAGCAGCCTGGAGAATTTGACAGAATGGCCGCCGTTGAGGAAAAAAAGGGGAAGCAGCGCTTCCGTTGTTATAGCCACGCGCCAAATGTATACAAGGCGCTCAAAAATTTATGAAGAAACTATGGCTTCTAATTTATTTCAATATTTCACTTTTTATGTTCCACTTCATTCGCTTTATTCTAATTTTTTACTTTATTTTCATTATTTGTGCCATTCCATGCATGTTATAACAGAATCGTCTTTTTTATTACCTCAAAAGCCGTTTTCTCATACATCGCATATGTGTATGTACCCCGGATCGCGAATAGCGAGCCGAGCCGATTTGCCTACTTTGGGGTTCATTTGAAGCACAGAGAGCAGATCTACGAAAATCATGAAAACGAATTTTCGAGATTTTCACTTTCGGCCGAGTTATCGATCAAAATAGGCCAAAAACAGGGACAAAAAAGGGTCAATTTGACAGATTCGCATGAATCTGAGATCAGTCGAAAGCTCTCGCCTTTGAACGGTTGAATCCGCTCGAATTTTCAAAATCCATGCGCTTCTGACCAAGAAAAGGCCCAAAATCTTGATTTGCTGCTGCGCTGCAAGTTGAAGCTCGCGCATTGTTCAGTTGGCGAAAGTTGGCGCGCGCGCTCTCCAGACATGAAGCGCGCTTCAGAACACCAAAAAACGCCTGAAGCGCACGTATTGAACTATGCCATTGCCTTAAAGCAATAATCGATAAGTTTAAACACAACAAACTAAAAATTTATGCCGGGTGTGACACTTATATACATTCATAATAAATAAGGTGTGCTCCAATAGTAACCCTTCAAGAAGGAACTGTGATATTAAACTGTTTCTGTTCACGTGTTCTTCACCTTGTGCAGCATTAACTGCATACAAGCACTGGAATCCTCCTTGCTGTCGTGGCCAGACACTAAAATCACAATGAAATATTATGAAACGTTAAATTTTCACTGACCTTCCTCTTGAATGATCTTCGATAAGACTTCTGAAGCCAAAGTTCGCAGAGCCCGTTTATATGGAGGACCTAGCCGGTGAGGGTACACAATCGAAGTATCGACTACTTGGAAGTGGACCAAACGCAACGCTTTCAAATCACTCTCCAGACTGTGACCGATTAGAACGGTTTTCTGGTTGATCAGCTCAAACAGTCGTTCGTGAGCCTGAAATACATAGAGTTAGGACACACCTGAAAGCAAAACATTACATCGCTAATGGTATTTGGACAATTCTCAAGCTGATCGAGGGTAAGCCCACTAAACCTGGTGTTGCAGTCGACGATGAGATCCTTTGGCTTCACAAGTAAATCTAGGACTAGGTCATCGTTGATATCGACGACCGAAACTCTGGCAAGAGCGGGTCCCCAGACTGTATATACCATCTCACAGTCAACAGCATACACCTGAAACATCAACCTGACGCAAATGAACGAATTTCGATCGCACACCTTATGACTTCGAGGATCGTTTTCACCACTCTCTGCTGGGGTTTCAACGAACTCAGACAGCTCGCACTCACGAAGTGACTCGGTGACGTGACACTCGGAAACGCAGCAACCCTTTACACTGAGATCAGATCCGCAACAATTATACCGGGATTCGAAAGATCCGTTTTCTGAAAATGATCCGATTTACTTGAAGAAATGCCAGATCATAACTTACTTTTGCTGCGAAACGCTCTGTTGTAGTGGTAAACGCAATCGTCGGCTTGAACATAGCCACCCCGACTTGTCAGTTTGTATTCTTTTCCACATCGAGAGCAAGTTCTCTTCAGTTCTGCAAAAATATATGTTAAAAGAAAGTGTTTCGTGATTCGGAACGAACCATCCATGGGCAGAAACCGCTTTCCCTTGGTGTTCGATTCCTGACCACCAAAGCGAACCTTTGGTGTCTCGCAGCCTTTATCCCACATCGGATAAGCGTTGTCGTCAAACTGCTGATCGTTGAGCAGAAAATTCTCGACAAGCACTTCGTAGAAATCAAGTTCAGTAATCTTCTGCGACTTTTCTACTTCACGAACTGAGCGCTGGACACCGATGCTGATATCCAATGCTTGCTGTCCTGCGAGAACGCTACCATGGGAAATTCCAGACTTGGACGAAGATTCTCCTGAATGGAAGTTATGCAAATCGCTCGCTTTTAAGATATACAACTACCATGTGCATTTTTGACTGACATCGACCGCAAGTTCTTGACGATATTACACCCGGCACTAACGTACCCGCCTTTAGTGGAAGCCTTTAAGCACAAGCTTCGCTCTTCGTTTTGCGCCTGAACATGTTTGTACTGAGCAAACTGACATCTTTCACCGTAATCATACCATTTCCAAGGCTTCATCAGGAGACCGAGATATTTTAAGGCATTCTTCAAGAAGGGTTTTCAAATATTTAAGACGAATAGCTCCGGGAACTGAAGTGTTGGAGACCGGAAGTGGAACTAATCGCTTCATATCGCTCTGAAATTGCAGAAAATGTAAGCGACCTTATTGGAGATATGAAAACCGAAGGTTGGTGAGCCATTCGTTTCCCCTTGAGGCCACCCTCGGCTGGATTGAATGACGATGAGCTACTTCCACTTGGAAAAGCAGACTTCGTTTTCTGAAATTACACATAATGTATAATGCCTATAACAATTCAGCGGATACCGCAAGGTTCGATGTCTTAGAAGATTCAGCGAGTCTTTTCGTCATTTGGTCCTTGGCTTTTGTTATGCCCTGCTTAACATTCACGGCTGGTTTCCCTGCGGGCTGAGCTTTGGTCATCAACTTCCGCGCTGCTTCCAGTTGCTCAGTTGTTAGCTTGCGACCCTTATCAACTCTGGTCGGATTTTCTGCAGAGCGTACAGGTTTCGCTTCCTTACGAACATCGGACACCTAAAACAGCACGCATTGGTAGATCAAAAGTTTGAATATATTACAGGAGGCGCTGACAAATTGAAGAGGCTGTCGACGGAGCTGGAAGACATTGTGCGTCGCTGGTGGATTTCCGGTACTCTCGGTCTAGAACTATCACGCTCTGAGAGTTCTCGCTCTTTCTTCGGTTTCTCCGCAACAAGCGTCTTCATAGACTTAACCTTTTCCTTCTAAATTACATAAATATTACTAATCGTCCCAAATAAACTTCTAACCTTAACCTCCGAATCACTGCTCGAACACGATGAAGGCTTTTTTTCGAGGCGCTGGATTTGTTGATTGATCTTGGCTACCTGTTTGATACAATCGTTTGCCATTTGGGTTCGCTTTTCCCGGCTCATCGATCCGATTTCCTTCTTCTTCACAGCTAATACGGATCCGGAAGCAGTGGCTGACTGGTCCTTCTTCTTGCCACATTTAAGGCTATCCGAATGAATAGCTGACGACGATACGGAAAAACGCCTGGCGGCAACTAGCAATTCGTCGCCTCCAATTTCAACAGGAACCTTCGGTTTATTCAACACGGAAAACTCCGGATCCGGAGATGAGCAACGTTTCTTAACGGATGGCTGCCCCATGGAACCATCACTTTCTGCTCCTCGCTTCTCGGGCAGCCTTGCTGGCTTATAAATGGCAGCATCTTCCAAGGCGTTGTAAGAAGTTGGCGCAACTTGTGTCCCAGACGATAGCGGATCATATTCATCACAATTTGATCGCGAATCAGCTTTGGGTCGAAGGGTAGAAGGAACGTAGGAATTTTGGGAAGAATCTCCACCCAAATCTGTCGTCCCAAACTCTTCCGGATCATATTCTTCACAGCTAACTGCATAATTTGCACCAAATGCCGCCTTGGTGGCACTTTTTTTTGGATCATACACTGATGAAGAGGCAGGAGAATTTTCTTCCGGATCATATTCTTCCGCAGTGCCATTTGCTGGGATCGTGTTACTGAAGTATCCGCCACCAATGGATTTCATGGTTTCAGTTGGTGAATATGCTTCAGGCTCGTACTTGGACGATGAATCTTCAGTCAACGAATAGTTGGCAACGTATCCACCGGCCGAAGTCGCCCCTGAACAGATTGATCACTTTATAACTACATTCATCCTTGTTTGCTTACCTGTGCTCGAATCAGTTGCAGGATTCCACGACCATTCCATCGAGAAAGAGGACGCTGGTTGGTAACCGACGTCCAGATCTTGTGGTGCATAGGACGCGTAGTACCCTCCGCCATTTTCGCCTTTGTCCGTATCTTGCCAAGGATTCGAAGTGGAACCCTGATCAGCGAAGTATCCCGAATACGACGCCTCGTCGCCAGCGGAATCGGAATCCATTTGGCCGCACCACCTGAAACGTTTGGTAGAGCGGACGTCAAACGTAATCAGCAATACACGACTTCCACGAACACTTAAAATCTCGTAACATATCATATCTTTGTCACAAACAAACTAAGATAACTTGTAACCAACCGCCTGCCAACTTGAGAAAAATTTCGCAAACCCAGAAAAGACATGAATAATGTCACCGCAGACAGCGACTTTTGTTCACATTACATCAAGGAACACGGTTGCACGGCTTAGCGGGTGCCTTAAGGTGCTTCAACGTCGCAAGTTCGAGACGGAGATGCGCTTGAGCACCAAAAAGCGCATTCTCCGTCTGACTGGTAAAGTTCTCACCTTCTACTTGTCAGTCGGTGGTCTCTCGCTCGCCAGACCGTTTCTCGCTCTCGCTCGCTTCTTTGCGTGAATTTGCGGGCTTTTCGACCAACATCGACCTCAAAAACCATTATTACTGCAAACTTTAAAGACAAGCTGAAGTTTTGTACTACGTCTTCGAACAACCATCTCCGACGTCGTCCAACATCGTTCGAAGCCGCGCGCCGCCGCTTACCGTAACCACCACGAAAAGTTGCCGCCGCGTCGCCGCTTTTCGCCTATTTCGCTCGACTTTTCATAGTAATTTCGATGGTCCCACCGCGATCGCATTGCACTCGCAGGTGTTGACGGTTTAGTCTGTCCGATTTAGATCAGATTAGCTGAATCACATTAGATCAGATTAGCTGAATGAATAGTGATTCAGCTAATCTGATCCACTTACTGCGAAACTTTCTTATTAATGCGTTCCAGCCACTGCGATCAACCATTTTTCGTGTTTAACCCCGGCTTTTGACAGATCACATTTTAGCTACCCTCAAAGCCCATTGCGCATTCCCATTCCCTGCTCTGCTCGCATTTCTCGTTTCCCACATCTCCGCTCCTCTTCCTTTTTCGCTCGCCTTTTTCCTCACTTTCCTTCGTATGCTTCCTACTCCCACTCTCAATTTCTCCGAAACCTTTCACTTCGATCCGCTGTCCACTGATCTCTTCTAGTTCCAATTTCCAAAATCATATACTTTCAGCAACTCTATCACTTACACTTCACACAGCATGTTTGCTCATTGCGCATTTATCAGCGCGTTACAGCCGCTACAATCAACGTTACAGCCGCTACGATGTAGTGCTCAGCTCCGATTTCTGCAGATCACTTTTAGCTCTTTTTTAGCTCCCCTTAATCCCCATCGCCATTCACTGCTCGTCTCCTCGTTTCCTACATCTCCGCTCCTTCCCCCTCCTTACACGTTTCACTCCTCGCCTTCCCCGTGTGCGCCTTCCTACTTTTGCCTTTCCCGCGCCTTCAATACCACCACAACGTCAGCGCAGGCATCGACCGGTTTGAATTGGGAGAGTTCTAGGACTCGCTGGCTGGTCGAATTTTGTTGAAAGGGCTTTTGAAAGCGAGATTTCGAACTCCGCTGCTGCCTGCGTCTTGTAAATCACATTAAACTGCCCAGCGAAACCTGAAAACGGATTTCTCATACCCCAAACACAGCCATTTCACCTGAAAACAGCACCAAAGCCACAAAATTTCAGCGTTGCAATCTTTCCTTTTCCACTTTTCCCTTCGAAACCCCTTTCCTCCTATCAAGGGTTTGCAAAACCACCCCAAGCCGCAGCGAAAGTCGCCGCGCATCCGTCAGAAACGCTCTCTCACGCCTTCTGCACGCCAAACACAGCCATTTCACCCGCAAACAGCACGAAAGCCCACAGAATTGCCTCAAACGCGCCCGCAAAACGCTCGAAACCCCTCGCCGCACCGCTTTCGTCGCTCGCGCGCACGCAAAAATACGAAAAATAACGATCGCCGTCGCACCGCTTACTCCCTTCCCCGCTCAGGCACATTGTGTCGGGACCAACGCCGCCGACCACGCAGACAGACAAACCCGTTGCCATTCAACTTTAAGATAGTCATTTAGACCAAGCGCGATCGCTTGTCTAAATTAGTCTGTCGCGATTTAGACCAGTAAACGTCAACCGCAGCGGGCTCGGTCTGGCCGCTGGTCTGAATTGGTCTACCATGTGATACGGTCTGGTCGAAATCGAGTCTAAACAAAGCACTGTTTTTGTGGTTTTATGTCGACATTGCTCCCTCAAAGAATCCCACACGCTTGAAAATTAGTTAAAACGTTGCAGCCAAAATCTAAGCTACGAACCTAAAAGTAAAACTTTACTAGGCACTGGAAGAGAGTGGGCTCTCTACTCTAATAAAGGGGAATTTGGGTTCTCGGCCCATGAGCAAGTATAAGCCCAAGCCTAATAAAGGTATTAAAAACACAGCTAAGCCTAAGCACAACCTAAGCCTAAGTTATCAACTAAGCCTAAGCTCAACTTAAGCCTAAGTTATCAACTAAGCCTAAGCTCAACCTAAGTAAGCCTAAGGCTCAAAACTCCCCAATCCGTTAAAGTCAACCCCAATAAAGGTATTCAAATCACAGCTAAGCCTAAGCCTCAAAAATCCCCCAAGCTGCTAAAGTCGAAGACTATAAAGGTATTCAAATCCTTTTGAAGGCTAAGCCTCAAAATCCCCCAAGCTGCTGCTAAAGTTGTAACCTATAAAGGTATCCAAATCAATTCTTAGGGAATAGAATAGAATAGAATAGAAAAATTGGTCGTTTCAGAAACGAGCAGCTTCGTCACCTACCTGTTCAACAACACTACAACACAGAATACACCCAATGAGCTAAAAGACAAAAAAACACTGCCTGCACCGCCAAATAATGAGTATGAACTTTTTTATCCAGTAATATCTCCTTGATTTGCTCCGATGTGTCCCGCAGGGACACTGAGCACGAAACACCACCAACAGTCTTGAAGACGAATCCCAATTCACCACTCTCACTTTACCACCGAGTGATAAAGAAAAACTTTTTGAAAAACTATTTTTTCTAGCAACAGCTCCTTGCCTCGCACCAATGTGTCCCGCAGGGACACTGAGAACGGAATACCCCCAATAGCCTTGAAAACAAATTACCACTTAGTTTCTAAAACGACCAATTTGGGTTCTCCCCTAAGAAATGATTTGGATACCTTTATAGGTTTCAACTTTAGCAGCTTGGGGGATTTTGAGGCTTAGGCTTAGATTGTGCTTAGGCTTAGTTAAGACTTAGGCTTAGATAATTCTTAGGCTTAGCTGTGATTTGAATACCTTTATTGGGACGGCTTGGGGAGTTTTGAGGCTTTAGCTTAGTTACAAAGGAACCTCTCGAAGTGTCAATCTCAAATCAAGCTGAAAATTGGTGAGTAGATAGATTTCGACGCGATCATTCCGAAAAATATGGGTTGGAAGACTATTCGAATCTGGAAGAGGACATTGGCAACGGCATATTCTGTAAGATTTGAAGTGTTTTCCGGCCTAAAAGACATTGTGTAGATTATCTTGAAGATATCATGGAAGATCGTGAGGCTCGACTTTTCGAAGCATTTCCTGAGGATGGAGGTCATAGTTCAGCGAATATGCCGTTGCCAATCTCCTCTTCCAGATTCGAATAGTCCTCCGTGCTCTGTCCAGGGAATCGCATGGCAAGGAGCTTCAACACATTTGACGGGTTGATGGCCATGTTTATGCAAAACAACCGACTCTTCCAGCCGCAATGACGTCTCCGCGTCTGAACTGCAGACGAGACGCAACTTGCAGCGCCAGACAGAAGCTATTTCAGTGTTAGGTGGGAGCCATTTCAACCCGGTGTATGGGTGCTGAGCGGTCGGTTTTCCCGTTCTAGACACCTTTTAGGCATTTTAGATCTCGCATTAGTCGACAAAACCCATATTTTTCGGAATCAGCGCGTCGAGATCTATCTACTCTCCAATTTTCAGCTTGATTTGAGATTAACACTTCGAGAGGTTCCCTTGTTAGTTGATGCGATACAAATGAAGGATTCCGTGAAGTTGTAAAGAATCCAATGTAAAGTTCCTTTTTCGGCATATTTTGGGATAATTTTCTTTTTCTTGTAGGCAGCGCACTCCTAAAAGGCTTAGGAGTCAGTTTGAATCTTGTATCACGGACCGAAAGGTTCAATGTCATTCCTTGGGGCACGCCTATCGGTCTTTGAGCCCTTGGAGAGGCTTCGAATTGCAACCGTGTAGTCCCGGACTGATAGTTAATGATTTCGGACATGAAAGCACAAAAACAGTGCTTCATTTGTTCATCAGACTAACGGCCAGACCGGACCGGACCCGCGGCAGTTGACGTTAACTGGTCTAAACAGCAATTGGTCTAATTGCGACAGACCAATTTAGACCAGCGGCGAGACCGAACCTTTTACAAGCAGACGTCTCCTGGTCTAAATCGCGCTTGGTCTAAACAGACTAAACTGGACGCACCGCACTCGCTATTATAGGAGGCGCGGAAGGCGACTTTGCGCGGCTTCGAGCGACGCCAGAAGAGGTCGGAAGATGGCTCGAATCCGCAGTATAGCATCTGCACCTAAATGAATATTGTGATTGTGACGACTCCAAATAAACTAACAATTATATAAGCAAAAACCGGCCCAGAATATGCACCAAGACGTTGCGGGCAACTTATATCGCCATTGTTATCATAATTGAAACAATAATTAATTTAAATGCTTCAAGAAAGGACTTCATGGAACATTCCAGAAAGATAAAATCCGTCCGAGAAGACTCTAAAAGATCAGTTTTTCTTTATCCGCTTGGAAGATATTAAGAATTCGTTGTAGGCCGTCAACAATCTGACACTGCTGCTCCCAGTGACTCAACCAAACTTTAAGAACATCCAATAACCAATTTACTTTAAATTTGAATCCATAAAATACGCTATATGCAGATATATCATTATAAGTCATTACACCAATTAATTGATACAATTCAATTGAACTATTTACTTTCCTATTAGAAGGCGTTTTATGTGATGACGGTCGGGGCGGTGCGGCCCGTGAATTGCTCCATTTTACAAAGGTCGAGAGCAATGAGAACGAGTGGTTTGAGAAGATCCTAAAAAGGAAAAGAGATCAATAAACAAACCGCTGCATCATCAGTAGTTTCACCTGAGCAGGCAAGTCGAGTTTCTCACTACTGTTTGGAACAAATGAATCCACGTAAATACGGATGGTGGCTCCTGCGGAACCAGTTCCACTCAGTCGCAAGACAATCCGACTACCGTCTTCAAAGATCACGCGAATACCCTGAAACAAAATTCGTTTATACCGGAGGCAAAACCACTGGCAAATACCTGCTTCTTGGCGACAGAACCGTCGACGGGGTCGTTGTACTGGAAATTATCGGCTGCAGCAACCTTGTAGGTGATGTTGTTGGCAGTCAGAGGCTTTCCGACGAAAGTGGGCAGCATGGACTCCAGGAAAGTCATCATGACGTTGGCACCTCCCGCTTCGACATTTTCGTAGTCGTAACTGAAACAAATGAGCAGTCTTTGTGGCGAAATACAGAAAATGTGTACCGCGTAAACACGTTTCGTCCGAATTTCTTCCAATGGGTCCGAACGATCTCTTCAACGCCAGATTTCGTTTCTGCCAAAATCTGCAGCCATGCCAGGAAAGCCCAGATGCCGTCCTTCTCCCGAATGTGATCGGATCCAGTTCCAAACGACTCTTCTCCACACAAAGACAGCTTTCCTGCATCCATTAAGTTTCCAAAGTATTTCCACCCGGTGGGAACCTCGTAGACGTGCATTTCGGTGGCTGCGCCCACACGGTCAACAGCTCCGGCAGTGGGCATCGATCGAGCGAATCCTTAATTAATATAGTCAGTAGTACATAAATTGTTTTTATTTTTGTTAGTCACTAGTAATTTTTAAATCCCTCACCCTTGATGCCGTGCTTTTGAAAGTACGGAATGGCCTTCATATTTGCTGCGATCACGGCTAGAGAATCGCTTGGGGTTACAAAGAACCCGTTCCGTCCTAGAATCATGTTTCGATCCTGAAATGAGCATCTATGTTTTTGTTTCCACGACATCAAATACACACTCCATCGCCGTCGAAAGCGGCTCCAATATCGTGTTCCCCACGCTTGAGCGCCTCAACGAGATGATGTGCGTAGGTCAGATTCGGATCCGGATGCATACCGTTGAAGTCGGGTTTCGGCACAGTATGTAACAAATTTTTATGGTTAACTCCCAGCTTGTCGGCAAAGATTGTTGACACATAAGGACCAGTCGCCCCACACATGCTATCGACAAGGATTCTGTATGGCTTGCCCGTGGTGGCGCCACTCAAAAATAATTTTATCTGAAATTAAATAATTGACGCAAAGCGCGTTACTGCAACCCTGCCTTAGACAAATCGAAAATTTCCTCAACCATCTCGACGTAATCCTTCACACTGTCGATGACATCAACAGTGAACATTCCGAATCCTTCCACCTCCTGGGTGTAATGGCCAATCTGCGTGAAGTCCACATTGAGGTCGGCGCAGATCCGGTAGGAGGTAATTTTCGTCGACAAATCATACATTTTGTTCGTGATCTGCAATAATATTAATTTATAAAACCAAAGTCAGTTGGAATTACATGGTCCGGCGCGGGTCCACCATTCTCGCAGTTGAACTTGATGCCGAAATCTCCTTTTGGACCTCCTGGATTATGGCTGGCAGTCATGATAATCCCGCCGTTGATTGCCCCCTGAAAAGCCCGCGAAACTCAAAAAAAATTTATATGAAATTATACCGTTTAACGAAGTTTTGCGGATAAGACAGGAGACTGCCGGAGTGCTGAGAAATCCATTTTGTCCCACGATCAGTCGAGAGACCTGAAGACATTGCAAATTCAATTCAAACCGAACGTTGATATAGACATACCCCGTTTGCAGCAGCGATTTTGATGATCACATTGGTGACTTCCGGAGACAAGTAACGACCGTCGCCTCCAACGATCAGCACACTTCCGACCTTCTGGTCTCCCAAGCCGCCATCGAGAACGCATTGGATGAAATTTTCAGTGTAGTGTTCTTGCTGAAATTCGGGAACCTGAAATGAGCCAAATTGAATAACACACGCGGTATATATGGAAACAAACCCGCTTTCGAAGTCCACTTGTGCCAGGTTTCTGGCCATTGAAAGGTTTCGTCGGCACCTCGGTGACTTTCACACTTGCGCTCATCGCAAATTCCCTAAAAAGAGTTGATTTTGCCATGAGCTCGCGATCGCGCACAAACAGATCATGAGAAAACGCGCTAAGAGCCGAAAACGCGCTACCAGCCGCTCCTGCAGGCAATCTTTGTACTGTTTACAGCATCGCACCACCTCGACACACCCAACATCACTTCAACATGGACGGCAGTTTTGCAATAGCGCCAACTAACGCAGTCGTTTGCATCTGATCAGAAAGCGAGGGGACAAAATTTAAACGCTCTCGGTTAATGCCGGCGATTCTGCAAACAAGCACTCTAGCCGAAATGCTGCGGGAGAAGACAACTGCACGCGACAGCCTCCACTCTCAGTCTCTGCTCCACACAAGCGATCACTCCGCGGCACTTTCCGATAACTACGTGCAAAGATGTTGCACGTGCAACCGCCGATATTTCGCCTTTATCTCACAGCTCAGGTCAATGGAGGGAACTCGGAAAGTTGGAGACGAAAGCGCAGTTTTGATTTATAAAAGCCATAATGCAACGGAGAAGCGTTGCAGGACTGCAGCTGTTATTAACGCGCTCTTAAAAACAACTTTCGCACAAAAGAATACATTAATTGGAAAGCTATACGATGAAATAATGGAGCAACATCGGAAACAAGACGAACAGAACAGAAGTAATGATATGCTCACGCGACTTCAACGCAAAGCAGTCAAAAGGCCAAATTAAAAACACATGATCTTTGGTCACCAGGGAAAAAAGTGAACCTTCGTTTCTTTCAAGCTGCATATGCTACGATACAATATTTTTAGAGGCTGCTAAAGGGTATGAAATGTTGACATTCATTGCAAGATCGACGTTAGCGGCAGTAGGTCACGAGGCATACTCTTGAACGATAATTGATCATGTCGACAAGCGCTGCAGCCGAGGCAAACCTCGTCCTCATCAAGATTTGATGTAGAACACTCCTTGGCCTTCACTCTCGCTCCAGCGCCTCACTTTTGGCGCGCCAATGTCTAATCCACAAATAATCAACGTTTTTAAAAGCAGAACAAAGCAAATACGCAAATACAGTAAATATACATCACTGCATCATGAATTCACCTCCAACTAAAGCTAAAAACGACGAAAAAACTATTTCAATTTACTTTCGAAGCGCTATTGAGCTCTAAAAATGTAGTGTTTATGACAGCAAGCAAACACAGGTACCACAGGTGGAGACGGCAATACTAACCAAGTCCAGGAAATGTAAGCTTCTTAAACTGTAAACAAGTCCTGAAAAATTCGGGAAACTGAAGTGATTTCGACATTGCTATTGGTGTTTTAGAAAGAGGTGATCCTGTTGGCTGTCTGTTTGCTCTTCCACCGTTATCTGATAGGCCTATTTTTCGCATTGACTCGATCGATTCCCGCGTTAAAAGGAACACTCCTGCGGGCAGCGCCGTAGTGACTCAAACGGTCTTTCAGAACAGTTTCGTGCCTCCCCTCGCCATCTGCCAAGTCACCGCTTGGCTTTTCGCCTGTTTCAAAAAGTTGTCGAGAAAGGTTCTAAAGTTATATCAAGGTTTTAGATGGCGGTCAACCTCTATCGTTTTATGAGCTTCCCCAATGCCTTCAAGTTCATCGAACTTGTAAGTCAGCCTCTGAACCCTTTTATGCACTCTTCTTAATTCAGGCCTTCATCATATTGACCATGACAATTGTGGGATTCAGTGGAGCAGTCACGGGACGATGGTTCTTCTGGCTTAACATAATCGCCCAGCTGATTTCCATGTTGATCATCATATTTACATTCCTCTTGGAGATCGAAAACACGCTCACGTGTGGCAGAGACATCTGGCCACTTTTTGTAAGGGACTTCATGTCACGTCAAAATGTCACTCAGCACGCCTTTCAGGAAATATCGTATTCGGCCCTCTTCTTCTTTTTCAGTGCTGTCAACACATTCCTCTGTGCGAGCTCGGCGTCCACTGGTAACGCTGGCTTCGGCGTCGCTTCGGTGAATCACGTTTCGTATTAGGAGATTTTTAAACCCATATTTTCAGTTCTTCTCGGTTGTGCTTCTCGTTTGCTTTGCATTGGGCGGCGTAATGATGTTCCGCATTTGGAGAGGCTTTAACTCCTCCGCAGCTGGGCCACCGGTCGGCCTAACTCGATCTACCGGGCCCGCCCCACCTGTTCTTCCGGGAGATCCTGGCAACATGCACCCAGGAGTTTAAGACAACAAAAAGCATCAATCAAATTTGTTTTATATCTGTACATTCTTAAAATAAATCATCTTCACTAAATTATATGGAGGATACACGTTTCAACATTGGTCGGCTAGTAGTGGTAGAGGCAGAACAAGCACTTGGAACAATTTCAAGTAAGCGATGAAGAAAATAAGTACTTTAGGAGAAGATAGGCTATCGCGCCTCCGAACACGACGAAGGTGCACCGAATTTGCTTCACCGTTTCCTCCATATTGGCAGCCATCTCTCGCTTGCTCTCCTCAAGGGCCGCAATTTTACGAATTAAACGTTTATTCTAAAAATAAAGCGAGCAAATAATTTTTTAAAATAAGTCGATAGTCTTACCGTGAAACGGAGGTTCGAAATCAGATGTTCTTCAGGGCAGATCGCCTGCGTATTCTCCGCGACAGACTCTAAAACTGCTTCAATCGCAAAGTTCCGCATCGGCGTCCGTTCAATGCTGCATTCCTCGCGACAAAATGGACATTCGTAGATCTGAAACAACCGGCAACAATAACAAGAAAAAGTGGAAGATGCCAACTTACGAACGACGACGACAAAGCCGAATACTTGGCGTCAAGTCGTAGTTTTCCCACACATGTTGTGCAAAAGCTGTGTCCACAAGGCAACATATCAGGCGCGTTTCCGAAAACTTCGTAGCAAATGGGACAATGAAGACATGATGAGTTGATGAGCAAACAGTCCGCTTCGTCGAGTTCGATAACAGGATAGTTCTAAAAATGGCGATATCGAGATTATCATCAATAAAGAGTTTTCCTCACCTTTACCTTGTTCGAACTGATGAAACGCTCCCGGATGGACTTGAAAAAATTCTTCATTGAAGAATGGCGTTGCGTTCTGGTGGGAATCGGCTAACAGTGGACCCACCCGCCCCCAGCAATCAAGATCTGTTATTTTGGAGAAGAATGCGGTGTACGACTACGTCGACGCAGGGTTATCGGTCCAAGACGCAGCCCGACCAGCCATCAAGTCTCTTGGAAGAGTGAACGGCATCTGAAAAGCAAAATCAAAATTTCAGTGCTCATTTGGACGATAAAGGCAACGCAAAGTAAACCACACACCACCCACATATATATTAGTAGTTCATAACAAAACTGTTGGTCAAATTTCCATTTTTCGGATTTCTCTGAGCGCATGAGATGAATAGACCAGTGGACTAGACTGCTAGCTGTATAGTATCGGGGTAAAGTCAAAGAAGCAATGGCAACGATGAAAACTGTCAATAGCGGTAAAAAGGATAATAGATTGAACGAGCTGCCATGTTGGAACTGTATCTATAGACACTGTAATGACCTGCAAAATGTCAATCGGGACAGTCGTTTGCAGTCGTGGTCATATTTTTCCGAATTTCGGATGTTGGGTTACAACTTTGTAGATCTGCTGATTGCGGTTCAGATGAACACAAGAACAAACTACAAACTGCAATCTGTGCTGTTTTGGTCCAGGATAATTGAGAACAAGATGGTCATGTCGGGCGAAATTTCAAAAATCCGCTGTTTTGCACGAAAACTTCCAAACTTGAGTTGGATTCTAGCTTTCCATGAGCCGCGGTGCCTCTGCAGTAAAAATAACGGCTCATAATTGCCGTTTGGCCGTGATTTGAAAGTTATTTGTGGCTCAGATCGCCATTTCAACGAAATAGTTTAGCATTGACAGTTTAGTCTGTCCGATTTAGACCAGATTTAGACCAAGCGCGATCTAAATTGGTCTGCCGCGATTAGACCAAGCGCGATTTGGACCAGTAAACGTCAACCGCCGCAGGTTCGGTGACCGGAAGGTTCTATTTCATTGCTTGGGCCACGCCTGACGGCCTTTGGGCCCATGTAGAGGCTTAAGATTGCAAGCAACCGTGTAGTCCCGGGCTGAAAGTGCCTGATTTCGGACATGAAAACACAAAAATAGTGCTTCATTTGTTCATCTGGACTCGATTTCAACCAGACCGTAGACGACGGGTCAATTTAGATCAACGGCCAGATCGAACCCGCGACGGTTGAATTTTACTGGTCTAAACAGCACTCGGTCTAATTGTGACAGACCAATTTAGACCATCGGCCAGACCGAAGCTCTTTCTAAATCGCGTTGGTCTAAATCATTCCGACAGACTAAACTGGACGCACCGAGATGCCGACCGCGATTTTGACACACTTGACGGACCGTGAGAGTCGGTTGAATTCGGGGCATGTGACAAGCGCATGGCAACGGAAACTTGATATTTTACAGGCACGGAATGAAGTTGCCTGTCCACCAAAGCTTCACTCAAATGGGAGGACCCAGAGCTTCGAGGATAAGGGTCGTTGTTAGCACCGTAAAATCCTACACTTACAAAGTTTAAAGTGTAGATTAGACTTGCATGTAACTCATATAACTTGCAACTCCAATCATGTTTCTTAAACTGTGACGGCAACAAAGTCCAAAAACCATCTGAAACATCTGAAATATAAGAATTTGACTTGACCATATGACCACGACTGCAAACGACTGTCCCGATTGACATTTGGCAGGTCACAGTGTCAATAGATACAGTTCCAACATGCCAGCTCATTCACAATCTATATCTTTGTTACTGCTATTGATAGTTTTCATCGTTGCCACTGCTTCCGTGACTTTACCCCGATACTATATAGCTAGCAGTCTAGTCCACTGGTCTATTCACCTCATGCGCTCAGAGAAATCCGAAAAATGGAAATTGGACCAACAGTTTTGTTATGAACTACCAATATATATGCGGGTGGTGTGTGGTTTACTTTGCGTTCCCTCACGGCTTCAAATGGCGCATTGCCTTATTGCCGTAATATGCCTGGCCGAACGTGCGAAATTGCTTGCTGCTGACACACCGTGTTTTGGACGACGGGACCGAACGGACGGTGTTTCCCAATCGCCGCTATATTCGCGACAGGACGGGACACTCAGAACGACACCGTAGCCGTTGATTTGCAAAGTTTGCACGTTTCAAGCGATTGAAAATTTTGCAAGAACCTCGGCGGTACTCGATCGTCGCTGCAGCTGCACGAGCGACGCACACAACCTTATTGCACCCAGTTGCCCCCAACGGATTTGGACTGGCCCCCACCCCCCAACTCACTAAGGCCGAGGTTCCATTCTGTTACTTCTTCTTATTCAGCTGAAATTCTGAATTTTCATCAATTTATTTTGGGCTTCCGTTCCTTGTACGAGGAATAAAATTGGGCCCACGTGTTCTCATCACTTTCCCTTTTCGCTCGGTATGACTTTCGCTGTGCGCCCAACATCTGCGTGGTTTGCGTCCTGACGCGAATGGCGGCGGTCGTAAAATAGCGTTTGTTCGGCCAGGTTTGCTTCGCTGTGCATTTTTTCATTGTTTTTTCATGAACAATTCGACTTTTGAAAGGTTTGGGTTTCGCAAAGCGTTCGAAACATGGATTTTGTTTATTGTAAAATGGCATCTAAGTGTTGAACGAATGAAAGTGAATGTCATTCGTGAATGTAGCATGAATTTTTTGCTTTTTCAAAAGGTTGTTCTTGTGAATGTCATTTTTTAATGTCGCGATTTTTTCTTAGCGCTGTTGATGATCATGTTTTCATAAGCATTTTGTTTCCAGGCAGCCCCGGCGAACAGCAAGAAGATCTGCCTTGGGATGTTAACTCTGATAGAGCCTCCAGGCACGAAGCGGGTCGTTGTGGAGCAAGACTTTGAGCGGCCGAACGAGTATGCATTGGATAAAGTGTTGATTGGGAACTCCGATTCCGGTGACTTCTCCGAAAAATGGAAGAGAGAATTTTCTCAGCGTCCCACGTGGTGCGATGCGGACATGACCCTGCAGCAGATTCAACGCGTACGTTTTGTATCTTCCTCTATAATATAGTTCTAAGTAGTGAAACATTTCAGGGCAAAGCTTCCGGACATAAATGGGCTTTGTACTCCCGAAGTTTCATCCAAAGATGTCTGTTTTGGCTTGGATGTGCCTTGGATAAAAGCGCGCTGTGGGTCATTCTCGTAGTTCTCGGATCGTTTCTATTCTCATGCTACGGATTGCAACACGTGAAAATCGAAACCGACATTGTCAAACTCTGGGTTTCCAGTAAGTCGTGGGTTTTATACCTGATGTTACATGTCGAGATGCAGAGGGCGACCGCCTTGATACCGAACTCAATTACCTTTCGGCGATGGAGAATAAGTACGGGAAGACCAATTGGACCGCGGCCGATGATCTCCACTGGCTGCGCGAACAAACGGATGAGAAGCTTGCAAATCTGGCACAAGAAAAGCCGTCAGAAGGTGGATATCAGGTAGGTGATATCTGTTGAATGCCGTTACTTAGCTTTGTTGAATTTAGGTCGTGATTACAGACCAGCGAGTCCGAGGACGAAAATATTCTGACGACCGATGGATTACTTCGGCATGTTGACCTGATATCGGAAATCGCTGGATTCGCAGTAAACGTGGATGGCTTCAACTGGACTCTCCGTGACATCTGTTTTAAGCCAGGAACAATAGATTCCTTCAACATTATCGGGTACTATGCGATCATACGCCGATGTCCTGGAGGAAATCGTTCCATGCGTTTGGATCACCCCTCTGGATTGCTTTTGGGATGGTGCGAAACCTCTCAGTCCACCTCTTACTGGGTTAGTGGCAACACCTGCTTCATATAAATAGTCATGTTCCAGAGAACTTGGCATGGCAAGTCTACTGATTGAGACGGCCTACGATCTTCCGATGTCTTGGTCAACCATTAAGCCCCAAGAACTTATCGATCTTGTGTCAGAATTCGCTGATATTGGGTCTTTGAAGTCTTCGTTGGAATCCGTATGTGGTCCATATGTTTCCACACAATAGTTCCGGTTTGTTTCAGGCAGGGATTAGTAACGGATACGTTGATCGTTGGTGCATTGATCCGTACGACCCCAACTGTCCTCAGACAGCAGTCAACGCATATGTACAGTATTGTGATGTGTTTGCTAAGTATCGAACCCACCAAAGATCAAATAATGTATCGTTCAATTTGGCAATGGACCTGGATGAAAGCTCAGGTAATTGTTTCATTTGTTCAATATCGTAATAATTTTACTTTTAGACAGGGAATGTGACTTGTACCGCCGATCGTTCATGCATTTCTTGCGCAACAAGACTGCTGCCTTGGAATTCCTCAGAGAAGTATGTGCATCTTCAGATTAGATTAAGTGGAAAATGACTCGAATTTAGGAAGAGCTTCCGAAGTACCCGGATTACGGAACTGTGATGAAGAACGGTTGCGAAGGATTTGCCCGGAACGTTTTGAAGTGGCCACGAGACATGATCGTGGGAGGAGCGCAGACGGACGCCACTTCTGCGAACGGTTCAATTACAGCTGGGGCATTGCAGACGGTCTTCCTGGTTGCTTCCAGCGAAGATATCTACAACCGTTACAAAGTGGGTTTCGTTGAAAACTGTGATATATCGAACATATTTAGGAATCGTCCCGCTTCTTAAAGGATTTCTCATCTACGAACAGCAGTGATGAGTGGACTGTACAGAAGGCCGAAGAAATCATCCTTACCTGGCAACGAGCTTTCACGAAGAGGATCTACAACCACCCGCTGAATTTCCAGCAGAACGCCAGCAACGCTGACGGTACCTCCGTCGGAACTGAGCGAAGGATCATCCACCCACTTGCCTCCACCTCAATGGCAGACATGCTCGAAGAATTTTGCCAGTTTAACTACATGGTGATCTTCGTTGGCTATTTCCTCATGGTAAGGTTAAATTTATGAATCGCAGCTAACTAATTCATAAGTTGATGTACGCCATCTACTCGCAAATGAAACGCGACGGTTACTGCCTCCTGAGCATGAACTCGTCCATGGGACTGGGATTCGCCGGTGTATTGACAGTTACCTATGCCAGTATTTCTGGCCTTGGGTTGGCAACCTGGCTTGGAATCGAGTTCAATGCTGCGACAACACAGGTATTTTTGTTCGTGAGGCCTACTTCTTATAGTTTTTGTACAGATCGTTCCGTTCCTAACACTGGGGATCGGAGTTGATAACATGTTCATGCTTCTCCACAACTATCACGAAGTTACGTCGAACGTCAAGAAAAACGAAATAGGTGTTCTCATGAAGGAGACAGGAATGTCTATTTTGATGACATCTATCAAATTTTGTCGTTCTTGACAGGAACTCTTCTCCCCATCCCAGCGTTGAGGTCGTTCTGCGCTCAGGTTAGTGTTTCAATTCGGGTTCTTCGTAGTATTTTAGTGTTTTCAGTCCTCAATTCTTCTTACGTACAATCTTATTGCGATTATGACAGTTTATCCTGCCATGATTGCAATTGATCTGAGGAGGCGTAAGAAGCAAAAGAGGGATCTGTGCTGCTGGATGTCGTCCGAAGAGACCTCAGACGAAGAGGACTGCGCCTTTTCTCCAAGTCCAACTCTGTTGAAGACGTTTGTTTACGTAAGTTTTATTGTGAAAGTTTGGTAAACGTCACATTTTGTTTAGGAAAAGTCGAAAGTTGCCAAAGGGGGTATTCCGTACTGTCGCTTAAACTCGGTCGCTGATGAAAAGAAGAAATTTTGCCAATTTACTCTCCATGCTTTTCTGAAAAAATACTACATTCCTTCCATTAAAACACCAGTGGCAAAGGTAATTTGCGATCGACTCAATTATTATTAAAGTCGTTTCTGTATTTTAGGGCTCGGTACTTTTGATCTGCACGCTTATGCTTGCTGGTGGCATAGCGGGAATAAGGCGTTCCACCATGGGCCTAGAGTTGTCCGATGTGCTACCAGAGCACACAGCTCCTGCGGCATTCCTCAAGACTCGCGACAAGTACTTCAGTTTCTACCCCATGCATATTGTTCTTCGCAGTGACAACTTCGACATTGCCAGTAATCAACACCTTGTTGACCGCTTGCGCAATGAAATCGGTATGGCCAAAGAATGCGACTCACCGCTTAATGACGTTGTTTCAGGCCATCGAAATATGTCGTTAAGCTAGCTAATGGAGAGCCCAGTGAACAGTACTGGCTGCAGATGTTTCGCGAATGGCTTATCCGTCTCCAAACCAAATACGACCATTTTGAAGAAAGGAATGCGAAGAATATGAGCATACCCCAGAAACTGGAGAAACTCAAGAAGATCACAGATCCGGAAGTCCAAATCGCCTATTCGTTGCTCTGCAGTGTCGGAATGAACTACACTTGCGAAACGGCTGGGGAAAGAAGGCTGATTGATACCACCGGTACCATCAATGTCGCGGGATTCTACAATTATCTCCACGCGTGGCACGAGTACGAAACGATGATGTACTCTGTGTCGCAAGCGACGTTTTTTCCTGTTCCGCGGAAGCTTCGTCAGGGCAACGAGAGCAAATACTTGTACTTCGTGCCTCCGACAAAGAAGGTCGTCTACAGCCAGATTCCCTTTTACTTAAGTGGTCTTACGGACACTCCAGTAATTGTCGAGATGATCAAGGTTTGTAATACGGTTCATGTGGCGGTATTCGAGTTTGAAATTGCAGGAAATCCGAGCGGTCTGTGAAAAGTACCACGAAATGGGTGTAGACAGTTTCCCTCACGGCATTGCCTTCACCTTCTGGGAACAGTACCTTCACCTGCACTACAATTTGATCAAGGCAATTGGCGTCATCGCATTAGCAGTCTTCTGCGTGATTTCGGTCCTTCTGTTCAACCCGTGGGCCGCTTCTTGCATCATGTTTATTCTTGTTCTGATGACTATCGAACTTGCTGGTTTCCTGGGCTTCGTTGGAATCAAGCTGAACCCCGTATCTGCAGTCACCTTGATAACAGCCGTTGGAATAGGTGAGCCGAGTGGTGCACGTTTAGGCAACGTTTTTCGTATTTTAGGTGTTGAATTCACGGCTCATGTCGTGTTCGCGTTCTTGACTTCTCTCGGAGACAGGAACGATCGAATGGCGACCGCCATTGACAGAGTGTTTGTGCCTGTCATTCACGGAGCTCTGTCGACTCTTCTCGGCATCGTGATGTTGGCATTCTCAGAGTTCGAATTTGTCGTCAAGTACTTCTTCGTTGTGATGTTCGCCCTGATCATCATTACTCATAAACGGGTTAGCCCTACTACCAGTGTTACTATCTCTGGTCGGACCCCCTTGCGAAGTAAGATATTCTTTTTATCGAAAAACAGTTTTATTTGCATTTATTCAGATACGGCCTCTTGGCGGAAACCCAAAACGATTAGCGGTGCCACCATCGTTACAACAAAGAACGAAGGACAAGGTAGTCGTAGCGGGCCTTGTATAGTCTATCATTCCGCTTATCCCTTAGTGACCATTATTTTTCACCATGCGCTATAATTTTTGTTAAATTGTACAATAATAATAAAATTGTTCATAAAATTGTTCAAGGATTTTGGCAATGCAAGTCTGCAACTGCTGTAGATGCGCGGACGAGCGGATTCGAATTCTTTTCACAAATTTCCAGCCGCTGACAAGGGAATGACGCGAAGTACCCCCCCCCCCCCCCCCCCTCCGATCGGGCTGAAATTTGGCACAAATGTAGCCCTATATGAGACTAGAAAAACCCCAAAATATTAGCTGCGATAACGCGAACAATGAAAAGTTACGGCCATTTGAAGTTGAGAATTTTGGGGCACTCAGGGTGTAGCCAAGATTGAAACTTCAATCGACATGTTTGTCTGGCACAGTCGGTAGTGGGCTGAACGGGCAGTCTGTAGGTCGGCGGTTCAGTGCCTGAAGATGTTTTTGCTTTTTTTTTGGTTTTTGTACTTTTTGTATTTGGTAGTAAAAGTCGTCCGCGAATTTCGCTTGTGCTCGGATCTCCAGGACGCGTTCTTCGCGTGCACTTTCGTGACCGTTTTTGACGCTTTGTCAGCGCCTTTTTTGGTGGTCTCGCGTGTGATTTTGAGGGTTTTTCGGACTAAAATGGCCTCTGTGAACGGCAGCAATATCGTTCGCATGCTCTTGCTTGTTTTTTCCGCTTTCGAAACAGTTTCTACTGAGAAAATCCAATTTTTCGAGAACATGAAACGTTCAATTCATGGCGCGGATGAATCTAGGACTGGGGATGCGGGTGGCGCGCTTATTTTCGGGACCGAAGACAGCGACGAATCTGATACAGAATCAGATTCTGAGCACGAAAAAGCGAAATTCGCGGATGACTCGCTCAACAGGCACTTTGTTCCGACGCCGCTTCAAAACCGGGATGTGTACCGTTCGCTGGCTTTTTATTAACTCGGCGAGTAGATTGTAAAACCGAAATCCGTCCTATCTAATACACATAGCGATGTATATCTATGCTGTTCCCCCAAGTCGAGAAGTCAAGCGCCGAAATTCTGTCTGTGACTTAGGTGTTACGCCTAGTCGCTCCTGTAACTCCCATGGCAATCGTTCACATGCAACGACTCCAGATTTCGCTGCGCACGACAAACCGAAGCGGCGTTCGCTTTAACTTTCGCAGTGGCACCAAAGTGCATTTGGGTCTCAGCGCGATTCTCGTGCGGTCTTCAACTCAGGGTACTATCTACACTTTTAATTTCTTTTATTACTTGCTGAAGGCAGGCGACCGTTGCCCAATGAAGCTGGTCGCTTACGTGTTATTAATTGTCGTGCGTTGCGTGTGTTAGTGAATGTTGGAGTTGGGTGCTGATTGATTCTTGGAGTGCAGGTTGTGATCTAGGAGTGAATGTCTTTTATCTGCAGAACACCATGAAGTTGACTGCTGCTTCCTACTTGCGGAGAATCATGAACAGTCCACATGATGCCTATAAAGTAATTCCCAAACCTGATACTTGGGCCCACCGCGAGCGTCTCGCCAAATTCACGGCTGTAAGTTTGATTTATCGAGTTCTTAATTGTACTAAGGTTTATTTTAGTGGCAATATGCGTCGGAACGGGACACCGTGAAGGGGGCATACCGAAAGCAGAACAAGATATTCCATTACTTGGATATGCAGAGACAAGATGAGGCGAAATTGGAAGTACATGTAGGTATTTCCATTCGGAAAATGGTGACTTGAATTTCTTCTTTTTTTTAGTATGCGAGGGAGCGCTTGGACGCTGCGCTTGCTCAACATGAGATGGAATACAAGCATTTTCGGAACATGCTTGCGACGGCACACATTTTGCTGGATAACATCGCCTTGTCCCAGCTTGCCATTTACGAGCCGAAAACATTCAAGGTAAATTTTTATTTTTATTCACTTTCGGATGCTATCCGGTCCACCTATTGGTGTTCGTCGCTTATTTTGTCAGCCGAAAATTGATCACGTTTGACGTTGAGTAATTTCAGAGTGTAGTTAGTCTTACGAAACGCATGGCAATCGAAGAAGGAAGGTCGGTCTCGTCAGATGCTGGAACTGAAGCCGTTGATCTGGACTCGATCTTGTTTGGTGAACCGTTCCCTACTTCAAAACAGTATCGTCGGGGACCTCCCGAAAACCATACCAACAAACCGACCAAGCTCAAAGTTCACGAATTCTGAATTTTTTTGGATCATTTCGTTGTTTGTTTTTTGTTAATAAACTAGGCCCGCGATGGTTTCTTCTTGTGTGATTGTGCTTATCTAAATGTCTTGCGCAGAGTGAAAAATGTATCTAACAGTATCTGTGCCTGGTTGAGTGGTCAAATGAACGCCTAGTGGTTCTGTGTTCTTGATCACTTGTGGCTTCAGGTGTTCAATGCATCAAAAACTTTTTGTGTCTGAATCTTTGCGCAGGATTCACTTGACTCTGTTCTTCATCAACTTATAGTACTAGAATGAAATTGGGCACTGTAGCTTGGATTAAAAATGCATGATCTGGCGAAAAAAAACGCCGACAGTTGTATCGAAGTTTCATTAAAGTAGTATTTGCTCATAACTGTGAATCTTATTTTTAATGCGTCTAAACATGATGGCACAAATTGCTTTCGGTGCTCCTTTGACTCCTGCAACATTTACGATTTGCCCCTCCCACTGGTCGTTGGCGCAAGAGCGCGTTCCCTCTGTCAACGATCCGCTCGTGCATTGCTTTTATCACACAAGGTGCAGTCAGTGAACGTGTTCATACGTTTCGTGGTTATTCAGTTTGATAGCAATAAATTAACAAAGCTTCATTTAGGAAATGGATCAAGAGGCTCTGATCCATTTTGTTGGCGGTGCAGTTGGCGGGACGGCTGGTACGTGCATAACGTGTCCTCTTGAAGTTGTGAAAACTCGGTTACAGAGTTCCCGTGGAGGTGACTGCACTAGTCCCTCTACTTCCCATACTAAAAATTCCAATGGTGTGTCCGAACCTTCGAGACATACCCGAAACAATGCTTTAAAATTCGGTGTACCATCCAACCGGAAACTTTTCCATCTCCTGCAAAATGGACGCCTTTCGACGAATGTGTTCAGCTTTCAAGGAGGTTTTAGATAGTGTCGCTTGTTTTGATACTTAATTTGCTGTTTTCAGTGCCGTTGGCTCGATATGATGGATTCAGTCAGCTTCGCTGGTTCCAGTCTACGAACCCCGTGGCCTCTGAACTGAAGCACTTTTCTGTTTACGAACAGATCAGGTAACATCTTTGTGTTAAATAGATACTTTTAAGCCTGTGCGATTTCAGACACATCGTTCGAAAGGAAGGTTTCGGTGCTTTGTATAAGGGCTTAGGACCGAATCTCGTCGGAGTGGCTCCTTCAAAGTAAACAGTCCGAAGAATAATTTGTCTAGGTTTTGTGGGTCTTTAGAGCTGTCTACTTTTACGTCTACTCAACGAGTAAGCGATTCTGGAACGATTCGCCGGTGTTCGTGCCAAACTCTGCCATTGTCCACATGATTTCTGCTGGAACTGCTGGTAAGTATTCGTTTCTTCCTTCACTTGCGTTTCGTTCTTTGAGCTGATGTAATAACGTAGACACCAATGAACGTTCATCGATTTTTCAACGTTTTTATCGATTGATCTACTGAAGTTGTGTGGATCTTCTTTCAACGCTTCCGCATCTTGCGCGTTTGACAACAAATTTACTTGAAAGCTTTTTTGTTGGGGGAATGTGTTGTGTCGGACTTTGTTTTTGAAAATTTTCGCGTTGGTCATGTGTTGATCACATGATGGTGTTGTCCGGTTTCCCGTTCTTCCGTAATTTCAAATGTTGTTTTAGGTTTCGTTGCGGCCTCTGTGATCAACCCTGTTTGGCTAGTGAAGACCAGACTTCAGCTACATGAAGGACCTATCACCATTGTCGACTGTATCCGGCGCATTTACCGCAATGAAGGGATTCGAGGATTTTATAAGGTAGTAGACTTGATTGAGCGCATAAAATGACGGTTTTACAGGGTGTTACTGCTTCGTACATGGGTATTTCGGAAACAATGATCCAGTTTGTGCTTTACGAGTACCTACGTCAAAGTATTGACGATCGTATTGGAATGAGCAACGAAAATGGGGACAAGAAGGCATCGAACTTTATTAGCTGCATGATTTCTGGAGGCATTGCAAAGTTTATAGCTTGCGTAATAGCCTATCCACATGGTTCGTCGAGGTGTCAACTTATCATCAGTATATCGTTTACTTTTAGAAGTTGTGCGAACGAGACTCAGGGAAGAAAACACGGCAACAAAGGGCTTTTTTTCAACGTTGGCCAAGCTCTACAACGAAGGTTATCGTTCGATGTACAGAGGAATGGGCGTGCAGGTAAAAATTGTTTTAAGTTTGTCTGGCTAATTTTCAAGAATTTAAGCTTATGCGAACTGTCCCGAACACTGCTATTACACTGGGTACATACGAGCTTGTTGTCTACGTACTGCATCAATTGAAGAACAAGTAGGAATGCTCTGCGATTTTAGTCTTATTCTTATGGGTTTCAAATTTTGCTCAAGACGTTATGTTTGGCTTAACCAGAATATATTGTTTGTCAGTTCGTCGCCAGCTTAATTGTTCTCGTCGATTGTAAGCACATTCCCTGTATATAGTTACAGCAAATAAATGTCGGTCAGATTTCGAGTGATTCAGCCGGTACAGCTAAATACTGGACCAGGCTTGTTTTCTGATGGTCACTACATAGTACGCCTTTGTGCAGTAACCGTCGTATTCGATCAGTCACATCGGTGGCCAATGCCTGAGACTAGATTCCGCGACATTAGCGCCGATTCATTTAGCGCCGTTTCACCGTTCAAAAATGACCGTCATTTTAAGTGAGCAAAGTTTTCAAAAATCGCAGAGAAACTGTCGTCCTCAGCCTACACACCCCGTTACCAGGCGCCTTCGGCGCAAAAACCATAATGAAAATGTTCAAGCCTAAGCCTAACAAGGGAACCTTTTTAGTCCTCTAGTTTTGACTTAAAATTTGGTAGGTGTTGAGTCGTGGCACACTAGCAGATCACGGGAAGTACAATTTATTGACGCAACCGAACACGTTCCGTAGGGATCGACAAGTGACACTCGCGGTGGCCTTATATGGAGCCCGACCGACCTTCCTCTGACATCCGTGGTGTCTCGTAGACGCTGCTGGCGGCCTTCTCCCGTAGGCTTCATTCTCAGCAGTCCGGATCGGTCGGCGCGGTCGCTCCCTAACAGTAGGAATAAAGATGTACGACGAATCAGGATTTTTCCAAGATTTTAAGGGCCAATTCGCACTTTAAGACGAGAAAATTGCATGTCTAAAACGTTAATTAGCTCCAGTGTGGGCTCAAACGCATTTCAGTTCTACACGTACAAATGCGTTCGATAGTTCATCTTTTAAGTCATATTAAGGGGAGTAAAATGACTTATAGCACGCATTTGAGACTTTTGCAAACATTTGACGATTAAAATTCAAAAATTCAAAAATTTAGCTGCAAAATTTTAATAAAACTTTTAAATGCGTGCTATATCCAGCTTATTTTACTCCTCTTAACGTGACAAAAACAATAAGTTATTGAACGCGTTTGTACGTGTAGTAGAACTCAAGAACTGAAATGCGTTTGAGCCCATCCATACTGGAGCTAATTAACGTTCTAGACATGCAATTTTCTCGTCTTAAAGTGCGAGTTGGCCCTTAAAATTTTGGGAAAATACTGATTCGCCGTACATCTTTGCCCCTACCAAATTTTTAGTCGAAACTAGAGGACCAAAAAGGTTTCCTTGTAAGATGCTTCAGGAGGGCAGCCCAAGCTTTTTATTCCAGCTGTTTGAAAGTTAAAAATAGGCGCTGAAATCAGTGCTAATGTCACATCACGCTGGGACCAACTATTTCATATCCAAATATTTCAGGCTGCTACTACTTGCCGGAGCTCGGTACATTAATGGTACATTAGCTCGGTACAATCACATAAAACATCTTAAAATGTGTTCTTTCTGTTAAGGCAGTAAATCTTTACAACAGTTCTCTAACAAGTGGGCGTTCTCGTCTAACGCATTTCCGACATCATAACCATCGGGTTTTCAAGGTACTTCTTCCACAAATTGCTGAATCGGGCCATCGTAGCTCCGTCAACTACGCGATGATCGGCAGCCCAGGAAACCTTCACCAAGTGGGCAGGGTACACCTGCAAAGCCTACACATAAAAGATCATAGAATCACAAGGCTTACGTTTCCGTCTTTGTCAAAACGAGGCAGCTTCTCGATTTTTCCAAGAGCTCCAATAGCCACCTGTGGGGGGAAGATAACGGGACTTGCGTAGGTTCCGCCAATCTAAATACAAATGTTTCCAAATAGCTACATTGAAAAGAAAACGTACGGCTCCGATGTTCGACAGAGTAAAGGTACCACCAAGCAAGTTTTCCCTTGAAATTTGCTGACGTTTGCCAGCCTCGTGCAATCGGTTCAATTCTTCGGCGATTTCCCAAAGATTAAGTTGTTCGCAGTTCTTGATGTTCGGGACCACAAGACCTCCTGGAGTGTCCATCGCGATGCAGATGTTGTGGCTGGTTTTGTAAATGATATTCTCGAACTTTTCGTCGGCTGATGCATTCAAACTGGGGAACTTCATGAGCGCCAGAGAAGCAGCCTTGATGAACATGGGCATATAACTCATCTTGACACCTCTCTCTTTGCCGATATGCTTCAAATGCTGACGCAGTTCAACCATGGCGTCCACATTAATCTAAATCGGGCACTTTAATTTTGACCATTTAGAGTAAACTGACCTCATCATTGTATCCAAAGTGAGGGATCTTCAACGCCTCCGACATAGACTTCACCATGGCACGAGTGTATCCGCGAACTGGGACGATCTTGTCCTCCCTTTGGTCACGGAGAACAGTCTGAAGTTTACAATGACGGTTACATGCAAATAAACTCTTAAGACGAACTTGTGCATTCTTAGCTTCGGCGGATGGCTGATGAGGGGTGTAGGACGTAGAAATGGGAGCTGAAACACTAGGATAAATTCGTTCTACGAGATCAAAACTCACCGCTCGTAATCTGCCCCAGGAATCGCATGACGTCTTCCTTCAAAACCCTTCCGTCTTTTCCAGTACCGGAAACTTCCGACAAATTAACCTAAACCCCACCAATAAAATGAGGCTTTAATTTAAAAACAACCTTGTTCTCCATGGCGATTCGGCGGACAGCTGGAGTCGCCAGCTTCTTGCCAGAATTAACACTGACGGTATCGCTTGAAGAGCCTTCGGTAGTGGACTGCTTAGGAGTTTCGACGGCTGCTGAAATCCGGCTGAACATAAGCGTTACTTCAACCAACTAACGTTTCGATTTTTCAGCCGAAGAAGTTTCCTCAGCAGCGTCTTCTTCTCCTTCAAGTTCGATGTCAATGAGCGGTTGGCCAACCTTGGCGACATCGTCCACACTGTAGTAGCTGAAATCAACATCCTTTTAGAAACCTGGTATGACTTCACATAGATAGGTTCACATCGTTCTCATTGTCTCATTCGATCTTTAAGCGCAATCCTTTAATTAAGCGCATAATTGTGATAATTTCTTTACTCCAAAATTCTCTAAAGCCACTCTAAAATAGTTCAAATGTTGCCATGCTATTTAGGGCTTGCAAAGGTCAGAGAAATTCAATTCAAAGGCAAAAATAGCATGTAATTTTGAAAAAACGACCAAAAGCAGACGCGCGAATAAATAGCTCACTCAACAACTAAACCTTTTGAGTAAATTTCAACGAACTATCACAATTTTCGCGTTTAAAATGCCAAAATTATAAATCCCTTCAACTCACAGTTTTCTGATGACTCCGTCGTAACGACTCGTGATGCTGACGGCGGCCTTGTCGCTCTGTACTTCACAGATATTGTCGAACTGATTAACCCGATCTCCGACCTTGATATGCCTGCAAAATCAACGCTTGAATAAGCACGCGACACGTGAAGGGTACTACTAAAAGGTGGCCATGGCCACAGTTTTCGTGAGTGGCCGATCTTTCGTGGCCGTGACCGACACCTGAGTTCCTGGACAAGTGGGTACCAGTATATTTGAGTACCGATTACTGCTTATCGCGTCGTCATAGCGCTATTTTGAAAAAAAAACCTAGCTGTGTCCAGTGTCTTTGGTCAATAAATAAAAGTTTTCCGGGCTTATTTTATGCGTGGCACACTTGGCGTCCTAACAGTGTTCTTGAAAGCTTTGGGACGTATTCTAACGTTTAGTGTATTTTTCTGCATAAGTGCAAATTTTCGATACGATTGATCACCAAGCACATCAAGAGCAATGAGCTCTAACTCGGTAGCCACAATGTCCGTACGGTCATGCCTGCCAAGTGTGCCACGCATAAAATGAGCCCGGAAAAGTTTTTCAAAGACACTGGACACTGCTACTTTTTGTTTCAGAAAAGAGCTATGACGACATGTTACGCGATGAGCAGTAAGCGGTACTCAAATGTACTGGTATATACTCACTTGTCCAGGAACTCAGATGTCGACCACGACCACGAAAGATCGGCCACACACGAAGACAGTGGCCATGGCCACCGTTTAGTAGTATATACACCTACCATTCCTTGACCTGGACTTCGGCGATGCCTTCTCCGATGTCGGATAGTTTGAAAGGCACAATGGACCCATAAACGAATTGCGTGGTGTGCAATCTACGGACCGACATTAAGCGTGCGGCGGCCCCTCTTGAGCATCGTTGAAGCCAAAACATAGCACCTGAAAAAGACGAAAAATTGAGCATGGAAAGAGCGGACACGCGAAAGTATGTCAGCAATAAAGGAACAAAAATAGATGTCAGCATGTAGCGCTGAACTGCAGCGTGCATCATGCCATCACATTGAGGAAGACATATCACAGATCACTGATCGCCGGAAGGAGCCAATTTACGAACCGCGCGCCAAACGGAGTCGCCATCGGAAGCAGTCGGTGGCCGGCGCTGGCCGCGATCGCGCTCGCGGATAATGAGGGGACGTAAACGGAAATTAGCGACGCAGAAACCTTGAGGGAATTCGTTTTCCGTCTCAAAGTGTGACGTCTTAAATGAATTAAAGTTAGAACAATTTCAAAATGCAACAAGGCACAGGCAGGTCGCGACGAGACCACTGTGCACCAGGAGGCTGGCCATTTGAATGGAACTATACAAAAGAACTTGCCAGTCGGGCGTTTTGTCCGCCGACCACGCCACGTTTCGCTAGCTTCGGTCGCTTATCGATCTGAAGAACCAGGAAGCCTGTCAAAAACGGCCTTATTGCTGGCAGAATGTGCAAGGGGGGAATAAACGGCAAAGGGCGAAGGGAGACAGTTGCACGAAGCCGTGCTGCCCGACCCGCAGGGGTTTTCTAAAAGTGCAATTCTGCCAATCATAGCAGCTTGAAAACAGACCAAAATAGTGTCCATGTAAGTGTCCATCCATCCGTGTTACACTGAACCATTTTTTTAATTTTGAAAGTGACCCGAGTTTTTGTCACGAGCCCTAAAGCGGTTCGGTCACATTCATGTACCTGGACGACCTGAACTCTCCAGATCAAGGGTCGTCCCGATTGTTTCATCATGACAGTGGCTTCAGTGGAAAGGCTCCACTTTTAGGTTAAAATCTGCGTTCAAAATGTGTTCGACTACTGTTTTTAACCTTTTCACTTCCGTACCCGTAGTACGAAGTCATGAAAAGTCATTCGTTGCCCTGAGTCATGAAAATACATGTAACAATTTTAACCAGACGGAAAAAGCACGATTTATTTCTATATTACGGTCTAATCGTAGTCCTTTTTCACTCGGAAGAATCTTTGGCGAGTTCGAGCGATTTCTCAGTGATGTCCGCACGGTCACAGAGTTCATATTCGACGCGTTTCACTCGCTGCTTGCCGTCGATCAGATCAGGAATTTGTGCGCCGATGAAAACGTGATACAAGCCAGTGCCCAGCAAGGCGCCTAGGAGGGGTCCGATGATGGGCACGAGGAAGTAGGACGAGTAAGGGTACCTAGAAACAGACGATATCAGCTCCATAAAGCCATGTGCTGGGTGCGTACCACCGTGAAGGACTCACCTAAATACTTCGGAGCCGTAGATGAAGAGAGTGAAGAGGCGCGGCCCGAAATCACGAGCTGGATTAATAGGATACCCCAGGTGCATGCCGAAGGAAGTTCCGATCGTGATGACGATGAATCCGAAAAAGAGGGCGTGGAGGTGCTCGGGAAGTTTATTCCTGGGGTCCGTAACCACCGAGGCAAGGAAGCAGAGCATCGCTGTGCCGACAATCTAAATTGAAATCCTTTTGTGATTACAAGTATCGCAAAAAGATAAACCTGATCCAGATAGGCGCCGGAGATGGATAAATATTCAGGTGGGTACGTGGAAAAGATTCCTGCGGTGGCATTTTCTCCTTGAACAGCGCGGACGCCCCCGTCATAGAAGTTGATGGCATCTGGAACACGAAGGCTACTGTAGTTTTCAGTCCAACATTACCGATGTAGAAGAAGTATGTCAGCATGGCGCCCAGAAAAGCTCCGATCGTCTGAGCGATGCAGTAAACGACGAAAGTCTTAGCACAAATCTTGTTCGTGGTGAACATCATGAGAGAAATTGCCGGATTCAAGTGGCCTCCGGACAGTTGCGCCGCCGTCATGACGCTGAGGGTGATCGCGAATCCCCATCCGAAATTGACCCCGATCCACGCGTTTAATTCGCCCTTCTTCAACAAATACTGGGCGACAATGCTCAAGCCGATGAACTGAAAATAGACGACATTAAGATGCTAAATAATTAATATGTGGAGTAGACGTGCAATGAGGAGGCAAGTGGCGAAGAGTTCAGCAAGGGCATTTCGAAGCAGCGTGTTTGCGATGTGCAGCTTCGGCCGGAGGTTGTCGGGATGCAGCTGCATTCTGAAGGTGCACAGCGAACGAATGCAGTTTGAATATAAATCTATGTTAGAGCAACAGTGTTGACTTATCAGCTTTGATGCGGTGTCAAATTGACGGTTATCAGCTTTAATCTTCTTATTGCTGCTAAACACCGCCCTGTAATATGCCTCTTGCGAAGACGTCCGTCCTTCTACGTGCGCGGACACAAATGCCGGGATTACATAGATATTGTCGAAAGGCGATCACCTTAACGAATTTTTCGAAAATTCGAAAAAGCGATTCTAACGCCGCAGGTGAGGTGAGAGAAACCGCTCGGTCAAGATGGCGAAAGCATCTATTTAGAACGAGATGTTGAAGCAAACGACGGATTGAATTGTTTGTTGGGCATTGTCCGCAGTTACGCTAAAATTTTTATGAGTGAATGTGTTGAGCTGTAAATTTCGGTAGCAGGACATTTCAGTCCTGTATTTTTCAGTCCCGGCGTTTCAGTCCCGCGTGACATTTCAGCTCGAGCGTCGCAGCCGACCCAGAACGAACAACAGTTTGGAAAGGTGGCACTCCGGTTTTCGCAATTACTTCAATGGTAATTCGAAACCGTCTTTTTTGAAAGTCATCGAGTCCATCCAAAAGTTAGTACTTCAGGACCGGAAACAGGTCTGCTGTACCTTGATCGCTTTTGAAGACGAAGCGACGCAAATTTATTCCCTCGCTGAAGGCAAAGAAGTAAGTAACAAAATGCGTATCGATGTTCTCTAAACGTGAACGTCGTTGCCGTGACGCAAGATCCAAACACGTCGTGGCGGAACAACTCGCAGTTGTCGATGGAACTCTAGGCAACTCCACAAACGAAGATTGCTTTTGAACCCTAGTCCGAGGCGGCTACATCGACGGCTCCGAGCGTAGTCCCTCACGTCAAACTAACGGACATCCCAAGTTGTCTTTATCGCCGCATATCTAAGTAGTTTTCCTTTTTGTTGTATACGCCTAATCAAAGAATTGCAGAGCTGACAGCGTTTGCTTCGCAGGAAACAACCTAAATCGGCAAGATGTATTGGACGGTTCTGACGGACAGAAAGAAAACCATCGAGCTGCGCGGGTGTCACAAGTTTCAAGTAGATCTGTTCGATTCCATTACGGTTTCAAATGTCTTTGTACGACAAAACGGTATGCAGTCTTTAAAAGGACAGATGTTATGTTTTTTACAATTTTAGGAAGTGCATTTGTCCTTGATCTGGACGAAGAAGGAACATTTGAAATCGAACCATTTTCCGGAGGGGCGGAACCGTTAAATGAGTTCAATTTGATTGTACTCCGCTGTTGATCTGTTGTTGTTTCTTTTGTTCTGTTGTTAAATGCAGTTGCATATGATCTCAAGTATTTGTTCAAGTATGTGTTCAAAGGCATGGACAAAGCAAGTTTGTTTATCTGCAAAAGTGGTGCAGTGGAAACCGATCAGGAAAATCCATCGGTTTTGAACCATGACGAAGTTCAGAATTACGCTGACGCGCGCTATGTTGGACAAGTCTTATGAAGACTTAAGAAGTGTTCGTAGCACAGATGAAAACGGGAATGAGACAACAACAGTGTATAACACGTTCAGCGAAGCCGCGAAAGCCTTAGGCTTGGTACGCGATGATGAGGAATGGGAACGATGTTGGGAGACTCAGTTTTTGAGCAAATGCCTTTCCAAATGCGCGCACTATTTGGGTTGATTATAACGCAATGTAGTCCTAGACTTTACGAAAACGCGAAATGGCCGACGACTATGTGCATCGCACAGGAGATGAAGAACTAGGTCTAGAAATGTCATATGCTGACAATGAACGCCGTTTGCAACAGTTAGGAAAGCGCTTAACAGCGCCTGTTAGAACATATCGAAAGTTGTTTGACAATGTTAATATTGTTAATCAGACCGAAGAAAGACGAATAGGCAAAGAGAAGTATAGCGAGATAGAGAAGTATAAATCGTTTCTGATCCAAGTACGTGGAGGGAGCGTGAATTAGTAAATGGAAGTTTTGGAAGCGTGAAAGGGTTGTAAGAGGCAGCATGCAATGTGGATCTAGCCAATTTACCGTGGCGAATGCATATATATATAATAATAATATACGACAAACTAGGTAAATCACCCAGAAACGAAAAACGAGCGCACGTTTTCGAAAAACCACGCAACTTTCTTCCTCCACCGTAAAAATTCAAAAATTCAGGAGTTTCACTTTGAGACCCAATCTCGCAGTCGGTTTTGCAGAGTCAGCCAGATGCAAAACGCGAGACAAAAAAATGCTGCGAGACTGCGAGACGAGACGCATAGCCCAGTCTCAATCAGCGATCAGCGTAGTCCCGCGCGGAATCGCCTGCCTCGTCGCGTCTCTCGGTAGCCGTACGCAAATGCGACAACGTTCGTGCTCCGGCGGGGACTGCGAAGGATTAGCTCGATTTCGGTTCGCGTCTTTGTCCCACTACCAGGAAGAAGTCCTCAAATCACTTCCATTTTGTGTTTTCAGCTTATTCGCAGTTCGTGGATTGATGAATTAGCGCTGCTGTTATGGGTGAACGGTACATGCCTAGCATTTTCACAGAGTGTGACCAGTTAAAACAGGTAAGTCTGGATATTGCATCAATTTTGTGAGCCTTATTCGATGTTTCAGACATACGACCGATGTTTTACCGAATTCTTCCAACGATACGTCTCCGGAAACGCGGAACATCGTACTAACCCCTGTGAGAACCTCCACCGCCTCTACAAGGATTGCGTGGAGAAAGTACGTTCCCTCCTTATTCGATGTTTCAAAAGTTTGTTGCAGAATTTGATACAGAATAAGTTGTATGAAATCGATCTCGAAGAGCTGCGCAAGGAATTTCTGAACACGGATAAGGATAAGCTCAATAGCGACTCCAAAAATGTAAGTTTTGTTGCGCTCTGATTGTGTTAATATTTGCTTGTTCCAGAAATGATGCACTTGATCGCATATAAGCCACCAAAGCTTTCGTCCATTGTTTGTGGGCTGGATTTGCTCAGAGCAGATTGTTGTTATTGTTACTGACTTTTTTTTGTTTAGGTGGTTGTATTAACATTCAAAATTATATGATCGAATTGCCTTGCGTGATGGATTTGTAGCTCTGCGGGTATTTTGCACCAGGACATATTTTCTGCTTTATTGTTGAATTTCGGATAAATGCTCGTTGACCGCGACTCGTAGTTTGCGTTAAGGCGTTTGGTCGGTGTACTTGTTTATTGTTGAATAACGAATACTTGGTATATTATAGCTGCGATGGAAAACAATGGACAGATGCAGCAGCCCGGTTCCAGTAATTCCACGAATACTGACAGCTCACAAGATCGGTTTCACATATTAGAACGGACTTTAGAACAGTTTCAAGTACGTTCCGAGTGAATTTTATAGCTGAAATGAGATTTTAGGAGAACGCGAGGCATTTGGGCGTTATCGCGACGGAATTTACGCCGAAAAGTCAAGAACCGTTAAATCAGAAGCTCCATACTTTGATATCTGGCTTACAGGTGAATCCATCTAATTAGTGGTCAAGTTAATGCTGGAATTATTTAGGAAATCGACAACTTGAAGTCGCAGTTTGCCGATGTCAAGGTCCCATTGGAGCTTTTGGAGTATTTGAATAACGGAAAGAATCCCCACATTTTCACCCGCGAAATGCTTATGCGAACGTCTGATCGGAACAAAGAGGTATGTCACATGTGTTTTTATGCATGCTTATACTCGAATGGTATAGGTGAATGGAAAGATAGAGCTCTACACGAAGTTCCGCGCAAGGTTACTCAACGAATTAGGCCAAGAAGTTCCCGAGGATATAATGAAGTATTTGGACATTCGTCACGTGAAGGAAAATAACCGTAAATAACGCGTTTCAATTTATCTGCTCTCTACTTCCTTCGCCCCGCTCTGCACAGTTCCTCGACGAGCTTCAACGATCTCCAGTTTCCTTTTACTATTCTGACATCTTGTAACATAGACCACATCTAACAATTATCATTACATTAGTGCTACACGAACACATAATAAATATCTTAGCAAATACGTTTATGATCAGTAATACGGGGTGGTGTATCTCCCATAGTATAACTTTGAAAATGTAAAATTCGTGAATTAGCATCTTGTGGTTTCAGGACGCTATGCTGCTTCAAGCCATGCAGCCAAGGAACGCCTTTACAGCGAATGCCATTCGGTTCGCTCCTCATTTTCTGTCTCTTCGCGTCAGTTGGACCCATAATTCGTTGATGAGTCAGGGAGTCGAGCAGTTTGTGGAAGAGTTTCTCCCGCAAATCAGGTATACATGTCCATTATTGTGAACTTAAATTAATTGTCTCCTTGCAGAGAGAATAATCCTCGGATGAAGTTCTTCCTTGAACGCACACACACACAGTGCGACCCGTTCGTAGTCGGAGAGTAGGTCCTATTCTCGAATCGCGTGCGACCTATTTTGGCGATGGGTGAAAAATCGCAGGAACAGCGTAGCAGGACCACTATAATGCTACAGTACACGCGGATTCCGCCATAGTTCGTCGATAGCATCTGGTTTATCATCCCATCGCCAATATAGGTCGCGCGCGATTCGAGAATACGTTCGCAACTGGTGCCATTAATGACTTTCTGCAGGTATGCCCATCTGCGATTCCGCAAGAAGCGCTGCTCTTGGAAGACTCCCCATCAAGTCCTTTCTATGGTTGAAGAATTCTCGATTGGCGGAGATTACCGTCCAGGTTAAATCCTCGCGTATCGTTCGTTGTACTTATATTTCTTTGATTTTCAGGCAAGAAGCGTGGAGTGAACAGGCGTCTTCCTCGTGGATTGGAGCTTTGGGACACGGAAACGATGGGACATAATGTGTTTGAAGTATATAGTAAGTGGAAGGCCGATCCCAAAGATCCTGACGTGGTGACAAGTGCAAACCATCCGAGTCTGATCTACAGAAAGTACTAGTTGATTCATTGTTAGGTTGTTGTTGTCTTGGATGATAAATCATTCGTAACACTCGTGCGTACCATTTGTGTTATGTGTGGGAGCTGCACTTCTCCACGATCGCCGGGCCATGTTTATGCCCAGCAGGTTGTTCGAAGAGGAAATCGGTGTTATGGTGGAGTCCCTCGCTGCGCACCTAATAGATCGTTATCACCCAGTCGTTGAATTATTGAGCGCTGTAGGCTGTTGTTTTCAACTTATTATGTGAGGTGTCTATGCGATTTTTTTAAATAATGTGAGGTGTCTATGCGATATTCTGAACTTGGAAGTTTGTCGTGTCACAACGACATTTGTTACCACGTCGCATCTGCAAAGAGTCCTTATGAACTCAACCCTCAAACTGACGAAACCAACCGGATATTTATGCTAATTTGGTATTTGTCGTCGCCAGCATCACGTCAGTGGACACAAAATACAGCCGTCCATGTATTAATATTTACGGAATTGTGGACAATCGAGCCATAATTTCATCGTTTTGTGAGCCAGAGCGACGTTACTGTTTTGTGAGGCGAACGTTCCTTCGTGAAGTCTAAATTTCATGCGGCCTCTTTTCGAGAAATGGTAAGCGTTGCCGCGTTCCTTGCACCGTTCCTCCTTCCTTCGCCCCTTCCTTCAGCTTTGGTATGCGGATACGGTCGACTGGCTGCTGCTCCTCGGCGGCGTCGTCTGCTGCTCAGTTCGGTCTGCTGCTCAAATCAGTTGGGAATTATTGAAATGGCGTTTTTAAAAAACATTCTAGCATTCTGGAAAATCAAGCTGCAAGTCAGAGACGGGAAGACAAAGCTCGCGGATGAGGGCCTCGTGAACTCGAAGGGTATCGAAAGGGAAATCGAAATAAAGAACGAGGAGTGAGTGGGACCGGTAGGAGGCACCTAACAGGCAGCTATTTACAGAAAGGAGTACAAACTGGAAAACGAAGGCGAGGAAAAAACCTTGCTTGTAGTTATCTTCAAGTTTTCCAAGCTTAAAATGCCTCTTGTTGGACTCGCCCTCGTCGTAACCGCGCTTCGTGGACTCTTGTGGCCGATTTTTTCAATTATTTACGGTAAAATGTTTTTGGTGAGTAGGATACAAGCAATCTCTAAATGATAGTTAAATTTAGGCTGTCATCTCCTGACCTCATTGAAATGGCTGAAAATCGCTACCCATATCTTGATGAACTCCGTTTTATGATTCTTGCCGTGGTAGCAGCAGGAAGCACCTGCTTCTCTGGGACCCTCTTCGGAATGGCCGGGGAAAAGATGACGATGCGCCTGCGAATCGCGGTTCACATGGCACGTTGTATTTTCTCGCGTCAGCGGATCTTCTAGAATCTCCTAGAGCTCCTAGAATTTGTTACGCCAAAAAGGAGGCTTCTTCGACCGCGCGAAATATTTCGTCGGCCGATTGATTGCTATGCGCTGTTTCTGGCCACCGGAGAGCTGAAAGCCTTTAGCCCCTACGTTTGTGTCGTATTTCTAATGTTGCTTTCAAACTCGTGGGCGACAGGGTGTTCAAACTCGTGTCGCTGTCGCCGAGCTTGTCGCCGGCCTGTCGCCGGACGACACGGCGACATTGAACACCCCTCGGCGACAAGTTGGGCGACTGTCGCCCGGCGACACATGCAGGATAGGATGATTTTTGGCCAGTTTGGGGGTTTCTGGGTCGATTTTGACGGGTTTTGTGCTGCTTTGCAGCGTCAGTCATGATTTCACATGGTTTTGCAGGTGTTTTACATAAATTCGCAGCGTTTCACATGATATTTTCTAGAAAATTTTGTGCTCTAGTGCGAACCGATCGGAATTCCGTTCGAATTTGCGTGGAAAACACAGGAAAATCGTGCGAAATTCAGCGCTTTTCTTCCTGATTCTTCCCGCAACCCCTACTAGGCTCAGCGTTTGGCAAAATTTCGCTCATTTTTTGGCAAATTTTTTGTCCGCTTTTGCTCCAATCCCACACATTTTAGAGGCAAAATTGGTTGCAGAAAATCAGGAACAAAAACGACGAATTTCGCCCGATTTTCGCTCAAATCCGGACGGAATTCCGACCGGTTCGCGTGCAGAGCGCGAATTCCGAATGAGTCGCTCCAGACACACCGGCACCCGCTCATTCCAGACCTTCCTAACAAGAATTTGGTTGGTCGCTCACGATGTCGCCAAGGGTGTTCAAACTCAAATTTGGCCTTGTCGCTGTCGTTGTCGCTGTCGTTGTCGTTGTCGCTGTCGCCGTCGCTGTTGCTGTTGCCGACGAGTTTGAAAGAGGCATTAAATAGGTTCAAATCGACCGGTTCAATTGGGTTCAAACTGGTAAAGGGTTCAAATCGACCGGAACCCGTCTGGAGGTCAGGGGTTCGGTGCCGGAGGATGCTTTTGCTTTTTTGTGGTTTTTGGTAGTAAAAGTCGTCTGCGAATTTCGCTTTTCGGCGCGTACCGTACTTTTTCGGCGCGGCGTACCCTCTTCGGGAGCAAAATCAGAGTCCTGGTCCGAAGACAGCGACGAATCGACATCAGGACGATTTGAAACCATGACCAGTTTGAACCCTTTTCCAGTTTGAACCTTCGGTCGATTTGAACCCCCGTAGCCAGACGTACCCATCACTAATATCAAAAATGTTTACAAAATTAAGCCCCAAGCTATTTCTAACCCATTGGTTTTGATAGTACGCAAAAAGATCTCTGAGTGAATTACATACCCCGGGCGCAAAATTGTTATCTATATCGCTTGATGGGAGCGCCTCATGAAGTTTTTCAAAAGTTAATTCAACTAAATTTATTTATTGGAGGCAGATTTAGCCACTTAATTGTCTAACAATGCTTTCAATTTTACTATCGCTGTTATACGCATTTCCCAACCCGAAATTTTGAGTTTTGCGATTTATATTCGATTTAATATGAAAATTACATTATTTTGGCAGAGAGGTTCGTCGTTTGGAAGCACAGAAACCACGAGGTTCAGTCAAGAAAATGACTAAACGGAAGACAAAGGTTATGTGGACAAGTACCCTTATATACAAATTTTAGCACTGCCTTAAATAGGTTCAAACCCACCAAGGGTTCAAATCGACCGGTTCAATGGGGTCTAAACTGGTAAAGGGTTCAAATCGACCGCAACTCCGACGAATCTGATACGGAATCAGATTCTGAGCACGAAATTGAACCTTCAACCTCTGATTTTGCTCCCGAAGAGGGTACGCCGCACCGAAAAAGTACGGTATGCGCCGAAAAAACGTAATTCGCGGACGACTTTTACTATCAAATACAAAAACCAGAAAAGGGTCTCATATAGGGTGCCTACATTTGTGCCAAATTTCAGCCCGATCGGAGGAGGGCACTTCGCGTCATTCCCTTGTCAGTCGAGGCATGTTGTATAATGTATCAGAAATGTTTCATAACAACGTTATTCCAATGCACGGAAAAGAACGAAAATGAGTTGAACCTATCTGAAAACCAGATTTGAATCTGAATATTACTACTACTATTCTCTCTATCCCCTTGTTGAGTATATGTACACTACGGGTGCAGTTTGTGGCGAAATGCCTGAGAATCCTACATCCGTTTCAGATGGCATGCATCATTGTCTATTGTTTCGTTGTTTTTATTCTCAAAATTCAGTCACTGAATTTCAGAGTTAACATCGTAGTGTTTAAACAATTTAATAGATTTATTTATTATGCAGTTTATCAAAATTACAACGCATGGTAAAATACAATAATCACAAAGTTTGAGACCAAGCGACCCTTCATATAAAGCTCCGTAGGAGATACATCGTAACGAGCAACTATCTACGTCCTATCACGCTCTTACTCTTTTCCCGCATTGATGGTGGCACCGCTAATCTTTTCTTATTTCCGTCGAGAGGTCGTATCTGAATGTCACATCAAACTCATTTGCGTTAAAAAAGAATATCTTACTTCGCAAGGGGGTCCGACCAGAGATAGTAACACTGGTAGTAGGGCTAACCCGTTTATGAGTCCAATGATGATCAGGGCGAACATCACAACGAAGAAGTACTTGACGACAAATTCGAACTCTGAGAATGCCAACATCACGATGCCGAGAAGAGTCGACAGAGCTCCGTGAATGACAGGCACAAACACTCTGTCAATGGCGGTCGCCATTCGATCGTTCCTGTCTCCGAGAGAAGTCAAGAACGCGAACACGACATGAGCCGTGAATTCAACACCTAAAATACGAAAAACGTTGCCTAAACGTGCACCACTCGGCTCACCTATTCCAACGGCTGTTATCAAGGTGACTGCAGATACGGGGTTCAGCTTGATTCCAACGAAGCCCAGGAAACCAGCAAGTTCGATAGTCATCAGAACAAGAATAAACATGATGCAAGAAGCGGCCCACGGGTTGAACAGAAGGACCGAAATCACGCAGAAGACTGCTAATGCGATGACGCCAATTGCCTTGATCAAATTGTAGTGCAGGTGAAGGTACTGTTCCCAGAAGGTGAAGGTTGCCGTGAGGGAAACTGTCTACACCCATTTCGTGGTACTTTTCACAGACCGCTCGGATTTCCTGCAATTTCAAACTTTGAATACCGCCACATGAACCGTATTACAAACCTTGATCATCTCGACAATTACTGGAGTGTCCGTAAGACCACTTAAGTTAAAAGGGAATCTGGCTGTAGACGACCTTCTTTGTCGGAGGCACGAAGTACAAGTATTTGCTCTCGTTGCCCTGACGAAGCTTCCGCGGAACAGGAAAAAACGTCGCTTGCGACACAGAGTACATCATCGTTTCGTACTCGTGCCACGCGTGGAGATAATTGTAGAATCCCGCGACATTGATGGTACCGGTGGTATCAATCAGCCTTCTTTCCCCAGCCGTTTCGCAAGTGTAGTTCATTCCGACACTGCAGAGCAACGAATAGGCGATTTGGACTTCCGGATCTGTGATCTTCTTGAGTTTCTCCAGTTTCTGGGGTATGCTCATATTCTTCGCATTCCTTTCTTCAAAATGGTCGTATTTGGTTTGGAGACGGAAGCCATTCGCGAAACATCTGCAGCCAGTACTGTTCACTGGGCTCTCCATTAGCTAGCTTAACGACATATTTCGATTCGCCTGAAAGAACGTCATTGAGTGGTGAACCACATTCTTTGGCCATACCAATTTCATTGCGCAAGTGGTCAATCAGGTGCTGATTGCTGGCAATGTCGAAGTTGTCACTGCGAAGAACAATATGCATGGGGTAGAAACTGAAGTACTTGTCGCGAGCCTTGAGGAATGCCGCAGGAGCTGTGTGCTCTGGTAGCACATCGGACAACTCTAGGCCCATGGTGGAGAGCCTTATTCCCGCTATGCCACCAGCGAGCATGAGCGAGCAGATCAAGAGTATCGAGCACTGAACAATGATAATATTAAGGACACACAATTAAGATCAGCTTACTTTAGTGGCTGGCCATTTGATGAATGGAACATAGTAGTTCCTCAAGAACGCGTGAAGGGTCCAAGGACGGACATCGTTTTCTTCATCGTCGTCGACATCGTTAACGGAAACTAAGCCGTGGTACGGCATGTCTCCATTAGCTGTCTTTTCCTAAATAATTACAGTTTATAGGACGGAAATTTAACGATGAAACATACGTAAACATGTGTCTTCAACAGAGTTGGACTTGGAGAAAATGTACTTTCCTGCTCGTCTGGGGTTTCATCGGACGACATCCAGCAGCACAGATCCCTCTTTTGCTTTTTACGCCTCCTCAGATCAATTGCTATCATGGCAGGATAAACTGTCATAATCGCAATAAGATTGTACGTAAGAAGAATTGAGGACTGAAAACATTAAAATACTTCGAAGAACCCTTGAAACACTAACCTGAGCGCAGAACGACCTCAACGCTGGGATGGGGAGAAGAGTTCCTGTCAAGAACGACAAAATGTTGTTGATAGATGTCATCAAAATAGACATTCCTGTCTCCTTCATGAGAACACCTATTTCGTTTTTCTTGACGTTCGACGTAACTTCGTGATAGTTGTGGAGAAGCATGAACATGTTATCAACTCCGATCCCCAGTGTTAGGAACGGAACGATCTGTACAAAAACTATAAGAAGTAGGCCTCACGAACAAAAATACCTGTGTTGTCGCAGCATTGAACTCGATTCCAAGCCAGGTTGCCAACCCAAGGCCAGAAATACTGGCATAGGTAACTGTCAATACACCGGCGAATCCCAGTCCCATGGACGAGTTCATGCTCAGGAGGCAGTAACCGTCGCGTTTCATTTGCGAGTAGATGGCGTACATCAACTGCATGAATTAGTTAGCTGCGATTCATAAATTTAGCCTTACCATGAGGAAATAGCCAACGAAGATCACCATGTAGTTAAACTGGCAAAATTCTTCGAGCATGTCTGCCATTAGCAAGTGCAAGTGGGTGGATGATCCTTCGCTCAGTTCCGACGGAGGTACCGTCAGCGTTGCTGGCGTTCTGCTGGAAATTCAGCGGGTGGTTGTAGATCCTCTTCGTGAAAGCTCGTTGCCAGGTAAGGATGATTTCTTCGGCCTTCTGTACAGTCCACTCATCACTGCTGTTCGTAGATGAGAAATCCTTTAAGAAGCGGGACGATTCCTAAATATGTTCGATATATCACAGTTTTCAACGAAACCCACTTTGTAACGGTTGTAGATATCTTCGCTGGAAGCAACCAGGAAGACCGTCTGCAATGCCCCAGCTGTAATTGAACCGTTCGCAGAAGTGGCGTCCGTCTGCGCTCCTCCCACGATCATGTCTCGTGGCCACTTCAAAACGTTCCGGGCAAATCCTTCGCAACCGTTCTTCATCACAGTTCCGTAATCCGGGTACTTCGGAAGCTCTTCCTAAATTCGAGTCATTTTCCACTTAATCTAATCTGAAGATGCACATACTTCTCTGAGGATCCAAGGCAGCAGTCTTGTTGCGCAAGAAATGCATGAACGATCGGCGGTACAAGTCACATTCCCTGTCTAAAAGTAACTTCATATTTATCAAAAACGGTAATTCAAAATTACCTGAGTCCACGTCAGGATCTTTCTCCAGACTAAATGAAATGTTGTTCGGTTCTTGATAATTCCGATACGTTTGAAACACATCACAATACTGTACATATGCGTTGATTGCTGTCTGAGGACAGTTGGGGTCATACGGATCAATGCACCAACGATCAACGTATCCGTTACTGATTCCCGCCTAAAACAAATCTTAGCTAATTGTGCGAAAACGTATATGGCTCACTTACGGATTCAAACGAAGACTTCAAAGACCCAAGGTCAGCGAATTCTGACACAAGATCGATCAGGTCTTGGGGCTTAATGGTAGACCAAGACATCGGAAGATCGTAGGCTGTCTCAATCAGTAGACTTACGATACTCAATTCGCTGGAAGAAAAATGCTCTCTTACGCACATTTCACTTAACTTACTCATTCAGAGCTGGACTAAGAGGCTTCGCACCGTCCCAAAAGCAATCCAGAGGGGTGATCCAAACGCATGGAACGATTTTCTCCAGGGCATCGGCGTATGATCGCATAGTACCCGACAAAGTTGAATCTATTGTTCCTGGCTTAAAACAGATGTCACGGAGAGTCCAGTTGAAGCCATCCACGTTTACTGCGAATCCAGCGACTTCCGATATCAGGTCAACATGCCGAAGTAATCCATCGGTCGTCAGAATATTTTCGTCCTCGGACTCGCTGGTCTGTATCACGACCTAAAATCAACAAAGCTAAGTAACGGCATTCAACAGATATCACCTACCTGATATCCACCTTCTGAAGGCTTTTCTTGTGCCAGATTTGCAAGCTTCTCATCCGTTTGTTCGCGTAGCCAGTGGAGATCATCGGCCGCGGTCCAATTGGTCTTCCCGTACTTGTTCTCCATCGCCGAAAGGTAATTGAGTTCGTTATCAAGGCGGCCGCCCTCTGCAACTCGACATGTAACACCAGGTATAAAACCCACGACTTACTGGAAACCCAGAGTTTGACAATGTCGGTTTCGATTTTCACGTGTTGCAATCCGTAGCATGAGAATAGAAACGATCCGAGAACTACGAGAATGACCCACAGCGCGCTTTTATCCAAGGCACATCCAAGCCAAAACAGACATCTTTGGATGAAACTTCGGGAGTACAAAGCCCATTTATGTCCGGAAGCTTTGCCCTGAAATGTTTCACTACTTAGAACTATATTATAGAGGAAGATACAAAACGTACGGTTGAATCTGCTGCAGGGTCATGTCCGCATCGCACCACGTGGGACGCTGAGAAAATTCTCTCTTCCATTTTTCGGAGTAGTCACCGGAATCGGAGTTCCCAATCAACACTTTATCCAATGCATACTCGTTCGGCCGCTCAAAGTCTTCCTCAACGAGATCCTCACCTTTGCCATCTACCAAATTAAGGAGATGCTGAGCTGATCTGCTGTTCCGTGTCGTACCGGGTACAACGCCCCGCTTCGCGCCGGGAGGCTCTATTAGAGTTAACATCCCAAGGCGGATCTTTTTGCCGTTAGACGGCGGAGCCTGAAAAAATGGTTACCATTGACAAGGATAACCGAAACATTCAAACACGGTGGACCGAATGGGCGACGTTTCTCACTCGGCACCAGTCGCGGCAAGACGCGGAAAGATCAGAATGGTGAACACTATCTAACATCTTGAAGAGAAACACTCGTATCCGTGTTTCCGATAGGAAATGGTTTGCGAAAACTCGTCAATCAATGAGCAATGGAATATGCAAATCCGCGGGCTTAAATCGGTAGGAAGAACGTCAGCGATACAAACTAACTACATGCATACGGGGAGTAGAAAATTGAAAATCAACCGATGAAGTGGCAAGAAATAACCCACCCTATACTGATAGGGCACGAAGAGCATGACAAAGGAACAACAGAGAAACGATATTACAATCTAGAAGCTGTTACTAGACGAGAAATAACAAACGATGACACTTCCGTGGGCTTCGCGTTGGTGCAGATTTCAGGCGAAAACATTCAAAGTCACAACGATCGATAGGGCGAATTTTAAAGATGAAGACGGGTCGTTCAGTTTGGATCAAGAAGTGCAAAAACAAACGCGCTGCGCCGGCAACGATAAAGATTCTTCGAGAACAACCGAAACGGCGGAGCTTTGCGTGCAGATGTCCGGATCACTCACGTCATTGCGGCAAGCGGCTTTCGTTCGCCGCAGCATGCTGTATTCACCCGCATCTTGGCGGTCCTCAGGGCTCAGCCAGCCGCAGCGCCAGCAGCATATTGTCTTCTCGCTCGCGTCTGTCTCCTGCGGCGACGACGCGGGGACGCGATCGCGGGTATAAACAGCGTGCTGTAGGCATACACACACATCCTCACATCCATCCTCATCGATTCGTCCATTTCGCGGGGTTCTGGCCGATGTTACTTCGCCGCCGGACGCCGAGGGAGCACGGGGCACGCGCTTTAGTCTTGAGGACAGAGTCAGGGAAATTTCTCCGCTGGACAGTGGCCAAACGATGACGCACCGCAATCATCTTCTCATGCTTCTTGCAAGTCTCATCGATTGTTCCGCCACCGCGAATCGACGACGGTGGTGCGATCATGCCGTTACGAAACGGCATGACCCAGAGGCAATTCCCGCGACAGCGAAAAAGAGGTTAGAGGCACGCCGGCATTTTACGTGGTGTCGCGGCTCCTTGTCACGATGATGAGACATGCTCAGCACAAGAGCGTTACGAAACGAACCAACCAACCACGCGCACTCATATTGTTCTCGCCTCGTATAAATAAAGGATCCTCTTTGCCGCTATAATGGGACAACCGCGCATGGTTCCGAGGTTGACCTCTACGCGCCAGTCTCTAAGCAATCGAGCCAAGTGCCACATCTTTTCCTCAGCATACGCGCCAATATTAAGGGGGTTATAGAACACAACGGGGAAGCAAATTCCAGATGACGGCGACACACGGTAGATTACCTCACTTCTTTTTCAAACTGTAAACACTTGGAAAGACCACGGCGGTCGAACAAATCCAAGATTACAAACACTGCCTTTGAATTTTGGCATTAAACTGCGCTAAAGTCGAAGCTGTATCCTCGAAGATCACCCTGAGGAGGTTGGGCCAACCAATCCCTCATGTTGTTAAATAGGTCCAGGCACAACACTCCTCGAAGTAAAAACATCATGGGACTCACAAAAAATAGGATGCGTCTTAAGAAGTTTTAACAAATGGCTTTGCGAACAACACGTGCGGAGTTGCGCTTGAAGCGAAAGTCGCTGAAAACAGCTGAGGGCGCTGATTCTGTTGGAATCTTCAAAAGAGCCAAAAACTCCCGTACAATCAATTCACGCCTCGTTAACGCGCCATAAAACGCACTCCAAACTTGTAATTATGATGATGATGCTCGGTTCATAAATTGAGAAATGTGTGCTGAAGCGGAAGTCAGCTGAAGAGCGAGAGCAAACAGACGAAGCACGAAGGACCTTATCATGTCATCGGCGTGTCTTTGAGGATTGCGGTTTTTGCGGCTAGAACGAAAAATGGAAGTGCAAAATATACGCCCACATGAATCACCATCAATGGGGAAAACAAGATCGGCTCGATCTGAGCGACGGGGAATGAATACCCGGTGGCTAGACGGCCCGAGCGGCTGAGGATCCTTAGACCGATCAGAGCTGAAGGGTGAATCACTGGAGGCGTTTGGTTCTTTGTTGATAACTCCCGTTATCAGCGGATGTTTACTTAGTAAGGACAAGAACCCTTGGACGGCGGTGGTAAAGCCACGTGACCCTCGAGATCTCGAGACTGTCTCTAAAGTCGCCCGGATTCAACGAGCAGAGAAGGCAGGCAGGAAATTGAAAGATGACGGATAAACAGAGAGCTGACAGTGGCGAATCCGAAGACTGAACAGTGCCATCGTGTGACAGTTACATGTTGCGGGAAAAGGCCAAGAACTTTGGGCCGCAGGAGTTCCGACAGTTGGTGGAACAGAGCGGGACTCATCTCCAGCCAATGAGATTGCATCACAGCGGGTGAAAAAAGTGTTAGCGGAAGAACAAACACTCGAAAGTAAATTGACGGTTTCTTCAATGAGTCACTTTGTTCGCAGGGGACGGGGAGGCGAAAGGAGAAGAGTGCACCGGCAGCCATTTATCCCGACTCTCCGATGTTCGTGGAGTGATGTCGATTAATCACCGAAGTGATGCTCAACATAAATCATAATGGATCGGCTCTTTGGCGCATCGTGACAGTACCGTAATTGATATCACAGGGTTTGCACACGTCACCGGTGTTGACACAAACATGACTGTGTTGCAGATGTACATGAAACAAACACCTCCGCTCTCGGATTTTGTATGATCTGTACAATAAACAAGGAAAGGTTATTCTCATGGTCGCCAAGTCATGATTTCTCTGCCCAGCGCTTATCAGAAAAGCCGCCTGGAAAATGCGCATAAATGCATCTTTCACGTCTTTTTCCTTGGTCTTTTCCGTTCTGGAACAGAAAGTGTTGAGAGCAGGGCTGTCAGCGTATCACGTATCGCATATCACGATATCGCGGCATTTTTGCGATATTTGATGCGATATTCAATCCTGAAATTTCTCCTGAAACTCCTGAATTTTTGAAATTTCACGGCGGCGGAAGAATGTCGCGCTGTTTTCCGAAAACGTGCGTTCGTTTTTCGTTTCTGGATGATTCATCGTGGCGAATATGTCGATTTACGACGAATTCTTTGACTCGAGCGCTGTAAGTAGCAGACATATCAGACATGAAACATACAGAAACAACACAGACCAAAGAATGGCTGATAACATGTTGCGAATCAACCGGTCTTACGTTCTTAAACGTTGAAAATGGAAACAGTGAAATGCAGTTTGGTTCGGAACAGCTGAATAGTTCAGAATGGGAATGCGAACTTTTGTTTTGTGTGATTTCAATTCGAATAAAAGTTTGTTTGAAAAAATTTTTAACGTTTATGGCTTTGAAGTTTGGTTTTACTATTTCTTGCAGCGATGATGATTTGCACAAAGGATAAGCAGACCTCTTTTCGTGTTGCTAATCTCTGAGATCGCATGCTTTGGCTTGTTTAATTGTCTCACCCTATTATGACTAAACGAAAAAAGCTGTGAATCATAGGACGGCTTCGTCAAGAACTTTACAATAACTCCGCCACGATTTGATCCAAACCGGAGTTTCACTTTGTCGTTAGGGAAACTTCTCCCTTCGCATGTCCACACAACTGCGGTGTTGCGATTACAGATCAGCTCTTCACTTCTCGTTTTTGTTTGGCAACTTTTTGTAGCGCGACTCGTTCTTCCTGCTTCCAGGCGTCTCATCGGCTTATGATTCTCTCCGGTTCGGTGCTCTCCCGTCTGCACTTCGCGTTGCAAACAGAACGAAGAGGGGTCAAGTGTTCCGCTCAACTGATCGCTGATAAATAGCCGGCCGGTTTTTGCGTATCTGCCCGAATAAACAGATCATTTTTGCGATTAAGGTATGTAGGTCAAGCAGACGTTGTGGCCAAGAAAGCACATTTCGAGGGCCGGAAAAGTGAACACGGGTATATTATACTTTGGAAATGAAGCGTTTGTTAGCTGAAAGAATTTGAGCCACAGACACAGATGGAATTCGCTCACCGATCTACCTTCCCTGGCCAATCTCGAAGAAGTATTATGCCTTTTACATTGCTAGGGTGGGTGGAAACCAATAAACGTAATGCAATAAAATTTTACGATATGCTATTTCAGAGTTCCAAACGTGGACATAGTCCAGAACGCGCCTTACTTTTTAATTTATACTACTGGAAATACCGTGCCTAAATCGAAATGCCGGCATTTGGACTTGAAATTACAAGAAAAGCAAGAAAAGGTACAATTTGTGAGTTCTCTCGGTTCGAAGAGGCCGACGTCTCCGGAGGTGAATTTCTGACTTAATTAATTTTCTTTTCGCTCGGGTTCCCACTTATGAAACTGTCACAGACACGGTCAGATACAAACATAAGAGTGGAGGGGAAACAAGGCCTGTGACGTGGTTTTTCATGCCGCCAACTTCGTTATTTTGCGACAAATCTGGCGAACGTTTTCTTGTCTGGTGATTATACGTTCGGTCACGCTAGGACACGGTTCGATGAGCGAAGTCCGTTCGCCGCATGTCCCGCAAAAGAACAATTCGGCTACGCGAATCGCGGTTTGTACCCTGGCCGCGCCCGAATCTCGGACTAAAGGACTCCGGAGACTCGCTCTCTTTCATACACTCAAATTTGTCGAAGGAGCGAACGCGAAGGTAATTCTCGCGTGTGTGCGCCAAGGAATAATGTGGTTATAAGAGAGGTGGTCATTTCTTAATTAATTAATTTATTTTGCCGATTCCCGTGATGTGGAGAGGTTGTAAGTAGCAGGTGCATTGGTCTCGACGTGCTCGTTCCAAATCGAGATTGTCTTTCGGTGTTCCAAGAGCATCGCGCCTAGGAAGTCGATGTTTGAAGACGTTCCTTGTTTCCAGAGCCAGTCGAACAAAACGGGGCTGTTTTAAGCGGGAAAACAAGTGTATAAGCTTATTGGTTCCCACATCGGGGCAACAATATTCGATTATCGCCGAGGTTTTCATCACGGGACTCCGAACCCTCGGCGCTCGTGCCCCTAAGAAATTCACCTGGAACTACATTTAATTTTTCTGCTTCTAGCCCTCAGCATCTCTTTTTGTGCTCCTTCTTTCTGGCAGTTTTTCTCGCGGTTTTCCGGGAATAGCGTTTTTGTTCACCAACGCCATGCCTCATCCTAGCCTTATTTAGGGTTGGGGTCTCAATTCATAATATTTTTACGTTTGCCCCAGCGATTCGATTTTGAAAAGGAGATTCGATAGATCGCTTGTCGTGACTCGAAACACGTGATTTTGCAGAGGTTCGAGGCTTAAATCCACGTTTTCTGCTTTCAGGTTTTCCGCTCTTAACGTCAACGAAAGTTGCTCAGATGTGGCGCAGCTACTGTAAGGGAGGAGGAGTCGAGGTGGAGAGGTAGGTGGGAAGGAGAATCCGTCGAGCCGCCGGATTGTTTTGATAAAATAATTGGTTTGCTTGAGAAAAGCGGCTTTGTTATTTATTGACCCATCAACGGCGTCTGTCTAGATTCAGGGAAATCTGTGCACAGACGTTGCTTTAAATCTACTAAACCGCCGTGTATTTGGAAAGGGCACAATCAAGGTCTATTGAAAACAAGCGGTAACAATCACATGGACTGAGACGCGGGAGACCCATGCCTTAATGCCTCGAGAGTGCCTCATTGTTCGTTTCCCTCGGAATTCTCACTATATCCGCCAAGACAAACGAGAAACCCATGTACCGCCTTTGGCTTTCAGTTTGAGAAAATTTTGTGGTAGCTGGCAGGTGTCTCCGCGAGGTGCTCCGCTGCTGTAAAATCCACCTTGAATTAATCCACCTGTGATTAAATTAGTTTTTATCGGTGAAGGTTTTTCGCGGGCGCCGGGAATCTCAAATTGTCGCGTGCTGTGCTAGTAACCAGGGGCGACGTTCGAAGCGAAGCTTCTTTCACCGTTAGAACTCTCAGTACCAGTTTGCGTGTTACCCAGAATGACGCTACTTGCACTACATGGCATCCGTACTTCTAGTCCTTAAAGGATCCGGCTCGTGCCACTTGACGTGCGAAATCAGGCGTCATTTCTCGAAGCAAAAACTTTGCGTGCAAGGCTAGCGGTTAGAAGCCGGGAGTGGCTACAATCCGAGAAACGCGGTCTTGCGACGAAAGTGACGGCCTCGAGCGACCAGTCGGCAGCGCGCGCTTCCCGCTCGCCGCGCCGATTCCCTTGTTGTCCGGAAACACATCCCTGTTGTTTTTCCTGTTTGAAACAGCAGTTTTGTGACCGTTTTGTCTCGCAGAGATCTTATTTTTCATTTTGTCTTAGCCGGTAGTTTTTGTGCTTGGGATGTGGAGTCATTCGGGACAAGTCGGCTGCAACGAAAACCTGTCGAATAGTAAAGGGTCGAGCGCCGCGGAAGCTATTCACGCAAGGCCAGGAACGGTTGCGGGCTTAACATCTCCGATTTCGCGCAGCTTGTCGTAAATACTAATCGGAGCGGTAGTAATTTGCTTTCCACGTCGATGAAAACAGCGCCGCCTGGGGTAATGAGAGGAGGTGTGGCTCGGTTACCGTTAGGGTTTCGATTGTCTCGTAACAAACTTATGCGCTCTCTTCTTCACGCTTCTCCTCTCTTTTTTGAATGTTCCTTATTTCATGTTTCAGCGCTCCGCAGGTCGCGACCGAAGAGCTTCCGCAGTCCCAGGAAGAGCCGGAGAAAGTTCCCGAGGTTCCCGAAGAGCCCGAAGTAACCTCTCCCGTGGAAGAACCCGCGGAAAAAGAGCCTCCTCCAGCTGAAGAGAAGCCCGCAAAGCCAACTCCTTCTAAGAAAAACGGATTCGGCAGCATCAACATGGTGAGTAGTCCTGCAGGTGCGATTCGTCATTTTCCCATTCGATGGGAATTGCCAACCAATGCGGCGAACATGCTCGCCCGCACCTTTAGAGTGGATTCTCGCTGGCTAGGATTGACTACAATCTGTTTCTTTGCAGCAGCAGAATATGTTCGACATCGGATCGGCGAAGGACCGCAAGGCCCCCGAAACGCCTTCGACCGACGGGATCGAGTACCCCCGAGCGGCCGCTTGGAGTAGCAGCAGCGTGAGAGAGCTTCTGAAGGACCCGAAAGGTATTCACGTGCCGGAGAAGTCTAAACATGTCCTTTAGGTCGTCAACTGTTCCACTGTTTCCTCCACGAAGCTTTGGCCGAGGAGAATCTGCTGTTCGTGGACTCCGTCGAGAAGTACAAGAAGATGACCGACCCGGCCGAGAAGTCCAAGTTCATTAAGGACTTCTTCGTGCACATTTCACCGGGCATCAACATCAGCAGCGTGGCGATGAAGGTGATGCGAGGGGACGCTTTGTTATAATAACCTTGTTTATTTTTCTTAGGCCATCCAACAACAAGAGGGAAAGGCTGACCCCGACTCGAAGTGTTTTGACCAAGGCTCGAAGGAAGTCACCAAACTGCTCGAGAACGACCAGTTTCCCCGGTTCCGACGCTCGGACGTCTACTTGAAGTATCTCGAAGCTCTTCTACCTCGAAGTTACGCCGAGCGCTGGGAGACGAACTTCCAGGCTCTGCTGGGGAACCAGGTGATCCTCAGCTCTTTCACTGGTTCCATTCCACCCGTCGTTATTTAGATCGGACGTCACTATTTCCGGCGCTTCTTGCGCGAGATCCACGCCGAAGAGAACTTGAAGTTCTGGGAAGCGGTCGTCGAGTTCCACACGCAACCGGATCGCAGCGTTGCCATGCAAAACATGGCCCGGAGCATCTTCCAGGAATACTTCACTGAAGGAACCCCGAACGAGGTAATTTTCTCTTTCCGGACGTGCGCCTAACAAATTTCAGATTTTTCTTCCCTACGGGATGCGCGAGATGATCGCTCGGAAGGTCAAGAACAAGGAAGTGGACATGACGCTCTTCGACGGCGCGACCAAGCACATTGAGGAGATTCTGAAGAACGACCCTTACGTCCGCTTCCTCCAGAGCAAGGAGTACCGTGACCTGCTCGACCGTCTCAAGTAGAAACGGGACGCTGCCGGCCTGCGAGGCATTCGGCTGCTTCGAGCATTCCAACTCTTCTCTTTTATTAATCTCTTCCTGTAGTCTCTTTAATCAAGATTTTAGTCGAATCAGTTGTATTTCAGTAGATTCATCGTATCTCATCTTTCGCTCCACTCTTTTCAAAATTCTGTTAATGTCGATGTTCGTAAAGTGCTTGTCCGCAATGAACTTTCAAAGCTTTATTCGGGCATGCGGAAAAACGGATAATTGGGGCAGAGCTGGAAGGCGTGGGTACATTAATGAGCATTCCTTTCTCAAGGATGACAATCACTCCTGTGGAAGACGCTCGCTCAATACAGTCATCGATGCTCGTATTCATAGCTCTGTTTTCATTATTTATGGCAAATCGGGGTCTTCAGATTCCAACATCAAATTAAGCTCGGATTATGCGAAAAACTAATGTTTGGTGTTTATGAGTCATTTTGAAGACAGCTGCATAGAACATTGGGACTAAATAACAATATCAAGACCCTTTTCATCTGAACGCGCTTTTTAAATGCTTTTGTTCCCTTTGTTGGACGCTTGTCATCTGTCATCACATGTGCGGAAGTCTTATCGCTTGCTTCAGAATTCCAAGAACTGACGACGGCTTTCGGTCGAAGACGACTTTTAGAAAATAACGCGACTATGTAAGTAGTGCAAGAGACGTCCTAAAGCGGTAAAAGCTTATCGGATTGAATATGAGCAACAACTGGAACCAAAATTTCTTCTTACAAATAAACTTTCGCGCACAAATCGGAGACTAAAGTTTTGCATTTCACTTGCTAGTGTTTACTTTGAGATCTGTTCTGAAAACAACACACGCACGAATATACTATTATTGCCATCGTTTACCATGCCACACCATTTAGATTAGAACAGTCATACAGACAACAAATGCAGAACCAAAGCTATCATTGAGCACAAACAGTAAGTCCAAAATCATACTTGAGAAAAAAGGTGAAAAAGTAGAGATTACCCGAAAACATGTCTGTGAATTGCAAAGAAAGTTAGATATAGTCGAAAGACTCCATGTTGTTCAAGATTTCTGCCCGCGGACTCATTTTCTCGATGGTCATCGACGAGTTCTCTTCGAAAATCTGCTCCTTCGAAAAATGTCGCTTGTGGTGGATTTTGCTGGAGACCGTCCGGGTGGGATTCGCCTGGTAGCCCATGTCGAGATAGACGTTGCTGGCGCAGCTCGGGGCCGCCATCCGCTTGTACTTCACTTTGATGTTCGTCCTCAGAAGCCTCCCGTTGAGGGTCTTCAGCGGCCTGTAGTTGGGAAACATGAACACCGGGTTTGGCTGTTTTAGCTCCGTCTGCTGCAGATCGTTCCAGATTTGCAACTAAACTCTAATCGTTATATTGTTTCAGGAATCAAAAACCGACGTCTTCTTTTGTGATGTAAATCGGATTGTTCATGATGACCCACGTCACGGTCTCGTAGCAGCCTGGGAACGTTAGGGAGCCCTCATACGTTACATAGTTGGACGTTTTGGGAAGCAGACCAAACGCGTTGAACTTGTTCAGCGTCGTCTTCGAGTCTTTGTACGTAATGCTTTGCGAAGCGACTGTGAGTTTCCGAAGTTCTGTGTTCGTGATATCTCCTATCTGAAACCAGCAAAACGTCGCTGATAGGTTTGAATCTAAATGGTCTTACGTCGACAATAACAGCAATTGCAAGGAGGCCGCGAGGTTGGGTCATGGCTTCGGTGAAGTTGGTGTACAGGTCCGTGTTGTAGGCGATAAGTTGAACCTAAAAAAGTGTCCAGATTTTACATTTAAAGACACGTTATTCGTTGTTTTATGCAAAAGACAGGTCGGCCTGGATTCATGCCTTTGGTGTGAAAAAGGCAGCTAAAATTTGCGAATATTTTCAAATTTCAAAAATAATTTTATGGGACTAGAAAGACCTGATACTCGGTCCGCAACTAATATTTTGAGCCTCTTTTTGTAAAGATAGCAACTTACTTCGGCTGGAAACCGTACAAAGTCAACGGTGTGTTCAGACCCTTTCTCGCCATCGGAAACGCGGCCAAAGTGGATGATCACTTTGTGGAGTCGGTATCTGTAAGGGTTTCCGGGACCACCACTAATGTTGATGTTTTTCGAGAGCACGACGGAGTCGTTTATGGTGAGCACGGGGAGTTGACCTGTGTTCTGAAGCTCGGCTTCCACCTCAAATGCGAGTTGGTAAATAGGCCTGCTGCCATGATTCTCCACTCACCACATTGTTGTCTATGAGGAGCGGCGTGAGCCCGGAATCGTAGAAGAGCTTCGACGGGTCAACGTTCACGGGACTTTGCATTTGACCCATGGTGCACATCCTCCAGTGCTTGTTGAGGAGTCCCCAAAAGTCAGGGCCTACAATGCACGGGTAAAAGCACGCGGTCATCAACCAGGAAAGCATTCTGAAGATCAGATCTTGGCTGCTAATTCATGTTCTCAAAAGCTCTTGGATCTGAAAACACCGAGGATGCCTAGTACACACTGTACTACGAAATAGAAGAAACGCTAAGAGACGTTCGCAACAAACTGGTTTCCCTAGTGCCAGCTGCTAATAAATAGTAATAATCGCGGTTTTCTCAGCGACAGGAAACTAGTAGACTGCGCAGATGCATATTTCGGAGTGTGAACTCTCATTATTTATTAATGCGGCGCCAATTCGAAGCGGAGTCTTCGATAAGGGAGATAAACGACGCCGCTTTGTGGGTTCGGGTATTGCGTCGAAAATAACTTTAAAGGATGGGGGCTCGAGAGCGGATCGCCGCCGAAATAGTTTTATTCTTTTTGTCGCGAATTCAATTATTCGGTGTCGGCTTGAGTAAATCTTTAAACGCGGGTTCAACAGACGTCCTCCAATACAGCGCGTTGTTTACGAATCGCGCAGAAAAACGAAGCGGCGCTCAGGGATTCTGCCGCCGCAGGCAGTCTGATTTCGGCCTCCCCAGATCGATCTTAAACAAGCGCTTATCGCTTGTGCCAACACATAATTAGTCTAATTGCTGGGACGAAGATGTCCACCAAGGGCTTCCTGGCCACGGCGTGGTCGCGGGAGAGATGCAGACCCTGTGCTACTCCTCCCTTCATAATTCTCTCACATGTTCGTGGGAAACTTTAATTATCGTTCGTTTTCCATCTAAAAGGAATAATTCTTTTATACCGATGAGCTTTTTGCACAGAACGTCGTTTACCCAATGCGTTCATCATAAAGGGGGCTTGGACTTGGAATATTTTGAACATTAACCTTTTCCTGTAATTGTCAAGAACACTTCATCTGAACAGTAAAACCCTGAATGTTAGCGTGTTTTGATAATAATACCGTTTATTTTTGTTGCAAAGTGCGATTTCACTGATTTGGCTTACCATGTCTACTATACCGTACAGTGCCGTTAGCGTGCAGTGAGCATACTCTGACCAAAATTTGATTGTAATCATTGCATTAAAATGTGCGCCAGAGATAAAATAGAAATTAGATGAAGCAAAAACGCCTTGAAACCACAGCTGTTTCTTTGATGAAAACTTGTTTATTTCTCATTTCAAATTTTAAGTGGTAAATGGTAGCTCACCTCCCAAGAGATCATTGTCAAACGTCCACGGATATTCGGAAGCTCCGTTTGCGTTTCTTTGCAGGCACAGGAGTAGCAGAAGACCAAGAAAATTCATATTTGCAGAGAAAGCCGTCAAGCAAAGCAAAGGGCTTTCTGAAAGGAGAATTTGGAAAAGTCAGGGATTAAAGTATCTAAGTAGACGCGTATTAGCGCGAAAGTCTCTTGTCACAACCTGAATTGTTTGCATCTCGAGGTGCAGCCGAAGATTGATGTAGAGGGTCGCGGAGGAGAAGCCGAATCGGAAGCAGAAGAAGAGTCTGTTGTCTGTTAGTATCCTTATGCGCTCATTCATTCATTTTTCGGTCGTGAATTACTTTCACATCAATGCTTCGCTCGTCTCGACGCCATGAAGAGCATTCTTCTGTTCGCGTGTCCGACGAGAAAACAGCCGTCATCTCCAAAGGATTACCAGTGTCGGCGCTTAATAATTGAACAGCGCATGGTTCGGTGAACTTCAGGTACAATAAAAAAACGAACTTCAGGTTGCAGTGTGCACCTATACGGCACGTGCCACTCTTCCCCAGCGACTATTCTGCGTGCTCGTCAAAAGGCATCGCTTATTGCAAGCGATGGGCTTCTTTAAAATATTGCCTCAGGATACACGGCGATGTCGCTCAATCCTTCTACAGACTGCGAGTGGTCGCGCTGGACACGTTTGGATATTAAAAGTTTCCAGATGCGCCGCGATCGCAAAGGAGGCCAGTATGAGGAAGATAGGTGATATTCACAGGAAGATGCTGACGTCTCAACTGAAGGTCTAAAGTGCCAGAGCGATGTAAAAATATAGCTGCAGGGGAACAATGGTAATCCTGGGATTAACTTTCAAATTGCCCACTCAAAGAGAACGTTGAGCGGTCACAGACAAATAAGGAAATTAAAGTCGTCAAGATTATGAATCGGCGTCATTCGATCTCCTTCCGTCGGTTGGATGGTAATTCGCCCATCTTCAAAGAGCGGCACAATGGACGCGATAAGCTTGTTTTCTCCTAAACCTAAAGGCAACAGCTCAAAAGTAGCGAAACCGAGCTTTGCAAAGAACAGGTCGCAGAAGAAGAAACCGTCGATCTACGCGGCTGGCAAACAGCTTCGAATGAAAGCACGAATTATGATATAATATTTTCGGCATTTCTTCACTGCTTTTCAGAAAGCGAAGTGCGCGAAGCTCATTCATTCTTAAGGGCTCTCGTCAAATCGATTACCAATCGAAAAGCTTATACGTAGCCTTAAATAAGACCATAAAATATTAATGAAAGTATGGAAATGTGCCTCTCTTAATTTGCGGGTAAGTGAGGTTCTAAACTTTTGACGCTTATTGGAAAGGACACCCGGCGCTCGCTGAGCGCGCGATGGCCACTTTGCGAGGACGTTGCAAACCATTCGAGCCGCTGGAGAACCTATTTAATCTGTGGCCAAGGAAGACGCCGACAATAAGGCGACGGACGAGGTGTGAGCGATTGTCGTTCTCTGAGGTGCCGTTGAGATAATTGTCCTAAATGGAATAAAAGTCCACGCAAGAGAGCGCCCCACTGGTCGCCTTGCCAATAATATGCTTTTGACATGCAAAGGATCTGCAAACGCAGTTCGAGAGTTTACGGTAGCAAATGAGTCCGCTGGAGTCAATGTGCAACGTCTCTTTCCCTGTGAGTTGTTACAAAATGCCCACACTGGGCGTGTCATCATATTACAAGTAGTATGATGCAAAAGAGTATTGTGTTCCTTATCTCCTTACCCGTTGCAGGGACTACACGTTTAATGCAGAAGAGTAGATATAAAAGACGAGTGGACTCTCGACAGACATTCGAACGCAGGTTCTGTCCGCCCGGTCGAGAATGAAGTCGCTTCTTTTCGCTTTGGCAATTATTGCCTGTGCTACCGCGTCTTGCACTGACGGCGTCAACAACGTTATTAAACTCGCCGACATTAAGGACGGTAAGTCTCGTCTCTTTTGCCTTAAGATTCATTGCTCGGGACATTTAGAGAATCTCGTCGTCCACTTCAAAGATGTCACCATTCAAACCTACGACTCCGCCAACAACCCGAGATGCTTCAGCTCACAGGCCGAAATGTTCTTCCCGGGCACCCTAAAGCTTGTTTCTGGCGACATCATTGTGCGGGAGAAGACCGACCTGGTTGCTTCTGGACGCGCCAACCTGACCATGTCCAAAAACTCGTTCCTCCTCGGAACCGTGTGCAAGGACGGAGTCGCCGTGAATCCCGTGGTACCCAAGAACGACTGGTGCGTTCTTCCGACGTTCTCTGATGCGATGACGGTGCGAGATGTTTCAGCTCTTTTGATTTCTGCCAGTACCTCGGAAACGACATCTGCGCTTTGCTGACCACCCCGGGCACGCACACCCTCGGCCAGCTCGAGTCGTCCTTCAACTTCACTGGCGTCATCCCCCTTCCTCAAATCCCCAGCATCGTCAATAACGTTCTCCGCGTAAGTCCTGTGTCGGGGATTATCTTAAGTAGCGCTTTCGTTGTTTCAGGGACAGTGGAAGGCGGAAATTAAGCTTCTCACCGGAAAAAAAATTGTCGCCGACATCAAGCTGCCCTCGAACACCGAGTGGCTGAACATCGACCGCTAACTTCTTTGCCACCGAAATTCAACAGTAATAAGCTTGTGTTTGCGTAGCTGCCAACAGCTGTGTTTGTATTCCATAATAAGTGCAACGCTTTCGCGAGATAAAATAATGCGACCGGTCGGGAGTGGCCCACTTCGCATCTTTTGGGCGAGATGCTTCGTCTGTCACTCGTTTGCCTCTTGTCGCTGCTCGCGCTCTCCGTTCGTTCGACGTCCGAAAAAATTCCACCGTCTGTGGAAAAACCGCCGCGGGTGCTGGAACTCAGTAAGTGGAAAATGAGCTACGAGAAGGAATTAATGATTGTCATCTCCTAGAAGATATTTGGCCTGACGGGGACTACTGCATTCTGAAGGGACCCAGCGCGTGTCCTCCCAACTTCGAGAAACACCGCACGCGTCTCTCAGTGCAACAGATCTTCACAACAGAGGTATGTGGCCACATCGGCGTAGAATCATTTGAAAACTTGTTCAGGAGAAGCGCCGCGATGGGTCCATGGCGATCAGTACCGGAACGTTCGGAGAATCAGGCTTGACGTCGGACTCTTACGACGATCTCTATTCGCTGGACTTGGTCACTTGTTGTCGGATTCCATCTTAACTAGCCATGGTTCGGCCAATGTATTGTGCATAAAGTGCAGAACCATAAAAACAGAAATGATCACAAAATATCGGCGAACCATTCAGCGTTTTCTCGCCGGCAGGCTGGGTCGACGATCGTCGTGTGGATGTTTGGGTAGACGAGAAAATAAAACAAGCAAAATATGACAAAACCAAAAAAAAACGTCATCTAAAACGTTGATGTTAATAAGATAATTTCGCGGGAATTTCACCTGTGATATCCAGTGGAATCTTCGCATGAACTGCGTCGAGAATTCCATGTCCCTGAGGCGCTCAAATATGAACTTGCTGCGCTTCGTGTTTCGGCGTCTGGGCGAACTCGGAATGCTACCTATATGCAAGGCGGTACATCCCAGATTGTGACTGAAAACACAGTTTTTAGAATTAAGCAAACATAAGACTTTGTTTCAGTTAATGTTCTTGAATTTACTAATTAGTTTGATTTGAAGTCATTGTTAATCTTCCATTCTCGAAGAACTGCTATCTTCAAGAGAAGACAAAAAGATGTGGCGGCCGAATGCAATCGAATGATTGCATGGAAGGCCATAAACACGTTTTATGAGCCTCTTTACGGTTTTTGCCAAATAAGCAGAACTTCGCAGCGATAAGCGTTATGCTTGCAAAAGGAGTGTCGGGGAGAAACGTACGCTAGTCTCGTGTCAATGAGGAGCGGGTTCACTGTGGTGCTGATGCGAGGGTGAAATGCCGCCGGGACACCGTTTGAAGCAAGGCGCACCATGGGCATCATGCCAGCTACGATTGAAGTGTCCCTGGGAAAACCAAATGAAGACTAGTTTGAAGCATTCCTCACCTCGTAATCCGCAGTCGTTGTCTCATGTATTTTACGACAGCGAGTTTGATAAGCGAGAAAAAGACGATGCAGAAGCAGACACCCAGATACACGTCCATAGCCTTGATGTAGCTGACCCGCGGCATAACCTCGTTGTAGGAGAAGAGAAGGAATGTGATGGTGAGGATGATTGAAATCATGTCCTGCAATGTCGGACATGTGCGCAATTCAATCAAGACTCAGTTTTCTACTTGGAAAGAAGTTTCGTTCTCCATCCACAACGATACCCAGGAGGTTATGACGACAGCCGTTGACGGAATGATCAATTGGAGGAAGCAGAAGCCGGCGGCGCGAGAGAACACGAAACACACGTAAAGACGGCTGTAATCACCTAAAATTGTACCAAAATAGGTGCAGTAGAAGTTGACTGTGTTATGTACCTGTAGCATACGACTCCACGTGGCTGGTCACATAAGCCTCTTTAATTTGGAAATCCGGCAGACGAATCTTGTGCAGCTTCAGTGCTTGTCTGAGGCCGTGAGACCAGTTGTAGTGAACCTTGTCCGCAGTGTATCCGTCTGAACACATTAAAGTAGAACACAGCGCGAGTTTCTACATACAGCTTTCGATTCCCAATTTGCAAATTTGGGAGTCGAATGGGAAAAGAGTGAGATCCATGGGACATTCTGCAACAACGGAGAGCCTACGGCTGTAGAGCACTTGTCCATCATCGTGCAGCCTGAAAATAATCGGATACAGGAAAGTCATAAATATATGCTGCTTAACGGCACTAATAGCTGTTTGAACCTACAACAAACAGACACTAATATGTTTTGAGCGAAGAAATTAATGCGGTAAAACTAGTTCATCCATAGCTCAGCTCTGTCACCTAATTATAGAACAAATACTAAGTATATCCGAATCCCGATCAAGTGATATATGCTGATAATGTTAAATTTTAACTACACGTGTTGAGTTTCTGCATAGTTTGAAAGTCCAGCAGAAAACTATTTGCGGTTTAAACGACTCATTATTCAAAATTAGACCGTTGTTGAGCGGCTTTTAAAGTGGTCAAAAAGACAGTAAGTTTTCCGGCTGTTACGACTGTTCATCCGTCACCATCACACATCAAATGACACAACAAGTCGAAAAGTGTGTTAATCAGAGTTCGAAACGAGTCTTTATCAGCTACACGTACCTCAAAAGAGACCGATGAGAGATCGACTGCTTGCGCGGATTCTTGGAAGCAATGGCGTTTGGCATAAATGTATCCGGATGCCAAATGAAATTTGTGTAACTTTCGTGAAGAGCGATTTCGGACTTGTTTTTGAATTTTTCTTTATCGTAGACAAGTCTGGGGTCTTGCCACGCTTCGCGGTAAAAGAGTTCCAAGTTGTAGTCCTAAAAGAGACATTTCTTTACTGAAGCGTGGGTGAAAATACACGTACCATCGTCACTTCGGATACGGATCGTACGTTGCTCACAACCACCGAAACAAAGATTTTGACCGCTTCTAAACAGTGTTTCTCAAGTCTCGCTTAACAATTGACGCAAACCTCCATTCTCGCTTTCTGGACACTGTCTGTGGTCGTATTCGATTTTCTGAAGGAAGTGGAGGAAGTCGCGCGTTTCTCTAAACTTGAGGAGTCACAGAGGTTACTTTAGCCGTAGCTCACCCTTGCTCAAAAACCGCTTCCTTATTCAAGCTTTTGTGGTCAAACTGAGAAAATAAGCGGCCGCTCTCGTTGTCCTCGTAATACTCTTCGGAATCTGTGTTTTCCAGCGAGTTCTGGTGCGTTTTCTTAAGAACCAAGGACCCTCGCACTGCCTCAACCTTAAGAAATGCATAATTCAAAAGTTTTGAAAAGCTGCAGCTTACTCTCAAAAACGTTTGAAAGATCGAGACGGCGACCAACCAGAGCCGAGCGTTCATTTGAAGAAGCGGCTGCTCTAAACATAGGTAAATCTCACGGACTTTAACTTGACGGCCATCACGTTTGGGCTAGTCAACAATTCTTCACAAGTGCAAAATCGACTGGTGGAACACATCTACAATAAACTTTGCGACAACGGAAACGGCGCGGTGGACGAAAGTGGCCACGGCAGACCGAGCGCACCAAATAACCAACAGATGTGGCGAGTCGTAAAGACATCGCGTTTGTCTTACTACAAGTCCCCCTTACAGTGGATTGACAAAAGATTCACATTGAAACACCTTTCAACAAGTAACGCGCTGCTTCAGTTTTCGCGGAAAAAGTTGGACGGAAGGATTACACTGGAACGCCCAGAGTTTGATCGTCTTGATTGGAAGAGGAATTCGGAAAAGAGTTTCTGATGAAAATGCTAGAAAAATGAAAGAAGTTAACCTTTGATTTATTCCTTTTCTCTTATTCCTTCGCTCAAAACAAACACTTTGCACAGCTAAAAGATATGGAAAAACGATACTTTTGATGAACGGCCTAAACAGCGTCGGAGCGTGAATCCTTCGCAATCATTGAATCAGTACGGGGAGACTAGAAATTTTGTGGCGGAGTGAACCCCGCTTTTGTAGGTTTCGGACACGGGGAAACGCACGTTTTCAAAAGTGACTGTCGGTTTGAAGCAGTTTGGTTTGATACCCGTCTTATATCCCATGAATAGACCTTGCTGTTTCAAAAATAAAAACGACAAGGCGTAGGAAAAGAAAACAAAGGGCAAAAGAGAGGATATTAAGTTTGGGCAAATGAATAACCGAGTGAAATTCGGGCGAGGAAGGGTGAGGGGTCACGCGCCGACTTATGGGAGGTTATAAATTTTAAAAGTTCAGCCGAAGGACAAAAATTCCGTTTTTTTGGAGGCGAAGACAGCTAATATAAATTGATGTGAATAAATTAATCCATCGATAGGCCTGATTTCCGGCGCTTCGAATGAATGTCCTTTGAGGAGTTTTCTCCTCCTGATGGGACAATCCGCATTAGAAATCACATTACACGGTAATATAAAAGCGGCCCGGCATAGTCATTGAACTCTTCGAAACGCGTTTTTGTGTGGAGTCGTCCTTTGGAGAGTCTCCGAAACATTGCCAACTTTCTGCCGTCTATGTGAAAACAGCACAGCACGACCATGGCCGGAAATTACGATAGTCAAGCAGCGGAGGCTGGCGGACAGTCTGAGCGCGCAAACAATGTCCAATTGTGAGGTCAATTCTGGCATCTGTCACAAACAATTCCAACAAAATCGTTTCGCAAATAACCAAAAACGCCTCACATCCATCGATTTGCACATTAATTTTGAAAATGCCAAATAGCGAACTGGCGGAAGATAAACTAAACTTAGCCCTTGGTCGCTGAGAACTCAGACATGAGTCGCCAGTCTCCGCGCTTTATCGGCCAGATAGTTATGAAGCGCCGCCATTCCCACTTTGGACCTCCTTCTGAGACAATCTTATTTCATTTTGCCAATAAAGATCCCTAAAATAGGGAGCCTCAGTGCGCACCGAATCGGTGCAGATGTCCTTGTCCATTCCGGCCAACTTCTATTTATCTCTGTCAACGCCGCTGCACGATTTAATTACAATTGCACGCGGGTGGCAATCTATTTCCTTACGCCTGGTGGTATGCTTCCTTGAAAAGAGCTGACAAATGACTGACAACTGGCCTAATAGCAATTTGCAATGTTCTTTTTCAGCGATTACAGACAGGGCAAGCAATTGTTCTACGGTGTTCAAGTACAATAAAGATGTAAAGCATTGATACAAACCAAACTTTCACAATGCAAACTGGAATTTCCTTCATTCTTCTCACCACAATTTAAATCTTATTCAAAACTTTTTTTTTGTTTTTTCTTAATTACAAATTTTTAAGCCGGAAACAGCGTATTTTTTGTCGCACAAAGCACAAGCACACTTCCCAAACAAAAGTTATACAACATTATAGTAATATCATCAATTAGGAACGAAAGTGTTTGGCGCATTATTTGTAACATTACTCTGCGCAAGCAGTTTCTAAAAATTTGACGCATGCTATATCGTGTGACCGATCTTATGCCAACGGGTGCCAAAAACTGAACTCAGTCGCGGGATAGTTAACTTAAGCAGCTCATTTTCAAATGAGTGTATGGTGTATTGGTTAGTGTGCTGGACTCCCACAAGAGGGTCACGGATTCAAGTCCCGTTGGCGTCTGCTGTTTCTAATCACTCGAAAATTTCGGCGGACAAAAAACAGACAAACAGCTCTCGTTATTATAGAGAGGATATAATCTGAGAAGAGAAGACAATACAATCCAAAAATCAAACACAAAATTTTAAATAGAAGATAAGGCTCATTTTGTACAAGGAAGCACACTTTAGTCATCAGACAATGGTGCAAATGAAGGAAAAGATAAATTTATTAGGTGCAGCTGGCACATTAAAAATAAAAAAGTTTAAATGTCTCGTGGCGAATCTATGGTGCTGTCGAGAGTGCGAAGGTTTACGTGTCTTCAAAGCAATTATTTGCTAAAGCATTTGGGTTTTTCCATTATCAGAAATTACGTGGACTGCCGGAAGAAACAGTTTTTGATCTTTCTTTTGCTGGCCCGGGAAGCTTTTGTTTATATCTGACAAAGCTAAATAGTTAGTTGATCATAAAATAAACAGTGAATAATTAGAGCCCAAGGTGTGAATATAAATAAATACATCACGTAAGGTTTTGTTTGTGTGGTCTTCTTCCCGAGGATCACATGCGCGCTCACCTTGCCAGATGTTTCCCACGTCAACTTTTTAATAGACTTTTGCTAGAACAATTTTCCTAAACGATTTTCTTTAGCACACTAACCGCGATAGCTCAAGGGTAAACATTTACAATGACTGCCGGCGGCCCTCAAGTAGCAACACTAATTTCCATGCGACGGACGAAAACTTGAGAGGTTTACGATAAAGCGCATCAAATATAAAAGCCTTCTCAAAAACTTGTGAAAAAACCGGCGACACACAGCTTAAAAGTGTTTTGCCGCCCCTCAAAAAAGACATATGAAAACTCGCATAAAAATACTTTATATATCTAGTATTCTGGGACCATCTTGTCTTGTGTCAAAGGTTGTTCGTTACAAAAATTCGATTTTCGAATTGTTCAGTTTTTTGGCTGTTTATTCCTAATACAACCAAAGTTTGCATTAGTATCTGTGCTCTGTGCTAGTTGAAAAATCCCTCAATTTTATATTTTTAGTTCATAAACCACCACGTTTTTTTTCACAATAAATGTTTTATACTTACAAGAATCAGAGTTACCTAAAGTTTAAAAGACGTAGGGTTCCCTAAGGAACCGCACTGAAAAAAATAGAATAGAGTGCAGGCGAGTTACACCGCTGGGCATATACTTGTCGCGTTGTAGTTGTTAATGCTAAATTAGGGAAACGATAAAGGAATGTTTAAATCTTGTGCTAAAAACCAGCACTGGTTTACTTGTCTAATTCTATTAAGGTCCCACGTCCTGAGATGTCTGACGATTTAAGTATTGGCATAACGTTTATTAATATGCTTGAATATTACTGTATGAAAATATATGTTAGCGGCTGAAAACAAAACAAACAGAAATTGGCCAATTCAAGTTCTATTAATGACTTCAAAACGCGGTAGAAGACAAAACTACAAAACATGTTTTCTGGTTCGGAGCGGCCAATCTAAGCTGTTTGTTTTCTGGTTTAGCAGCAGAAGTTCTCCTTGATCAGGTCGATGGTGCAGGGATTTGCGCAACAGAGACGAGTGATGCTTTCACGGGGATCACGCTTCAGAAGCTTATGAGTGAGGCCTAAACAGTTATACTTAGCTACAGGAAACAGGTATAAATGGCTTACTGTGGATAGAGTCAGATCGCTTGTGCTCAACGGGGACCATTCCAGGAGATTTGACACATCCGCGGCAAATCTTGACAACCGTCTTAACGAGCTTTACTCCGCATACACGGCGGGGAACCGAATCCAACAAAATCTCGCGCTTCATCTTTGACTGAAACATTACCGGGAAGGCGTAGCTCTTCCCATCCTCTTCGAAGGCGGATCCAGGAACCAAGTCTTCAATGTTGGTGTTGAAAGCCGACGTGTCAGGCTGAGACCAGGTTTGCGGAATGCGTTCAGAACTAGTGGGCTGGACAATGGTCAAGAGCGCAACAACGATGAAGAGAGCTGAAGCAATGACGGTCCGCATGCTGAGAGTGGACGAGCAACTGGAGCTGGTTCAAAGCAAGGAGAGAAGGAGCGCAGGCGTCCTTGGGTGATGTCCTGAAATGAAAGATGTGAGCGGTAGGCGAAGGATAGGTTATTAAAGCCTCCCCCTTGCGTGCTGAAGCACTATCGGTAGGCGTAGCTCGAAAAGGTGTGACATGAATGGTGGGCAATGATTGGCGAACATAATGGAAGAGGCGTGGCTTGCAAAGCGGAATTAGAAAAAGAACGCTGAGAACCTCAAGATTTCTCATGGTACGATCTCAAGACTATGCAAAATGACGAAATTGTATCGATATGGAACGGTTTTTATTAAATGCAAGAAAAATAGTTTTGTTTTTAAGTGCTGAGCGAAAGCATTTAAAAAATTAGAGCGCTTGGTGGCATTGCAGAGAACGGCTGAGAAGAACCTGCGCAAATGCAACTGTAAACAATATCCGTTTGTTTGTGGCGGTTTCTTGCACAACATGGGCACTCGAAAACTCGCCTAGCTTACGCAAAACCCTGTGGAGTTTGAACTCATGAGATACTAAGTCAACAATCTCGCATTTTAGCGAACCATGCGAACAAACGAAGCAAACAGCAAGTGAACACATGCAGCGAACGCTAAAAAAGACTTAGGTTTCCTGAAATTTAATTTCACACGAACAAAAGTTGTTAGCCAAAAAGCAGTACAGCACTTAGTTTCTTAAAATGGGTTTTTGTTCTGTATTTTGCATTCTGATACTTTTTCATATATTTGAAAAGTGCCCATTCTGTTTTGATCAGTACAGAATGCGCAAGAATTCCAAACAAAAATCTCATTGTGATGGGGGTTGGCAAGGGAGGGGAGAAAGAGGAGATCTTAGACTGCACGGAAAATGCAACGCGGAAATGCATTCGGCCATGGCGTTTCGGCGCGAGGGTTTCACGCGGCCTCTTCAATTTTTCATTTCTCCGCACACTTATCTCGCCTACGGTAGTAACAATGTTGTGGGTCCCAGGCGTTTGTTTATGAAACTATCAAGTATCAGCACTTCTTGCAATCCGATCCAAGCGGCAGCCCACGTCAAGAAAGCTACCTTGAGTAATTCGAATTTTCAAACTACATACATCGCGTATTAGATTTCATATCAGCTTGCAAACGATCTGACCAAAGAGCAGAACATTTCAATGGGTGGTCTAGTGGATTAAAGATTACGGGATGAAGAAATCCATTCTGGCCGATTAGAACATGGTCTATTTGACTATCTTTTTTCAATCTAGATACGGTACAATCACGCATTAAAAGTTACAGACGAAATATTTGAATATTTTAAAGCCCAGTTTTCCTAATCATCAAGCATGATTAAAAAGAAAACGCTGTGAGAGGAAGGGCTGAGGCCTGATGGCCAAAACGCACCTTAGTCATTCATATAATTTTGTTTTGATTGAAAGCGACGAAAAAAGCGTCACCGAATTGTGCCAATTTTAAGCAGACAGTCTGTTCTCCTGTTAAGTAGTTGTGTTACGTTGCAGTTGCAAATGAGCGTAAAAGGATAGAGCGTCAAGAGGTGATGGCGATGGCGAGCGAGTAGGCGGATTTGCCGTTGTTGTGCAAAGTTGGGGAATTTAAACGGAAACGTGGGAAGAATCCTGGAGAGTTGTTGGAACGCGTCACCGAAACTAACAAACAAGGTTAAGAAAAAGTTTTGTTTTGACTGTGCGAACGTTAATCGTATTAAACGGTGGTATTAATTGTTCCCAGGACAAAATACCGCAATCGTCTCGTTGACGTCAATTCTTTTCGACGACATTTTTTCGCACGAATCCTGCAACAACTCAGTCTGATCTTCACATCAACATAACATAAAAAGGCGATAATTGGGACAAAACATGCCGCAGAAAAGCTCTTATTTCAATGAACGCCGCCAAGTTGTCTATTCGAATAGGCGGATGTAGCTTATTCAAAAGACGCTTGAACATGACTGCCCTTTAAAATGGTTTTTTTCAAATGCCTTATTAGCGTGCTACCGTCAGGCAAGAAAAAAGGTTCAGGTCCAGTCAATTTCTTTTGAACCTTAAATTTTTTTTAGTTATCCAAACAGCTCAGTTAACAAACAGAACAACAGTTTTGCGTCTTTAACCTAATCACACCATTTCATGCAAAAAAATGAAGGAAAAAGTTTCAATGTATGCGAGAGTGCAGGATCAAACTGAAGACCGAAATCCCCGCTTATCCGGGAAAATTACGCCAAAGAGGGGTTTTTGAGAGAATTGCGTTCTTGCTGAAAGCACAATTTGCGAAAGAAGCGCACTACGTTAAACAAAGTTTGCCGCAAAGGGTGCAAACGATTAGAAGACGGAAAAAGACTTTAAGAAGCAAAAATCGCTAAATCACAGCACATTAAACTCGGATTCTGCCAACATACGACACTGAAGGAATAGTTTGTTTTCAAGCGTTTTTCTTTTTTCTCATAATCAAATTATCTTTGTTTTGATTGTTTCGCAACAACAGCGACGGTCGATTTTATTTGTCATAAAAAGAGTGTCATGCCTGCGACAGAGAAACTTACGTGAGTCGTAAGATTGGAGCAAACGCTGTGGGTAAAACCAAAGCATTAGAAGACAATGTAGCCGATAAGGATAATTCAGGAAAAAATAAAACTAAAAAAGAAGATTCGGAAGGAGACCTGCGAAACGGGATGGTAGCCCAGACATGAGAAAATATACACATACTTAAAGCGACACGGTCACCATGTTTTCGCACCATGACGGATCGCGCTCATTTCTGGCGGAGGAAGGTGTTCGAGAGCGCTGATCACGATTCCGGCGTTAGAATGGCAAGAAACGGCTTCGGGACTGCTCACTTTGGCAAAGTTCAGATAAAAAAAGAGAATTTTACCGGTTATTCAGTGGGTTCCGACGCGACTGCCCTGCACAATCGCGGTCGGCTACGATAAAATCGGATCGGGCTCGCATTTTTTCGGCGTTTAAATTTGTCGTTTTTCTTTGCGATTGTGGAGTTTCTTGCAGGACTTTAAGTGGATTTCTGCTTCAGCACGTCTCCACAACCTGATGAACACAACAATTTTACCGAAAGCCGTATTACCCCGTATTTATCGTAACCGATTGTGATTTGTGCATGGTAGTCGCGTCGGGACCACTCAAAAACTTGAACAAACTTTTTTCCTTATGCCAATTTTGGTGTTTTGCGCACGCCTGACGCCGTCTTTTGAGATCCGGCTGCAGAATCGTCTTCTCTGTTTCCGAAAAACCCTCTTCAGTGAAAATGAGCGCTATCGGAAAACCCAAAAATCGACGAACAACGCGATTTCCGTGTCCCTTTAAAACAGATCAACAGCGACGCTGCGACGCTATATGATAATACATAACGCCGTTCGTTGAAGTCAAATGACCTTTAATTAAATAATAAGCTCCAAATCAATTAAGCGACACGAACAAAGGCTTTCATAAATGTGTTCGCTAGAACCTCTCCGCAAATTATTCTCAGGCTTGTGTTCTTGTTGTAAGTTTGGCTCAAATCTCAACTTTTCAGTTTTGTTTGTACCAAAAGCAGAATTTTCGTCTGTGTGTGCAAGAGAAAACCATAGTTTCCTTAAAGTTGAAGAATTTCTCTACGAATGTCACATGTCCCTCAAACATCAGTATGTAAATGTTTCATGTGAGAAACGTGTGCGCATTTCCAAGACTTCTTCCTGTTCGCATTTCGCATTCGCATTTGTAAGCGAAATAACTTCTTAGCAGTATTGGGTGATTAATAATTCATAATGCGAGCAGGATCTCATGGAAGCTATTTTGAGACTTCTGCCGTGAGTTCTGTTTGTCCCGTCTGAGTGTTAAAACCACAGCGCTTGACGGCTTCCTGGGTTTCGATATCCGGCAGGTGGTTTGACTATATTATTACACATTAATTTGAGTCGGGGCTTAAAAAGCATAGAAACAGAAATGAAAGACCTGTGTGTTTGCTTATGAATAAGCCAATAATTGCTGCGTGCCTGTGCGCGGACCGAGTCTAGCCCAGTCTCCCACTTTTCCCTGGCGTCCTTGTGATTCGAAGCCAACTGCAAACAAAGAAAAGTCACAACTAGTGCTTGGCACAAGGATACAGAGTGCAATTCAATTCTGGCCAATTCACAAAGAAAACTTTTGGTTTCCAATCGCTATAGCCCAAAAGCGCAGTCTTTACAGGCTTCATCGTTTCCAGCACTACGTCGTTTTACGTTCCGCGCTTCTTTGACACCTCTTTAGCACATTTGTTTTGAAATAAACGATAATCCGTAGTTTCTCGCCGCATAGTTTTTCATTGGAGAAAACGCTTTCCTGGCGCAAGGGAGATCTTACAGAAGCGAGTTTATTTGGACGTTTAAACGTTTCTTTTCGTGTTTTGAAATAGAGTGCGACTCAAATCAATCTAAATCGGATTTGAAAAGGCGAGAGGCGTTTAGGACTAGTTTGACGGTTGTTTAGCTTTCCAAATGTGGTGTTGTGGCTGAAGTAAAAAACCATTTCCTATTCAGCCGCTTTTTGTCGGAATTTTCAAAAGTGAGTTATAAACGTATAGAGTCTGTGGGCACCTCATTAAGGGGCCCTCGGTCATCAGCGTCTTCCAAGAAAACAAACATGATCAACGGTTGGTTGAGTGGTGAAGCGCATTAGCATTTTAGCAATTGCGCGCTTGAACTGCGTCGTATGTTCGCTTAGAAGGAAAAACGGAAGTGAGATTGAATAGGAACCGTGCCAAGACTCGGTCGTGCCTTTCACAAGCAACTTTTGAAAAAAACTGTGTTTTAGTTTGGATATTGACTTCTCGCTTACTTGTGTTTGAAGATACAACCTTTGCACTTATCGCTTTTATCGCAAACCGTTTAAAGCGCGTCTATAGTAACTTTTTTTCAGCTCTAGGTTGACCATGTTGTCGAACGAACCTTACCCGGCTCGGCGCCAATTTCCTTTCCTTCTCCGCCTGTGTCGCCTCATCTTCGGCAAGATGAAGCCGATCCCGCGCGCGATCCGCACCGTGCTTGTGCTCTGCGCGATGCACATGTATTTCACTGTACCCATCCTCCTGGCAGCCGGCCTCACGTCTCACATCAAGGCCATCCTGCATCCATTTAAGCAACTTTATATGCGTGGATACGATTTTGATGAGCTGGCAAACTCGGATGTTTACTAAAATATTCTTCTTGAGCAAATATTGAGTTTCCTTGTAATCTGTTCAATGTTTACTACGCTTTTGTCAACAGACTCAAATGCACAAAATACAGTTTGTCGATAAATCTGAAAGCCGTTAGCGTTCTGTGAGGATTGACACTGACACTGTATGTTATTTGAAAAAGTTGTTTTTCCTGAGTCATAAAAAGAGATAAAGGAAGAGCTGCCGAGGTTTACATGGATTCTCGTTGGCACGGGTTGACATGCAGTGACACCACAGCGATCAAAATCAATATTCTTTTTTCGGGTCGCAAATATTCTTGTTATCTACATTTGCTGTGCGATGTGGCTCCTCCCGTACGACGAAGAGGGTTATAAACACCACAACAGACAAGCGAATACCAACGTAGTCTTTGACTGCCAGTGGACTGTCACGCGCGCTCTCCAAAATGCCAGAGCCATGCAAATGTGGTCAGTTTTCCATTTGCCTTGACCAAATTTCATATTGTTGTGTTCAGGTTGTGCTGAAGGCAAGGAATGCACCTGTAAGGAAAAGGAATGCTGCAAGGACAAGGGATGCTGCGCTGGCGACAAACCCAAGTGCTGCCCAACCTACAGCGGAAAATGCTGCAAGGATGGTTTGTGAACTGTGAATTTGCCGTAGCGTATGACTGGTTTTCTTTTCAGAATGCGGAGTTGAGAAATGCCCTTGTCCCGAGTGCAAGTGTGGTGGAAAATGCTAAACCAAAACAGTGCCGTTTGTGGATGTCCCCACCTATCAGCACCCAATAAAATCTTACTTTTTCTATCAACGTTTATCATTTAACATCATATTTTGATTAAAATAAAAGTGGCGACACAATCTTTCGCGTTATTTCGCTTGCGGTCATATTGCCATCGAGTCTTCGTGTTTGGTCATTAATCGCTTATGCAGTAATGTTGGAAAATAAGAACGCATGAGTGATATAATAGAGGACCATCTGATGTAAACGCGCGATTTGAGCGAAAAACAATAATATTATTATTGTCGCTAAATTTAATCACGTTTTTCTTCCCACAAATTGTCTAAAGGACATCCGCGTAGGCTTAATTTCTCTACATTTACATTCAAATTTTTACAGTTAGATTTAATCACTCCGACAAAGCAATGAATAGTGTGGTGACAAATAAATTCGTGATTCCATGATTATTTTAAAACCGGATGTTTCTCGGGTGGGCGACCATCTCCGCTCGCAAACTGTTTTCCGTCGAATTCCCACTTCCGTCAGTCTTCCAATTCAAGGGACACCAGCGATCACGTGTGCACCAGCGATCACGTGTACATTAGAAGCAAGTCTCGGAAACTATTTGTGGCACAGACATCAACATCGAGAAGATCCTATCATTCCAGGCACCAATTGATTAAGTCAACAAAAACAAGCCTAAAGGAGGCGCTCGTCCTCTATGTCAAATATTTGGAAGCGAAATGATTTATTTGCAAACGAAATTTAGCGAATGGGAAAATGAGTACAAATGAGTACACTAAAAATCCGATGCTGGCGAACAAACCTCTTTAGAAACGGCCGGTTTCCTGTGTCAAAACGCAGAATCCTCCGTCCACAACAAGCGTCGTTCCGGTGATGTAAGTCGCCTGATTGCCGGTGAGGAACAAGATTGAGTCGGCGATTTCCTCGCTGGTAGCCATGCGGCCCATTGGGACAATCTTGCTGATATAGTCGCTTTCAAACTGAAAAATTTGGCTGAAACTTATTTTTCTCAGGTGCTTTATTACCTCGTCCAAAACCGTTTGCTCGTTTTCCTCGGGCCGATGGCGCGTGAAAATGGAGGTTTTTGTGAAACCGGGACTAAAACAAGGAACATTGTGTCTGCTTATTCTCTTTGCCTATTTTCGTACTTCACATTGTTGAAACGAACGCCGTCTTTAGCGTATTTCAAAGCGAAAATGCGAGTGAAGTGGTCGAGGGCCGCCTTGGTCATGGAGTAGTAGCACAGGTCGGCAATCTAAAGTACATCTACACCACATCTCATCAGGGAGTCATAGTGATACCGGACGATAAGCAACAATGCTGCTGATGGACACAACGTTTCCCTTTGCCTTGATGAGGTGGGGAAGTACCAGCTTGGTCAATTGGATGACGCTGAAAGTATTTGGTTTAGTGCAGGCCAGAAAAGAATTACGCACCCTCGGAGGTTGATGGCGAAGATGTAGTCAAAGGTTTCGAGGCTTTCGGGGTCCACGTCCGGCTTCACCGTCACTCCGGCGTTGTTAATCTATAACATCTGCTTGAAATGCTGTTCTCTTTGAAAACTCTCCACCAATGTGTCGATGCGGTTCCATTTGGCAACCGTCTGCTTCACCAGCTCCTGGGCACAAGACTCCTCTTCGACGTTGCCGATCACAACGAGGACGTGGTCCTCTCTGGCACCACCGGCGATCATACGTTCCTTCGTCAGCTGCAAACTGTTTCTGTAGGATAATCTCTAGTCTCCGTTCACCTTGAGCCGTTCCTCAGACCTTCCAGTGATGGTGACGCAGGCGCCTCCCTTCGCAAATTGGAGAGCCGCAGCTTGGCCGATTCCGGAACTTGAGCCTAAATAGGGGAACGTAGAGAGCAACGCCAAAATGGTAAATGGTTCACTCGCCGGTAACGATAACCACTTTTCCGTCGAATTTTCCCATTTTAGTCGAATCGAGGACACTGAAAGCAAACTTGAAATTTGTCGAACACTCAAGTGCTCTTAGCTTCGCCCTTATAATTTATAACAATCGCCAAGAGACGCTAATGCGATTAAAGTCGCGAATGATATCAATATCAATAAGTCCGTCCTCAAACACTGACGGCAAACACCCAAAACCTGTAGGGAAATCCACTTTACCCTAAAAATATTGACACTACGAAATTGAAGCATTTGATTATAAAATAGATTTGTACTACGGTGCGTATTGAAAACTCTCAAGCAGACACTGGAATCCGATTGAAAACACCGTCCGGACTTTTTGACAACAGGAATGTAGGAGCGTGTCATTGACTTTAAAATCCAAAGAACATTCACAAGAACTTTTGCGAGAACATATTAGCTCGTGAGTCACGTCTGGTAATGTTACTTTCCAAAATTTGGGACAAGACGTTTTTCGTTTTCGGCGTTCGACTTCGAAGTGTACGTTCCACGGTGAGCACAATTAAGCATCGGACTGATTACGTCAGGTGAAGGAAGTTAGCAGAAGACAGTTTAAAGCAAGATTATGACAGATCACGAAGATGAATAGTTAGAAGTCAAAGGCGATTTTTATTATTTTAGTTTAATAATACAATGTTCATTAAAGTAGAACAATATTATACCCAGTAGACATTGAGTAATTCAGCGATCATGGCAGTGACTTTGAACAGACGTGATTCAAGGATGTCGATGGAGAAACTTTGTCGCGCAACGGCCGTTTCGCTCCAAAAAGCCGTCGGGACACACGCTGACTGAAACGAGACGTTTTGAGATCTACGTTTCGACAAACTCTCTCACCGCATTTTCGGTCATGGATTAGAAGAAACGGACAAACGCAGACCCAGTCGTGGCACTTGGCGTTCTTGTCCGTCAATTGGCATTCTGTGTCATGATGACAACCACCATCGCCAGGGTAAAGCACTGAATTCGCGGAAGTTTACTCTAGTCACAAAAGAGACACAGTACCCTTGCTTGGCACAGAGTCGCTGGGGATGTCGTAGAACTCGTGAGCGCTGAGTGAAATGCAGCAAATGTACTGCCAGTAAAGGCCGCTGTATTCGCACTGAGAGTGCCGCGGGCAGTAGTTGAAGACTTCGGGCTGGCACACGATAGGTTGGTTGGTGGTGGGGTGTGGCCGAACCGCCATGCCCGCGGGACAGGCGCTCTTCGAATCAAACAAACGATCTAAAACTTGGCTTCGATACAGCTAACCCACAGCTTTTAATTACCAGTTATGTGGTTTGACGAATGACAGCACTGATTCTGTTTTGAGACTTCGTTGTATACACAATGGTATCCCTCAGGGCACGAAAACGGCAAGTGTGGGTTGCAGATTCGCGTTCCGAAATGGTCCGTTAAGGGAGCGCTGCCATCTTCGCATTTGTGTTCACCTAAACCATTCAATTGAGGCTCTGATCCCATAATTCACCGTACGTGGAGTTTCGGTCGTCTTGGGTGCCATTGTACTACTTCTGGTGGTCGTCGTCAAATCTCCCAGATCGGAGCAGCAGTAGTGTTCCCCGAGCCTTCGGTTCTCCAGGCAAACGTACCCGAACGGGCATCGACTGTACTCTGAGCCGCATGTCATGGGTTTCCCTTCCAACGTGTGGACAAACGGCCGTGACGGGTATGGACAGACATCCTTTGGGTCAACTACACTCGACTATACTTACATTTCTCATATGCTTCACATACCCTTCCTAGGACAACATATTTGTCTCCCTGTCGCCATTTTCGTGCAAGAATAGTCCGCGTGGCAGGCGTCGAAGAAGCCGAATGGCCCGGGGATGCACGTCACCTTGTTTCCATCCGAACCCAGCAAAGGTGCTTGATCTTCCGGGCACCTCTCCTCTAAATGTTCAGTTCCTCGTTGGAAATATTATTGTCTAACGTACCAGCACAGCAGTAATTGTACAATCCGTTGCGTCCAGGCACACACGAGTATTCGGGCGGACAGCTTTCGTAGTCTATGGAGCAAATGAGCTGTCGTTTGTGGACCTTGTCGATGTACGGCTCGTGGTGGTCAGGACACTGGTTCAGGTCTAAAAATCGGTACACTTTTAGGAGGGAGACAACAAGCCAATGATACATGAAATACACATTGCGTCACACTCAGCACGGCTGGAAAAACTATTGTCCGAAGATAAGCAGCCTCCATTCTCAAATCGGCTGCACTGGTTCAGATTGCTGTTGTACTTATAGCGCACCTGAATCAGCTGGTTAAAAACACAAAATCGGCGTATATCCAACCTGTCCTTGCACGCATTCTACGGCTGGCTCAAGACGATCGTCACATACAAGTTCTAAAACGAATTTTACTGAAATACGTCGTTAGCGTCTTTACCTGGCTTCGGGCAGCAAATGGTGATGTCGTTTATTCCTGCGGCCGATCGCATGCAGACGTAGCCTTCACCACAGCGCTGATGCTGTGAGCACTTCACGATGTTCCCTCCGTTCATCTTCGGATTTCCGGCTGGACACAAAGCTTAAACAAAAATGAAACTGAACATACCGAATAATGACCAAACTAACCATGCGCACAGGCCATGTTACAATGCTTCTGAGTAGAGAAACGATTGAAGTTTCCCCCGCATCCCTTATATTCGAACGGAGAGCACGAGAAATCATTGAAAGAGAAGTACCAGAAGAAGTACGGTGAAGGCTCGCTGGAAGGGAACTTACGCCGAGGCTCACCTGGCAAACAAGCCTCTCCCTGATCCATGGGCAGTGAGCAGGTCATTTCTTAAAGAAGAGACATTAAGCCGTTGACAAAAGATTTGAAATACCTGGTTTCGGGCAGCAGTAGTTTCCTCCAGCAGTTATGGTACATCCATAGCCTGCTAGACACTGGTTGTCGTCCGAGCAATGAGCTATTTTTCCATCCGGATGCAGGAGAGGCATTCCAACGGAACAAATGGCTGGAAAGAAATAATCAACAGGAAGAAATCGCACTAATACCACTGGATTTGCAGAAGGCGTGACAGTCAGCCTTTGAGTCGAATCTGTTGTCGTTTCCACCGCATCCGCTGTAGGTGAATTCATGACACGCCTTTGTTTCGGCGTCGAAGAAGAATCCAGCCTGAGGGGGAGCTTCTTCGCACGGCAGTCCTTGATGGAAACGCTGATGGCAAACGTTTTCTGAAACGTTTGATTGCACTTTTAATGACAGGCCCACATCGCAAACTTACGGTTAGTGGGGCAGCATATGCTGATGTTGAAGCGGGTGAAGCAGTTATATCCGCCGGGACAAGGAGTTGGACCGCACTTCAAGGCGTGGCCTTCGTTGTTCCGCAGGGCAAGTCCTTGATCGCAAAGACCTAGAAAATGTAAAGGAATTAACGTAAGTGGAAATGGTAGCAGGAACATACTAGCAATTGGATCCTCCGAGCAGCAGACGCCTTCGGTGCTCGAGCGGGCGTTGTTCGAAAAGAAGCAAAAGAAGCCTTTGGGACAGCCAACGCGATCCGAACAACTCACCGGATTCATAGTGACCGGGCTGATATATGCGGCACTGTTCGACGAGCAGACTACACGTTCCAAAATATACTTACTACCTTTGACGTGAAACGATTTACCTGATGTAATTCCACAGCATTGATGCTGATGCTTCGTCTTGGAGAAGTAGCACTGGAATCCCGGCGGACAAGCGCCAGTTGTGTTCGGTTGGCAGATTAAGCCTCCCCCGCTCAGAGGATCATTGAAGGCGGTTTTCGCAAATTCGCAGCCTTGGTAATTTTCTTGAGTTAGAGTTGTCGTGATTTCCGTGGTGGTAGTGACCGGAGTCGTCGTCTTAACGGTCGTCACAGGAACAGCGACAGAGGGCTCTGTGACCAAAACAGTCGTAGATTCCGACGTTCTGGCTTTAGTGGTGGTTCTGGGTGAATGAGTCGTCGTAGTCTGATTTCTGAAACAACGTTGAATTCTAAATAGGAAAGTATGAGAGCTACCTGCAACAATGGTAGCTTCCAAAGAGTTCGTCGAAGACACAGTAAGAACCTTCCGCCTGACAGGAACTGGACAACAACGGTGAGCAAATTTTCACCTTTTGATTTAGTGAATCTAACAAAGGCATCAGGCCTTTCGGACACCTGTGCTGCTCGGGCTCCATTTCTGAGCAACAGACACCACTCGTCGAGTTAAGGTTGGCAAAAGCGCATTTGTGGTCGGCAGATCCCCCACAACGCCGCGAAAGGACGAAGTCGCTGGAGGGTGCAAGGTTCGAAAAATCACAGGTCGAGGGACTCCCATGCTCATCTATCAAAGTGGTACGATTGCCTACAAACATTAACTTGTCCAGGAACACAGAAAGCAACGTTACTTGGACATCGTATGACTGGAATCTCGATGATAGTTTTTCGAGATGTCGGTGGCGGAGGGGGCGGAGGTCGGGCTGTTGTGGAGGCGAACTGGGTAGACGGAGCCAGGGTTGGGCGGCTGGGTTGAGAAGAAACGAGTTCCAATGAAGAGGAGCTGTTCACGTTGGGAACTGATTGGAAGTGCTCTTGTGGCTTCAGTTTTGATACTGAAAAATAGTCGCTAAATTACGAATTTAGACCAAGACTGCATACATTTTGCATTCTTTTTGCGACAACAATGACCTTTGTTGTTTTCCCTCGAGATCCGATTGCTCGGCTGGCAGACGTAGGGAAGCGGACAGTCGGCGTTCCGAGCGCATTCTTTCGGCGACTCACTTCCGTAAGCAAAGCCGCTTTCTTCCAAGGGTTCGTAGCCAGGTATACAAGGCGCATCTGAAACAAGGGAAATAGAGATGAGTTCTCGGCAGGGTGAACTAGCCTTTCTCTCGGCAGCAGACACCGTAAGTGCAGACATATCCGTCAATGCAAAGATCTTCCTTCGTGCAACTCACCGTCTTCCCATTCACGGTGAGTGTATCTCCGTTGCAGGTAACTGAAATACACAACGTCGACAAGGTTGAAAGAAAAACGCCAAAACCAAGCGTACTGTGCTGCTCATCTGGCCCGCAGGCAAATTTGTCCTGATGGTTTCCAACTCTGAAAACCGAACGCAAATTGAAAACTTGCGTCAGGGCGAAGTTCCCTTATGCTGCAATGCAACTATACGCGCGGTTTTGGCAATTGCAAAGTTTAGGATGGGGACAACTCATACCCGGACTATTCATACCCAGCCAACTCATACACAGACAACGCATATCCCAGGACAGTTTATAAATATCCAGACAATTCATACCCAAATTGGGTTTTTTGGCAAAATAGCTGTCAAGACACGCGGGTTGATTTTTTTAAAGTTTGAGTTAATTTTAGCTTTTGGACAGGTGCGCGCAGCAGTGTGTAATTCTAAAGTGTGGGAATGTGCTAACGTGAGCTGTCATAAATTCTCACTAGGGAACATGTTTTCGTGCTACTAACGGATGTCAGTACAAGCTTTTATGGCGCGTTTGACGTTCTCATTCCAAATTAGCCTCCTTCGGTAGCTAAAATATCTAACTCCAAAAAGCCTTAGCATATTGCAACCTGGCAGCTTCAGCCTACTATCCCCGCTTCCAGGCGCCTTCAGCGAGGAAACCAAAGGTATTCATTCGTCTGTGGTAAGCCTGAGGCTGTTTAAAATTGGTGGCCTAAATTACTATCCCCGCTGTTTGAAAAGATATCTTCTAGAGAGTCCCAATCCAAAACGAGATAAAATTCAACACGCACGCCTGGACAGCTATTTTGCCAAACTTTTTGGGTATGAATTGTCTGGATATAAGCTGTCTTAGATATGAGCTGTCTTGGGTATGAGTTGTCCGGGTATGAATTGGCTGGGTATGAGTTTTCCTAATCCCGCAACGTTTGGGTGACGCCTTTGTAGATGCATACCTGCACTGCAGAAGTTCTTGCATTGTTCAATTGTCAAAAATTGGTTAAAATTGCCGCCTTCGCCCTGGAACAAAAAGGCCTTGCACCGCTGTTCACTCCTCGAGTAGAAATATCTAAAAAATTACTATCTCTAAAATCATCTGACTAAGCAAACCTTATAACAGGATAGAAGACAGAAGAAACATGCTGCAGAACCGTGCCTTGGTCGAATTCTGCCGTCCGGTAGTTCTTAGAATTGTAGGTAACACCACCTTCGTTCGAACAAATCCATTCTGCAACAAAAATCCAAGTTTCATCTTCGTTTTCGCTTCCGCAACCTTACCCTTGGAGGGACAGCAAACGCCGTCTCCGTTGACGTCCTGTTTGAAGCAGGAGTACTTCCGCCCACACTCGCCGTCTTCCGAACACCGCAGAGCGCGGCCTTCAGGTGATTTCTCCACCAAACCACGAGGGCATTCTGCAAGACACCGAATCGAAGGGTAGGTATGATCACTGGTCGAATTCTGTGTTGGCGTTTGGGGTATAATTGCTGGCATTGGCATTAGCGTTTGGCGTTTCTAGTAAAAGTCGCAAAATCGTATGCCGAAAACATTAAGAAGATCTAAGCTAAGGACGAGCAAATTTGTTTTTTTTTCTCAAATTCCTTTGAATTTCTCAAAATTCTTGTTCCTCGAGTTTCTTAAGAAGGTCACACAGCTTTTTGTGCTCGTTGTCGCAATTAGCGAGACGCTCCTTGAGGTTCACCTTCTCTAGATCAAGCTCCTTTTGGTTGGCAGAAGATTGCCGTCCAAGTCCACATTACGTTCCTTTTCGGCCCGAAACCTCTGTAACGCTAAGCAAACTTATTGTTCGGCGTCAATCAATTATCTTTAGCAACTTCCGTAATTTTTGATAACCAAGGTCAATCTTAGGTCAAAACACAATTTCTGGGTTAAGGCGTTAAGCCGACCAAGACCCAAGCCCGTGGACAGAATGCTTTGGTCACGGTCAGCTGCATACGGCTGTGAAACTCATAAGAACTTTCCAGAAATAAAGGACCACCAATGCCAACCCCAACGCCAAGCCAAACGGCAATGAGTATACCATTTTGAACGCCAGCGAAAATACTCTTCTGAACGCCACCGCCAAGGCCAACGCCAGCGATTATACCCCGAACGCCAACGTCAGTGATTATACCTTCCCAAACGTCTTGCATTCTGCGCGAAGCCGAATCTAAAACCAAATTGGAATTTCACTTTCTTACCTGCTTTACAGTAAACTTCGCACTCGTGCTTCGACTGAAAAACGTTTGTGTTAATCATGGAACCGCCGCGGAAGATGAACGAAGTGCACCGGTCCGTCGTGTCGTCGTAGTAGTAACGGAGATTCTTCCCGGGCCCGTTTCCAGGCATCACCGGCTGCATGCACGTGTAAGCTGGAAAACCGTTACTCTCGCTAGACAGATGGCACACTCACCTCGATTGGGACAACACATCGAGGTGGACGAGCTGAACTGGACGCAGTCGAAGAGGTGTTCCAAATTGGAATGAGTTCCACATCCTCCACGTACGTGGCAGTTCATCGTTTTCAGAAGCACAGACGTCTTAGAGCCCATCGGGCATTCGTCTAGAAATTGAATAATTAAAAATCGGGTGTAATTTGGTCAAATAAAAGTACCCGACAATGTACATGCCAATCCGTGGTAAGTAGAAACCACCGTGAAAGGCGCGGGACAGGCACACTTTTCATTTAAACACTTCGCAGTCGGCCACACGGAGGAACATTGTTGGTCGAAATGGCACTGACCTTCGTTGATCCCGAATTCTTGAAGAGAGATTCTTAGACTCAGATATCACAGAGGCGTGACAGTTGGGTAACAGACACTTGGGTAACCGGACATTTGGGTAACCAACATTTGTGTAACAGAATTGCGCGAACATTGTGTCCAATTTTTTTAACAGCGGGGATAGCAGGCCCAAAGCGGCCTCTTTCAAACAGTGGGGATAGTAGGCTGGGACTGACCTCCTGGAGCATCTTAGGCTTAGGCTTGGACATTTGTATTATGGTTTTTGCGCCGAAAGCGCCTGGAAGCGGGGTGTGTAGGCTTGAGGCAGCCTCTTTCAAACAGTGGAGATAGTAAGCTGGGGCTGACCTTTTGAAGCATCTTAGGATTAGGCTTGAACATTTTTATTATGGTTTTTGTGGAGCGCCGAAGGCGCGATAGCAAGCATTACTGGCTATGCAGACAGGCTTCATTGTTCAATGTTCGCGCTATCCTGTTACCCAAATGTCTGTTACCCAACTGTCTGGACTTCCACAGAGGACCTACTTTTCCAGCACTGGGTTCCAATTTGCACGTATTCTCCCCTACACAAGCATCTTCCTTTCGAGCCGCAGAACCACTTATCGTCCAGACAATCCGTCGACTTGGAACATCGCACGAGAGAACCTGAACACAAGCATAAAGTCCTGGCCGCATCTCGGAACTCACTCATCGGGTGGTAGGTCGCCTTGGAGAAATCCGACGAGGCGACACACTGCTGGATCTTGGCGTCGAAAACCTTCCTCTGACCATTCACTATCGCGCATTTGTCTTTGACATAAATTCTAAAACCCGCGTAACTCACAATGATCCCAAACTGCGACAGCTCACCCATGCTTAGGATGGCAGTAGATGAAGTGGTGCTTGGAATTGGGCACTGCGTACCAGTTACCGTCGTTCCTGTTGCACGCATCTCCCTCTCGGCCGTAGTTGAGTAAGCATTGAAGCAGCTCCAACTGAAAAGCAAAATAGTTTCTTCGAAAAGCAAGAAATCGAACTCACCTGACACAGTAACAAACAAAGACCTACGAACAACCGGCCCATCACTATCCGTTCGGTAGCTCTGAGGAGGAATAGCCGAATGCGCCGAAGACGACATTAGAGGTCAATCGTGAATGGTAGATAAACATATTCGAATCAGCGCACTTATTTTACTAATAGGGAGTGAGGGTCAAAAAGCCACTGAACAAACACTAGACCGACTGTGTGGAGATATTCCTTCAAGCCACGAAGTGATCTTGAGGGACGCGAATTAACTTATTAGCAGCCCTTCACTATTTTTCGTGAAAATATAACTTTTCTAATTTTTAGCTGTTTGATACAAGAATTTGAAATAAGAAGAACAAGGTTTATAATCACAACATTATTGATGCATATAATAAACAACAGAACGTTGTAAGCCAAAAAAGTTAGTTGGAACAATTTTAGTGTCTGGCGATGTTTCGTTCAAAAAACCGTCGGGTTTTCTAGAAGCAACCATTGAAGCATCGTGGCCCACAACAAGTGTTTTTCAATCGCTTTCAAGTCTCACATTAGAAGTTAGAAAAGTTGTGTTTGAATTTCAACAAGCCAACCACTACTTTAAAAAACCAACAATTTTCTAAAACATTTTTGGCAACATTATATTGGCTAAACATATTTTGGGTGTTGCAAATGGTCTTAAATTTTTGGTTTACGGAATATGCCAGAGGTTAATTGATAAGATTTTCGTTTGAAAAAGTGCAACTCTTATACTTCCAAAATAAGACTAAGGATTTAGTCGATGGTTGCGCCACGAAGGCAACGACGGACGCCAACTCAACTTAGTTATTAACTTGCCCAAAACTACAGACAAAGCTAAACATTCGCCGTTTGGTAGTTTTTGAAACCATTTTTGTCGGAATTGGCAGTTTGGACGCGCAATTGAGTTTCACAAGCGGCGGCGGTATTTTTTGTTTTTTGATAGCAAATGAATATCAATTAATAACGCTTAAAGGGACACGGTCACCGTTATTTCGTATCATCACAGATCGATCATTTTTGGAGCAGGGGGGTTTTCAAAGGCGCTGATTACGATTCTGGCGTTAGAATGGCAAGAAACGGTTTCGGGACTGCTCACTTTGGTAAAATTCAGATAAAAAAGAGAATTTTACCAGTTATTCAGTGTTCCTGACGCTACTGCCCCGTACAATCGCGGTCGGCTACGATGAAATTGGGTTTGCGATTTTTCGGCGGTCAAAATTGTCGTTTTTCTTTGCGATTGTGAAGTTTCTTGTAAGACTTTGAGTGGATTTCTGATTGAACACGTCCCCACAACGCGATGAACACAAAAAATTTGACCAAAGGCCAAATCACTCCGTTTTCATCGTAGCCGATTGTGGTTTGTGCAGGGTAATTGCGTGACCGCTCAACGACTTGTAAAATTCTCTTTTTTGTTTTATTTTTATCCGAACTTTGCCATATTGCGCAGTCCTGAAGCCGTTTCTCGCCATTCTGACACCAGAATTGTGATCAGCGTCTTTGAAAATCTCCCTATCCCAGAAATACGCGCGATCCGTGCACTCAAAAAACGACGAAAAATGCGATGTCTGTGTCCCTTTAATGGGCCTTAAATTATGAAAACTCTTCAAATTTTATTCAAAGCAAGCCTCATACAGTGCTCTTTGTTATTTTTGAATTCATACTTGTAATGGGCACATAAGACCGCGCCCGAAACTTCACGTTTCGTTTTTTAAAAGAAAATGTATACTTTTAACGCTTCGAATTTTCAGCAAAAATTCCTACAATCAAATTCGTGCGTTTTTTGGAGCAAAACGTCTTTTAATTTGAAGTGACCCAGCTGAAATGGACACGATCTGTTTGAAAATTTTAGGCACGTATGAATCTTTGGTAAGTCATGGTACCTAATTATGGTTTTTTTAATTCCGTGCAGTCAAGAACGGCAAACCGCTCTAACGTAAAATTCAAATTGAAACCAAAGTCGTGACATATAACAAGCCCTAATGAGCCTCATACTATATCCTAGCATCACACTGCAAAGACGCTTCAATTCTACAAGTTCTAGAAGTTGCAGATAGCGTACGGTTTGGACACTTCTTATTTATAGTCCCTTAGAATCGAAATTAAAAAAGACTGAAAATTTTAACGCGGAAAAATATTCAGTTGCCAACGTGTGGCACATTTTTGATCTAGCAGCAGCGTTAAGCCACTAAAAGTGATTTCAAATCTTGTTGTGCGAATGCCTTGAACTTTCTTTGAAGAACACAGAGAACCAAATTTATTGGAGCCAGTGACCACTGATGACAGTCGGTTGGTCCCTCTCCAGCCGTTTCCAAGCATTCTGACGGCCGCGCAGTCAACTGCCCCGGACGGGCGCCTTGCCGGTGGGCGGCGTCCCGCGAAGGCGTGGCCTGTCCATTTCGTACGAATCAGTCGACCGCAGAAGTATGCAAGTGTTACGTGAGTTGTTATGTCCTTAATAAGGTAATTTTCGCAATCTGAAACATTTAATCAAATTATCCGTCTATCTTGCGTGTTCCTGTATCGCGGAATTTGTACACGTCTGCACTTATTCAGAAAGCGAGCATCGAACGAGCTGCCGCTCCCACCGGGAGGTCCACTTTAGCCTCAATTGTTCCAACTTTTGGAGCCAAGCGGACGCTGCAGATTGTCGCTTGCAATCAGAATTGTTTCATTGCGCCGGTCGCACTTTGGTGCAGAAATGAAGCTCCTGGATATTGTGCTTCTTCTGTCCGCCTACATAGCGTGTACTGTAGACAGCGGTTCGCTGGTCGACGTACAACTGCAGGAACTCCGAATTGGACAGTGAGTTAAAGCATTTTACGATATTTGTGAACTGACTCATTTCTGCCTGAAACACTCTAAACAGCCCTTAGTTCTCAATTTAGGATAGGTTCTGCGTTCAAACATTGTAAAAGTCCACGGATCTGTCAGTTAACAAAACATCTCGTCCGCACGATTCGAAGATTTTCTAACTTAGCAGCGGTTCCGTTCTCATTTACGCCACTTTTTCGAAGTCGCCGACAGCGTCGGCGACCTGCGTCCGAATTCCGCGCCGTTATGGGATCCCTTCCACTTGACTTCCACGCAAAGCAGATTGTTCCGTTAGAACTACGCGCGCATACATTACTGGGCGCATCGTTGGAATATTATTGTACTCGTTAAATAAAACCCATCTGTCGGAATGGCCATGTCGAGAGAGGTAGCGGCCGGCGCAAGCGGGAGGGAACTCGCTCCTGCAATCCATTTGCCGTTTAGCGAAGGACATATAAATCAGAGCTGATCTGCTATTATGAGTGTGCGAGTTGCGCAACTTGACGCATAAGGAGGCTGTGGCCAACGAGACAACGCATCTATCGTCTCGTCGCAGGGGAAACTTTTGATCTTGATACGCGGGCGCATTGAACCAGGTGAGAATGTGACAATTCCGCACGGGCCTTTGACTGCGATCAGAATTCAACAGATGCGCGATGTGGATAATCTCCTGTCATTGCGTCCACAGTAGGAAGTTGCGGTTCTTGGGCCTCCTCGCTTCGGTTTACCGTTCAATTACTTTCCATTTGCGCGCGAAGGCTGCGGGACAGGTTTCGGCGTTTGTCACCAAGACGACTGGACAAACAACGTTAACTAATTAAGCTGTATGCAAATAGTCAGTCGGCAGGCCATGTTTCCAAAGGTTATGCACACATGGGTCATGTTGCCTTAGGTAACAAGACTCATTTACATTAATTTTCTCCTGATTGGAACAAGCTTCGAGACTCGAAACGAGTTCAGCAGCGCGTTTGCATATGCAACCGCCCGGATTGCGCGAACTGACTGTTTTAATAACTAAAGCAAATGGACGAAAACGTGACGGCGACCGTGTGGGTCAAGTCGGAATCGACACCAGCTGAAATAAACGCCGCTCGCCGCTACCGCTAAGGAGATTTTCCTTCAATGAGATTATAATCTGTGAGGGATCTAAGTCGCCGCAATTTCGCTTTGACACTTCATTAACAGCAAAATCTGAACCGCAGATCATCAAGATTTTATCGACTCTGAACTGTTTGAAATTGTAGCTCTGCAATTAGTTTTTGAAGTAGACGCAACCTACTTTTCTAAATAAAAGAGCAAGAGAGGAAACTCTTAGATTACTCAAGAGTTGGGCGTTTCATGTTTCAAAAGTTTACGGTAATCCTTTTCAAAATGATCACCCGCTTTAGAAGGACTCCTTCGCTTATCCTGTTTGATGAATGAAGACAAGTCGCAATCGCTTCCCATTAACGGTGCTTTTCTGCGGCAGGAGTTACTTCCAAGGCTGGCTCATCCTGCGGCTTTAGCAGTGAAACATGACAATTGACCTTGCCAACAAATAAATTATTCTCGCTTGAATGATGTCTTTTGTTAAATTTCAATTTGTCATGGCCTCACGCAAAAACTGGACGTACAAGACTTGAGGGGCAAATGTGGTGCGGTTAATTAACATAAAACAGAGCTCAATCAACCGGCACTCAATCAAAAGAGGCTCAAGTAATTTGTTTCAGGAAAAACGTGTGCCCTTATGAGGAAATCGAGACGGTCACCGTAAAAGAGCCCTGCGTGCAGGCCTACACGCGATACGTTAGGACAAGGAAACCCGGCTGCAACGGGCAGTTTCGCAGCTGCTCCGTGAGGGAGCCGAAGTAAGTTCTTCTTCGGGGTCGTTGAAAGTTGCACGCGCCCTGAAACGGGAACGTCAATTTCCGTTAAAAAATTATCACAACAAAGGTGACTGTCGTAAATAACGGTTGGAGCGCATGTAATTGACCGTTTTTCTGTGCATCTTCGTCGCAATCGACCGCACATCATTAACTTTGATATATACCGTTCGAGCGCTGAGCTCATCTCTGGGTCGAAACCCCCAAATTAATAGACCGTCCGAATGGCTTCGGCGTTCGCCCGCTCCTATTCGCGCGCTCGATTTGACCTTCGACCTCGGAATAGCACGTTTGTAATTATAATCGAATTTGATGTTCTCAGACAAACGGGCGATTATGCGCCCGCAGAAAGACGAGCATATGCTAGCCGAACAGTAGGTAACAAAGGGTAATGGAGCAAGGAATGGCTCCGTGAAAAAGGGTGCGCCTTTTTATGGCAAAGACTCATGTACGGATACCAGTGGTTGGCAGCAAAAAATCGCTTGCATTCTTCTACATTCAATTAGACCAACACCGAATTATGAGAAAGGAACTAAGATTGCGGCGATTGCAGGACTGTCTACCGAAGAACGTTTAAAGCCGTAAACCGCACCAGACGCCACACCGTAGCCCAGTGTTGTCAAGGATGGACGCGGATTCCAGGAAAGAAAGGCTGCCAGAAAGGTATGATTTTATAAGTTAACTCAAAATCTCTGCATTTTTGTCATTGTGGACGCAAAGATCTGTTTGCTCAGCCGTGTGTTCCAGCGTATCATTAAATTATGCAAATGACCTTCTGTTCTAGCCGCTTTTTCGTGATATTCATGATCAATTTGGCAAACAAATCATCTCACTTTTGCTCTGTTTTGCCGCCTCGTTTAAGAGAGCAAAACAAAAAGGAAAAACGGTATTTGCAACATCTGTCAGTTCTTTACGGTCGATGAGTTCCTGAGTTTGGATAGGTTACTTCGAGTGTGCGGCTTTTGTTTGCCGCTTAAGAACTGAAGTGGACACACAGAGGTCTTTTCGACGCGCGGCTATCTATGTCCGACAAACGCGCAAGCCGTAAATAATCTTTTTGGGGTAGCGACCGCAAATCCCAAAACAACACACGTTTTTGCTTTCAGCAAACTGTTCGACCGAGCTGTGTCACAATGGCGGAACTTGTATCGCCAGATTAGATTCCTCTAGTGAGCAGCTGTGCCACTGTCCGAAAGGCTTCCAGGGGAATCAGTGCCAGTATGGTAAGCGGAGCTGCTTTTGTTGTGAGTATAAGGAACAAAATATTGCAGACGTGAACGAGTGCGTCGCCGACAACGGAGGGTGCCACCACGACTGCGTGAACACGATCGGAACATATTACTGTCGCTGCTACCCAGGATACCACTTGGAAGTGGACGGAAGACTGTGTATAGGTTGATTAGTTTAGGAGGGGACCAATCTAACAATCCCCTGGTGTTTCAGATATTGATGAGTGTGCGGCGGAGAACGGCGGCTGCGAATACCGCTGCATAAATTACAAGGGTGGACATCGCTGCGAATGCCCCCCAGGGAAGCAACTGCACTCAAATGGAAAGCAGTGTGTTGGTATGACGGACTTGTGCTTAATGCCCGAAATCTCACAACTAATGGCTGTCGCTCGACCGGCCCTTAGAAGAGACGCGGATCGACCCTTGACCCCGCAAGTCTCCTTGAGATCAGCGGGGAAACATATAATTTGTTCCGCTCCCGCATGCGCTTGGCCGTTCTCATCAAATAAGGAAACTTTTTTGAAAGATTTCTGGGTTCTCCAACATCCCCATAATGACCTTTCCGAAACGCGATAATTGAATGGGAAGCAGTTGTTGCAAAACGTCGAAGCGAACCCCGTCGGGCGAACACGCTTTTCGGCATGCGCGATTAATCACTTAAAAGAATTTCCAAATGACAGTCGAGAAAAATGAAAAAGGCCGACGATTTATTGCTGACAAAAGCCATAATGCCATTTGTTAAGATAAGAACAGTTGCGCGGCAGCGAACGCCGGATGTGAGCAACTCTGCGAGGAGAAGGACGGCCGGTTTTACAGGTGCAAGTGCAAAGCCGGCTATATTCTGGGCGATGACCGCCGTTCGTGTTACCGTAAGTGATTTACGAGTTTCAATGAAGCGGGGTCTACCAAAGAAAGACTTCGCGTGTCTCCGCTAATTAGGGTGAAGAAGCAAAGAGCTTTTGTTCAGTTTAAGTAATTTATGCAAATCATGTTATAACACATGCACGAACACAAAAGCTGTCCAGCACCACTTAACAATCCCGTTGTAGCCATCGACCCGTGTGTCGTCAACAAAGGGAGCTGCCATCACCACTGCACAAACGACAACGGAAGGGCAAGGTGTCAGTGCTACCCGGGATACCGTCTGGACGTAGACCAGAAAAGCTGCACCGGTAAACTTGGAGAGATCTAAACTGAATTAAAGAACTCTTAGACATCGACGAATGCAAACTCTTCAACGGCGGAGGCTGCCAGCACCAGTGTGTCAATGCGTATGGCTCGTACAGGTATTTCCTAGGCTGTGAATCAAATCTAACGTAGTTACTGTAGATGCCGCTGCCAGCAAGGCTTTGTGCTCTCAGACGATGGCCGCAGCTGCGCACAGAAACTCGACGGATGTCAAGTGGCGAACGGCGGATGCCAGCACGAATGCTACGAGCAACCGGACGGAGGACTCCAGTGCGGATGCCGCGAAGGGTTCACATTGGATATGAATGGGAAGACATGCTCAGGTATGAATTTTAAGCGTCGAAATTGCTATGGACTTGTTAATACTCCTAATGACATGCAGCGGACAGAGTTCAGAGGGACGAAGGCCGCCTCATCTCGTGCGTCCGGAACGAAGCCGAAGGTTCTTGCCACGAGGTCTGCATGCATCTCCTTTCGGGAGTTGTCAGCTGCAACTGCCGCAGCGGATTCCTCCTAAACGAGGTCGATCGTCACACTTGCGAGGGTATTATGGTAGTACGGTTGCGGTGCACACGCACTTTGAAACACTCGTGATAGCCAAATAGAGCAGCAATCTGCCACTCGCCTTAACGAGAGCTGTTGTGAAGCCGAATTTAACTAACCTAAAGTTTGAAAATAATTTATTTCAGACGTCGACGAATGCGCCACCAACAACGGTGGATGTAGCCATCTCTGCACAAACACACTGGGATCCTTCGAATGCTCCTGCAAATCTGGGCACGCTTTGGCGGAGGATCACCATAAATGCGTCGGTAATTACGGTTTTCATTCTTTGCCACTCAAACTGAGACTGTTAAGATATCGATGAATGTGTCACCAACAACGGAGATTGTGAGCACGAGTGCGTCAACGACGAAGGCGCCTACTCCTGCAAGTGCGCCTCTGGATTCACGCTGTCGGACGACAAGCACAGCTGCTTCGGTGAGACGCTTCGTGCAATCGGTGTCCGAACTGTCGATTGTTTCAGATATCAACGAGTGTTTGCTGAACAATGGCGACTGCAGTCAACTCTGCAAGAACGAAAAAGGGTCCTTCCGGTGCGAATGTTTCGCGGGCTTCATCCTCTCCGCCGACCAGAAGACGTGCATCGGTGAGTTTTTTTGTATTTTAGAAGTTTTTAACAAGGTTTTCGTTTTGCAAATCGCCGTTTTTCAAAATTTGATTTTTATCGCAGTTTTTGCAAGAATTATTATGTTAGACCTTATAACTTCTTTTCTTAAAACAGCTGCCGCAGACTCGGCCATGGCCCTTACTGTCACGGAAGACCAGCGTAAGTAGCATCAGATTAAGGCCTCTTGCCTTCAAATTGTCGTATCGTGATTTCATTAGCTTTCTGTGTGCTTGGCTATGAGTAGTTTGTGTTGTGTTCAGACGTGCTCATCGGAGAGAACCAAGTCCAATTCGGTCGGGATCAATTCTACGAAGTGGAGCGCGATTCGCTGAAGGCGGACGGAGTTTCCACGCTAAATGATGCCTCAGTGATCGAGCTTAAGCACTCATACCGCGCAGGTTGGTTGTGTTTTGCATGTCGCTTTGCTTTTCTGGATCCCACAATTCTTAAATAGCACGTTATTGGCCTCTTTTAGTATGCAGTTATGCAACCTTTGGTCGACATTGCCAGTTCACCTGTAAGGATTGCAAGAATGGAGGTGAGAGCCGCTTTTAGATAGATAATTATTTACGCTTTCCAGGAAGGTGCAACCGAGAAAAAACCGGCTGTGATTGCATGGCTGGCTACACCGGAGAACTCTGCGAAGAGACCTGTGCTGAGGGAACTTACGGCATCGGGTGCAACAGCCTTTGCAGCTGCCAGGGAAAGCAGTGCCACCACATCACCGGAGAATGTCTGTGTCCGCCTGGGGCGCAGTGTGACGATGAGTGCCCGGAAGGTATTAATTGGAAATATCTTAAAATTGCTTATTTTTGGTCTTGAGGTTATTACGGTCTTTCTTGTGAGCTCACTTGCCGCATGAACTGTGCTGGAGGGCGGTGCGACAGGACCTTTGGATACTGTACTTGTGACCCAGGTTTCTACGAGCAGGACTGCTCGAAGCCCTGTCCTCCATTTACCTTCGGAGCGAACTGCCGGCATTCGTGCAAATGCGACCGCCAAAATACTAAAATTTGCGACAGCAAGGTGTTTAACTAAACAGCCATGATTAACTGGTAAATTTATTATTTTAGACCGGAGTCTGCGAGTGCAGAGATGGATATTACGGTCCATTTTGTAACAGAGTATGCCCAAAAGGTTTTTATGGGCCGAACTGTAGCCGAGCCTGCTCGTGCAAGGACGGAGTGGCGTGCGATCACACCGATGGATCGTGTCGCAAGAAGTGTCCGGCAGGCTTCACTGGTCAAAACTGTAACAAACGTAAGTTTTTGAATTTAGGTTTGACTTGCATGTGCGTGCCTCGTTGAATTATTTTGATTTTTTATTCATTGAACCGACCACCGAGACTGCCGTGTGAACCACTCATTTTCAGCATGTGCAGCAGGAACCTACGGGGTTGACTGCAGTTTGGCGTGCGACTGTGCCGCAGGGCAGCCACAGATTTGTCACTACGTCACGGGCACTTGCACTTGCTTAGCTGGTTACACAGGTGAAAACTGTGACAAGCGTATGTACACTCTGATCGGAAATTTCGTTTATTTTCCTCCATTTGTTTAGCGTGTCCAAAAGGGTTATATGGGCCTAACTGCCAGCACGAGTGCAGCTGCAAGAACGGCGCGACCTGCGACGAGAAGGACGGATCCTGTATATGTCCAGACGGTTTTTATGGCGCTTACTGCTCGGAAAGTAGGTTTATTTGCTTGATTACACGTCTTAATTATGCAATATTTCCGTTTGCCCACATGGTCGATATGGTAAAGACTGCATGCATCTGTGCGACTGTCAGAACGGAGCCTCCTGCTCCGTGGTCACCGGCGAATGCAACTGCAAATCTGGCTACTCCGGGCCGAAATGCAAAACGCCTTGTGCGAAGGGATTTTATGGCGAAGACTGCAAACAGAAGTGCTCTTGTGATGGTGGCATGGACTGCGACCCCACGAACGGCGAATGCATCTGTGCGCCGGGATATCGCGGAAAAGGGTGCCAAGAAAGTAGGATCGAATTGTGCGTCTTCTTGCAAGGGTGACCAAAATGATTTAGAATGCGAATCCGGGAGTTTTGGGGCCGGATGTCACGGAGTTTGCAACTGCGCGAACAACGCCACTTGCGACCACGTCTCAGGTGCTTGCTCTTGTCGGCCTGGTTGGAGAGGGGCTACTTGCTCGCGTCCTTGTCCTGACGGGTACTACGGTAAGGGATGCAGCTACGTATGCGACTGTGACAATCACGGTGAGTTGGATTTCGGTTGATTGTTCCAAGAACTTGAAAGTTTGTTTAGACCACACCGACAATATCTCGCTGATCTCCAAATGCGACCCAATCTCGGGCGAGTGTCGCTGTCCGAGCGGATGGACGGGTCCTGACTGCCGCACACCGTGTCCACCATCGCGGTGGGGTCCTGGATGTGGAGGAAAGTGCGAGTGCAAAAACAGCGGAGTTTGTGATCGGCTGACTGGCTACTGTGACTGCCCCTCAGGATTTATGGGTAAAAATTGTGAAAAAGGTAGGAAGGAACTTGGGTACGAATCGGCTTATGTATGTATGTCAATGATTCCAGAGTGTCCTCCCGATCTTTTTGGTCCGAACTGCATTAGCCACTGCCTTTGTATGCACGACGGGTCCTGCGATTCACAGACGGGCAAATGCACTTGCTCTTCGGGCTGGACTGGTCCTGCCTGTGAGTTCCGTAAGTCTTGTTTCCACTTTATAAATACATTAAGAGATAATGTTGCAGTGTGCCCGTTCGATCAGTGGGGACAAAACTGCGAAAATAAGTGTGACTGCCGTAACGGAGCTACGTGTAATCGAGAAAACGGAACTTGTGAATGTCTACCTGGGTGGACGGGAGACAAGTAAGAAGATAACGTGTAGCTTTTCTCTATGTACGATGCCTAGATGCCAACTGTCTTGCCCCCATGGACACTATGGACAGAACTGCTTAGAGGTCTGTCAGTGTGAGAACGGAGCTACTTGTGACTCGGTCAGTGGCCACTGCCACTGTTCTCTGGGTTGGAGAGGTCGAAAGTGCAGCAGACGTTTGTTTATATTTGGCATTCAATCCCTTAATGTTTAGTTTTAGCTTGCTTGAAGGGCTACTTCGGAAAGCATTGTGCTCAGCCGTGTAGATGCCACAACCAGAAACCCTGCGACCACATCAGCGGACGTTGTCAGTGCCCTAAAGGATACACTGGCCACTCGTGCACACAGGTAAACTGAATACGAAAGCAATATGCGGTATGTCTTACCTTACGTTTCAGTTATGCGATGAAGGGACGTTTGGGGAAGGTTGTACGAAGAAATGTGCTTGTGGGGAAAACGCCAAATGCGACCCGATAACTGGAAAATGTCACTGCAAACCAGGTTTCTTCGGGAACAATTGTAAGCAAGGTGAGCTTCTGAAATTCTCGAAGTGAAAGCAAGAAGACCATTTAGGTTGCGTCCAAGGAATGTTCGGAGTGAACTGCGACAAATACTGCCAATGTGAAAACGGGGCTGCCTGTGACGGCAGCACGGGATCCTGCTCTTGCCCACCAGGCTTCCTAGGAACTCGATGCGAGAACGCCTGTCCTGATGGTCGCTATGGAGAAAAGTAATCTAATCCTGTGATGTGGTCAAAAATTAATTTGCTTTTTGTAGGTGTTCGAAGGTTTGTGAGTGCGAAAACGGAGGCGTCTGTAACTCGGTAACCGGACAATGTAAATGTACGGCGGGATTCACCGGACTTCAATGTCAGCAAGGTTCGATTGTCGCTACTTTGGCAAGTATTGATATCTTGTATTTCAGTATGTCCCGATGGTCGCTATGGACCCGGCTGCAAGGAAAAGTGCAGATGCGACAACAACGCCGGATGTGATCCGATAACCGGAGAATGCAAGTGCGCCCTAGGCTACCGAGGACCCACCTGCTCACTTCCGTGTCCACATGGAAAATACGGTCTGAACTGCAGCATGGACTGCGACTGCCACGGAGACGCAAAGTGCGATCCAGTGCAGGGATGCTGCGACTGTCCTCAAGGACGGTACGGTACTCGCTGCCAATTTTGTGGGTTTTTAAGGGGACATCGAATTATATATTTCTTTTTCCTTGCAGCGTGTCCGTCAGGATTTTATGGTTGGTATTGCACTCAGAGCTGTGACTGCCAAAATGGAGCCACTTGCGATCCATCGGATGGTCAATGCTTATGTCCACCTGGCTTCTTCGGGAACAGAGTAGTTTTTATTCCCTCCATTCTTTTTGTGACTTGTTGCGTTTCAGTGTGAACAAAGGTGTAAGAGTGGAACTTACGGTCCCCACTGCCGGTTGACGTGCGATTGCGGCGAGTTTGGATGTGACCATATCACCGGGAAGTGCTTGTGTCCCATGGGACTGTACGGCTCGAAATGCGAGCAAGGTAAACTTTGAGGTGAAAGCCATAATAACTTATTGGTTTCAGTGTGTCGACCAGGACGTTACGGACAAAACTGCGAGCAACGTTGTGAATGCTACAACGGGGCTAAATGCGACGCGCAAACAGGAAAATGTTTATGTTCGCCGGGATATCTGGGACCCACATGCCAGCAGGAGACAGCAGGTTTGGAGATATGCTTGGAACCAAGTTTACTCTGTACGTTCCAGATCCTGAAAGCGAAGCGACACGGGGAGATCTGCCAGAATATAAGTATAGAGCGAAGCGCTGAAGGGTTCAGCCTTCATAGTCAACTCATAGCTTCAACTTTCGCCCAAACGCTTTCATTCTTATCTCAGCCTCAACTTTAATGTTTCCATCAGTACTTTCTGTCGTATATTCTAGCCATTTTGTTCCCATCTATTCCCGAGTGCTTCCAAAGAGCGTAGTTTGATCTTATGTTGTACATTGTGTTCGCAGAGTTTTTATTTGATTTCGCCTTTTACTTGATCGCGTCTCGGTTTAGCGAGGCGTTGTTACGGATTGCTCTCCTGGAAATTGTTGCATTTATAATCAGTGTTAAAATGTTTATGTTTGTAAAGAACACGTGACATCGCGTTTATCATACTTGGAAGAGTAGAGGATCATCCGGAATTCATCTTCGATGTGGCTGTTCGGGGCAGACGAAACGGCGTCTTTGCAATTTTCGGTTGATGAGTCATGTGGGTAAACAAAGATGCTTGCATATACTGCGGTCGGTTGAAACGATCAGCGGTGTTTTTTTAATGATCTAAAAGGATCGTGTGATTTTAGAACTCTTTTTTGTGCGTTTTTGAAGACGATGGATTCCCACGGAAAAGCGAACTCAATCGCGGCAGCTCAAGCCGACTTCGCGCTGCAGTTGCTTCGACGGAACAAGCACTCCACGGTCGTTTCTCCGTTTTCGATCGCCACGGCGCTGGCCATGGTTTATGGAGGCGCGCAAGGGAACACGAAGCATGAAATGAAGAGCGTTCTTGCGAAAGGTTTTTGAGTTTGAAAATGGTAATCGAGCCCGGAAGATTTTCAGAGAACACCGACGAAGAATTGCACCAGTTCCTGAAGAATTGCACCAGTTCTGCTCTCTCAACGAAGACCGCGAATGCTTCAGGCGAAACGTATCTTGAAATGGCGAACAAAGTCTTCGTCGAGGCGCAGTTTGACATTCTGGCCGAGTTCTCCAAATTTCTGGAGTCTCGTTACGAGGGAAATCTGGAACACGTGGATTTCAGCGATTCCGCCGCAGCAGTTAAGGTAAGTTGCGATTTCAACTCTACGTGACTTCATGTCGCTGCTTCAGGACTTGAATGCGTGGGTTGAACAAACGACTCACGGACACATCAAGGACTTGATCGACTCGAGTATCATCAACAGCTTGACAAAAATGATTCTCGTGAACGCCGCGTATTTCAAAGGAACCTGGAGAGTCAAGTTTGACCAAAACCGAACAAACGAAGAGACGTTTTACGTGTCTGAAGGAGTAGCGAAGCGCGTATCCATGATGGCCCACAAGACGAAGTACGGTTTTGCTAAGGACTCGAAAGGACGGGTTCTGCAACTCCCCTACAGCAACGAGGGACTCTCCATGTTCGTTGTGCTGCCCCACGACCGTTACGGACTTCGGGATCTTTTGAGCAATCTGAATGGAAATCATCTTCTGGATCTCGTGAGCAGTTGCCGGACGGTTGAAGTTGACGTGAGAATTTAGTCTGTTCGCTCAAGTTGTTCATACTGCCCAGGTTTTTAGGTAAAGCTTCCGAAGTTCAAGCTGGAGAGTACTTTCAACCTCTCCCAAACGCTGAAGGAAATGGGAATTCGGGATGCGTTTGAAGACACGGCTGACTTCTCCGGCATTTCAGACAACCGGCATCTTCTGATTTCGGACGTGGTTCATAAAGCTTTTGTCGAGGTAACAAGAAAAGTCACACGAGTCCAGTTTTCAGGAAGTATAGGTGGACGAAAATGGAACCGAAGCTGCAGCGGCTACCGCTGCTCTTATGCGGATGCGTCGTGCAGTTCCGATGCACCCTCCCGAAGTTGAAGTTTTCCACGCGGACCACGGCTATCTCTACTTTATCGTAGATTCCACGTCAAACACAATTTGGTTCTGTGGTTCTTTTTGCTGATTTCGGCCGAACAAGAACTGTAAAGGACTGTAAATACACACCTTAGTTCGTCATCAGCCTTCGTAGTGTTTTCTATTGTAGTAGCGATGATTCTGAAGCAGTGAGTCGTGTTAAAGATGGCAAAGAAGACAATAGCTTCAAAAAAATTCACACGAAAACAAATGCAGAGCCACCTCTGCCGCTTCCGTTGCTTGCGCACACGCAAAATTGTCTGAAACAGCCTGACTCAGGCCTCCAAACGATCCCTTCACAACCCTCACGCATCAAACATAGCCATGTCACATGGAAACAGCACCAAATCTACAACATTACCCCCAAAGCGCCCGCAAAACGTTCGAAACCCCTCGCCGCGTCGCTGTTCACCGATCGTACAAGCAAAAATTCCCGGAGCAGCCTGACGCAGGCCTCCAAACGATCATTTCACATTCTGAGACATTAAGCGCGGCCGCTGCACCCGCAAACCCCTCTAAATCCACAAAAGCGCTTCCAATCCATCGGCAAAACGCGCAAAAACACTCGTCGTATTGCTTCCGTCGCTCGCAAGTACGCGAAAATCCGAAATTCACCGATCGCCATCGCCCCGCGCATTCTCCTTCCCCGCTCAGGCACATCGCGCTGGGACCGCTCTGCGCACGTACGCACGCGTACAGACCCTTCGTTCTGCTTTTTTAAAGGTTCTAATGTCCTTATACGGACTCGTACAAGGAAGCCTGATAGATATGCACATTTTGAACACATTTTTTGGCTCAATGATGAGAGAGTTTGAGTTGCAGCCTCAGTTGGCTTCACATGCAAAATGGACGAGTAATTGCTGCGGTTTACAAATGACGCAAATACAACTGGTTTTTGACTTTTTGCAGAAACGAAAGGCTCAGCACATACGTTTGTGCCCATCACCGACTTTCGAACTACGCCAGATCATGTTGACCCAATTTATTTTTAAGGACGACTGCCAAATGGTGAAAGCTAAAACCGATGCAAATCAATGTCTATGCAAATGGGTTAAAACTTTAACTGTCAATTAGCAATCTTTTTGAAATGAAAATTTACAAAATCGGAGCTTGTTGACTTGAACATGGACTTGAAGCCAAGAATTGTCTTGTTGCATCTTCATTTCGCTTGCAGTATGGCACCTTATATTCGCCTCTATTGAATAAATGTTTTTTGATTTCGTCTTTGATGCCCATATTACACTACATATATAGTTAACGTTGTCCAAGTTTCCAATTATATGAGGTAATTGCATAGAATTACTCTCTTTGTTAATAAGTTTTGCAGAACAACTCGCGAAGCACAAAGGGCTTTATTAACGTAACTTTATAATTAGCGTTTACGAACAAACTAAAATTATTAATGTCATAGTTTAAAGCTGGCAAAACGATTTGTAGGCGGAGTGAATGGAAGTCAAATTGCAATTGTCGGTTATCAAGTTATGGTGGAGGCGAAAGTCGCTATTCCTAAAAAGACGGTCATGCATACTCGACTGTTACTCACTGCTATTCCTACCATTTCCTTATAATCGAGTTCCCTGAGGTTCGACTCTTCGGGACGGTCGTTTTCTGGAATGGTAGAACTCAGTCCATGCTCCGCGGCTCTGGCCTACCTTCGCCGAACTCTCCATCAAGGTCCCCTTGTCGCTGCTGCACAAGCACCTTCTCCTCGTTTTTCTTCCGCAGCTTTCCGACCAACTCTTTTGCGGGGATCAGTTGTCCCATTGGAACGCGGTGTTCTTCCGCACCTCGGTTGAATTCCAGGTTGTCGTTCGCTGAATGCTGCCGTTCGAACCGAACAGACACGTTGCCCACGTAGTGTTCTTGGACCTTCAAAAAGCAAACTTGAGCAGACTGCCCAATACCGTAGTACCCTGTGCACTGGATGTAAACACGCGCAGAATCTGTCCTCTTGTGGATGTTGAAATGAGCTTTTCTGTTACAATGCGCTTTGGGCATGACCATCCCCGCGATGAAGAAGTTCCGATCGGAGACGTCGATAAGCTGAGCGAAGGCGCTTTCTCACACTTTCCCACAATTGAAAGTCCGACGGACGGGGGAACGGTGGCTCATCGTCGGAGGAGGCGGATGCCAAAGCTAGGCAGAGGACACAGTCAAGGAACCAGGGTGTCTTAACACGTTTTGTAAGCGGCGCTGAAGAGGGAGAGGAAGCCTAAGGAAAATAAAGGCGATGACTGTTCTTTCCATGAGAATTGCGAGTGAGTAAATGAACGGCGCCCGGATGTCAGCCGCCGACGACGTTCGCCACTCAAACCCTGGTGCCACCGGTCAACCTTCAATTGCATTTGCATGCGATGACTGGATCACCGGGACTGATCACCACTTCATGACTAAATGAACTTCTCACTCTCGAGGATGCAGCCGCATGCCCCTTTGCTTCGTCCAATATCCCTCCGCAGACAGTCCACGTTGCAAAAATAGATTTGGCGCTGGCTCTTGCTGCTGCTGACCGTCGCCGCGCTTAGGTAACGACGAAGCGGACACCCTTTTAAACTTTCTGCAAACGCTGCTCTACACTTTGCAAATGTCATCAAGGGCCGAAAGAGGCAAAGTTTGTCGCTTTGCGCGGGAAGGCGGAAGAGGTGGCATGAGGCGGACGGTACGATTACCTACCATAACAATTATGTTAATGAGCGATGTTGCAAAAAGGGATAGGCGCGGTGGAGATGAACCGATATGTAAATGTGTGCGCGTCTGTGTTAAAAAACTCTTCTCGAACGACCGTATCCCTTGGCTGGACCCCCGACGCAGACTGCACGGGCTCCTTTTGGCCGAAGGAAGGAAGGCGGAGAAACACGACGGCGCCACTTAAGATGCTGGTATTCACAATGCTCTCCGTCCTGTTCAAGATCATGTTAATCGAAACATGTTAACTGATTCCCACTAAATTTGTTTATACTGCTACTTCGAGTAAAGTGTTCACTTTTGCAGGGCTCCACGACTCAAGGGCAGCGATGAATCGCCTCAACCTTCCTCAGCTCGTCGAGTGAGTTTGCAATATCTGGCTTCTAAGAAATGTCGAATGTTTAAAGCTTTGTCGCGAAATATTTTTGTTTTTACTGGTGCAAAAGTAAATACTAACAAAGCGATTTATAGGGAGGAAGGAAACGAAAACGAGAAGCCGCCCTATTCATACGTTGCTCTGATCGCCATGGCCATCGCGAATTCCCCGGAGCAGCGGATGACATTGTCGCAGATCTACGGGGTGAGTGAGAGTGTCCCAACGGTTTTCTAGCCAGGCCTTTGCAGTACATCGATTCGAGATTCCCTTATTACCGTAACGCCGACCCGAAGAGACGCCAGGGCTGGCAGAACAGCATCCGCCACAACCTCTCCCTCAACGACTGTTTCATCAAAAAGGCCCGCGACGGCATGGGACCCGCGAACGACCGCAAGGGCAACTACTGGATCCTGTCGCCCGACTGCGAAAACATGTTCGACAACGGGAATTTCCGAAGGCGGTAAGTCGCGATTCTCCCTCAGCGCTTGGAAGTATTTGCAGAAGACGCATGAAAAGATCGAATCGGCTGCCGACGCATCAGAATTCAATGCCAGACTCCACACTGGCTCTGCTGCAAACGCAAACCTGGTATCTCCACTACATGCAGAACAAGGCGCAGCAGCAAGTGAGTTCTTTTGTTCTGTTTCAAACGTTTTGTCCTAACATGCTTTTTGTTTAGCTATTGCGATACCCTCCTGCGTGCAACGCCCAACCCTTGCTCCCCAACCAGCCTCCAAACCCGTCTCCTGTAGAGTCCAACTCTCCGTACTCTTCTCTGCCGGTTCCTTCATCGCCCAACGTCGGGTTTGGAGGAGTGACGGGTCCGTACGGCTACGTGGTGCCACGCTCGTCTGCTCAGGACTTCTCGAACAACTGGGCAGAGCAGGCGCCCCGCCGGTCCAGAACGTGCACACCTATCCTCCGATCTTCGGAGGCGACCAGCAACCGTCGGGAGCGCTGGGCGCTTGCCACTCGCACTCGCTTGTTGACCAGCAAGGCAATTCCAAAACATCTCTCCGCCTTGACTCATTGTCTCCTTGCAGATAGCGTGCCCAGAAACTACACGTCTGCCGCCTCCGCGTGCTCCAACTCTCTGGTGCCTCAACTGTTGGATTACGATACAATGAACCAGAGTCCTTTTTTGAACCAGTGGCAAGCGAGCGCCTTCGAGCAGCCGCTCATGAACACGAAGCGTGAACCTCTCGAGTAAGCCCAGGTCCGCCCGACCCCGATTCCACTGACCTTTGGCGGGACGGAGGTCGTCGTTTGGATATTTTTTCCTTTGGTGTCCTGAAAATGTGTCTGTTTATCTGGTTCCACGCAGATCGCTCACTTCTTGTTGCAGTTTCTTTTTCAAGTCTTCGACTTGTAGCTGCAGCTCTTCGTTTTTCCTCTGAACACAGTCTTGTATCAGTATTAACCAGAATGCATGCCCAACGTTCTAATTTTATTAAAGTTATTATCACCTTTTCCGCGTCCAACGCTCTCCTGGTTTGATTGAAATCCGAGCAGTCAGATTTTGACGCTTCCTGCTGTTGTTTTGAGCAACTCAAAAGTGAAAACTAAAAAGAAATGCGTGAAAACGACGCGGCGCGTGGGGTCACTTACTTGCAAAGACTTCGATTTTTCGTCGCATTTTAGCAGTTGATAGCGGAGATCTAAAAGGGAGGAACTTTGAGTCTGTGCATGCGCTCATTTGTTGTTTTACTTGCGATTTCTGCCGCTGTGGAGTTCTTCAGTTTTTCCAACAAACCTTCCATTCGCTTTTTGTGTTCGAACATGACTGAATATGGTTTTATTAGGTTTTGCAGGCGCCTCTAGAAATTACCTTCGACTTGAGCGAAAAGAGAGTCCCCATTTGTTTTGCACTTTTCCAACTTTTCCTGTAGTTCCCTATAGTCGAAGTTGAAATTGCCGTTGCCGTAATGCGAATAGACGGTGATCAGAAAGACGAAAGAACTACATGCGAGCACAAGCCGTAGCCAGAAACCATTGCGAAGACTCATATCACGGTGTCGCAGAAATTCTTCATTCTGCAAAAAGCCAACTTTAGGTTCACTGTGAACTTTGCAGCTTTTTCCCAATTTAGCGCGTTCAGCGACACTCGCGCTCGACGTAGTCTGACCCAGAATTCGTTGAGTTAAACTCGGGTGACAAGTGGCGCCCGTTGTGAACGTGCCCATGCTCGTCTTCTGCCAGCGAAATAAACGAATTATTGAAATTTTGAATTCGCGCGCAGGCTAAGATCGGTAGTCCGCGGCGGGAGGCGCATGTGGCTGTGTGAAATGGTCCGCGAGCGGCTGTAGTGCAAACGATTCGGCAAGAGGTGCAAAGAAAAATGCATCGCTTGAGACACACGGGGACTATAAGAGAGCGGTCAGACAAAATCACGAGACAGAGCTCGCTGGTATTGTTCGACTTGCGATGCGTGCGACCGATAAAAATAGAAAAACTGCGTTCATTGACCAACTGAGATATAGCCAGAACTTGGGCTGTGCACAGGCAAATATCTTCGAAAAAGCGCTGTAATTTATTTTGGAAACCCGTCACGTGATATTCAGTGATCCGACAGTTCCTTGGCAGCAGGTCGGCCGCGGGGACGATCCAGCAGGGCGTCCGTGGTCACGACGTTGTCTTGTCGCGTATGCCGTGTTGCAAGTTGGCTGTTCGTTCGAATGCCTATTGACGAGTTTTCTCTCTTACAGAATCGATCTATTATGCGCAGGCAATGCGCCTAAGTTCTATGAACAGCGGTACAGTCTTCTCAGCTGATCGCAACTCGGTACAACCAACGTGTCGTTCTGCTGCTGCGCAGTCGTTTTCTTCCAATACCACAATTAACGAATCAGAATACCCATCCTTGGGGGTGCGTCAGACGGCATCCCCATACGGTTCGATTCCCACGACGAGCTTCTCCTCCTCTCCGGTGCCCCACAACCACAACTTGTATCCTAAGGATGTATTCTCTGCTGTCCCCCAAGGTCGCACTCCCTATGGTAAGTTTGCTCGTTTTCTAATACCGAACTCTCTGCTTGTAAGCTCTTTGATCCGTTCTTTTGGAAATCTTTTCGGAGTTTTTGCCGACTACAATATCTGTGCCCGCTCGTTTTTTGTCTCCAAAACGCAACTGCGCATCTATTCGTCGTTGGATTAATGAAGCTTTCGTCGACCTCTGGCGCGCTTTTTCGACCGGAAAGTTGAGCAAAGAAAGTGGCGGATGAAAGGACCCATGTTGGAATCGAAAACATCTTTCAGCTAGTTTGATAAGACCAAACGATGGCTCTCCTGCACTGAGCAATTCGGAGTTCCAAATGCACGGCGACGATTTTCCAGCGTTACCCGGTTCCACTCAATCTGACATCGCCTTCAATAACGGCCAGTCCAGATCAGGGCAGGTTCGTACTCTTCTTTCTCTTCTTTTTTGTCTTCCAACCTGAGGTAGCCTTTACTGCTCATTGTGGCCTTTTAGAACTCAGCCGAGCCCACGGAACGAGCTCCCGGTCGACCTACCGCATCCGAAGTGAAATTAGGCATTAAGACACTTCCAGACGGTAAGCTTCACATGAATGACTCGTTCTGACTGCGTTTGTTCAGGCACGGTCACCAACATCCCTCCGACAATGTTGGCCGACCAGTTCGGCATGGCGGCGTTCATACGGGCGATCGAAAGCGATCGATCTATAGTAGCCTTAGCTCTTGGCAATGATCTGACCAATTTGGGCCTGAACATCAACGCATCCGAGTGAGTTTGGCTTCTTGTTCAGCGTTTACTGACTGCTTTTGTTTCAGCAAGAATTTGTACGGATCGTTTGGCGGGCCTTGGGCAGATCACTCTTGTCGAGTGCAAGATCTCGAAGCCAAGGTGCCGGAGGAGTACCTCACGAACTCGGCCATCAAGGACAAGTTGCCGCAGCCCAAGCTGAACAAGCTTTCGGAGGAAGTGTTGTTCTACATCTTTTACAACTACCCGAAAGAAATGTACCAGGTAGCCGCAGCACGAGAACTGTAAGTTTTCATTTTCTGTTTGTTGGCGCAGTAGGTAATCTCGAACTGTTCCTTATAATTTTGTGAGGGGACTACTAAGATAGCGATGAGGTTTCCACGCTTTGAAAATAGTGTTCGAAAGTACTATTCAAGAAATCGTTATGTGATGTTTTTTTTATCTACAGGTACCAACGCGACTGGAGGTTTCACAAACAGGAGCAGATGTGGCTGACGAGATCGCAGTACGGAGGGGTTAGGGAGCAGACGAACACTTACGAAAAAGGTTCCTACAACGTTTTCGATCCTCAGCAGTGGAGGAAGGTAGCGTTTGGCGATTTTCTAGCTCTTATACCGGTTGCTTTCAGATTCCGAAGGACATGACACTGGAGTACAAAATGCTGGAAGAGCAGCCGAGAATGCACCCAGAGGCTGTGAGTCATGGCTCGAGATCGATGGGCAACATGCATCCACACATGGTTCACCAGCAGCATGGCTTCTTCCCACAACCTCAAATGCACGCTCAAAACAGTGCAGCGGGCGCACCTTTTAACCCTATGGCAGCTGCTCACCACCACGGATCGGGAATGCACCCGCCGTCCAATAACGGCAACGTTCTGTGACGATCCTCGTTTGCAAGTTTTTCCTGGTATTTGTGCTGTGTTATAAATATAATTTTTGAGACGGTTGTTTTGTTGCAATTGGATGTGACGATATTGAGTAAAAAACCTTTTGGCCAGATATCAAACACTAGAATTTACAAAAAGTGGTATCAAAAGCGTCCAAAGCTCGACCGTCGCGTGGTCGTTTGATTCGTTAATCGTTGACATTATTCCGGAGGGAGTCCGGAAACGGGTATCTGTGTCTTCTTTGGAAAAGGTGTTGTTGATGAGGAGCGTCGCCGTTCTTTGAAGTGTGACGTTGCTGTCGGTCTACCTCATTACCACTTCAGGTCCGTCCGTGTGTGACATCAGAATTATAGCAACAAAAGCTCTACCCACGGGATAAAGTAATTCTACTAAAGGCAAATGTCCTTGCGATCAATGTCTTCGTTTCCGCTCGGAAGTTCTATTTCCGAGACGATCTTACGTAAAACCAAGGAAACGACTGTTCTGGCTTTAGTACGACGGCCTCTCAAGGATTTGTACGAACCGGTGTTGCACCTTGCGTTGCCCACAAATTAAATGCGCTTGATAATTGTTCGAGAACGGGCAGATGGTGTTTTGGATTACGGTGGCTGCTGGCTTTGCCGGCCGATAGCACGCTTCCAGTTTGTCCTTGGTTGGTTACGATGCTCTCTCTACGCTCGCAACGTCCTTTCGAGGTCGGATTGGTGCTAAGCTTGGGATAGGAGATCTCGGCTCATTTATGTCCCCCCTCCTTCGGTCATAATTGAGAGAAATACTGCGATATTCGAGGAGGAGGCTAGTCGCCGGCTTGGGCCTAATTACGCGGCAAGGGGCAAAGAGAGCGAGATGCGGGAAATAGCGTGGGGAGCTGAGAGACGCGATCGAGGTCACGGGCTGAGTGTGTGCAAGTGTGAGCGGAGGAAGCGGCAGAGAACATGGGTGGATTGGGATTGCCACTGCGGCGCAGAGGACAACCGCCAAAGGCGTAGGAGACCATCTCTCGCGCGCTCTCGTTCCAAGCAGGAAAGCTAGTTGTCTTCGAGCCGGGTTACTCTAGCCGATCTCACCTTGTTTACGAGATCTGCTTGAGCAGATTCAGTTTGTTTGCGACACGTTTGGCGTTTTGATCCTTTCTTTTTATTTACTTTCAACGAATCGCAGGTCGCGTTTCTGCCTGCCGCCTTTTCTCTGATTCGATCACTTCGGTTAGGTGCGGCGGCTGATCGGCATCGATTCAGCCGTGCACGTAAACCTCTTTTCCGAAAAACCTTTTTGCGTACAGTTTGTATTGATTGCTTCCATTGCTAGATCGCCCTTATTATCTAGAGCTGTTTCATTTGTATCCCTATTCTAATCTCCTCCTGTGTATCTCTATTTGAGTGTTCTGTTTGAAAAGTTCCTATTAAACAACCACCTAGCTACTAACTAATAAAAGGAAAACAACTCCTGAAAGTATGAATGAATTCTTGAAAGGCCAGAGGATACTGTAGGAGTTATTTAGGGAATATTCACCGGCGGTCACGTTCCCCGGAGGCACGCGGATTAAGTTGTTTGTGATAAAAAGGTGGTTGATGCTAGGTTGTTCTAGGTGTGGATAGGTGTTTAGAGGTTGAAAACTGTTTTGAAAACAAACCCGGTGACGTTTCTCGCTAAGGAGAATAACAGTGAATTTGAAAAAAGGGAATAATAGCCAGCTATTAATTTCTAAACATCCCTGTCTGGATAATTATTGTTTTTCATACGCATATGCGTGGCAAAACCAACTCGTGCAGTCAGGCTCCGCGCTACCTGCTGTTCTCGGCGTCGGGTGTATTTTGCTTGTTTCCCCTACAACAGACGTCATAATGCGCGATTGTTTGTGATTTCGAGTTCTCGATGTGTGCTGGGTACAGATGCGTTGGTTTAGTCGGCTGGGGCTGGCTGGCTTGTTGGCCTATCGCGTGAACGTGCCATTGGAGGCCACACGTGTCTCACGCGGTTGCACCAGCTCTCTTCTTCACCTGGCCTTTCCACGAACGAACTCGAAGGACGTGCTACCCCATTCCTTATATCAAATGAGACTCACACGCTTAATGGGATTAAGTGTGCATTTTAAGGTTGAATAGGCGACAATGTTAATCAAATCGCGTTTCACGCTTGCGTTTCTATGTAAAATTGGCGCTTTTCTCATTTGCTTCGGTTTCAGGAGTCTGTCTTGCCTTGTACGGGTAAACGCGTCCGCGAGGTGCGCCTACAGCTGGCCTGTGTCTGATGCCTCGGTGATCCAGCAGTCATCGAATTCTCGTCAAAATGTCGGCACCAATTGTGGAGATTATCGCCAAGCCGACAAACGAAGTTTTAAAATGCAAACAGGTGAGTGATCTGATTATCAGTCTGCGGTGTTTGCTTTGGGGTACGTTCCTCACATTATCTGGAACGCGGTAAAGCGTGGTGCTTGTTCTTATCAGGGGTCGCTTTTTATCGCGACGATGTCACCTACGATCACCGGCGTTCTTCAGACAAATGTGTGTTCCACGGAACTGACGACCTTAAATGTTGTAGCTGTTGTTCGCATTTTTTGCTGCGCTACCTGTGCGTAGTGCGCAATCTGCCAACGTGAGCGGAGAAGGATCGAGCGGCCGTGGGAGGCCTCGTTCTCTATCTGTCAAGGACATAGTTCAAAGCACCACACGCAAATTCAGCAAATCGTTGGGAAAAGATAACTTTTCAGCAAAGTCCTTTTCTTGATGAGTTCAGCATAAATTTGTTTTTCTTCGATCAGGCGAAAAGCGACTTTGCTTCACCAGAGAGAGAGAGAAAGAGCTTCGATTTGCCCGGCGGCAAGCCGAGCGCAAACGACGCGCACCAAGTTCTTACCGTTCACGTCTCGTTTCTTCAATGATTTACGTGCACTGTATCAATTGATTGCTGTCTCATTTATTACAAACAGCCCGTGCTGATCAGATTCTTTATTTGACGGGAATTTTTTATTCACGTCTTTTGAAAAGGTTTTTAATAACTGGGACATTTTAGGTTGCTGGCAGCGGCACGCTCAATCGAATGGATCCATCGAGTCCGTCCGACTTCTCTTTGGATTCCGGATTTGATTCGCCGTCGTCCTCGTTCCCGTCCAGTCCGGAATCGTGGCACCTCACAAACACTGCGGCGCTGTTTCCTACACTTCCAGCAAGGACGCCTGAACACACACCGGAAGACTCTGTCCCTCCCAAGGCTTCTCAAAAGAGCTCCGTGCAGGAGGACAGAGCAGAGGCGCAGGCAGACGCTCGCGTTTCTCCCGATACCTCGAACTGTGCTCAGTCCTCGACGTCCCTTTGTGCGTCAGAGACGCTTTCTCAGTGCTCCTTTGAGGTTTCCTCCGATAGTGCGAAGCATATCGACGAGCGCTACTACATTCAGTGCGAGTGGAGCGGATGCCAGAAGGCGGTTCTCTCTGACAACGACCTTTATGACCACGTCCTTGTGGTAATCATACGATCGAAATCCTTGTGATAAACAGCGCCTGTTCAGGAACACATAAAAGTGCTGCAAGGTTTGCAGAAAAATGGGGAGGAGAGCAAGGCGCCGGCAGAAGGCGACGGAGGCGAAGACAACCGTTTTGGGTGCAAGTGGGGGGCTTGCGAAATGAACCTCACGCGTGGAGACGACTCCAAAAAGGTATTCAAAGTGCATCGGCCATATAGAGTAAAGTTGCCAATTCAGTTCGAATGGCTCAAAGAGCACTTTGCCTCCCGTCATGTACCCCACGCCCAGACCTTTTTCTGTCTCTACAGCGACTGCAAGGCGCGGTTCACGGGAAAACGATCTCTGCAAGAACATCTCCGCCTTACACATGATCGAAATGGTACAGTACATCTCTCAATTTCAAAACAATTTTAATTTATTTTTTAGCTAAAAGAGCGGCGGGCCAGGCACAATCGGCGACTGCTCAGGCCCCCAAATCCTGCATGGTCTGGGTGCCTCAGACGTATTGCCGACCCAAAGGTACAGAAACGCAAAAACGATTTGCTTGTTTTACGGGTGCTTTTTGCAGATCGCGAAAACGACTTTCTCGATCCACGAACAATGTCTTGGGTATACATTCAGACGTTGCATCACGCCAAGATGACTCGCCCGGTGTTTGTGGCATCACACGGCACCTCGTCCCAGACCGGCGCCAAATATCGTAAAGTGCGCCGGATGACTAAATACATACTCACAGAGGTTTGGGCCGTTTTCCCCACCAAACAATACACATGACTCATTTAGGACGACCGTGTGACTGATAAGACTCCCGACGGGCCCTCAAGCGAGTTTACCAGCGCAAACGAATAAATTACCTCATCCGCAAACCATGCGACCTCTCCAGATTTACCTGAAGTTTTGCAAGAACTTGCATGTGAACCCGATACTCATCCGCTCGAGCAGCTCAAACCAACCCAGCTCATCCCACTATCCCAGCCCTAAAGTCCCAGTCTTTCCCGACCACTCAACTATCCCATCGACACTTTCACCGAAATCGAAAATGTACAAGTATATTCTTTATTTATTCACAAACTTGTTTGACGGGTTTGGCTACGCAGTGTACAAGCCAAGCGATCAATTCGGGCTCCCACTGAATTCATCGTGAGCCAAAGACTACGAAAGAATCTCTGTATATATGGATGTCTTGTAAATACTCGACGGACCTTTCTTCCGCCTTCCTCTCCTTCGAACCCTTCGTTTTTCCTATCCTTTGTTCTACCTTTACCTTCTTTGCCATCTTCGAAAAACCACCGTAACCATGATAACCCATTTGTCCGTCTCAAGAAGTGTACTTCTTCTCAACCGAAAGGTCTTCAAATCAAACCTACCAGTACAAACACTTCCAAAATCATCAGTGTTTTCGATTAACAATGCCCATCCCGTTATCGAATAAATGTGTGACGCCGTTGCTTCTTTACTGCTACATCAAACAACGACAAACGCCCACTCGGCGTTTCTTACCTTTGTAAAAGTAAAAAATGTAAAGGCACACCCCACTCGAAGCGTTTTGTTTCATTCTTTTTTACAATTGGTCGTAGACTGTAGACATCAATTGACCACATTAACAAAATTCAGGTAATTTGATACACAAGCAAACGAGACACTTACACATTTTTGGAAAAAAGCAAAGCAAATACACCAAACGTTCAAAAGAGCCTGTTCTGTTACAGTTTCATTTACCATTAGAAAAGCTATCATTTCTTGGAAGGTTGAAGTTGAAGCAAAAGGCGATCTTATCTGAAATCGCTGAAATCGCACTTTCCGACATGACTCATAAAAGAAGCGCTGTTAGCGGCCCAGTTTTCTTGCTTTCTTGTCTCTTTTGCTTTTCTAAAAAACTGATGCATGCAACAGGACATGTATGGCCGTTGAAGGCTCCGGAATCCATCTATCTATTCCAATGCTGCAAATCATCAAGCGATCTTGATAAACAGAACTCATTTTTTATTTAAACATATTTTTTGGGCTCATTCTATCCTATATTTTCAAACTGTGCGATTCATAAATCCTTTTCAAATAGAACACTTACCGCTTCCAGACCATAATTTCCTTATCGCGTTATTGTTACTGGCTGTAGTTTGACAATCAGACAAAGATAAGGGGACGTTCGAAGATTAGACAAGTTTAGCACACCGAATAAGCTCTTGCATAGAGTTACTGTTGCGGACGCGACTGAGGGAACACTGACTTTATGTTTGGAAATTGGTTTGAGGTATACAATAGGGGATGCGAAAGAAATTACAACATCCATCTGTCGTCGATGACAGTTACGGTTTGTTTGTGTTCGATTGTCGTGAAGCTTTACTCTCTGATAACTTTAGACAACTCGTGCTTTTAACAGCAACTCTTTAAAACAAACGTATTGTGTTTTTTTAATCAATGATATGGTTTTGAATTCCTGAATTCAAGTCAGACTTTCTAGCTCTGAAATTACCTCCATTTGAGTACTTCAATGCTCATTAGAGATCAGTTATGACAAGCTTTCCAACTGGTTTTCAAACCATTGATATAATGTGAAGTGCCTCAAGCGCATTAAACTCATTCTTAACAGATGTACCTTCAAATGTACCTCCTTATGCCAGTTTTAGTTGTTTAGAACAGCTTGGCTACATTTCAAACCATCAAGCTTTACTGCGCTGAACCAACATTGCTTTCGAAGTTATCTTTAAAAACAAAGTGTTTAGTTTGCGTTATAGCTTTCAACCCTCAAAATGTGGCTCTAAAGAATACCTCATGAAATGGAATTTGCACAAAACCAGTCCAAATGCTCGCAGTGCAAGAGGATTTCGAGCAAAGTAGATACAACACTTCAATCCGCAAAATTTTTTGGCAGTACTTGGCTAGTATTTGGACCCTCAAACGTGGTCCAACACACAAGCAGATTTAACGCCGAAAGTCTTTTGGACTCAGTCCAAAACGCCAGCTGTCCCATCCTCCGCTATTCGACGTTTTCTGTTTGTTTGCAAACGTGGCTCGCAGTGAGTTTAAAACTGCCGCCTCGCCCTAAGTCATCACATTGCCACTGATTGCACCGATGCAGTGTGATCCTTGCTTGCCTACTCATTTTACAGCGGTTCGGCGAAGCGTCCTGACCGGTCTCCGCCTGATCTCACGCTTCGCCAATCCGCGTACAGACCGCCGTCAATCCAAAAACTCGCCATTTCGGAAGCCCAAATTGGAAAAGAATTTATTGGTGTAGGACAGTAGCGAAACGGATAACAGAGAGTGAAAGGGGATAGAAGATGTCTGGATATTTTCTTACTAGGTGAACGAACTGTCAAACAAACTTAGTGGCGATAAGATAGCTGCATTTGGAATACAAAGCGATGATCGAAAAAAAGGAAATTAGTGGATGGATAGTAAGTAACATGGGAGCGGGCAGTCAAGACGGGATGCGATCGGAGGCATGCGAATAAATTAACTGGCCAAGCAGTTGAATTTACTGAATCTGGATGCCAGTCAGCTCGATGTCTCCTTGGATCTGGAGGCCGGCGATATCTCCGGGGTCCGAGCGGTGGGCAAAAGTGCAGAAGCGCTCGCCGTTGACCATGATCTGGAAGCCGTACTGCTCGTTGACGATAACGAGGTCGAAGCCGACTCCCTTCTCGAAGGGAATCTTCCCCTCCTTTTCCTCGTTGCCCCACTCGTTGGCCTGGAGCGCATTGCGGACCACGCACTGAAAGAGCAGTTGGCGTTTTCATCAATCGTCGGAACTGAAAGCGAACCTTTTCGTCGAAACGCGGGTTGAAGTGGAGAGCGATGTCTCCGTTCTTGCGAAGAAGGTTGATGTTGAAGCGCTTGGCCTTCTTCTCGGGGGTCGCGAAGATGAGCAGCTTCTTATCCACGGGGAAACCGCTGGCGATTCCGCTCTCGTAAGGGACGGGCTACAAGGCGCACTGTAGATCAGTTGAAACCCGCAAAACTTACGTAGTACTTGCCGCCCCAGTGGATGGCGTTCAAGTAGAGATCTCCGTCGACCGAAAGGTGCGAGACCGAGGAGAGAGGAAGACGGTGCTCGTAGTCCTTGAAATCCTTTTGGTCAACGATAATCTGGAAGCGGTCATCGTGGGCACGGACGCGGATGTCGAAGGGCTCTCCCTTCTTGATAGGGCAGCTCTTGCGCTCTTCCTTGCCCCACTCGCCGTTGCTGAAAGAATTGAGGACGATCTAAACGATTCGTGAAGTGAAAACAGGAAGCCCTCTTTCCAAATACCTTTCCCTCGTCGAAGCGGACCGAGATGTGAAGAGGAACGTCGTTTCCGCTGAAGTCGGCGGCCTTCGAGTGGAGATTGACGGTGAATCTGAAATCTTCGGAGTTCAACTTTGGCCACACAGGAAATTGAATAATTACCGCTGCGACTCCTCGATGGTGGATCCCTTAACGATAAGGGTTTGTCCAGGCTCAATCTTCTCCTGGAGCTGGCTGTGGTAGGGAACCGGCTAAAAGCGACATTGACTCAAGTACTACAAGTGGACAAACTCACGTAGCTCTTTTGTTCGGCCATTGCTAGCGAGTTGTTAGGTTCTTTCTGAAAAAAAACAAGTATAGCAATTTAAAACCGCACAAAAATAAACGCTAACGAAAACAAATCGGCGGTCGGCGGAGAACACGAGGGCTCCGTAAAAATAAACACAAACTAGGAATGTCGATCGGCGTGGGGCGAACCAAAACACGCAAAACAACAACAAGGAAGGGAGAGGGACTGACGGCCGATTTATCAAGAACTCAAACTGATACCTCGCGCGCAGCAACCAAACCTATTTCAAACCCATAGAATCAGGAATTAACCCCGCTAAGGGCTGAAATGGGTCCATGACCGAGGACCACGAAGCTGCTGTTTGGCTCGTTTTGAGGACATAAACCACAATTCCTCGGAACCGTTGCGAGCTTCCATGACTGAAACCCTTAGAAAGATGCACCGATCGATCAAAAGGAAACATGCAACGACCGCAAGTGGTGCCTATGACGCTGCTACAACCGCCACTAAAGTTGACTGAGTCGTTGTTGTGGAAATGCTGCCGCAACTTCGACGACGGAAGCAGTAGGCTGTGAGGCGGTTCGAGCTCGCCGAAACGCGAAATAATGTTTACAAGGCCAAACGCGGTCGGTGGTGCGTTGTCGACGAAAAAGCTGCGGAGAGAGCGAGTGTGTGGAGGAGGGGAGAGGAAGAGGAGGAGTGTCGCTCGCTCGGCCTCTTTCCCTTCACCCGGCTGGTTGTTTGTTGGAGGGGTTGACGCGATTTCACAGCAAGCCCAGAAAACAACAACGATTCCTTGTACCCCGGCTCCTCCGCCGCTTCTAAATGGGCGAAGTACGGAACCTCCGAGCCTTAAGAATCCCCTCCGAGTCATCAAGGACCATAACAGCAGAAGAGACGACAACCGTAAACAGCTCTTCACGGCAACATTAAGTACAAATTCCCAGTCGGTCCAGAAACTCACACCAACACGGCTCAATCATTGCCGTGCCTGATTATTAATAAATACGTCGGCGATACTGAAACTTCGAAAATGCAAAAAGCGCGCTTACAGTACTCCTCACAACGACCCGCAGGGAAGCTCGCCTCGGCGGTCGGTTTTCAAGTTTTCAATTTGCATTCAGCTTTCAGCATTACTGTACACGCGGTTTTGGCATTTGCGAAATTTGGGTAGCGCGTCGGCGGCATAAATGTACGAATTCTCCGCGGATTCGTCACGGTGACAAACAGCTTGTTTCGATGAAACACTTCCGAGTGCCGCCCGCCTCTGCTTCAGCCGGAATACCGTAGCCGTTCGTTACACTGCCATCTGTTTCTCTTTTTCGGCTCTTTCCACGTCTGAAGGAATCGGCCGGCGGCGTTTGATGTCGTCTCAGTCTGCGTTTTTCGCCATCGATGATTCACAGCGTGCCGGAAGGGCAAGGGAGTGAGGAACTCAACGCCAGCAATAAACATTCAAAGAGGCGCGGCGAAAATTTCAGGCGAAAGCACGGGACAAAATCAATGGATGCTGACGCATTTTCCATTCCGAAACGAGCGAGTTATCGCAGCGTTGCAGCCGGAGCTTAAACAGCAACTAAACAGCTGCCGGCGACTGCTGCAAAACGTTTTATTCCTTTCCAAAGGCGAGGGAAACGCACCTGCATCTGATTTCCAACTTGCAAAAAACAAGCGAGTGTCGTTTTCCAGCGCTCCTGAAGGGACTTTGTACATCACAAACAACCGGCGCTCGGATTCAAGGAATTGCGGGCCTTAGTTCTGAGCGAGCAATTGCCGCTTTTAGAATGTGTCAGTAGTTCTCTTCCAAGGAGTTCATGTTGCGAAAGAATTCCGTTTACGAATGATTTCAAAAATTTTTAAATGAAGCAATCCCCGATTGACGATTTTTACAAAAACAGGTTTTCATAATGTACCGTTCAAGGGGCAAACCGCGGAGTGTCCATCACTTCGGAGAGAGTGTCACGCGCGGAAATGCCAATCTGGTCCGACCGGGTGCAGAATTTGCGCTCGAATTATATGAAATTCCTGAACGGAAAACGAAGGTGCTTAAACCTTGGAAGCCGATCACAAAAGTGGCAGGAAGCTGTTCAACGAGACTTAACTTGCCGCCATATGTATTAAGTGGGGTTTTGCTGCTTCCGCTGTATGAACAGGTTCACCTAAAGAAACCAGGCTACCACAATTTATTTCATACGTGATTGATTGATTATCTCAGTGTGCATTCATGTTGACGTTCTCATTAGAAAAATGGAACTCTCCGTGCGAAGGCAGTGTCGCCGTACAAGTAGCCCACGAGCGAATCTGGGACCCCGTGTGGGTCTGCAATTCTCAGATTAATGTTTCAATTTACACCCCAGCGTTTTGCATTTTTCCACGTAAATTGGTAACAAAAACCAGTTGTTGTCTTGTGAGCGAAAGTGAGCGATAGCAACTAACGTTTTGCGACACCGAGGGGTGCTGGAACAGTTATATAGAGGTGAGAACGAAAGAGGCTGCAGTCCCCCTTACGTGCGAAAGGCACCCGTATCGAGTTGTTTGTTGCGATGGCATTGAAAACGTAAAACGGGGACTGCCGGAGAACAGAAATTGGTTTGTTTAGCCAGCACGTTTCAAGCTGAAACGCTGGAACGACATTCATCTCTGGTGACTCAAAGGCGAATTCCGCTGAGAATGACAGTTTCAGCGATGACTCACGGAAAGTGTTTGTTCGAAGAAGGAATTTTATTTCAGCACTTTACGCAGTCGTCTTTCGTTCAAAACAGCCCGTTTTCTGAGACAAAGTCCGCTGACTAACAGCGTAAACACATAAAATATGTCTACAGAACGACGTAAATAGATTAAAGGTAGAAAGGGCAAAACTGTATCTGTAAGTTGGGGTGTTTTTGACTTCCAGAATTCATTTTTTTATTTTGTAGAAAATGGTTAGACGACCTAAAGAAAATTGCGACCCCCATTTAAGTCGTTTTGGGGTTTTTCTTTCGATCAAAGTCTGGTTTTGGGGTGCGGGAGCAGATTCAAAAACCCAATTACTTCACACCACTTTTTCTCAAACTGAAAATAGTGCTTCTTGCCTATTAGACGCTGGCTTTCACTATAAACACAATACACTAAATTGCAGTTCTGGGGCATCCTGTGTTCCCACTTGATCTGTGCGTTGCAGTAAACAAGGGCTGTTTTTGCCAATATACACCCATCAACTCGTTATCATCGCGCTCGGCTCGACGACTGGTTGCACCGTTTATGGTCGGCGCGAAAGCCAAAGCGAACAAAGGTTGCCCAGAACTTCTCTTCGGGCGCTACTCGTTTGGCAGCTCGGTTCGTACAGAGACGTCGTTTGTGGACATTGTGTTCAAAACATGATAAAGTATGATTTTATTAGTTAATATTGTGAATTTGATACAGGAGATGAAGATGTCGACGGCTATAAAGATGCTTATACATGCATTTGTCATTTTAACGTTCGTCGAGAGAAATGTCTTGGAAGAAAACATGTAAAGTGCTGAAATTTTGGAGCAAGAAGCATTTTAGTCTGTTGAAAACGGTACATTCAGTATCATAAAAAAACGTTTCCATTTCGCAATTTTCTATTTAAATAAAGGGTTTTACACGTTTCATCAACGCTAAAAGTCACTCTGGGATTTTCATTAAGACGATAATTAAAACTGTTTTTGTTCACGCTTTAAAAGCATTTTATTCTAGCTGTATGTTGCACATCTAAGCAGCAAAGTCAAATTTGTATTTTTCAGCAGAACAGAAAAGATGTCTGAACCCCTTCTCCTCTCGGCAGATTGGTTGCCGAAGGATGTTAATTATCCGGAGAATTTGTGACCTTTGATGCGTCAACCCCCAATGAGCGAGCTTATCGAACTTGGAGGATAGGTACGTCGAGGTAGAAACGTGAGAGACTGCATGTGGGGGTGGTGCCAGAAGATGTTTGTACAAAGATGCCGTAACAGTTGCCAGATCCGCTTGATTTATGAGTTTGATCACCAGGCGGTTTTCGGCATTGTTGCAGTGAGTTAGCTCGGTGTTTAAAGCGATGAAAGGTTGGTTTCCCTTGTTGTGCTCTTGTTTTCCTCACTCAGCCTTTGATTTTTTCGTTTAGTCCCGCTTCTGCTTCTGCTGGTCGCGTTTGTGTGTGCCGAAAATGGCACCGAGGTGAAGGAGACAAAGGAAAAGAACTACAGGAAATACATAGGCGAGCAGGATTACGTGAGTAGTCTCCGTGTCCTCAGCGGCTCGACTCGTTCTCTTCCAGCATCTCCCCTTCAAGACGCGCATCAGCGAACCGTTCCAGGAGGGCCAAACCATCCATGCCGTGGGAAAGATTGGACCCAAGCCCAAGAGGTTAGTGTTTTGTGCGTGTGATAGCTCACTGCCTTGCTCAGGATCGACTTCAACTTCCACAAGGGAGGTCATGAGGGTTCGGACTTACCGCTCCACTTCTCCATTCGCTTCGATGAAGGTGGAAGGTGTTTTTTGTCACTCTGCTCTGACTCCACTGATTTAGGTATCTTCTCCGGCAAGCTGATCTATAACACCTTCCAAGACGGAAACTGGAGCGAAAAAGAGCAGCGCATCTCGAACCCTTTCCGAGCGGGAGAAGACTTCGACCTCCGCGTCCGCATCATCAACGGAAAATACCAGGTCTGTGACGTTCTTCGTATTTCTTTTATCGCTTCATTTAGGTGTTTGCCAACCGCCTGGAGGTCGGAAGCTTCGAACAGCGACTTGGCTTGGACGGGGTAAGGATCAAACACCAGTGCCGGCTAATTCTGAGAATTCCAGATCGACCACGTTTCAATCAGCGGAGAGAAGAGCGACTTGGAGTCTCTCCGACTCTTCCACTATGGAGGCCGCATTTTCGCAAACCCCTACAACGCCGTTGCCGAACTGCTCCCCGGAAAGCGTCTCGACATCTCAGCCATGCCGAAGGGTAATCCGTCTTCGTTAGTCCTCTTTAAAGGGAGTATTTAGGAAAGCGTATTAACATCAACCTCTACCGCGAGAACCGAGAATACGCCCTCCAAGTTTCCATTCGCTTCAACGAAGGCGCCATCGTCCGCAACGCAATGACCGACAACGCGTGGGGAGCCGAAGAGCGCGAGGGACGCTTCGTGCTCAACAAGAAGGAGATGTAACTGTTTGCCTTGCACCCAGGTCAACCTGAATACGGCTATTTAGCTTTGACTGCACGATCATCAACGAGCCCTTCAGCTTCCAGATCTTCTTTAACGGAAAGCGCTTCAACACGTTCCTCCACCGCGGTTCCCCCGACGACATCAAGTCGCTGGAAATTGACGGCGACGTCGAAGTGTACACGGTCACCATCAACGATGCTCCTGGAATCTAAAAGGACGTGCCTCATTCGAATAAATACGAATGCTTTTTTCTTGCTTTCAAGATTAGTTTCGTCAGCTGTAATCCACTCGTAAATTTATTTTAATCCTTTCGGTCTTTCTTTCCTAAAATAAAATTAGCGTTTCTAAATTCTCATTGTCACAGTGCTTATGAAACAGCGTTAAGAATAGGTTAAAATTCTAGTGCTATTTCTTGTGATAAAATTCGGGTTTTGCTAAACCAACAACAATCAGCAAATACAACATGAAAACACGATTATAAATGTAAAAATACAAAGTTTGATCATCTCTTCATGCTGCATAAACCACAACACGTTTCATTTCAATCAAGTATGACGCATTCGCAACTTCCTTTTCGTGCTGTTCATGCCCTCATCGGAATGATATTGTCCCGCTTTTGGTTTGCAGTCTTCCTCCATGTTTCCGGGCATAAAAATCTTGGATCGCCGATGGAAAGTGTCTAGCTTGCAGAATTCTTGCCTCTGGGGACATCCTTTTGTCAGCCCGGTGATCGTGTGGAAGTGATGATTGTATCCGGGGTGATAGAGAATCTTTAAAAAGCGCAAGAATACTCAAGAGAGGCATAGGAAAACAACCTTGACACTGGGACCTACGGACGTCACGTTCCAGAGTTCGACGGCAATGGCTGCGGTGTATTGAGGCAAGGAGATGCCCCCAATGACTTTTTCCTCGTCGCCGAGGGTGGAAAGAAAGCCAGCGATAGTTGTGTCGTGCTAAAAAGGGTTTCAAATTCTTTTCAGATTCAGGTTTCAGATTCTCTTCTTACCGCTGAGTAAGCGTGATACTTCAGATTTTGGATCCACTTGCAACGAGCGGATGGGTGCTCCAAACACTCCACTTTTTCCAACATGCGTTCGACCATTTCCTTGAGAAGGGGTCCTAAATTAAGCATAATCTTCTGTTTCCGGCAAGTTTTGAGTACCTCCTCGAAGTTTTATCAGCTCGGGAACGTACGGTTTGGAGATGCCGTAGTTGAACTCGTTCTTGATGTGCGTTAGATTCCAGATTTTTTTGGCCACTTTTTCCGTGAACCACTCTGGTTGGGACAGGTTGTATTTCGTCTATGCGGCGCAATCATTCATTTAATGTCGGGCAGTACTAACCTCAATGAAGTGGACGTCGTAGAGCGTGTACATGTCGTACATCGTAACGGGCATGCCTGTTTTGTTTGACAGAAATTTGAAGAACTCCTCAACATAAAATAAGTACGTATTAGAACGAGGGTCGAATCACCTTGTTCTCGTTCACGACTCGCTGGTACTCCGCGCTCGACTGAATAAACTTGTCCAGCTCCGTCTTTCTCGGGCACACAGCCCACATGTTTCCCACCTTAAACAATGTTTCTTTTACTAAAGTTAACACATTTCTCCTACGAAATCAGTGTCGAACTTGACCGTGTGCACTGGAATCGGCGTCCAGTTCGAAGGCCATTCGGAGCTATCGGGATATTCAGTTCCCGGAACTCCCGTCGGAAACATTCCGGCCAAGTTGCTCATGGCGCTGATCAAAGTACGGTTGTAGTCGGTGCTTTGGATGTAAACCTGAAATCTGAAACCTGAACGTTAATTTCGAAAGATCTTTGGACTTGTTTGGATTTGTATCTGGGCTCGAGGAATCCGGGGCGTTCGTCGATGTAACGATTCCTAAGCAGTTTTCCAAGCTGATAGTGTTGCTGCATGCCAAGCTAAAACACAACCTTTTTGGAGTCACAAGGATCTTAAAACGAAACCTGCGTCAGTTCGCCCCAGCCATTCGGCCATGCATCTTCGAAATGAACGTCCGTCGGATAAGTTTTCGTCGGAGCGCGGTCACCATGTCGCCAAACCTGAACATTCTTATGAACCAGAATTCCCTACTTTGACAAAACAAATAAAAAGGCACTGCTTCTATAGCGTTCTAATTAGTTTGGGACACTTACAACTTGAGTGAGAAGAAGCGTGTCCTCGCATTTGATTACTAAAGCCGCGTGGAAAACCAGGAGTAATTCCAAAAGCATTTGTAATCTAAAAATAGGTTTTAGAGAACGCGTTTTTATCGAACAAGTAACGAAAGCAGAAATATCTGCAGAACACAACGGGCCAAGTTCTTCTGCGACAGCTTTCAACGATTGATGATCGTCTAGGGGTGTCTGTCTGGAAGGGCAGTTGGTCAATTCTGTTGATAAATGGTCAGTTCAAAGGTTTGCGAACTTTTCAACAACGATTTTACAGAGAATATTTACAACAAAATCTAGTGAGAAAACAATTAGTCAACTTTTTTGCTCTTTTTCGACTTTGAGGGTGCAGCGTTGACCTTTGGCGTAGACTTCAACTCGGACTTTGCGTTGCCTTTGCCGAAAACCAGAGACAAGACTGTGAAGAGCATGCGGAAGGTAAGTCTGAGAACGTAGACGATGGTGGCGACGAGAAGGACGATGATGCTGAGAAGGAAGAGGACCACGTCGACGAGGAAGTACTGCAGGATGTTCAGTTTATCGGCCCCGGAGCGGGCGTGCGGCACTTCTTGGTGCCGTTCGATGAACTCAACCCAGAACGCGGAGTGGTTGAGTTCGGTGTAGGGCACGTCGATTACCATGTCTTGGAAAACTAGCACTTCTTCCTTATACCTGGAACGAACACTTTGACCTGGGTTTCAAACTCTCTGCTCACTTGTTGTCGTAAATTCTCCGGAACGCGTTTTCGATTTTGTCTGCGTTCCATTCGTTCTTCGGTACCATGATTCCGGCCTTACGGTCGGTCACCCTCAGAAGGTTGTCATAACCGCTGACGGTCATGGGGAAGCCGATAATGGGGACTCCGTGCCAGACTGTCTCGACAACGCTGTTCAGGCCTCCATGCGACATGTGAGCCTTACACTTGGGATGGCCTAAAACATTGAAGTTAATGAAAGTATCGGATTCTTCAGAAACTACCAAGAAGATTTTGCAGAGGAAGCCACTTGGCGGTGAACACGTTGGGTGGCACGTTCGGCATTGCTTCACCGTCGTACTGCCAGACGAAGTTAACTTCAGGAGTGCGACGCATAGCCGTGATGACTGCGATCTGAATGAAAGAAATAGATATAATACTCTATATTATCCTCTATCCCTCGTACCACGAGAATCTTGGGCGCCTTCTTCCACTGTGCCGTGAAACCGGTCGAGAACACGATGAATCCTTTGTCATCCTTGGCGGCATCAACAAACTTCTTCAATTCCTGAAATTGAATTCGGTTTGAAAATTCTGCAAAATCTCAGTCTAAACGCACACCAGTCAAAGGCTTTGCTTTGTGGCAGTGAAGGCCGCCAACGAAGTTGACTCGTGGCATGTAAGGCCTGGCAAAGTCGAAAATTGGCGGCGTGTTCACAAAGTTGATCGAGGCATTGCGTTCCATGTAGAAAGCGGAGGTCTCCAGTTGAGGATAGTGCTTCCAAAATTCACAAAAAGTCAAGCACAACGGACTCGATAGTCGCTTCCTACCTTGAACACATTGTCGATGCGAGGCAAAACAATGCTCTGATGCACGTAAATCGCGCGAAGGTATGCACCCAAGTTCTGGATTCGCTGCAGAAAGGAGAGTTTGTCGTTCAGCCTAAAAGCGACAAAAGGACAATCAAAAAATGAGAACAAAGGAAGGCTTACTTGGTACCGTGGACCGGAAGATAGGAGGGAGGGCTGGGACTATGATGGGCCCAGGCGGACTCCGTTCGCAAAGCGGTCATCGACCAGTAGATGAAGACGCTCTTCTGGAGGCCGGTGTGGAGAAGGCCGCAAGGGTTGTACAGGTCGTCGACTACAATCGTGTCGAACTTCCTGGCGACCACCGCGTCGAACTGCTTGCGACCTTCGACATTCTGCAGAAGACCGTCGCAGAGGGCAACAGAGGCGAGCCATGCCGACGTCCGCTCGGACTCATCTTCGAAATCGGTGCTCCAGATTCGGTCGTGAACAGAGTGGTTGCGGACGACGTAGACGTCTCGGAGCACTGGGTCCTTCAACGGCACTCGGACGAAGACCTCTTCGACTCCCTTCGACAGGGCGACGTCCGACTACAAAAGCTACAAAAATTAGCACTCCCCTATTCAAATAACTAACCTTCTTCCACCCGTATTCGAACCACGTGACGGAATGCTTGCGGTTCACCAACTCCTCGGCCAAATGCTTCATCGTGTACCGGTGGACCGGGTAGATCGAGCTCGGAATGATCAGAACATTCGCAGCCAACGCGCAGCATGCTGTAGAAAGCAGCAGGAAGGTCTGCACCAGCATGATTCCACCCTGGTCGAATGAATCTGAAACAAGGTGATGCCGATCGACGTAAAGCAGGAGGGATGTTTCGGACGCGAGAAAAGCGATTAATACCTAAACTGATTGTTTTTACACGGTACATTTACATTCAAAAATAAACCGATCGCGGTGGTCGGCTAAGGAAGATTCGGTCGTCGGTGGCGGAAAGCATGAGGCAAATAACGGTTATCAAACAGGTAATCAAGTGTGCGGCTACAAAACAGAACTGGGGAGCCCGCGAACAGAGAGCAGTCTAGCCGTAAAAGCGTGTGTTTTCGATCAGGCATTCGAAGTGAATCGATTGACAAAAACGGACTTTGGAGGTCATCGAAGGATGACACTCTTCGATCGTCTCGCTTTCGATGCGCAGAGGTACAGTGAAAGGAAGGAAAAGGGTCACTTCGCATTTCCGTAGAAAGGACAAATGCGGCCGAATCTTTGATTAGCGGCTGATTTGATATAGATTAGCGGCGATGCGCTTGTGAACGGAGACATAAACAGAACACTCAAAGTGCGAATGGTTGACGCGAGCAAATAAGAAGCCGCTCGAGCTTCTCAGATTTTTCCGAGACCTCTGCGATGATTGGCTGCAAAGCACAACCTAAAGCGGCGTGGTCTTCTCTGTTGGCTGTAACAAACACAACATAAATATTTTGGACATTTCTGTGTTTTCCAAATGTAACCACGATGATGTAAATAAAAATATTACAGACTTCATACAACAAAGTTAAATTAAAGTGTTAAGTCTTTCAAAGCATTTGGTCATGCAGTAATTGTGCAATGTCAGAAAGATCAGTCAAACGCAAAATGCCTGCTGTATTCATGTTCAGAACCGCAAACTAAATCACCGAACTTTTATCATTAAAGAACAATTTGAGACCAAAAACGTGTACCAATTAAAATTTGCATTTTCAGCGGGAACGTTTTTATACATTGGTCACCAAAATCTAAATTCTGGCATATTTGAGCTTACTTCCCTCTCACTTCACACTTTTCCAATGCTAAAATTCAGTACTCATGTTTCGAAACCTGTCTCGTGACCCAAAGACCAGCCTTCGGGTAGAATGCTTGAGAGACACCTGACTGGCAACACCCATGTCCATAGTACCCCGATCAAGACTGTGCGATATTCGATATTCAGTTTTCGATATCGATATTTCGATACTCGATATTAACCAAAAGCAGGTGAAAAAGTCAATTCAGCTAACTGCTCCTAACGATGCAGTTTCAAGTGATTTCTCATCCCGGTTGGGTTCCAATCAGGGCTGTGCAATATCGAATATTGAAATATCGCTAGTTAAAGTCAGATACATAATTCAACACTTGATTTGGTCCTACCACGGGGTGATTGCTTAATCACGCAGCCGTTCCAGTTTCCGGAGAACAGCATGTTATTTAATCTTGTTAATGGGGCCCAGAACGTTTTACGTTGTTTCGGCGTGTTTGTTTTTTTATTTGTTAAACTGTGCAAACCTTTCTTGCAGAATTTAAAGTTGAAGCATAAAGACAAGTTTGATGAGCTGGTAAAAGGACCGGAAAGTTTGTCGGTGGGACCAGTGAAGAGAAAGGCAGATGGGACTATGTTACTGAAGGATGCGTTTGACCCTTGTACAAGTTTTTTTTTCAAATTTGCCTACATCGTACGTTTCAGCTAAACGGATTCAACCTGCTAAAAGCGAAAAACTCAATCGAGCTGCAGTGCTAATGATGTGCGTGGACTTACGTCCTTTCATTGTCACAGAAGGCGAAGGTTTCTAGAATTTACTTAAAACGCTGAATCCTAGCATGAGTGGGCAATTGAAGTACGTTCAAGCTTGTGTGTTCTGTGTGCTAGTGTTTTTTTAGGCTTCGGACAACTCTGGTCCAAAACGATGTGCCGAAGCTGTTCGAAGAATACTCTCAACGGGTAAAGAAGACAGTATCATCCGCTCCGTTTTTGCCGTTCACAGCTGACGCAGGAGTTGAAGATAATAGCTATTCATTACTCTCGCTGACTGTTCATTTCTGGAATTCGGACGAACTCGACCATAGAAGTCTGGGAGTGTTGCCGAAAGGTCGCCATAACGGCGACAACATGAGTCAGCTGTTGGAGACCTGCATGCGCTCGTTCGATCTTGACATTGACAAAATTGATCTCCTTGTCCGAGATGCTGCTGCCTCGATGAAGCGCACAGCCGTCCTGTCGGAACTCCAATCAATTGATTGCTTTGCCCATAAGATGCAGCTGGTACGTTTGAAGCGTGGTAATCAGCTGATAATTACATGAATGCAGTCCATTTACGCAGGGCTGAAAACAATTGGAAAAAGAACAATCACCGAACTCATAGAGAAAGTTAAGAAATTTGTTCGGAAACTCCGTAAAAGTGGCATCGATCGAGCTGAATTCATGAATCTTCAAAAGACCATGGAAGATATCATTCCACTTAAATGGCTCACAAAGGTGCGCAAACAGTCAACTTAAATGTAATCAAGGCTCATGTTAAGGGTATCAATGTAAAATGGTCGTACTTGCACCAAATGTTGAGCCGGCTTGTTGAAAACAAGGCTGTTAGCGCGTTCTTGCTTGACCATTTGGATTATCCGCAGATCACTGGAACGGAATTCGCTATGGGCATGGGAACTTCCCATGCTTTCTCTTAACAGCCACTTTGCACGTCTAACAACGAACGTCATAGTTTGACGGTTCACCGGCAGTAAAAATAAAGTACTTGCCACTCAATTCTGTAAAAAGGTTCGTTCAGTCACAAGAATGATACGTAAACAACGAAAAAACGCGCTATCGAAAATGCAAAAACTTCTCGACTCTGCGTTCCATCAATGAAATGGCTGAACGTTTGTTGTTACTCGGAAACCGATGCAACTTCGTTATCAATCAGTCACGCCGTGGTGGAACCATACCTTACGTTGATTTCTGACATTTGTCTTCTGCGAATTCAATATTCGATATTTCTTAGGATATCGATTTCCGATATTGAAAATTTCTTCGATATTCGATATCGCACAGCCCTGACCCCGATCAAGACTTGCAGAGCAAGTACACGGGTGAGAGTAACTTTATTGAAAGCGGCATGATCGATATATAAAAAGCGATTGCGTAAGGCGTAACACGCCCGCGTAGGCAATTTCGGGAGATTCTTACGTATGTCTTGCATTTCTATTTTCAAAGTAATATTTGTTCACGGTTCTGTGACCTACAGAATTTGAATATGAATGCCGTGGTTGAAGTGTACAAAACACGTATAAAAGACATAAAACTTTTTATACCCAGGTTGTTTTCATGAAGCGGATTGTTCTATCTGGCCGACAGTGACCAATCCCCATTCACATCGGCCACGTGACTGCACCTGGCACCCTCACCAGGTCTCCTCAGTCGACCCTTTTTAACCGTCGCCATGGCAACGCTTTCGCCCAACGCTGCAGGTTCAGAACCGCAAACCAAATCTCCCAAAATGTTACGCACGGCGGATACTTTTGATGCTGTTTATTATAACACCGCGGGAAGTTTTTCTCGAACTGTCGACCTTCTGGAATTTTTCGAAATAATCATTTCGTCGGGGAAAAACGTCTCGTTTCTGAACATAAAGGAGCGCTGGCCAAACGATGGTTAGTCTCGATTCACGTGCCTCCCACAAATTAATTTTCACGTTTAGAACAGATTACCTTTGACGAAGCAACTCAGATTTACCAGGCGGAGGAAGGAATCAACATCCACAGATACGAGAAGTTGAAAAAACACATCGAAAATAGCGATCTCACTTTTGAGAAGATATTCGACTACATGAAGCGAAAGGTGAACGGAGATTTACGGATTGGGAAAATGCTGCTGTTTTAGATGCCGAACAACACGACGGAAGAAGCCGAGATCCACCAGATGTTGTCTCTTTTCTTCAAGCGTGGGGACACTCTTCAGCAGGTGAGATCTCCTGTCTTGTTATGGTTTAGGTCAGTTCTAGGTGATCCACGAATTTGAGAACGCTCGCTCGGAACTGGTTCAAATCAACCGACAAATTTTTAGCTACCTTTTTGAAACAGAAAGTGGGTGTAAACGTCTTCGCTGTCGTTAGATTCGCATTTCCAGAAAACTACTCCGAGCAGTCTTCGGTTTTCATGCAGCCTTCGTTTAGCAACGGAAATGTAAGACGCAACCGAGAACGTGCGGACAGTCTCGTAGAGCTGGACGCTGCAAGTATACATCCGGTTAAAATTTCGCAGCTGGAATTTTATGTAATTTTTCATTTAGTACACACGAAAGTCGATCCTCATCTACCGAGAAAAGGGGTGCTGTTGCATCGAATACCGGTTCACCGTTTACACAGAAGCCGAAATTCAGCTTTCTTTGGAGATTAATTACAAAGGTTTGAGAAGCAAACGACTTTTAGGACCAAGTAATTTCAGTTGGGCTCTTGCAACAGCACTTTGAACGAAACATCGTTGCCGTGATTTACGACTGCAACTCTTCGGCAACCATCACAGCCACAAGCATTTTGGACAACGCAGCCGGGGTAGGTTTCATAAGTTTTCATGCTTTTTCTTATATTCTACATTTCAGACATATCTCTCCGATAAAATAACGCTCGAACCAGGTCAATATTGCATTCAGCTGAGAAACTGCTCCCCGATCGAAGACGAACCGTTAGGGAGCGAGGGCACTCTCGTTACGGACAAAGGGAAAATATCCCAGGACTACAGGTAGGAAAATTATGGGTTGCTTTTCCACATATTTTTGTGTTCAATTGCCTCTTCCATTTAATAAACGCATTCAGAATGGCGCTTCTCAACATCTTCGACATATTCGACTTGAACGACAATGGGACAATCAGCGCCGACGAATTCCACATCTACACGCTCCTGACGGGCGACGAAGAGTTTTCGAAAGAAGTACGTTTTTTTATAAAACATCAACTACAAAATAATGTTAGGAATGGAGGGCCTTAACCGACATCTTCGATACGCGGAATGGCGAGCTGACCATGAAGGCGTTCATCGAGTATCACCAAATCGAGATCAGTGAGTACTTGTCCGGGCGCGAAGACGTGATTTCGGACGTTTGGACTTCTCTCCAACAAATCGGCTTCCACAAGGACCTTTCGATTGTGACGGTTTCTAAGAAGAGGGTTTCATTGTGCCAAATCTTGTCCTTTAGGCCTGTCCCTGCTACATCAAAATAACTTCTCTCGCGAACCCGATCGAACTCACTGACCCTACCATTCGGTGGTACAGCACCACGGAAGACGAGAGCTTTGCTGAATACCTTTACAAGCACTCGCAGAGCATGTTCATCCTCTCGAACAGCGAAGTGACATTCAAAAAGTTCCGCTGTGACTATTACGCAGCCATCGTCAAACCCGAATCAGTAAATAAGATGTGTACTAGCCTCAGACAAATTCGCGTTTTCAGTCCCTCGAAAAAACTTACACCATTGCCGTGACCGTCAAGACAAGCCTCCGAACTATCGACAACAAAGTGCACACCGTCAAGATGAAGGGAGGCTACAAGGTTTGCGGAACTACCTTGGACCGGGGTTCAGAATGTTTTTCAGATTATCCAAATGATTCCCACGTTGTACAAGCAGCCGGAAATATTCGCTGAATTCCAGAAAACAAGAAGAGCTTATAATTAACAAAAATCGGAATTTCGCAAAATCTTTATTGAAAATAATAGCTGGAGGGAAATAAAAAAGGTGGGATGACGTGGATCAGCCAAAGGGTCTGATGAAATGCCGCAAATTTGATTTCATGCAGACGTTTGGCCGGTCCACACCACCTCCCGCTCAGAATCCGAAAAGAAACGATAGTGGTATCGCAGCCACGTCTTCGCACTTTAGAATGAACCGTCTTCCGAGTGACAGAAGTATCTAAAGCTGTCAGTCTGATTTTTTGTTGTCAGAACTGCGGTCCTTATCTTTCCTCTTTTTGTCGCTTGAATTGCTGATGGGGCAGATCATGTCTTAACAGTCCTTTCGGTGGCCTTCGCGACGACTCGACCTCCCAAATTAAAAGGACCCGATAGGAATAGCACGGAACTGAAGAGGACCGTTCTGAGAAACGCGAAGCTTGCAACACGCATTGTTGCGCAAAAGGTAAAAACAAAACATATTTGGATCCGTTCGTTAACCAACAAAATCGGTTATCTTTCTCTACAAATACGTTATCGCGGAGCCTTTGATGGAGACTCTGAACGGTGGAACACGGCACCTCGACGCAGCCCGCTCTCGACCACTGACTGCGATCGCCATGAAACACTTTTCTTTGAAAGGAGTTTTCAAGTTGAAACTGAATCGAACCCCGAACCGCACGTCAGTTTGCTCACATGATGCCAACCAAATCAGTGTCATGACGAGCTATTGAAGAGAACCCCTTGTGTAGGAACAACACACATTGACTCTACGTATTGAATTTTCAGCTCTTAATAGGATTTATCCAGTCATTAAAAGTCCACGTAAAGGCCATCTTCTCATCAAGATACCCGTATTCATCACACTTAATTAGTTCCAAGAGCCACCTTCTTGCGATTGAAAGGTCCACGCGATCTTTTCACCAAAGCTTGCACTTCTCATAAGGATTCATCGGGCTCCCAATCGGACATTTGAATGTCTTTGAAAACTCCGGAAAATTTTGAAGTGGAACATTCACACTAAAACATGAAATTGTGCCGATTTGGATGAAGACGGAAATACCGATACGGTCCGAGACTGTGACTGTCGGTATTGAGAACTTGGTCCATAGACCCGGGTTTGACGACTTCGCAGAACATCTAAACGAAAACGAACGTTTGACAAGGCTGGAGAAAAAAACTAACGTTGGCAAATGCGAGGAAGAACATCTGGTGATCTGTGTAGTTGGAGAACGAAGGCAGGAAACGGTCGCTACTGTTCCCGTTTTGTTTCGAAATCGATTTGAAGGCCTGGACAGCATTTCCTTCAATCTGTAAACTCTAATCGGAGATAACTTACATTATATGCTACGCGAATGCCCGCGTTGTCTGCAATGTTCTCGTTTGCAGTCAACTTTCCGTCGAGCTGAAATTACTTTTTTTGAAAAAGCAGCTTGAGTAAAAAACTGACATATCTTCCGGTGTCTGGCTGACTCTTGCTGCTGTATTGAGCGACGAAGCACTCTCTCTTCTGGTCGTAAACTTCCTTCAATTCTTCGCTCCACCACGGTTCGAACGTTCCGTTTTCGCCGTAGTTTGATCCTTAATTTGCAGAATTATTTTGATGCAACTGTGCAGGACTTACCCAGGTCGTCGACGGAGTGCATCATCTCGTGGGCGAGCGCCATCCCCAAAGCGCCGAAATAAGCGCTTTGCGGTAGTTTTTCGCCTATCAGAGGGTAGGACAACATCGCATCCGTGAAAACTGAAATTCAGCATGAATTTTTTTTTGAATTTGGTTTGAATTTACCTAATTCATTGGAGTAGTAGTCGTAAAAGGCGTCGACCGAGGGAGGCGTGATCATAAAGGCGCTTGGTCTGGAGTTCGGCTCCGTAGAGTTTTCAAGAACAGAGAAATCGCTCCTGAAATAGACGTCCATCAACAATCCGTTAAACCACAATTTGGACGAACTGGGCAGAGATGCGCATTAGTTGCAAGGCGTTGTCGAAGTACGAATCTCTGCGAAGGTTCAGCTTGTTCAGACCGACGTCCGGGACCGGTGCCTCCGCAGCGCTCCCCATGTGGAAGCGGATGTTCTCGAGTTTGCGCAGAGCCGCCAGCCTCGCCTGTTCGTCCATCCAGCTCGCGTTCATGACTATTTCTTCGATGGAAACTTTCAGCGCTGCTATTAAGTGATGAACCTGCAAATCGTTCTTACTCGATTGGTCCTAGTGGGCAGCTCACTTGATGATGGCGCTCCTGCCTGTTGAGGCTGTTCGAGTACTCGGCGGAGAGTGGCAGCGGAAGTCGCTTCCGGACTTCGGAGACGCATTCTTCCCAGAGAGGCTTCAGCGTAACGCCGTACACCACGCTCTTGAAGTTCTCGCGGGGTACGCGATATCTCTGTGGCAAGTAGAGATCGACAGCGGCAACAATTTTCCACATCAGATAGTCGTTTATAGTTCTAAATTCATCTTCGTTAGTTACAATAAAATTTCTTCCACTCACTGTGGTGGCGTGGATTCAAGCAACTGCTCGAGTTCACCGAGGAAACCGAGGTCGAGCACATTCACCAGCGTCGCGTTCGATAAGGACTCAGAATACTCTCCCAGACTCACCTTCATCAGCAACTCAAAATTGGTCTGGAATCTATGTTTTTAATCGATCAGAATTCAAATCTACCTTTGAGAATTTCGTCCTTAGTGATTCGAACGAAATTAAATTCTTCGTCTTCACGCGGTCGTTGCTCGATGTTTCCTTGATTATCTGAATTGGGATACGTTCGCAGTTGAACACACGAAACCACTTACATTCGCCAATTTGAAATCAAACCTCAAAACATTCTCCACGTTGTTCGGCACAATTCCTTCATCAGCGCCTAGATAAAATATGTTTAAAATAAAATAAAATCTTTCCCGTACCCAGCATTTCAAGGAGCTCCTTCATGTAAAACTGGTAATTCCTGGCATGTTCGTTCTGTTCAAAGGGGTGCTCGTAGTGACGCTTGCTGCCAAGAAGGAGTTTGGGGTTTCCAATCTAAAATTACAAAACAGTTTCACTCAAATTCAAATGCACGACGCTCACCATCAGGACACTCTTGTGTTTGTTGTCGAGGTGCTCGTAGGCGAAAACGGAAAAAAGACCAGAAATTCCGAGTGTGGTCATTTGGCCCTGGAGGTGCTCCCAGACGAAGTGCTCCTTATCGAATACGGCGTTTTGAAGGAGGGGCCAGCCGCCGAAACTCGAAATCAAGGAATTGAGTGGCATCAAGTCCTGAAACCGTGGTGTGCACAGCAAACAGGGCAGAAACCTACCGAGGCGTCTTGAGCCCGATCGTCCATGCAGGAATCGTACAATACTAACATCAGCTGCGTTACGTCGCCGGTCTTTGTCCTGACTGTTCTGTCCAGCAAGTCTGAAATAGAATTTAGCGTCAATTTAGAAGTTCAATGGGAGCGGCAAACGAGACATCACATTGATTTTTCGATGGTTGCCTACCTCTCAGGTTCCTGTTCAGAGTCACCTTCATCTCGCTTATCACGTTCAGCTTCGTTTCGTGGTCCGGGACGTATCGGCTGTATCCGTAATTTCCACATGCGTACTGGTAAAAGTCGTCGCATGGATTCACGTCACGTTTCATGTTCCCAATATATGAAGCCGCTAAAAGAGTATCAAAATAACGCTCTTTCGACCAGACCCACTCACCTAGCTGGATGCAGTGCGGGTCCAGGCACGTTCGATCCTCGGAGTGCCCAACGTATTTGCTGAATTCTGAGAAGATGCCGAGAGTGTCGCTGCAATTTCTTTCCATTTGAGGCGGGCATTCTGGGACTTCCAAGCCCTTGTCTAAAAGCATCCTGCACCCTAAAAGCACCTTTCTCAGCAATCACAAACCACTCAGTCGCTGGTTGTCTGGGTTCACCTTGAATCCTCCGAGGGCGCAGAGGATGACCAGTGAGATGCCGATGATTATGATGGCTGCCAGGAAGAACACGGCGACGAGCACGTTGCACCGGTCATTGCTGCCTTTTCTGAAACAGTTGGTTTGCATCGTCTTCGGACTCCAGACTCTCACCTGTTCATCAGGTAGACATCAGAAGAGCGGCCGTAGTCTGCCTCGTATCCGAGCGACGGATACATGCCACTTTCCTTGATGACGGATACTGTGGGCGAATGCGTTTCGGCGAAATGAAATAATGGATAGTTTTTCCTACAAAAACATGTTTGAAAACCGCTGCGGTCATGTTTTGAGTCGTCGCGGCGCAACGATCACACTGCGGGAGAACGGACAGAATTGGTTTAGAAAGGTCACCTAATGCGGGAACTCTACACGTGTTGATTTGAGGCGGAGGTAGAAGGGGACGTGTGGGCATACCTGTCGATTCGTCTTCGCTGGGTTCGGTGCATCTCCGGGGGACCAAACGAAGGAGACCCGCTTCCTGTCCACATCGGGAGTACTTTTCTGGGAGATTTATTCGAAATACGCATGTCGCTCGCACGCGATTACGTGGACATGATCACTGGAACAATAAAAGTTGCGGACTTTTAAACAGTCGGGCGATCTGGGAAACCCTTCGCGCAGGTATTGTTGTCTCAGAGTGATACCTCATTGCCCACCGATCGGAGGTTTTGCAGCCGATGAGTAAACGGATTTTCCCATTATTGACGGTCGCAAGAAAGACCGATGATACCTCAGTTTGTTGCTACACAATCAGAGGGTCCTTTGAAATTCCAAAAACGAGTTATAAAAAACTGCTGAATTTCATGTTTTCATTTTTCTCGAAACTTGAAGCATAAAGTCAATAAACGAAAACAGTGAGTGAAAGAAATGGTTATAACGCATTTGAAGCATTTTTAATCCAGCGAACATGGGTTAAAAAGTATACTTTTTGGTTATAATAGAACAAAAGACAAAAGAAAGGTGATTTTAAAGAAGTACAAAGAGAAACTATTTCATTGAATTAAAAATTGAAAATTTCAAAGTGATTTAAGAGGCTCGCCTTAAGTAACTCCGGGAATATCTGAACTGACCGGTACCTGCAACTACGTCGGTCAGAGGCTGATATCTGTTAAACAGCGAGTGGTCTACTTCAACGAACACTTTCGGCCGACTGATTAAACGATTCGACGTGGCCTACGAGGTGAGCACGACACTTTAATGAGTTAAGGTGTGACGTCTCTCAAGGACCCCGCTAAGAGGAAAATACTTTTGTTGGAAGTCCACGCGACCACTGTTATAGCCAGGCAGATGTAGCCTCTCGACTTTCGTTTGCTTTTGATACTTTGCGAGTAATTGCTGCAGCCGACAAAGATGCGGACGCCTGGCATGTTTTTATGCCGCCGCTATTTGTAGAACGGTCTTGGGCCGCCGAAATTCGATTCATTTCTTATAGCGAAAATCTGGGTCTTTTTGCAAAGGCGGTGTAGCGGCGGTTTTGCGGTTTTGTCCGGCTGCTCCGACTGCTTCCTAGTCGCTTTCGGCCGACTGGGAAGGGGTTACCGCTGGGAGGGTTCCCAGTTATTTGTGGATATGGGCATTGAAGATCAGGAACCGTACCGTCTTCGATGTTATTGTAGTAACGGCCAAGCATCGATGCAGCGCCATCCCAAATCATGTCGCCATTCATCTTGAGCATCCCGTACTGGTATTCCACGGAAACGGATTTTTGTGCAGCACTTTTGCTCATAAATAGGAGAGGAACTTCTCTGTGGTTGCGTCTACGATGTAGTTCATCTTCGATGCTTGCATCACCCCATCATTGTTGAAGTCGCGATGAAACTTCGAAGGACGACTAAGAGCGTTGTTGATATCGAGAGCCACACCAAAAGTAATTCGAAGTTATAATGATTTATTTGCAATAAAATCTCTCACCATCGGGTATAGCAACATGACCCACAGATTCTTCGCGGAGTTCTCAACGGTCTTCGAACAGGGCGATTTCGTCCACAACGGAAGTCGTCCGAACGTTGTGGACGGGAATGGACCCGAAATCGTCACAACGCGAGTCCTCGAATCCTTTCAAATAGTCATTGCGGCGGTCAACATGACGCATGGGAACATGGTTATCGTTCCATCAAGGCTGCAGTATTTCGTAGTTAAGGTCGGCAGGTAGGCTACAGATACACTTGGGCGGTTTACCATCGTTGTAGCTGTGATCCACCTCGTTGAAGTCGGGCGACTCACCAATGACGCTTTCCTCGTCGTCATTTTCAAAAGTACCGAAGGCATTCGACACATTGAGAATTAGTATTCAAACAGCTCTTGCAAAGTCGAAATTTGCACATTTGTTCGGAGACACAAGGGTGGTTGTTCTGGAGAGCGTGGAGGACCAATCTTCAATGATCTCGCATCTCCTCCGTGTCTCTGCCGACACCAAGATACGTAAGCAACAAAAGTTCCAGATAGCTGTTGAGGTGGCTACTGCCGCATCGATGTCCGAATGAGATGCACGCAAGCACTGCTTCGAATTGCTGTTGGTCAACAACACTGGTAGGCGGCATACCGGCTAAAAAATGCAACAGGAGAGCAATTCCTGGATAAGTTGGACGAGTCTCTTTTTCAGGAAACTTGGATACAGTTGCATGATGATGATCCTTTTGAGAAACATAGAACTTATACGAGTTTCGGCTACTGCCCACCGTAATTTCATCAATGGTGACAGAGCGGTGACGCATATCCTCAAATTGCTGACCCTTAAGCGCGGCGTTGCGCACGTTATCGAAGACTGAAATGGGCATTACCTTCATCGAAAGGACTGTCCTTTCGATGAAGGTAACTTTAGAGTAAACCATGGATACAGCTCAAGAAGATCGTTCTTGGTGAGGCGATGAACACAGTGAATAAGGTGATGCGCGTGGGACTTGTGAAGACCGAGTGCGATGGCTTTAAGTGCGACTGAATTTAATCGTAAACCATAAAGTTTTTAATTGGCTTTTAGAATGCAACAACATACCATTGAAATAGAGCGGCCAACCATGAAGAGGATACATAAGAGCTAGAAGTTCCATGTCCTGCAAGTCTGTCTTTATTGATAAGCCGTTGCTCTTGCTGTTCTTGTGATGTTTCTCGACATTGTAGCGGTTTCGTCAGATTACGTAATTGTCTCTATTTAATTAACAAAACGACACTCAAAAATAAAATGTTGGCATGCTACCATGTGAAAAACAACAGTTTAAAAAGTTTTCCAGCTTTCAAGTGTATTTGAATTGTCTAGGATAGGTGTTTATCTGCGTTTCTAGAATATCGGTACGCAACCGGTTAGGGAAGTCGAGGAGACATTTCCACGATTATCTTAAGGCAGCTCCTGCATCCCGTACGTAACCTGTGACAATAGGGTGAATAAGTTGCTGTTTTGCCAATCCAGACTTCAATCTACGCTCAAGCGGGAAATTGGCGAAAATCAAATTTATAGAAAAAACGGATCGCAGCTTTATTTGAACACATTCATATTTGTGCTCATTGCTTGGTTCCATGCAGTCATAGTGGTGCATAAATAAATAAACTCGTTTGTTGAGACTGTTTTGCTATGCTCGCGCATATAAGCGCCAACGTATTCCGGACTGTCTCCCACCTATATTAAGAAATGGAACTCTCCAAAGTGAGGGTTGTTTTGGCGTGTAACCAGTCACAAATTGAAACTTGCTGTGCAAAATAGAGTTTTCGCGTTGATTCCTTAAGGAACTTCTGCTTGACTTGCGTCACGGGCGTCTGTCTGATGTTGCAGTCGGTCGAGCGGCTGCAGTGACAACAAGTCTCAAAAGCTTTCAATTTCACCATTTGTCTATCGACGTAATGCCTCCTTCTCAAATAAAGCCATGCAAATTTAGAATGGCCCTAGAGCGGATCCGCAGAGGGAATTGCGTCTTTTGCATGAACATTCTCGACGAGTGCGATATCGCCACGTCCTCGAGGGCATTCGCCGTCTACTCTCCCGTCTGCAGTCCTCGACCGAGTCCGACACAACCATGAACAATAGCTCGGCCTGTTTCCAGCCGGCTCTAGGTACGTTTTTAATTGGAATCACTAATTCGGACTCTCTAAGAAAAAGCTCTTGATTGAGAGTTATTCGGCTTTACCCGACGAGGAACCGAACAGAACGAGAACCCCATGCAAAGACATTGCTTGAGCCTGGTTTATCGATTGTCGGCTACACGAAACGAGTCCGTGCCCAGTTATTATTCCATTCGCAGTGCGCAAATCTTAATTATAACCGGGCAGCTTAGCCCCGAGAGGAAAGGACGACAACGTGCGGCAAAGCGGTCACCGTCTTCCGGCACCCTTCGCGCGGGCGGCATTCACCTTAAGTATCGCTTGATGCGGCGGTCACCTCAGAGCATGGGCAATCATGTTTTCAGCGTCATCTGATCATAAAATTGCGGGTTTGAAAACAGAGATTTGCGACTGTTTGCCACTAATTCGTGTTTTGGGGGCTATTTGGACTGGCACAGCAGCTCACCACTCTGTGGATCGGCCCATGCCTCCGGCCAAATGCTTTCCTTGTTTGTCGTTCTTCTGTTACGCCAGCTTTCCTCTTCCAGTACACTTTTTCAGGAGTCTCCATTTTGAACATCTCCCCGGCTTCAATGAGCGAGCACGAGCTGAAGCAGAAAGCGGAGCAGAAGCTCCAGTCCGTGACTGACCCAGTCGAGAAACTACGGTACACTTGTTTGCGACGCGGAGCAGCCGGCATCAAGGAACTCGGAAGGTTGGTTGAAAATTGGCTTGCGTTCACTTTAGGTTAATGAAAAAGTTTAGAGCGTTCCGCATAATAGACGATAATGAGAACAAAACGCTGGACTATGAGGAATTCTCCAAGGGAATTCACGACTTTGCTGTGAAAGTTAAGGATTCGGAGATTAAGGAGATCTTCGACCACATCGACAAAGACAAGTCGGGATCGATAAACTTCGATGAGTTCCTGCTTGCCCTTCGAGTGAGCCGTCCGGAGCGAAAACTCATTCATTTTTTATTCCATTTAGCCGCCAATGACGCAAGCTCGACTCAATCTTATTGATAAGGCTTTTCAAAAACTTGACAAAACAGGAGATGGCGTGGTCACAGTCGCCGACATGGAGGGAGTCTACGAGCACCGGCGACACCCTCAGTTCATCTCGGGTGAGAAGACCAAGGAGCAGATCTTTGAGCAGTTTCTGAAGAACTTCGAGGTTGGGGGCCACGTTGACGGAAAGGTGAATCACATTAGAGCATCGGACAATTGCACACCTGGTATCCACTTTAAAACAAGAGAGTCGGAAAATTCCATGCCATGTGTGACATTCCATATGCGTTCAAAATATCACACACATGAAATAATATCCACGACGACTTCCTGAATCTGTAATAACTTCGATTTAGGTGACCAAAGAGGAATTCCTGAACTACTACGCGGGGATCAGCGCTGCCATCGACACGGACATCTACTTCGATCTGATGATGCGCAACTCGTGGAAGCTCTAAATACCAAAAAACGAGAAGACGTATTCTGTATCAATGATTTAGTGTTAATGCTTGCAAATAACATATCGCTCGCATGGGCTGTCTTGTCATCGGCGGTGTGTTAGTGGAATTAAAGTTTTGCGTCGTTGTCTCAAATTAATGAGTTCTTATTGCCAAAATAAAACGAACGCCTATTTGTTGCCATTGTTTGGTATGCTGGAGGAGGGTGTCCCCGGAGAGCGAAGGCCTTTACAATGTTAATTAAAGTACTCCAGGGGAATAGTAGTTTTGTACCAAGAAAAACTGCGTCTTCCTTCTTTCTTTTTCCGGTGCCATTTAACTCGTTTCTTCAAACGTCTCGTTAGTAGACGACATTGCTTGAAGTAGCTCTATTTAAGCAACTGCCTTGCGACTTTTTCGTGGATAGCATTTGTCATTGTTCACTGAGAATTACTCGCTTCACGACTCGCATATTCATCTGTTGAAGTGGCTCAAGAAAACCATCGCCTCTCCTAGCGGCCGTGCCTCAGTCACCACCCAACTTAAAGCCACACAACAGCCACGGTTGCACTCTGAACCCCTCCCTGGTTTTTCCTTGTGGCTCTGAACTTTCCGGGTTGCCTTGTCGTCCGACCGTGAGTCAGGACGACTATTCAGATCGATTCGGTCGTTCTACCTATCCGCTCGAGTGACACATGCGTTCTTCACAATTTTCAAATACGGCAGTCATCCCAAACTGACAATTATTTATCAGCGTGGATTGTTACGAGCGTCATTTATTGTATACACACTACCCCTTATGTCAGGAATCAGCGTTTTAAATTTCAAAGCAAATAGACGCATTTTCCTTTTTCACTTAGAGACATTCCTCGCTTAAGGTGATGCTGTCCTTCAAGTCGCGCAATGAAATTACACTTCGCTCCAACCATTTCGCTTAATCTCGCGCGTAACTTTTGTCATAATTCGGTTATAAAGTCTCTCTGCTGACGTGGGCGCCCTCGAACACAAGCTGCCGAGACCTTCTTGGCCGGCGGAAAGTTGGTCTGGATCCAGCTGCAGGGCACAAATCAACAAAGAAAACATTTTGGTTTGTTATCTACCTTAGAGCGATCAAGCGTGTGACAAGTGAAAGTGCCTGCTTCTGCTATGAGCGCACTGGTGACTATGAAGTCGCTCGTTTCAATTCCTATTCACAATAGAATTCACGGAACGCCGTTTCATCAACACTTCTGATTTGCTCGCCTCCCTTTATCCGGTGTTTGGGGAGGAAATGCACTGTGGCCGGCGCAGGAAGTCATGCACGCGGTTTGAATAATTACGTTTTAATTGAACTGTCTCCTGCTCTCCGCCGTCACTTTAATAATTCAGGCACCCAAATGCTTTTTCGCGTTTTGCTCTCTTGTCCTGCATCATGTTACGCTGTATCGTAATAAAATAAAACTGCGCGGTTATTTCTCTCTAGAATCGATTAAGATAAAACTAGCACTCCGCCTATCTCTCCTGTTGTTGCGATGGACATTCCGGACGACCCCTGTGACCGCTTGATTTACGCGAACCACAACATCACCGTATATGTCTACAGTATTCTGGGCGAGAGGTGCGCACCGGTAAGTAGAGTGTCCTGGTTGTCCCCTCTACGATTTCGCTCTAGAAGTCCGCGGCGATCCCGAGTGTCGCCATGTACTCGCTTTTACTTTTACTCGGCGTCTTCGGAAACCTTTGTACCATCGTTGTAATCATCAAAAACAAGAGTATGCACACGCTGACAAACTTCTACCTGATGAGTCTGGCCACGTCCGACGTCCTCATGCTCCTTCTTGGTTTGTTCATCCGCCGGCACTCTTAATGTAATCTATGTTTTTTTTTATCTTTCAAGGTCTACCCATGGAGCTCTACGACGCGATCAACGTGGTCTATCCGTATCCGTTCAGCGAGAACATCTGCAAATTACGTGCGTTTCTAACGGAATTTACCAGCTACGCTTCCGTCCTCACAATTTGTTGCTTCTCAATTGAGCGCTGGCTGGCTATTTGGTAAGCGACAGAAACAACATGTAAAAATTCAATTAATTTAACGCTTTTAGTTTTCCCCTCAAGTCGAAAATATTTACAAGCTTCAGCCGAGCTGGGGTCATCATTTTCTGCGTGTGGATGATTTCATTCTGTGCCGCCCTTCCAATGGCTTTTCTGGTCGTCCTCAACCGCGTACCTCTTCCCGACTTTGCCATAGATCAGCCCTGGTCTTATCTGGTAAGCAGAAAAAGGCCAAAAACAGCAGAACAGAATTAAATTCAGGTGTCCGACGATGGCATGACGATACGAGGAACCGACCTCTGCGGTATGGATTTCTTTAAGCAGATGGAGCAGAAGATTATCATCTACTTCGCGTTCATTGTGTTCTTCCTTTTGCCAGGTGCGTTCGAACAAGAATATCCTGTAGTTCCCGGTGTTTCAGCGGTCTTCATAACTTCGGCATATTGTCATATATTAATGCGCCTCAAGAACATGGACTCCTGTTTTGGCAAAAGCGGGCGATTGGTGCAGGTCACCGACAAACAAGAGCGGACGCGGCGATCTGTTCTTAAAGTGCTCGGTAAGTGCCAGAGTCGCCGCTTCTCAGTTAACCAAGATCGCTTCCAGTGGCCGTCGTAATTTCTTTCTTCGTGTGCTGGTTCCCCTTCCACCTTCAGCGTCTCCTCTCCATCAACATGAACGAGTCTAACAGCTCCCCCGCAATGCACAATGTTTTCATATCTCTCTTCTATTTGTCGGGTAAGGGCCACCGGCAAAATTAACTCCCTCATTGGTGTTTACTTAGGTTTTTGTTATTACTCCAACTCAGCGAGCAACCCCATCCTCTACAACATTTTCTCCGGGAGATATAGGTCCGCGTTCTGCCACACAATTCTGGGTGAGAAGATCACGGCGAAGTACTACGCCTCCGCCTCGTATGGCGAAAGGGCCGCGAACCAGAGAGGAGCCGGGCCCAAAGTGCCTTTGATCCAGAGGGCGAAGACAGAACGGAACTTCGGCTCGAACAACCTCCCGCCCGTGAAGTCGTCGTCGCTGCAAGGAGTCGCCTACTCGGCTTCGAAAAAAGACAAGCGCAGGAAGAGTTCCCTGATAGAGTTCAATGTGCAGTTCCAGGTGGTGCAGGACGAATGAGTCGCTTTCTTCGCAGTGTCCTCTTTCTACCTCTCACTACCTGCTCGAGTTGTTTGGGTACTCCTCTTTTCTTATTTCCGATCTGCATTTTGCATTGATATCTCCTCGCGCATTTCTTTGATCTGACCTACATAGGCTACATGTTATCATCCCGGTAGATCCGCAATACGAAACGACACATTTTCTTTCTTTGTTTTCGTTCCATCTTCAGTTTTCATTCCAATGAAAAGTTTTCTGCTTTAATTGGTTGGTTATCACAGGTGATTCTAACACGGTCAACCATGCTCCGAAAGGTACTGGGTGTTATTTTCTGTATGATTTTCGTTTGTTGCTCGCTGGGCGCATACACCGAGCAAGAGCTTCAAGGCCTTTGCTCCAAAGACCCCGACTTCTGCATCACGAAGGCCGTCCAGGTTGGGCCGATCCTTTAGATCACATCTTGAGTTCTCGTTAAGGGTGAGTGCTACGGTAGCTCGCTGAAGTCGAACCTCCTGAAGAAAAAGTGTCCGTGTGCCTGCGAGACGCTCCTCCACGAGCGAATTCAAAAGTGCTGCAAAACCGTCGGTCCTCCAGAAATGAAATTCTGTCTTCCCCTTTGTGGGTACAACACCACTGTTGAAGCGGTAATGTAATCGCGTTCCCCTGCCTGTTTACAGTTTTTTACCTTTTAGTTGGGCAGCGGACTAGGGGTGAAGTGTGTTTCCCAGCTAACTACCTGGGCGTACTGTGCAGCTGATGCCAACGACAACACCGAGTGCTGCAAATCCAAAGGTGATCGATGGAAACTCATCGATGCTAATACGTTGGAACGTTTTAGGAGTGAGCAGCGAGTGCCTGAGTTTTTGTAAAGGAGACGTGCCCACTTGCGACCTGCAGAGCATCTTCTCCTACCAGCCGTGTCTTAAGAACATCAAGTCTATTATTGAGTGTCAGGTGGAAAATCTGAAGCCTGAGCCCCGTTGGGACGCCGAATGGACAGCGCCTTGCGACTGGGAGGCGTGAGTCGCTGCTCGCCACTCCACTTTATTTATCGGTGCGTGGGTTTAATTCAAAATACTGGTTGTGATTAGTCTTTTCCGTGTATAAACTTCGTTCGCCTTTCTCGCAGTGCACAAATCCTAATGAGTCAATCCAGTGAAACAAGATTCTGAGAACCATACATGGACAGGCGCTGACTAATTTGGCGGCGAGGGGGGAGGGGGGTGGTCTCCCATCAAAAGCCTCCAAAATTCGGAAAACGATTTAAATATAAGACGCGGCCGCCGCAGTAGTGATACCGATCGCTGACAGCAAAAGTACGTAAGAATCTTGCCTAGAAAGCTGTCAATGCGGGTTCGAATGCTTCCGAAGCCAGTGTTTTCCTTGTCCTTTTTCTTCGACAAATATGAGAGCGCATCGCAAGATTACTGCAAAATATTAGGCAAATAGAACTTAATAACTTAATTAAAAATAATAATAATAATATAATAATAATAATATAATAACAAGTTGTTTTTAAACGTCTGAACAACGTGCTGTTTAGCTTATATACTTGAATAAAACATACTTTCATCATATACAATCAAAAAACGACCAAAAACCAAAAATTTGTAATTTTGAAATTTCAAAATTCCTACTGACTATTTTTCACAACACACTGTCTTAGGCACCCTAGACGTGGGGGGATGGTACTTTCTTTATAGCATCTGATGCAGCTTTAACAATTATCAACAATAAACTTCTTATATTTTTTTTTAAACTTTTTAAAAGTTTTAAAAATTTTAAAAAATCGAAAAAAGATTTAAAATTTGTCAATTTCTCCAATTTTGAAAATGTCCCCTGAGGAGGAGTGTGGTCTACAAAAACTGTTTTCTGTAGTACTTTTCAAAAGCGAGTTATACCGCACACTTGAAAAATTCGTATTTGACAAGTTGGAAGCTTTACAAAGTCACGTGTCCAATGGGTTTAGTCTTTTGCGTGAAGCACGCAATATCGCGGGGACACATTTGGGACGCTGAAAGCGTTGCGTTGTTTCAAAAGGTTTTTCACATAGATTTAAGTAATTCTAATGTTTCCATGCCTAAAAAGTATTTAAATTTTTTTTTGGTTTTTTGAGCCGGAGGGAGGGTGGTCCCATATTTTTTTTATAGTCAGTGGTGGTCCGACTTACGTACCCTGGTGCCCATGTATGCTGAGAACTCAGAACAAAGAACCTCGAATGACATTCCAATCTGTTGTTTTCTCAGGAATGGCCTCATTAGCGATGAGGGGGATGAGAGACGTAATGGAAAAGATCGTTGATCCGTACCTCGAATTCAACTTAATCACTGTGCAAGAGTTGTTTATTCAAAACGTAAAACAGAAAATAGTTTTTATTTCAAAAAGGCTTGTTTAGTCCTTCTCACGATTGGTGATAGGCGAATCGAGTTGTTGTGGTGGCGAGTGAGTCTGAGACTGCTTCCACTGAAACAAGAGAAACGCATAATACATCGGTCACCGACTCTCGGATACCATTGCCAGTTCTTCCGAGTGCTCATCGACGACTTCCCGCAGACGTCTGATGTCAGTCCGCGAAGAAAGTGATTGATCGAACGCGATCCTAAAAGCATTTTTGGACTCGCAATTTCGCACAGAACCCACTTCATCTCGTCCATCTGCGCTTTCAGCTGTTGAATCAATGTGGCGGTCTCTTCCGGAAGGCTGCTGAAAGAATTAAAAGTGATCTGGAAGGCATTTGGAAAAGCAACCTGGTGGAGGGCTCGTTTCGGTCCACAAGGATTGATTGGTTTTGCTTCCAGGATGACGCGGTCGTCGAAGTTTCTGCGTTCGATTTCTCTTGCTGTGCGATGGCATCCTTCAGCGTGAGCTTCTGAAATTGAGTCATATACTCCGGAAGCCGAGGGACATTGCCGTACCTCTTTTTTCAAATTGTCAATCGTATGCAGAAGACTTTTCCTCTCTTCCAGCAGCTCGTCGCAGCACTGGCGAAGTTCCCTTATCTTATGGATAAGTTCGTTTTCGCTGTGTTGCAACTTGGCGACAACCTAAAGGAAATACTTTTCTTACTTCAAAAGACAAGCGAGCTCACCTGCAGGAGTGACTCCCTCTCCTCCGCAAACTCTTCTTTTATTACCACGTATTCATTTTTTAGAGTTGAGTAACTGCGATAGAGAAAATTGATCAGATCCATTTCCGACGAGGCGTTATCGAATGCCATGACGGCATCGATTTGAGGAGCTCGACGCTGCATCGATTTGAGGAGCTCGACGTTAGCCGAAAGGTTTCTATGACAACCGAAGGTTTTCTAGACTGCGAGGGTATGGCAGGTTTGTACTCGGAGGAGGCGACCAGAACAAAAGGAAACTCCAGCAGAGCAAAAAGACTGCTCAAAACTTGAGATACTGAACTTATTTTGAATTTCGCTTTTGCGTGACTTCCTCATTTCAATAATTTCGAGCGCTCTGCTTCTGCTGCGAGCCGAAGAAGATAAGTTCGACGGTTCTCTGGAACTGTTCGGCGATTGAGACCAGGGCCGTGTAAACTCGAACCTTTTTTTGAAAAAAAACTCGAAACGAAACTTGAACCTTATTTAAACAGAATTGAAACTCAAATCCGCGCGGCCGAAGGCCGCTCGCAATTTTCTCTTTGCCGTTTTTTCCTCCACAATGCAATTCCATTCTAATTAGTTGATCACATTTTCAGTCGTGAAACTCAGTTCAAAAAGTAATTTTAAATGTTCTTGAATATTTTGGACAAAAGTCGAAACTTCGAAACTCGAAGCTTGCACGGCCCAGATCGTTGACTGTAGTGCTGACGACTGCAGTCAAAAGCCACTTCATACCTGTTGCAGATGATTTTTCTGCTTCTGTATAATAACATAAAAAACTTTTTCTCTACCTTCCATTTCACTCCTTTGAAAAGCGAGTCTGCAATTTTCAGTTGCGCGAAACAAAAACCAGTTTCACATGGCTAATTCACATAACGACATATCCCACTAGCGGGCTTTTTCAGAAGAGCTCACTTTCCCTTGGCCTTCTGATCATCGAGTCGTTTTTTCGTGCGATTTTGGGAACTTAGCGTTTTGGTCGATTTATGATCCGTTTAATTTGGCCTCCACATTTTGGGCCACGGTTGTACGCAAGCGGCGTCACGTCCTTCCTTCTTCGGTTTGCTTTCCGACACATTCACATTCATTTGGTCAACCGACTGAACCTTTCGTGTATGAAATTTACCACTCCCCTCTCGAGGTGCGTTGCAGCTGTTCTGCAAGCGGAACGTTCGTCCTGCGTTTCCTCCGAATCCTCCGAAGCCCTCTATTTCAGACTCCCGCAATGTCCGCGCTGCTCGCCGGTTTCTTCGCCGCATGTGCTTCGGCTGCCGCGAAGCTGATGTTTGAAGACTGGGAATCGCCCCTCCATCGTGCCCCATTCCTCGCTGCCTTCGTCTTGTCGAACGTCCTGATGTGGTGGATACACACAAAAGCGCTGAAGGGATCCTCATCGACGCTGATTGTAGGCCCCAACCGTCGCATGTTGATGTCGTCCATGTTTCTTCATTTCAGGTAACTCTCCTCAACACAGGCTCCAACTTCCTGATTACGGTGGGTTCACTCGCGAATTCATGAATCCTTTTAAGACTTCCGTATCACAATTCATCCTATTTTCCGTTCAGGCGCTATTCGGACTCTTGTTATTCGGCGAGAGCAGAACCCTCAACTGGTACTTCGGACTGTTGCTAATTCTCATTGGAACCAGCATTGTCGCCCGGAGCAGCGAAAAGCCGAAGATCGACTGATCCTTATGCATTAAGATTATGTATTACACCATAATTTAATTTATTACTATTACGATAGGTGCTTGATGATTAAATAATGAATAAATACCGGCGACATTAGCACTCCGGATTCCCCATTATCACAGTTGCTTGCATATATCACAGACCAGAATTGAATTCCTTTAAAAGAACTTTAAGACTCAGTATCCTCTTGCGTATCATCTTCGGCGGGGGCTTTGTCGCTAACGTTTCCGTGGGGCATCTGTTGAGGCGTATCTCCGAGCGAAGCCTTTCTTTCTTCTCCGTGAAGATGCTTGTAGATGGTATCCGTAGACTGGATCAATCCTAAAACACTAATAATAGGATCTTACTTTTAAATTTCAATCTAACCAGTGTTCAGATCGAACGAGCGTCCACGAATGTTCTGGGCGTCTTTGTCCAGTGGCGCGAACCAGTTGAAAAGAGATCCAACCATGGGAAGCTGTCTCATAACGCCCTAAATCACATTATGACCGTATGTTCTCCCATACGAAATCAACCTCTTGCTGCAAGCGCATGTTGTTTTCCCTCTTCAAGTCCTCATTGGCGGCTTGAATTCCCTGACGGATCATTTCTGCCAGACTATCCATGTACTGAAAAAACATTTCGTTGCTTAGTCATTTACAGATCTTGCGAATACCTGCTGCGATTCTTCGATAGTTTTGCCTCTTTCGGCGACGAGGCTCACAAGATCTTTCAAATCCTTCTCATCCGACAACATTCCGAATTTGATGCAGCTGACGCCCAACTGTTGGCATTCTCCGGACGAGAAGGCCGAATCAGTTGATCGGAGGGAGTGCACAAGTTCCATGTTCAAATGCGACACCTAAACGTAAACCGATCACAAAAGCGGTATAATTTCGTATATATACTTGTTGCTTCTGCTTCTCATTCCACATTTGGGGTTCCGCATCTTTCACGATAGATGGAACGAAGCTAAATTATCGAACAGTACACTAACATCATGCCTCACAAATATATTACTCACCAAACGGCTCCGACCCCAGCCCATTTGTTCACATTCAGAGAACGCAGAGCGGGGAACTCAGAGATGACAGATTTGAACTGCATCTTCGCAGCGACAGTAGAATCAATTATCTTGAGAGATTGTTCAAGGTGGTTGATGAACTGTTGCACATGAGTGGCTTTCGTATTGCACGCTGCAAAAGTATCAAATTTAAATAACAAAAACTAAATAACAAGGATACCAGAAGCGTTTTCCAACGGACAGAAACGGAAAGCCAGCCCATACGATGATCCCAAGTCAATGAGATGGAGACCGAGTTGGCGACATTCCGAGAGCAGTCCCTGACCTAGCTGAACAGAAGGAAAGTAGCGTGCGCTCTCTAGGTTAACTGCCTACCCATGAGTTGAGAGAATCAATGTAGTTATCGCGACTTTCGGTGCTTTCGGCGATGGGAACGGGCGATTCCTGACGCGCTTCTCCTTGTTCCGTTTCAACGGCTTCCTCAGCGGATTCAACGTTCTCGGAATCCGAAGCGCTCTCATTCGCAGGTGCCTTATTCTCGATCACCTGAGATGCGAATCGTGGAGTTTTCATTACGGTAATCTTTTACCTTTTCGGGAGCCAGCTGAAGATCGTAAGCACACTTGAACGTGATCACAGTCGGTGCAGTGTACACTCCCTTGTACACTCGGTCAGCATACTCAGTAGGGTTGTCAAATCCAATGATACAAATTTGATTGAATCCAGACAAACCCTTGAGCATTATCTTACTCTGAAATTTACAGGTCTTATTATTAGAAATACGAAAGCTCATACCAAAAAGTAGGCATGCTCAAGCATTTCCATCATGTACTTAGGCGTCAAATACTGTGTAGCTACCCACCAAGGCAAACTGTCCAATTTCTCATGGTAGGAGGGTTTGTAGGCCTCGACAGAGCGGTGCAGAGTCTACAAACAGTTCGTTAGAATACTTCAAAAAGTTCGAAAATTACGAAAATCGGAGCTGCAGGGATACCGAGCCACTTCGACAGGGGGTATGTGATGCTGTCCACCTGTGAAAGAACTTGCACAAGCATTTCACTAGGCTCCTTCAACGCCAAAGCAGCTACAGCCTGAAAGATGAAACCTTAACGGTGCTTGGTCATCGTTACAAATACATTTCCGACCACGTGAAGCCAGAATGGCGTAGTAGTGTTTCGGATTTCAAGAAGTCGACTGATCATGTCGTTGTGTCCCAAAATGGCCGATCCGACCACACCAATTACCAAAACCGGCTTCTTGTTTTGGCTAATGTCTTCAGCCAAGCGATCAGCGAACTTCGCATAGTCCTAGAATTCCAGTTGATATAACATTACGGATTACTAAATCTCACAATTCTTCCTTCAACTGCGGCCAGAGCATCGGACTGAGCTTCCAAAACTACAACGTCGGCGATCCCAAACTCGGTCGCCACGTAGCTGGCAATATCCAGGTGCATAGCTGGGCTAACATAAACCACAGGACCTCCCTGAAATTTACTTGCCACTTAAAACTGAGAAAACGTTTTATACCTGTTCAGCGAAAACTCTCCATCCTTTGGTAATGTAGTCGTTTCCATAGCTCTCCCTGAGTGCCAAACGCAAGCAATGACCTATGAGAGCAAATGTTACAAATTCAATCGCAAAAAATATATTTAACCAATTCCAGGGCGAAGTGACGCGAACAACGAATGTTCCGAGGGATGGCAGAACACCTGCGCGGATGGATAGCGACAAAGCTGGCTCAGCGAAGTAGATACGTTTCCGGAAATCCAAGCCGCAATACTCTGGCGGTGGTGCTGTCCCAAGAGATCAATGTAACACTTCAGACTGGCCGATGTTACCAGAGTGCGACCAAGCTCGTTCAGCCGAGGACTACACGAGCCTGCGGACGAACCAGAAATCGATCTGAACAGAAGCACTTCGATAATAATAAACGTGCTCATATGTACCACTGACCTGGCTGCAGATAGCTTTCGGGCGCTCGAAGCGATGGATGGAGAATGATCTTTGCCAATCCACTCGTCGGACACAATCAGTTGCTCAAGCTGATGGAGGATAGGATTCAAATATCCACGATCGATAGAAGACTTTTTTCGGACGGTCTCGGAGTGATGCTGAAACGGTTATATTAGCATTCGGATCAAAACGTTGTCAACCTCGCCCAGTGGAGCATCTCTTTCGTCAGCCATGCCACTATCAGCAGAAGCAAACGATTCGCTGGAAACGGAGGCGGCTGTCACTTCCTTTTTCGTTTCTCCAGTGACGTTCTTCCTGAAAGCGCGAAAATATAATATAGCAAAAATTACAAACTGAAAAACGAAAAATTTTTTATTAGACGCGTGTCTACGTCCGCCGCTAAACGTCAAGTGGTGAACATTCTCTAGGGACGCAATTTCCCATTTCTTACGTCTTCATAACCAGCGCGCTACGCGCACTGAATCGGGTTGCTCGGGCATCACTACTAAAGTCTAAATTTTAAAATAAGACGAAGGAAAGTACGCAGAAAATACGACAGAAAAAAGTTTCGCTTTGGACTGCTTTTAGCCCTCTTTTTTCCCCAAAACAGAGCAGCTTAGCCACCTTTAGTATCTGGGTGCCTTCGGCGAAAGTGAAATGGCGCGTCAGATTGTCTGAAACTTTTCCGGTACCGTAGGCAAGGTTTGAAGCAAAAGTGAAATGGCAGAGAAGAGTAAGAGAAACAACATTTTATAACAATCTAACGCAACAGTTCATTGTTAACAACATTACGGATGTGTCCTGGGTGTGTGGAACCGGTGTTGAGGACAAAATTTTCCATTTCTTATGTCTTCATAACCAAACTCAAAGCATTTTGAAAGATACGTTTAGTCTGAAACGGATCTTTCATAAACAACAGCTGATTTAGGAAAGAAATGAAATGCTTTTTAGCCTGACTCTGAGACCAATATAACAGACAGCCGTAGTTTCGTCAACATGGTCATCGTGTTACGAGAAAATTGTGTCATGCAAAAAGGCAATAAACGCTTTCCTACAAAAAGGCAAGCTTCTATTGAGCTGCCAATCAGAACTCCACTAGAGAGATTAAACTAAACCCTCTTTGCACCAATTTAATTAGTTTTCAAAACTGGAAAGCGATTCACATGAGTCGCATGAACAACGGTCTACTCGACGACGAATTTGAGGGATATGGCTGACGTAAATTACATATGCAGCGCAATCCAATATCTCATCAAAAAGCACATCATAAAAGTAAACAAAACTTCCACTTTCAGCCAAGTGTTTCCCTGAAAATTGGCCCATGACAGACATACTCCGAAGGTTGAGGTGGAAACCTTTCAGTAATAAAATTCCAGCGTCCGAAAAAGCAAATTACCCTGTGGCGGCCAAGTTGTTTATCAGCTGACTTGCATCCTTCAACGACGTGTGTAGATCTGTCCCTTCATGACTCATCACGAACACAACCTGAAATTGAAACAATGAAACTTTCAAGGAAATCGAAAGAAAAAAGGAGACAACGCGATTAATCACAAACTCTTGGGTGCGATTGCCGTAAACGGCGGTCGCCAAAGCCAAACACTCAAAAATCACTAAAGAATGGATTTCATTCAGAAAAAGTAATTGTGAAAATGCGGCAGCCCAGCGCGATGTCCACGGAAACGCCACGTCGCAACCGACGAACGCAAGTGACGTTTACCGCGAGACGAACTTCCACGTCGCGGGATCCCGCTACGACGTGATTGAATTCGCCGCGGTGTACGGTAAACTTCAAACTTCAAAATTCAAATTTGATTGTCGAACTTGCAACTTGATGTGAATTTTGTGAAGCGGAGAGTTGAGCGAAAATGGAGACACAACACGGAAAATGCAAAATGCAGGAAGAAATAGGAATTGGATGCACGCGTAATCTCAATGTAGGACGCCTTCTTGATCCCATCGTGGGGATAACTACACAAGCGGGCGCATCAGAAAATAAGGGCGAGAGAGTCACAAAGAGAGCGAGCGGAGACGGTTGCTGCCACGTTTTGATGATTGAAACGACAACGCACAAACCAAACAAACAATCGTTCGCGTTGGTACAGGCAGGATGGATCCGCGGTCGTTTTCACACAGACGCAGGCGGCCATCATCCCAAATTCCCGTTAACCAACACATGTTTTGATGGCGAATACGCTAAATGAGGCATGTGCGAAGTTCCGAATTTGGAATGCGCCAGGTCTTGACGACCGAGCGTCGCTGTGGAGTCGAAAAACGTGCACGGCTTGAAGCGACGTTGAATTAATCCCATGGCTATTCACGTCGGTCATCCTACTTCAATTCTTATTGTGTAGCTACAAGATGGAACCCACGGAATTATGTTTACAAACAAAAGTATGAATCCCTATATTTCCATGGTTATAACACGATTAGGTTTGATTTGAAGTTATGAACACATCGTGACTAAACTTGAAATACAGGACAACTTCGAAAGTGTGAATCATGTTCCTTCAATCATAAAAATACTGGAAATTGGAACAATTAGCTTGTAGATTTCCTTTCACGTTCACGGGAGAGCAAAAACGAACAAGTTTTGAGCCAGAAGTACACAGTGTGACAACCTTTCCGCGAACGGCTCTGCACTGAAATAAGAATCGATTTGCTTACGGAAAATGTTTATCGTGGTGCGAGGCCATTTAAAGGAACTGCTAGTCAACGTCTTTATACGACGTATCAACGAGCAGCATTGAGTGTACACAGTTGGAGAAAGTTTATTAGAAACAGGGACATCAAGTGTTGGTCGATTTCACAGGTGAACGAGCGGCAGCGTGGAGGGACGGCCAATCATCTGTTTATCGGCTAAAACACGCATCATTTAGATGCTTATGTGGCACGCGTGAATCGGTCAATTGAAGACAACTGAGGTCCCGACACGACAGCATTTTCACGCTCATCGGCGACCAACAAATATCGCACATGACTCGCCACATTTCCGATTAGTATTTTTCTAGTTCGATGTATGAAATAAAACGAGTCTTTTTCCGCCAAGAAACGCGACGTTTAAAATATCGTGCTTCAAAAAATGGCGGCGAAGAAGACACCTACAAATGAAGCGTCGTTTGGTCAGCGATTCCACACGACTCATAGTTCGTCACGAACTGAAACTGATGGACAAGTCAGCACAAGAGAGCAGCTGATGAATACTACGCTTTTTCGCACCTTTTCGGACGAGCATTCGTTTATTTTTCCGTAATTCCGAGCCGGTTATTGTACGCCGTTTCGCCAAATCTGTGAAATGCTAAAACAGTTGTTTCTTTGTTGCAGTGACGGGTTATCTGCATGCAGAGCCTTCGGAAATTGGTTCGAAAACCTCGTGTCGACGACTGGTCGCCTTTAGCAAAGTTTTATTATGCCGACGAAGCTCTGAACAATATAGCCGGGGAGCTTGATTCGTTCGACGGGCGGCGTGACCCCGAACGGTGCAATCAGCTGGTCACGAAGCTTCGCCAAGCTCAAGATCGACTCCTGCATATTGTCTGTAAGTTGTGCACATCAGTATTGAAGCTTAAGATCGATGTGAAATTGTTTAGCTGAGATGCTGGTTATTGTGTTCCCGCACGAATCCGACCGAGCTTGTCGTGATTATCGAATCAAGTTTCCTGACGAGGTTGTGCACGACAACCTTCCTGGCCAGCTGTGGTTTGGAGCGGAATGTTTGGCCGCAGGTTCGAACATAATCGACCACGAAACAGAGAGCGATGCGATCCGTCCGATCGCCCGTGAGCTGACGAAGCATTTGGATCAGATGCGAGAACTTCTGAAGGACCAAGCCCTGCGCGATCCGGCCCACTATCCGGAAAAGATCAAGCAGAGTCTGCGTTCATTCGACCATCTGTTCGCAGATTTCGAGTTGAGGTTTGCGTTCTCGTAGAATCCATCGATCAACCGTTTTGTTCAGATATGTCAGCGCGATGGTGCCGGTAAAGTCCGTCAAGGAGCACGACTGCCAGCTCGACGTCGCCGTTCTCTTCTCAGAAAGCCTGGAAAGGTGAATATGGCCTTTTCAACCTGTGCTAAATATTGGAATTTTCAGAGCTTTGAAACTGGGGTACTTCACACAAGAAAATATTGATGATTGCGATCCGAATGTGATGATCGCCATTCCAAGGCTGGCAATCGTTTGGTATGATTGATCTTATAAAAAAAATTAAACGTATATTCAATTTGAGGGGATTGTTGTACTACCCTGACGGTGCTTTGAATGTGGATGGCTTACCTGAGAACCTTTCTGAGATGTTCAGGCCATTCCACCACTTGCTCCTGAAAATACGGAATCTGCTGCTCACCCTGACTCAAGAGGAGCTGAAGAATGTGGAGGGAGACTTGTGTTCCGGCAATTCCGGGTCGACGGACGTTTTCGAGTGCAACGATTCAACGACTTATACGATGGCCGACTTCACAAGTTTGTGGGAAGCAACATTTCGTCCTAATGAACAATTTTAGGTGATAAGAGAGAAGTTCTCGGCTCTTCGGCAAGTCTGGCTAGGTCAGTTTCTGCCACGCTTTCCAGCTCGTCTCAAGAAGCGGGTGTTCGATCTTCAGACAACATAACTTCTTCGGGAGGTGAAAACTCATCTGCAATGACTTTAAGGTGCATCAGAAAACAAGCGTAGAATAATTTGGAAATGTTTTGTAGCGAGGAAAGTCGGTCCGATCTTCGTTCACGATTCAGATCCTCGAAGGACCTCGTGCATCGACTTTTCGTGTGCATAGCGGGCGTTGCGGACCAGCTGCAGACGAATTACTCCTCGGACGTCCGCAAAGTTTTGAAAATGGTTCTGCAGCCAAATGAAATTGTTCCTGTCTTTGAGGTGAGACTTTTTTCCAATTTATTATGACCAATTCGTCTAGGTGTCTGGTCAAACTGCCGAAATTCCGGAAAACGAGGAAGAAACTGGCGTCGAAGTCCAGGAAACGCTGCCTTTACCCGCATATGTCGGTTAGTAAACGGTTTCCCGGCTACTAATAGAAACATTTCCTTGACTTCCAGGAGTTCGCTGGGTGCCCGACAGCGATTGCGAACAGTGCACAGCCTGTCAAAGCCCCTTCACCATCGTCCGCCGAAGGCACCACTGCAGAAACTGTGGTCGCATTTTTTGCGCACGGTGCTCGGCGAACTCACTTAACCTGCCCGAACTCGGCTACGACCGCAAAGTCCGGGTGTGCAACCTGTGTTTCCTGTACAAAATCAACCCCTTCTCGCAATGCGGCAACGGCGACGGTCCCCCGGCCAACTCAGCCGCCTCCTCATCTGGGCCTGCTCAATCCTAAACTCTCCAATATCATTGACATCATTTTTGAATGTCGTAGCAACTCATTGTGATACACCATACCGATGGCCTTTCTTCTCTGCTGCACCTTTCCCAACCTAACAAGATACGGTGACTTTTCGGTTGTATAGCTGCTATGTATATACCCAACATAGTTCATTTCCGATACGGTTCGACTCCATTGGGTGAGTGACTAATGTCCTTTCTTCCTATGTATATACATTATATATATAAAGACTTTTATTGTACGAAGGTGACTGACTCTATACTATGTGGGGGAAAGCCGTCATTTTCTTTTTGCCTAGCTTGTAGCCGTGGATTCGGTAACCCACCATGGTACCGGTCTCTGTGATGCACCGAATCGTTGCTTCTGCGATTTTGTGTACGGAGGCAGGCGAGTCTTCGGGGACGTTCTGTTACGAGTCCCGAGGCAAGGGAGACAACTGAGCACCGACGAGTTACGCGTTCTCTCCTAAACACCAAAAACCACGTCCAGCTTGACTAGCAAATACTAGGAACTGACCAAAGGGTTCAAATTCATCACCTCCGTCTCGATTTTTGTCGACACATGGCGCGCTTGCTGCGCAAAGGTTTTCCTACAATTGCAACTTTATTCACATTTCCCTCTGTACCACTACCTTCTCTTCCAGGGCTGCTGTTTGCTGCTTTCTTTCCTCAGCGTGGACCTACAGGCTTTAGCTTGGGAGATAATGAGTTCGATCGTTAATATCCTGCAATAAACCCTAATTGCCTCTCAAAACGTGTTTTCAATTACCAGGACTGTGATATTCCGTAACTGTCTGATGTCAGTAACACTTGCTGGCTACGGCAATAAATCTAAACGACTGTTGCCTACATGTTCCAAACAAGGCAGAAGTCACCGTAAAGGAAAAGTTGGAAACGCTGGACTGTAGAAGGCAATGCCTGATTGGGAGAACGACACAACATTCGTAGCGCCCATTAATCTTCTTCTTCGCGGCTATTAGGATATCGTTAAACAGCCATATATGCCTTTTCATGCGCGTATTTTCCAAGACCTTGAAAACAGCTGTTACTCTGCGGCCAGATTACCTCATATAAAACACCGCTTTTTATTAGTTTTCTTCCAGGAGCGATTAGTCCGTCTAAGAAATTCAGCTTCTTCTCAATTTCCAGCATTTCCTCTGTGTTCTTCGACTCGGCCACAAAAGCATCGATCTGCCGCGTGATGATTTGTAGCTTTCCCACAATTCCTGAAACATTTCTTTGAGTGGAATGCACATTGCCAACCAAACGCGCTCACCTTCAATTCCTCCCACAATATGCGCATTTCGAAGTTGGTTTAACAACATGATATATCTAAAGAGTGACTTATGTAGCTGACGCCCCTAAAATGCGAGTCTTACCTGGGCACCCTTTGTATCGGCATGATTAAAAGAGAGTCCAATTTGTTTTCCATCTCGATTTCGGCGGTCGTTACAAAATTGCAGTACCTCCGATCCTTCTTCATTTTTTCCTGAAAAATATTTCAAATTAGACGTTTGGTCAATTCAAGTTTACCGCGTGAAAACTCTGCGCTCGTTCGAACTTTTCCGCATATCGATTGTAGAGCTTCGTGTACGGTAGGAAACACTCGAAAGCCTCTCGAATTTCTCCTCTCTGCAGGCCCTCATACAGTATCTAAAGCAGCATGAAAAGTGCGCAATCACGGTGTAAACATACGCTATTCACTTGATAAATTGTCTCAATTTCCCCAAACAGAAGTTGGCTTTCATCGCGGGAAATCAGCTTTCGACGCTCCATTAACTTTATGAAATTCTCAAAACAAAACTGGGTAAAAAATTCGGCACACACGGAAACTTGCCTCAGAGATTTTATCCAAAAATGTCAGATACGCTTTCTCGCTCGAGATCAATTCTTGAACAACCGGGTTTGCGAAGACGGCGACACTTGAGGATTCTGGGCGACCGTGGGTAGCACGCTAAAAACAAATCAATTTTGAGCAATGAAATAATGACCCAACTGCTTCCTGATCCTGTCGCTTGCTGCATCGGTTTCGGACGTTCCGTTTGAATTCCGTGTACAGCTGGGACATCATTTTTCTGAAATTGGACGTTTGAAAAATGAGTGAATCCAAACTCCGATTCGCCGCCAAACGGAGGTTTCGAAAAGAAGGTGCTCGCGCAGCCCAGCGCAAATGAGTCGGACCGAACTCGGCGTCGGCGTCCATGCTAATTTCGTGCACCGCGAACATCCCACATGCTCTCTCCGGTCGCGGTCGGAGTGACCGAAAGAGGCCGGCGACAACAGGCTGCATGCGAGGTGCGCACTGCACATGTGTCCGCTTCTCTTTGTGGTGCAAACGGCAGGGGACGATGCGTTTCCGTAAGAAAGTGCGCTTGATGAAGGAAGATGACGTTTGAAGGACGTTCGCCCCTGCCCTCGTTCGAATTTCATTCCAGCAAGCCGATGTAGAACATTCAGTCAGTTCAACGGTCGTAAAGGAGTACATTAACAAATGAGGATAAGTGAGCAGCGGTTGTGCTTCTCCCGATCTCAAAGTGCCATTTTCTTCCTTTTCCGGGCGTCACCGGCAAAGTGGTACTAGCTCCGGCACATCTTCACAACTAAATTTCAAATTCGGATGCGTTCTGCGGATCCCAGATTCTCTAACACAATTACACCATTTGCTCAGCGGGCGCAAGTGCAATTCATCCATATTTGGCGCCCGAGCCCTGAGGAGATACCTTCCCTCGGCGGAATCTTTGGTTCGCCCGCGACCGCTGCCCAATCACCTATTTTGCCTCAGACGCAGAAACCGAACTGCCCCGGCGGGTGATTAGCTGGCGCGCAGTTAAGTAAAAACAATTTCATTTTTTGTTTCTTTGCGAAGAACTAATTATCCAAAATAGGAAAAAAGCCTTCGGTTATTTGTGCAACATAAATTTTGACGTTTGTATTTTTATTAAATTCAGTTTGAAGACGACGTCCCGTGTCTCGAAGTACGGTGGAAAGCGTCTGTCTCCGGACGACAGACCGACAGACTTGTTCTTAACGGCGCGAAAAAAAAACTTTTTAGAGATATTTAATGTAATTTGGCGCAGGTGCCGCGAAGGTGTAATCGCTATTAAGAGCCTGTACCCTGCTTGCGACAATTTGGTACGAAAGAGCATTAAAACATAATAGTGGTTCCAATGGCGGTGCAGCAGGCGGGCCTCTTGGCGTGGGCTACCTGGGCTACCTCAATAGTGTCAAAAAAGCGAGAAGTGTGAAACCTTGACGAGAAGAATGGAGGTCCGTTCCGGAGGAACGCAACAATTAGTTCCACCCCGATTAAAGACAGCTTAGCAGCGGGAGCTGGAGAGGCGATCGAGGACCACGTTTTAAGCTGGATGAGATAATTGCGGCGGGAAGACAATGAAGAGCCGATACCCCTCTCCGCGTAATTATTCGCATTACGCGTGAAGCGTGATCAGATGTTGTCCCTGGAAGCATTTGTCATCGGCGCAGCGTGCGGCATAAACTTTTTTATCCCATCCAGCAAGTACCCAACGTGATTCTTTCCTGGATCACACTTTTTGCTGGGAGTCGGTGCTGAAAAGAGTGATTGTTTCATTTTCCCGTGACCTTTCATCCGTGTTCTCTTTTTGCGGGTGCCCTTGCTCACCTCCAAAATCTGTCGGTTGGCTAGACCAGAGTTCGGTTTCGCTTCGTCGACGCTTGTTTGCAGTGGAAACTTTTTGCGGTGAAATTCGGTTTGATTAATTTCTGCGAAATCACGCCTTTCGGCTCGTCGAAACTATTTTTCGGAAAACAAGTAATATCCGTTTTCGCAGCGTCTTATTGCCGAGGCATTCTATTTTATCTGTTTATCCAACGAACCATATTTTCGAATGATATTACTCGTTTTGCCAAGCCGCGAGTTATGAGAGCACTAGTTGTGCACATTAGAAGAAGCGCCTCGACACGCCCCTTCAGAAGTTAAACCACGCCTATTAGTGCTTTATGATAATGATGCTTTGAAGCTTAGAGTTGAATGACCTCCTTTCGCGCATTGCTTTTCACCATGTACTCGCGTGCTACTATTTCCTCATTGTTCGTGTTTAGGCCAGCATGAGCGACTTAAACTATACCGACGAAGACTACGATCTTCTTTGCGAGATAGATTCGTTCCCGATTCTCCGAGTCGCCTTTGTGAGGTAACACGCGGACTGGTATGTTCACCATCTAAACGTGCCGTTTCTCAGCTTTGGAACGATGCTCTCGCTGCTGGGTACCGTATGCAACGGGTTGCTCTTGTTCGTGTTCATCCGACGGCCACCGGAACGAACCACGCTCTACCACGCCGTCCTGGCACTGCTGGATCTCATGCTCTGCCTTCTCTACATCTTCGTCTTCAGCTTCAATCGCTTCGCCGTCACATTCCGAATAGAAAGTCTTTATTACTTTGTGTGGAGCACCAACGTCTTCATGTTTGCGTTGAGTCGGATGGTCCAATGTGCGATTCCGTACGTCCTCATTGCCTCGACGGCGGACCGCCTGGCCCTCGTCTCGGGAAGGAAAAGCATCACCACAAGGTTGTGAACCCGACGTTTGTTTGACCACCATTACATAGACCAAACTGGAGGGTTATCTTCAAATCCAAGCATTGAGTACGTCCTACGCAAGTACTAAGGGTACTCTTTTATTGATTAGGAAAATACGTGAGCGCGTTTCTTGAAAGCATTAATTGAGAGCATTTGCACTGCGGGTCCGTCCCTCTTTGCGATGAAAGTGTATAGCGAAGAGCAGGGATGCGACCTGTTTATGAGCAAAATGCTGGTCGGAACGTCCCTGGTCGAATCCACCGTATACCGCACGTTCGACTTTGTTGTCCAGGTATCAGAAACGCCCGGTAGCTCCCGAGCACAAACGCAGTCTTACAGTTCCTCCATATCTTCGCCTCCTTCGTCATTTTGCTGATCTTAAACGTCGTGATCGTGAAGACGCTTCGCGAGTGCCATCGCGCCGTTCGGCGACAGTCCAACATGATGGGCCTCGTGCTACAGGTGAGTTTTTGCCATATTCGTGGAAGTAAGTCTTAGCCACAAAACGCTTTTGGTTTGGCGTGTGACGAGGAAGACGAGTTGGTCGTTCGCAATTTTGGACAAGAGCCTTTAAAAAATCTTCAAAAGTGAAATCGCGTTTGAAGAGGCATCCGTTCTAATTGATTGTGGGATCATAAGGGCTGCTTCAGGACTTTCAAAACTTGTCCGTCGAGAGAAAAAGGCAGCTTTGCCCTGTCGGATAAGTTGTGTGGATGAACGTTTGAATCGCCCGCCGCATTTCAGCTCAAAACGTCCATTGAGGACGAAGAACGGAAGGAGAAGCTGAAGGTGCGAAGTGCCGTCCGCACTACAGTAGTCCTGATTAGTTCGTACCTGGCATGCAACAGCCTGCACTTCTGTTTGTACATCATGGAGCAGTTCAATACAATCGTCCTTCAAGTACACAATCTTTGTTGCATCAGTTTTAAGGTTTTCTTACAGGATGAAAATGGCAACTTTCACTGGCTTTACGTGGTGCTTAGCGATCTCGTCAGCAATTTGTTTGTTGTTTCCAGCACGGTCCGACTCTTCATTTATTACAAATACAACAACGAAATCAGAATACGAGTAGACGAAGTCGTTTACAGACAGAAGCGCATCCTCATCTGAGTTCGTGGTTCCTCCGCGCATGTTGAATACAGAAAATAATGTATAAAGCAATTTTAGAACTGGTATGCCTTCCGATAATAAATGAAACTCAATGAGGAGAGACAGCAAATAAATTCTAGCTAATGTTTGAATTCGGCTAATCGATTAGCGCTTAGTGAGTAAATGCGAAGGCGCGGGGATTATTATGAGATCAGCGAAGAAGCCGTAAATGAATCTCGCTCTTCCTTTTGCGAAGAGGGCATTTTGTCCAAAGAGTTTTGTTATTTGACTCGAACTGACATCACTTTACATACACGACAGTGTGAAACAATATCGTCCTTTTTCGGTTTTACGAGCGACTAGACGAGGGTCTGTTGGGAGCTATCCTGTAACAAGTGTGATAACAGATCATCAGAATGTCTTATTTTCAATTGCCTAAATGAGGTAACGGACGGCGACGGTGTTTGGGAAACCTTCAGTTCCTCCACTTTCATCTGGATCGCTTCATCGTAAGAGGGAAGCGCGTCCAGATTCTCGGGGGTCGCGGGTATGTCTGTGTTCTAAACATTGCACTCCTCATTCACGTCCAGCCGGCAAAACGACAAACCGAGTATGGAGGTACTTGCCCGAAAGGACAAGGAACAGAAGCAACGACGGTGACCGGTGGAATATTCAGAGCTGCCTGATTAATGGCGGCGTTTATGATACCCTGGAAAGGTTTACGAGTGCAAATCGTTTCAGTTTCCTCCTTCTTACCCTTCTTCGGCGCTCGCGTTTCAATTGCGCTACTCGCTGAGCGGTTCTGTGTACTGCTAAACAGAACGCGACCCAAATGACTCCCGCTAAAACCACCATAAGGAATATGAGGACTCCAAGCACGAAGGCAGGCAGACCGGCGTGAATCTCGTTATCGTCGTCCAAGTCCCTGAGCACCATCTGAAATAGAAAAAACTGACTAATTGAACACAACAAGACTCAACAATGAGACAAGAACCTTTCAGATCAGAGGATAAAAGTAGAGCTGAGGTTCAGTTGCATTCGCAACCCCAGCTTAAGATTTGTAATCAAAGAGTGCTAGCAAGGCGGAAGAGTGTTCTGCATGTGTTGGTTCGCTGCCGGAGAGGACCGGTCCGGCGAGAAGCGAGAAAAACGGAAACTGGAAAAAGGTGATGCAAGCCTCCGCAGAGCAAACATCTTCAAGGGAGTTGACAACGCGCAAGGTAATGTAAACGAAAACCGGTGATACCTCATTAATCGTAGCTTGGCTGACCTTCCGCTTTGACCAGTTCTTCCCGTGTTTAAAATCGACATGCTGCCTTCGGATCGCTTTTCTTGAAAAGTCCCTCAGATTCAGTCGCACTCCGGAGTTATATCCACGGTTCGGCGACTAGGCTCAAAGGCTTTTAATCCAAAAATAATGACACATGGCTGAATGCCCAGATGACACTCTTAAACGCCTCCACATCGTTTAAAGTCAAGTTTCGTCGGTCGATTACTAAAGGCTGCAAGCTGCAGCCCTTCTGGAAACATCGGTGACTCTCAATGCGCAATCTTGGACTTGCAACGTTTGTTCTCCTGTGCTCATCATGCAGTCTATTCGTTACACTGGTCTTCTTGTTCTCTTTGTCGGTTTCAGTGAACTTGATGGGCGAGCTGACGCATTTCGTGACAACAGAAATGATTACGTTTAAGGCAAGTGTCATTTTAGTTCTTAATTGGTTTATTTGGATTATTTAGAATGATATTGACCGGTCATGGTCTCATTTGCGTGATCTGCGCTTAAAGTTTGATTTTGTACATCAGCAGGTAGAGCGCGAAAATATGTTCAACAGTATTTTTCGCCCGAAACGACGTAGTCCGTTCGATGTGCTACCGTCGTGGTGTCAGTGCGAGCCTCTGCAACTGATTTGTCCTCCAGGCCCACCAGGCCCACCAGGAAGAATGGGAAGAAAAGGAGGTATTTGTGAAGCTTAAAGCAAATGTTTATAAAAAATAGAGGTTTCAGTTCGAGGGAATTCAGGTCGGAGAGGAAAAGATAACTTTGAAGTATATGAGCCGATCACATGTCCCATACGGAATCGAGGCTGCATTTTGTGCCCCAGTGGACCTTCGGGACTGCCAGGATTTAGCGGAGGCCAAGGAAAGTCCGGACGAAGAGGCTCTCCGGGCATCCCCGGAGGAGGATACCGTGCTGTGGGAAGAACGGGACCTCGTGGCACAGTAGGGGACGTTGGAGCACCAGGTGAAACCAACCGGAAGCTTCATCTCGATTAAATGGGTTATTGTAGGAAGGACTGGATCGCAAGGCCGCCGTGGACCAAAAGGAAAGTCGTACACAGCAGCTGTGGGAAAGCGGGGTTTCCCCGGACCTCCGGGTTCTGTCGGATGGCCTGGAGAAAAGGGAAAATACGGACAACCGGGGCTGGATGGTCTGGTCGGAGCTGTTGGATTTGCCGGTCCGAAGGGACTTGACGGAACCCCCGGCACCCCCGGTCGACCCGGGCCGCAGGGTCCGCCGGGTTATCCTGGTCTCGAGCTGAATTATTGTCCTTGTCCCCTTCGCACAAATTACCGCAAATAAACGTTTTGAGGCTTAGTTAGCTGTTTCTTGAGGAACAGATGTTAATTGCCTTCCTCCTCCTTCCCGTCTCTATTGGTCCACACGCGAAGCGCCAGTGGGTTCAAAACACTTCGGATGGTCGTGACAATCAAAACACCATAACTAAAGGCGGATGCATTGATGTCGAAATCGTGGAAGCGTCCCAAACTTGGATGATTTCTCGACCGGTTTTTCGCGTTCAAGCCATCGCTGTTCATGTTCAAAAATGACGCCTTTACGGGATCGTCGATTCAGTGCTGCGAACTGCAACACGGGGATGGTGTTCATTTCAATCCCACTTATAGTCAACAGATCGCCTTGGGCGCGCCTGTTTTTGATAGCGAAAGTTTCTCTCCGGTCTTCTTCTCTTCTTCGCGTTTCGATTTCACTTGTTTCAGATGATTCGCAGCTGCTATCTGGTCTATCTTTTGTGCCTCTGTGCATCTGCCCAAGGTAACTTTATCCGAAGCTCAATTCTGCTGCAGCGCATCTCTAGACTACGGGAACAAGCCGCCGGCAGAAGCGGGGTACCCGGCGCCTCCGCCTCCACCACCGGCACCGTACATGGAAGCGACCTCTCCGCCTATCGATGCCGCTCTGATCGACAACTACGGTATCATGAACCAGAACGACTTCCCCCTCCCTTCGTGCTACCTCAACGACGCAGGTACCATCTCGTTTGTTGGCCTTTTGTAGATGCATTTTCAGGATATCTCTGTTGCAATAAGGAGCAAGAAATGGTGATGAACAAGGCGTACGATAACATCACTCAGTCAAGAGGGGGAAAGTTCAAGAAGTGCAACATCCACCAGATCGCAGTGAAAATGCAAGACGATCTGCAGGAGCACTTCAAAATGGATTTCGAGAGTGTATCGGCTGCTGGAGACTTTGCTTCAAAGAGCTATTTCTCACAAGATTTCATTTGCAAGATTAAACGCGACGATGTGTAAGTGGCTTCACGTTCACTGTCGGTCTAGCCTCAGCCTTTCAGGTATATGCTCAGTTTCGCCACTCCGGTCCGCGTGAAGCCTGCCGAGAAGGAAAAATACGTGGATAGACCTCCGAACTTTGCAAACAGCTTTGCTTAATATTCATTTCCAGTACAGTATAAACGACTTCATTGCAACAATTTTATAGCTTTACGATGTCAGTATATGCGACTTTCAATTTAAATTGAAATAAATTTGTCAACAATAACGCTTGAAGAGTTTTAACCAGATGTTTTTTGCGGTTGACTTTATCAAGTAGAGTGAGCTGAAAAAAGTTGTTCTCGTTTCCTATCTTTGAGTCTTTGTTCTCATTTCAGCGAAATACATCTTTCTACCAACGCAAAATACTAACCTCGAGTCCTGAATACGATATGAGACGAATTTCGCGCGACTTCAGTTGCTTTCTTCAGGGCTTGCTTGACTTGCGTGCAGATCATGTGAATGGCATAAAGAACGATTTGAAGGAGTGTGATTATGGAGAGGCCAAGGAAGAAGCCGAATTGACCGCCGATTTGCGACATGAATCCCGGAACTGAAGTTGTGAAAACCTCTCGCATGTCTTCGTACTAAAATAATTCAGTTCTACTGTGTGTTTATACTTTGAAGTCAGAAAGCATACATAATTCTGCTCCGTTCAATCATTCATGGGATCGCATCAAAAAACAATGAGGGCGTTATCCTCTCACCTGTAAGTCATTAAAAGACGCTTCGAGGTTGAAGACATAGTCTTTGAAAGGTTGCAAAGCTTCAGTCTGCTGCAAACTGATTTGGTAGTCCCATCTCTTGCATCCAGGAACACACTTAAATTGTGATCAGTCGCGAATTCGAAGACCGCAGTTACCTCCTGAGTGACTTTTGCTCCAGACAATACAAGTTGTATAGCGTCGTAGTAGTTCTTCGCCAGAACAGACATGTTGCAATAAGGCATCGGAGGAACGCCTGGGACTTGCGGCATGTAGACGAGGGTACAGTTGTACGGTCTCCCAATGTTGGAAAGTAGCCATCTTCTAACAAAGCATGCGGCATCTTTTCCAAATTTCTTTTTAAATTTGAAATGAATGATGCCTTAGATGGATACCTGGTCAGTGCACACGTGAGGATGCGGCAGCAACTCGATGAACCTGGCAGTGAACCTCATCCGATTCCACTCGTGGGGGTACAAGTAGTATCGCGGGTAATCAACGACAAACTCGTGGTTGTCGGTAACGTAGATGAGTAGTTGAGGCTGGAAACAAACGCATTCATGGGATAAACGAGAGAGAGAGAGATGCAGGTCAAACCTGAGTGTAGTTGTAGTGGGGCGAAGTGACGCTGGAAGGTGCTTTCAAGCTGACCACGAGTCGGCCGACATCGTCCGGTTCCGTCTGGAAACAAGTACTCAATCATGTTATCGGAGGACTGCTCCCACCTGGTTGACGCTGGGCATAGTTTGGTAGCAGATTCCACGCCGCATGACGACCTGCCGCCGAAAAAGCTGCGAGCAGCAGTCCCACTGCTTTCCTCCGAGCTGGCACCAAAAGAACAAATCTTCACATTTGTAGCCATACTGGTTCTTAAACAAGAGCTCATGAGCAAGCTTGGGACAATTTCTTACTTGCATAATTTCAAAAAAGCCGTACTGACTGTAGCCTTTAGACCAAATCTTGTACTGTTCCGAGAGGACGTCGAGATAGGAGCGGTTGTAGTTGGAAAGGTCGTCCATGTTCTCAAGACCGTTGCCGCCGAGCCAGAATCTAATGAGATCGCGGGCGCCCTCTTCCGAAATTGAGGGCAAGAATGTCTTCATGTCAGTGTAAAGTAGAGTGAAATTAAATGCGTCGGGTATTTTGGGACAAATAGTAACGGCTGGCAATTTCAGCGTAGTGACCTGAATGTGAGTATTTTATAATCCCCTAAGAAGTAAATAAATTTTTGGTAAAATGAAAAGAACTGAAAACAAACCAAGCGAATCGTAGTCGACGTGGCCGTCGGTCCATTCAAGTACTCGATGATCACGAGCACGGTTGTTGCCGTTCCACCTACAACGCAGCTGAAAACGACAAGCCACCAGAATATCTTCATTCCAGGTGAGTTGCTTTGTAAGGCCTATCTAGAAACGTAATCAAAGCTTAAACTAAGAGGTTCTTACCTGAGTGACTCCGTGGAGCTCACCTGTCCAGGGAGGAAAGTCCTTTTTGTGGCATTCGCACACGTTCAGCTTTCTAGACGGTAGCGCCATTTTCACGCGGATTTCGCTTGGAATTTTTTGAATATTAGGCATCGTCCTAGACGTTCGTTGGTCTAAAACTCAGTGCTCGCGTGGATGGTTGTTAACAAACTCAACGTTAAATCAACAATCGTCCAAACGTAGCGATACCTCAGATTTTGTGATTAATTTATGCGAACTCCGGTTCTGGGTCAACATGAATGTAACAAAGCAAATAGACCTTAATTAAAGTTCTTTGAAAACAAACACGATAGTTAATTAAAATTGCTGTTAGACTGTGTCACCGGAAAATATGCAATTTGTAACCTTTTCATTAATTTAACCTAACAACAAAAAGCTCAAAGGACAATGACTCAACTTCGAATGTCTTTTGTCGAAGTAGTGTTTGCTCTTTGTATGGATTACTGGCTTAACGCAGCTAATTAGAGTCCACACAGTTCCCTTCAACTAAGAAATTTTGGCAAAAAAGCAACTGCACTCAGAAAGACACCACACTTCTGTAGTTTAGTAAACAAACCGGTTGGCGTTGAACAAATCAAAAAGCAGAAAGCTTACTACTTTGGTGAACTCTTATTTGTTTTGCTTTTAGAATAAGCACACGGATAACAAAAATTTGTTAGAAATACTATTTATTTCGTTCGAGTATTTCTTTCTCTTCAATGGACTTCAGTGTCGAGGAGGTGAAATCGCAGAAATTTCAATGACTTGATTTTATAGTAAGTTTGGACGAAAGTGCGGCGGTTTCTGCGCGGCGTCTACTGAATGTTACAGTCGGAGTCGTCGTGCTCCACAGGCTGCTTTTCCCCGTGACGACGCATTTTCAGGGAGAGGTGCTTGGTGCGGCGGATGAGGCTCCCAGAGCGACCCAGCAGTTTCTGGTCATCATGCGCCCGGTGCTTATCGTTCACTTCCTTCATCTTGTCCTCCTCGTTGCTCGGGCGAACCTATTTTAATTAAGACGATCGGAAACATATCAATGACCTTACCCGCAACGAGCGATTCCGCTTCAGTCCACTGAACGCGTCGTTAGGGATGGCGAGCGTTGGATTCGACTGCTGCTGCACAAAGTCTGGCGGTCCCCGGGGAGAGTTTTCGCGGTTTAATTGCTGAAACAAACCCGTCATGCTACAACCAGTTTTAGGTATTGAAGCCCACTTTGAGGTAGATTTCGCGGTTTGTAGGTCTGCACTTGATGGTGTTGTAGCGCCGAAGCATTGTACTCTCCTCAGGTGCTTCCTGGTTCGGATTTTGCTCCAACGCGCCTCCAGCTGCCTGAAACGCCTCTCGCGTTAATCTCAAAGACAAGAGATTAACAAACCTTGCAACGTGGAAATCCACTTAGATCCAGCAAGTTCCGAAATATTTCCACGACATTAAGCGATGTCTTCGCAGATACTTCTAAGTAGCGCACGTCAGCACTTAGCCGCGACGTCCACGCTTGAGCGGTTGCTTGGAAAATCTGGGAAGAAACATACAAACTTTGCACACGATGCAAGAATCACCTTTTTGGTGGTCAAGTCGCACTTGTTGCCGACTACGACCGTCGGAAGCAGGTTGATGTCGGGACGACGTTCGCATATCTCGCTCCACAAGTCGCTCATCTACAACGCATTCACTCTTCCGTTTTTCATCAGCTCAAGGGATTACCTCCTTAAAGCTCTGCACATTATCAACAGCAAACACAAGCAAGAAGGCGCTGGCGGAAGCGATGGCCAGGCGTCTCATGTCGGGGAAATTGAAATTAGTGTCGAGGATGTCCAGCGGGAGCGGAACCCCCTGCACACGGACGGAGTAAACACGCGTGAACCCCTTTCGACCGTACCTGAATACGAAACTGCCTCGAGTGCAGGTCCTCGATGGTCTCCTTGTACTTGTCGGTGAACTCTTGGTAAAGATAGCGGCGGATCAGAGACGTCTTCCCCACCTTTGCTGATCCCAACACCACAAGCCGGAACCGTTCTTCGGACATGTCCTACAAAGGGTCTCGTTGAAGACAATGTCAGAACGGGGGCTGAAGCCAAGACAGGTTGGCTGGAGAAAATAAGATAAGTTTTCGTGAGTTCTTAAACTAAAAAACAGAATCGAACTATCGTGAGAACTCAGCGTGCGAATGAGAGCTAAATATTTTCACACATTTCTGCTGAGCTTCGGTTCATCAGTATACTCATGGCATTATTCAGCGCGTGTGTAACGTGGCTGGCAAGGGGCCGTACTCGAGAAGGGCCATTTGCCACTGCACTGCAGAGTCCGAGTCTGGCGCACGCCGTACCTGGTCTGTCGGCGAGGGGCTTTGTTTTCACTCACCGGTTCGGAAGTTTTTCTCCCTTTCCGCATCTTCACGGACAGACAGAATGCGAGTCAGTGGCTATGGAAAAAGGGCAAAAGCAATAAGACAGGAGGAAGACACCGAGTTTGAATGACGCTGAAAGCAATGTTTGAGGGATTGAATAACAATAATCTCCGAGTGAAACAACAATTAGGAACCGGAGTTCGAGTCATTGATTAAGCAAAGATATCCATGCAGCTAGAACTCGTTCTAATGAACTCTGTGGAGTGCGACTCACGCGGATCAAGATGTCCTCATGACTGAGGGGCGAGCTACCTATTTATTTAGCAGATCTTATGCGAGAGGAAATCAGCAGCAAAAGTCTTCTACACGAAGGCATCAATTAATAATGTCCTCCGATGAAATACTCCGAAGGGAAGAAGACGTTTAATTAGCAACAATGGCGCAAAATTGTGAGGAAAGTACAAAACTGATGAATTTCCGGCTGGCGAGGCACAGGTCGACGCGAGGGAGCGCGGCCAGATCGAGCATTATGACACCGCTCGGCTTTGCCCTTGGAATTAGCTCCTCCATAGGTTGGTTGTCCTCCGAACGCTGCTTCAAAAACGGAATACAATTGTTCGCCTTCTCGTCATGCGATTTCCATTTTCTCTCCTTTATTTCCACCTTTTCCTTTCTTTCCTCAAGGTATTCCAGATCGATGCCAATTCGAAGAAAGCTTAGTTCGTCACGGCACGTGACAGTCCACGTCTCCCCCTTATTAGCGTTGCAAGGCGGCAAAAATCAGATTTGGAACCATATGTTCCTGTGCCGGCACCACAAAAAATAACGCCGTTCCAACTAATGGAATGTCTTCCAAGTAGAGTTTGTTATGTAAAAAACATAAAGGTAGCAGCAGGTAGTTCTTATCCCCTACACAACGTCATTAAGGACATCGTAGTTCGTTAGAGGCAATTGGGAACACATGAAAATACGATTTTGGGGAAAGTCCGTAATACTTATAACGTAGTTGCAAGGTCTAGACTTGTTGCTCCCGCGCACAAAGAGACTCCACTCTATTTATTGAATTTTAAAGTATGATGTGGGGGTGACGCAGGAGTAATAACGCCACTATGTGCTTATTTTTCCTTTTTTATTTCAATTTGGTTAGCACACTTCAGGCACCTGCTAGCTTTTCGTAAAATTGGTTTTCCAAAATTGCATATTGTCAATATGTTTGAATTTGAAAAACAGAACGAAAATCGCCACTTACTTTTTAGTCGGTGAGAAGCCGATACTTCAAAAAGTGTGCGAAAAGCTGAATTGAAAATTGGTGTCACAAACACGATAACCAGGTGAGAGAAGCTCCTTAACGCGACGAAGCGAAATCCGACCGATAAGATATCGAATTTAATTTTTCGCGTGCATGTCTATCTCATTCTGTATTCTACTCGAGAGAATGGAATAAGAAAGCGGAATCGCGAACGACGACTAATGCGGAATGGACCTAACTTATTATCATCAGTGCGACTATTTTCCTCCTCGGTGAACTGAGTCGTTAGCGCATGGACTATAAGCTTCATTTGGATTTGTTTTGTCTCAAATGGTAGGAAGCGGACATTACCTTCAAAGCAAGAGTGCGAGGGAGAAGGTGGAGTGGAGGAAACTGTCGATAGGAGAAAGGAGGGCACGAGGAGAGTGAGTGCGATTGGAAGAAGAATTGATCGCTCAGCTCAAGTGACTTGCTTCGTCATTAATAGGATTAGGTAACAACACAGTGCTGGAACAAACGCTTCAGGCTGTTTGGTCACCGGGGTCACACGTTTACGGTTTAGCAAACAAACCTGCTGCTGGGTTGGAGGCGCCATGGTAGGAGCGTGACGAGTGCTCATGATTCGCTATCAGCACCAGTTTGCTTGTCTCCAAAAGCCGAGCGCTGAAAGCAATCAGACCGCCTTAAGTGTTCGTATTCCGATATAGCCTCAGAAATTATAAAAACAAGATGATCCACGAATCAGAGATAATGGCTTCCCAGGCGAATACTTTTATTGTTTTGTCACTTGTGGCCAATCTGTCGCGCCAATTATGAAAAAGCCAGATACGCTGCGAGGGGTGGTGATTCCGTATTCGTGCACCATAGAAACGAATAAATTGTTAATAGCGAAGTTAGCGAGCGTCACTAAAAAAGAAGATGGTCGCACACGCAGATGATACATGATGTAGCATATGTGCGTCCAGTGTCTTTAACTGGTGCTAAGAGCACGCTTTTAGTCATTCGAAATCAATTTATGAAGTATGTAAAGGAAATCGGATTTGCCAAGAAGCGCACTTCCGTTTATCGTTTCTGTTAATGCTATCCGTGGCCGTCCGTGTCCACACCACCTGAAGACCGACCTTCGGCCGAGTCTTTTCGGTTCGCCGAACTGAGATGTCTCGCGACCCTCTCTGTCCTCAGAGTGCACCCACACCCACCAACAACATGTTTCGCAAAATAATGTTATTTAAGAAAAATAGGATTCTTGAAGACACGGATTCACTAAATTACATGTCGAACCGTTTTTTCTCCGTAAACTTCCTCCAGAGCAAGTCAAATCGAAGCAGCGGTTGCTTCAACATATGTCCATTCATGGATTCCGGCGCCCGTTTGACCGGACTCGGAGCGTCGTATTGGGGTTCATTATAGATATCCGGCATCGATCCCTCCAGAAGGTCCTCCGGCAGCATTTCCTCGCGAAACTCGCTATTGGTGCCTGAAAACAAGTCGGGGTAAACTTTCGGAGTCGGAATGTCGACTTACGAATGGGAGTGTCATAAGAACGCGCTTGCAGAAGACACACGAAGTTTAGGAAGAACAGTATTGTGACACTCATGGCGAGAAGGACGTCAAACGAGCTAAATTAAGCATTTAAAGGTAACAACGTGGTTTTGCGCTATTATGCTGTTTTCGCGAAACTTCATTCCTTTGCGAGCTCAGAAACTCAAAATCTACAGAATCTAAAGAACGAGGCCGCAGACGTGGCGTTGTCAGATAAGTTCTACAATGAGGATCCCCCGAAGGATATCTCATTTAAATGCCGCTGAACGAAATGACATTTCTTCAACCCAAACTTCAACTATTGGATCAACGGGGATTAGCGGAATTAATTAAGGTCCACATCATATGGTGTCAGAATTTTTTTATTTCACCATTAATGCACAACAAAACCCACATGGAAACAGGAACGTCTTCCTGGGTTCAATCTTAAAACAAATCGGGTCCGCGACGAACTTGAACCGACTGCTTGTGCCGCAGCACCGAAGCGCTTCCCCCCGCGGTCGACAGTTTCGCATTTCGTCGCTTCATTTCCATCTAAACAGACTACTTTACAAAAATTAGAAATTGCGAAACAAACCATTTCGAGATCACTCGGCACTCCCTCGATCGCTCTGAGCTCCTCGTCGTCGTCTTCAAACTCGATGTTGCATCGTTGCGGTCGTTCGGGCACGCTCAAGGTGATCGAAATGTCTTCATTGGCGAACACGGAGTTGTCAAGACTGCTTTCATCGAACTTCAACTTTCGTTCGGGACACAAACCAGCAGCCTGAAGTTGGTCGATGTGATTACTGTAGCGAAGGGACTCACCCTCAATTCGTCCAACTCTTTGGCAGAGCACGACGGAGTTTCCACATCGTAGACATTGTGGAATTTGCCGAAATCAATTCTGTACTCGCCGTTCTCTCTCTGATATGTCACTAACTTCTCGAATCTAAAAATTTAAGATGAATATAATTGGGTTGATAAGTTTGAGGGACTTCTTTTGAAAGTCACGAAAACAAATGCAATTAATTACCTTTTCCCCCACAAAATCTCATTTGGCAAATAACTTGTCCTGGCTTGTGTTGTTGACCCAACGCTTTCCACCACTCCCTCTAGAATCGCGATGATCTCGAATCGAGAGGTAAGCAGCGCGTCCCTACTCACTTCATAAAGCGGACTGTCTTCGTCGATCTCGTGGCAAATAGTGATCGGCCACATCACAAACACTCGGTCCAGACCGCTATCATAGCCGACGTTCATGTCGAACTGGTGGAAGGGCAGCAGTTCTCCCTCGAACGTCACACATTTTTTGATCATCTAAACGGTAATTAAGGTAATCACTCCCTCACGCGACGCCATACCTGCAGCCGAACGTGCGCCTCGGCCAGCGAACTCTTGCGCATGTCGCCGACGCGGAACAAAAGGCACAACTTTCCGTCGCGCATGCAAATCACCGCGTTCTTGCTGAAGAGGATCGTGGCCGCCCGCTTGATCGGCCTCGCCAACTTCGCGAAGATCACTCCGGCCATCAGCGTCTGGCACATCACTCCCACCATGAACTGGACGCACATGGTGACAATCACGAGAGGACACTCGTCCGTGGGGTACCTGCCAGATCGCAACTAAAGAGGATTCATCGTCACATCAGCTTACCTAAATCCATAACCTAAATAAGTCGTTTAAAGCAGATCCGAGGACAAAGACAAAAGTTACCTATAGTGGTCTGAGTGGTAAAGGCAAAAAGGAAAATATTGGTGAAAGATCGGGCATTCTGGACGCAGGGAATCCAGCTCGAGTCGGAAACGTGCTCTAAGTCGCCGTGCGACACGACCAGAACGTAGTAAATAGTGGTAAAAAACGTCCATGAAGAGACAAACGACATGGAAAAGAAGAGTAAACACCAGCGCCACTTTACTTCTATGACAGTAGTAAATATGTCGCTGAAGAAGGCAAAGAGTAAATCTGTCCCAAAGCCCTTCTTATCTACCTAAAATACTTTCTGCGCTGCTTTGGAACGTTGACCAGTGAGATGTTGCAAAGACCATATTTCTGGACGAGTCGATTCCGCACACGTCGCGAGCCGAGCCGGGACCTGAAGAATCGGGAGCTCTTCTCGCGGTAATCCAGTCCAGACAGCGGTTTGTTTTCGTCCAAATCCGAATTCATTCCGAAATTTCCTTTCTCTGCGAGGGTAATAAGCAATGAAATGAAATCGAGACGAGAAGAAGATGCTTGGGAAGTTCGGGTACAGGGGAAGAAGCAAATAGACAGTGGTAAAGAAAAACACGCCGGCGAAGATAGACTTGACGCGATAAAAGCAAATAGAATGAGCAGATCACTTGCTGGAGGTTTCGTCTCGAATTCGACATCTACCTTAATCGCGTATGTAATTATTGGCGATCCTTCTGAGCCCCTGCCGAGCAAAGGAACCGGTCCTTGAGAGCTTGGGCAACTGGCCGGAAAGTCGCTGGGATCCAACTGATATATCCTAAACCGTTAGTGATAGAAAGGTTTGCGAGGAAAGTATCGATCGCTCTCTAAGAGGCAGCAAAACTGAGCGAGTTTAAGCTGCTTACAAGCAGATTATCGCTGAGAAATTTGCGCGTTCGACTTCTTCTCCGGCTACCGATGGTACCCTCTGCCCCTACTTTCCCAACTCTTCGGGCCTCTCATTAAGCATTTATTAATTATAATAACTGGCTGACATTAAGAGATACGTTTACTATTGGCTTCTTAGTACTGTGCCGTGATACTCTTCTCCAATAAACAAGTATTGTCCAATGAGTCGCGATATTTCTCCGCCCTGAATGAACCATCTATTATAATATGTATTTGGTACACGTGGACTTACGGATTCAGTCTCGAGATAGAGGACTTGTGGCGGATTTTCCCCTTCAATTGTTATGTTCAGGCATTGTTTCCGCTCCGTGACAATCTTGTCTGTGGATTTGACCTGCAATTTGTCATTTTTCAGAATGGGCTCCAGAACGACCCAAGGTAAACTTATTGAGTGTTTGAGGCAAACGTTTATAACAGGAACATGCGGTTACCTGACTGAATGGAATAAAAATGGCTGTGCTGTTGTCCCTTGTCCTGTTCAGCCTTAAGCCTCGTTTGTTGATGGAGAGAATCATGTCTACTTCTTGCTGGTTTTCGAGCAGTTGACGAACATAGAAGAACGAGCAGCCGAAAAGAGGCCACTTTTCGAGAATACCTGAAAAGAACCACTCGAGTGGAAGAGCACCGACGTGGGAAGAACGAACTCAAAAACCGCGCTTTCGCTTCCAAAACCCCGAAATCGCCCATCTCGGCTACGGTCGTCATGATTCGCTTCGTCCACTGCTCGCCGTTCATGCTGTGGACGTGGAGAATCTTCGGAGGAACGAGCCCGGTCAATTCCGTCCTTAAAAGAACGTTGGTCTTCGTGACGAGCCGTTTCTGTCACTTACTGATTAATTTGATCATTACGAGCAAAGCTGTCCGCCAAATGAGTTCAAGTACGTCGGTCTAAATGGAGATGCATTAGGAAAGAACTCGGAAACACACTTTGTCTACCAGTACCGCCGCCGTAATTTTGTTTTCCGAGAAGTTGTTCAAGTTTCCGGAGAGGTACTCAGGGACGGTCTAAAATTAATGAATAGAGCTGGTTGTCGGAGCGCTTGCGAATCTGAAAAAACAGCATGTCGATGTATAGCTGGTTGTCCAGGCGCAGAGGATGAATCCACACGGTTCGCTTTAGCATGAGGAAGTACTCCTCCTTGTTCTGTTCGAGCTCGGTAATGACGTCCATTATGTACTCGTCGTTGGAGAGCAACTTCATCGTATTTTCTGAAAGCATGCAGCATAACATCGACATCATTTGCCACTCCACACAAACCTCTGCCGACAATGCAGCTGAGGCAGAATTCTTGCTGCTCCAAGGCACTTAAAATGTTCATCTGGTTGCAAAGCTGTTGGATGATTTCTTCGGCTACTGTAACCGAGGTGGTGTCCAGCAGTTTCTGATGACCACCAGGTAGTCGGAACACTTGCTTCCTCATGGTTTTGCCCATCTGAATTCAACTTTCCAATCACACAAGTACAAAGCACGTCACTACCGTAATCGCTTCAACTTCGACAGCGTTCAACAAGAACTTCCGCCCTCCGTACTTGAAAGTCTTCATGATGTTATCCAGACAGACGTTCGCAATGGCTGAATCACATGCTTACCAGTCTTCCAATTTCTAAGGTTTGCTTACCGTGATAGGGTCGGCGTTCATCGTTGGCCGCGTCGCTGAGGTACTTGTGGAGGTAGGGGCGCATGATCTCCGAGCAGTCAAAGTAGGCCGTGAGCAGCGAGAAGAGACGCCAGCCACGCATCAAGTTGTCCACTTTAACGCTCCTGTTGTTTGTGGTCTGTTTGATGATTTGGCAGTAGACTTCATCGCGAAGAGGTCGGTATTCGTGGCACACGTTCAGGAGCTCGTACAAGCAGTCTGTGTAGGTTTGGTTCTTTTTCAGATTCGTGTCTCCCATGAACCGCATGACGCCTAAATGAAAGACATGAAATCTTAAGGATTTTATTTTAAAATGCTCACAAACGAAGGTCTCTTGTGCCATCTTGTCTGCCTGAGCGCTTTCGATCTTCAACAGCGAGTGGCTGATTGGCTGTTCCGAGTACTTCACCTTGTCCGCGATATCCTTCCAGGTCCATTCCTTCTCTGAAACAAAAACGTACTTCTACTGTTTCAAACCACATTCCTACTTTTTCGGCCAAGGGTCACAGCCTCCGAGCCGATTACATTTTTCGGTCGGCGGAAGTACATCATTGCGAATTCCATCATCGTGTGCTTTCCTGGTTCCTGGGGGTGAACAGAGCCGTTCTGGGAGTACACTGAGTACGTGGTGTCCCCGCACACTGGCATAGTTCTGTTTACGCCGTATCCGTAAAATGACTGAAACTAAGCTAAGAAGCGCGCAAGCAAAGACGACTCACTTCATCGCAAGGCTCGACATAGTCGGACGAAACCTTGCCGTAGTCATTTCCTATCCTTCCCTTCAACCACTTTTCGGTGGCGCTCGAATTCACGTCCCGGGTGATCTGAATCAGGTCTCCTTTCTTGAAATTCAAAAATCCAGGCTCCGTGGTCACGTAGTCTGTCGTCGCTCGCATGACATGCTTCGTCTTCGTCTCTCCACACATGAAACGGTTGATAAGCTTCTTAATGGTGGGGGCACACGAAGTACGGAGATCGACAACGAGATCCTGCTTCGTATGCAGACGTAGCATGTTCTTCGCGCTGTCGACGTGAACAAGCTCTAAGTCAATAAACCTTAAAAGTATGAATTGCATTCGCGATGCTCGGACACGACTTACTCGAAGTGGTCTTGAACTCTCAAGGGTTCAACCTTGTTGGCAACATCAGCCAACAGGATTCTGATGCCGGTTTCTCCTACGCAGAGAACTCTTGGCACGTGACCACCGTAACGTTCTTCGCTCACTTCGAACATTCGGCCGAAGTAAACCGGCCAAGACCGGGCCGCTTGAATGGTTTCCAGCTTCACCTGCATCGGGATCTCCTTTGGTGTCTCTAGCATGTGGGGCGGAATTCCGTTTCTCGCTGAATAAATATTGTTAAGATCACTTTACCCACACATACTCAGAATGTGAACCACAACATCCCGCTCGTGCTTCCTCAGCTTCAATATGTTGTGGGTCTTGCAGTCTCCTATGATCTGCTCGAAAATCAGGTCTGCGTCCACCTCAGCTTCGATATTCTCATTTGGCAAGAATATCTGAAAGCGCCCATGTAACCTTATCACAGACCAGAAAACTAACGTCTTTACGAATAGTGATCTTAAACGGCTGATTCTGCAATCCAACAGCCGGAGGCAAGGTCTCAAACGACGTCGGACTCTTCAGCTTCTTCGCCATTTCCTCGATCGGCGAGCAAACGGAGGGCGATTTCAGGATGGAGGTGCCGTAGGTGGAGACTTGCTCGTTCTGAGACTCACTCCACTTTTCGTTCTTATACACGTCTGTTCCATTGTAGCCATTCTCCAGCTTTCCCAACTGCTTCATGTCTTCTCGAGCTTCGGCACCACTGGCGTAGAGTTGTTTGGGAGTTCGGTAGAGTCCAGTCTGCTTCCGAGCACTGCGCGGAGTCTCCACGAGATTGTATGTGTTGTTCGAGAGGTTTTGAGAAACGCTGAATGGGTTTTGGCCGGCAGACTGAGGATAGTGTGCTTCCTAAACAACCAGGATTTTAGCAACCATTGTGGATTTTTTAAACTTGCATTGATATCCACGTATTCTCGACTGGCACTTTCGTCATTGTGGTTGATGGCATCCAAATGATCGTCGCTCATTTCCAAGTGATGCATGCGATTGAATCCAGTGTCTGGACGAGAAACGCACTCAATCCTGGAACCAATGCTTGATTTCGGCACGCGGTGAACGAGGCTGTCGAAGTTGTTCGAGCGGATGTTCGACAACGAGTTCTGAATGGACTCGTCCGTTATGTCCCTCTGAACGGTTGTCCCCACGAATCGAGCCTTTGGCGATGTCGGACAGATCTGCCCAAGGCGCGAATTCTCGATCGCATTGGTGGGAGAAGTCGCGAACTGCCGTCGCGAGTTCTAAAAGAGTGCCTCACTTAAGACATCGACACTTCAACTTACAATTTTCATCGTTACCGACTGCCTCGATTCATCGAACGTCTAAAATCAGTCTTAGTTGTGTCCGATTGGAAACGCTCACCTCGTTCAACTTCACGTTGACTCCATCATTGCCATTTATTTGTGGTTGGAAATTGGAGTTAGGATCGATTGCTTGATACGACCTGAAATACCAGTAGCCGATCCTGGAAGACAATTTCACTCTTACCGATGCATGGTGAGAGGCGAACTCTGTCCCTCTGGAGGCATGTACATGACCTAAACTGTTGTTTAGTTTCACATTCACTCGAGGGACTCACCATATTTTGGGGAACCAAGGGTTGCATGACGGCGGGACCAAAACCGGAGACGGCGGTGAGACGAGAGCTTCGGCCGTCGTCCTGCCCTAGCTGATTCGGAACCATGTACATGCGGACTAAATCGAATGGTCTGTTTAAAATGCAGCTGGAACTACGGTTACTGTCGGCTGGGACCATGACAAAAGGTTGGTATGGAACATAGGAAGTTGGCGTTCCTTGGTAACTATTGATGGTTCGATTGAGCGCAGGATCCCGCATATCCATTCTGCAGGAGTCTTCATCCTGCGGTCCCCCTTTGATGGTTGCCGCTATCGCCGCGGGCGAGATCGCAGGGTAGTCGTTGGGGGCCAAAAACTAAATGAAACCTCTTTCAAGACAATTCCTTGTCAAATGCTCCCTACATGATCGAACACCTCATTGAAGAAGGTGTCCACATCGCTGTTGCGCGACGGAATCTTCGCATTCCGAATGCGGTTCGTCATGGTGGAGTAGTTGCTGTTCGTGGGCATGTGCTGACGGCTCGGAGTTTGACGATCCAAAGTGCCGTTTCTGCTTGGATTGCAAGAGCTACCGATGCGACTCGGAGTGTCTAAAAACTGCAGACTAACGGACAAAAAATGGACTTTCGACCTACTATTGATTCTCGTCAAGCTTTTCGCAGGCGTGTGCTCAGGTTCTCCTTTCTCTAGCTGTGACCCAGGAGCTGGGATGGTGTAAAACTCATAAGAATTTTGCTCCTTGTTCTCCAAGTAGTATATCGCATCCAACAAGAAGCTGTCGTTTTCCGCATAGAGAATCCTGTCCTCGTACTGGATGGATGCCGACCATCCGTCTTGATCACAAAATCCTCTGAAAAGTGATTTTGCAAAGATGCTCCTACCCATAAAACCATTTCAAACCGTTCGTTAAGAGTTCTTTTCACGAGCCCTCCAACAGTTTCCCACGAATCCACTTCGACGTTCAATGGTGTTCCATCGGAAAACTGGACGGACACTACAGGCGACAGAGACTTCGTAAAAGCAATCTGAATAGCATAACGAAATTATAAAGGAAGAGTACTACCACAGCTCACATCTTCTAAGCAAGTTGGAGGGTACGACCGGTTCGATCTGATGTGGACGTTGCGGACACGGTTCAGCAATCCAGCCATCAGAACGGAGCGCAGCTGTTTCTGTTGTGCTTGGAAATACCTGCAAAAAGAATTTTATCTGAAGCCTGGCGAATGAAACATACGACAGCAGGACGGCCAAGATGTGAATGCTGGGAGGGAAGCTGTTCACAGCCATGATCATCAGGCGCCAAGCCCGCGAAGCGACCGACTTGTACCGGCAGTTGTACGTCTGGTTGCATATCTGTATATAGATTTCGTCGCGCTGGTTTTGATCTTCGATTCCCTAGAACAAAACGGTATTCACTTTCCGTACGATTCTCCGTACCGCTGCTATAATTTCAGAGGACAAATCATGCAAAGCTTTCTGGGAAAGGCCAGCTCCGATCGTATATTTGAGGATGAGCTTGAAGATGTGCAGCGATTTGCCGGCGCCTTCGTCAGACTCCTTCGGCAAGAACGGTGTGAAGATTGGCTCACGGCGGGTTTCCAAGATGTGGTTCTAAATCAGTTCTCATGGGCCAGTTTAATGAAATCTTTCCCACCTTGCAGTTTTCTTTCACGAACTCTTCAATCGTCACGAGGTCCACATTTGGAACTTTCGGTGAAAGGTTCAGCGGGATATACGAGCCGACCATTTTCAACGCCCAGCTCTGAGATTTCGCCTCTTGATTTTGAGTTTCGTCACCATTCTAAAATATGGTCATCTTTTTTTATCAAATAAAACGTTTGCTGAGTACCGATAACGTGGCTACAGAGAACAGCGCCGAAGATGTTGGAGTAGGAATCGCTTGCTGGAGGTTTTCCAAATGCTTCGCCTTGACTCTATTAATCGTCTCCCTAAAAGATATAAATTTAAAAAATGTTCTGTCCCTCTGTCACTGTGAGTACCGTGTCTTCCATCCGCGAAATCCGGCTTGGAGCACAGTTACGGCGTGCTTCTTCCGCTGATACGAGCGCTGCGCCACAAGAGCTCGGACATTTCGCTGAATCACGATGGCCGCTCGGTCGCAGATACTTGATTGCATTCGTTGCAGATGGCCGGACATCGACTGCCTAAGGAAGACCAGCGTCCGACCTACAAGAACATTAGCTACCACCCGCCCGTTTGTGCTGTCCATACCTATTTGGAAATCGTTCGAGTATTTGATTCCTTGTGCATCAAGAATGTCTTGGACAAGAGCAATTTCCTTCCCATTTTGAGTGGCTTCAAAAGGAAGAACGCAGCGGTATCTAAACAAGCCACTTGATAGAAGATGTATCATACGTATCAATACCTTTGAGCGAATTCAGAAATGGGCATCATGAAGGGGAAGTTCTTCTTGACGCATTTCACCGTTTCTGCGACTAGCAGAGCGTTCAGCTGTCTGGCCACCGTTTGGTGATCGAATTTCCCTATGAGGGAATGGTTGTTTGACCGCACGCAACGAATGAAGTGACAGTTAGACCTGAAACCGAAATTCTACCACTAGAACCGAAAAACAGAAAAAAAACAAAGGAACACGTTCTCACCTAACAAGTTGTCTCGTGATCTCGAGGGCACACTCGTGGAAGACATCGGCAAGGTAGACAGTTCTGTCCGAAGGCGATGCTTCACTGCGGATGAATAAATTCGCGACGGACTTAATATATGCGCTTGAAATAATCCTGACAGATAGACAACTAACTGTGTTCTGGGAAAGGCTCAAATTCTGCAAAGCCAAAGCAGAGATAATGCGTTGGTTCTTCTTGATGAAGCCATCAATATGGTACCACGTGGTGCCTGCGAAATGAGTTATTCCGAATTCGAGACGTTCCTTCGACCTGGCTTTGTTGTAGCAACTCTTGTCAAGCTGGTTGACGTTGCACGCTTGAATGAACGTAGCATCTGAGGTCTGCGAATCAAAGGGAGTGGAGAACGTTTCGTGGACCGGGAATACCTTGGGAAATTTGCATTCGTTTGACAGAAGTGGGATGATCCCGGTTGGTCTTTTGGCCAGGCAGTTCAGGATGCTGACGTTGTCGAACTGAGCGCAGAGCGTGTATCCCGAAGAAACGCCCTCGCTCTCAATCAACGATTGGTCCGATTTGAAGAGTTTGTTGATGTAAACGCTTTCCATGCGTTCGTTGACGGCGTTGATACAAAATTCTTGAAAACCGTTTTTGTTGAATCGCTAAATATGAGAACTAAGATAGTGAAGTAAATATGATCCTTTACTTCGAATCCGTAAAAGTCGAGCACAGAAATAATTTTGGATCCTTCGACATCAAATCGATTTGAAATTTGAGTGATAATCCAAGAAAAGAGCTTCTCGTAAATGGTTTGGGCAATTGAATCCCTGAAACTGATTCAGACAGGTTCTAAAATTCTCAAATTACCGGATATCGAGGGCTTGCTCAACGTTCAGTGAGTGAAAAAGATCATTGATACTGTCCTAAAAAACATATTCCAATGTTGACCGTTCAGGGAAATACCTTTCTCTTCAAAAACATGTTTCTGCACTCCTCAGCTGTCAATCCGAGAAGAAACGCGACCCATTTCAGCTCAGCCTCATTTCCAATATCGGCGACTTCATCTCCATTCACGCACTTGAAACCATATTTATCGATAAATAATGAAACGCAATTTTTACCTAGGCACAAAATAGAGATTTCCGATGTGGAGAACGGCTGCCAGGAGCTGGAACACCATCTCCTTCTGGTCACTGGAAAACTTGATATTGTCCATCGCTTTCGTCAGAAGTTGAAACTTCCGCTCCTCCACCTCCTGCTCGAATCCACATTTTCCCTAAATAGTACTTGCCACCAGAGAGCTTGGACAAAACGCCCACTTGGTTCAGATAGAAGAATTTGTTAGCACCCTTGATTCCGAACTTTGTCTTCTGCGGCTGCGACAGACCGGCACAGAGGTGATAGAAAACATTGTAGTTCCGCTCTCCCAGCTTTTGCTCCACCAAGCGGAACAGATCGAGGGGAAGAATTTGGCGCACTCGGAAGCCTTGGGCACCTTGACCGCTGAAACATCGAGTTAAGGTAAAAAGGCAAACTAAGTAAGGTAAAAAATGAAGTATCCAAGGCAAACAATGACCCTGCAATGAAGAAAGTTCGTGCAATTCCCAAGTCCGCTGCCAAAATAGACGCACAAAGCGATCGGCATCCATGCTCAAAGTTGCAGTTGACCGTTATGCGTCGAATTCCGCGGATGCGGCAGTACCGTAGCCATTCGTGGCGGGATCCCACAGAGACGTGGTTGCGACTGTCATGTTCCGCAAAGTGAGAGAAAAATCCTACGAAAACAGCAAAAAGCGGTCTGTTAAGCGGACTGGACTATAGGATGTTTTCATAATTCACAAAATACAGAAAAACATAACAGAACTCACCTGCCAAACAAAAAGTCCATGCAAATTCCGGTGCGGGAGGCGTTTTCGTTTTTCTGAGTTTTCGCCTGCCCAAAAGCACGCAAAACGTTGTAAACGTCTTCGACCTAAAGCGATACAGTGAGTTGAAGTAAAAAGGGGTCGGTCACGTTTTCTGTGTCAATGCGAGAAGACATGTAGGCGAGGTATTTCATCACATGTACCGCATTCGTGCTTTTGCCCGATCCCGACTCTCCCCTGCAAAAATTGAGACGTTTGCACTGACCAAGAATGGCCGATTCTTACGAAAACAGAATGAATTCATGCGTCGATTTTTGAACGTTGTTGAAAGCCCTCTGCGCGACGGCAAACGGATGGCTGCAAGGAACTACGGTAAGTGACCAGAAAGCCAGATGACTCACGAAGGGAGGTTTTCCAGAGGTTTCGTCTTGTACTGTTTCATGACCGAGTGGTCGTAGATGCTCAGGTTCTCATTTGGATTGATCGACAGGAGTACTGGTCCGTTGTAGGTCTAAAAAAGAAACTTGATTGAAGCGCTTTCCAGAAACTCACATAATAGCGGTTGGCACCGAACCGGGTGTAGAGGGTGTCCACTACGGCTTCCGGTGTTTCTTCGCTGAAAGAACCAAGTTCAAGTCCAGACGTTCTAAGCTTGTAAACCGTAATTAACTCACCTGATATCACAAAGGTTCTCCGCCATCTTGTTGAACTCCGTCCTTGGTGTCAGGCGAGTCGGGTTTTTTATGGCGAAATTGCAATTCTGAAAGTCTCCATTTAATTGCCAATCCGGCAATCGCACATACGGTAATTTCGTTGTATACGACAAGCGGTTCGGCGGTGACAACAACCGCCGGCGTGCTGTAACCACTGCCAGAATCCATCCAAACCAAGTCGTTCTGAAGAGGGACACGTATCACTCACGCTGCTGTTTTTTAGAAAGGTATTTTAGAAGACTGCGGATAAGGTTAATTGATTAAATTAGTTTACCGTACCTTGGAGAAAGACATGGCGCGGATGAGAACTAACGGCTGCTCTCAATAATCAACAATCGTCGACTCTGAGGCGGCCGCACAGTGCCGCCCTAAGGTCATGGCCGTCCGTGTCCCGCGGACGACAACATCCCATATGCGTCTCTTAACACCGCCCGAGAATATCACCGACTCTCGACGCTCGCGGCGACGACGATCTGGCGAAGAAGACGATTTGTATCGGTGCCACACTTTCGAAGATATTCGGAGATATGCGGATAACAGCGGAAACAACTTAATATGTCTTATTGTACATTTCATTTGGAGGTCCCGGTGTCGGTCGGTATGGGAAGGGAAGGGACTGGTTAGGGAACCAATCCGTCTCGAGATATCCCATTTGACGAAAGGAGCGATAATTGCTTAGATAAGTCCAAATTACCTGGAAACGGAGTGGCGATAAATCATAAGCATTTTCCAGCGAAATCCGCATACTTTTATTTCAACGAAAATAACTGTAAGCGGAAACATTTTTTGCGTCGTTTGGGTAAAACACGTGTAATATAATGAACAATGTGTACCTGCGAAACCGGTTCTGAGTGTGTTCAGTCTTATTCAATGAGCTAGCGGAACGTGAGTTTATTTGTTTCAAATACTGGTTAGTTTTTACATAGAAGTATGAAAATCAGGCATATTTACTGTAAAGCAGCGAAGATGATAAGGAAGCGGCTTAAAGCTGGTGGGAAGAGAAGAGCTGGCACGGGTGGGAAAAAGGCCTTGGCAGGGATGAAGCACTGGTATATACAGACAATGGCAACTGCAGGTCGTTGCGAACCGCGTTCTTTACCCAAACCGGGGTCTCACGAACGAATCCATCTGTGAGAGGATATCGTTCACCGCAAAATCATGTTTCCTAAACGCAAACCGTCAATACCGTAATTCGATCTGGAGAAACGAAACTTTTTATTGTGGAGGAAGTACGCTTTGCGCCAGTCATTGAGTGTTTTCTTGTGCAGGTGGTCAAGTCGACTTCCTCGACGCACCATCAGTCGTACCTTCATTCTGAATACCTGGCTGAGCTACTGTAGATTTTGTCTCACTCACCTCCGGTTGTTCTTGTGACGGTAGGCGGAAGCCGTTTCCGCTAGGAGCAACAAGGCACCAAAAATGACCAACAACATAAAGTTGAATTTCATTCACGCTTCTTCCATTCAGGAACTGAAACGTTCTAAAACCAAGTCATTTTTAGACGAAACGAAGGAAAACAAATTCAGCTCGCGGGTCTCGAATATGAATTAGGAAATAGGAAATGACATCAGAGAACTTAAATAAACCGGTGTGGGTGGCTGGCCACTCAAGAAGTATACGATCGCCGACTCCTCCTTTCGGTGCGTCACCGAATCGAAGCGTTAAAGGAGTGATGGTCATGGAGGAGGCGGTGCGTTTGCTCCTTCGGAGAGTGAAGTAGTACGCTCGACTGGTGCATCTTATGAGTCATTGGGCTGTTGAAGTCCGAGATCACCGACAAGGGGATCTTCGCGCCAGTCATCTCGCATGTGACGTCACCAGCAATTGTGGATTTTGAAGATCGCGCGCGGCAGCAAAAGCGTAGAATAGTCTTGCAGATGCAAAAAGGTTTGAAAGAAGCGGACGCGAGAAATGCGGGAATGATGCGCACTGCTGCTCATTTGGAAGAACACCTTTCGAGAGAGGCATGGTCAGTTGCTTTCTCGCTTAACGCCTGTCCGGTTATCCTCGATGACTAACAGCGCTGAAAATTCGGTAGAAATTGACAAGAAACGGCGGGCATCTTCGCAGCCTCCGCGAGGCGGACCATGTCCGGAAAAGCATTTGTAATGGCGCACAACTTAAAGGACATACACCGGTCAGTCATCACAGTAATGTGCAGATTCAGAAAACCCTGAGGCGCTTTGTTAATGAGAAACTTGCGCTTGCTACTGATTAGGCGTTTAACAACAACGCCTACTGCGAATTCGAAACCGTTGCAGAAGAAATGTGATTAATAACAGTTTTCAAAATGGCTCGAGAACAAGCGACTAGTAAAACGTGAATTCGAAGTTTGGTCTAATTGGGAGAAGACAATCGGAGTAAACGCGTGCAGCGGCAAATGGATCTAACTGCAAAAGCAGCAAAAGCGGGAAATGAACGAAGCGGCAAATGAATGCACGCCGACTGTTGTTTTTGTCCATTGTCACGCACAATAATTTCGTGAATGTCTTTGTTTCAGACCATTTTACGATTGCGATTTTGCTTGTTCCATAAAGTCGAAGCGTTTAATTGTGTGTGTCATGACAAGTTCGTTGAGTTAAGGCTCTCGAAAGGGTCTCGAAAACCAGTCGCCCATAAAGTCCGCCGTCGTTTTTGCAGTTTCTCGAAAAGTTTAGACCAAAAAGCAGCGCAAGAATTGTTTCGTTTTTACTTACGCCAGAACCGGAAATCGTTACGAAAGAAAGTCGACTAAAAAGTTGCGAAAAAGCCGGTGAGACCAGCTATGAAGTGGGAACTTTGACCGTGACTAATACGGAGGCTAGTCTGAGCGCTTGAAGTGGAATAAGAGTGAAAATGTTTTGTAAAACCAATAAAAAACAGAAACAGAGGGTAATTTTTTAGAGTCACTTTACTCAGGAAGAGGAAAGGAAAAGCAACCAGATTTACCGTTTCCGTCAGGACAAAACAAAAACACGTGCTTAAGTTCAGATTTAAAACTACAATAGGAAATACTACAAAACCGCCAAATTCACGAATTTAGGCAAATATCTTAAATAATATTGAGTTTGCCGTGACCGTGATTTGATTGATTTGAAAGCATCCAGTCCATCCTTGTTTATGGATAGTGTTGTCGCTAGCCCAAATTCCCTGCTGTTTTTTGAAGTGAAAATAAAACGAACATACGAAACCATAGTTCCGCTCGCTTATGCTGGACGCCACAGCACACTCGCGAGTGAGGTCATGCCGCATAAATTCGGCTTGTACGTTTTTACCGTTTCTCTGTTCTGCATGACGAGGGTGGTCTAAACTGAGTTCCCTCAAGGATTTTCTATGTGTGTGTTTGGGACACAGAAATATTTTGGAAAACATTTTGAGCTTTTATCTACCCCATTAAAACAGCGTGGCTTAAATTTGGGTTGAAAATTCGGCGAAATCCGTCTTAAACTGTTCTCCAGCTTAAGGACCGCGTGCTTGTTTTCTTCTTAGTTACGTCCGTAGAGTATGTTATCAGTTCTATAAAAGAGATTGTTGGATATTTCGCATGGTTGCACAGAGACATGTGTCCATTTGCCACACTTATTACATTTCCTTATTCTGCTTGGAGGGAGGGGCGCTGGAGAGTGCTGGGACCGTTGGCGCATTGCGACCACCCGCGCCGCTCTGTCATCTGATTTCACACGCCTCGCGTCCATCCACCCGTTATTTCTTCACGCGCTTTGTGGTAATCCTATTTCCAAACAAATCGAAAACCGTTTCATAACCGGAAGGCCGGTCGCAAAAGATGATGCACGCGAACCCGTCGCCAAATAAAACGGAGAAACGGGCCCACGCGGAAATGGAAGCGGCTGGAGTCTCTCGCCAGCACTCGTTAAGCGCGGCTTTGGCGCATGAAGCTGAAGTTCAAAGGAAGGCCACAGATGCCTGTTTGATGGACAACGGTAGTGACATGGAGAACTCTGGAAATGAAGCCGACGTTTCCGGAGAAGTCTCTGCGGACTCCGCGTGGGAAGGATTCAACCTGAACAAGAGCAGGAAGCAGAGTAAGTCTTTCCGACACACTAATGCTTCTAGATTTGCATGCGGTTGTTTTACTAGAGCGGAGATGACGCCGGAGATGCTGCTTCTTACATCTTCGCCCCTGTATTTTTCAAGATTTTCACGAAATATTTTGCATTCGATTTGTAATTTTATTTTTTTTTTCAGAAAAGGGACAAAAGAAGCTTGAAGACATCGCCGAAGCGAGTCATGAAGTGCGTCTTCTCCCTTCCGCCCACGCCGTGTGGGAAAACGTAGAGGACATGATCCACGACGCGGAAGGACGCATCCTCGATCCCAGGACCGGGGAGAGAATTTTCCTTTGCGACTGCTTCAGGTTCGAATGTCCGGGATGTCTGCGGAAATGCAGGGGCTGTGGTGGGTCACGTTGCCTCGACACTTGCCAGCGCGGACGAACTGCTCTCGTCTGGGTCGAGTTTGCGAACGGCCGGAAGGCTCGACACCCGTTCTACAAGCAGTACGAGTCCGAGGAGGACGAGTTCGAGCAAGAAGACGACCTCACGCACTAGAAGCATTGAAGCCGAAGGTGGTATAAATTGATAATCATTTATAAAGGCTGGGAAATGCGATATATATTCTTCTATTTTGCGCTTTAAAATACATTTTATACGTTATTATTCAGTCCAAATACGGACAGTGCAGTCCATAATGGAGGCGGAAAAATATGACGTCGGCGTGATTAACAAAATAATCACGTCTTTCGCGTTGGGAGGCGTGATGCAAAACGTATGCAGCGGCATCTTGAGTTCAAGCTCGGAACTCGATGCGCAGATATAAATTAAGACGGCCTGCACTATGAAAAGCATTATACAAGGAAAATTAATAGTATCACACGGTACAACAGTACTCAATCGCTATCTGCCTTCCTTATCATATCAACACTCTCAGTGATCACAAATGCTCATCCTTCAGCTTTTCTCCCGTTTTAGCAAGACCACAAATGCATCTCGATACACGCAGACAGGGAAACACTCGGATCACGGCGAGTCGCTGAAACAAAACAATCTACGCTGGACAATCTACGCAACATGCTTAATTCCAAAGTCAAGGTTTTTTCGTATATTGCAAAAAACTTAATAATCGCAATTTACAATTTTAAATTTTTACGTTTTTCACCATGATTGATGTGTCAAGTCGGTATTCCTGAATCTCAATACTTGTTCATATGTATTGGTTTAGCTTATAACAATTTGCCATATGAATGAAAATGCCTATGGATGAACATATTTAGCTTTAAAATGCAAGTTTCAGTGCAAGTTTTACTGCTGATTAACCCATCTATACCGATTATAATTTGAGCAATTATCTGAGCGGCTTAACCTCAAACACGTTTTTACATCTGTCAACACCTGGGTCTTGAAAATATTATGGTTCAATTCCACAGTGTCTATCTTATGTGGGAAGCAACTGCTTGTTCGTTATTAGTAGCTTTCAACCTCGCGACAATTCGATGTGAGCATGGTTCTTTACCTTAGCTCGAACGGCGTAAATCAAACCCGGAGAGCTATTTTTCTGATCAGCAGTCTCTCATAATTTATGTATTTTTTCACACTTGAGTTATGTTAATCAGTGTCCCAATCCATGCAAACACACTAACCCTCCCTCGACTCTCCTTTTTATTTTGATTTCGATGAAAGAAGACGGAAAGTTTTAAGTGTTTTCCGCGCTGGCGTTTGCCACAATTGCGATACCATCGTGCGAAATCGGAGAAATCTGTTTCCTTCCTAGCCACTAGGAACTGGTGCGAAGCGCCCTCCCGCCCGCACCCTCGTCCTCGGGTGTCCTGGAGCCACCTCGGCTTCCCACTCACTCATTCACCCAAGGCTCTCGGGCGCGTACAATCCTTTTTTCTTCTCTTAGCACACTGAGGATTTTTTGCTACCTCGAAGTTGGGAGCGGGATAAAGATGTCTGCTTAATACAGAGAAGTTTAAACTGAAGATAAACACATTGCCAGCGCTGGTCCAATATCTTATAACAACTGGTTGTGGATGTTGATGCTGCAATGCGGGCCTGCCGATCGTCCCTCCGCTCAGCATTTATCCGCCTCTTTGCTGTATTATGTTTCAAATGCTCCTCTTTGTCTTTAACTCTCCGGGTTCAACTCAACCGCTCCCGCTTGATTAGCGGCGACGGCGGCGGCCTTTCGCTATTCCTCTCCTTCGAGAGTCTATTTGTCCAATTACCGTTCCCGCGGACAACCCTTGAAATGTGATATTTCAGATGGCGACCCTCAAACTTTTTCTGCTCATGTTCTTTACGGGTACGGTCCTTGGATCGTCAAAGACCGAGGAGCTTGATTGCATGTTCCTCGGCTATCCTGAGCTGGAATACGACGGATTCGACAGGACCGAGGTGAGTGGGAGCAGCCAGGGGTCAAATTTGGGGTTTGTGCGGAATGCGGGGGATTGTTGCTTGCGCTTCGGCGAATCCTGCAGGAGACGGCGCGAAGTGTCAAGATCGAGCCACCGTCAAAATCGCCCTGACGCGTCCGTTCGACACCCATCAACCACTGTCAAGCTCTCACAAATCAAACCCACACAAAACGCGATTCGTTTAACTTTTTCTGCAGATGTAAAAACATAAAGACAACAAACAGCCGGTCTCAGTTTTCTGCCATGGATAAAAGTTCGAATACGGCTGTTCCAAGTTGGTTCCTTCTAGGTGTTGACCGACAAGACCTTCAACAAGACCATTTTTGCCGAGGATGCGAAGTCGGTGGTGTTCTTCAACGACGTGGAAGAAGATGACTCGGAACTCGACCAATACGAGTGCTTCCTTCAGGTGCCACCCATGCACGAAAAATCCCGTCTTCATGCTTGTTTCAGTTGTCCGCCCAAGTGATGACTAAGCGCGGCTATAATTTCTACGTCGTAAACACGACCAAGGAACACAAGCTTCGCAAGCAAGAAGGTCGGAGGCGTCTGGCAACAAACATAATTTGAAGTGCGATCGTTTCAGAAGTCGAGAAGGGCGAAGACACCATCCACGTCTACAAGGACGGATACAAGATCGAGTACAACGGCGTTCGTGACCCAGAAGTCTTCGTCTCCTGGCTCATGGATGTAAGCTCCATCTTTTCAATATTTCCAACCAAATTCAATTTTTTAGATTCCCGACGATCCAGTGACCATCATCAACGACGTCCACGAACTCGAGGAATTCGAGAACCTCGACGACAAGACCGTCAGAATTATTGCTTATTTCGAGCCCGGCAGCGCAGGTTACAAAAACACAAAATGGAGAAAAAATTAAACAAAATTCTGCATTTTAGCTCTGAAGGAATTCGAAGAAGCGGCCGAAGATTTCATGGGCGAAATTGAATTCTACGCTGTGGTCAACTCCTATGTAAGTTTGTGGCACATTGGAGCATTATCGGTTCCTCTTACCTGTTCAGTGGGCTAAGCGCATGGGACTGAAGAGGGTGGGAGAGGTGCAGATGCACCGTCCTTTCGAAGACGACCCACTTTTCGCCCCCAACAACGTCGATACAGAAGAGGAATTTGAGGACTGGGTTGAGAAGCACAAGGAGCCCGTGATGCAGAAGCTGTCCCTCGACAACTACTTCAACGTCTGGGTATTTTTTGCATTCAGTTTTTTTGCCGTTGATCAAATTTTCATTCCAGAGAGATCCCGATGACGAGGAGAAGATGATCCTTGCCTTCACCGATGAGGAGACCCGCAGTGGAAAGGCGATGATGAAGCTGCTAAGGAAGTTGGCCGAGGAGAACAGCGAGCATGCCGGAACTTTGGAAATTGTGCTCATCGACCCCGGTAAACAGATTTCTGGAGGAAACAAGGTGTATTGTGCGTTTCAGATGAGTTCCCGCTGATGGTCGACGTCTGGGAAGAGATGTTCGGCATTGACATTGAAGACGGACCCCAGCTCGGCCTCGTGGACATCTCAGAGGTGGAATCTTACGCCGTATTCATTTTTACAAACAATCTCTTGTTTAGAAGGAAGGAATCTGGCTTGATATGTCGCAGTTGAACCTCGACGACCCGAAGAAGCACTCCGACAGCAATCTTGAAGTCCTGCAGACCTGGGTGGACCAGATCATGAGTGGAGATATCTCGCTTGATGGTCCGTTCCAATTGTCAGAATTGTAACCATTATTTTTTTCTTTCAGATGATGACGAAGACGAGGAGCCCGAACCCGTCTACGTGCCCCCGCCTAAGTCTAAGAAGGGACGCAAGGAACTGTGACACGCTTCGATGGAAAAACCTGTACCCTGTTTAATAGTATCCTTCTCCATTTACTAGTTTTGTGTGCGTTTCTTATAAAATTTTCACTGTATTTCATGGACCACATTACAAATATGCTCCGATGCTTTAGATCGGATCTAACAGTTCCAAAATATGGCAATTGGCATTTCATTTTCAGTCTGTGGCTCTTTGGGGCCATCTCCAAGTTTTATAAAAATTTGATTTCAGGGTCTTCGCATTGAATCGTAAGTTGCCGCCTCCAGCCGGATTGTTGCAACGCGTCCACTTTTTAAAAAATTCGAAAATTTTTTATTGGTTTTTAATCAGAAAACCGCCTAAAAAATTATTTTTCGTTGTCCGAATCCACAAAATCCTCTTCGTCGCTCATCGCCTCGTCGTCGAAGGGATTTCTGTAGAGATGAAGCGAAGACCCAGTCGCCTGCCTCCGCGACCGTCTGCTTGCCAACGGCCGAGTTGGGAATGATCAGCGGCCTGCTCTCGCCGTCGCCTGTAACGGCTTCCTAGTTTTACGAGCTACGCGAAGACCAGGATAGGATACCTGCTGGAAGATTGGATCGAGAGCGGGAAACATTGATCGGACTGTCCGAGTGTCTCTTGTCCTTGCCGGGCAAATTGTCAGCCGAGTTCTCCTTCAACTGCAAAAACGTGTGGATTCCAGAAGGCGCCTCGGTTGGAGCGCGTTCGTTCGCCATGGACAGCATTTGCCGCTGCACCGAAAGTTCGCGCAGATGCTTTTGACTGTCTCTAATAGTCAGATACTCCTGCATTTGTTCGCTGAAGAAAAATGGACGGATTGTGTGCGAGATTTGATTTTTAATACCGAGAAGTTTTGTAATCCCTCCAGTGTTGACCTTCTCGTCTTCCAAAGAAAATCAAACTGAGCCCGAGCACAAGAACGATGATGATAACGAGGAGAAGTGGAATGATCTGTAATCACAGGGAAATTATTTGATCAGGTTCTTTTCGTCTTACTAGCACTGAGTCCCAGAAATATGACTTGGAATAGTAGGGCGGGAGGGTCGCGGCGGCGCTGCTAGGAGATTCGGCGGTCGGAAGAGGCAAGGCGCCGAATTGGGCCACTCGTGTTTCTTCGAAATCCGCTGCGTCTCGAAACACGACTTGGGTCACGTTTTTCTAAACGTTTTCTAGAATCTATCCTGAAGTGACGACTCACAATGTCAAACTGGCACCAGTCGATGTCGAAGAGTTGTACAAATTGTCTGTTCAAAGGTATCAACGAATTCCGGTTGCAGTACTGGGGATTCGATTTCAACCCTCGAATCAGATTTTCGATGTTGCTGTGGAATCGATTCTGAGTTCCGACTTGCAGGATGGCTCTGAATAGACTGTTTGTACAAACTCAAGGAAGTGGAAGGCAAACCCGAGTTTTTGCCTCTGGACAAAGCGGAAATTTTCCGGAAGCGCGTTCACCGCCGACAGAATGTTGTAGATGTAGGCGTTCACGCTCCTGCCCCGGAACGTCTCCTTGATCGCCTTTTCGATCGAACTCAACTTTCCGCCGCGTCCGTTGATCAACTCTTCGGCATCTTCGTTCCTCAAATGGAGTTCCACGATTTGATGTGTGGTGGTGTTGAAGCGATCTGAAGAGGACAACTTCAGAGAACTGAAACAAAGGAAAGGTATATACATACGGTCGTCGTTGAGGACAATCGTAAAGAACTGGTCAGCGATTTCATGGTTGTCGAATCTCCTGGCGATGACATGGAGAACGAGTTGTTTCAAGGGAGTCACTGGCGTCCCCATGAGGAACGCGAGCGGTCGATGTCTTGATGGGACCAGATGTAGCCAATGAGGCAGGTCGGGCTTTCCATTCATGCTCGCTGACCATTTTACGTCCACTAAGGTGAAAGAAATTAAACTCCTTAGAGCCGCTTGGTCCTACCCGTCTTGCGGAAGAAGCTGTTCGAGTGCAACTGGTAAACAAAGAATCTTCCTTTCGTCGCTTGAATCTCGTTGTACTGGTGTGACTGTTGGGCGACGAGGAAGACAAGCAAGAGGCACAGTATCCTATTCATCTTGATCACGCACAGACAACTTCTAAATATTTTGATTTATCTGAAATAACTAGCTGGGCTAGGTCGGCGGATGTGCTCGATCGCGGATTTGAGTCGATAAGACCAACGCAGATCGTCCGACAGCTGTTTGACGCGTTGTTTAGGCCGACGCGGACTGGTCGCGATCACCGTTGCATCTTAATTGTAAGATGTATTTGTGTGGTAGCATTCCGAGGCTTTCTTTGCGCTGGGCGAGTCGGAACAATGTTTTAATCAATAGCAATCGCTCTCAAAATTTTCATTTCCGTCATTTGAATATATGCAGAAGTATTCTACGCTATGGAACAAAACGTGCTTTCTACAATACTTAGAAACGCTTGCTATTTTATTTCTAACTCATAGAAACATTCTTAATCGCTCAACAAAAGAGTTTCCTTTATAATCCATGACAAGGCACCAAGACTTGACAGGAATCTGTAGGAGTCTGTTAACAAGACCCATATTTCATACTCCGCAATTGGGATGTAGAAATGGCGAGAGCTGATTATAATTGTGACTTTATTAAAAATCCAAATTAGGAATGAATAGTTTGCTGTAGGCAAGACACTTTGAGATCATTTCAGTGAAGGATGAGTGCAATGACAGAACAGTTTAGCCAAGCAAAATCTTTCGCATTTTCAGGTCTGACGAAGGTCCCGGGCGGTTGTAGCGGGCTTCATCTGAATCCGACAAATCGGAAAAGTCGGAATTCGCATAGGCTGGCGTGCTTGAACTGCATCTCGACGAGCTAAAGTCGATTCGGAATTAGCATTGCAACAAAAATCACCACTTACCAAAGATACTGGAGAAGAGGGACTCGATATTTTCCACAGAAATCGACAAACTTCACATGCTCCACACAGGCCTCGAAGTACACTCCCTTGCACCGCGGATTGACGCATTGGCTGGCGGTGTTCAGGTAGCGGACGATTTCGCGCGGAAGAACTTTGTTGGTGATCGACGAGGGGACGCGCATGCGCACTGTACGAGCGGCCAACTCCTTCAGCGATGGGGGATCGAAGGCCATGTCGTGGACAAATTGATGTACTAAAACTCTGCAATAAGTTGAGTTAGAAGCACTATAATACTACCCAAAGGATTGTTTCGGAGACTGAGATGCCGCAAGTCCCGAAGCTTCACGATCTCAGTCGGCAAAGCCTAAATTGTGTTTGAAGTTAACGTCAGATTGCATCAGTAATTACCTTGAGATTGTTGTTGTGAAGTGCCAGATTCTGCAGATTTTGAAGTTCGACAAGGGTTGGCGGAATGGTCTCCAAGCGGTTGTCACACAGAGAAAGTGAAGTCAGTCTTTTGAGATGACCAATCGTTGCTGGAATATCAGTTAAGCGGTTTCCGCCCAAATAAAGCACTTCCACCCTGCAATCAAACATTAAAAAAGATTAAATACGCGAAAGACTTACCCCACAAATGCCTCAAAATTGTAAGGAAGTGATTCGATCCTGTTCGCTCCCAGATACACCATCCGCAGTGAGGCCATTTGCATCAACACGGGCGGAATCCGGTCGAAAAAATTTCCGGAGAAATTCACCGTTTCCAGCTTGTTGAGTTGAGGCAGATTCTTTGGAAGGGTCTCCAGAAGATTGTTTCGGGCAGACAAATGCCTCAACTTCTTCAGGACACAAATGTCCTCAGGAATGCTGGTCAGAGTGTTGTTACTTACATCTAAGCTAAATCATACCACATAAAACTAAAAGAATCATATTACAAACGCACGTCACAAGATTCGTGAGGGTGAAAATCTGTGGAGGGACCGTGAGGAACGTATTTCTCGAAATGTCAAGCTGCTTCACGTTTGCTGACTTGTACATTGGACTTTCGCCCGAGAAGTACCAGTCGGGAAGCCGCTCAAGCCCGGCATCTGCAATCTGCACGTTGCACGACGATGAACTGAAACATGGAAAATGGTAATACGTCTGCAGAAGCCTCCAAATACCTCGAGGGAAACGCGGAGTCATCGACGGAAGACGCGTTGTCTCTCTGGTGGTGGTGCTCCATCGCAAAATGACCTGCAACGCTCAAGAGTTACTTCGCATACGACCAACGGAGCTCAGAATGTTTTGAAGCGACCGCGACACAACACGGAAGGCGAAGTCTTCAGACGCTTATATGAGATGCCCGCTAGGTTGAAACGGGCGACAAATAGTCCAAATCCAAGAACAAGAGTCTCCGACAACGTCATGAAATTGGCGTCGTGCGGTAGAGCAAACGAGAAGTTGTCTACTTTGGGGTGTACCCCATATACTTTGTGTTCACCGTCGATCACGCGCTCTTTCCTTGGTTTGTCGACAGGAAAGAGTGCACACCCTGCACGTGTATCGCATGTGCGTGCGTGATCAGCCGTTTTGGGGGTATTCCTATCCACAAAAAGCTCAAAATCACGCGCCTCTCAACTGTACAAAAAGAAAATCTGAACTACGTAGCCAAAACACGGCATATCCAGAGAACGGATCTCTCGGAAACCGGCTGCGACCTGAAACACACAACCAATCCTTATCATGGAAAGGTCACCTTTTGCCAGGTCGGCGGGGGTTCCCCTTTATTTATCGATTCGTCGAATGTATGGTGGAGCGCTGATAGAGCGCTACGTAATTATAGTCCATATGGATCATTTAAATAAGTAATCAAAGCGGAACATCGAAATGCCACAAAAATACAGTTTACATTAACGAACGTTGGCAACCAAAGAATCATTTTAAATGCTTTGCGGCACCAAACGACAAAATTGGCTAATCAGTGCGGTGAATTGACATTTGTAATGCGCGAAACGACCCAAGAAAGCCCGTTTTGCACGCAGTCCAGCCGTTCTTTATGTGCTTCAAAGTCTCTTGCTTATAAAATAAAAGTCCTTCTAGTCTTTTCTTGAAGCCAAAAATACATCAGCCAAATTAAAAAACGGAAATCAAGCCAAACTTAAAATCGAATCTGGCTGTTATTTTTTTAGAGCTGACGCAACATAACTTTTGATTGCGTCAGTTATTATCGGTTTGATTAAAAAGAATCCCATTTGATATCGAAAGCGATACTTTGGACACAGTACCTCCTATTTTTCTGAAACACCACTGACAATTCAAAGTCAACGGATCACGTCATTTGAGGCGGACGTGTCATTTGGTTGTTGTTGCTTTTGAGACTTGAGTGGAATCTCATATCTGAAGTCTAAGAACGCATGGAACCAGCGTAGCAACCGCACACTACAACTGTTTCTGGCTTGTGCTCACGAATACCCACGTTTCTTTTTTTGAAAAACAGTACGCTGACCTAAGGAAGCTATACACGTGCAGGGTGTGCTATAAGTTGAAAGTTCACATAATGCACTCTAGAAAAAACCCCTCTTTTTTGGAGAGGTTCACTCCAAGAACTACGAGTTGTATATACTTTGGAAGTGACCTCACGTTTTCCACAATTCTGGATGAATTAACGGCAACTCTGGTAGTTATAGAACTATAAACAACAAAGCGTTTTTCTTGTGTTTTCCTCTAATGTGGTTTAGAGATTTGTTAGCGACCTTGCGCAACGGAGACTGGATAGAGGGAACCGCGAGAAGTTTGAGCAACTCGCTATAGCTGCTGTCAACACCCCAGGGATGTTTGCATCATGCGCGGCGCACGGACTTCTCCGTCGCACGCGTTGTTTGCAATCGACCTCGCCTTTTGAGTTTCGCGAATTTCAGATTTGCGTTTTCAACTTTCTCACGGAGCGCCCTGAAAAATGCGTCGTTGGCCAATGTTTTTGATCAGTTTTGTTTTTATTAGCGATAAACGTGGCTCTTGATATTCTCTGACGGAGGGATGACGATTTACAGCGTCAAAAATCAGATTTTTTCTTTTTTTTGTAGTCGATCAGCGTAAGCACAAATAAATGAACTTTGGTTTTGCCGCCTCACTAATGCAATTGTTCGTTGCAACGAACATGCCATAAAGTTACAACACGCAGTGCTCACCAAATATTGGTCAACGTTGACATCAAGGAAACGCTGATTCCGATAACCGTGGGGTGTCTTTCCCGTCATATCTACGCCTCCAATGTATAGTGTCATCTACGTTATAGTGCAGGTTCATTGATGGGTCAAAAGATTTCTGTGCCTCTATTCGAAAGTTTCAACAATCAAGTTGTGATGCTCGGGTTGGACAATGCCGGCAAGTCGACAATAATGTACCGCCTGAAGTTGAATCAGTTTGTGCAGCCAGCTCCCACCATTGGATTCAACTGCGAAAAGGTTCGTTTATTTTGATGGAAAATTATTATTTTAACGCATTTTTAGTTTCGACCAACCTCTGGGGTCGCCAAAGGTCAAGGATTCTCTGTCTGGGACGTTGGAGGCCAAGAAAAGCTGAGACCTCTTTGGCGTTCCTACATCCGACACACGGACGCGGTGGTGTTTGTTATCGACTCCACGGACGTCGACAGGTTCGAGGAAGTCCACGTGGAGCTCCTGAACCTGATGAGGATGGCGGACCTTCCCAAGCACGTTCCCATCTTGCTACTCGCAAATAAGCAGGATCTACCGCTGGCGAAAACAAAGGACGAGGTGAGCAGAGGTTCAATTTGTTTGTGCAGCTCCGATTTACCAGCAGATTCAACAATTGCTCTTGAAAGACTTAGATGACCGGGTAACCACCGTCGCCGGGTGCTGTGCGGTCACCGGCGAGGGACTGAAGGACATCTTTTCCGTTCTTTACACGCTTATTTCCGATTCTAAGTAAGCGCAAACTTTCAATTTGAAGATTGATTTTTGCTATTGCACCATTTTCAGGAGACAAACAAAGAAGAAGTAGATTTCAAGAAGTTTTGTTTTGATTTTGTTTGCTGGGTGCAGTTGTAGAACATCGGACCAAACGGGTAAAATAAACTTATGTTGAGAAACTTGCAGCGTGTTTGGTTGTTCGCTTTTGGGAGAAACCCATTTCCCATCACTGTCCGTGGGTCTTCTTCACCACTCGTACCCCAACTCTCGTGTCTTAAGTGGCGAACGTCGAATAAAACATCACGGAAAGTGGTGCTCTTAAGATGAAAGGCGACCACTGGAACCGATATTCTTGGGTCATCCGCTCAACAAGATGTGGCTTCTTGTTATCGACGACAATATTTGGGGCCCGCTTGAAAGAGGAGGCCCATGCAGAAGTGTCGCTGCAACCGATTAACATCTATATACAACCCTAAAAACTATGCTCAAACAAAAAAATTTTTGTTTTAAAGAGTTTGGATAATGAAGGTTATAGTGCAAGGAAAAAGTGAATTAAGTATATTAGTATCAGTCTCTATGGGAAAGGCGGAATTTCGCGTCTTTCACGCAGAAAGTTTTTGCCTTGGGCCAAAGCTCGCATTGATTAATTAATAGACTTGCCAACAACAACATGTTTCGCTCTTCGACTGAAAATGGCATAGTATGAGCTGCGGGTGGGGAAAAGCATGACTCCGATGCCACGCATCTTTGTGTCTCGTGCCATCTTAGCTCGTTCCAGACCAATTTGGCGCTGGCCGCCCGTCGATTGAACACTTCGCGGGTCGCTGACAGAGTGAATTTTGTCAACCAGAGACAACTCGTAGATAGAGTTTCTCACCACTGGGGTTACTGTACATTGTTCCAGAACCGAGTAATTTGCAGATCGCCCAGAAGCCGAGGGGAGGCAGAAAAGGATGTGTTTCCTTCAAGCCACTGGAATAACATGTCATCTCTCACGAAAGCTGCGAACTCTCGCGCATGAAAAGAACCCATCCGGAATATTACCAAGCGCCAACTGAAATAATTAGGGATATGGCTCACTTTATTCCTCTCAATGTGTGAGGAGAAATGTTCTGCTGGAGTATGCGCACAATGAAAACAAGCCTCTCACTCGCCTCGTCCCATATCAGTCTGGATCCTTCCTAATATGTTCCGAGAAATTTAAACGTATCGCCTGCGCGCTCCGCGCAATTTCATTCATAGGTACAAGCGTTGGTTGTCATTGAGGCAGTGTTTAATTAGAAAACTCCGCTCCGCTTTGCTGATGCTGTCGGCACTGAAAATGGTTTATCCCCCAATGCGCGAGTTAGGGCACTCTTCCGTATTTTGTTTTTGCCGACGGCATATCACTTGTTACGCTCAGGGCGCGTAGGGCGGCTATTCTCGACTTGTAGGTAAATGTTCGCTGATAAATCGAAGGTTCTCGGAAGCCGGGTCGGAGTTGCCTGCAGCACCTGGTAGAAGGATCTACCTTGCACAGGAGGGGAATTATCCCCACGGGAATGCTCTTCCATTCAAAGGATGTACACGCTTATTTAAATAAGTTGAAAGGCATTCTGTCCTTTCGAGACTGGTTCTGCCTTGAGGGCTGGTGGCGGGAGAGCCTAACTCGTACTCCAAACGAAAACTCTCGGTGTTCATTAGCACAATTTGTTATTCGGTGAGATTCAAGACGCGTGTTTGCTTATCTGTTTAGGTTGTACCTCCTTCGCCTCTCCAAAAGCATTTAGTGGCTGGAGGGAGCGCGCAAGTTGCAGTCAGCCCTTGATACCACTCCTTAAAAAGCGCATTCACGGACGACGCAAGAGGCGATGCGCTGGATTAAGTTCGGCTTCCGCCACCGAGCTTCGGCCGTCCTCTTCGGTCGTCGTCGCAAGGAGCCAATAATCGTTTCCCCAACATCTACTGACTCTTCTGGCTTATGATATCGGGTTGAGAGGAGCCGTAGCTTTGTCGGTCGCAGAACATAGCGGGACAATTTGGCGCACGTCGGCTGCCCTAGGTCCGTGATTAGCGGCAGTTGATTTGAATCTGGGTGGTTCCGTACGCGACTTGTTGTTTCTGGTAATTCAATCCGGACGGGGTCTTCAGCCCGCCTACTGATGCTCCACCTGCCATGCCCACAGGCTGACAGCCTGTCAGTCAGGCCAGCCTCCAGCTCACACTTTATCACTCATCCCCAAGATACCAAACTGTCACTTCCATCATTTCTCACCGACAAGATTATGTTTCTCTCACCGCTTACGCAACGCAATTGTGGCTTCTCAATATCACATTGCCAATGAATACCCTCCAGAAGCCAGTTCGAAACTTATTTTCACTCCTGGATGTGCCTTTGGAACCCGCGTACACCTCCAGAGGCGTCTCTTTCTACCAGACACCCCGTGAATAAGCCAGCTTGTTATTTAATTCTTGCGTTCATATAATCTGAGTCGTGAGGATAATTTGCATCGTTACGAGACTAATTAGAGTTCAGCAGCATCCATCGAGTTCTCCGCGGTTTACTTGCTTTGGAAGAAGAACCAATGGGGTGCTGAAAGAAGACCTCACTGGCTGTCCATTTGTCCCCTCTTGCGCTCATGTTCACAGATGATACGAGTAGTAATGAAGACGTGTTGCAGGTAGCTCTCAAACAGATAGGATCCTCTACCGGTAGACGGCTCGCGACCCGCGATGCCAACTACATGCGGCTTTCCAAATTGCAAGTTTCGTTCACGGTATAGAGGCCAAGAGGACAATAGGCATTTCTACCGAATACCCAAACGACCCCAGGTGCTGAGACAACGCTGGTTGCACGCGATAGGCCGGACAGAGGAAACGGTAGTCAGTCAGGTAGAGATAGATGCTAGGAAAACTCTTTTTCAACGCAGTTTTAGCTGAGAATTTGCTCGGCACATTTCGCGGGTGGAGAAAAAAAGGAAGGCGACATCCCAGTTCCTGATCCCCAGGTAAGTGCTTTACGATACTTGTTTATGGCTCTTACAAAGGCCAACAAACAAACGCTTATCTCGGTAATTGTGAAACCACCGGATAAAAACGTGGGGTTCGCCGCTTCGCTTTTTGCTTTTTTCTTGCTTGTGCCGAAACCGTGCTTCTTGTGTCGTGGTTGTAATGCTGCTTTACAGTTTGACCCTCCTATCACGATACAGTTGCCTCCAAAGGAGACCAAAAATAGTGAACGCAGAAGGATCAAGAACGACAGCAACAGCGTCCTCTCATCCCCGTTCGGATCGTCTTCCAGTCTCAACACATCGCCCACCTCTGTTTTGAAACGGAGTCGGTCAGCGGCGTCGACGTCGGAGTTTTTGACGAACCTCCGCTCAAAAGCTTGTACAGGTTAGTGATTTGGGCGACGGCAACGCTCTCCTTTCTCGGCCCTCGGTCAGTGTGCTTCTGCAATGCGACTTTGGCGAAAATGGCGCTAGCTTGTGTAATGTTATTGGGGCTTTGGGGTACGGTAATTTGGAGAATCTCGCGTCTTGGAAAACTTCAAAAACAAAAAAAAAAAAAAATGTTGCGCAGACAATGGGTAGCTGTAAACAGGGCCGGTTGCCCTTTCGCGTCTCTTTGCTTTATGTTGCAACCATCCATTGTCGGCTGTCCGCTGGCTGCCAGCTCTCGCCGTCAGCCTTGAGCGTCCTCTTCCTGCCATCAATAGCTGAACAACACGCATTTAATTAGTGTTAAAATGAACGCGGTTCTTCTATGAACTGTCGCTATGAATGTTTGGGTTACTCTGGCGGATTTAATACAACTTTTGTTTCTCTTTTTGACTCGAGCTAAGCCTGCACGGACTTGGGCTGGGTGGCTTGAGTGGACGGGTCTTCTTTGAAAAAGTGCCGAAGCAAATCTGAACTTCTTTTTCTCATTTTATTGTGTCACGGCTTTTGAGTTTGATTACACTTGAACGAGGCGCCGACTGGCTTCTCAACAAGTCAGAGCTGGCATTTGAAAGCAAATCAAGAGAGCGGAATCCGATCTCATTACCACCAAGCGGTTGGTTCTACACGATTCGTCGGTGTCTTAGTGACTCTCGTTAATTCCATTCCCTCACATGTCGTCGAATTTCCTTGATTACGGACTCTTCGTTCACGCATATCCTCGCGCAACAAAAGAAGTCATCCGCACAGCGGGCGCTGCCGCCAAAAGGGACACTCCTCCTTCAATATTCAAGTCCGTTTAATGCGATGCTGACTGACTGAGTGAGTGGGCATTCGTCAACCCCAACATACAGCATGCACCGGGGAAACTACCGCAGCACCAGCAACAGCAGCAGTAATCTGGGTAACCGTTTACAGTCATATCAAAACAAAGCGACCACAGGCTCCTTCTTGCTCTTTTTTGGCAACGTGAGTCATTCACGGCATGTCAAGTGACCGGCGACGTGCCGCCAGGGACGGTATCACAGCTCAAGCCGCCTGTACCGTCCTTTTTCGTTGCCCTTTTCGGACATGGCAAAAGCGGCGAGGAGCTGCAGCGGCGTCACCAGCAACATCCGCAGCGAGTGTAACTCGGTGCGGTCAATCGTGCCCCGATGGTGCGCCACTGTCTGGCGCGCTTGCACATCGCTCTCCCTCGTCTTTTTTTCTGTTCATCTTCCTCTTCTTTCCTTCGTCGCTCTTGAAAGCTGCTGCAGACGCGTCACAGCTCCAAATGCGCACGCGGCGACGTTGTGACGACGGCGACGTCGACTGCGGCGGTCGCCGAGCGCGCGAGCGTGCAGGCGATGCTCGTCTTTATTCCCGCGAATCTTTCTTTCAATATTCATCTGTCCATATTTGTTTACATTTGTAAATGAATTTACGCGCTACTTTTCCCGATCGGCCCGCGGTTTTGGTAAATACGTCGACTGTAGGCGGCGGTTTCCGCCGGCAACCGTACCGGCCAGAGTTATTATCTCAAAACTGTCTGGTTTTTATCAGTTATCAAATCGTGTCAATTGCTTTATCAACCAAGACACCACCTCGAATCATCCAAAACACAGATAACGTGGTTGTTTCAGAATTCAGCCGGCACGCGCCTGGAGACATCCTGCCCATCTTTCCCCCTTCTAGCAATTTTGGTGCCTCGTTCCAACCGTCTTTGAAGCAGCTACCGTCCAGCGATCTTTCTTCATTTTGTAATATTTTAAACAGTAAGTGCCCGGGCGCATCCTTACCATGTCCTAATTCAGATGTTTTCAGTGAGTGGGCGCGTTTCCAACGGGCCCACCGCGCGGCCTCTGGTGGCGCTGTTGGATGGCCGAGATTGTTCCGTCGAAATGCCGATCCTCAAAGAAGTGGCTACGGTCGCTTTTTGCGATGCCCAAACGACGGCGGAGATCCACGAGAAGGTAAGTCCGGGCCCTTAATCCTGGCATCAACGCTGATCCTTCCTTGCAGGTTCTTAACGAAGCTGTGGCGGCGCTTATGTGGCATTCAATAACCCTTGAAAAGGAAGATTTAGAGAAATTTAAGGCGCTCAAAGTCGTCGTGCGTATCGGCACAGGTGTTGACAATGTGGATGTGAAAGCTGCCACGGAACTCGGTAAGCACGGTGTCGTTATCCCGCATGAACAAAACACTCTAGGAATCGCTGTGTGCAACACCCCCGGCGACTGCGTTGAGGAAGTCGCCGACTCCACCTTATCCATGATCCTCAACCTGTACCGAAAAACGTACTGGTTGGCCAAAGCCGTCCAAGAAGGAAAGAAGGTGGGTGGTGAAATGTTGGTTGAAGACTAACGCAAGGTGTGCTTCAGATTGTGGGCGTAGAGCAGGTTCGTGACGTCGCTTCCGGAAGCAAGAGGATTCGCGGCAGCGTCTTGGGAATCATCGGATTGGGACGGATTGGAACAGCCGTAGCGTGTCGAGCCAAGGCTTTCGGATTCCGCATCGTCTTCTACGATCCGCATTTGGCTGACGGTAGCGATTGACATTTCTGGCACCAATAATTAATGGCTTCATTCAGGGATTGACCGCGCACTGGGTGTTGAGCGCTGTCACAGTCTAGACGAGATGTTAGAGAAGGCGGACTGTATAACACTTCATTGTCCCTTGACGGATGAGACTCGAAACATGATCAATGAAGTAAACTATTTGAAGGAAGGGATGTTCATTAATGGCAGAAAAATTTAGGAGTCCATAAAGAAAATGAAGAACGGCGCATTGCTTGTAAACACTAGCCGAGGAGGACTGATACAGGAGCAAGCCCTTGCCGATGCCCTTAAGACTGGAGCGGTCAGGGCCGCGGCGTTGGATGTGCACGACACGGAGCCTTTCGAGGTGTCGAACGTGAGTATGGGTGCGAGTCTCTACAAACTCGGTAAGTGATGCCAATCTGTGGATTGAGGTTATAAATCTCTCTTTAGTGGGTCTGGCCTCGGCGCCTAACGTGATCCACACTCCTCACGCGGCTTGGTATTCCGAGGAGGCGTGTGCGGAACTTCGGAAATCTGCTGCCAAAGAAGTGCGACGAGCGATCGTTGGACGTTTCCCTCAGGATCTCACGAATTGTGTTAATAAGGATCAACTGATTGCCACACGGCCGAAAGCGCCGCCGGTGTCCCATGCGGCGCCAGTGCTTCCTCCCGCGGTCACTCAGTTTAATCCACTTTCCGCAATGTCCACGTTCGGCGGCGCTATGGCTGAAGGTGGGGAGTGCTGCTTGATCCTTTCAATTCAAGGTTGCTCTTTTAGGTTTTAACGGGTTACCGGTCAACAGTTTGCCAGGATTTCCATATGGTAATCCGCTTCTCGCAATGGGTCTGAATCCTCAGATGCTGGTGAACCAGTCGTTTGCGAACATGCAGATGGCTGGCGCGAATCCCGCTGCAGCTCTTAGCAGCATCGCGTCCCAGGTTGGCGTGCAGCCGCTGGGTTTGTCTTCGTCGTCCAGGCAGTCGCCTGCGAACGCTGCGAGGATGTCCGTCTCACCAGCGCCCAACCGCATCACGTCTCAGTCTCCGAAAGTCAACCGTCCATCGACCGTTTCTCCCTCTCCGAACTTGAAAACCGCGGGAATCTCGCCGACAAACCACAATGGCTGCGCGACGGCCCCGGCGACTACTTCAAGCTTAGCAACTGCCTCCGGCTCCACCCTCACGACTTCTGCCAAAGCGAACACGACAGTGGTAGACGAGATTACGCCGACAATTTCCATTAAAGACGAGGTTGGTGCTCATCGAAGAGTTTCGATTTGACCAGTTTAGGTGGACGTAACCTCTCCGCCCTTCGAGGGTCGCGATGAGAACGAATCTCTCGCAACAAACGATTCGCCGGCCGCTGTGATCCCAACTCAGAATCAAAACAGTGCTCCGACGACTGCTTAGTCTCTGTTCTGCAAACTTCTAGTTGACCCTTAGTGATATCAAATCAGTTAACTCGGTTCCTCCTTCAGTTTTGGTCTCCATTGTTTTGTGCAAATACCGCATTGTTACGTCTTCCATTGCAACTTGCCTTACAAATTGTCGACCTACACCACTCTTACCTACTTTCCACTTCAGTGCATTTGACTCATCTTGCCTTTTCCCACAACGAACCTTTCTGTCTCATGAAACTATGCATAATTTCGGGGTTCCCCCGGCCCCTGCACAGACGAGTCTTCACACACATTCGAGCATTCTCATTTCTCCCTATGAAGTTGTTCCTGACTTTCCACATTTAGACTTTTTCCGTTAACTCATTCTTCGTTGTTGTGACTGTTCTCATGTAAATATGTGAGCGCTGTTCTCGATGACTCTTGGACAGTACCTCAAATAGATCATGAAATTTTTTGTTCGTTGAGCGATTTGTTTTGTTTCATTAATTGCTATTTTAGTACAAAATTCCAATGGAAACCGAGAGTTCTGATGTGGAAGGTCACGCCTAAAAAATAAAAGGCGACTGTTTACGATAGATGAGTTTAAGCCCTTAAGGACTTCTAAATCATTTTTGTATTTTCAGCAACAAATGGTCAATGCCCCGTTCAAAACAAATTTCAATCAACAGTACAGAACCAAAGATACCAATTCGTTTATTAATATTCAGCGAACGGAACAAATTAGACGAGGTCGAAGAATTTCTATCAATCACATGATATTTTGTCGATCAACTCTTCAATGGGGTCCAGTCAAAAAATCGCACACTTTCTTGCACATAGTCAGACACTCTCGTTCTACAGTTTTTTCCTTCGAAAAGCCTGTTTTAAAATAGAGCTAACTGAACAAAATGAATTTACCAATTTTGAAGCTTTTGGTGATCATCTCGCCGGTCTGAGTATTCAAGACCTTGCACACAAAACTGCCAACATCGCGCTCAAAGACAACGTTTGGGATGTAGATCGTGTGGCCGTTATCCGCGAAGATGTATTCTTTGTTGTTGCCTTGAAACCTAACACTATGAAGGAAAGGGGGATTCCGAGCATACCAGCAGTCAGCGCGACGATGTCCTTTTGCCACATGACCATAAGATTCTCTCTTTTGGGACCACTCACTTCGCAAGACATCCGCACTTCGTTCCCGACGATTGGCACTTCTCCGGATGGTTCCTCTTCTTCTGTGAAGACCATGTTGGCTAAAATATTTTCTTAATGGCGAAACTTTCCGCATACGCGATGATGTATGTTGACTGGATTTTTACATGATCCCTTGTTTTTGGCTGAAATCAGCGTTACAACTTTTCCAGATGACTGGTTATTTTGCAGCGCCATGACCGGAACCACATTTTGGTTTTACGTTTCAGAACGCCCTTTACTGAACACTTTTCAGAACACCCATGTTTTTTTAACCCGGGTTCCAGTCTGGAATCCAGACAACTGCTTCCCCTTCTTAACATTATGTAGATTGCAAAGAGGCATTTCATCACTGCCACACACGTATTCTGAAGCCGAGTTGCTTACCCTTGAACTGGATGGAGATTGCAGTCGTCTTTGTAACTCCTTGGTAAGAAGCATGACACTCGTAAGTGCCGCTGTCGTCGACGGTTCCGTTTGCAAGGAACATGCTCATTGTGAAGTCGTCCAGGCGCTGCAGTTTTACGTTAGGTCTGCTAAAAACTCGGAATCAGGACACCATCTTATTCCATGAGAGAACGAACTTGGACAGGTCTCCGTTGACTTTGGTCCAGACCAATCCTGGCCGCTCTTGCTCCGGATCGATATCGCTCAAGCGACAGAGCACCGCAAAAGGAACTCCGACGTTGAGGGTTTCGCTGTCTTTGGGGTCGCTCGTGACAGACCATCCTAATCACTAGAATTGACAGAAGCCGTCCGGATACAATAGCGGACTCACCATTACAGCAGAGAAACACCGAAAGGACCACCACAGCGAAGAGGCGAGACATCGAAGAAGAAGTAAAGATCGAAAACAATGATCGCTGCTCGATCAATCGGGAGGTCAGCACTAACGTACGAATGGCACGAACTCACGAAAAACGAACGGAAAAACTGAACCTAGCGGCTGTCCAAAACACTTTGATGAGCACTCGGAGCAGCTTTTTATTGCCCCGTCAATTTTACGCAAACGACTTTTTGAAAGAGAAAACTAGAATTTGAAGTCAAAATAAGTTGGTTTATATTTTTGAAGGCTTTGAACCAAAATATCTTGCAATTCAAGGACGATTCAATCCGCTCTTAAAATGTCTTCTAAAGACCATTTTTGTAAGGGTAAGGCTCGTAAAAAACAAAGTTAGTCATGAGGGTGTAGTTAAACAGGGTTCGCGTATCCGTAGTTGAAAGACATAAACCATAATTTACCGAGCCTTTTGTAGTTCTCACAACTTTCACAATATCTCCACAATTTATCTATCAAATAACATTCAGGAAGAGTAATAAAAAACTTCTTTCCAGTTGTCAGTATTTTTAAATTTGTTTTAAACTCTACGGTCCTGAGTAGCTTATTGTCCAAGATACAGGAAAGTGTACATATTGCCATAGCATTCACATTCATTACGAATTTTCGTTTTTTTACTAAAACTCTATTATCACAAGACATTCAAAGCCCTCACTTTTTGGACAAATTGAATAGATTAAATAAAATGTCTGGCTTCCAATGGCTTCTTGCTAAGCCACAGCACAAAATAGTGCTGTAACCATGATTTGTGAAGAGCGTTGTGTCTGAGCAGACTAGATTCCCGAGTAACTTCGAAATGCCCGGAGCAACAGTCACAGTCGCCCATTCATGCGTTCGAGTTCCCTCCGACTAACTTCTACTTTTTTGACAAAGTGAAAACACTATTGAGAAACCAGCAGGTGAACAGTAAGACTTATTTTCTGTGGGTCGAACCTTGGTTCCGAGTTCCTCGTTGCTGGAGCTGGCGTGTTTACTCCTCGGTTAAATATATCCCTATTTACCTTTAAAGCAACAGTTGCACATCATCAGGTAACAACTGCGGCAATCGCTCCGTTCGACGGCTTTCCAACACTCGTAATATCCGTTCACAAGCACGTCAGGAGTGCTTGTTCGCACAATGCTCTGACATGGTCTTCCGCTCGTGCCAGTTTTCATCTACTCATCAAAATCGGCGTAACGATTTAGTGATGTTTGGTTAAGAGGCGAGAAAGATCATGAAGGCAGTTTCATTGGCCAGGTCGCATCCCATCCCCTCGCCAATATGTCTTCCGGCGCATTTTTCTTATTTGTATTTTATGCGTTTCTGTGAATTCTCGAGCAGCGGCTCGTAACAACTGCTACCTGTTTGTTTCAACGTGCAATTTGCCCGCGACGCCGTTGCTAATAGTTGTATCAAGGCGAGTACCGCAATCTGCTGAGTGGCGACGCATTTACCAAACAAACCAACTTTTGTTTCTGGCCACTTCTACAAGTGGTCTGCGACCTGAGCAACAAAAAATGCTTTCATGACCCCGAGCGTTGCAGCGCCATTCGAGAAACAACAAATTGCTAGCTGCCACAGATCGATCCACTCGCCAAATTACCCTGGAAGTCATTTCGGTTCGCACACCGATCCATTAGTTTCTTATTTGTTTCGCCCAGTTTTATGTCGCATTCTCAGATCGTACATATCGCCCGCTCTTTCCCTCAGTCGTTCGAGTGGCATATGCGGTGACTGCAATAATGGCGATTTTGCAAACGATTATTTCGGTGAATATGCAATGGATTGAGAGAGAAGAAAAGCGATCGCAGTGCCGGCGATCCTCGGCGGACTCCTGCAGTGGAGAGCTTAACCGAGATCGGATCAGCCGTCGGCCGTCGGATGTGCCGCTAACGGGCCAGTTTGCCAACGTCACCAGTTGAACATTTGCGCCGTTGCAAGTTCGACTTAAGCTGAATGATCTGAAACTCGAAAACAATCGAACGTTATTTCCTCTGAACCCACATCCACCCCCACTCCTGCTCTCCCTGTCGGTGATTACCATCACGTCATCGACCTACGTCGGTTCCCTGTTCTTGAGAGTGTCCGAGGAGTCCGCGCTGCTCCTCGACCGTCTTCTTCCATGCTCTCTATTTTGCGTGTCGGATTTCTTATGTCGCTACTATTCGAAGGACCGCGTAGCGAGTCAAAACATATGGAAACAGTTACTACTGGATCGTCAACTTCGTTCCCTCATTCCGTTTTACTGCGCGCATATGCACTTCGTACTTTTGTTCCCGACTGTAATCCCGATTTTAATGCTTTGATTTATCCGAAACGTCTACTTTCAGAAATGTTCTAGAAGCCACAAACCACTTTGTAACTTAACATTTTGGCTAGTATTCAAGATCAGGTAAGCGGACGCAGTAATGTGGGCTTTGAAACTCTGGATTAGCAGACCATGACGAATGATTGTTATCGTAGATAAATCAGGCTCGATGCCACTTTTTTCCATCCAGAAGTATGTTGATTCGACGACATACATCTTACCGAATGTCGTCACAGTTAATGAGTCTTATTTTGAAGAAGCCACTAAATGATGGTCGGAATTGTAATCTTTGCTGAATCCCGTTCTCCTAGGCATGGAAGTGATCTCCGCCACCGCGGATTCGGGATTTCATCGATCATGTTGTGGACCAGCTAGTATGTTTTTGTCTGTTTTCCCATGCTAATAATTTGTCTCTATCACTCTAGCTAAAGCCAAAATTCGCAAGCATACGTTCGATCTTACACCGTACGCAAGACCATGCCAGCAAACTGCGGTGTGTCTGGAATTGGAAGAGTCGGACAACATCGATTCAGAAGTGGGCCATTTTTATTAAATCGCTTGATAGTTGTCAATAATATGCGTTTTGAGTTTTTGTGCAAAATCACGACGCTTCCTTAATTAGACTTTTTTGCATTTAGTGTAAAAGCAATCCTTCGCAAGAATTTGAAGATCTCACCAACTTCGCCTTGCCCACAACCACCGAACAACATTCTGCTTGCCACATAGAAGCGCCGCCGACTACTGTAAGTGGGCCTTTATCGATGGACTCAAAGTCAATCTGATGACATCACACGGACAGAGACGGTGGCAACGTACAGCCAACTTTTGTTCCAAGGAAGTTGTAGTCTTTGCTCTTTGCAAATATTTAGTCGATCGTCAACAGCGAGCTTGTCTCTTAGTAATTCCGATCACGGCAGTCACCTCGTATCGGTCGAAAGAGCCTGCTTTCTCACAGCCGTTATTTGTTTGTGTGTAACTCCTCTTACAAACGGCGGCGCTGTAAGAAGCTCAGAGCGCTTGTTCCGATGGCTCCTCTCAAATGTTTAAAAAATTCTACAAAAAATGTGGATGGAAAAAAGGAGCTTTCGAGGTTTCCGACAGCCAAAACATAATCGAAGACTAGATCACAACCGGCGCGTTGGAGATTCACAGATTTTTTAACCTACTGCGTCCTCAAGAAGGGTTTTCTTAAAAAGATAGTCTTGACCTTATAATAAAAGCAAAAAGAACAAGAACAACTGACAACTCGATTATTAAGATATTATTACAATTATTAAGATCAGATAGCACTGTAACCTGGTTTCAGCTGGGTCGTACTTCATTAGAATCCATTGTCGCCACGCCAACCTGCATGTTCGACAACGTGGGTTCCAAACAGGAGCTCCTACACGTCCCCGTGGACAGAGAGTCAAAACTCTCCCAGTTTACCTCAGCTGAACCCCAGCACCAAAAGAGAGTAAGTGTGTGTCTTTACAACTCAGCCTTATGTTCTCTCCAGCTTCCGTACGACCATTTCGTAGCAGAATGTTCTCAAAAACCAAACGGATCGCCGATGGGTTGTGACAGCTCCCCCACGTCGACGACAGTCGAAGTAGAGAAGCAGAAGAAACTGGTGGACTACAAGGTCCAGGTTTGTTTTTGAGCAATCTGCACTTCAATTTTAACATAAACGCATAGGACTTAAAAATCGAATGCAAGAAACGTCAGCTGCCCGTTTCCGGCGCTAAGCCGCAGCTCCTGGAACGGCTAAGGCCCTACGAAGAGTCGATTCTGCTCAGTGCTTGCGGTCCGTCGCAGGTCAAATCTGCAAATATGAAAATACCGAAAGCTTCAATAACTGACTCCTCTTGTAATTATGAAACCCTTTCGCCGTCTCGTGACGTCGCCAACGAGTACCCCAAGCAGAACACGTCCACTCACGTCACCTCTCAAGCGACCATAACCACCGGCAACATCCTGCAGTTCAACCCTTCTCAGCAACTCGTGCAGGTAATTTTATCTTCTCCACGAGGTCTAAGCGCTTCTGTGTTCCAGCTTGTCGACTCGACGGGACTTATCGTCGGTGTCGCCACTGTCCAGACGCCTTCCGCGTGCTGCTGCTCGGCCAGCGCTCAGCCCACCGAACCGGATCGCACCGTTCCCTCGGTCACCGTTCGCTCCTCCACCGTACCCTTTCCCATCTCGCTGCAGTCGAATAGTCCACAGCCCACGTTCAGCTTTGCTCAACATGGTTCCGGAGGCCAGGTAAGTTTTGTTTTTTTCACGTTAAAATTTTATTTGGATTTAACGCTCAATAAATCCGAGAATTTGAAACCAGTGATTGCGTCCCGATAATTTCAGTTTACGCTAGCTCCACAAGAGAGCACGCAGTCGATGGATTGTCAGGAATCCCATCAAATAGACCCCAGACAGACTCATCATAGCAACGTGAACAACACTGGAGTGGTGGAGCGCCGAGCATCGACGTGTTGCCAAATATCCACCAAAACCGTTTGCAGCAGTCTGAAGGCCCACCTGAGACCGCGCTGCTTCACGAGCCCAGCTCAACCTTTGCAACCCCTTCAAAAACGTAAAAAATATAATTCCAGTAACTTTTTAGAAAAAACGTTTCAGATCGACCCACTCAGCAGCAGAGCACGTCTACCGTAAACACGATTGCAACCATTCCGGGGACACAAACGTCTCCGGTGGCGGGAGACCAGCCTGGTCCGTCGCCCAACCTCCCCTCACACACCGACAGCGTTTCCAGCCAAACCCCTCTGTACCGGACAACGTGTGATGTCGAAGATTCTTCACCCAGCGTTCTGTATGTCTATTTCCTAACCGCCCAGTTCATCTTTCAATTCAGATTATCAGCGCAGACCTTCTCAGTACACGAAGATATGCTCCGAACGCAGCAAAAGAAAATTGAGAAACTTCAAGCGGAGCTGACAAAGTCTCAGATGCAACTACGACAACAGCAGCAAGCGATTTTAAACGCGAAGAAAGCACAGGTACACTGTTCACTGCTGTTTGATCAACCTGAATCCCGATTCAGGTGAAGATGGAGAGTGGCGTGGTTGACCCTGCTCAGGCAGCCTACCTGAATAAGTTAGACATCAAGAATCTGAACAAATATCACATCCAGCTGTTCTTGCAACACAAGCTACAGCTTCAAAAATTGCAGGTAAGCTTGATATTAATTTCACGATTTCTTGAACAAGTCGTTTGTGAATCGAAATTATTGGTTCCCTAGAAGTCGAATTGCGACAAATCACCGCAAATTAAGTACGGAGAGCCGAATTGTAAACAGCTCTGACACGTTTAAAGCCTTGCTTACAACCAGATTTTCAGGTTCAAGTTCAAGACTTTAAATCTCTTCAAACAGCCGAATCGAAGCTGCAAGAAGAACTGCACATCGAGCAGGCAGTTCATGACATTGTTCGATTGATCAAACAAGACTCTCGAACTGCCCTTCTGATTGTACAGCTTCTCAGACGATACCAAATCGAAAGAAACAACTCCGTAAGTAGGCAACTCCTTAAACCCAATCCGACGCGAATCATTCAGATGCAGGCAGAGTCTCCTTCTACTCCTTCAACATCTGTGGTCATTGAGCGTGGAGAAGTAAGCCCCTCGGAGCCACAGATGCGGCCTGTAAGCGAAAACTTGCCGAGGCCCACACTGCGGCCTGAGACCGTTGTCAATGAACCAGTAGTGCAGACGTGTAACCAAAACTGCGAATGTGTGAAGAGTTCTCATCAGGCAATTGAGCAGTCCGCATCTGAAAACGTGCATGCCGAAAGACGTCCAACGGAGTCCTCGTCGTCGTCGGAGGCTTCTAACACCAAAAAGAGCAGCAGATCGGCCACTAAGAAACGGAATGGAATCAAGTGAGCCGACGTTTTCGAATTGAAGTAACGTTATTTTTCGATTTAGATCCATCTGGTCGAGGATGAACTCCCTGAAGTCTGGAAATCCCAAAGACGCGCAAAACAATGGCGAAGACGAGAACAGGTCATCGACAGGTGATTCCAGCCAAGGCTGCTCAGGTTGTTTTCATGGAGCCAAACAGAGATATAACCCGTGAATTGTTTTAGCTGTTGACATGGAAGAAATTTTCCGAACTGTTCTGGAAGACGCATCAAGAGCTTTGAACGAATCGGAAGGCTCCTATTGCTACCAACAGACCGCGTCTAACACAAATCAAGAACCGATATGTCATGAGCAGCCGATGCAGACAAGACCATATGAAGAGAAAAATGACCCTCCAGTCGACGACGGTAGCATGATTGAAAACGGCTCCGGTGAGAAAATAGCGATGCAAAAGAGACCTGACAAGCAGCAGCAGTTCATCGTGTTCAACCCGACCATGCAAACCTATGTAACCGATGAGCCATTTAGTTTCCAAAACCAAGACCTCATGGAAGAGTTCAAGAAACCATGTGGATACGAGGTAACTACCTGATTACGGGCAGATTACTAACTGTATTCAGTTGAAGGAGCAAAACGTAGTCTATATGGGACACAATCAAGTTCCTGATAATGGGACCTCATTAGAGACCCCACCTTTGCCCGTTATCCAGAATGCGAACCCACCATCCATTTACGACCAGAAAGAGTTTGACGACATTATGGACGCGCTGCAAAGAACCGAAGATGGCAACCTTGTTTCTAAAGCGCTGTTTAATTGTAATTACGTGTGTTCAGGCAGCATCATTTACTGTCCCACGCGAATGGACGATCTGAACGGCTGCACGTACTCCGGCGCTTCGCAGGAGCAGTGGATGGAAGCCGATTCGCAGCATTACGGAAAAAACGGATGCGAGGATGGGCCAATGCAGCCAGACTGCTCATACATTAACGTGTATTGTGGGATGAACGGGACGCCAGATATACTGTCTCAAGTGAGTTGAGGCGATATGGGCAAAATTAATTCGCGGTGGGTTTCAGCAAATGCAATGGAGTGGCGAGATTGACTCTTCGGGACAGTCTGGCGTTGTTTTGAACACCGATCACGGCATGTTCGGAGTGGTGACGTCGGATATCTACATGCAGCAAGGGGTCGCCTCCATGGGCAACGAGTTCTCCACTTGAGCTGTGCGCGGCAGCGTCGCCGTACTCGCCAAGGCTTATAATTATAATCTAAGTATTTATCTTTTGTGAGCCGAGCCCTTCGGCAGGTTGCTTGCTCGTTCCCACTCGCAAAATTTTGTATTTACTCAAAATTCTAAAAAGCATTGTTCCCGCTCGAATTCCTGTTCTTGAACTTAGTCTCCTCCACTTATTCCTTTCCACATTTCGTAGCCTCCATTCCACGTAGTAGTATTTAGTCAGCGCTAACTTTGTAGTAATTAGAGCTTTAAACGATTAGTCATAAGCGCTATTTGTTTCCTTCTTATAATTCCGAAGAGTCCACAAAGTCCCTAGGATCCTGGTTGTATGCTATAATGTCCGGTGCAGTAAGAATAGTGTATATGTACTTAGCTTGCCCTTCCTCAAGTCAGTGTCTTTATTACTTAGCCTGATATATCCATTCTAGTAATTCTAACTAACAATTTTAAAGCAGATTGCGTTCGTTCTAAATAGCACCACAGCTTAGCAGCATTCGTCTATTCCATCCAAGTATCTTCCGTTTGCTTGTCTTCTGCTTTGCTTCTCATTCCATGTTACTCTATTTCATATTTTCTTCCTCATCTATACGGTGCATTTTGCATAATGCGCATCGGTTGAATGCCGCTTTTGCCAAATAACTGATATTCCTTGCTTTCAGTAAAAGAACAAAGGTAGTGAGACGTATTGCGGGTGACTACTGCATTAAGTAGCGTATGTGTGGCAAGGGTAGTTGTTTTGCAAGCTGCGCTGCGCGTCTGGAAAAGTCGTCGTGAGCCCAAACAGCTGTTCTCTGTGCGCGAACGCGAGAGCGTACAGCCTAGCCGTCTCATCAAGAAATGCTTCAACACACGCCGACATTCGGATTTCGTGAGTCCACATTGCTCTTCGCCCTTTTTCCTTACTTGAGAAACGTTTGTTTTTTGCGTCCAGAATGCCCTTAAAGGGTACTTGGCAAATTTGTCACGGGAGTCAAGTTGTTCTCTGTCGCCACCTGGCTGCATCTCTTCGCTGCGGCTACTCCTCGTGCCTGCTCGATCCGCGAGCCGAGTTCATGCTGACGGACGCAAGCCCTAAGGTATACGCGCTTCCGAGCCGAAGCCGACAACACTATCTCTGCACGTAATATATTGATCGAGGTGCATGCACTGAAACTGCTGCAATGTGGCAGCACGGGAAACCCGGCGTTCGTCATGGCATGCCGCCAGCACGCACTCCATACACGCAGCAAGCACCACAGCAGGCAGGGGCAGACTCCGCCGGCAGCGCTGGTGGCGTCGTGGTCTCGCTGTCTCGACGTCGGCGAAGCGCGAGTGAGAGTGAGCGAGCAGCATTTTGTCATTAACCATTTCTGACTGAAGCACAAGCACGTAAAAACTTGCCAACGGTCGTGGATTGTGTCTCGGTAATCCTCGCGGTCTTCCGCTCTTCTCCGCTCGCAGGGCTCTCCTGAAACTCTAGAAACCCCTGATTTGCTGTCCCCGTCGGTTGCCGAACGTGGAAAGCAATATTCGCCGGCGCACTCAAAGAGAGACAGTTTAGCGTTCGGTTATCTACCGTACCTCTTCGCGAGAACTGCGTGCAGGCGAAGGCGGTGCAACGCTTTTTATGCGATCGCTTACCGTAACCTTTGCCGGTCATTCGCTTTCCGTGAGTGCGATTGAGAGAAACCACCAATTATAGGAGAGCTCAAAGCTGCGCTAGCAGCTCTAGACGCTCCAAAACGGACGCCTTAATTGAATTGCTAAAAGTGCGTGTCCATGATCAAGTGAACAGTACAGCGCCATCAAATGCATCGGCCTCGACAGAAACGAAGCTGAGTGCTCCGCAGTACGCCATCGTTAAGCTATCCCCTTCGACGGACGTCCTCTCGTTCTACAAGCTTTTGGTATGTTTTGATGCAACGCTAAATGAATTCTATGTTGTCCATTTCAGCTGGAAAATGGTTTCGTTGAAGTTTCATTCGTAAATGAAGTGCGTGAAAACGCTTTTTTGCCCTACAACGTAATCGCCGATCTGCTCCAAGAGCAGATTGGAGCGTCGATCTCAGCTGCGGTGAGCAGCGACTGTAATGACTCCGTCGGCACTCTGGTGGAAACCGAGCAGGAGAGCACCTTAAGCAGTACGTTGACCCAAGAACCGCTGTTTCATTGAGTCCTCAATTTCAGTAGATGTTACGGAAGACGACGTCGACGGAGGCGCTTGCTCGGAATCGAGTCCCTCGCCGGAGGTGTGTTCGGCTACCTCCCTAGCGGCGGCGAGCACGCCGATAAAACGGCAGTCCACTCCAAACGCCCGTGGCAGAAACAGGAACGGGAATGTGGACACGGACGACAGTCAGCTGTATGCAGAGTGCCGCCTGTGCAAGAATCGGATCATGGCGAGTCGGTTATCGAACCTCAGCAACCACGTGAGGCGGCATGCAGCCCTCAAGCAATTCCGCTGCGTGCACTGTTTTTACGCTCACAACGAGATGGCAAAGGTGTAGACGAGTAGTGTTTCGTTCGGCGTTTATGCGTTGTTTTCTTAGGTTCGACTTCACATGCAAAATAACCACAAGGATGTTGCGAGTCAGCCCTTTGACGCACTCACCCCCGAGATGCAGCACCAGTGGGAGGTGTTGATGGAAAAGTGTTTTCCTGGTTACGGAAAGGTGTGTTGCAATAAACAGGCCCATCAGGGGTAAACACTGTCGTACCCATTTCTTCAGGGCGGAAAGAACAGCGACTCGAATGAGCAAGCAGAGCGGGAGTCGGCCAACGACGGCTCCACGGAGACTTCGTCCGAGGCGACCTCTTCGCCTACAACTCACGTTTGCCTCCAGTGTGCGCTGCCCGTCTCCAGCAACGACCTCATCTCGCATCTCAACACGTCGCACTTCAGCGAATGCGTCCCGTTTTCATGTCAAGAATGCGATTATCAAAGCACCAGTCAGGTATTAGGTACCCACTTCATTGTCGCGACTAACGGTGTTTTTAGTGGCATGTCCGGCTGCACATCGCCCTAAAGCACTCGGAAAAAGCGGCTGAAATTTCTGTGAAGTCTTTGGCCGCCGGGAGCAACCTGCAGATGTTTGTAAAGAGATATTTTCCAGACACTACTAGTAAGCTTGCTTTCTGGTATTTGTGTCATTTCAGTTCGTCGTTTAGGTGATAATTCAGAAGAAAAAATGATAGCTGATTTAGGACAACTTGCTCCCAAATTCGACACTGAGGAGATCAAGTCTCTGGCTCAGGAAAGTCAAAATCCGCAGCAAACCGATTCTGCCGACTTCAAACTGTTGTACATTCGATGCGAGGTTTGATTCCGAAAACTTCCTGTACTCATTTATTTTCACAGCTGTGCCACAAGCTGATGACTTCAAACTGTCCTCTATCGACCCTTATGAACCACGCCAAGAGACACTACAACGTAAAGCAGTTTCGATGCGAGGAATGCGACTATGCGGCCTATGAGTACTGCTCCATCAAGTCGCACATCGCCCTGAAACATCCCAACCGAGAAGTCGAGGCCGTGGACGACTTGTTAGCGACTGTCCGTTGAGTTCCAGTTGTGACGGGAGATTGTTTCAGTGACGAGGAGCTTCAGAAGTCTTGGATTGAAGTCATGAAGCGGTGCTTCCCAATCCTGAGCTCGCAGATCGACAGCACGTTCAAAGACTTGAGCAGCAACAAAGGCCTCGGCCTCGAAGTTCCGTCTCTTGAAGAGAGCAAAAAGAGCGAAGAACCGGTGATCACCGAAGTAAAAGTTGAGCCGAGCCTTCCAAAACCGAGCCCTTCGACCTCCCATAACACTCGAAAGAGAAATTTACGCAATGCTGACTCGGAAAAACAGCGAAAGGTCGTTTCCCATGTTCTTGTAACTTGAATTGGCCCACTTTTGCAGGTAGTCCGGGTAATATCGTCATCCAAGCGGTAAACTACATATTTATATAGTCAACGGAGATTCGATCGTGGCTTTCTAAACTTTCAACTTCAAGTCTTTTCATCAAAGTTGTATATAAAGAGAGATTGAATTTTATAGTAAATCAAAGATTAAGTATTTATTGAGATGGAGAATAAATCTACTGTTGTTCGGAAACTTACACACTCATCGCTTATGGAAGGGGCGCAGCAAGCAATCACTCTAGTGCATCCAAGCGGTGAAGCGAGTGCGCGCGGAGCAGGGTTTTCGCTTTGCGCGCTGTCTAGCTTTCGTCCATCACACGGGAAATTTCGCTGATTAATATAAGTGTTCTCGTATGCCTGGTGTTCTGAAATTTGGCGTTTACTTTTTGGAACAAAGAAAATGCGTTGTGGGAAGCAATAATTCTGCGAAGTACGAGAAATCCAAACTCCTTTCTGCATCACATTTCTATAGATAACCTTCGCAACCCTTGAAGTTCCGTTTTTAGCAGTTTCATTACGTTTTCCATTGGTCACTAATTAAAATACATTTCAGACGAGAACATAACTGATATAAGCCGAAAATAGCTTATCTACTTGCTCCTCCAATGTGACTCTCTCAGCTGGCCTAATTATTGCCGTGGTCAGGTTAGCATTTGTTGTTGGGAACGCAGGATCCGTTCTCGTGACGCAGAAGCCCTTCCTTGCACTCGCACTGGTTGATTGCGCATTGAAGAGTGCACACCACGGGCTCCGGGTTCTTACAGCTTGGCTCGCAGGCCGTTCCGCAGGATTTGAGCTCTTCGTTGTCCTTACACACGGGAATCGGGGCGTCTGAATAGAATTCGAAGAATTGACTGTAGTAATTAGCGTTAATGACCGGGAATGATGCTGTCGTGGTTTCGCTTGCGGCGCTGGACTTTGTTTTTGCGCGCTTCGTCGAGACACGTCTCGCGGCGCACACATCCCTCCTTGAAGTTGGCCGACTTCCTCACGTGGCCTTCGACGCACATGCAGCCGGGCTCCCCGCAACGTAGCGAGAAGCACGAGCTTTTCTGAAAGGGGGCGTCTAAACACCTACGCAGGCACACAGCTGACCTCGAGAATGTTGCCACAGTGTTTGTCGGGACAGAGGTTCGTGCACTCCTTGAACTCCGCCTTTGGGGGACATCTCGGATCTTGTTTACGTTCTTGGGTGCTTCGTTTCACAATGTCGGCGCTGGCTAAAAAACCCCACAATTAACAGCAGTTCGCTCAAGAAAAGACCGGAAGCACAATCCTCCTCGAGCACGCAGAGCCGACCTTCCTTGCTAAATCCCCTCAATGCACAACTCTAAGCAAAACTGTATCAAATCGGCTGTTCCGTTCTGCGGCAGTTCGCGGATGCGTTTTCAAGAACCCTCGTTCAGACACCAGTCTGCCCTGGTAAAGATACAATTGAGGAAGAAGCTTTACTCACCTCCACAATCGCCGTTGATTTTGCATCCTTCCAGACGGGCGAAACCGACAACCTGCAATTAAAGCTTTACTGCTGAAAAGAGCGAAATTATGATTGACATACAAACAAAATGCCGAAGACAGCAGCACCATCGCGCTTGCAACAACAGATCGGAGAATGGAGAAGCACCCCGCCGAGAGACTTTATAGGCAGCTCGGAGAGAAGAAAACATGATCGAATCGGTCGATGACGGCGATCAATTACAGAGTCATGAGTAAAGCAACTGTTGGGTTTCGGGCAGTTCCGACGCGACCTCTGAATCATCGCTCGAACGCTCGCAGAACGATCCGATCTCTCTGAAACGGACCGTGTTACAACTGTCGCTCGCAATCACCTGCTAGCGGCGATATTAAATTTAGAAAAACAAGAGAAACTAAAGAAAAAGATTTGATAGTCAACAGAGACATCAATCGTTGTGCTGCTCTACGGGTGAGTACACCTTTCAAGTACAAAGTTCAGAATGTGCCTTAATTCTTGAAGTAGAGCAACCGCTACAAAAACCCAACTATAGCCGTGAGATGTTCAGTGGAAACCAGACAAACCAAAAGAACGACAAACAACAAAACATTCACGAATTTGCGACCCATTTTGCGAACAAGCGTCGACCGAAATTCCGCGATTCGACCGGTACCGTGAACCGGTCGAATTCCTTGAGTGGTGTTTTGGGACCCATTCCAAAATCGGTCGAAATTGGTGTTTGCATTCGAAATTGCCCGCTATTGTTGCCGGTGAAGTCGACTTGAATTACAGTTTTTTGCATTTGTTGTTTCTGAAATTTGCAAAAAAACAATGCTTATTTTGAGGGATGATCCTGACACTTGGAATGTCAAGCTTCCTCTGCAGTGCCAGCGTGTTACAAGAGCGCCTCAAAGTAATCATCAGCTGTTGGTGCCGAAATTTACGGTTAATAGACCGTAAACTCGGAATTTTTGCCAGCATTGTCGGCGCTTCCGTGCGCATGCGTCCGAAATATATTTCTTAATATTATGTAAGTCGCAAAATCAAGAACAGAAGTGAACAGAATGTGTATACATATGTATGTCTTTCTGCTTTTTGGAAACATTTTAATTGCATTTTGTAGGTATGAAAATCAGTGAGTGCAATTCACCGGGCGTGAGTGTCAGTAGGATTTGATTGTCGCGTCTTGGTAAAAAGCACATCACGTTTATCATGTTTCGGACGATGGGAGTATCAGCTAGAATTTGCTCTTTATTTCGGTGTGGCTACTTTGGAAGACTACGTTTTTTTGCAATTTTCAACTGAGGCTAGATGCGTGTATATGCATGGCGTGCCGATTCGATCAAAGTGATCAGCGGTGTGCTAATAGTCTAAATGAATGGTGTTTTCTCGTTACTCAATAATAGGCCCAGGTGCAAATCTGTCAACCGAGGTACAAGTTACCTACAGAGGCGAGCGGCAGCTCATTTTTCCCGCTACACCGAGTGGAGTCGAACGCGCTATCGGTCAGGTCTGTGGGCATCACCGAGTAAAATAACATGACCCCCAAATGAACAAAAACGTGTTCCCACCAAAAAATGTGAAAATTCTGTAAAAATCTACGCCGAAAATCAAAATTTTAAAAACCATGGTGCCTTTTATTTTAGTCGAAAAAATAGTTTGGATTTTTAGAGCAAACTAAAAGTTCAAAAGTAGGGTCTAAAAAGTCAAAAAAAAAAAACCAAAAAAGTTGTGCAAAACCTCGGTTTCTCGAAAATCTACGTGGTCTCTCGAGCAAGCAAAAATACCCTCGTAATTTGCAGGTTTTGAGACGTCAAAAATCGTTTTCATTTGTTGAATTTGATTAAATTTTTGCAAAAAAAAATCGATAAAAAATTTCCAATTTTTTTGTTTTTTGAATTTTTTAAAAATCTACAAGGTCTCTCAAGCTCTTTGTAGCGTTATTCGACAAAGCTCAACAAGTAAAACACAATTAAATCGTTTTTATCAAATGTGGAAAATGTTAAAACAGTTAGAGGCCAAAAGTCTCACAAAAATTCCTAAATTTTGACTTTTTGGATTTTTTAAAAATGTAAGAGGTTTTGCGAACTCTCATTAGCATTATGACGCAGATTCAACGCAACTCAACAAGTAGAGCACGAATCAGTTATTAAACGTAAAAATGAAAAATGTTTTCCAAAAAAAGTCACAATATTGAATCCTTGTTGAGAAAAGTTGCTTTTCGCGCTTGTGGTCTTCGCGCAATCTCACCTTGAATTATCAAAATCTATAGTGACGGCTTTCCGCGTTTTCATCTTTGGATAAGTTGTGATTCCATGTCTATATACGCGATTTTGTGCGGCTGTTTGAGGTTGTCAATGAGTGGGTTGAGCAAGCGACTAACGGACGGACGCATCAAGGACTTGATCCACTCGAGTACCATTGACGATCTGACAAGAATAATCCTCCTGAATGCCCCGCCCCGTATTTTAAGAGAACCTGGGATTGGAATGCTAAGTTCCACCATTTTGGAACAAGCGAAGAGACGTTTTAAGTGTCTGAAGGAGTCGAGAAGCGCGTGCCTGTGATGACTGTGATGTTTTACAGTTTTGCGAAGGACGCGATGGAATAGATTCTTCAGCCCCCTCCCTACACCAACAGAGGACTCACCATGTTCGCTCTGCTGCCCCACAACTGCTACGAACTTCGTAATCTGCTGACCAGTCTGCGTGGAAATTATCTGCTCGATCTCTTCACAGTTCACAGACGGTCAGAGCTTTTGTTGACGTAAGTATTTATATATGCAATTTGCGTTTGAGGTGGGGGTACGCTAGTACGACAGAACCTAGACACTGCTTTTTCTCTATGTTTTCGGCTTTTTGAAGTCCTGTTTTGTTTCTCAATCGTTTTTTTCATCGAGACGATTCGAATGAGCTAAAAATAGTCTGTTCATTCAAGTTTGTTAGTATAATAAATTTTTTTAGGTAAAACTTTTGAAGTTCAAGTTGGAGAGCACTTTGAACCTCCCTCGAACGCTTAAAGAAATGGGAATTCGGGATGCACTTGATGAAAGGTTCACGAAGCTTTTATCGAGGTAATAAAAGACTAATGTAACACGTTTGTGGAGTTATAGGTGAATGACGATCGAACCGAAGCTGCAGCGGTTACCGCCATAGAGTTAAGTGGTGGAGGATGCTGTCGCAAAATGGAAGTTTTCAACGCGAACCATGGCTTCATCTTTTTCATCGTTGATTCCGCGTCGAAGGGAATCTTGTTCTGTGTATCTTGTTGTTGTGAAACTGTGAAGGACTGCCAATACATACACCTTCTCTGCACATGGTTGAATCGTTGTAGTTAATTTATAAGGTTAAATAAAATTTGTGAACAACAGATGCTGAACGTTGTTAAATAGGTGTGTGTTTTGCAACAATTTGCTGATTGTGAACACATGTATCGTATTGTATCTTTCAACTCGAATACCCCAAACGATTGTTTTTGCCGAATTCACAGCCAGTTCCGATGCTCGGATACCATACACCCATCGAAGATCGATCAATGTAATCTTGGCCAGACGTCACTCCACACTTGTAAAGAATGCGATGATACATTTCGGGTGGTTCAGTTCATCTGAAAGACTGAAACAAACAATCTGCGTGTGTGGAAACGCAGACGTTTGAGAACCTTCAAACTTTACATGAGAAAAAGCTACCCCGATGTTAAAGAAACGCTATTGACTAGCTGCGCAAGATCATCATTCAAAAGGGGACTGACACCCAAGAACGGTCACGGTCATTCCCAGGTCAATGCCGAAAAGAAGGCTTTCACAGAAAAATTCAAGAAGGACTTCTTCGTCGAGAAAGAAACCTATCTCTTCAAGGCTTGAGTATTCTGTTATTTGTTTTTAGAGACATAAGTTTGCTGTGTTTGTCTTCTGTTCCTCTTGTCAACGTTGTTCCTCTTCTGTAAGCTTAAAATGTGCCCTAATCAAATTTTGAAGACTTGAGAGCCTCTGAAAGGTTTGGCTGGGACAGTAACAACTGTAAGAGCGACGTTTGACCAGTGCACAGTTAGCGAGCATTTCGGAATTGGTCACTAACTAAGAAAAGTATAGCGGAACATTTGAACAATGGAAAACTACAAACAAAGCTGCTTCCAACAAAGATAGCATATTTTGGTTCAAAATGTTAAAAAGGATTTTCGTTAAGAACAAGCAGTTTTTTGGTAAAAGCAAAGGAATACAAAATAAAAATCTCAAGATATTCTTCCCTTTCAAGAACCCACTTTATTCGTTAAAATGAAAATCCTCAAAGTATTAACGCAATTAGAAAACTTTTTGGTGTAGGATGAGTGTTTGGTCTGAGCTTCTCGGTTCGGATCGCGGCAGGCTTCAGGCGTGTTGGGCCGATCGCTTGTACTCGGCGATCGATTTCAGCTGCACCGCCGGTCTCAAATTCATGTTTTGGAAGCAGTAGGTGGACACAACTCCCAGTAACCACATGGTCCACTTCTGGTTCCTGGTCTTTTTCCTAAAATGGAACTTGAACAGGTAATGGAGAACCGTTTGGATACCATGCGAAGTAGCGGATTAGAAGTCCCCAGACTCCGGCATTCACGCCGGTCGAAAATAGTTTTAGCCTTAAACGAAAGTTAATAAGCAGTGCGTCACCCAGTTTAGCCGTTACCAGAAAAGATTCGAGCGAGCCTTGTGCAGGTTGTCCAGTTTTTCTCCGAGAAGGTAGACCTTGATTCCCATGAGGTAGTCGAAGAGGTACTGGTCCCAGTTCACTTGACGAATATCGAAATTAAAAATCTAATTATGTTCTTAAAGACAGGCAATCCTTTGACCACAAACCTGCTGATCTTCTTTTGCCAAACCCTCCCACAAGTTCACGAGTCCCTTGGCTTGGAAAGTCCACCCTCGGGTGGTGAAGAAGTGGAGAGTTTCGATCATCTTCCAGATCTTCCCGTACAACCGCACGTACATCTGGTCTCGTCCCGTCAAACGGGCGAAGAGATCCAGAGCTTGCGCAGGATAGTAATGCTTCATGTAAAAGTTCAGGAGGAACAGCTTGCGGCTGGAGTGGAAGTGGGTCGAAGGCACTCCGTAGCACGAATCCAGAGGGTACTTGTGGTAGAAGCGCTGGAGGTAGTTCACGATACGGTCCCACTTCAACGGATTCAGGACACCCGAAGAACAGTGCATGACCGGGATGTAGTCGTACCTAGTAGATGAGACGGCTTAGAAAGAATCGAACAATGGTCGCTCTAACTCAGAGTTGGCTCGGTGGGCAGCTGCCACGATGATCATGTTGGCGACCACATCGACGGGGATGATGTCGGCCACGGATCCGGTGTTTCCACACATGTTCGTGATGAGTCCTTTTCCACACTAAATTGCAAAAATTCACTGGGAAAAGGAACATCTTTCCTTACCGCTGCAAAAATTCCGGTCGGGCCATTCAGGTTGTCGGTCCAACCGGGAAGGGGATCTTTCCACATGGCTCCGATGATTGAAGGACGCACAATGATCGCCGGGAGCTGGTGCGCATCCTCGACCAGCTGCATCTCGGCCAGCGCCTTCGTAAACGTGTAAGTGTTGGGCCTTTTGTCCAAGAGCATGGGGGTCAGCTTGTTGATCATGCCGTCGTTCATCCACTCAAAGGAGTCGATCAGTTTTCCTGGATGCACCGGAGGAGGGTACACCGACTCTTCGGTCTCCGACTTGTCGCAGTTGGCGTACGCGGTGCTTGCGTGCACAACCGCCTGAATTCGTTTTACAGGTATTCAAAATCAACGCGAGACTTACCACCAAATGATCCATCTTGTGGCACAGAGCAATCAGTCGTTGAGTTCCAATCACGTTCATCTCCACGGAAACGCGGAGCACTTCGTCGAACTTAACGGTGGCCGCGCAGTGGAACACAATGCTGACCTCCTCGCACAGACGGTCCACGGAGGTTTGGCTGAGGCCGAGGCCTTCTTCCATCAAGTCGCCGTTCAATGGAATTACCTTCTGGAAGACGGTCTCATCGCGAAGTCGGAGGCGGTTGAAGATGGGACTCTAAAACAAGCGTTTTCATTGTGATAACTTTTTGCGTTTACCCACCTCAAAAATTTTCTTAATTCGGTCCTTGGACTGCACTCCTCTGCGATCGCGGACCAACACGTACACATTGTCAATGTCCGGAACTGCCCAAAGAAGCTTTTCCACCAACACTTTGCCGAGAAATCCAGTAAATCCAGTCACAAAAACGCTTCTTCCTGCGTAAGTGTCTGCCACTCGCTGAATCGACGCCATTGTGTCGCAGGTTACCCTGAAAGAAAATTTACGCCATTACTGAGTGACCGCTCACCAAAGTATTCAAAGACAAGATAACGCGACATTCAGCTTGCATCCGAGAAAAGCATAGTATCAATGGAGACTTAAGGAGAACAAAGATGAGAAGCGGAGGCATCACCGTCTGTCGCGAAAGGAAATTGGCAGATAATACTGAAATTTCCCTGCGATAAACCTTCCGATAAAGGGAGGAGTCCTCACGGCATTTTTTGACGAACCAATAATAAAGACTTAGCTATGAATGATATCACGCGATCGAGTCACCTTTGCACCAAGTGACAGTGTAGGACGGAACCGATAGCGGCGGAGGGGGCAAAGTGCTATCGCCTTGTATCCTACTTTGTTTGCGGACTTTGTTTTAATTGTCACGGAAACTTCAGTTTTCGTGAAGCTGCAAGCTGAGAAGGGTCTCCTGTTTCTCGCGTAAACAATGCGGGTGGTGGGACCACCAGGGCCCGAAGGTGCAGTTCCGTTTGGTCCGCGGAAAAGCGAAGAAAAACTCTAAAGTACACGGGTCGGCGAGAAGGCGAAAGCGGCGTCGCTGATAAAGATACAGTCGGGATTACTCTCCGCAGAGCGGAAACAAGGTCTTTTGCAACGTCGGACATAGTGACTTTATCGGATTCTGTTCTGGACAACACAACAAGAAATAGTTTAAGGTTGTGGTGGTCTAAGAGAGGCTAGGCAATGAAAAGCGATCAAGCGGCTCCACAGGCACGTGTTCCAGGCTTCATTTTGCTTCGAGGCTTTTAATTCGCCTGCGAGTGTCTTCCACGCAATCGTTGGTTATCTGCGCCGGAGCCAACATCAAGACGACAGGTTTATCCGCAGTTTGGACCTGAAACAAATTTTTAGAATGGGGGAGAGCTTTATTTTGTGCGTTTATTACTGAAATAAAGGCGTCAATCGCGAATGCTCGCGCCATAAAAAATCCGGTTTATTGGCAGCGGTCAAGTCAATCCAAGTTTTAATGGGTCTCCAGCTGCCCACTAGAGCTTATTCGACTCTCAAAGTGCATGAGACAGATTGCCTATCTATAAAAAGATAGGCCTCTCTTGACGATAAGTCAATTTATGGCCATCAAAAAGACGTTAATCCCGTTTTTGTTTTCAGGGTGTGAAGAGGCAAGGGACTCAGGCCGACGTGTGAGTTCGGAAACGACCGGAAACATTCCGTTATTGGCCAAATGATATAATTTGGAGGAAGATGTAATCAGTTTCCAACGCACAAACAAAAAATTGAGTTAGTCCTATCCAATAAACGCAACTTTCCTTTCACTAAGGCTTCCCAAAGAGGATTCTTGGAAAGGACTACAAGTACAAAATATTATTAACGTTTTTGCTGGCGAAAATAGGACAGATAAAGCCATTAAGGTAGGTGCGAATATCAACTATACTGTGGAGAAGTTGTGTCTTTTCATTTAAGATATGTTTTGTTATTGCAACAGAATCTTCTAAAAAAGTTTGTTTGAAGTCGAGAAATCCAGGTGACTGTCAAAAATCAGGAAAGAGAAACTCACCGTGTTGGGCATCTCGAGCTGGGTGGAGGAGAGCGCCAGGTTGTTGTTGTGACGTTCCGGAAGGAGCAGGTCCACGCACTCATGTACGGGCGAGGTGGCATGGGAAGCCACGTCGTGAGACATTTTCCTTTGTCGTCAAAGAGAACGTCGATTGATCATTGAAGGTCCTGGGCGTGGTTTCCGCCTTGCAACACTGGCCCATAGGGCCTCCACGAAAGCTTCAATCAGATAGCCCTGCGATTTCGCATGGGTAGCCGGCCATCCGAGCGCGCGCCAGACCAAAATTAAGTTTGCCCGAGGGTTGTGACTAAACGGCGGCGCCTCTTGTTCACATCAATCATGCGGAGCAAGAAATCAAAGATTGTCCGAGTTGGGAAGTTGGAGCCGTTATTCTTTTAACATACCATCTGGGAATATCCTGTTATCGTTACTCAGCATGCCGCGCAGAATGAATGACGCAAACAAGAAGATTCGATTAGTCATCCACGTATATCCCTTAAACAAAAAGCGCTAAAACAAGGAACATCAAAAACAGAAGATTGAAGAGAAGGTTCGACGAATCCGGCCTCTTCCTGACAGCGGAAAAAAACTCAGCGTCTTTCGGAAGCGACGATCTTTGCGGTTCCGGTGCCAAGATCGAATGCTTTTTCGAATCACCAGAAGAACACAATTTGGACAATCGATTTTTAAGATAAAAAGATAATTAGAAGTTGGCAGAAAGCACAAAGTATGATGACCAACTGGTTTTATCGTCTTTAAATTTCGAGTGGCGAATAACCTTTTTCAACAAAACAAAATTGAAACAACTTAAAGTTTCGAAAGTGCAAGAAGAAACAAGAGGACAAATGGACTTGTCCGTGAGTTCATATCCGAAAGTGCGAAGCATTTCTGAGGTTTTGGTTATAGTTCAGTTTTGCCAGTAAATTCAAATTTGTTGCCACATTGTTGGATTTTGTCAAAATGAGAGCGACTACTATTGCGTTGCTTTTGAAAAAGTGAACGTTTCAAACACTTTCTCGCATTCGAATACCAGATGACGTAAATACCACTGAGTACGTACAAAAGGACCACTAAGGAGCAAAGCTGGCTAGAGTCCCTTATTCAAAAAACAAACGAGAAACGTAAACAACTGTCTATTAAGTTTTCCACCCGTCTAGCGACGTTTCAGATTTCGGCACAGATTTGCACTTTTGGCTAATTATTTACTTGCCTACAGTAGACAACGTTACATTAACGCAGCTTTACACCACTGGAATAATTCGACACGGACACGTCGACGTAAACAACTTATAAAGTGTCCATGGTTCAAGTTTCTCTCCACCCGATTTTGTTTAATATGTCTGTCACAATTGCGGCTTCTTGTAAATAGCAAGACACAATTTATTCCGACATCTAGTGTTTTCACGTCTAGCTAACCTAGGTTTCTAATAAAAAGTGAGCGAATCGAAAATGTATCTTTCCAGACATCATTTGCTAACAACAAAGTTACTTCGTTCGCGATTCCGTCAATATTCTAGGTAGTTCTGAATGATTCGAGCAAAGCTGTATTCTGTTCTATTCCCGGAGCTAGCTAGGTGTGCTGGGACGAAAAGATTAAACGAAATGAAAAAAGAAAGAAAAACTGGAAATGATATGAAAATAAAATATGGTTGATTAGGGAACCTGATTAGGATTAAAACCCGGTCAATTGAGGACCCCGATTAGGATTAAAACCCAATATAGGAAAATGTTCTGAAATTTGAGGAACCCGGTTTGGATGAAAACCCAGAAAATTGAAGAACCAATGTTTGAATAACTGAAAAAAGAACCAACGCTAGCGGCAATTTAGGAGTCAAAAATTGAACAATCAGGGAAAGCGTGCTGAGAGCCTGGCATGAAAATTTGAGGAACCAATGATTTCTTCCGCCAAAGGCCGATCTCCCACGGTCACGTTTGTCGTTTCTTCTGCATTATTCGTACGAAGTTCACCGGGAACCAGAACGTCCGAAGTGCATCATCCTGTTCCTGCCTTGAACTTTGACTGCTCGCAACTTATTCGTATTTCCGATTGAATTTCCCCGGAACTCTCTTTCTGGCGCTTGCAGCCTGCAATTATCGGCTGTCAGAGTTTGCATAGGACACAACAGTACGCGGCTCCTGATACGCTTCTAGAAGCAGAACCTTTTTCCGTTCGCCTATTCGGCACTCTCTGGTTGCCTGCAAGTGGCGTTTCATCATTAAATAGCGAAATATTTGACTAAGCTGGCTCGAATTTCAAACAAATGGAATTCGTTTTAAGTGGGGTAATTGGTGCTTCTTTTGAGAGCATAATTCAATTGCGTCCGAAGATAACTTTCGCATCTGTGTGTTTCCGGTGATGGCCGTTCGCCTAATGCCACTAAGTCGTTACTTCTCATGTAAACGCATTAGCAATAGACTCTCAGCTCCAGCCGACATTCGTCCATAAGCGGACGTTCCCGATTAATCTCATTTAAACGTGAGCAATATCGTCGGTTTTGTCATCCCCGACGGTCTTTCCCTCGATTCGTGCAAAAGACTTTTTGGCCCATTTTCTCGCTTGCCTTGAAATCACTGTGAGAGTTTTTGCGTGCTGAATCCTTCAAATTGAGGTTGTTTTCTGTTGTTTTCGCAGAAATGGGCGGCTTTCCCACGGGTTTTTTCGTGGACGCTCCGAAATTACTACGGTAAATTATTGATGAGGATGAGTAAGCTCGCTAAAATGCCCAAAGATAGATAAAACGGCTGGGCAACGGCTTTTATAAAGAGTCACACAGATCAGAAAGTCATTCCGTGATAGTCCTCGGCTTTCTTTCCTTAGACCGTGGACAAAAAGGCCAGAGATTGTCGCATGTTCCGACGACAAGCTGCTACACTCAATCAGTTGTCCTACCTCATAAATGCATAGGCGATAAGCGGTGGAGGCATGCGTTCGTGCGGACGCTGCGAGCCTTTTCGATCCGCCCCAGTCGCAGACTTTATTCATATGCAAGTGAACAAATAGTGTACTCTAAATCTTTGTGGCTCCCGCCCTTTCATTATGTAATTTCTCTATTTGAAATTTTAATGAAGGCGTATTGTTGTTCAGCCATCAGCAAGGCTGCTTTCCCAATTTACTCTTAACACATCAGCCTCTTCTCTCAGCTCGGCGGCTAGATGCATGGTTGTGATTGTCGTCATTATCTCACGACCCGCTCCGAAGTCCGAACAATAGATGATGGAAGCCAACCACAGCTTGTCGTCTGAGTCAGTTAGTATCTTCGAAGCTGCTCGTAGTCCTCTTACTCTCCAGCCAAGTGTGTTGCCCTCCTAATTGTTCTACGATCCTAAACAAAGCTAATTGCGGCGTAGACTTCTTCATATTTCGCAGCACTCACGTCAACAGCTGAGCCTACGTTCTGTTTCAATTCACGTACCAACGGAAGGACTCGACCAGCCTCTGCTGCCTTCGCACAATTCTTATTTCGACTGCTAATAATGGAGACAAACAGTTCAGATGAGATGGTACTCGGGAAGATCGCTTCCCTGCACCACCATCTGGTTGCCCTCGAACTGCCACCGGCCTCCGTGGCTCCATCGGTGGCTCGTTCGGTCATCCCTCTGGTGGAGATCGTTCTGGGAACGATCACCTATCTGGTTAGTTTTTCCCCAACTGCGTCTAGACCTTCGGAGTTCAGGTTATCATCATTATGACCGTAATCGGAAACGTCATGGTGGTTCTGGCGGTGTTCAGTTATCGGCCTTTGAAAAAGGTGCAGAATTACTTTCTGGTCTCCCTGGCCGCTTCCGACCTGGCCGTGGCGGTGTTTGTTATGCCACTGCACGTCGTCAAATTTCTGGCGGGTAAGTCGTTTCTGCCCAGGACAGCTAATTTTTAAGAAGGCCAACGGGTGTTCCTTTGTTACGCGAGTTAAGCGTTCGTTCATAGGGCATTTAACGCTCTGCTTGTCGGAGGGGAAAGAAAACAAGAAGACTTACTACAATATTCTCTTACGCTAAAATAAACCCAAAAAGGAGTGTCATGTTTCCTTTGTTTGTGGCGCCAAAAACGTGTTCCTTGCGCCATTTACACTTTCCGCTCGAGTGGCACACGTCTCTTAATGCGGATTAGGCGGATGTGTTGCGAGGAGCTTATAAATATCATCCTCCTAAAGGACGCAAAGTGCAATAAGTGGCCTAATATAGATGACAAAGGAAACTCTACGTTCCAAGTTCTATTTTTGAAAGGAGCTTATTGGTCTCGAGCAAAAAATTGAATTGTGCAAGTTCGAATTTGCTCGTTCCACTCAAGCTTCGCCGAATGCAACGCTCTCTTAAACCCGCGCCCTGAGGGGAAACGGACATTATTACTTGATGGCAATTAATCCACATTTGGGGACTATTCATGAAACTTATAAAGCCTGACAGCAGTTATGTTGTCGCAGGAACATCGCATCGGAGCTTTAATATATCTGATGCAGCTCAACTACTCGTCTCCGAACTCACTTCCCGAGTTCGTCCGCCGGTCGAAAATGCACATCAAAGGGTAGGAACTACGCATTTGCGAACCGCTCGAGAACTTGCCTTCTCATTATGCCGTTTGTTTTCGGGCAGATCTCACAAGAGACGTTCTGCCCGGCTCCTTATATCGCTCGGAAACAGGCGTCGCAGAAATAAAAACGAAGCTGCTTTTCCGGCCGGACCGGAACGTCTTCGCCACTTATCTGTCTCTACTGCGGCTTCCTCCTCCCGCTGCTATCACTTTTCGCACGACCGTAATTACCGAGAGTTCCATGTTTGGAATCACATCGAGAAAATCTTTTCAATTTGCATAATCGATGCGAACGGCGACGCACAACTCGAGCTCAAAGGACAAAAGTGCCCTCTTCTCACAAGCAAGAATCTTGGAAAACATTAAAAAGGAAGTTTTAGATGGACGATGGCTCTTTGGAGTTACCGTATGCCAGTTGTTTACAACAATGGATATTCTCCTCTGCACGTCGTCTATTCTCAATCTGTGCGCCATCGCCATCGATCGCTACTGGGCCATCCACGATCCGATAAATTATGCGCAGAGAAGAACGCTTAAATTCGTCCTATGTATTATCGTACTCGTAAGTCTGCGTCTTTCAAAGCCAACAAAAGGGCAAAAGCAGAGAAAAGAAACCTCGGAGCGAAAGGAACCACAAAGGGACATGAAGCTGACCTCTAAGGATATATTTTTCAGGTGTGGGTGACCAGCGGAATGATATCGGTGCCCCCTCTGATCGGATGGAACGACTGGTCTTCCCAGAAACTGATGCAACACTGCGAACTCACGACGGAAAAGGCGTTCGTCGTGTTTTCTGCTTCCGGATCGTTCTTCGTTCCGCTAGCCGTGATGATCATTGTCTACGTGAAGATTTTTCTCTCCGCTCGCCAGCGCATTCGCAAAAATCGAGGTGAGTTTAACCTTTTTTCGAGTAAATAAGTGGGAAATTCAGGAAGAAGTGCCCTAATGAGAATAAATAATTTACCGCCGGAGCGGCGTGAAACAAGGAAGGTCGATAGGGAGAACGAACCGTTTTTGAAGAGCGATTTCGAGGGCGCAGCTTCCGTAAGAGGAGGGAGAGATAACATGGATAAGAGTGGTTCGATTTCAGAAGAAAGGGTCTCTGACGAGGCAGCTGTCGCAGGAATCTTCGAAAACAACATCTGGAAACAGATCGTCGCGAGAACCAAAGGAGACTTCCGAGCAGGTGAGAAATCTGTTAGAATCTCCAAAACCAGCGTCTTTGGGTGTTGTAGATTACTCGGACGGTTCTACGAAAACGCGAAAAGATCAGCGTTGCGAAGGAGAAGCGGGCGGCTAAGACGATCGCCGTCATCATCTTCGTGTTCTCCTTCTGCTGGCTCCCCTTCTTCTGCGCCTACGTTATCATCCCCTTCTGCGAGACATGCAGCATCCACCCTAAGGTTGGATTTCATGAGGTCGTTCGCCTTTACAAATTTATTCCAGGTATCACAAGCATTCACATGGCTGGGGTATATCAATTCATCGCTCAACCCTTTCCTCTACGGGATCCTGAACCTCGAGTTCCGACGAGCATTCAAAAAAATTCTGTGTCCGAGGTCTTCGGCGTCGAACAGAAGACCGCTTTGAACGAACGTCCTCTGCAGTCGCCACTTCACTTTTTACTCGTACACTTCCATATGCAAACTGCAAGATTATTTCCACAGAACGCATATATTAACCCATCCGCGTCGTGTGCAATCTCAAACCCGAAGCTGCGTCCTGAAATCGCTCTTATTCGGGAATCCTCGCAAGATGCAGCTTACCGACCACAACATTCCAGAGTCGATCCAGGTCGTGATTCAGAATGTCCGTGATTCGCTTGGCTATGACCTAAATCAGCGAAAAGTGCCTCTAATTAGTTTTCGTATTAAAATAAATGCTTTACATACCTCAGGTTCTTCATGCTCCGTTGCCGTCTCAATGGCCGAGATGATTCGATTCCTCAAGGGTTCAGACACGGAGCATTCCTGAAATCCTAAGTTCATCCTACTTACCTCGTGGCAATTAGCTTGCTTGCCCGAATGCGAACCGACTTGAGAGTTCGGCAAAAACAATTTTGCATTCGGCCGTTAGGGTGACATATAATTTGTTGCAGCTAGAGCGATTAAAGGGAGCAGTGCACGCATTACCACAACGACTGACAAGACGCGAGATATTTGCAGGCCGATTAGCAATTCTCTGGGGCTTGCCATCACTCCCGCATAAATAAAATGCGCACAGCAATAAACGCAGCTCAAACCACAAACAATGATCAAACAACTTATTACAAAGAAAGGATCACTTTATTGTTTTATTCAGAACAAGCATGAGTGAATGAGTGAGTGAATCAGATATTTAGTGGTCGGTCGGAAAAATATTCATTTTGCTTGCCGAAAATGAAAGTTGATGTCTGAAATGAACACCTTTGAAGCCCCATTTTTGGCCATGCGGGCCATCAAACTGCGGGCCATCATCCGTAAACCCCTCGTAAGCATTGCTTCGGGTTGCGCTTCGAACCATTGTAATGCTTTGGCCAATTGAATTCTTCCGGCAAACGCACAACGAGGAAGCACGCTTTGGCTACCGTTTGCGAGGGCGTCGTGGTAGGACCCAGCAACGACTTTGAATGGCGATACTCGTGCGTTCGCCGTGGGTGGTCGGCCCGAACCCGAAACTTTCGGGTTACCCGAAAGGGTGACATATAATTTGTTACCCGAACCCGAACCCGAAACTTTCGGGCACCTGAAACCCGAAAACCCGAACCCGAACATCTCTAATGACTAGTACTCAAATCGAAGAAACAGTTCGAGGTTTACAAGTGCTGATGGCTAGCTGACCGACTGATCGGACGTGAGAGAAGCGAAAAGTTGACATCGTCGAACCACACGCAGCAAAGCGGACATCGAGCTAAGGAGGCACGGCGTCGAAGGGAAACGGTCGCGGCCGAACTTCTCCGCTTTGCGCACTGACCGAGCGAGCGAGAGGCGATCTGATCGATTTGCAAGCGGATCCTATTCGATCGAATAAACAATGCCAGTGGAGGAAACGCTCTTGCTTCACCTCTCGATCGCCGTGCGCTGCAGCACCTCGACTCCTCTCGCTCGCCATTTCCATTCTGTTCTCGACTTCGAAATTCTTGCGGATTTTTTATTTGCTTTCTTCGATCTGCGCGGCGCCAGCGATTTATGGCTTCCTTTCCGAATCGATCTTGCAAAACTCCGAACTTTTCCGAGTCAGCTTCCAGAGGTCCAGATTTTGCAGTCGTCGCGTGATTCGACAAGTCGCTGTTTACCGTTTGGTGGTGATGCCGACGATCTGAGTCATTTCCCGCATGCCGGTGTGTTCGCACATCTTCTGCGTCTCTTCTACTCATTGGCGGAGTTGGGCCAGTCGCTCCTTGTTCGGTTATTGTCGTTCGCTGCTCCTGTCGTTGGCGATTTCAAAGTTCGACTTTCACGCAGTCCAATTTCAGCCAACGGCCAGCGACGGGTCAGATTCACCATCATGACGAAGGATCGCTTGGGCGAGTTCCCGGTAAGTGTTGCTGTATTTTCATGGTTTACATTTTACAATTTCAGCGTCACTTGAGCTCCGGAAGCTCGGAAAAATCGCTTAATGGTCTCGCCGCCAAGCTGCGAAACGACATGTTCGCCGCGGAACAGCAACGATTGCTGGACAGTGAAACTAATCCGGGGTTGCTGGAAGCGGTACGTGGTTTGGAATTCTGATTTGAAAGGATTAAATGCATTGAATGTAGGTAGGCGAGTGGTTCCCACATATCATTCGCTCAAATTTCTTGGAAACTGCCGCAAAAAATTCTGTTTTGTATTTTACGTATGTCCGTAGGCCATGCAGAATGTTACCAGCGACTTTCAAAGGGGAGTTTTTAGCTGTCGTTTGTCGTGTTCACGTTGTGCTTTTGTGCTAATTTGATGTAGACTCAACTATTGCTGTGAAAAAGTTAGCTGGCTGTGTTAAACACAGTTTTTCAGTTTTTCGCGGATGTCGAAACCATCAACGAGGAATTGGACATTATGGAGACCGCGCTCAAGAAGATGCAAGCGATCCATTCGAAGATTCTACTGGAACCCGGCGTACATTCGCGTAAGAATCATCGACATAATTTGTTTTGACGTATCAGTTTGCAGAGTACACTGAAGAACTGAGCCAGCATGTGGATCAATTCAAGAATATTTCGAAGACAACCCGGGCGCGATTGGACGGTAAACAAAGCCATATTTTAGTCATTTAGTAAAATGTTGTATAGTGATGAAGGCGAATGTAGGAGATGCGGACCCTTCAGCCTCATCCAGCAGGATTAGGCAGAACCAGGTGTGTATAACGTTTTCTATTCAGGAAATTGATTAGTATGTTTAGATCATTAAAATCACCAAACGTTTATACGACATTCTTGGCGCCTTTAACAACGAACAAGTGCGATACAGGGAAAAATGCAAGCACACTATCACCAAATTCCTGGCTATTTGTGAGTCTAAATATATATAATAAGCGGGTTTAATGGTTTCCGCATTTCAGCGGATCGGGAAATGCCAGAGGATGACATCGATCTAGCTATTGAGTCCGGAAGAATCTTCGATTTTACGAAAGGGGTATGTAACTTTTTTTTATAGGATCGTTCACACCAATATTTCAGATGATGCTCGCACATCATGACAAGCAGATATTGTATGAAGACGTCAAATCGCGACATGAAGATATCCTCCGGCTCGAAAACAGTATCCGCGAACTTCATGAGATCTTTCAAGATATGGCGATGCTTGTGGAAAGCCAGGTTTGCTGTTAAATCGGCGGACAGGCTTATGCAAGCTTACTCATAGGGCCAAATCATCGACAATATTGAGAACAACGTGGGTGCGGCCGTTGATTACGCGAGCAGGGCTCGAGGGGATGTGAAGAAAGCTTTAGCCGCCCAACGGGGAAGTCGCAAGGTATGGCTCTGAGGCGGTTTCGTTCCAAAATAGAGCTGTGTGCTTTCAGAAGAAGATTATTCTTCTTATTTTCTGCATCATCTTTGTCATGGTCGCATTCTTCGTAGGATCGTCATTGTTTTGTGTATACGTCCCGATCTGTGGACGATAAAGACGAAATGCGGGTAAAAGGTTCCTGTGTATATAGTTATTGACATTTTGACATATCATGCCCAAGAAAATAAAGATCTGTATAAATGTACTAAATTTGTCACAGTATCGTTGCCGTTAGTCATTAACTGCTATATGATATTTAAATGGCGAAGTTATGAGTGAGTATCGGATTCGTGCAAATTTCTTAGTTTTCAGATATATGATTGCGATGCAACTAAGAGGAGTTGTGAATTTGACTACAAAATTGGCTGGTCGGACGTTTTCAGCGGCAGGAACCGCTGGGCGCAACAACATTGAAGAACAGCGCTCGCGTCTTTTGTACCAGAGCAAGAAGCGGGGAATTCTAGAGAACGACATTATCATCGGGTATACATTTTGTCCCTCTTCTGTGACTATATCAGTTATTTGTTTCAGAGGTTTCGCTGAGAAAACTCTCCCATTTCTCAATCAAGAGCAGCTAGATGCTTACGATCGCATCATCAACGGCGGACACATGGAATGGGATCTGTTCTACTATGTATCAGGTAAACGCATTGAGTCCTGACCGTTTTATTAATTTTTTCAGGCAAGAAAGCGGCTCCTAAGGATCTTCAAGACTGCAGTGTGTTCCAGATTATGGTTCAGTACGCCAACGAGAAGAAGCAGTAAATTCTATTTAGTTTCTAGTTGTTAGCTTCTGGTTACAAATGTCCGAACCGTCCAGCGCCGAGGATTCTTTCATTGTCTAAACTAGAGGTGTGTAAAGATGCAGCATATGATCCTTAACGAGTAACCTAAGGCGTTGTGATTTCGAAGCATTTGCTTCAAGGTGCTTTGATGGATGTCTTGCTCCGTTCTGGGTGCTGCTGACCTGAAAAGTGTCGCATGCTCCATTTCACAGCTTCTTTTTTCTCACTTTGGAAAATGCTTCACTTGCAGGAACTGTAACTGATTGGTGAGCGGATTCACGAAACTTTTCCATACGACGGTTGTCGTAACGAAGTTTCCTGGCGTTGAGCGAAGTCTATAAGTGCTCACTTTCACCTCGCGGTTTGCAAGCACTGGAACAGAATGTGAATTCCTTAATTAAATCGTAAGCGATCTTACCGTTTTTATGGATTTCGGCTACGGTAAACAGATCTCCATCGTATACCAAATCGAAGTAGCTGGATCCGAGCAACTCGTGAGGTAGTTTATGAAGAGCCTGGTTGAGTCTTAAAATGGTAAAATATCGGTAAAGGACGGACCTCTTAAGCTCACGTATTGTCGCATCTCTGAATTTTCCCTGTGTGATTGACGATTACGGTAAAGGGTTCAAAACTGGCTGAAACATGGATCAAACGTGACTTTTTTGTGTCTCCCTTACCTGAATGCACCGGATTCGCAATAACCAACGAAATCTTCGTCTGCGGATTCCTCATCGCCACTCGACATTCGAGGACGACAAAGTCGTTAGGATCCTTGGAGGTCGTGTACACGGCGGCGCTCTTCGTCATTCGTGTCACGACGGTCGTCCGGTACGCGGGCGCCATACGGTCTACGCCGTTCGCTGGTTTCGTCGTTTTGAAAGAAACACTTTCGGGAGACGATCGATCTATTGCCGGAGTCCCGAACTCGCCTTCGAAGCAGATGAATTTCAGAAAAGCCTTCGTGTCGTCCGGGTGCAGGACGTCAACCCAGGACCGGTTAATGAGCGTGTCCGCCGTCCACGAGAGTTTCTCGGACACGTTTTCTCCGACAAAACAGATTTCGGCCGTTTGCGTGGACGTCAAAAACAGGAAGTGGTCTCCTAACTGAAACTGATGAGCCTATATCAGAGCTGCAAAGTCACCCGACCTGCTCAAGCATCTCTCGGAGGTCGTTGTAGGTGATGGACGACGACGGCCCGAACAAATTGATGTCATTCAAATCAGAATTTTCTAAATTCTCATATGTTTCTGCAACATAATCGCACACTCACGTATGGTGTTTATGTACTGCAGAGCCAAGCGCAGAATGGTGAGCTTGTCGTACTTCTTGTTCACCGCGCTGGGCACCAGCAGGGCGAGCTGGTTGAGTAAGCTATTCATTCGGTCGCGGCGCCGTTTTTCGACTTCGGAGTGGTGGCTTGCGCTGTTTTGCCGCTCCAACTGTTGATCGTTTTGCGCGTCGTCGCCTTCGGCACGAACGTCCTCTGGGCTGAAAAAAATCTTCAGAACAAAGTCTTTTTCAATCTTAGCGTGTTCTTTAAACTGAAGGCATGTATGTCTCTCTTAGTGCACAGGGTATGACTTTGCATTCCAATTTAATTTTTGCATTTTCAAACTTGGTTTTCGTCACTGATAGATAGGTCGATCTGAAGAAGCGGTCGCATTTTGGTGCTAATCGTTTTGTGCAAACAGAGGGTTCTTCGGAAGATTTAGTCGCAGGAAATCTGTTAAATCAACATCAGCGAACTGAGTTAATAATCGTTTCACACCCACGAGAAGCGTATCCGTTGCGTCAGGCGCCGCATTTCGAACTCATCTTAACGCGTCTCCGCGCGGGTCTCACCATTTGATCTGAGCTTCGATCGTTTTTTTCGGCGAATCGTTTTGGTAAGCCAGACAATAAGGCTATGTATCGCAACCGTTTTAATTGAGAGGATCGGTTGTCGCAGAGTTGGATGTCCCCACCGCGGTTTGTTTGCATTAAACTCGATGATTCTGCGATCAAAGCTGCCGTATCCTTTGGTATGACCGTAATGATGACGTCTTTTCGAATTGATCTATCTTTGCGGCGCTAGAATTTAATTTGAACGAATATGTCCACGTAAGTTGCCTGCCTTCTACGTGCCAAAGTGTGAGCGCCATTTAATTTATGAGAACCTGATGTCTTCGGTAGGGTAACTCTTACCGGAGCGCGACTTCCACCCATGTGCCAAGACTCGTATAACCCCCAGCATCGCTTTAAGTCTAGTTCCGATGTGCGAAATCTTACGGCAAAGCTGCAAACCAACGCCCTGTTAAGGTGCTCGGAAGCATTACATTCCCATGCGTAAGCATTACTTACATATGCATATAAAAGTACTTTTGTAATATTGTGACTACAATCGGACTTGATTCGCCTCCTCTCCGCTCTCGAGTGAATAATCGCCTGGTAAGACATTTTCCATTTTATTCAGTGTTCCTGCTACGGCTCTTCCACAATTTGCGTCGGGCCATATGCACGCCGGGAGGCGGGCAAGCGAAAGTACGATCGGACAGTCTCTCCTCCGCTTGAGTGCGATTGCCATAGCCTCTGATTCCGCAGCGGCGATTCTTTTCCCCTTCCCCTCTACGGCGTTGTCTTTGTGGCGTTTTCTCTTTCAAAACGATGATTCAAGAGTTCTGCGCGTCCTATGAATAGCCAGCCGTCTTCGTCGGGGACTTTCGTAAGCGTTTTGAATCCGAATTACAACTGGCCGCTCCTGTCCCAGCAGGCGCTCCCTCGTATTCGCTTCCCCGTCCTGTTTTATTCCTGAGCCTCTCCGCCAACAGTTCTAGCTGTTAAATATGGCGGTCGTAATACATGGCCCCTCGCGCGCTTTCTCTTTTGTGTGCGAGGTTATGCTAACGGAAAGCACAGTCCTATCGATCGCCCTTGCTAGAACCGATATTAGAACCGTTAGGGCGTTTTATGTTCCAACCTGCTGTCTCCTGTCTGGGATCACCGAGGGCGAAATCACAGCAACCTCATCATCGAGGCGTTCCAGACACAAAACATGCATCGGGAGCGCTTCTCTCCTTCCGCTGCCTTCGGTCCCTCACACATATCATTCCACAAAGGGCATCGCGAGGACGCGAACGCTTGCCGTGCGCGATGGGTCTATGGTAGCTTGCCCGCGAACGTGTGACCCCTAACCCCAGCCTCGCAGGACGGACGCCACTCCGCGTACAATGCGTTCTGGTCTGCTCTTCTGTTCTCATCTCCGACCGTTGCAAGTGACCGTTGAGGCTCTAGCTCGCGCTATTGCACGTCCACAAACGATCACACGTCCACAGTCTACATGACGCGCCCGTCCTCAACGGCCCCTGTGCTGTTATCCTCTCGATCCCTTCGGATCGGCTTTGCCTCCCCATTCGTGAAATCTAGCGCGCTGCAAAAACTGTACTTTTACGCGCTCAACGAACACACTGAATAAAAATCTTTCTGATTTTAGCATCCACGATGCTCGGAATACCCTTCTTGGATGATGCCATTTCGAAATGGTTCAAGCCCCAGACGTTCGATGATCCCGTCGACAGACTCAACTACTTCATTACCTCCACGCTTCTAACGTTCTTCGCGCTTATGGTCTCCGCGAAGCAATACGTGGGATCGCCGATCCAGTGCTGGATGCCAATGGAATTCAAAGGAGGATGGGAACAGTACGCTGAAGACTACTGTTTCATCAAGAACACCTACTACATTCCTTTCGAACAAGAGATCCCCAACGACATGGATGACCGTCACGACGCTGAGCTAAACTACTACCAGTGGGTACCCATAGTGCTGGCTCTTCAAGCTGTAATGTTCTACATTCCCAACTGGATCTGGAAGACTCTCCATCAGCAAAGCGGTATCGACCTCGGAACCGCTGTGTCGGATGCCCATGGGCTGCGAGGCATGCGCCAATCCGAGCGAGCCAAAGAAACTGTGCGTCTGGCCACCTACATGAGCGAGTGCCTGGAGATGAAGGAAGAGCGCCGGTCGCCCCACCGCTTCTTTGTCTTCCGCGTCGGCCGCGGCCTCGGCTCCTACGTCTCCATGCTCTACCTCTTCGTCAAGTTCCTCTACCTGGTGAACATTGTCGGACAGTTCCTCATTATTAACAGTTTCCTCTCAAGCAAAACACACGAATTCGGAACGTGGTACGGATTCTCAGCCCTAAAGGAGCTTTGGGACGGCACGATGGAGACCACCGACGCGACCACCACAGCCGACATTTTTCCCCGCATTACCATGTGTGACTTCAAAGTGCGCCGTCTGGCCAACATCCACCAGTACACTGTCCAGTGCGTCATCATGATCAACATGTTCAACGAAAAGATCTACCTCTTTATCTGGTGAGTCAAAAAACTCTCTTGCTGTTTCATATCCCTTCCCTTTTAGGTTCTGGTTCCTCTTTGTTGCCATCTGCACCCTCATCAACTTCTTCTACAGCTGTCTGTCTCTGATCCCCCTTCCTATCCGAGTGAAGTCCACCAAGACCATGCTGAAGCACCTCGGAAATGAGTCCTTGGACAAGAAGGTGGTTCGCAAGTTTGTCGACAGCGGACTCCGACCAGGTAAGACCATTCGCGCTCAGAAACAAAATAACACGCCAATTTCAGATGGAGTCCTTCTGCTTCGTTTCATCGAGGGCCACGCCGGAGCCATCGTCGCCCGTGAACTCAGCGAGAAGCTCTACGAGGAGTTCCTGAAGAACGAGGGTTGCCGCCTGCACAAGGGGCCTGGGTCGCATAGTACCGAGTCTACTACGCCCGGCCTCGAAGACCACTACACCGAAGGATTCGATAAGACTCCTCTCATGGTGCCTCCCCACATGGGAAACATGGGTGGTTACCCCGGACCTCCCAAGACCAAGGGTCTCTAAAGGCTTGATTCAAGGGCGATCAGCCTTAACTTCCGAGCAACCGCTTCCCCATCTCTACACGTCATGATCATTTACTGTATTGGTGCTAATAGACGTATTCCTCAATCCATTGTATTCGACTTTCCCAGAGAGCTCCACTCACAGCAGCTACCGAACGCTAGTATCACTTCTCTTATCACGCGTATCTTTAACGCACTTCGTTAGCACTTATGTTGAGCCTTTTCACTTACTTTTCAACTTAAGCTACCACAGGGTGCACTTCTTCCTCGGGTACGTGCTTCATTCTTCTAACTCGTTTTTGTTCAATAAACAGTTACAATTTCAAAAAGACAAAAGAACCCACCTTTGGCAATGGTCGTCCAGCTGATCCTGGGAAGCCATCTTGATCAGTGGGCGATCGATATCGGAGAGTCGAAACGAGGAAGACGAGGAACGAAAAGGCTGCCTGGCAGCCGCGCGAGCACAAGACGGGAATGACGCGTACGCGCAGCCTTGTCAAACCTGTTTTGTCTGCGTGAAAACGATTCTACTTTTAGATATTCTCAGCTGGAACTTGCTGCGGTGCCACTGTTTCGAGAATATGCATAGTTAACTCAAAAGAAACCAAAAGACTGAAATAAAAACACGAGCACAAAACATCGTGATAATCACAAAATAATTTTTTTAATGAATGCATATAAGTTGTGATGCTGGTTTGTTGCATTTTTTGATACACGAATCCAAAGCAATCACTCCCAAAATAGCAACAGGTGAACATTGCGACGACAATGGCTGTCCTGAAGGGATCAGGCTGTGCGGTATCGTCACTTTGTGTTGCGGACAATCGTCAGCACAATCGAGTTTCCGAAAGTTGCTATCACGGTTAACCTGACCCTCAAACTCTGTTTGAGTCTCATTTTTGGGGAACACCATGAACATGCATTACATTCTCTTCTTTCTGTCCATTGTCCAAATTTCGCATCTCTCCTGGTCGACAAAACTGCCATATTTTGCAGCCAGTAAATGAGATCTGCCACGTTTCCATGTTCCGTGGTATCGAATCTTGTGTCCCCTGTTTGCCCCCAGCTCGATATGTTTCCTTAATTTGCAAGTGTGAAGCTCCCTTAAAAAATCGAAAATCGCTTTTTTCTCGAGAGAAAAAAAGGAAACAACGACGCAGAGAACGACGACAAAAGCCGTAGAGCCACCGATGGATCCTCTACGAGACGCGCTTGTGGAATTCTTGGAACTCCCATTGGCCAATAAGGAAGCAAATGTGGGTCGCTGTGGTCTTGATCCGCTTGTAATTTATTAGCAACATTTCAGCCCTTCATCATAACCACGATGCCGCATGGGCGTCTCTCCGTTCATTTCTTCCAGATTAACCCAATCACATCAACTGCAGACATTATTCGGACCAGTTGTCCGGCTCTCTTGGAGATCCTTCTAAGACCCGTTCAATACTTTTCTATGGATTATTCTGGTCCTTTGGTCAATCTTCAACCAGATCTGCCTCCTCTGTCCGTTGGCGCACCCTATCCAGTCGCTCCACAAACTCTACAGAAACCTTCCTACGTAGCTAACGGGCTTCCTTTTTACCAAAATCACATCACTCTTCCCAACACAATCCACCATCCACCACGCGACTCGCACGAAGTCTCCGTTCCCGCTTCCAGCGTCGCCTCTCCTCCAGGCCTACTTCATTTCTGCCAAGGACCGGTGGACCCTTGCTACTTTACGGCGATCAAGTACTCCTCCTACCATGTGCCGTCCGTTCCAACACTCTACCACGGGCGAATCGGAGATTCTCTGCTCTCTGAACATCTATAAATATCCAACTCAGACGATTCCTCCACCGCCGCCCGTCAACGCTGAATCTGCACTTTCGCCGACGCCTGCGTTGCCGATTCCAAAGCTTGGTGACGCATGCATCGCCGTGAATAACCATCACACAGGCGGAAGTGTTTGCCATCAGGCAATTAATCGATATTTTACATTTTAGTGACCTGATGTTTTTAGAATGTCTGCATGTGCCCAAGTAGGTTTGTTCTAGCTGACCACATATGCGTAACGTCTCCGGCGGAAGTCCTCTTTTTTGCATACAAACGAGGAAATGTTCAATATTTCAACGCACCACCTTCAACATTTTTATTAGTCTCCAACTGAACAACCATGCGCTCTCCCGTGTACAGGAACAGCAAAATCCCTTTCCGGAGATAGCGTGTGTCCTCACGAGGCGTTTTATGACCCTGCATCGGGTTGTCCGGCTTTCCCACCTCCGACGTACGACACCGTAGCCCTGCCTCCTCTCGCTCGAACGGAAAATCCTGCGCTCCCTTGACTTACTGTGGATCGCGAGCTTACTGTGGGATGGGCGTGTGCAAGTGCGGTCCCACGTATACGCGGATAGGCGGAGCCTGCTTACCGCTCACGTCTCCTGTTTATTGACTTCAGCTTTAATTGAACAAATTTCAGAGCTCTGGAAACTTTCAAATAACGCCGAAAAACCGCTGAAATAAATGACGCGCCTTCGGAGTCCTTTGAGAATAAGAAAGATTGACGTCTCGACCCATGTCCTTATTTATTTTGTTGTCTCAAGAAACGCAGCCCGATTATAATGGCCCTTCTTCTCGACGTTCGTCATGTGATACTGTTTCTCCACGCACTAAATATACAAAGACTTATAATCCGACCAGAGTACGAGTGCCGACACAAGTTGGCCCATCCGAATACTTTTCAACATCGATTTGCAGTGGCGTCTCTTTTCAAATTAAATGAATATCTCCGCGAATTCGTGAGCTCGCGCGTTTTACGAGCAGTTACTTAGTCAATAGGAAAGCGTATTCAAATTTGAACTCCGGGGACGCACCCTTTGCATAACAATGGTGGCAGAGAGTCTGCGGCAACGCTTGTTTTGTCACGATAGCTGGCCCAGTAATGATGACTTCTTTGCTGAGATATACACTTATTGATCTCTGCCAATTGTTTCCCTAACACTTTTTGTTTTTATCAACGCTAACACTACCTCAACGCTAAAAAGTTGACCGTTTTTCGCGTTTTTATTGGAGGTTATGACAACGAGCTGGCACAAAAGAAAATGCTCTCTTGAAGAGCAACTGTTCGATCGCAAAAATTAGCGTATTTCAAGAAGTTTGCCCCTCGTCCCAATCGACAATGTGATTGCTGTCCTTTTCCCTTCGATCGTCCGTCTCTGCTGCAGCGTTTCCCTCGTTGACAACACGCATGCGGGAAACGGTGCTCCTTCCGGCATGGAAGCCCTCTCGTACGCCCTGTGCTGCTTTTTCTGCACCGTCCTGCTCATTTCCATATTCACGTTTCCCGTGCTGACCTTCGTCTCGGCCCTTGTCGGTTTCTGGGCGTTGTACTACCGGCGCTCGAAGGCGGACAACTTCTCGTACTCCTCGCAGCTGCAGCCAAAACAGGCGGAGGAGGTCAACGGCAATGAACCTTTCGCTTTCAAGTTCCAAAAACTCCTGCTGACAAACCAGGTGCCTGTAATGACACAACTCTTCGAGAACCTGGCTGTGACTCCTTCGAGTAAGCAGAGCGGTAAAGCGCATCTTTCCCAGCACTACTGCTCGCGCCGACGGGCACAACAGCAGCAGCACCACCGTCAGCCGGTGGCCTCGTCAAGCCCAGCCACTGAGTCACGGACCTGTTAGGCTAATCTATCGTTCGTCATCGGTTCCTCGTTTTTGCACTCTAATTTTTAGCTTCCAATTTCGATAGTTTATTGTTGCTTCGCGTTTGCAACTCCCTTACTGCAACCTTTCATTAATCTCGGTATCCTCTGTCCCGCTCGGTTTCTTTGAATCTGTTTTAGTCGTCGTATTTGTGTTTCGAATAAAACTCTTTCACAACTCTTTGTTCCGACAAGAGGCACACCAATTTCGGACGTGGAGGTTAGAGAAACTTTTGGCGACGCTTGTGACGTGTTCCACTCAAAAAATGTTGTTAATCATTCTTGCTATTCGTTGTAGATCACAAAACGCGTGCAATTTTTTGCTTTTCGCGCAATGCGACTGTAAGAAATGCGAAGAAGTCGATCAGCCAGCAACGGGGAAATATATTCTACGAAACCGTCCTTAAAGAGAAGCAGCAATGAAGTCGGGGAGGCCAGCGAAGGTGAGTTCGGGAGGGACGAGCCGCGGGCCTGTAGGGTACACTCTAGTGTAATGCTAAACAAAGCAAAGTGCGGTAATACGCAGCCGACGATGGGCGAAAGCGAACGCTGGTGACCAGGCGGCTGAAAGGGTTGTCGGCCAACAATGCTTATAGAAGTAGGAACTGTTGGTAAACAAAAAGGAGGCAAACAGTTGGAGATTTCGCGATCGACGCGCAACGAGGCGAAATTGAGGAGCGCAGAATAAAAGACTGCGATTGACGGGGTGATACCACGTTCGGCTGCAGGAGGAAGTCCACGTATGCCGTCTAGTCGTCGTCTTCGCCGTCTATCTCCCATCGTCCATCCGGCTTTCACAACTCTTTTGGCTTTTAGTTTCGTCTCTAATTAGCTCAAGCAAACAGCGGAACAGCACAGCGAAGTTACCATTTTGGGCAAATAACTGACAGAACTCAAGCGAAAAAGACACGCCGAAACACGTCGACGGAGGAGAACGCACACGCAAAATATGTAGCTTGAGATAACGTCTATAACCATCTGATAATGTCTCCGCCGTCGGCGGGTGTGGTTCTCGTGCATTGTTCTTAAACGCCTCAAGGAGTCGTCTTCCCCACATGTTCTTTTGGTTCACGCCGTCCCTCCCAACTCCAACTCTAACTATAAACTTTGCAGATATGTTCAACGCCGGTAGTTATCCTACTGATTACAATCTCGTGGTAATCAGTCAGCAGCAACCGACGCCATGTAGAATCAAGACACGGCTAAAGGACGTGCTCGGGAAGATCTCGCTCGGAGGCCGCGAATCCCCCAGGCACCGCAGCTCGCCGAGTCGCCAGATCTCGGTGCCCGGTAATCCGCAGGTGGGCGACCGCAGTACAAGTTGCGAGCATGATTGACGTGTACACAAATGTTTCACAAACTGACAAAAACGTCTTTTGAATGCGAACGAGAGTCACCGAGAGTCTCGCGCGAATCACGGAGGAAAGAATGAGTCAAGAACAGTTTGTTTGCCAGATAAATGATTGGAGATTGCAGTGGAGAGTGCACTGATTAGTGTGCAGGCAGAAGTCCGAGGAGGAGATGAATGCTGCTCCAAAGCCGTTGTTAGTCTTGAGTACTGGTTAGCGCATACTTGTCTTCTTGTATTTGCGCAGTCTTTGCTAGTTCGACTCTCGCGACTACCCGCTGCACTCATTTGTAACTGTGTCGCATCCATCGCTTACTAAAGTGGTCCTTTTTTAATGTCTTAATTGTGCGCCCTTGCTCCTGGGCCCGTACCAATATACACAGCTCGAAAGGTCGCTTCATCCGCCGCATAGGCGAGTTTTTGATGCCCGCGCTGCTCGATGATATCCGAATCGCACATCTGGTTTCAGGCTCGCAAACTGACTGTACTGGCCGAACTGATATATCTCAGCACATGTAGCCAGCCCGTTCCATTCCCTGTCCTCCGCGTTCGAGTTCCGGCCGGCCGGCCACGTACTGGCCCAGCAATAATTTTGCTTTCAATTGTTCTTCGTTGTCCACAATGACATTTATTTGAACGCTCATTAGCTAGCATATGCCTCCGCACATTCGCATTAGTGAGCTGATCCAAAAGAGCAAATTGGCCCTTCGCGTTTTTCTGCTCCCGGTTTGGACAAAACTTAGTCGAAATATGATATGAAGTGCGGGTGTATCGACCTTCCCTTCCGTTGTCCGGCGGCTCTATGCAAAAGTGGGCACAAGTATCGGTCGCGTTGACGCACATATCGTTCGGTTCGGTCTCTGGCCAGTCTTCCTTTAATGTCTTCCAATTGGCAAACCTTCGCTCTCCGCCGAGTACTTTTTCCCTTCAGACATATGTTTTAGACCCAAATTAGCTGCTCTTATTATTCTTCTTCACTTCCGATTTACAGTATATCAGTTAACCGCCGCTGGAGTACGAGGACATATTGCGTTCGACTTGACTCACTATGCAGTCTTACATATTCATGACCACTCCGTCTTCTCGAGGCGTTGCAGTTGCAATTCCTCATAACCGACTACCGCGTTAATCTGAATTCTCCTCGAATCCGCAAACAAATTAACGATCGTGTAATATTCCCACGGAGAACTTCGTTTTGAAGGCACAAAATGCAACAAAACAAGCTGGAATGTGCCACGGACGTCTTTTTCCGAATTCGGAATATTTCTACAATTCACCTTTTAAGCGCTTAAATTCTGACACAATGAAAATCCGCCATCGTCACTCATGGTCGTTGTAAACAAAACTATATTTCAGGAACCGGCAGAGAAAAGAGCGGACGCCACGATGGACAAGGAGCACACCTTGGCCATCCGTTACTTTCAAGAAGCTATACGCAATGGTCAAGTGGAGCAGTACAGCGGCTGCATGACAATCGTCTTCGAAGTGGTTCTGAAATTCCTGGCCGCGAGTAGTGTGAACGGCGACTCAATTACGGTACGAACCTCTTTTTATTCGTCATTTATTTTTCCCGTTCAGAAGCAACTTTACAATATTCTCAAATGGCACGACAACCAAATCATGTACTACAAGGAGGACCCTGCAAAGTTCAAAAAATCTACTGAAGGAGTGCAGCTTCTTGCGCACCTCCAGAGAGCTCTGCAGAACAAACAACCGCAGCCGAGTAGTTCATCGGCCCTCGGAAAAGAAGCGAAACTCGCGAACAGCTCAGGCTCAAATGCTCAGGGCGACGACAGTATCAAAGAAACGATGACATCCGTAGACGTGGCCATCCAGCAGATACTCCCGCAGTCTTCTGGGTTTTCTAAGGGTCCGCTGAGTGACGACGACTTGGAAGATGCGACAGCTCAACATTCGGTGCGTTTTCTATTTCGGACCCGAAACCGCCGATATGTGTCCACTTGGGTGTTAAAATTGATCACAAGAATTCCAAAATATCCATAAATCTCGCAAATCCGAGTTACCGTTGGAGATACTTTATCGCAAATATTGGCCGCAATATTTAACATTACCCGGTTTCAATTCAAACTCAGTCACGATCGATTTTGTTCAAAATTGCTGCTCATTTGACTTCGTTTGTTTCTTCAAAACGATCTCTCCATTTTCCTTTCGGGGCGATAATTTTCGAAGTTAGTTTTACATGTGGAATTTTTTAGGAAAGTCGAAAAGTTCGAGCCGCAGTTTCCGTCACTGGAGGATTCCGACGACGATGACGACAATTCGTTCCGCGTAGACGAAGAACGCGAAGAGCGTGCGGAGAAGCACGGAGCAAAGACTTGCGTCGAGCAAGTGGAAAATCGGCCGGATGGCTCAAGGTCAACCACCAGAAGAACGCGCACCGTGAATGTTCAACAGACGAGTAAATCGGTAGTGACACCTCTAATTAATAACCGGAAAACGATCTTCGGTCGTTCAGGTGACCATCCGAAAACACGGCGGAGGAGCTGGAGAATTCATGAAGCAGTTCACCGACGGATCTCACGCATTCAACGACGATTCCGACTTCGAAAGCAGCGACGTCTTTTCGAGACCCTTCGGCCTCCGGTCAGGAGGCCTCCAGTCCATGAAAAACTTCGGGTTCCCCGAACCTTCCGGAACCACTTCGACTAGCACGGAGGCCTCGGATAACCTGCACACAACCACGAAAAGCATTCAGCATTCCACGGATTCTGTTCAGTGAGTTTGTTGTTGGGTGTTGCGGTTTATTAAAAGCCAATTTCAGATCGGTTGCTCGGCAGGCCAAGCGGAATGGCAAAATCATTGCGGATGACGCAGCTCACAAAGTGGACACAAGTGAACTCAATGCCAAACAGGTTGAGCGTTTTAAGGTTAGTTGTTTTTGATCCATTTTGTAATCTCGTTCGGGATTACAGGACAGCAACCTGCTCACTCGGCAGGGCCAGGGGACCTACGAAGAGGGATCTGTCGTGCGGGAGGGTCTTCCGGACCTGAACGCACCGCCCGTTTTGCCCCCTAAGAAGCGCCACGTCGTGCAGTACATGCAGACCTTTGGGAACGGCGCCGAAACTTCCGACGACACCAGCCGCAACTCCACGCTTTCCTCATACGTCGTTCTGATTGACAACTTGAAGTAAGACATAGGCAGCAATCCTTGAAAAAATATGTTTTCAGATATCATGAGGAACAGTACAGCAAGGAGCGCAGGGCCGAGTACGGAGCCGTCAACAACGGTAAGCGGGTAGAAGCGTAAACAAGGGCTGGATAACAACAGAAATCGAGTTACTCTATTGACACCCACTTAGCGCGTATCAATTCAGAAAAGAGTGGCCAAAGAGGAGTTGGAAATGGCGTGGAATGAGTTATGGCATGCATATTTGAGACGAAAAAGTCGATCGAGCGCTTCTTTTCGTTAAACAAAGTCGCCCGTCTGTTTTTGGCTTTCTCTGAATGACAACCGATAGCGGTGGACCAGTTATCTGTAGCGGTTTCGGGGCGGTCGCCGCGCAAACCCATCTCTTTCACTTATTGCGACGCTCCCCAACGGCTATCATCGGAGCACGTAGCAAACGCTAATTCTAACAAATCATCTGCTGAAGCGCGAACATGTGGCAAGTTATTAACTCACGCTGATTTCGATGACATGAGCGAAGTCCCCGTTAACTCGTGCTCACAGGTGTACGAGGTCCCCATTGAGTGGTACCTACTGAACATCGATTCTGGTTCGAGTCTTCCGGAAGCCTTCATTACCGTCTCGTTTTAGGACTCGCTCTCTTCGGTCAGGAGTTTGTGGACCTCAGCCGCTTCCTCCAAATCACCGACTTCGAGCATGTGCATCTTCCCAGCAAGTTTGTTGACGAGGTGAGGAGGTGTCCCTGTTTGAAATAATCGACCGTAACTTTAAGGAATGTATTCCCCAGAAATCGATAACATATCCGAAACTCCTCGCAATCACTTCGGGTGCCGATGTCCTGGAATCGCTCGATGCTTCAGAATGGCTCGTTCTTCGCGCCAAAGACGACCAATCGAAGCCGACAGAGGTACGCGACTACCGAATCCCATGTGAAGGCCTTACTGAGCCGCGGTGTTTATTTACGAGCTCCCATTTGCAATTTAAAGGTGACCTTGCTTTCGGTGCACAGCCGCGCCATTTAATGGCGCAGCGTTAAATTACATTCCGCAATTAGGGACTGTGAGAACACTTTATAAGTGTGTGCAATCTCCCATACGCTTTATAACCGTCCTCCCCTTTCTGTTCGAGGACTTTTGCATATGCGATTTGACCGTTTAGCTTCGAGGAGGTCCCCGAGATGCTCTTATTGTGTACGCCACGCAGCCAGCTGGCTCTCTGCTGTATCAGGAAGCCTTTCTGGCCACTTACAGGACGTTCGTCACTTCCCAAGAGTTGATTCAAAAGTTGATCAAAAGGTAAAATTAGTCGACGCGTGGATAATTTCAAATGTTTTCTCCCAGATATCATTCCACAGATAAGGCTGTGAACAGTTCCTCTCTGAAGTCGGCCCGCCAGACGTTTTCGGTTCTCGTGAGAGTAGTCGACGAACTTTGCTCCGTCGAACTCTCGCGCCTCCTTGTCGAAACCGTCACTTCGTTCGTGTACAAACTCATCCTCAACGGCCAGTACACCTTTGCGCGAGTTTTGAGGTAAGCAGAAAAGCGGTGGTTCAAGGCTTTTGTCGTTCGTTCCAAATTGAATTTACCCCCATTAAAGGCCGAACTATTTAGGAGCAGACTCATGGACCGGATAGAACACAAGTCGGGATTCAAGGCGAACAGTTCCTTTTTCGAGTATTCTCCGAATTCGAAGTTAGTTACGTGAGTCTCAGCTCTTCTGAGTCTTTCTGTATTTCAGGACTTCGTCTCTGTTTGACTTCTCCTCGACGGCCATTGCTCGACAGATGACGTTTTTGGATTCCGAGCTGTTCCAGCGAATCGAGGTTAATCCGATAGATTTTAATATTGTCTAATACCAAAGCTATTTTAAGCCCGCAGAGATGCTGTGGTGGTCGAGGGAACAAGACGAGAAGAAAAGCCCGAATTTGGCGGCTTTCACGGAACACTTCAATAATGTTTCCTACTGGGTTCGATCCTTGGTCATCCTGCAAGCGACACAGAAAGAACGTGAGAAATACTTCCTGAAATTCGTGAAAGTGATGAAGGTTGGATCGAACCGTATCCAAATACCGTAAATATATTCATTTCAGCACCTTCGAAAGATGGGAAACTTCAACTCATATTTGGCCATTTTGTCAGCGCTCGATTCGGGTCCGATCCGCCGGCTGGACTGGTCAAAAACAGTGCAAGATCACTTAAAGGAACATATATCCGTAATGGACAGTTCGCATTCGTTCAAGAACTACCGTAGTCTGCTTGCTGAAACCAAGCCTCCTTGTCTACCATACATGTGAGATCAGTAATGTACCAGTAATTTCTAAATTTCTGGCTTCAGCGGTCTCGTCCTTCAAGATCTTACCTTCGTTCATGTCGGAAACACCGACTACCTGCCGGAGCATCTGTGCCAAAACCGCAAAAACTTGTTGAACTTCGGGAAACGGTGGCAGCAGTTCGCGATCCTCGACAGCATCCGCAGGTTCAAAATATGGTACGCGTTCGGAACCTGGCTTGATTTTACTTTACAAGTGGTGTTTTCAGGACTTATTCGCTGCAGAAGGACGAAAAAATCCTGCGCATGTTCGAGAAATTCAAAGAATTCCTGAACGAAGACGACATCTGGGAGCGATCGGAGACCATCAAGCCCCGAATGCGGAAAAACAAGTGAGGGCGGAAGATCGAAATTGTTGCAGAGTGCCAAAGAAATCTATTTGCAAGCGTAATATAAACTGATTCTGTGATTGTATTATATGTAGTTACGGTTTAATAAATGCATAATATTTGCCGAAACCCTGGGTGTTGAATTGTGTATCTCTCGAAATCCTTTGTTCGCGCGTTTTGGCGGTCGAGTGGTCAGCGGAATTAGCCGCGAAGAGCGGCGGATCCGCTGTTGACACAACGCGCCGTTAGCCAGTCGCTTTTTCCACATATCACTTTCATTTCTTTCTTGATTTCTGTGTATCCTTTGAAGTTGCGCGGGTCCGCAACGCCGCTTCTGTGCGCTCGTTCATCTTAGCGTGACATTCCTTCGGAATTCTCTTCACATTTGTTTTGAGAACTGCTTTCGAGAAACGACCTTCGCTATTTAAAACAAGCGTGTGATTTTTCGAACAATGACCAGTGGGACCAAATATTTTTTTTTGCGTTTTTTAGGTTTTGAAGGCAACGTGACAATTACATTTCATTCCTTCCGGAAGCATTTTTGTCTTTTTGATGATGCTTGGTTTGACTGTGCTCGTTTCGCGGCTGCGTTTGATGCAATTCTGGATTTCCTGCTCATGCGAGTAAAATGGTTTTGTTTGGGGTTTAGGGGGATGAAAGGTCCATTTGCAGGTAAACACTGAACAGTTTCGGGTTGTTTAGTGTGTTTTACAGGGCGCAGGCAGCCGCTGAATTCAAAAGATTCCTTTCAGAAATCCCCTTTCAACGAAATTCGACCAGCCGAAGTCTCAGAACTCTCCCAACTCAAACCAGCTGACGGCTGCGCCGATTATTTTCACCTTTCCAAAAATGTCGAAGCGGTCAGTGGAATGTGGATGAAAGGGTTGTCGTGGAGTTTAGGGTACGGGAGTGGCAAAAGTACATAGAAAGCGAACGCAGGAAGGTGAGAAGTGAAACGAGTTAGGAAGGAGAAGCAGCGAAGATGTAGGAAACGAGGAGACGAGGAGTGAATGCGCATTGGGGTTTGAGAGGAGAAGTCGGAGTTAAACACTAAAAATGGTTGATCATAGCGGCTGTGACGCGCTTGTAAGAAAGTTTTGCAGTATGTTTGAATATGCGCTATGTAAAGGTACTGCGTGAAGTAAACGTGGCAGGTCTTCTGAAATTATGTGATAATGAAATCATGATCAGTGGGATCTGGTCAGAAAAAGGTGTGAAATTGAGAGTGCGGAAATGGCAAGAGTAGAAAGTGCTGGTACGATTGGAGTGACACAAAGAACGAAAAACTGAAAAAAAGTAGGAAGAGGAGTCAGGCAGTGAATACGCAAGGAAGTTTGTGTAGAGGTGCTGAAAGTGATCTCCAAAGCCGGAAAATGGAATACAAGTAACGTGGAGGGAGGCGTGAACGGGTGGTTGGAAGCGTCATGCAGATGGCTTAAGGCAATGTGTAACGTGGATCTAGCCGAAGAGCCGCCGTGCTAGTTAATGTTTAACTGATGAATCGGCAATTTCCGTGTAGGCAGCTTAAATGAAATCGGCGCACATAAATGAAATCTTCCGTTATTTCACATAAATTCGTATTCGTATTCGCACAAATGAAGAAAATGGGTTATACGACTTATTACGGTAAAAGGACGAGGGACTACTACGTGGGGTTGAGCGCGAAGTGAAACCAGAAAAGAGGCGCACGGAACGTACCAAAGGGAAACGCGCGATGTTTTATTGTACCTTTTGTTTTGCAACACGACTTGTAATGGTTGCGCGACGTCGACGACGTCGTCGAGGCAAATTGAGGATAAACTATAGTAGAATGGGAGTGGAATGTGGATTTGTCCCAGATAAAGGATGGAGAACAAGATTATTCGGGCAGCCGGGTGGAGTTTTCAGTCGCCTCTCTCGAACCTCATGATCCTCTACAGCAACGCGCATCTCTCCGATCTGATCGATTCGCATTCCATCCAGCTCCTCACGCAGCAGGTTTAACCCTTCCGATTCCGTTTCACTTTCCCTTTCCGTTATTTAGATTCGAACAGTCGAGAGTGAGGACTTGACCACGTTCCTCCAATTAATCCCTCCACTGTCGGAACTGATCAAGGCCATTCCCCAATCTCTGCCGTTGCTCGACTTGGTTTATTCGAAATGCGAAAAGGTGAGTCCGAGTTCAAAGGTTTTTCTGCTCAATAGCGAAAAACAGACAGCGGAACTATAACTTAATCAGGAAACCAAAAGTACTGAGTTCAATTCGTAGTCCATTAAAAATAATTTGAAAAAGAGAAGAAACAACGTCCGCGAAGAGATAAATAAACTTTTATTGTCAGCTCAAAAACGAGAGTGAAGCGGAATTTCCGGAAAGAGAACTGTGGTGCCAGCAACTCTTCCAGTACGTCCTGTGGTTTATTGCTTTCAATCACGAAGCGAACAAACCGACTTACGCGCAGCCGAAGTCGACGTCTGAGACGGCCGTGTACTGCTCGAACTTTCTCTTCAACGTGGTTTGCTAGATCTCGGATTAGACAGACTGTACAACCTCCCCCTTCAGACCACCCTGACCCATTTGCGTTCGATCCTCGGAGTGATCAACCGCGAGTGTCCGAAGATCCTCGAAGAAGCCGCCCAAGAGAAGCTGCTTCTAGATGACTGTCTGGAATCCCTGGGATGTCACGGTCTCGTAAACTGTTCCACCGGACTCATCCGGATTTTCGACGCGGTCGCTCTTGAGATGACCCGGCACCACGAAAAGATGAAAGCGGCCCAGCAACGTCTGAAGGAACTCCAGAAGTCGAAGACATTTAGCGGTAAACACAGACGGAAACTTAGCCTGTGGTCTAAAGTACTTTTCCTCATGAACAATTCATGAAAACAACTGATGCAGAATTACGTCTGTCTCTTCACCTAAAAAACTTTGACAAGTTCATCTTTCCCACACATAGTTTTTGCCCTTGACTGTGGATTGAATTTTCGACAGACTCTTCAGAAGTATTTTTCAGAAGAAGTCCCTTGTAAATCCAGCCATCAGAGACAAATGAGTCTGAAGCTCTCGGAGGTCTTCGGTCGTCTCAAGCAGAATGAATCAATCGTTGGTCTTCTTGACAACCTCGTCAACAATCAGCATGTTTGTTTCATCAGCTTTTATCATAAAAATCCCACTCACGCATTTAGCTATCGAGCCTCTTGAGAATTGTCAAAAAACGGGTTCACTCGGACAAAGTCTTGCTGAACTTGTTCAACACCTACAGTAAGCACGCCCCCGAGGGGTTCTCGCTCCGTGAAGTGAACCCGGTCATTGCCCAACTCATCATCGCTTTCAAAAGCGCCTACGAACAGGTCATTTCATTTCCAACTTTTAAAAATTCAACTATATCTTTAGTTGCTCTTTTTGGTTCCCAACACCGACAGCGACAGCGGACACCCGAACGACGACAGCGAAAGTGAGCAGTTGGATCTGGACTCGCCTCTCATACTAGGTGGGCCAGAGGACGAACTTGCAGATCTACTCTGATTCAGGCACAAGAAGTCATGCCACGGAAGATGGCGAACAATGGAGACACAAAGGGAAACAGTCCCGAAACTTGAAAATTGCGCGAAGTTTGACGAGTCTTCACACGTTGGGTAAGTGCGCCGCAAAGAAAACATCTGGGTCTGTGAGCGAAAACCAGAAAGAGCGTTGCGGAGAACGCCACAGGAAATGAATGATCCTGTGAACTAATTTGCGATCGTTTTCGCGCGGGTTGCGGATCGACTTTCCTCTTCTTCTAACTGCTTCCAACTTTGCAGACGTCCACGAGTCGGATGCGATGTTCGGGCGCCCCAAACCGCAGCGGCTCTTGGCCGACCACGTCCTCCACTTGAACTTCCAGGTTCCCTTCCCGATCTTTGTGTCTGCTCAACTGTTTTTCAGATAAACACTCTCAAAAGCGAACTGAACGAGAACCGAAAGAAAATTTACTCACTTGAACAGCAGAATAAGAACTTGTCTGTGGGGTGAGGCAGTTAATTGACTTCTTACGGAAATTTGCTTAAACTTTAGTTGTCCCAAACCAGATTACTCTGGCGCGTCACAGTACTACGCGAGTTCGACGGAAGAAGAGATCACCGATCTGAACAGACGTTTTCGCGACCTATACGAGAAGAACCGGCACGTGGTGATGGGAGCCCTCGACGAGCTGCCCGAGTTTGCCGATTCCGAAGAGTTGAAGGCGAAGACCGTTTTTTCGGTTATCGTGGTAAGTGAAAAGCAATCCTTGGTCTAGATATCTCGAACAAGTGAGTTTTAAGTTAAATTGATTAGGCGTGACGGAGATACTGCATTCGACGACACTATTTTGACTTTGGCGATATTCTGATGAATTCATGAGGGGCAATAACCTTGTCTGTGCAACGATAGGTGGGTTCCACAAAAACACTTCAAATTTGTTTTCTTTGGATGCGCACGTGGTGCAAGCTAAAGTTTTTGTCTACAGGTTCACGTTTTTTGTTGTTTTATGCTGTTTCAAGCTTAAGCTAAATGAGGCTTTGAGTGTATCACAGATGTAATGTCCCTGTTGAGGCTCCATTACTGATGACATTTTGGTAGATTTTTGACTCATGTTACACAGCCTTTGAGCATTTTTTGTGCAGCCACCGATCATTTCCCAAATTCGACAAAGCACAGGACAATTTCATTTTTCAAAGGGCACGTTGTTCTCTTAACTACTGCCTGCTTTAAAATTCATAGTCTGTTCATAAGGTTGCCAGTTTTTTGATTTTTTGTGCTTTTGCAATTTCGCGTACGCGACTTCCGGGTGGTAAGTGCTCCTTTTGAACCAATTTCGTTAACTGCAACGTCGTTTACCCTAAGTTCACTGCGATCAGTCTTCATTTGTCATTTTTACGATCCGTTTAATAAGCTCTACGAAAAATGATAAAATGTTATATATGAAATAAAACCCACAAATTATTTTCCGATATGACTTCTGCCTCACTAAAAACACCCATACTCTTTATTGCGATCACAGGAACATCTGTGGCGCGCGGTTAAAACATGAAAAAACGATGAGAACAAGCCTAAATGGACGAGCTGGGACATGAGCCTAGAAGCGCCGCAATCGTACATATCTGGAAAATTTTCCGGTCGAATGATTTCGAGACTAAGTTAAGAAGCGAGCATCTTCAGCGCCAGCCGATCCTATTGAGTCTTAATTAAGTTATCCACAACTCTCATTGCATTTAGTATTCCATAATACTGAATATGCTATGCATGACTTGGAATCTTCGGTTTTGCATGGAAACACAAAAAACTCCCTTCCAGAAAGCAAAGCCACAAGCGAGAT